>OZ010745.1:12329845-14829845 GCA_963932245.1 Tachinus rufipes
GAAAAAAATTGAAATTTTCAAAAATCGAGTGAAAAGTTGAAAAATTTCCTTTCCTTTGCGCGTTTTGCAAGAAAATAGTAAGTCTTGAAAAAAATTGAAATTTTCAAAAATCGAGTGAAAAGTCGAAAAATTTCCGTTTTTTACGCGTTTTGCACGAAAATAGTAAATCTTGAAAAAAATTGAAATTTTCAAAAATCGAGTGAAAAGTCGAAAAATTTCCGTTTTTTACGCGTTTTGCAAGAAAATAGTAAATCTTGAAAAAAATCAAAATTATCAAAAATCGGGTAAAAAGTCGAAAAATTTCCGTTTTTTACGCGTTTTGCAAGAAAATAGTAAATCTTGAAAAAAATTTAAATTTTCAAAAATCGAGTGAAAAGTCGAAAAATTTCCGTTTTTTAAGCGTTTTGCAAGAAAATAGTAAATCTTGAAAAAAATTGAAATTTTCAAAAATCGAGTGAAAAGTCGAAAAATTTCCGTTTTTTACGCGTTTTGCAAGAAAATAGTAAATCTTGAAAAAAATTTAAAATTTTCAAATATCGAGTGAAAAGTCGAAAAATTTCCGTTTTTGCGCGTTTTGCAAGAAAAATAGTAAATGTTGAAAAAAAATAATTTTTCAAAAATCGAGTGAAAAGTCGAAAAATTTCCGTTTTTTACGCGATTTGCAAGAAAATAGTAAATCTTGAAAAAAAAAATCAAAATTATCAAAAATCGGGTAAAAAGTCGAAAAATTTCCGTTTTTTACGCGTTTTGCAGGAAAATAGTAATTCTTGAAAAAAATTGAAATTTTCAAAAATCGAGTGAAAAGTCGAAAAATTTCTGTTTTTACGCGTTTTGCAAGAAAATAGTAAATGTTTAAAAAAATAAATTTTTCAAAAATCGAGTGAAAAGTCGAAAAATTTCCGTTTTTTACGCGTTTTGCAGAAAATAGTAATTTTTGAGAAAAATGGAAATTTTTAAAAATCGAGTGAAAAGTCAAAAAATTTCCGTTTTTTACGCGTTTTGTAAGAAAATAGTGAATCTTGAAAAAAATTGGAATTTTCAAAAATCGAGTGAAAAGTCGAAATATTTCCGTTTTTTAAGCGTTTTGCAAGAAAATAGTGAATCTTGAAAAAAATTGAAATTTTCAAAAATCGAGTGAAAAATCGAAAAATTTCCGTCTTTCACGCGTTTTGCAAGAAAATAGTAAATCTTGAGAAAAATTGAAATCTTCAAAAATCGAGTGAAAAGTCGAAAAATTTCCGTTTTTTATGCGTTTTGAAAGAAAATAGTAAATTTAAAAAAAAAATATTTTTTCAAAAATAGAGTGAAAAGTCGAAAATTTTTCGTTTTTTACGCGTTTTGCAAGAAAATAGTAGATCTTAGAAAAATTGAAATTTTCAAAAATCGATTGAAAAGTCAACAAATTTTCGTTTTTTACGCGTTTTGCAAGAAAGTAGTAAATCTTGAAAAAAATTGAATTTTTCAAAAATCGAGTGAAAAGTTGAAAAATTTTCGTTTTTTACGCGTTTTGCAAGAAAATAGTAAATCTTGAAAAAAATTGAAATTTTCAAAAATCGAGTGAAAAGTTGAAAAATTTCCTTTCTTTGCGCGTTTTGCAAGAAAATAGTAAGTCTTGAAAAAAATTGAAATTTTCAAAAATCGAGTGAAAAGTCGAAAAATTTCCGTTTTTTACGCGTTTTGCACGAAAATAGTAAATCTTGAAAAAAATTGAAATTTTCAAAAATCGAGTGAAAAGTCGAAAAATTTCCGTTTTTTACGCGTTTTGCAAGAAAATAGTAAATCTTGAAAAAAAATCAAAATTATCAAAAATCGGGTAAAAAGTCGAAAAATTTCCGTTTTTTACGCGTTTTGCAAGAAAATAGTAAATCTTGAAAAAAATTTAAATTTTCAAAAATCGAGTGAAAAGTCGAAAAATTTCCGTTTTTTAAGCGTTTTGCAAGAAATAGTAAATCTTGAAAAAATTGAAATTTTCAAAAATCGAGTGAAAAGTCGAAAATTTCCGTTTTTTACGCGTTTTGCAAGAAAATAGTAAATCTTGAAAAAAATTTAAATTTTCAAATATCGAGTGAAAAGTCGAAAAATTTCCGTTTTTGCGCGTTTTGCAAGAAAATAGTAAATGTTGAAAAAAAAATAATTTTTCAAAAATCGAGTGAAAAGTCGAAAAATTTCCGTTTTTTACGCGATTTGCAAGAAAATAGTAAATCTTGAAAAAAAATCAAAATTATCAAAAATCGGGTAAAAAGTCGAAAAATTTCCGTTTTTTACGCGTTTTGCAGGAAAATAGTAATTCTTGAAAAAAATTGAAATTTTCAAAAATCGAGTGAAAAGTCGAAAAATTTCTGTTTTTTACGCGTTTTGCAAGAAAATAGTGAATCTTAAAAAAAATTTAACCTTTCAAAAATCGAGTAAAAAGTCTACACATTTTCGTTTTTTACGCGGTTTGCAAGAAAATAGTAAATCTTGAGGTAAATTGAAATTTTCAAAAATCGAGTGAAAAGTCGAAAAATTTCCGTTTTTGCGCGTTTTGCAAGAAAATAGTAAATGTTGAAAAAAAAATAATTTTTCAAAAATCGAGTGAAAAGTCGAAAAATTTCCGTTTTTTACGCCGTTTTGCAAGAAAATAGTAAATCTTGAAAAAAATTGAAATTTTCAAAAACCGAGTGAAAAGTCGAAAAATTTCCGTTTTTGCGCGTTTTGCAAGAAAATTAGTAAATGTTGAAAAAAAAAATAATTTTTCAAAAATCGAGTGAAAGTCGACAAATTTTCGTTTTTTACGCGTTTTGCAAGAAAATAGTAAATGTTGAAAAAAATAATAATTTTTTAAAAATCGAGTGAAAAGTCGATAAATTTCCGTCTTTCACGCGTATTGCAAGAAAATAGTAAATCTTGAAAAAAATTGAACCTTTCAAAAATTGAGTAAAAAAGTCGAAAAATTTTCGTTTTTTACGCGTTTTGCAAGAAAATAGTAGATTTTAAAATAAATTGAAATTTTCAAAAATCGAGTGAAAAGTCGAAAAATTTCCGTTTTTTACGCGTTTTGCATGAAAAAAAAAAAAAAATTAAAAAAAAAATGAAATTTTCAAAAATCGAGTGAAAAGTCGAAAAATTTCCGTTTTTACGCGTTTTGCAAGAAAATAGTAAATCTTAAAAAAAATTGAACCTTTCAAAAATCGAGTAAAAAGTCGACACATTTTCGTTTTTTACGCGGTTTGCAAGAAAATAGTAAATGTTGAACAAAATTGAATTTTTTAAAAATCAAGTGAAAAGTGGAAGAATTTCCGTTTTTTACGCGTTTTGCAAGAAAATAGTAAATCTTAAAAAAAATTGAAATTTTCAAAAATCGAGTGAAAGTCGAAAAATTTCAATTTTTTACGCGTTTTGCAAGAAAATAGTAAATGTTGAAAAAAATTTAATTTTTCAAAAATAGAGTGAAAAGTCGAATTATTTCCGTTTTTACGCGTTTTGCAAGAAAATATTAAATGTTGAAAAAAAAAATGAATTTTTCAAAAATTGAGTGAAAAGTCGAAAAATTTCCGTTTTTACGCGTTTGCAAGAAAGTATTAAATGTTGAAAAAAAATGAGCTTTTCAAAAATTGAGTGAAAAATCGAAAAATTTCCGTCTTTCACGCGTTTTGCAAGAAAATAGTAAATCTTGAGAAAAATTGAAATCTTCAAAAATCGAGTGAAAAGTCGAAAAATTTCCGTTTTTTTACGCGTTTTGCAAGAAAATAGTAAATCTTGAAAAAAATTGAAAATTTTAAAAATCGAGTGAAAAGTCGAAAATTTTCCGTTTTTTACGCGTTTTGCAAGAAAATAGTAAATCTTGAAAAAATTGAAATTATCAAAAATCGAGTAAAAAGTCGAAAAATTTCCGTTTTTTACGCGTTTTGCAGGAAAATAGTAATTCTTGAGAAAAATGGAAATGTTCAAAAATCGAGTAAAAAGTTGAAAAATTTCCGTTTTTTACGCGTTTTGCAAGAAAATAGTAAATCTTGAAAAAAATTGAAATTTTCAAAAATCGAGTGAAAAGTCGAAAAATTTCCGATTTTTACGCGTTTTGCAAGAAAATAGTAAATCTTGAAAAAAATTAAAAATTTCAAAAATCGAGTGAAAAGTCGAAAAATTTCCGTTTTTTACGCGTTTTGCAAGAAAGTAGTAAATCTTGAAAAAAATTGAATTTTTCAAAAATCGAGTGAAAAGTTGAAAATTTTTCGTTTTTTACGCGTTTTGCAAGAAAATAGTAAATCTTGAAAAAAATTGAAATTTTCAAAAATCGAGTGAAAAGTTGAAAAATTTCCGTTTTTTGCGCGTTATGCAAGAAAATAGTAAATCTTGAAAAAAATTGAAATTTTCAAAAATCGAGTGAAAAGTCGAAAAATTTCCGTTTTTACGCGTTTTGCACGAAAATAAAAAATCTTAAAAAAAATTGAAATTTTCAAAAATCGAGTGAAAAGTCAACAAATTTTCGTTTTTTACGCGTTTTGCAAAAAATAGTAAATGTCAAAAAAAATTAATTTTTCAAAAATCGATTGAAAAGTCGACAAATTTTCGTTTTTTACGCGTTTTGCAAGAAAATAGTAAATGTTGAAAAAAATTGAAATTTTCAAAAATCGAGTGAAAAGTCGAAAAATTTTCGTTTTTTACGCGTTTTGCAAAAAAAAAGATCTTAAAAAAAATTGAAATTTTCAAAAATCGAGTGAAAAGTCGAAAAATTTTCGTTTTTTACGCGTTTTGCAAGAAAATAGTAGATCTTAAAAAAAATTGGAATTTTCAAAAATCGAGTGAAAGTCGAAAAATTTCAATTTTTTACGCGTTTTGCAAGAAAATAGTAAATGTTGAAAAAAATTTAATTTTTCAAAAATAGAGTGAAAAGTCGAAAATTTTTCGTTTTTTACGCGTTTTGCAAGAAAATAGTAGATCTTAAAAAAATTGAAATTATCAAAAATCGAGTGAAAAGTCAACAAATTTTCGTTTTTTACGCGTTTTTCCAAAAAAATAGTAATGTCAAAAAAAATTAATTTTTCAAAAATCGATTGGAAAGTCGACAAATTTTCGTTTTTTACGCGTTTTGCAAGAAAATAGTAAATCTTGAAAAAAATTGAAAATTTTAAAAATCGAGTGAAAAGTCGAAAATTTTCCGTTTTTTACGCGTTTTGCAAGAAAATAGTAAATCTTGAAAAAAATTGAAATTATCAAAAATCGAGTAAAAAGTCGAAAATTTCCGTTTTTTACGCGTTTTGCAGGAAAATAGTAATTCTTGAGAAAAATGGAAATGTTCAAAAATCGAGTAAAAAGTTGAAAAATTTCCGTTTTTTACGCGTTTTGCAAGAAAATAGTACATCTTGAAAAAAATTGAAATTTTCAAAAATCGAGTGAAAAGTCGAAAAATTTCCGATTTTTACGCGTTTTGCAAGAAAATAGTAAATCTTGAAAAAATTAAAAATTTCAAAAATCGAGTGAAAAGTCGAAAAATTTCCGTTTTTTACGCGTTTTGCAAGAAAGTAGTAAATCTTGAAAAAAATTGAATTTTTCAAAAATCGAGTGAAAAGTTGAAAAATTTTCGTTTTTTACGCGTTTTGCAAGAAAATAGTAAATCTTGAAAAAAATTGAAATTTTCAAAAATCGAGTGAAAAGTTGAAAAATTTCCGTTTTTTGCGCGTTTTGCAAGAAAATAGTAAATCTTGAAAAAAATTGAAATTTTCAAAAATCGAGTGAAAAGTCGAAAAATTTCCGTTTTTTACGCGTTTTGCAAGAAAATAGTAAATCTTGAAAAAAAATCAAAATTATCAAAAATCGGGTAAAAAGTCGAAAAATTTCCGTTTTTTACGCGTTTTGCAAGAAAATAGTAAATCTTGAAAAAAATTGAACCTTTCAAAAATTGAGTAAAAAGTCGAAAAATTTTCGTTTTTACGCGTTTTGCAAGAAAATAGTAGATTTTAAAATAAATTGAAATTTTCAAAAATCGAGTGAAAAGTCGAAAAATTTCCGTTTTTTAAGCGTTTTGCAAGAAAATAGTAAATCTTGAAAAAAATTGAAATTTTCAAAAAATCGAGTGAAAAGTCGAAAAATTTCCGTTTTTACGCGTTTTGCAAGAAAATAGTAAATCTTGAAAAAAAATCAAAATTATCAAAAATCGGGTAAAAAGTCGAAAAATTTCCGTTTTTGCGCGTTTTGCAAGAAAATAGTAAATGTTGAAAAAAAAAAATAATTTTTCAAAAATCGAGTGAAAAGTCGATAAATTTCCGTCTTTCACGCGTATTGCAAGAAAATAGTAAATCTTGAAAAAAATTGAACCTTTCAAAAATTGAGTAAAAAGTCGAAAAATTTTCGTTTTTTACGCGTTTTGCAAGAAAATGGTAGATTTTAAAATAAATTGAAATTTTCAAAAATCGAGTGAAAAGTCGAAAAATTTCCGTTTTTTACGCGTTTTGCAAGAAAAAAAAAAAATTAAAAAAAAAATGAAATTTTCAAAAATCGAGTGAAAAGTCGAAAAATTTCCGTTTTTTACGCGTTTTGCAAGAAAAAAAATAAATTAAAAAAAAAAATGAAATTTTCAAAAATCGAGTGAAAAGTCGAAAAATTTCCGTTTTTACGCGTTTTGCAAGAAAATAGTAAATCTTAAAAAAAATTGAAATTTTCAAAAATCGAGTGAAAGTCGAAAAATTTCAATTTTTTACGCGTTTTGCAAGAAAATAGTAAATGTTGAAAAAAATTTAATTTTTCAAAAATAGAGTGAAAAGTCGAATTATTTCCGTTTTTACGCGTTTTGCAAGAAAATATTAAATGTTGAAAAAAAAAATGAATTTTTCAAAAATTGAGTGAAAAGTCGAAAAATTTCCGTTTTTACGCGTTTTGCAAGAAAGTATTAAATGTTGAAAAAAAAATGAGCTTTTCAAAAATTGAGTGAAAAATCGAAAAATTTCCGTCTTTCACGCGTTTTGCAAGAAAATAGTAAATCTTGAGAAAAATTGAAATCTTCAAAAATCGAGTGAAAAGTCGAAAAAATTTCCGTTTTTTATGCGTTTTGAAAGAAAATAGTAAATTAAAAAAAAAATATTTTTTCAAAAATAGAGTGAAAAGTCGAAAATTTTTCGTTTTTTACGCGTTTTGCAAGAAAATAGTAGATCTTAGAAAAATTGAAATTTTCAAAAATCGATTGAAAAGTCAACAAATTTTCGTTTTTTACGCGTTTTGCAAAAAAATAGTAATGTCAAAAAAATTAATTATTCAAAAATCGATTGAAAAGTCGAAAAATTTCCGTTTTTTACGCGTTTTGCAAGAAAAAAAATAAATTAAAAAAAAAAAGATATTTTCAAAATCGAGTGAAAAGTCGAAAAATTTCCGTTTTTTACGCGTTTTGCAAGAAAATAGTAAATCTTAAAAAAAAATTGAACCTTTCAAAAACCGAGTAAAAAGTCGACACATTTTCGATTTTTACGCGGTTTGCAAGAAAATAGTAAATGTTGAACAAAATTGAATTTTTCAAAAATCAAGTGAAAAAGTCGAAAAATTTCAATTTTTTACGCGTTTTGCAAGAAAATAGTAAATGTTGAAAAAAATTTGATTTTTCAAAAATAGAGTGAAAAGTCGAAAATTTTTCGTTTTTTACGCGTTTTGCAAGAAAATAGTAAATCTTAAAAAAAATTGAAATTTTCAAAAATCGAGTGAAAAGTCAACAAAATTTTCGTTTTTTACGCGTTTTGCAAAAAAATAGTAAATGTCAAAAAAAATTAATTTTTCAAAAATCGATTGAAAAGTCGACAAATTTTCGTTTTTTACGCGTTTTGCAAGAAAATAGTAAATGTTGAAAAAAATTAAAATTTTCAAAAATCGAGTGAAAAGTCGAAAAATTTTCGTTTTTTACGCGTTTTGCAAAAAATAGTAGATCTTAAAAAAAATTGAAATTTTCAAAAATCGAGTGAAAAGTCGAAAATTTTTTGTTTTTTACGCGTTTTGCAAGAAAATAGTAGATCTTAAAAAAAAATTGAAATTTTAAAAATCGAGTGAAAAGTCGAAAAATTTCCGTTTTTTACGCGTTTTGCAAAAAAAAAAAATAAATTAAAAAAAAAATGAAATTTTCAAAAATATAGTGAAAAGTCGAAAAATTTTTCGTTTTTTACGCGTTTTGCAAGAAAATAGTAAATCTTAAAAAAAATTGGAATTTTCAAAAATCGAGTGAAAGTCGAAAAATTTCAATTTTTTACGCGTTTTGCAAGAAAAAAGTAAATGTTGAAAAAAATTTAATTTTTCAAAAATAGAGTGAAAAGTCGAAAAATTTTCGTTTTTTACGCGTTTTGCAAGAAAATAGTAGATTTTAAAAAAATTGAAATTATCAAAAATCGAGTGAAAAGTCAACAAATTTTCGTTTTTTACGCGTTTTGCAAAAAAAATAGTAATGTCAAAAAAAATTAATTTTTCAAAAATCGATTGGAAAGTCGACAAATTTTCGTTTTTTACGCGTTTTGCAAGAAAATAGTAAATCTTGAAAAAAATTGAAAATTTTAAAAATCGAGTGAAAAGTCGAAAATTTTCCGTTTTTTACGCGTTTTGCAAGAAAATAGTAAATCTTGAAAAAATTGAAATTATAAAAAATCGAGTAAAAAGTCGAAAAATTTCCGTTTTTTACGCGTTTTGCAGGAAAATAGTAATTCTTGAGAAAAATGGAAATGTTCAAAAATCGAGTAAAAAGTTTGAAAAATTTCCGTTTTTTACGCGTTTTGCAAGAAAATAGTAAATCTTGAAAAAAATTGAAATTTTCAAAAAATCGAGTGAAAAGTCGAAAAATTTCCGATTTTTACGCGTTTTGCAAGAAAATAGTAAATCTTGAAAAAATTAAAAATTTCAAAAATCGAGTGAAAAGTTGAAAAATTTCCGTTTTTTGCGCGTTTTGCAAGAAAATAGTAAATCTTGAAAAAAATTGAAATTTTCAAAAATCGAGTGAAAAGTCGAAAAATTTCCGTTTTTTTACGCGATTTGCAAGAAAATAGTAAATCTTGAAAAAAAAATCAAAATTATCAAAAATCGGGTAAAAAGTCGAAAAATTTCCGTTTTTTACGCGTTTTGCAGGAAAATAGTAATTCTTGAAAAAAATTGAAATTTTCAAAAATCGAGTAAAAAGTCTACACATTTCCGTTTTTTACGCGTTTTGCAAGAAAAATAGTAAATCTTAAAAAAAATTGAACCTTTCAAAAACCGAGTAAAAAGTCGACACATTTTCGATTTTTACGCGGTTTGCAAGAAAATAGTAAATGTTGAACAAAATTGAATTTTTCAAAAATCAAGTGAAAAGTCGAAAAATTTCAATTTTTTACGCGTTTTGCAAGAAAATAGTAAATGTTGAAAAAAATTTAATTTTTCAAAAATAGAGTGAAAAGTCGAAAATTTTTCGTTTTTTACGCGTTTTGCAAGAAAATAGTAAATCTTAAAAAAAATGAAATTTTCAAAAATCGAGTGAAAAGTCAACAAATTTTCGTTTTTTACGCGTTTTGCAAAAAAATAGTAAATGTCAAAAAAAATTAATTTTTCAAAAAATCGATTGAAAAGAAAATAGTAAATGTTGAAAAAAATTGAAATTTTCAAAAATCGAGTGAAAAGTCGAAAAAATTTTCGTTTTTTACGCGTTTTGCAAAAAAATAGTAGATCTTAAAAAAAATTGAAATTTTCAAAAATCGAGTGAAAAGTCGAAAAATTTTCGTTTTTTACGCGTTTTGCAAGAAAATAGTAGATCTTAAAAAAAATTGAAATTTTAAAAATCGAGTGAAAAGTCGAGAAATTTCCGTTTTTTACGCGTTTTGCAAAAAAAAAAAATAAATTAAAAAAAAATGAAATTTTCAAAAATATAGTGAAAAGTCGAAAAAATTTTCGTTTTTTACGCGTTTTGCAAGAAAATAGTAAATCTTAAAAAAAAATTGGAATTTTCAAAAATCGAGTGAAAGTCGAAAAATTTCAATTTTTTACGCGTTTTGCAAGAAAATAGTAAATCTTGAAAAAAATTTAAATTTTCAAATATCGAGTGAAAAGTCGAAAAATTTCCGTTTTTGCGCGTTTTGCAAGAAAATAGTAAATGTTGAAAAAAATTTAATTTTTCAAAAATAGAGTGAAAAGTCGAAAAAATTTTCGTTACGCGTTTTGCAAGAAAATAGTAGATTTTAAAAAAATTGAAATTATCAAAAATCGAGTGAAAAGTCAACAAATTTTCGTTTTTTACGCGTTTTGCAAAAAAATAGTAATGTCAAAAAAAATTAATTTTTCAAAAATCGATTGGAAAGTCGACAAATTTTCGTTTTTTACGCGTTTTGCAAGAAAATAGTAAATCTTGAAAAAAATTGAAAATTTAAAAAATCGAGTGAAAAGTCGAAAATTTTCCGTTTTTACGCGTTTTGCAAGAAAATAGTAAATCTTGAAAAAAATTGAAATTATAAAAAATCGAGTAAAAAGTCGAAAAATTTCCGTTTTTTACGCGTTTTGCAGGAAAATAGTAATTCTTGAGAAAAATGGAAATGTTCAAAAATCGAGTAAAAAGTTGAAAAATTTCCGTTTTTTACGCGTTTTGCAAGAAAATAGTAAATCTTGAAAAAAATTGAAATTTTCAAAAATCGAGTGAAAAGTCGAAAAATTTCCGATTTTTACGCGTTTTGCAAGAAAATAGTAAATCTTGAAAAAATTAAAAATTTCAAAAATCGAGTGAAACGTTGAAAAATTTCCGTTTTTTGCGCGTTTTGCAAGAAAATAGTAAATCTTGAAAAAAATTGAAATTTTCAAAAATCGAGTGAAAAGTCGAAAAATTTCCGTTTTTTACGCGATTTGCAAGAAAATAGTAAATCTTGAAAAAAAAAATCAAAATTATCAAAAATCGGGTAAAAAGTCGAAAAATTTCCGTTTTTTACGCGTTTTGCAGGAAAATAGTAATTCTTGAAAAAAATTGAAATTTTCAAAAATCGAGTAAAAAGTCTACACATTTTCGTTTTTTACGCGTTTTGCAAGAAAATAGTAAATCTTAAAAAAAAATTGAACCTTTCAAAAACCGAGTAAAAAGTCGACACATTTTCGATTTTTACGCGGTTTGCAAGAAAATAGTAAATGTTGAACAAAATTGAATTTTTCAAAAATCAAGTGAAAAGTCGAAAAATTTCAATTTTTTACGCGTTTTGCAAGAAAATAGTAAATGTTGAAAAAAATTTAATTTTTCAAAAATAGAGTGAAAAGTCGAAAAATTTTCGTTTTTTACGCGTTTTGCAAGAAAATAGTAAATCTTAAAAAAAAATGAGATTTTCAAAAATCGAGTGAAAAGTCAACAAATTTTCGTTTTTTACGCGTTTTGCAAAAAAATAGTAAATGTCAAAAAAAATTAATTTTTCAAAAATCGATTGAAAAGAAAATAGTAAATGTTGAAAAAAATTGAAATTTTCAAAAATCGAGTGAAAAGTCGAAAAATTTTCGTTTTTTACGCGTTTTGCAAAAAAATAATAGATATTAAAAAAAATTGAAATTTTCAAAAATCGAGTGAAAAGTCGAAAAATTTTCGTTTTTTACGCGTTTTGCAAGAAAATAGTAGATCTTAAAAAAAATTGAAATTTTTAAAAATCGAGTGAAAAGTCGAGAAATTTCCGTTTTTTACGCGTTTTGCAAAAAAAAAAAAAAAAATTAAAAAAAAATGAAATTTTCAAAAATATAGTGAAAAGTCGAAAAAATTTTCGTTTTTTACGCGTTTTGCAAGAAAATAGTAAATCTTAAAAAAAAATTGGAATTTTCAAAAATCGAGTGAAAGTCGAAAAATTTCAATTTTTTACGCGTTTTGCAAGAAAATAGTAAATCTTGAAAAAAATTTAAATTTTCAAATATCGAGTGAAAAGTCGAAAAATTTCCGTTTTTGCGCGTTTTGCAAGAAAATAGTAAATGTTGAAAAAAAAATAATTTTTCAAAAATCGAGTGAAAAGTCGAAAAATTTCCGTTTTTTACGCGATTTGCAAGAAAATAGTAAATCTTGAAAAAAAAATCAAAATTATCAAAAATCGGGTAAAAAGTCGAAAAATTTCCGTTTTTTACGCGTTTTGCAGGAAAATAGTAGATCTTAAAAAAAATTGAAATTTTTAAAAATCGAGTGAAAAGTCGAGAAATTTCCGTTTTTTACGCGTTTTGCAAAAAAAAAAAATAAATTAAAAAAAAAATGAAATTTTCAAAAATATAGTGAAAAGTCGAAAAAATTTTCGTTTTTTACGCGTTTTGCAAGAAAATAGTAAATCTTAAAAAAAATTGGAATTTTCAAAAATCGAGTGAAAGTCGAAAAATTTCAATTTTTTACGCGTTTTGCAAGAAAATAGTAAATGTTGAAAAAAATTTAATTTTTCAAAAATAGAGTGAAAAGTCGAAAATTTTTCGTTTTTTACGCGTTTTGCAAGAAAATAGTAGATCTTAAAAAAAATTGAAATTATCAAAAATCGAGTGAAAAGTCAACAAATTTTCGTTTTTTACGCGTTTTGCAAAAAAATAGTAATGTCAAAAAAAATTAATTTTTCAAAAATCGATTGGAAAGTCGACAAATTTTCGTTTTTTACGCGTTTTGCAAGAAAATAGTAAATCTTGAAAAAAATTGAAAATTTTAAAAATCGAGTGAAAAGTCGAAAATTTTCCGTTTTTTACGCGTTTTGCAAGAAAATAGTAAATCTTGAAAAAAATTGAAATTATCAAAAATCGAGTAAAAAGTCGAAAAATTTCCGTTTTTTACGCGTTTTGCAGGAAAATAGTAATTCTTGAGAAAAATGGAAATGTTCAAAAATCGAGTAAAAAGTTAAAAAATTTCCGTTTTTTACGCGTTTTGCAAGAAAATAGTAAATCTTGAAAAAAATTGAAATTTTCAAAAATCGAGTGAAAAGTCGAAAAATTTCCGATTTTTACGCGTTTTGCAAGAAAATAGTAAATCTTGAAAAAATTAAAAATTTCAAAAATCGAGTGAAAAGTCGAAAAATTTCCGTTTTTTACGCGTTTTGCAAGAAAGTAGTAAATCTTGAAAAAAATTGAATTTTTCAAAAATCGAGTGAAAAGTTGAAAAATTTCCGTTTTTTGCGCGTTTTGCAAGAAAATAGTAAATCTTGAAAAAAATTGAAATTTTCAAAAATCGAGTGAAAAGTCGAAAAATTTCCGTTTTTTACGCGTTTTGCACGAAAATAATAAATCTTGAAAAAAATTGAAATTTTCAAAAATCGAGTGAAAAGTCGAAATATTTCCGTTTTTTACGCGTTTTGCAAGAAAATAGTAAATCTTGAAAAAAAATCAAAACTATCAAAAATCGGGTAAAAAGTCGAAAAATTTCCGTTTTTTACGCGTTTTGCAAGAAAATAGTAAATCTTGAAAAAAATTTAAATTTTCAAAAATCGAGTGAAAAGTCGAAAAATTTCCGTTTTTTAAGCGTTTTGCAAGAAAATAATAAATCTTGAAAAAAATTGATATTTTCAAAAATCGAGTAAAAAGTCGAAAAATTTCCGTTTTTTACGCGTTTTGCAAGAAAATAGTAAATCTTGAAAAAAATTTAAATTTTCAAATATCGAGTGAAAAGTCGAAAAATTTCCGTTTTTGCGCGTTTTGCAAGAAAATAGTAAATGTTGAAAAAAAAATAATTTTTCAAAAATCGAGTGAAAAGTCGAAAAATTTCCGTTTTTTACGCGATTTGCAAGAAAATAGTAAATCTTGAAAAAAAAAATCAAAATTATCAAAAATCGGGTAAAAAGTCGAAAAATTTCCGTTTTTTACGCGTTTTGCAGGAAAATAGTAATTCTTGAAAAAAATTGAAATTTTCAAAAATCGAGTAAAAAGTCTACACATTTCCGTTTTTTACGCGTTTTGCAAGAAAATAGTAAATCTTAAAAAAAATTGAACCTTTCAAAAACCGAGTAAAAAGTCGACACATTTTCGATTTTTACGCGGTTTGCAAGAAAATAGTAAATGTTGAACAAAATTGAATTTTTCAAAAATCAAGTGAAAAGTCGAAAAATTTCAATTTTTTACGCGTTTTGCAAGAAAATAGTAAATGTTGAAAAAAATTTAATTTTTCAAAAATAGAGTGAAAAGTCGAAAATTTTTCGTTTTTTACGCGTTTTGCAAGAAAATAGTAAATCTTAAAAAAAATTGAAATTTTCAAAAATCGAGTGAAAAGTCAACAAATTTTCGTTTTTTACGCGTTTTGCAAAAAAATAGTAAATGTCAAAAAAAATTAATTTTTCAAAAATCGATTGAAAAGTCGACAATTTTTCGTTTTTTACGCGTTTTGCAAGAAAATAGTAAATGTTGAAAAAAATTGAAATTTTCAAAAATCGAGTGAAAAGTCGAAAAATTTTCGTTTTTTACGCGTTTTGCAAAAAAATAGTAGATCTTAAAAAAAATTGAAATTTTCAAAAATCGAGTGAAAAGTCAACAAATTTTCGTTTTTTACGCGTTTTGCAAAAAAATAGTAATGTCAAAAAAAATTAATTTTTCAAAAATCGATTGGAAAGTCGACAAATTTCCGTTTTTTACGCGTTTTGCAAGAAAATAGTAAATCTTGAAAAAAATTGAAATTATCAAAAAATCGAGTAAAAAGTCGAAAAATTTCCGTTTTTTACGCGTTTTGCAGGAAAATAGTAATTCTTGAGAAAAATGGAAATGTTCAAAAATCGAGTAAAAAGTTGAAAAATTTCCGTTTTTTACGCGTTTTGCAAGAAAATAGTAAATCTTGAAAAAAATTGAAATTTTCAAAAATCGAGTGAAAAGTCGAAAAATTTCCGATTTTTACGCGTTTTGCAAGAAAATAGTAATCTTGAAAAAATTAAAAATTTCAAAAATCGAGTGAAAAGTCGAAAAATTTCCGTTTTTTACGCGTTTTGCAAGAAAGTAGTAAATCTTGAAAAAAATTGAATTTTTCAAAAATCGAGTGAAAAGTTGAAAAATTTCCGTTTTTTGCGCGTTTTGCAAGAAAATAGTAAATCTTGAAAAAAATTGAAATTTTCAAAAATCGAGTGAAAAGTCGAAAAATTTCCGTTTTTTACGCGTTTTGCACGAAAATAGTAAATCTTGAAAAAAATTGAAATTTTCAAAAATCGAGTGAAAAGTCGAAAAATTTCCGTTTTTTACGCGTTTTGCAAGAAAATAGTAAATCTTGAAAAAAAATCAAAATTATCAAAAATCGGGTAAAAAGTCGAAAAATTTCCGTTTTTTACGCGTTTTGCAAGAAAATAGTAAATCTTGAAAAAAATTTAAATTTTCAAAAATCGAGTGAAAAGTCGAAAAATTTCCGTTTTTTAAGCGTTTTGCAAGAAAATAATAAATCTTGAAAAAAATTGATATTTTCAAAAATCGAGTGAAAAGTCGAAAAATTTCCTTTTTTTACGCGTTTTGCAAGAAAATAGTAAATCTTGAAAAAAATTTAAATTTTCAAATATCGAGTGAAAAGTCGAAAAATTTCCGTTTTTGCGCGTTTTGCAAGAAAATAGTAAATGTTGAAAAAAAAATAATTTTTCAAAAATCGAGTGAAAAGTCGAAAAATTTCCGTTTTTTACGCGATTTGCAAGAAAATAGTAAATCTTGAAAAAAAAATCAAAATTATCAAAAATCGGGTAAAAAGTCGAAAAATTTCCGTTTTTTACGCGTTTTGCAGGAAAATAGTAATTCTTGAAAAAAATTGAAATTTTCAAAAATCGAGTAAAAAGTCTACACATTTCCGTTTTTTACGCGTTTTGCAAGAAAATAGTAAATCTTAAAAAAAATTGAACCTTTCAAAAACCGAGTAAAAAGTCGACACATTTTCGATTTTTACGCGGTTTGCAAGAAAATAGTAAATGTTGAACAAAATTGAATTTTTCAAAAATCAAGTGAAAAGTCGAAAAATTTCAATTTTTTACGCGTTTTGCAAGAAAATAGTAAATGTTGAAAAAAATTTAATTTTTCAAAAATAGAGTGAAAAGTCGAAAATTTTTCGTTTTTTACGCGTTTTGCAAGAAAATAGTAAATCTTAAAAAAAATTGAAATTTTCAAAAATCGAGTGAAAAGTCAACAAATTTTCGTTTTTTACGCGTTTTGCAAAAAAATAGTAAATGTCAAAAAAAATTAATTTTTCAAAAATCGATTGAAAAGTCGACAATTTTTCGTTTTTTACGCGTTTTGCAAGAAAATAGTAAATGTTGAAAAAAATTGAAATTTTCAAAAATCGAGTGAAAAGTCGAAAAATTTTCGTTTTTTACGCGTTTTGCAAAAAAATAGTAGATCTTAAAAAAAATTGAAATTTTCAAAAATCGAGTGAAAAGTCGAAAAAATTTCGTTTTTTACGCGTTTTGCAAGAAAGAAGTAGATCTTAAAAAAAATTGAAATTTTTAAAAATCGAGTGAAAAGTCGAGAAATTTCCGTTTTTTACGCGTTTTGCAAAAAAAAAAAATAAATTAAAAAAAAAATGAAATTTTCAAAAATATAGTGAAAAGTCGAAAATTTTTTCGTTTTTTACGCGTTTTGCAAGAAAATAGTAAATCTTAAAAAAAATTTGAATTTTCAAAAATCGAGTGAAAGTCGAAAAATTTCAATTTTTTACACGTTTTGCAAGAAAATAGTAAATGTTGAAAAAAATTTAATTTTTCAAAAATAGAGTGAAAAGTCGAAAATTTTTCGTTTTTTACGCGTTTTGCAAGAAAATAGTAGATCTTAAAAAAAATTGAAATTATCAAAAATCGAGTGAAAAGTCAACAAATTTTCGTTTTTTACGCGTTTTGCAAAAAAATAGTAATGTCAAAAAAAATTAATTTTTCAAAAATCGATTGGAAAGTCGACAAATTTTCGTTTTTTACGCGTTTTGCAAGAAAATAGTAAATCTTGAAAAAAATTGAAAATTTTAAAAATCGAGTGAAAAGTCGAAAATTTTCCGTTTTTTACGCGTTTTGCAAGAAAATAGTAAATCTTGAAAAAAATTGAAATTATCAAAAATCGAGTAAAAAGTCGAAAAATTTCCGTTTTTTACGCGTTTTGCAGGAAAATAGTAATTCTTGAGAAAAATGGAAATGTTCAAAAATCGAGTAAAAAGTTGAAAAATTTCCGTTTTTACGCGTTTTGCAAGAAAATAGTAAATCTTGAAAAAAATTGAAATTTTCAAAAATCGAGTGAAAAGTCGAAAAATTTCCGATTTTTACGCGTTTTGCAAAAAAATAGTAAATCTTGAAAAAATTAAAAATTTCAAAAATCGAGTGAAAAGTCGAAAAATTTCCGTTTTTTACGCGTTTTGCAAGAAAGTAGTAAATCTTGAAAAAAATTGAATTTTTCAAAAATCGAGTGAAAAGTTGAAAAATTTCCGTTTTTTGCGCGTTTTGCAAGAAAATAGTAAATCTTGAAAAAAATTGAAATTTTCAAAAATCGAGTGAAAAGTCGAAAAATTTCCGTTTTTTACGCGTTTTGCACGAAAATAGTAAATCTTGAAAAAAAATCAAAATTATCAAAAATCGGGTAAAAAGTCGAAAAATTTCCGTTTTTTACGCGTTTTGCAAGAAAATAGTAAATCTTGAAAAAAATTTAAATTTTCAAAAATCGAGTGAAAAGTCGAAAAATTTCCGTTTTTTAAGCGTTTTGCAAGAAAATAGTAAATCTTGAAAAAAATTGATATTTTCAAAAATCGAGTGAAAAGTCGAAAAATTTCCGTTTTTTACGCGTTTTGCAAGAAAATAGTAAATCTTGAAAAAAATTTAAATTTTCAAATATCGAGTGAAAAGTCGAAAATGTTCCGTTTTTGCGCGTTTTGCAAGAAAATAGTAAATGTTGAAAAAAAAATAATTTTTCAAAAATCGAGTGAAAAGTCGAAAAATTTCCGTTTTTTACGCGATTTGCAAGAAAATAGTAAATCTTGAAAAAAAAATCAAAATTATCAAAAATCGGGTAAAAAGTCGAAAAATTTCCGTTTTTTACGCGTTTTGCAGGAAAATAGTAATTCTTGAAAAAAATTGAAATTTTCAAAAATCGAGTAAAAAGTCTACACATTTTCGTTTTTTACGCGGTTTGCAAGAAAATAGTAAATCTTGAGGTTAATTGAAATTTTCAAAAATCGAGTGAAAAGTCGAAAAATTTCCGTTTTTGCGCGTTTTGCAAGAAAATAATAAATCTTGAAAAAAATTTAAATTTTCAAAAATCGAGTGAAAAGTCGAAAAATTTCCGTTTTTTACGCGTTTTGCAAGAAAATAGTAAATCTTGAAAAAAATTGAAATTTTCAAAAACCGAGTGAAAAGTCGAAAAATTTCCGTTTTTGCGCGTTTTGCAAGAAAATAGTAAATGTTGAAAAAAAAATAATTTTTCAAAAATCGAGTGAAAGTCGAAAAATTTCCGTTTTTTACGCGTTTTGCAAGAAAATAGTAAATCTTAAAAAAAATTGAACCTTTCAAAAACCGAGTAAAAAGTCGACACATTTTCGATTTTTACGCGGTTTGCAAGAAAATAGTAAATGTTGAACAAAATTGAATTTTTCAAAAATCAAGTGAAAAGTCGAAAAATTTCAATTTTTTACGCGTTTTGCAAGAAAATAGTAAATGTTGAAAAAAATTTAATTTTTCAAAAATAGAGTGAAAAGTCGAAAATTTTTCGTTTTTTACGCGTTTTGCAAGAAAATAGTAAATCTTAAAAAAAATTGAAATTTTCAAAAATCGAGTGAAAAGTCAACAAATTTTCGTTTTTTACGCGTTTTGCAAAAAAAAAGTAAATGTCAAAAAAAATTAATTTTTCAAAAATCGATTGAAAAGTCGACAAATTTTCGTTTTTTACGCGTTTTGCAAGAAAATAGTAAATGTTGAAAAAAATTGAAATTTTCAAAAATCGAGTGAAAGTCGAAAAATTTCAATTTTTTACGCGTTTTGCAAGAAAATAGTAAATGTTGAAAAAAATTTAATTTTTCAAAAATAGAGTGAAAAGTCGAAAATTTTTCGTTTTTTACGCGTTTTGCAAGAAAATAGTAGATCTTAAAAAAAATTGAAATTTTCAAAAATCGAGTGAAAAGTCAACAAATTTTCGTTTTTTACGCGTTTTGCAAAAAAATAGTAATGTCAAAAAAAATTAATTTTTCAAAAATCGATTGGAAAGTCGACAAATTTTCGTTTTTTACGCGTTTTGCAAGAAAATAGTAAATGTTGAAAAAAATTGAAATTTTCAAAAATCGAGTGAAAAGTCGAAAAATTTTCGTTTTTTACGCGTTTTGCAAGAAAATAGTAAATCTTGAAAAAAATTGAAGTTTTCAAAAATCGAGTGAAAAGTCGAAATTTTTTCGTTTTTTACGCGTTTTGCAAGAAAATAGTAAATGTTGAAAAAAATTGAAATTTTCAAAAATCGAGTGAAAAGTCGGAAAATTTCCGTCTTTTACGCGTTTTGCAAGAAAATAGTAAATCTTAAAAAAAATTGAATTTTCAAAAATCGAGTGAAAAGTCGAAAAATTTCCGTTTTTACGCATTTTAGCAAAAAATAGTAAATGTTAAAAAAAATTTAATTTTTCAAAAATCAGTGAAAAGTCGAAAGATTTTCGTTTTTTACGTGTTTTGCAAGAAAAACTTTTCTCTTTTAAAACGCGTAAAAATCGGAAATATTTCGACTTTTCACTCGATTTTTAAAAATTTCATCTTTTTTCTAGATTTACTATTTTCTTGCAAAACGCGCAAAAAACAAAATTTTTTCGATTTTCCACTCGATTTTTGAAAATTTGATTTTTTTTCAAGATTTACTGTTTTCTTGCAAAGCGCGTAAAAAACTTTTTGCTCGATTTTTGATAACTTAAATTTTTTTCAGATAGTAATAGATTGCAACAAAACACGTAAAAACGGAAAATTTTAGACTTTTTACTCATTTTATTTCGTTTTTTCACTCAATGTTTGAAACATAACCTAACCTGACCTAACCTAACCTAAATTTTGAAAATTTCAACTTTGTTTAAGAATTACTATTTTCTTGCAAAACGCGTAAAAAACGAAAATTTGTCGACTTATCACTCGGTTTTTGAAAATTTAAATTTTTTTCAAGATTGCTATTTTTTTGTAAAAAACGGAATTTTCTCGATTATTCATTCGATTTTTGAAAATTTCACTTTTCAAAACGCGTAATAACAGAAACTTTTCGACTTTTCATCGATTTTTGAAAAATTGATTTTTTTCAAGATTTATCATTTTCTTGCAAAACGCGTAAAAAACGAAAATTTTTCAACTTTTCACTCAGTTATTGAAAATTTCAACTTTTTTCAAGATTTACTATTTTCTTGCAAAACGCGTAAAAAACAAAAAAAAAATGACTTTTCACTCGATGTTTGAATTCTATTCTAACCTGACCTACCTTAACCCAAACCGACATAACCTAACCATTTTGAAAAAACCAATATTTTTCAATATTGACTATACGCATGCGAAATGCGTAAAAAACGGAAATTTTTAGACTTTTCACTCGATTTTTTTCAACACGCAAAAAACAAAAAAAAATTGCGTTTTTCTCGTTTTTTGAAACCTAACCTAACCTAAGCTAACCTAACCTAAACTAACCTAACCCAACCTAACCTAACCTTTTGGAAAAATTATTTTTTTTTTAAGGATGACTTTTTGCAAAAAGCGTTAAAACTTATTTTTTCGACTTTTCACTCGATTTTTGAAAATTTCAATTTTTTTTTTAGATTTACAATTTTCTTGCAAAACGTGTAAAAAACGGATTTTTTTCGACTTTTCACTCGATTTTTGAAAAAATCAATTTTATCGGATAGTGACAGATTGCAAAAAAGTGATTTTTTTCACCTTTCCACTCGATTTTTCAAGATTTACTATTTACTTTTTTTGCAATTTTAATTTATTTAATCATAATTTTAAATAAACTAATATTATCTTTTTATAACAAAATATATTCTTGAATGATTTATTGAAAACAAAATTCAATTATCTTCGAAATAATAACCATTATGTTCGATCTACTAAAACGTAAAAGTTTGAGATTTATTTCTATATACATTCAATTCACATTTCAGTTAACTAATAAGGAATGTCATGAAAAAGCAGACCTGCTACAGACAGAGGCTTATTTAGATTTAGATGTCCCATGCACCATATCCCGACATAACATTTGAATATAACTTTACGTCTGGAAATATATTAAAATAGCTATTTGTTAAGACAGCTGTCCGTTTTTGCTGTTACGCATAGAACAACCCACTTGAAATATAGAAAGAAAAAATTAATAGCAGTAATAATTTCATTAATTTCAATCGGAAGCAATTTAACTTAACGAGTTACTAAATTCGATTCTATCCAAATTATTATTATTGCAATCTCTCATCGCTGGAATCGTCGCAATCGCATTCATCCATCCAACAAGTGGCACAATTTAACTAAATGGGAAGCAATTTATAACTGATAACGTTGGAAAAACTTTCCTTTATGTTTTTCTTCTTTATCCAGAATAATATTTCGGTATAGTTTATGATTTATTCAAATTGCGTAATCATTTATATAACTCTTACCTTTGTGCTGCTGCTATTCCTTGGATTGTTGGGTGTAGCTTGGGCCATCTCGAAACGCATAAATATCAATCTCGACATTCTCTCCAACACGACGGTTCGTATTATTTTAGGGACAGCAGCGCCGCGTACGCCCCTGTGATAAATGTTGAGGGTGACCACTGAAAGGCCGGACGCGAATGTTACCAAACATATACTTGTGCCATAATAGAGACCTGAAACAAGATTAGATATTAATTTAAAATTACCTTACATTTCAAATAAAATGGAGGAAAGGAAAAACTGTTTTATTCTATTTGTTACAAAGTTGTTTGCTAAAATTTTAATTTGTTTTAGAAAAAGAAGTAACATGGAAGAACAAAACAATATTATTTTTAGTATAAGTAATTTTAAAATTAATAATATCTTGTAGTACATATAAAATGTTGTAGAATATTTTTCTAGTTTATTTTGAAATTTTAATATTTAAGAATATCGCTTATTACGTTTTTGTTGATCAAAATGTTTATTAAAAATTGATCTCATCTTACTATTATTATTGCAAAAAAATGAAACTTTGTTATCACAAAGTTAGCAGAGCGATTTGTTAGTGCATTCTCAAGCATTGATAATAGTTATATGCAAAACGTGATGTGATGGTGACTCTTAAAGTCTGTAACTGTAGATGAGTTTTGGCGTCAGTAAAGCGTCGACGCAAGACAAGTAGCAATCTCTAGTAATGCTGGTTCAAAAGCCTGTTGGTGCTAGATAGTAAAAAATAAGCAAACACTAGAACGGTGGTTGTCTTCTATAAGATTTGCTGAAAATTGCCGGAGCGCTACATGCGAGCAACTATTATTAATATTTAATTTTGCAATTAACTTCAATGATTATCAACATATAGGTTTGAATTTTGAAATTGATACTTAAGTAATTGTTTTCTAGAGCATAAAACCAAAATAAATTTTTATAGTAAATTTATTCATTTAGACACAATAATAAAATATTAAATATTTTTTTTAAGAAATAACATATTTATGGCTTTCATTGTTTATTGTTACATATAAATTTTGTTTTTTGAATTTGTTACGAATAATACTTTTTAAGAAAATTGCGAATTACAAACTAATTTGCTGCTCTTAAACCATCTAGGCTAAAAGATATCATCACTCATCTCAAATTTAAATCGGCACCTGGTCCGGAAACAAAGTTTTAAAAGTATTTTTTCACAAGGCTGTAATGTTCCTTACAAACATTACAAAATGCAATTCTAAAAACGTCACATTTTTTGTTTTTATAGAAAAATTAATGTCATCCCTATCCTAAAAGTAAGGAAGGATAAACATTTTCCCTAGAATTGCCGCCCGATTTGTCTTCTGTAGACTCTAAGTATCTTAGATAGAATTCGATATCACACGGTACAAAACAGGCTACCGGTGCCATACTCTTTGATGTTGGAAGAGCCCTTGATAAGGTCTGGCACCAGGGACTACACTGAAAATTTTATTTCCATTTAAATTCATTCCTAGATTGATCAAACTTATTGTTTCCTATCTGAAAAGAATGACACTGGTCGTGAAAGCTGTTAAAGCACGCGTCTACCCCTCGCACAATTGAGGCGGGGGTTTAGTTTTATTTCCGATGCTTTTCAACTTGTATGTAGCAGACATACCATGCATCACTCTATGTGTCAAAATTGCTCAGTACGCTGATAATATGGCAATATTGTACACTTCAGGGAATCCAAAAGTCATCACGCTAAGACTTCAAGCGGCTTGTGAGGCACTTCGAGTAAAAAACGTTTATCTCAAGTGCGATCCAATTCCATAGATAGATTCTGCAAAGTAACTAGACATAGAGCTAAGGAAGTTTAGTTGGTAGGCGCTTTTAAACTTTTTGACAGTGAATCCGACACATTAAGTTTTTTAAAGATTCCCCTCCCCGAACTAAACAATATAACAACCTTCGCCATGCCCACTGACACAATTTCAATGACCACCTCTACACCGATACTGCACTGGGGAAATTCATCATGCTCCCCAATCACTATTCGCTGCAAGGAATCACCAATGCCGTACTGGTGCAATGCCGTAAACCCTGGGTCAAACCACAACCGATGAGGTACACTAGAAAAAAGAATAATCTACACACAACATCCTCCAGCTACCGCAAAGAAGGAAGTATTATCTACTCGGCCTCGAGCCAAAGCTTGCTCTAGACTCTAGACCCTTTAAAACATAAATATCACGCCCCGCATTCAGTGGCTCCGAACCCCAAAAGACCACAAGTAGGAGACATCAATCAGCATATCCCGTATGCACGGCCGCACTTCCACCATTAATGGGTGCACGTTCGGTAACAAACCAGAACTTGCCAGCCAGTTGCACCGCACCTTCGTGGCTTCAACAGTGACTCTGCTACAACGAACCCAAGATCTAGAACTGCTCATCTGAACCAAGATAACCCATTCCCTGAAAGGTTATTCTGACTACCACAGAATAATCTAAACCGGTCTCAACCCTGGAAACTCGCGTGATCAACCAACGCAAAGCAAGGCCGCAACCTGGACCACGTCTAAATTCTAAAAATGTCTAAAATCCGCAGCCGTGATTTCCAAAAGCACAACCAAAATCCCGGGTTTCCTAGCTGGAATAGTGAAAGATAGCTATCAAAGACACTGAGTTGAGGAAAAAAAACAGGCAAAAGCAGATAGAAACTTGGAAACCAGCTAAAAGAGGACAAAATAAGCTCTACTACAAAAGTTTAGTGACTCAGATTTAATTATTGATCACCCAAGAACCGCTTGCTAAAAGCATTTCTTCTAATGCCTCCTTCTTCTTCTGCTGTTGCAACCACATGCTTCATTTTTTCTCTGTCTTTATTGCTGTGTTATAAAGTTCTTGGACTGTCCTCATGCCTGTCCCAGCTTAGATGCAACCATGACATTTTCTTGCGTCCAATTCCCATTTTCTCTTCTATCTTTCACTGCAGGATGAGCTGTATGTGGTACTTATTGCAAGACATGGTCAAAATATGCCGTCTTTCGACGTTTAATGCAAGTTAGAAGTTTTCGTTCTTTTCGTACGTAGGCCAGTACCTCTAATGCCTCCAAACAATCAAAAAACAAGCACGCAACTACCACCGCCTACCCAAAATCACCATATAGTACCAAGGAAGACGTAAATTAGCTCTGATAGACAACAAGCTACAATATTACCCGGCTATGTAAGCTGTACTTGGTTTACAGGCCAATCCTAGTTTTATAGATACTTTCAAAGCTATGTCAACAACATGGTTATTCCAGAGAAGATTATGTAATCTTTGTAACACCTAGAAGACAAATTGAAGAAGATTTAGATATGGATTTGTTGTTTAGTTTAATATTTAGTACTGATGGTACCTCGGATTTGGATTTTGAAACAGTAAGAAGCTGTTTTTTTTAGATTTATAATTGATCTTGTTGGAAGTGCCCCATTCAGATATTGTTTTGAGGTCTTTGTTTATAGATGCAACAGATTTTAACTTAGAAACTTTAAGACGCTCTGCCATATTTGTCAATATGGTTTTTGAAAAGTATGAAGTATGAAGGGTGCTATCATCTGCAAAACTATAAATAGGATTATTTGATATTTGAAGAATTCAATAATGTAAATCAAAAATAAAGTTGGCAAAAGAGCAGATCCTTGAGGAACACCAGCATTTATGATTTTGGAGTCAGAGTTAAAACCATCAATTTTAACTATAATTTTTTTATTGTCAAGAAAATTATTGATGAGATATACAGTTTTTTTATTAAGACCTATACAATGGAGCTTGTTGATAAAATTAAGATCCCATGCTCTATCAAACGCTTTGGAAATGTATAGAGCTACTGCAAGATTTTCTCTAAAGTAGAATTTCATTTGTAATTAAAATAAGTCAAAAAAACTGTTGTCAAACGTTTTGATCAAAACCCATATTGAGTATCTGAGATGAAGTTATTTTCTTCTAAAAACTTGCTATTGATGCTAGACCCGTGCCAATGTACCTACTTTCAAGTTGCGGGTTGCACTCAAATTTTGTTTGTTCTTTGTCATTCTAAAGTTTTGGACGGTTGCACGTCTTATTCGGTAATGTTATTTTTGGCAGCTGCTATCAAGTAGTCTAAATCTAGTAAAAAGTTAAAAAATAGTTATGTGAAATGATTTTGTCAGACGGCATGTGACCTATAGTAAGATAGAAGCATCTTTAGGCATTGCAGCGACATAAATACATACAATTTTGCACGATCATTTGCATGTCTGAAAGCTTTGCAGTCGTTGGATCCCACACAATTTGAAAGAAGAACAAAAACAAGCACGTGTCAAGTGGTGCAAGGAAATGCTAAAGAAATTCGAAGGGGGTCGTTCAAATTTGGTATATAACATCGTAACAGGTGACAAATCTTGGATATATTCATATGAGCTTGAAACTAAACACCAATTGGGTGTTTCAAAATGAACCTAAACCCACAAAAGTGGTGCGTTCACAAAGCGTTTCAAAAAGAATGATTGCTTGTTTCTTCGAAAAAACGGGTCATGTTGCAACTGTTGCGTTAGAGGATCGAGGGACAGTTAATGCTGACTGGTATACTTCAATTTGTTTGCCGGAAGTTATTGTTAAAATCAGAAAGAACAACATAAACCGGCGAATCATTGATCATCATGACAATGCAAGCGCTCACACAGCACGACAAACAGTAGAGTTTTTGACCAGTAACAACATCCAATTAATGACTCATTCTTCCTATTTCGACATATCAAAAATAAAATGCGTGGCGAGCGATTTTCATTACCTGAAGAGGCCGTTGAAGCATTTAAATCACTTGTTTTAGAGATACCTCGCTCAGAGTAGCAAAATTGTTTTGAAGATTAGTTTCATCAGATGCAAAATTGTATAGATTTTAAAGGAGAATATTTTGAAAAGCAATAAAGCAATTTACATAACGTAATTTCTGTTTTGCTTAACATTTTCCGCAAACTTTGGCAGTGTCCCTCGAATACTACTCAGATTGGTTTTGGCTTCTGCTTTACCTGGTGCCTCTCCTAGTTGCAAAGTACTATGTATGGCAGAATTATTGTGTTTTTTGATAACAACACAACGTTCTCATGCAACATCTTCATTTGTAGACAAATCTTAATATTAAATTTTCTTGTATCTTATACTAGTAACTATTAAAAAACTTTGACGTCTTTGTCAAAACGCATCAGGTTTTAAGAGGAAAGTTTTTGCAGTTTAAGAACTTAATATGTTATTGTGAGCGTTAGGAATTTTAGGTTGTTGCACGCGTGGGATAGTTTAAGTTCTTGGTTTAGTTTAAAAAAATAAAACACATAAACTTGTTTAATGTGTTTTATGTTTCTGGTATTAGCTTCAAAAACAGACAAGTAGAAGTACACTCCCAGTTTAATAAATATACTTTTAGAATTTTTTTCATAACAAACACTTCGGCGGGTGAGTGAGTCACAGTAGAAGAAGAAACTTGCTCATAAAGTAAATTTTGTTCCCACTCATCCACCCAAGCGTTAGTTATCAAGAGATTTATTGTTAGACTATTCTCTCATATATAAATCCAAGCACACAAGAGGTGGGACAAACAATGGATCCTTTGATGACTAACACTTGGGCGAGTGGGTGGGTCACAATAGAAGAAGAAACTTGCCAACTAATTAAACTTTGTTCCCACCCACCCACCTAAGCATTAGTTATCAAGAGATTTATTGTTACACAATTCTTTCGTATCTAAATCCAAACACACAAGAGGTGGGACAAACAATGGATCTTTGGATGACTAACACTTGAGCGGGTGGGTGGGTCACAATAGAAGAAGAAACTCGCCCACAAATTAAACTTTGTTCCCACCCACCCACCCACCCAAGCGTTACTTATCAAGAGATTTATTGTTACACAGTTTTCTCATATCTAAATCTAAGCACACAAGAGGTGGGACAAACGATGGATCTTTTGATGATTAACACTTGGACGGGTGGGTAGGTCACAATAGAAAAAGAAACTCGCCCACAAATTAAACTTTGTTCCCACCCACCCACCTAAGCATTAGTTATCAAGAGATTTATTGTTACACAATTTTCTCATATCTAAATCTAAGCACACAAGAGGTGAGACAAACAATGAATCCTTTGTAGACTAACACTTGGGCATGTGAGTGGGTCAGAAAAGAAAAAGAAACTTGCTCACAAATTAAACTTTGTTTTCACCCACCTACCCAAGCGTTAGTTATCAAGAGATTTATTGTTACACAATTTTCTCGTATCTTAAACCAAACACACAAGAGGTGGGACAAACAATGGATGTTTTTATGACTAACACTTGGGCGGGTAGGTGGGTCACAGTAGAAAAAGAAACTGGCCCACAAATTAAACTTTGTTCTCACCCACCCACCCAAGCGTTAGTTATCAAGAAATTTATTGATACACAATTCTCACATATCTAAATTTAAGCATACAAGAGGTCAGACAAACAAAGGTATCCTTTGATGACTAACACTTGGGCAGGTGGAAGGGTCACAATAGAAAAAAACTTGCCTACAAAATAAACTTAGTGTCTAACCACCCACCCAAGTGCTAGTTGTCAAGAGATTTATTGTTACACAATTCTTTGTGACTAACACTTTGGCAGGTGGGTCGATCACAGTAGAAAAAGAAACTTGCTCACAAATTAAACTTTGTTTCCACCCACCCACCCACCCAAGCGTTAGTTATCAAGAGATTTATTGTTAAACTTTTCTCTCATATCTAAATTTAAGCACACAAAAAGTGGGACAAACAAACGATCTTTAGATAACTAACATTTGAGCGGGTAAGTGAGTCACAGTAAAAGAAAAACTCTATACTATAATAATCAGTCAGTAGTTTGGATTAGAGTAACTCACACACCCGCCCAAATGTTAGTTAACAAAATATTGGATCACAATCTTCTTTTGTAACCAAATGACAGCTGACGCTTGCAGAAAATTGTAACATGCAATCTCTTAATGGCAAACACTTGGGTAAGTGTCCCATCTCCATACCATGAAAACCAGTCAATAGTTTATATTGGAGTGACCCACCCACTCACCCAAATGTTAGTTATTAAGAAATTGAATAACAATCTTCTCTTGTAACAAAATGATTTCTGACTGACGCTTCCAGAAAAGTCTAATATGCAATTTTTTGATAACAAGCACTTAAGAAGATTGGTGAGTGAGAGAAACACTCCATACCATGATAACCAGTTAACAGTTTGGATTAGAGTGACCCCACACACCTGCCTAAGTGTTAGTTATCAAAAGATTGGTTCACGATCTTCTTTTGTGACCAAATTACTTTGAAAGTTCAAACATGCAATCTCTTAATAGCAAACAATTGGATGGGTGAGTGGAACACTCCATACTATGATAACTAGTCAATAGTTTACAAAGAAACGGCCCACCTACCCATCCAAGTGTTAGTTACCAAAAGGTTGAATCACTACCTTCTCTTTTGACAAAATGACTTCTAACGTTTTGTGAGAGTTTAAACATGCATTTTTTTTATGACAAACACTTGGAGTAGCCCACCCACCAGGTGGTAGTTTTGAAATTTCTGAATTTTTAACTTTATAAAACTTCTCCACAGTCTTTTTGAATATTCTAAAGTCACCTACAATCTTCGGAAAAAGTTTCTTCAAATATTTACATTATTTTAACTGAGTACAATAGTTCTGTTCCAAGCCTTTCAAAGTTTTTAAACTAAGGAGTCTTAAAAGATACTGTAAAAAACATAAAAGCTTTTAAAAACTACTAAAATTCCTTAAAATAATCTAATTGCACTTAAAACAAACTCTGAAGACAATTCTAGTGCATTCTAAAAAGTCTCAAAATTTAATGCAAAAATTAAAAAAAAACTTTAAAAGCTACTAGAAACTTTAAAACATGTGCAGCAGCTTAAAAAAGACCATAAAAAGTTAAGAACATTCTAAAATTAGTAAAAACATTTTTAAAAATGAATATAATTCAAAAAACTCTAAAAAATTGTTGAAACCTCTGAGAATAACTTATATAGTTCTTTCTTAAAAACTATAAAAGATTCAAGTCTTACAGAAAATAAAAAAATAATAAAACATTTTTAGAGAGAAGCAACTCAGACAGTTTAAAGGATCTTAGAAAGTTTTGATAATTCACAAGTACATGTACAAGATCAAACTACTTAGAAGATTTAAAATATAGGAAAACTCTGGAAAATTAAAAATAAAAATGTAAAAAACTGTTTAATAACTTCAAAAAGAACTAAAATTTTTAAGAAAACCATTTTAAGTAACTACTATAATTACTATAATTAGCTGAAAACAAATCAAACTTTGTTCACACCTACCCACCCAAACGTTAGTTATCAAAAGATTTATTGTTACTCAATTCTTTCATATCAAAATCCAAGCACACAAGAGGTGGGACAAACAATGGACCCTTTGATGACTAATACTTGCCCACAAATTAAACTTTGTTCCCATCCACCCACCCAAGTGTTAGTTATCAAGAGATTTTATTGTTAAACTATTCTTTCATATCTAAATTTAAGCACACAAGAGATGAAACAAACAATAGATTTTTTGATGACTAATACATGGACGGGTGGGTGGGTTACAGTAGAGAAAGTAATTCCCCCTTAAATTAAACTTTTTTCTTACTCACCCAACCAAGCGTTATTTATCAAGAAATGTATTGTTAAACTATTCACTCATATCTAAACTTAAGCCCACAAGAGGTGGAATAAACAATGTATCCTTTGATAACTTACTTTTGGGCGGGTAAGTGGGTCACAGTAGAAAAAGAAACTGTACCACAAATTAAATGTTATTCCCACTCACCCACCCAAGCGTTAGTTATCAAGAAATTTATTGTTACACAAATCTCTCATATCTAAATTTAAGCACACAAAAGGTGAAACAAACACTGGATTCTTTAATGACTAAAACTTGGGCGGGTGGGTGGGTCACAGTAGGAGATAAAACTCGTCCACAAAATAAACTTTGTTCCAACTCACCCACCCAAGCGTTAGTTATCAAGAGATTTATTGTTACCCAATTTTCTCATATCTAAATCCAAGCACACAAGAGGTGGGACAAACAATGGATCCTTTGATGACTAACACTTGGGCTGGTGAATGAATCACAGTAAAAAAAAAATTTGCCCACAAATTAAACTTGGTTCCCACCCACCCAAACGTTAGTTATCAAGAAATTTATTGTTACACCATTCTCTTATATCTAAACCCAAGCACACAAGAGGTGGGACAAACAATAGATCCTTTAATGATTAACACATGAGCGGTTGGTTAGGTTACAGTAGAGAAAAAAATTTGCTCACAATTTAAACTTTGTTCCTACCTATCCAATCAAGCGTTAGTTATCAAAAGATTTATTGTTACACAATTCTCTCATATCTAAATCCAAGCACACAAGAGGTGACACAAACAATGGGTCCTTTGATGACAAACACTTAGGCGGGTAGTGAGTTTTAGAAAAAGAAAAACTTGCCCACAAATTAAACTTTGTTCCCAGCCCTCACCCAAGCGTTAGTTATCAAGAGATTTATTGTTACACAATTCTCTCATATCTAAATCTAAGCACACAAGAGGTAGGACAAACAATGAATCTTTTAATGACAAACATTTGGCCGGGTAGGAAGGTTACAGTAGAAAAAAAATTTGCCCACAAATTGAACTTTGTTCCCACCAATTTATTGTAAAACTATTCTCCTATATCTAAATTTAAGCACACAAGAGGTGAAACAAACAATGGATACTTTGATGACTAACATTTTGGAGGATGGGTGAGTCACAGTAGAAAAAGAAACTTCTCCACAAATTAAACTTTGCTCCCACCCACCCACCCAAACTAATCTCATATCTAAACCCAAGCACACAAGAGGTGGTACAAACAATGGAACGTTTGATGACTAACATTTGGGCGGGTGGGTGAATCACAGTAAAAGAAAAAACTCGCTCACAAATTGAATTTTGTTTCCACCTACCCACCCAAGCGTTACTTATCAAGAGATTTATTGTTACACAATTCTCTCATATCTAAATCCAAGCACACAAGACGTAGGATAAACAATAGATCCTTTGATGACTAACACTTGAGCGGATAGTAAGTCTCAGTAAACGAAGAAACTTGCCGACAAATTAAACTTTGTTTCCACCCACCCACCCAAGCGTTAGTTATCAAAAGATTTATTCTTACACAATTCTCTCATATCTAAATCCAAGCACATAAGAGGTGGGACAAACGATGGATCCTTTGATGACTAACACTTGGGCGGGTGGTTGGGTCACAGTAGAAGAAGAAACTCGTCAACAAAGTAAACTTTGTTCCCATCCACCCACCCAAGCGTTCATTATCAAAAGATTATTTATTGTTACACAATTCTCTCATATCTAAATTCAAGCACACAAGAGGTGAGACATACAATAGATCGTCTGATAAGTAACATTTGGGCGGGTGGGTGAGTCATAGTAGAAGATGTAATTTGCACACAAATTGAACTTTGTTCCCATAAAGTACCAAGCTCACTTGAAAGATGCTAATTTTTTCTTTGCACGGACCTGCTCTGTTTAAAGCAATACAACGCCATACCAAAGCAGAACAAGTTGACAGAATACATACACTGGTTTTTCAATAACCCCGTATAACCAAATAACTGCTCAAGAAACCTTTGTCCTTGCACTCAGAAGCTGCCAAAAAGATTGCCCACAGTTAAAGGAAATTCTGCTCCACTTTGAAGGGTTTCAAAAAGAAAATAACTACCAAGTGGACAAAGACGTAGCTGTCATCAGAACTATTAAAGGGCAAAACAAGCTAACAGACGTTTTGTTGCATTATCGGAGAGTAATTCAGCAGAACGTTTTCCATAACCATCACGACAAATAAGAAAAGATAAGAAGAAATTTATCCAAAATTGCGCATCTTTTGGAACTAGTTTCTTTAGTTTGCAACGTTGAGTTTTAATTTAGTTTGCGTCAACCGCAACTTTGTAGCAAAAATGTAACTTTAAGACAGCTTTTTGCTTTTTTTATTAACCTTAAAGTGGGCTTCTATACACGTGAATCTACTTTAAATTACGTATTTTTTAAAACTAGTTTCAGTTTGCTGCGTTAAGATTAATTGCGCAACTTTTGGTAATAGTTTTAGTTTAATTCAGTTTAATTTCAAACACAACTTTGCACCAAAATTGTCACTTTTGTAGAATTTTTGCATTTTTTCAAAATCTTTAAAATGGGACTATAAAAGTCAAGTCAAACACGTAAACCTACATTAAACTGCGCATCTTTTGAAACTAGTTTTAGTTTGTTTTATTGTTTTATTGATTTATATTTTAGTTCAGTTTGCGTCCAACAAGACTTTGCACCGAAAATGTCACTTTTGAACAGTGTTTTTGCATTTTTCGAAAACTTTGAACTGAGTCTATAAAAGCCAAATCACTGATATGCGTATCTTTTGGGACTAGTTTTGATGTTTTAGTTTAGTTCAGTTTGCGTTATACACAACTTTGCACCGATGGTGTCATTTTTGGACAGTTTTTTGCAATTTCTCAAAAACCTATAAACTGGGCCTATAAAAGATAAGTCACACACATAATTCTACTTTAAATTGTGCATCATTTCGGACTAGTTTCAGTTTGTTGCGTTTAGTTTAGTTCAGTTTGCGTCAAACAAGATTTTGCACCGAAAGTGTCACTTTCATAATTTTTTTTGAATTGTTTCAAAAACTTTAAAGTGGGCCTATAAAAACCAAGTCAAACACGTAAATCTATATTGTATTGCGCATCTTTTGAAACAAGTTTTAATTTGTTGTGTTGAGTTTTAGTTTAGTTCAGTTTGCTTCAAACAAGACTTTGCACAAAAAGTGTCTCTTTTGGACAGTTTTTGTATTTTATCAAAAACTTTAGGTCTATAAAAGCAGTCAAGGAAAAAAAATTCTATAAAAACCCTACATACACACCCAACCAATAAAACTTAGGAGAAAATTGCCATTCACTACGGCGTTACCCAAAGAAGCAATAGATATGTGCATTCAATAGACTTGGGCATTTTTAGTATCAATTGTGACTGTGGCAAAAAGAAGTGTAGATCTGGAGCACTAAATTTTCAATCGCTACAGATATCTTCAAAGTTTACGGCTTTATGCCAAAAATCTGCAAGAGATGGAATTACTTAAACTACATCACTGCACTGAGATTTACCACATGTCCATTTTCAAACAAATTCCGTAAAGAAAAAAGATTGGGACAAACTAATTTTTAATTTCAGCATCATTGCTGAATAACCGTCAAAATATAAACTTTATACCAGATTTGTTTCTTACTAGCATAAAAACCTTGTTCAAAATCTCAATAAATTTACAAAAATAAGACTTTTATACATTAAAGCCCAAAAACTAAAAATTTTCCATATTTTAAGATCTAAGTTAGGTCTTAAACTATTTTTGCAGCCTGGAACATTTCACTTTCATAAAAAATATTAAAAAAACAAAGGAAGATTGCATTAGTGCTCCCAAAAACAAAGCTTTCTAACCACCGAATTGAAGACGGTACAAAATATAAAGTAAATATGTAATTCATTCTAAAACATTTTTGATTGTTTCATTTCATTTTTTTATTTTAATATTCAAATATTAGTCAGCTGACTTGCCTGAGAATACAAGAGCATTAATGTAATTTGTTTACTAAACTGAATGCAGCTTTAAAAGGTCTTTAACAGAAGTTGTTCCTCAACAGAAAATACTACTTATTGTAATTTTATATTTATATCAATTGTTTTCCTATCCTGTAAAAGTAGCCTTTCAATCTACAAACAACTACTGACCCAGTAACAAACTCAACTCGTGTTGGCTATACGTGCAATTTTATTAACAGTGATTAATCCCACAACAAAAAACTAGCTTACAACATGTCGGTAAAGTCAAGTCTTCAACCAACTTCCACAACAAAACACAACATCCGACACATCGAGCAAACAGCCAAAACATGAAGGGCTGTAGCTTGCAGTTCTAAACGCATACATTGAGTGATTTAAACATTTAATGTAAATTTTCCATCACTTGTATATTAAATTTAAAACTTGACATGCTCTTAAATAAATATTATAAAATAATATTTTAATAGTTTTATCTAAAAAAACTATTATCACTTAAAACAGTCTGGTATTTTTATTTTAAATAAAGTTTTCCATAAAGTCTCAACGTCATTGTAAACCGGCAGCAGGATACATTCAACAATCCACCCCTAAGTTGGAAAATATTGTCTTTGCTTAAGAAAACAGTGGAAAATGTGTTATCCTAGATACACAACTAATCCCCCTTTAAAACTTTCCCCTTCCTTAAGGAACTCATTTAAACTTGATCTGCATTACAAATAAAAAATTCTCTATTCAACTAACTGAATTAACTTAAAAATTATTATCGGGATGCTCGCACTCACAGATTCAAACTATCTTTATGTCTGAAAAGCGCAAAGTTTACTTGGACAATTCAATTATATAATTTGATGGAAATCGCTAACAAAATGTAAAGTATTACGATAATTTAATCAAGGTCATAACATTTTGATCGAGTTTCATTTTACCATTTTATCCAAACGTAATGAACATTTGATCCCGCTTAAGCTGCGGCTACATTTCCACCTCTTGCATATAAAAAACCTTATTACAACCATATAATTATTCCATTCGAAACGAATTCCATCACAAAAAACGTTCCCAAATAATATTAAAGAATAAGAGCGACAATAAAATTCGCGAGTCGTTTCGTGCTACTTAAACGCGTTTCATTTACGTCTGCTTTAATACTGGAGAGACGTGTTTTAAGTTTAACGTATGTGGGGAGACGGCTTGTATATTATAAATAAAATAAAATATGCATTTAATTCCGCTTTATATTCACGCGAGGATGGTCCACATGTTGAGGCACGTTTTGTTCAGCAAGCCTTGCGGAATACTTACTGACGGTAAATATTTTATAAAGACGACCAGTAAAGTATTATACGAAAAAGTTGTTTTATACAGGATTATTTATAATTATATTTGCTGCATTTTCATTTAAAATACTATTACTTTAATTAATTCTAGCTATGTAGCTAAGAACCGTCGACAAATTTATAAAGCAATGCTAATTTGGAGTTTAGACAAAAATAATAACTATTGATTAGCAAATTAGCTGGAATTTGATCTGTTTTGGGATTTTTATCTTTGCACGGATCCGATTAAGGAAATTAAAGCGCTCTCCATAACACCACAGCCGCAGAATTCTGTGGGTCAAAGGGTTTTCGTTGGTCCTCTGATTACAAATACGGGGTCGCTTTTTTGAAACTAATTTATTTCTAAGTGGAGAGCAAGAATGAAGTTGCATCGGCGATCTAAAGAAAATCCAGTTTTTAGAAAAAGGAGACGAGGTTTATTTTAACAAATAATTTGAATTAAAAAAATTATTTTTGGGCCTAAAATTGACACCAAATTACGATGTTGAGAATCCGACTACAAAATTCAATTACTTTTTAAAAAAGTATCAATGAAATATAACATTTTGGACGATATAAAGACACTTTGTGGTGAATGAAAAGGACTGCAACTTGTCCCAAAACTCAGCAGATGCCGTAGGAAACCAGAAATCTTTGGATCATTAGACTTGATTGAAAAAAAGTAGGTCTTACGAGTGAAATATTTGCCAGTTGGGCAAAAAAAAACTCTTTGCGGTGAGGGAACGAAATGGAATTGCACACTGTATCAAACCAACAGCCCAATATTTATAAACTGTGTCCCCACCCACTTGCCTAAGTGTTCAAAAAATTTGCTTATTCTCACACTAGTTGAGTGTCAGCTGTTTATAAAGTGACAGATTCAATGACAGTCGTCACTAATACATCAAAGGTGGGTACAGTAACAAATTTCTTGATAATTAACACTTTGGCGGGTAGGCGGGAACACTGTATCAAACCACCGGCTCAACATTTATAAACTGTGTTCCCGCCCACTCGCTCAAGTGTTTGTTATCAAGAAATTTACTTCTAATTAATAACATAATAATTCTCACACTAGTTGCGTGTCTGCTGTTTTTAATGTGACAGATTAAATGACAGTTGTCACAAATACGTCAAAGGTGGGCACAAAAACAAATTTCTTAATTTCAAACCATCAGCCCAATATTTATAAACTGTGATCCCACCCACCCTTCCAAGTGTTTTTTATCAAAGAATTTGTTTATTCTCACTCCTGTGGCATTTTTGCTGTTTTTATTATGACAGATTAAATGACAGATAATACTATTACGTCAAAGGTAAGGACAATAACACTTGGGCGGGTGGGCGGGAACACCTTATCAAACCACCCACCCATTATTTATCAACTGTGTTTCCACCTACCCGCCCAAGTGATTATTATCAAGAAATTTGCTTATTCTCGCACTAGTTGCGTGTCTGCTGTTTTTAATGTGGCAGATTGAATGACAGTTGTCAGTAATACGTCAAAGATGGGCACAATAACAAATTTTTTGATAATTAACACTTGGGCGGGTGAGCAGGAACACTGTATCAAACCACCGGTCCAATATTTATAAATTGTGATCCCGCCCACCCGCCCAAGTGATTGTTATCAAGAAATTTGCTTAATCTCACACTAGTTGCGTGTTTGCTGTTTTTAATATGACAGATTATATGACAGATGTCACTAATACGTCAAAGGTGAGGACAATAACAAATTTCTTGATAACACTTGGGCGGATGGGCGGAAGCACTGTATTAAACCACCGGCCCAACATTTATAAATTGTGTTCCCGCCCACCCGCCCAAGTGTTTGTTATCAAAAAATTTGCTTATTCTCACACTAGTTGCGTGTCTGCTGTTTTTAATGTGACAGATTAAATGACAGTTGTCACTAATACGTTAAAAGTGGGCACAATAACAATTTTTTTATTAACTAACACTTAGGCGTGTGGGCGGGAACACTGTATCAAACCGCCGGATCAATTATTATAAACTGTGTCCCCGCCCACCCGCCTAAGTGTTCAAGAAATTTGCTTAATCTCACACTAGTTGCGTGTCTGCTGTTTTTAATGTGACAGATTAAATGACAGTTGTCACTAATACGTCAAAAGTGGGCACAATAACAAATTTATTAATAACTAACACTTAGGCGGGTGGGCGGGTACACTGTATCAAACCACCGGCCCAACATTCATAAACTGTGTTTCGGCCCACCCGCCCAAGTGTTTGTTATCAAGATATTTGCTTAATCTCACACTAGTTGCGTGTCTGCTGTTTATAATGTGACAGATTGAATGACAGTTGTCACTAATACATCAAAGGTGGGCACAATAACAAATTTCTTGATAACTAATACTTGGGTGAGAAAACTGTATCAAACCACCGACCAATATTTTTAACTATGTTACCGCCCACCCGCCCAAGTGTTTGTTATCAAGAAATTTGCTTATTCTCACACTAGTTGCGTATCAAAGGCACAATAACAAATTTTTTGATAACTCACACTTGGCCGGGTGGGCGGGAACACTGTATCAAACCACCGGTCTAATATTTATAAACTGTGTTCCCGCCCACCTGCCCAAGTGTTTGTTATCAAGAAATTTACTTATTCTCACACTAGTTGCGTGTCTGCTATTTTAAATGTGACAGATTTAATGACAGTTGTCACTAAGACGTCAAAGGTAAAAACACTATCAAATTTCTTGATAACTAACACTTGGGCGGGTGGGCGGAAGCACTGTATCAAACACCGGTTCAATATTTATTAACTGTGTTCCCGCCCACCCGCCCATGTGTTTGTTATCAAGAAATTTGCTTATTCTCACACTAGTTGCGTGTCTGCTGCTTTTAATGTGACAGATTGAATGACAGTTGTCACTAATACGCCAAAGGTGAAGACAATATCAAATTTTTTGATAACTAACAATTGGGCGGGTGGGCGGGAACACTTTATTAAACCACCGGCCCAACATTTATAAACTGTGTTCCTGCCCACCCGCCCATGTGTTTGTTATCAAGAAATTTGTTTATTTCCATACTAGTTGCGTGTCTGCTATTTTTAATGTGACAGATTGAATGACATTTGTCACTAATACGTCAAAGGTGAGCACAATAGCAAATTTCTTAATAACTAACATTAGAGCGGGTGAGTGGGAACACTGTATCAAACCACCAACTCAATATTTATAAAATTTGTTCTCGTCCACCCGCCCAAGTATTTATCAAGAAATTTGCTAATTCTCACACTAGTTGCGTGTCTGCTGTTTTAAATGTGACAGATTTAATGACAATTGTCACTAAGACGTCAAAGGTAAAGACACTATCAAATTTCTTGATAACTAACACTTGGGCGGGTGGGCGGAAGCACTGTATCAAACACCGGTTCAATACTTATTAACTGTGTTCCCGCCCACCCGCCCAAGTGTTTGTTATCAAGAAATTTGCTTATTCTCACACTAGTTGCGTGTCTGCTGCTTTTAACGTGACAGATTGAATGACAGTTGTCACTAATACGTCAAAGGTGAAGCCAATATCAAATTTCTTGATAACTTAACTTGGGCGGGTGGGCGGGAACACTATATCAAACCACCGGTTCAATATTTATCAACTGTATTCCCGCCCACCCGCCCAAGTGTTTGTTATCAAGAAATTTGCTTATTCTCACACTAGTTGCGTGTCTGCTGATTTTAATGTGATAGATTGAATGACAGTTGTTATTAATACGTCAAAGGTGGGCACAATAACAAATTTCTTGATAACTAACACTTGGGCGGGTGGGCGGGAACACTGTATCAAACCACCGGCCCAATATTTATAAACTGTGTTCTCGCCCACCTGCTCAAGTGTTTGTTATCAAGAAATTTGTTTATTCTTACACTAGTTACGTGTATGCTGTTTTTAATGTGACAGAATGAATGACAGTTGTCACTTATACGTCAAAGGTGAGCACAATAACAAATTTCTTGATAACTAACACTTGGGCGGGTAGGCGGGAACACAGTATCAAACCAATGGCCCAATATTTATAAATTGTGTTCCCGCCCACCCACCCAAGTGTTTGTTATCAAGAAATTTGTTTATTCTCACACTAATTGCGTGTCTGCTGTTTTTAATGTGACAGATTGAATGACAGTTGTGACTGATACATCAAAGGTGGGCACATTAACAAATTTCTTGATAACTAACACTTGGGTGGGTGGGCGGGAACACTGTATCAAACCACCGGCTCAACATTTATAAACTGTGTTTTAACCCACCCGCCCAAGTGTTAGTTATCAAAAAATTTGTTATTGGGCCCACCTTTGACGTATTAGTGACAATTGTACTTTAATCTGTCACATTTAAAACAGCAGAAACGCAACGTTCAGTTGTTTGATACAGTGTTCCCGCCCACCCGCCCAAGTGTTACTTATCAAGAAATTTGTTATTGTGCCCACCTTTGACGTATTAGTGACAACTGTCATTCAATCTGTCACATTTAAAATAGCAGACATGCAACTAGTGTGAGTATAAGCAAATTTTTTGTTAACAAACACTTGGGCGGGTGGGCGGAAACACTGTTTATAAATGTTGAGCCGGTGGTTTGATACAGTATTCCCGCCCACCCACCCAAGTGTTAGTTATCAAGTAGTTTGCTTATTCTCACACTAGTAGCGTGTCTGCTGTTTTTAGTGTGATAGATTGAATGACAGTTGTCACTAGTACGTCAAAGTTGAAGACAATAACAAATTTCTTGATAACTAACACTTGGGCGGGTGAGCGGGAATACTGTATCAAACCACCGGCCCAATATTTATAAATTGCGTATTAGGAAACACGTTTGAGGCACAGAGATGTAGAACTGAAATCCTCGTCAAACCTTCAGTTGACCACTATTTGATTGCTATTATTGTTCCGGGCTTAGAACTGATTAAGTTGATTTTAGCATATTAGTCACCAAACTAAGCAGTTGGTAACATCAGATATTGATGCTTTATTAGACAACCAGCATTAAGCACAGCATATACGAACAAATGCTAAAGACGCAAAATACTGTTGAAGTATGCCCAAGATAAGGGCTATACAGTAATAGGGCCAAACATGGCAACCCATTACCATTTTCAAAGATACCCTAAAGACGTTCTTGACATCGCGTTACTTAAGAACATCGCAGCTCAAACTGTTATTTCGGTAATTAACGATCTAAACTCAGACCACAGCCCAGTAGTCTTAGATCTCTATGAGTGGTGTGAGGAAAGGGTCAAATCAGTTTATAAGATCTTTATTTTCACATATCCTAGAAAAAAGTATCAGACCACTATCTGATATTCGAACGGCTTAAGGAGTTGAGAGCCCGATTGTTGCTTTTACTAGTCTCATCTTGTTAGCAATGAAAAAATTTACCAAAGCTTTAACAAAAATTGGAACAAATTGTTTGAGAAACTAGGAAGTTCATACAATCTCAAAATCAAGCCAGACATAAATGGCAAAGGTTCCCGGGCTAAACCGGCTCAATGGTGAAGTTAAGAAGACAATCAAGGAGCACAAAAATCAGAGAAATCCGATCTTGAGTCTTCTAACAAAGATGATAATCTGATGTGCAGATAGTCCTTCAAAATAAGCGTACATCGCTTTCTTTTAATTAAAGCAAAAGAAGCCTTGAATACATTTTGGAAGTCAAACCCAAAGCTTTTGTTGGTAGAGTTGAACTTCAATTTACGCCAGCCTATGACAAACATTTAGACTTGGATTATATAAAAAGAGTCCATAAGGAAGTAAGTTATCCAGCACACTGACATTGTTTCAATTATTGTACCGGTTTGGCCGTCCAGGGTGAGAGATATCATCGCACATCTCAAACCCAATCCAGGTCCGAATTGCATTCTAAAGCATTTTTCCATAAAGCTGTAATGCTCCTCACAAACATTACAGATGCATTGCTAAGGACGTCGCATTTTCACAGAAAGCTAATGTCATTTCTATCTCAAAAGTTGAGAACGATAAATATTTTCCACAAAATTACCGCTCGATAAACTTTCTGTGGACCCTAGTAAGGTAGCAGAAATTGTAATCTTGGATAGAATTTGAGATCACTCGGTAGCTTAAAACTTGTAGCCAAATCATCAAGATGGTTTCAGATAGCCCATCTCTCTCTCTATAACCCATCAAACTAGTTATATTTTAAAACAAGTTGCTGGCGTCATATTCTTTGACGTCTTTTATAAGGTCTGGCACCATGGTCTATTCCTGCAACTACAACGTCTCAGGTTCAATCCGAGATTAATTAAACTTAGTTCTTCCTATCTGGGTTTAGAGAAAAACTTCGATAAAATTGCTAATCACTCAGATTTTAAATTATATCTTCTTATTGTACAAGTCAAACAGACTTTCAATTACAAGAGACCAATCAACAAATAATTGAGAAATGTAAGGCAGTGAAGAAAAAAGTGTACAATGCTTTTGTCAATCTAAAGAAAGCACATAATCGAGTAAACATACGTAATAATAATAATTTTTAACAATACTTTTAAAACATTTTTGTCAATTTTATAACTTTTTTAACAATGTTGGAATACTTTTGACGGTTTTAGAAAATATCAACAGACTTTAGAAAGGTTTTTTACAATTTTGAAACATTGTTGACAATTTTGGAACTGTTTTTGAAACTTTTGGAACATTTTTGCAACTTTTGAAATATTTTTGACAGATTAATAATCAATTTTGATAATTTGGATTATATTTGACAATTTTGGAAAATATCAACAATTTTTCGACAAATTTTGGAACATTTTTGACACTTGAAATTTTTTTGACAATTTAATAACATTTTTAACAATTTTAGAACATTTTTTGATTATTTTGGAATGTTTTTGACATCTTTAAGACGTATCAACAGACTTGAGAAAGTTTTTTGACAATTTTGAAACATTTTTAAAACTTTTAAAATAGTTTTGACAATTAAATAACAATTTTAGAACATTTTTGTAAATTTTATAACATTTTTAACAATGTTGGAATATTTTTGACAATTTTGGAAAATATCAACAGACTTGATAAAACATTTGTGGCAATTTCGGAATATTTTTGACAATTTTTGAACAATACAGCCAACTTAAAAAACTTTTTTGATAAATGTAAAAGGTTTTTGACGATTTTTGTACTTTTTAGTTTTTAAAAAGTAAATTAAAGCAAACAAGTGAAAAGTATGAGATAATTATAAGAATTTAAATATTTAAAAAGATAAACTATTTAGATAGTAACTTATAAACAGCGCATAGAGGAGAGATAGTTTATAGTATTAAGATTTTAAGCAGATTAAGCTTCTTCAATAATTTAATGCAGTCGGATAAATAATGTATGTGAAATTATTTAATTGAAACAATCCTGTTGATCCAATCATAAATAAATTCACTTCCAAACTATAAGTACAACTTAAAGTTTTCAAATAAATTTGCCCTTTACAGATCGCTATTTAATATATTTTCTCACAATGATAAAATATGTCAATTGTGATAGGTCTTTGGTGCAGACATCCTTATTGTATTGACATAAATCCGCATCTGTATACATTTTATTAGCTTACATCACTCACAACAGGAAGGAACGGATTTGCGCTATTTACAAATCTCACTTTGAGGGTAATTTGCATTTCTATACGCTTGAATAATTTGCAAAAAAATAGGAGAAGAGTCATATTAATTCAATGATTTATTACATGTAAACGCAATTTTAATAATACTTCTATTGATATCTATTTTACTCAAACGGATTTGTGCTATGTAGCATTTATTAAATATTGCTATTAATATCTCGTTTATTCAATTATTACATTCCATCTGTTTTTCATTGTGCAAATTGAAATCGCAATAGTTGCGAGTTATAAATCAAATTTTGTGTTGTATGGGGAGAATTCATTGATTTATGTGATGATTTTTTATCTCAATTTTACCTGGTTGGATATTAATAGAATCCTCGGATTACATCTTAATTGAAACAATATCTAATATCATTTTAATCCACAACTACCCTTTATTCTAAATTCCACTTCGTAGTAGATCTAATTCTGTGGGAAGCCACGGAACTGTTCCGACGGTCGGACAATATAAAAAGAGACAATAAAACCCCATTTAAGCGACCTCAACAGCCGTTTGAGGGGGTGTATATATAGTCCATTCTCTTAGCTTTAAGAAGAGAATGAAGGATGTCAGCGGTTTTATTCGGGGTAGGGTGGAAATACAAAGACTTACATCTTATTAACCGCCATAAACCAAACTTCTTTATTTTTCAAGAGGGCGGTTCGATTGCGCAAACTTGATTTAAGTTTTAAAGGGGAAAATATTTAGATTGGATTGATAAAAAAGTATATTTAAACCATTTATTATTCTAGTCGAAACTATGTTGGGGATCGAAAAAACTGCACAATCAATTAATTATTAACTACCACTAGGAAAATGTAGCCGCACAATAAATAAAAAAAAAAACGTTTTCATTATCTTAACTTTCCATTATACTCTTATTCTGTTAATTTATCAGATCCACAGTTTCCTATAATTTATTGATTCTTTTTAAATTTTCTGAAGTAAATAAACATTTTAGTCAATAAAAATATTTGCACAACATTTTCAGACAACAAAACAAACAAATGTAAATGTTTTTATCTTAATTTACATAAAGCTTTCTCAGGGTTACGTTTCAAGATTAATTAGAAAATGCATCGTTAATTATATAGTTAGTTATAAGGACAATTACTTGGAATTATTTGCAATATGCATAGATTAGATAGATTCTTCAATAGATATTTGCTTTGTAATTGGCAATTAATAGTAAATTCTGTTTCTATTTTGTTATCTGTTGCAATTTATGTATTCATATACAGGGTGATCACTTAAAAGTTATTTATTAAACTGGAAAATAAAAATAAATTCATTAAATTAGAGGTTATTGCCAATTTGCCGTGTTGACTATATTAATTTTTTTACAGTTGGTAGTAATGATGTTTGGCTACAGTGTAGCAAAATTTCAACAAAATCTAATGTGTAGTTTTGAGGTTAAGAATTTTTGTTATTTTTTAAAACATTAACATTTAACAATAACATGATACTAAACTAGAGGTTATGTGCCGTGTTAATTTTATTAAAATTTAAACAGTTGGTAGTTAAGACGTTTGGCTACATTGTAGCAAAATTTTACCAAAATCCAATAGACAGTTTTGAGGTTATGAATTTTTGTTATTTCCTAAAACATTAACATTTAACAACGACATTTTATTAAATTAGAGGTTATGTCAAAATTGCCGTGTTAATTTTATTAAAATTTGTACGGTTGGTTTGGCCTTTAGCAAACAAAAACTTTGTTTTTGGTCAAAAAAATAAAAAGTTTGTCTTTTAAGTAAGCCCTATATTTTTTGATAGCTCATACAATTGCCATTTCTTGTTTATTAAAATGCCTTCTTCTTGATGTAAGACTGTTTCAACTCCGATGTTGCAGTTGTCTATCTGCAGTACAAAAGGTATCTCTCACTTTGGCCGAGCAAACTAGTCTTGCAGTCTTGATTAATTAAAAGATTTTGTTCTCGGTTTCTATTCACACAAACGTTAGCTTGGTTTCTTGTAAGAAAACCGTTATTTTGAAACAACCTAGTACGTACTCTAGAAGCAATGTACACATGCCCATGAAACACCAAAGTTGTTTTTTGTTCCGTGTGTGTTCTGCTCTTTAATAAGTTTTAGGTGGTTAGGGTTGGTTGCCGTTATCTCTGATTTGGCATTCAAAAAAGTTCGTTCTCAAGTTTCACTTCTTTGGTTAGCAACAAAGTTTAAACTCCTGCAGGCGTTCAAAGATCAATCATAAATGCATTAGCTGTGTGACGTAGTGCTTTTTTTAGTCCAAATGGCATTACTTTAAACTAGTACGTGCTTACGTCTAAAACAGCAAAAAATTGAAACGTTTATGACTTAAGTATTTACCAGTACCTATTTTCCAAAAATTTTGGCAGAAAGGCAGCTTCCTTCTGGGTAACATTGTTGAAAACCCTATAACCCACGCAGAAGCGCGTAGTGTTATTCTTATTTTTAACAATAACTACAGGGGTTCAATGAATGCTGGAATTCCTTTCAATAAAACTGTTAGTCAAAAGTTGTTTCATTTGCTCAAAGATTATAGTTTTCTTGTAAGCATTATACAAAACCCAAAAAAGACTTCTTGCCGCTACTACCATCAAAGGAATTTTGGACAAACAATCAATTTTGAACACTCATATTCTTCACGCCTATTCTTAGCTTTTATTGGTTCCGGAAACAACTTGTAGTTAGCATTGCACCTCAAAGATCAACAATTATCAAAACGTTTGATACTAATGTAAGAAACTACAATTGGCTAAGCCTAAAGTCGACTAGGGATAAGTATAAAAAGAGCTAATTTGTAGAAAAATAATCATAGAGTACCGATCATATAGAGCAGATAGTCAGCAGCACAGAAGCCAGCTACACATGTAATTCTCAAAACCAGTGTTAATGGTTATTAATGCCAATTGGTATTTAAAAAAATCCTTTCAGCAACAAATCCAATGCTTTTGCGATGGCTTTCTAGTGCAGAAGTAAGCTCCTTCTGCGCTAAAGACCTCCAAGCGGACAACGGCCTTCTAGATAACCAAGAGGGGCGGATAGAGCAAACGAGAGAGAGAAAAAAAGAAAGAAGCAAAAAAAACAACATAGATCCCACTCCCGTGTCAACGTAGTAGCAATGTTCAGGAGACATTAATTAAAGAAGAAGTCCAACTGTTCACTAATTAGATCCACAAAGTCACAGAAAAAGCTTCTAAAACCCATCAGATTTACGCTGATAACTCTTTAGGATTATCCTAAAGCCTTGATTTGCCGCCAAACATCGTAACCAAAAAGAACGTGAAATCCTTAACACAATCTGCTGGCAAAAAACTTTGGAATCAACCACAGATGATGAAAATCTAATGTGAAAGATTTCCAAAATCTTGCGCAATAAAAAAGTCTACATTCCAGTCAATAATGGAAAGAACGGGCTTCAATTCTACATTGAACTCTAATGTTCCTTCTCTATAACAAAAAACACCTTTTCTGGAATACGTCAAAATAGTCCATCAAGAAGTTAACGATTTCTAGGGTGACAACTCACCGCAGAACAACGTTTAACCTTCTCGAATCAAAGAAGTCATATGAAAGCTCAAAAACTTGATCTGCCAATCTTTGACGCAATTTTCAACAGAATACTGATTTTTTGTTTGCATAAAGCAATAATAGTACTAACCAACAATGCTAATGCTAAATCTTACGTACACAGCAGTTTCCATAAGTTTGGAAAGGCTCGCACGTAATCAACATCCCAAAACCTGGGAAAGACCGTAAATTTTCCCAAAACTATTGGAAATCCTGAATATAATCAAAGATCACCTGTACATTTTCTTCTACCCGCCCATCAACATGGGTTCCGACGTAAATAGTCTGTTGTACAAAAACTACTAGAGTGGTCTTATTCGATGTAGAGAGAGCCTTTTTTACTAAAACTGCACAACAATTTTTTTTTTGCTGGTAGTTTCATAACTAAAACGCAGAATTCTTTCTACTTCTTGGCAGAAGTACCTCAAGGCTCTTTTTTTTCCCTTATTTGTTGCTAACATACCGCTGGGCTAGAAGCACGGGGTTGAAATGACACACCACAACTGATAATACAGCACTACTGTATAGTTCAAGGTCACTAAATGTGGTCACTATAAAACTTCAAAAAACTACCAGTAATCTTCAGGACTAGTTAAAAGACTGGCGACTCAATGTGAACCCAAAAAAAAAGCAAAAAGGTTCTTTTCTCACGGCAACGCACCACACTTTATAAAAACGTATCTATTCTGTAATCCAATTCTGCAAAGTATCTGGGAATTTTTTTTAATAAAAGGTTGACCCACAAATTGTACGTACAGTCTACAGGCAAAAAAACTTTCCAATGCTCCGGTGGAATAGCGGAATGTCGTTTTGAAACAAACCCTAAATGTACACAAGCATAATCAGACTTCAAATCACGTTTGCATTCTTGGTCTGGTGAGCAACTGCAAACATTTAACTTGATGGTCTCTAGGCTTTTCAAAGTCTAATCTTGTGTTGGATCGTCGGAACCCCATGGTAAGTCAGAAACAAAGATATTTGTAACAACCTTAGGCAGGGGTTGCAACAACAAATTTTGAATCTTACTCTAACTCTGATCTGGTCAAACTTGCTGAGCCAGACAAAAAAGAATACTCCTATAGGAGACCGGTAACCCAACTATAATCTTAAATTAGTTCATCCCACAGCCTATAAAGGCTAGTACACAATAGTAGACCATGTTGCGCAATTTGTCTAGAGACACCGTTTTTTGTCTCGTGTAGCGTCCACACTACAATGTGAATTTCTCTCATCTTTGCAGTCTACCATAGAAAACATTGTTTTGTGTGGAATGAGTTTCTGCTTAGTACTAATTACAAGTGAAAAAACGCAAAAACGTAAACGTTGTTGGACGCGCGCAGTGCTCACAGAAGGCTGGTTCAGACTGGAAAACGCCAACAATAAAACGCCAGGTAATCTTCAATTAGTTTTTAAACTTTCTCGTTAGACCGAAGGTTTTCAAAAAAACTGTAAAACTAACTGTAAACAGTCGAACTACATCACTCGGTTGCTGGAAACAGACTGGGACGTGTCTCGCCTAGATGCCAAGTGACGTCCACACTGTTAAAATGTTGCTCAAGATGTTCAACGTTGAATGCGGTCTCCTATTCCGATTGGGAGACTTTAGACCTGAGATTTATAGTCTTACAACAGGCCCGTGGCGGGGATTGGTCTATAGACATGTCTACGTAGACAACCTAAAACACGTCTCACAGACCAAAATCGCGCAACATGTCTACTAGTGTGTACTAGGCTTAAGACGTCTTATGATTATTTATCCTGTACATTTCTAAATGGAAGGTATATGAGCCTTACGGTCTCAAAAACTAGGAAGGTTTACTTGGTATGCAGTTTTCTCAAGAAAGTAAGTTTTTATAAAATTTCCCTCCTAAACCACAAAAAAAACAGTCAATCCAAAACCTTACCAGAAACAGTTCTCTAGAAAAAATTGTGAACTTTTTACTGAAACCACTAATGCAACACCGGACAATATCCGCAACACAAACCGACTACAAATTCTCAACGACAACAAAGGCTATAGCTTGGATACTGACAAAGTTAGAAACAACTCACACACTGACAAACGCTCTGTTTCTTCGGCGAGAAAATGAAGAAAAAATAGAGTCCTCAACCCAAATTCGGAGCAAACGCCTTTGGGGGCATAGGACCAACCGCCCTTCAAGTAGCTATTCAGGGCGACCACTTGGCTGATCCGCACAAAACGACTGGATCAGCAGATTACTGCACTTTCCAGCACCGTAAAACATACCGTCACACATGCCTCAAGGCTTCTCACACACCTGGATGACATCTCCAGAAAGTCGCATGTGATCCGGTGGACATCACCACCCAAAAACAAACTCAAACAAATTAAGATTGTCTGCAATGCTACCAAATTTCATAAAAATCTAATGTACAGTTTTGTAATTATTTTTTCTTCATGTGCAAGACTAAATTGAAGATTATGTCAAAACTGCTTAGTCAATTTGATTAACATTTATACAGTTGGTAATAATGATTATTGTTTGCATTGCTGCCAAATTTAATTAAAATCCAATGTTCAGTTTTGAGGTTATGAATTGTTCTTCATACACAATCATTTAATGGTCACTAAATTAAAGTTTACGTCAAAACTGTTTAGTCAATTTGATTAAATTTTATTCAGTTGGTAGTAATGATTATTTGTCTGCATTGCTACCAAATTTCATTAAAATCCAATGCATAATTTTAAGGTTATAAGTTTTTCTTCATATACAAGAACCTATCATTAAATGGTAGCTTATCACTAAATTGAAGATTATGTCAAAACTGCCTTGTCAATTTGATTAAAATTTATACAGTTGGTAGTAATGATTATTGTTTGCATTGCTACCAAATTTAATTCAAATCCAATGTGCAGTTTTGAGGTTATAAATTGTTTTTCATATATTTTTTACAGTTGGTAATAATGATTATTGTTTGCATTGCTACCAAATTGAATAAAAATCTAATAATTTTTCTTCATATACCATCATTAAATGGTCATTAATTATATATGGCATTGTCAATTTTATTAAATATTATAAAGTTGGTAGTAATGTTTTTAATAATGTAAGTAATTAAAATTTTAAGTGAACATAACACGCAATATTTTTGTATATTATAATATTTCTCACGCATGATTGTTGATAAAATAGACCATGGTCAATAACTTTTCCTTCACTACTTGTGGTACAATAATGAAAGCAAGAAGTAAATTAAATTACATCAAACATTCACAATTTTATGCTTTTGCTTGTTTTACAAGATTTTACGACGGTAGCCGTTAAATGACGCAACAGTTCCTCGAATGTACAAACTTCTTAAGGTGGCATTTGCATGGGCCCTTAAAAGCGGTTGGTTTAGTTTAAGTTTGCCATCAAACATTGTCGCGAATGTTTACGTCGATGCCGATGTAAAATCCGTCAGATGCCATTTATCGACCGCGTTGTAAAATAAATGGCTGGCAGTTGGATTTCAAAAACTTATCATAAAAAAATTATTAAATTTCTTAACAAAAAATTTGTTAATATTTTTTTAAAACTTTTTAAAATAAATTTTATTATAATATATTTCATGTTTATGCACTTCTTTGCATCTCCAATATTAATTATGATTAATATTTTGTGAAATATTAAACCTGAACTTTCTGCTCGGGCTATTTATTTCAATTACTGGCCACAACGTCATTGTGTTACATTTTAATTTAGCACTGTTTTAAATTTCCAATTATCTCGCTCTATACTGAACCATGTTCATAATGTAATATGTAAATAAAATCCGAATTAAAAGTATGTAATGGATTTTTGTCCTTGTCAGTTATAAAATATATGACAGAATAAATTCAGTATTTTTATAGTAAAAGCTTTAATTATAAAAAATAGACTCGTGTATAGGAATCGCCGAGTATGGGAATAAATATCTATGTCTATTGAAAAGATTAGGAAAGGAAAAAACGTTAATACGTACAATCCTAAAAAAAAGAAAAAGTGGATAAAGCATGCATTGCAAAAATGGTATTTACAATCCGAAAAAAGAAAAAAAAAATCAAGATGTTCTAAGGAAAAGAGAAAAGTACAGTAAAATATTTTGTAATAATTTTAAATCCCTATTATAAAAATTGTGGTCACAACATGACTGGAATCAATAATTTACAAAAAAAAAAAATGTATCAATCAAATTTTTAATTTACTGAATCTAATTATTAGTATATGTACAGCATGAGACTTTTATTATAAAAATAGTGTGCTTGATATAATTGTTAGCAATGCTTCAAAGAAAGCAAAATTGGAATAGTAAGTAAATATTTATATCAAACATCAATTTAATTATTGAAAAATCTATTTGTTTGATATTTCTTCACTGTTATTTCTAAGCAAAATTCTCGTCTCAATTAACCCATTTATTATCGACAAACATTTCAATTCCGTTTCTACAAATAATAGTTATCTACAAATAACATTTCCAGACATTGCATAATATAAAATCGTGCACCTGAAGTATATGAATGAATCCTAGTGATATATACCAGTTATAGAAAAAGACACGATTTATTTTGTCCCAAAATTGCATCTGCCTTTCGAATAATACCATGACATATTTATAGCAAAAAAAAAAACGTGAAAAATAAGGGCAATAATTTAATACAGTGAAAAAATTGCGAGCAATCAGAAATACACTCGTTGCTTCCATACATGCGATTTATCACCTTGTTTTCTCCTTACAATTTATACACACACAAAAAATAAGACAAATTATATTCTTTTTGCTCAAAACAGAATTTTATAATTGAAAGCCTTTGTTAAATTTAATATCGATTACAATGTAACACAATGCTGCTGATTATTGGCGCTTTTATAAAGCAGCTGGTTTGGAAAATTCAGTTTTCCCTTATTAAATTTTTTCGGTTATAAATAAATTTTTAATTAGTTGTCTGTTGTTTAATGGTGTTTTGAATGGGAAAATAATATTAGTTGAATGATAGTTTCTAGTTTGTGTAATACGCAAGGGTGGTTTATAGTAGTTTTGGTCCCTGATCCCGGTCTCTTATCTCTATCATTGTAATAAAGACTGAAGGGTCGATTTGTGCTTAAACTGGCTGAGGAACGTACTATGGCTAAATCAACCTATACTTAATCCCTTTCGCAACTGCATAAAATAGATACATGTCCTTTAAACTAATTTAAATGTAATTAATTATATCGAGTTGGAATCAATATACCAATTACATCAATATAGAATAATATAAATACATTACTAGTTTTAGCTTGACTAGAATCAAGCCAAAACTATTAATGTATTCGAAAGAATAAACTTATAACAAACAGTAAATATGATTTAGTTTTTCATAAAGCCAAAATGACTTTGAGTAACTAATTTGGATTGTACCCTGTATGTTGGTGGTAAAAAGTTATAAAACTAAATGCTATTACAAAAATTTAAAAATCAGTTCTGTAGCTAGGTGTTTTGGGTCTTACTGCAAAATATTGAAGACTCCTTCAGAAGGTTTTGCAAAAAAGATGTACACAATTTTGTAATTTTTGTAATTCAAATTCTGCCATTAACTGTTAAAAAGTGGAAAAGTCTATTAATAAAAAGTGAAAAACAACAAATTCCGATCATAAAATATTAAAATATTTTAAGAAAGAATTAAAATCGGGCCAAAAACAATTGAAAAGTGGAAAATTCTATTTTATAACAGAATTTGGTCTTAAAACATCAAATCAATGTCAGAAGGTACCAAACTTCAGCCAAAAACTGTTGAAAAATGTAAACAAATTTAGGAAATTACAAAAATATCAAAAGCTGGCTATAAAATCTTAAAATATTGTTAGAAATAGCAAAATTTGGCCACAAACTGTTAAAGTGTTCTATTAATTCTATTATTAAAATGTCAAAAATAACAAAATCCGACATCCGAAGTCAAAAAGAAGTCAAAAATAGCAATATTCGTCCTTGAAACATTAAAATATTTTTAGAAAGTAACAAAATCTGGCCAACTGTTAAAAAATTAGCAGGTAGTAGATGACAAGAAGGCCAAGACAGACTAACTGATCGCAACTGAGGCTTGATATCAGACACCGAACAAAGACTGAGTGGATGGAAAGAATATGTAGAAGAACTATTTGCCTAATAGAACTTCAACATGGGTGGATCACCCATGAAGTAAATAAATAAATAAATAAATACTTAGTCACATTGTTCCCTTTCGGAGTAAGCAATCAAGGTATTGGGCACACCTAGCCACAGAGAAGACATTTAGAAAGAACGCTACGCTCTGCATCACGTTGTCTAACTTTTGTTAGAGCTGTTTAACATACATGTCCTCTCTGCCGTACTGCCGTACTGCCGACCCATGAATACATCAAAAAACCAAAAATGCAAGCCAATATGCAAAAACCAAAAAAACTATAGAGCCGGATAAGATTCCCACAGAAATAATAAAAATAGTTCAAAAAAAGGAATAAACCTTTTGACTTAGTTACTTAACATACCGGGCTTATTCCGTCAGACTAACTGAAATTAACTTTTGTCAGTATACCTAAAAACCTTTCAATAATTGCCACTTTTCTGAATACTGCCCAACATCAGACGTGCCTCAAGGATCCAACCTAGGTCCATTACTGTTTTTACTTTTTATTAACGATCTGTCAAATATTTTAACTTGTAAACATTTACTTTTTGCACACGATCTCAAAATTTTTTTCGCAATTAATTCTGTTGAAGACTGTGTTAATCTTCAATACAATATTAGTTTAATAAATAATTGCTGAAATACTAATTGCTTCTTTCTTAATGTAAGTAAATGCGAACTTGTAACATACACCAAGAAACTTAATCGAGTTGTAGCCCAATATTTATCGGATGGAGTGGATATTGCGCGTGTTAATCAAACTACAGACTTAGGCGTTATATTTGATGCTAAACTAACTTTTTCTGATCATTTAACGTCAGTAATATCTAGAGCGCATAAACTAGTAGGCTTTATTTAGCGCAACACTAAAGAATTTAATAATATTGAAGCAATAATTGTGTTTTAGTACACCCTAGGCAGGAGCGTTCTTGAGTATGGCTCAGTAATATAGAACCCAATTAACAGCTGCGATATTGATTCTCTTGAAGCGGTTCAACGGATTTTTTTTAAGTATTTATTGTTTAAATATTTTAACTATTATCCGCCTCAAAGATTTGACCATGGTGAGCTCTGTTAGAAAGTAACAAAACTTGGCTATAAACTGATGAAAGTGCTACATTATTTTCATAAAAAATTAAAGTAGTAAAATCCAGAGCATGATTACAAGCGAATACTTTAAATGTTAGTTTTCAAAAAATTAGAAGTATTCCTTCTCTTACATCCAATCCCTTATTACTTATTTGGGTGAGTGGGTCACTCCAAAGCATCATTAAGGACAAGTAGTTTAATGGCGACATCCACCCACCCAAGTGTTAACTATCAAAAAATTTAAAGTTTCCTTTCTCTGTAAGCGTTAAATGTCTCTATATCAAAAAAAGTAATGGTGACATCCAATTCCTTGATAAAGAACACTTGAGTGGGTCACTCCAAAGCATAATTACGGACAAGTAGTTTAAACTGTGGTTTTTGCCCACCCACCTTCTCTGCAAGCATTAAACGTCTCTATATCAAAAGAAGTTATGGTGACATTCAATCCTTTAATGACGGACACTTGGGCGGAAGGATAAGTCAGTCCAGAACATGATTACAAACAAGGACTTTAAACTAAAGTTCCCGCCCACCCACCCAAATGTTAGTTATCAAGAAATTGGAAGTTTCTCTTCTCTTTAAGTGTTAAAAGTCTCAATATCAAAGGAAGTGATATGATATTCAATCCTTTGATGACATATGCATTGTACGGGTGAATGAGATACTCCAGAACATAATACAGACGGATGGTATAAACTGCGGTTCCCGCCCACCTGCCCAAGTGTTAGTTATCAAAAAATTAAAAGTTTCTCTTCTCTGCAAGCGTTAAATGTCTCTATAACAAAGAAGGTGATAATGACATCCAATCTCTTGATGACGGACACTTGAGCGGGTGGGTGGGTCACTTCAGAGCATGATTACGGACGTATAGTTTAAACTGAAGTTCCCGCCCAGCTGCCCAAGTGATAATTATCAAGAAATTAAAAGTTTTCCTTCTCTGCAAGCGTTAAATGTCTCTACATCAAAAAAGGTAATGTTGACCTACAAATACTTTATAAAGAACACTTGGGTGAATGGGTGGGTCACTCCAAATTTTACGATTACAGACGAGTAGTTTAAACTAGAATTTACGCCCACCCTGCCAAGCGTTAATGATCAAGAAATTATAAGTTTTCCTTCTCTGCAAGCATTAAATGTCTCCATATCAAAAGAAGTGATGGTGACATCCAATACCTTAATAGAGGACACTTGGGTGGGTCACTCCAAAGCATGATTATAGACGAGTAGTTTAAACTGTGGTTCCCGCCTACCAACTCAAGTGATAATGTCAAGAAATTAGAAGATTCCCTTCTCTGCAAGCGTTAAATTATCTCTATTATACCAAAAGAGGTGATGGTGACCATCCAATCTCTTGATGGCGAACATTTGGGCGGGAGGGTGGATCATCTAGAGCATAATTACAAACAAATACTTTAAACTGAAGCTCCCGTTCACCCGCCCAAGTGTTAGTTATAATAAAATTGAAAGTTTGCGTTCTCTGCAAACGTTAAACGTTTCTATATCAAAGGAGGTGATGGTGACACATGAATGACATACACTTGAGCGGGTGGGTGGGTCACTCCAGTACATAATTACGTACAAGTAGTTTAAACTGGTGTTCCCGCTCACCCACTCATGTGTTAGTTATCAAGAGGTTGAAAGTTATTTCTTTCTGCAAACGTTAAAAGTCACTATGTGAGAAGAGGCGATGGTGATATCAATTTCCTAATGACCAACAGTTGGGTGGGCGTTTAGGAGAGACACTCCAATTCATAATTACTATCGAGTAGTTTGGTTTCCGCAGCAATCTTGGAACAAGTACGTTCAGAAGAGAACCCAAAAGCAAATTGATTAGTTTGAGATTATGTAAAATTGGTAGAATGGATTTTAATAAATTTTATACAGTTAGTATTTATAATATTGGTCAACGTTAGTACCAACTTGCATCAATTTTTAATGTACCATTCTCTGAATTAACAATTATTTGATAGTCTCTTGTAAGTGTTGAGTAAGTTAAGCCAAGTTGATTAAACTGAGGTTTTGTAAAATAGTTTATTTGAATTTTAATAAATTTTATACAGTTGGTATTTGTAATACTGATTGAAGCATTGGTAAGAATTAGTACTAATGGTAGTACAATAGACTAAAAATATAAAATTAAATCTCAAAAAATAACAAAATTCTGCTATGAAATACCAAAATATGGTCAAAAAGATTCAAAATCCGGCCATAAACTGTCGATAAGTACATAATTATATTCATAAAACGTCAAAAATAGCAAAATCCGATCACAAAGTATAAAAATACTACAGAAAATATTGAAAATCATCATAAACAGATAAAACTGCAACATTATATTTATGATAGGTCAAAAATAGTAAAATTTGGTCATAAAATATTTTCAAAAAGACAAAAAGTTGAAAAGTGAATAATTTTGTTCAAAAAGTATCAAAAATACCAAAAACCGACATAAAATTTTAAAAAAATTGTCAGAAAACACTAAAATCTGGCCAAAACTGGTACCAAAAGTGTAATTTTTTTTATGAAAATCTCAAAAATAGCAATATAGCAGTAATATATTAAAAAACTTGGCAAAAACTGTTGAAAAAAGCAAAATTCAATTAGAAAGTTCCAAAATTTGGCCATAAACTGCCAAAAAATGTAAAAAATTCATTAAAAATATTGTTAGAAGTAACTAAAACCCGGCATAAACTGCTTGATAATATTTTTTTTAACAATATATGAAAATTACAACTTCTGGATATAAAATATCAACATTTTATCAAAAATTGTCAAAAAGTACCAAAAATCAGACTATAAATGATTGGAAAGTGCATAAAATACTTTTCATAAAATGTCAAAAATAGCAATATCCAACCACAAAGCATAAAAATTATGTCAAAAATTACCAAAATTTAGTAATAAACTGTGTAAACGTGCAAATCATTCATTCATAAAAAGTCAAAAATAGCTAAATCCGATTATGTAATGTTTAAACATTAAAATATTTCTAGATAGAATCAGAACTCAACCAAAAACAGTTAAAAAGTTAAAATTTTATTCATAAATTGTCAAAATAACAAACTTTATGCTTAAAAATGAAAATTTTGCCATAAATTGTTAAAAAATCAATTTTTTTTATGAAATTTAAAAATTAGCAAAATCAAGATAAAAAAAAATTCAAAACCTATAAATTGTCAAAAAGTGTGAAATTTTATTCAAAAAATGTCAGATATTCACTATAAACTATTAAAAACGCAACATTCTAGTTATGAAAAATTAAAAATGGCAAAAATCTATCATAAAAAACGAAAATATTTTCAAAAAGAACTAAAACCCGACCAAAAAAAGGTTAAAAAAGCAAAATTTTTTTTATAAAATTCAAATATAGCAAAATGCGAGTATAAACTATCAATAAGTGCAAAATTCTATTCATAGAAATTCTAAAATCCGATCACAAAGTGTTAAACTGTTAAAAACCAAACAAAAAAACAGTTAAAAAGTCCAAAACGTTATGCATAATTTGTCAAAAAAAGAATATTCAGGCTTAAAAAATCAAAACTCGGCCATAAATTGTTAAAAATTGCAATTTATTGCCGCAAGCTTAGCATCAGTTTGATGTATAATCAGCAACAACATTGTAATAAATCGCATAAACAAGAATAAACAAATTTGCAAGACCATCAAGATTAGCTCTCATATCTCCTTCATAAAAGGCGCAGCATGATATGACGCAAAACTTCATGCGGCAAATGTTCGATTGTACCAATGTTTATAAAAACGACCATAAAATTAAAAAAAAAGTCATAAACTGTCAATAGGTGCAAAATATATATATATAATACTATGAATAGATATCAAAAATGGCAAAATACGGGTCACAAAGTATAAAAATATTTTCAAAAAGTCTCAAAATTCACCATAAACTGTTAAAAATTGCAACATTTTGTTTTAAAAAAGTCCAAAATAGCAAAATTCGGTCACAAAATATTAAAATATTTTCAAAACTAACCATAATTTAATTAAAAAATGAAACATTTTGTTTATAACGTATCAAAAATAGCAAAAACCGGCTAATGCTGCAGTTTTAAAACATTGTCAAAAAACACCAAAAACTGTCCAAAATAATTAAAGTTTTATGCATAAAATGTCAAAAATAGCACAAACCCGGCCTTGAAATATCAAACAAATGTCAGAAAACACCAAACTACAACCATAAACTGTTAAAAATATGTAAAAAATTTCATAATATCTTAAAAATAGCAAAATCCAGATAGAAAATGTAAAAAAAACTGTTGAAAAGTGCAAAATTTGTTTTATAAAATGTAAAAATAGCAAGGTCCGACCTGGAAACATCAAAATATTATTGGAAAGTACTAAAAACTGGCCATAAATTGATAAAAATGTAAAAAACTTATCTAATCTCAAAAACAGCAAAATTAAGTTATAAAATATCAAATCATTTTTTGTCAAAAAGTGCAAAAAGAACACCAAAACACAGTCAAAAAGTGCAACATTTTGTTCATAAATTATTTAATTGTCAGAAAACATCAAAATCCGGCCATAAACTATATAATATTTAAAATATTGTTAGAAACAACTAAAATCCGGCTTTGCAACATCAAAATATTGTCAAAAAGCACCAAAAATCCGGCCATAAACTATTGAAAACTGCAGAATACTTTTCATGAAATGTTAAAAATATCAAATATCCGGCCTTAAAGTATAAAAATTATGTCAGAAATCACCAAAATTTAGCCATTAACTGTTAAAAACAATAGCTAAATCCGACCATAAAACATTAAAATATTTTTAGATACAATCAAAACTTAGTCAAAAACAATTATAAAGTCCAAAATTTCAATTATAGATTGTCAAAAATAATCAAAATTTGACCACAAACTCTTATTTATTTATAAAATCCAAAAAATAGCAAAATCCAGTTATAAAATATCAAGAAAATGTCAGAAAGGTTCAAAATCCGATAAAAAATTGTCAATAAATGTAAAATTTTGTTCATAAAATGTCAATAATAGCAAAATCCGGAAAATATTGTCGGATATTTACAATAAACTTTTAAAAAATGCAACATTCTACTTATCAAAAATGGCAAAAACAATAAATCCGGCAAAAAACGGTTAAAAAGTGCAAATTTTTTTTCATTAAATATCAAAAATAGCAATATCCGGCCGTGAAATATCAAAATATTAATGGAAAACACCACAAATTGGCCATAAATGTTAAAAAATGTAAAAAAAATTAAAAATACTTAAAAAAAACAACATTTGGCAATGAAATATGATCAAAAAGTACCACAATTTATCATAAACTATTAAAAACTGCAGAATTCTACTTACAAAAAGTCAAAAATGCCAAAATTGGTCATTAAATATTAAAATATTTTCAAATAAAACCAAAATTTGTTTAAAAAATAAAAAATTTTGTTCAGAAAGTATAAAAAAAAGAAAAAACCGGCATTGAAATTATAAAAAATTGTTAAAACACACCAAAATCTGGCTAAAACGGTTAAAGTTTTGTTCATAAAATGTCAAAAATAACACAATCCAGCCTTAATATTACAAACAATTTGTAAGGTGCATTCAAATTTAGCCATAAACTGGTAAACAAATGTAGAAAAGTGCAAAATTTGATTCATAAAATGTAAAAATAACAAACTCCAGCCAGGAAATATCAAAATATTGTTGAAAAGTACCAAAACTTAGCCATAAACTTTAAAAAATGTAAATAAATTGATAGAATCCTAAAAATTGCAAAATCCAGCTATAAAATGCCAAATCATTATTTGTCAAAACATGAAAACTAAAATATTTAAACTTAAAATAAAAAATAAAAAAGATAACAAAATTAATGCTAATCTAAGTTCATAAGAAATTGTTTGAGCTACTGATCGTAAACCCCCTAATAAAGAGTAATTGGAATTAGACAATTACCCAGCAATTATAATTGTGTAAACTCTTAATCTACCAAAATCCAACAAAAACACTTTAAAATTGCAAAATTTTGTTCATAAAATGTTAATCATTGTTAAAAAGCACCAAAATCAGGCCATAAACTGTTAGAAAGTGTACAAATTTTCATATAAATTCTCAAAAGTAATAAAATCCAGCTAAAAATATCAAAAATATTCTTAGAAAGACCCAAAATCCGACATAAACTGTTAAAAAGTGCATTTTTTTAAATAAAGTATGAAAAATAATGAAAATCCGGCAATGGAATGTGAAAAAAAAAATCAAAATCCGGCCTTGCAACATCAAAATATTGTCAAAAAGCACAAAAAAATCCGGCCATAAACTATTAAAAAGTGTAAAATATTTTTTTTTAAATGTCAAAAATAGCGAAACCCAGCCATCAAATATGAAATTTATGTCAAAAATTATCAAAAATTAGTCATTAACTGTAAAAACGTGCAAACCTCTATTCATTCAATCATAAAAATTCAAAAATAGCTAAATCCGATTATAAAACATTAAAATATTTTTAGATAAAATCAACACTCGGTCAAAAGCAAATATAAATTCCAAAATTTTATTCATAAATTGTCAAAAATAACAAACTTTAGGCTTGAAACATCAAAATTCAACAATAAACTGTTAATAAATGTTGTTTTTTTAAATGCAATTTAAAAAATATCAAAATTTGGTTATAAAATATCAAGAAAATGTCAAAATCTGATCAAAAATTGTCAAAAATTGTAAAATTTTATTCATATTCAATGTCAATAATAGCAAAATTTAGAAAATGTTGTAAGATATTTACTATAAACTTTTAAAAGATGCAACATTCTGTTTATGAAAAATTAAAAATCTGTCATAAAATAAAAATATTTTCAAAAAGAACCAAAATCCGGCCAAAAACATTTTAAAAATGCAAAATTTAGTTCATAAAATATCAAATATAGCAAAATCCAGCCTTGAAATTTTAAACAATTGTTAATAAGGACTAAAATCCGGCCATAAACTGTCAATAAGTAGAAAAAAATATTTATAGTATGTCAAAAATAGCAAAATCCGGTCACAAAGTATAAAAATACTCTAAAAAAGTATAAAATTCACTATAAACTGTTAAAAATTGCAATATTATATTTATGAAAAGCAAAAATGGCAAAACTTTGTAATGAAATATCAAAATATTTTCAAAAAAAAAACAAAAAAAGTTTAAAAATGCAAAATTTTGTTAATAAATAATCAAAAATAGCAAAATCCAGCCTTGAAACATCAAAATAATATTGGAAACTACTACAAATTGACCATAAGCTGTTAAAAAATGTAAAAAACATTAAATTTTAAAAAAACAACAACTGACTATAAAATATGATCAGAAAGTACCACACAAAAACTGCAGCATTCTATTTACAAAAAGTCAAAAATAGCAAAAATCGGTCATTAAATATTAAAATATTTTCAAAAAAAAAACAAAACTTAAAAAGTGCAAAAAACAGCAAAAACCGGCATTGAAATTTTAAGAAATTGTCAGAAGACACCAAAATCTAGCCAAAACGGTTAAAGTTTTGTTCATAAAATGTCAAAAATAGCACAATCCAGCCTAAAAATTTTAAACAACTCAAACTTGGTCATAAACTGATAAAAAAGTGTAGAAAAGTGCAAAACTTGATTCATAAAATGTAAAAATAACTCCAGCCTGGAAACATCAAAATATTGTTGAAAAGTACCAAAACATGGCCATAAACTTTAAAAAATGTAAAGAAATTGATGAAATTCTAAAAATAGCAAAATCCAAATCATGGCATTTTATAGCTGGATTTGTCAAAAAATGCAAAAAACACCAAACTCCAACCAAAAACAGTTTAAAATTTCAAAAATTTGTTCATAAAATGTTAATTATAGAAAAATGCTTTAAAAATTTAAACAATTATCAAAAACAATTAACAAATTTTTGTAAATTTTCAAAAGTAGTAAAATCCAGCTATAAAATATCAAAAATATTGTTAGAAGAAACCAAAATCCAGCATAAACTGTTAAAAATGCATTTTTTTAATAAAGTATCAAAAATATGGAAATCCGGCTATAAACATTTTATTGAAAAAAATCAAAATCCTTGCAACATCAAAATATTGTCAAAAAGCACCAAAAATCTAGCTATAAACTATAGAAAAGAAGTGACTCACATACCCACAAGTGTTGGTGATACAAAAATGTGTATCACTATAGCCTCCTTTGACAAAAAGACTTCCATTGCTGGCAGAGAGGAGAACTTTATCTTCTAGATCACTAACACTTGGGCGGGTGGGTAGGCACTCCAGTTCAAATTACTGGTTATTAATATTATAGTATATTATATTATAGAATCACTATAGCCTTCTCTGATATAAAGACTTCCAACGCTGGCAGAGAAAAAAAACTTTAATTTCTGGAACACCAACACTTGAACGGGCGAGCGGGCACTCTAGGTCTAACTACCAGTCGGTAATCATATTATGGAGTGGCCCACCCACCCACCCAAGTGTTGCTAATCCAGACATTTGTATCACCATAGCCTCCTCTGATATAGAGATTTTTAACGCTGGCAGAGAAGAGAAACTTTAATTTCTGTATCACCAACACTCGGGGTGGGTGGGCAATATAAATAGAATCTAAATTAGTACTCTGATGACCTGTTAGGTTTTTCTTACAAAATTCACATTCATAATGTGTCAAATACGATTAATAAGTTCTGAAATTACATTAAATGGTAAATTAATTCAAATCTAAATATAAACAATACTAACCAGTACGGTTTTCCTTACAATATTATTTTAGTTTTGTAAAAATATTTTTGAAATTAACTTAAAAAATATTAAAATTAGATTCCAAAAATGTTATCTAAAGACCAGTAAGGTTTTTCTTATTTTAAACAATCTTTGCAAGATAATTTGTTCAACGTGTGTTTAAAACTTCTAAATATTTTTTTTATATCCGGCCATAATTTTCATACTTTAAATTATGTCAGAAATCACCAACATTTAGTCATTAATTGTTAAAAAGTGCAAACTTCTACTCGTCCATTCATAAAAAGTAAAAAATAGCTAATAATAGAATGAGAATTTCATCAAAAATAGTTATAAAGTCAAAAATAACAAATTTCAGGCTTGTAAAATCTAAATTCAACTATAAACTGTTAAAAAACTTTTTATGAAATCTAAAAAAATATCAAAATTGACAAAAATCTGTTATAAAATATAAAGATATTAAAAAAAAAAACAAAATCTATCATAAACAAAATTTTGCAACCAAAATAACCGTTTTTGTGCAAAATGTGTTTATAAAATATCAAAAATAGCAAAATCCGATCTTAAAATATTAAACAATTGTCAATAAGCACCATAATCTGGCCATAAATTAATAAAAAATTCTTTTGATGGAATACCAAAATTACACGCACTAATTAAAAGTCAAAAATACCTAAATCCGATCAGAAAACATGTAAATAATTTCTGATAAAATCAAAATCCGGTCAAAAGGATCAAAAATCTAAAATTTTATTCTTAAAACATCAAAAATAACCAATTTCGGCCTTAAAACATCAAAACATTGTTTGGAAAGTACTAAAATTTGGCTATTAATTGTTAAAAAACGTAAAAGTTTTCACAAAATCTCAAAAATAGCAAAATTGGGTTACTAAATATAAAAATATTGTCAGAAAAATTCAAAATCCGGTCATAAACTGTCAAAAAGTGTAAAATACCATTCATAAAAAGTCAAAAAGAGATAAATACGATAAAACTTTAAAATATTTTCAGATAGAATCAAAATCTGGTCAAAACGGTTTAAAAATCAAAAATTTTATTCATAAAAATAAAAAATATCCAATTTTGGCTTTAAAACATCAAAACATTGATTAAAAATTTAAAATATTTTCAGATAGAATAAAAATCTCGTCAAAACGGTTTATAAATCCAAAATGTTATTTATAATACGTCAAAAATAGCAAATTTTCTACTTTAAAACATCAAAAAACTGTTGAATAGCACCAAAACTGTAAAAATATTGTCAAAATGTACTAAAATTTACATAAAACTGTTGAAAACTACAATATTCAATTTATAATTTGTAAGTCAAATATAGCAAAATTCTGTCATAAAATATTTCAAAATTAAAAAAGAAACGGTTAAAAATGCAAAATCCTGGTTATAAAATGTTAGAAAGTAAACACATTTTCATAAATAAATAACAAAACCGCCGCAAAACCTAAAATAACGATTTTTTAGTGCCAGTGGTCTAGGCAAAAAGGAGCATTTTTGTATTTTTTTAACCGCCGAAGTTGACGTATTTTGATGTAAATTAGTTAGACTAAAACTGCCTATTTTTCTTTCACAAAACAGGTTTAGCAGCGCTCAGAATAACTATACACCAAATATGATAAAAAATTTAAATTATGCGGACAATTCTACATTAAATGGGTTTGAAATGAAATTGCCCTAATATGGTTTAAAAAAAAAAATGTATTTGTTTTTAATTTGTTCTACGATAATGAGTTTTAGTAAGTTAATGCTGTTCATAATATTTTAATTTAATTTGATTTTCCTATAAAATCAATAGTAGTAACTGCTCATCTAAGTTAATACGGATGATTGACCAAGCATATTGACATATACGAATTGAACTGATTAGTTCAAAACGTAATTAAACTGATTGGCATATATTTAGTTAACTAAACTGCATCCAATCAAATTGATTAATTCTACATCACACTTTTAAATTAAAAAAAATAAAATAAAACAGCGACCTAAATATATTAAGCAAAGCGCTTCATTGGGGTTGATACTTTGCAAAATGAGGTCATGAACACACAGTCGAATTAGCTGCTCCTGACAGCAAAACATTGCCGATTATTGTGAAAGTTTACTTACTGATTAAGGGTGTTTTCTCGGTCGGTGGTAAAGTTTCCCTTATCGTCATCAGGAACACAGTCATTGAGAGTAGCGCACTTATACCAAGAGTCACTTTTTCACCAGACTCGGAGGGGACGTAGAACACCAACAGTGCTGTAAAAATAAAACACTCGGCATTAAGTTTTAATTAACCTAACCCTTTCGTGTCAGGGAAACATGCATGAGTTTTCTATGTGGTGGCTGGATGGATCGCTTTGTTTTATTTTTGCTGGGTCTGCGTTAGATTGCGTGTGGGTTGATTTGTGGGAGAATATTTCATTCAATTCATTTATTTAAGCATATATTTTGAGGAATTTCTTTTATTTCTAAATATGATTTATAATTTATATATTTCTATAATTTAAACCTAATGATTGATGATTTCTAACATGTATTAATCACGTTTATTTGGCTGTTTCGTTTCCTCTTTTCATCACTTCCTTTTGCTTTGAATTCAACTAATAATGGGGGTGTTGAGAATTTAAAGGAGTCGCGGATTAGTCGTCTAATTTAAAAAGTGTCGTTCACTCTCCGGTAAAGGATCGCGTGGAAAGTAAAGCGTTTAAACGCAGGGAGTGAGATAAAATAAATTGCTTTTTGTGTTATATGTATCTGGCTTACATTCAATGTTAATACTTTTGTGAAAACGGATCGCGGGGATGTTATTGTTTCAATTCGTCGTTAAAATCTTGACTTGACAGCAATTACGTTTGTTATTAAATTTTGTAAAGTTGTGCTATTTGACATTTTATAAAGGACAAATTGGTTATTTATTTTTAATAATAGTTAAACTTTATAGAACGCATACTATCACAAAACTTACTATTATTGCTATTACCAATAACATGAAATATACATAAAATTTATAAAGTACAAACCAACTATTGCAAACATGTTTCTACTAGCAAGAAATCATTAGGCTACTATCTACGGAGTGATTGGCCTGTATTGGTTTTTTTTTAAATCTAAGACACCAATCAAACACGTAATAGGTCTAAGTAAATTCAAGTTTAAAATGTAGAAAGAAGTCTCTTCAAGCCCGCAGATGATTGATCACTTCAAAATGTGTTCTGTGGAAAGCTTTTTCCAAAATACCTTTTAAAATTGTAAAATCATTTAGATGTGTGTGTATTAAGATTATTTTCGGACAGTTTCGAAGTGTGGCTTTCCAGAGATGTTTTCCATGCAGGTTTATAATTATGGAAAAATAATTTAAACTAAAATGCATTTCCCATCCGCCTGTTTGTTTGTCGTCAAAGGAAGAAAAATAAACATTTTCTTTTTTAACTTATTGATCATTGACTCTTGTGAAAAATTAAAGTATCCCTAAATGATTAATACTTGAGTGGGTGAGCAATACACTTCAGTTCATGATTGCAAGACGTATTTTAAACTAAAGTGCTACTCCCATCCGCCCGTTTATTAGTCATAAAAAAAAAATTTCATTTTCTTCTTTTCTAACTTAATAATTATTGACGTTTCTGAGGAGGATCTAATCTCTAGATGACCAACATTTTGGTGGATAGGTACAAACTTCAGTAAATATTTACAAGCGACTATTTTAAACTAGAATGTTTTTTTGACCCGCCTTTTTGTTTGTCATCAAACCATAGAATATTATTTTCTCTTTTTCCAATTTAGTGACTGTTGATGTTTGTGAAAAAGAAAACACTTGGGTAAGAACTTCAGTTCACAATTACCAGCAATTATTTTGAACTAAAGTGATCTTCCTATTCTATTAAATAATGAAATATCTACTTCTCCTTCTCTTAACTTAATCTTTTTGACGTCTATGGCGATGAGAAGTATCCAATCCAATCTGACTAATACTTGGGTGAGTAAGCTTAAACTCATAAGTGCAAGCGTGGCGTCAAAAGAAATTTGTAGTCAAACAAGTACCTTGTTATCGGTGCAAAGTTTTTCATCTTTGTCTTCACAACTTTTAAATGATACTATTATTATAGCGTTGACGGTCTGTACTAATGCAACTTCCGTTTAATGGCTACAAATAAGGGTTCCGTAACTTGCTCTACTTAAAGGTTTTCTTTGTTTCTTACCAACCCGGCTTCTGAAATATATCTACCAAAAACCAAGTGCAAAACAGTTTGTTAAAGCTCGGCAGTACTTGCTTAAATAGTGCTCTTTTTGAGAAAAAATGTTGTGTTTTTTGACTAGGTCTGTTTTTTCAAATGTTTGGAGCAGAATTGCGCTTGGTTGGTAGTTTTCTAGACGTCATCTAAATCTTCAAATGTATGCTCTTACCCATCCTTTGGTTTTCCTCGCGGATTTATGTTACAATGCAATAATTGTTATTTTTAAGATCATTAATTAATCATGTACTCTGTACCACAGCAATATCTAGCTTATCAATGATTAGGCTAACTACACCTTACGGGAGCTTGTAGATTTGAAACCTTATCATGGAACGTGCAATGATTTCCAGGATTAAAACACCAAGAATGATCTAAAAAAATTTTAGATTGTTGGCTAGCTTTGATCAAACGTTTTCAAAAGTTTTTCACACTTTTTAATCTCTTTCCAGATACGTTTGATAAGTAGCTAAAGTTTGGGTTTAGGTAAGATTGTTTCAAAGGTATCTGGGCTATGGCTACTTGATTGTTCAGCAATCATTCTACCTGTAGGTTTAGACAAAAGCCCCAGACAAGGTCTCAGTTGCAAAAAACAAGATTTAATAGAAAACCAAAAACCTTTTATTTAAGAATTAAGCTAAAACTCTTGCTGAACACGACACAAGGTACAGAGGGTAAAGTGAACTACTGGTTCTCTTGTCGACAACTCCAGCTTACAATATAAAACGCACTTTGTCAGTTCAGAACTAGTACAATAAAATAATTGGTTGAAGCGTTGTATCGCTTCTGGATCACAGGTGCTATGGCCTCCAATTAGGTGTACAATACTAAACGTACCGGACCTGGCTCAATAAAAAGATTTGTATACAATATTTATAAATTGATTGTAACTGATTACGCCTTGGATAACAAATCCAAAAACAAGCAACCAATTCCTACTGTTAATAACTGAGGTAAAAAATACCTTGCATCACTCATATAACATTGTTACAAATATCTTTGACCCGCCAAAAAATGTTGACCTTGGAGCATCACATTAAAAACTGCAACACCAAACTGGTTAGTAGACAAAACTCCAAAAAAAGAACAAAATTGTCACCATTAGCATCTAAACTACTTACTGCAATTCCGCCAAAACCCGAATCCAAAAGTGTCCGTAAAGTTTTTAGCGTTGAGCAATAGCAAATTTTATGATCAAATAAAGAGAAAGTCCACACATTTTCTCATCATCAAAACTTGAGACTCTTGAAAGCAGTTTTGGTGAGTACCTGCATCCTTTAAAAACAGACAAATCAACCATATAAACCTAAGTTGAACTTGATTTTCCAAAACTGACTTTATTGTTTAACCGTGGTCTGTTTTCTAAATCTAAGCAGACTAAACGTCATACCCAAACGTGACTATCAGTTACATCAAAATTTGCCCATCCTAAAAAAATGATAAAAACGTGCAAGATTTTGAAAAATCTGACTATTTATACACCTCTTACAAACAGAGCAATATAGAAAACAATAACAAAAATAGCATAATGTGTTAAAAAATCAAAAATTTGCAGCTCATAGAAGATTGCATACAATAATAAACTAAAAGATAAAGTTGACGCAGAGAGCAACGAGGGAAATAGCCGTCAATTGACAAGCAACGACTGCAAATAAAAGCAATCTTGCAACTCCAAAACAAATGGTGTAAGTGATCACAAATTGCAACATCAACAATTTCATGCAATTTCTTCTGAAATAAGGCAAAAAATTTATTAAGTCTCAATTATTACTGCAAAAACAGTTTAAGCATTAACTCAAAGTTTTATTACATAGAAGCTTTGAACATCTGCATGCAAACTCACATTTGCACACAGATAATTACCATTAAAAAAACTTATCAAAAAAGCCATTACAGTACTTTTGGCTAATGCCCAGTCAAAGAGTCAACATCGAGCCCTGACGAACGAAGCCCAGTGTCAGGAACGACTGGAACTCCATCCGACCGTCACTACCTTCCATTCCGGCAGCTCCCCAAAAACGGCAACCACGGCGAAAAGGTCCTGGAACAGGAAATTCCGTCTACGACTTACTCTACCGCTGCCGACTTGATTACGACGACGCACCAAGATCCATATTCGGAACTCAAAAATTGCACAGAGACTTGCCTCTATTCCCACGGCATTGCACCCCCGCCAATAGGAAACATTTAGTACGGCCATTGTGGGTAGCTTTACGCTCCCTCACGTCGTACAACACAAAACTTATCGCCTAGGTCCTCCCGGGGACCGCATTCTGTGTGAGGTGATAACGCACTGTGTGTGCGTGTGTGTTAGTGTGGAGGGTACTCTGGGTGGGTACGAAGTGTGGGCCTTCTGGGTAAAGGCGTCCGTGGCAGAGAACACCCTTATCGGGAGTGGCAACACTCTGCACCTTAAATCGGCCGTCTCCTACACCTCCATGGAAGAGATGCCTGTGACAAATAGCGCCCAAGCAGGAACATATAAAGGCATGATGCCTTTGGGTCCCCTTTGGCAAACCCGAACAATACAAAGGTCCACCAAGACGTGGACATAGCTATCCCCAAAAGCATAGCCAACAAATTGCAAAGACGTCGCCGCCGCACGATTAAGCTGGAACGAGAGTACCACGTGCTCTAAGACACGGAGCAATACAACAGCTGCGCTCCTGACAGAACCGCAACTGTCAACAACATACGAGTAGAGAGCGAGGAAGTCAAAGTCTGGTTTGCAGCAACCGACCACCTGGGTCAGCAGACTGTTGCTACCAGCACTTACAGGTCAAAAACCTTGTTGACCAGCTCAAAGCTCAACTGTAAACCGAGGCAGTCCTACACTATCGCAAAGCTCAACTACAAAACAATCGTGAAAAACCCCATCATGGAAAACACGCTCTTGCCAGACAATACGAGCAAAGTTTGCAAACAGATGGCCCGGCATTGCCCTCAGCGTTGCTGGCGCTGTCCAACCCGATATCAACAGCAAAGACGCCGTCTCCCAAAGTGTTCCCGGCCGGAAACCTCGGTTCATGGACCAGCACAGGTTGCGTCCAACCTTCAACTATAAGACAAATCGAAACAAATCTCGACCTATCCCGTGCCGCGACCGTGCTCTCAAACAACTCACCGCCGCGCTGCAGTGTTTAGTGCGCCAAGTTTGCAAGCCGGTAGACGCATCGGAAACAGTGTCTCAAACCAGTGCACCTCCGAAGGAAAGACACAATAACAATCTCGGACGAACCCCGTGCCGCGAGTGACAGACAGTTACGCCACCGCAACACCCAGACTCATAGTGACCTTTGTAGTGAACACTTTTTAATTTTTGAACTATTCCCGTTCTTCTACAATAGTGATCATCAACCGGACCTCTAGTGCGAGCTTGGATAACATTGCCGTCGGATAACGCAAACCCCGAATCTGAATCTCCTGAAGTGGGAGGAATTGTTACGGGTATATCCATCTCGCACCCACGCCTCCGACGGAACGCGCGCAACCAATCACGCTTTACGCTCCTTCACGTCGTACAACACAAAACTTATCGCCTAGGTCCTCCAAGGGACCGCACTCTGTGTGAGTGTGCAAGAGAGTGTGTGGGAAAACCCAAGGCAATCAATTTGTTGTCGTTACAAGAACTTGGCTTTTCTACAACTTCAATCTGGCAAATTAGGAACTTTAGTTTACTTAAACCATCAATAACGCTGTGTGTTTAGCTGACTCTAATGCAGATCCAAACTTTGTCAAAAAATTATCTTTAGCGACGAGGCTTATTTTTAGATGAATAGATATGTGAACAAGCCACATAAAATACACCAACACAAAATGCATCTCAAAAAAGTCAATTTGGTCTGGATTTTGATTTTATTCAAAAACAAAACTAGCATTGCCATAACCGTCAGCGCTAAGTGCTAAGATAAACTGGCCACCTTAAAACTTGATGTTGTCAAAGGCAACATAACAAACGATATCCAGCAAATTTTACTAGATTTATGCGACAAAGTAATCAAAAATTGGACCTTCCAAATACGTGCCGACATGCAAAGGCGCAGCAAACTTTTGATTGACGTTATATTCTATATTAAATGTCATAAAATAATTAAATTAAAAAAAAAAAAAAAGTGGATATCTCACATATAACTATCACATTAAAAACCTTTAGTAAGTGCTGATGCCATTCACGGCGTTTTAATCTTGCTCAGCGCATAATATTATTGACTTTATAGTGTATTAAAATTTTCTTGCTTTTGTACTCTGTATCAAAAAATAAAACCAGATATATGGCTCTAAAGGTCTTTATTTTGATTGCACGTAGACGTCTCTTTGTCATTTAAGTGTCTTCGATGCCGGAGAAAATTTTTAAACAATCAATGACCCAGGTGATGATGTTCACTAAGCCAATTACATTAAAAACAGAAGTTTAAAATCCAAATACCAAAATAAAAAACTCAACTAGCGCTATACCATCTCTACACAACTAATCCAAAAACCACACCCACATAATCTAAACTTTGTATCCGCCCGCCCACCCAAATGTTGGTGATCACAAAAATAGATCACAAACTCTTGGGCGAGTGGGTGGGCAACACCAACCCAAACCACACAACCACAACATTTGAACTTTGTTTTCTCCTACCTACTCAAGTGGTGGTGATCAAAAAACAAGATCACAAACACTTGGGCGAGTGGGTAGGCAACACCAACCTAAACCACACAACCACAACATTTAAACTTTGTTCCCGCCCACCCACCCAAGTGTTGGTGATCATGAAATTAGATCACAAACACTTGGGCGGCTGGGTGGGCAACACCAACACCTACCCAAGTGTTGGTGATTAAAAAAATAGATCATAAACACTTGAGCGGGTGGGTAGGCAACACCAACCCAAACCACACAACCAGAACATTTAAACTTTGTTTCCGCCCTCCTACCCAAGTGTTGGTGATCAAAAAATTAGATCACAAACACGTGGACGGGTGAGTGAGCAACACCAATTCAAACCATACGACCACAAAATTTAAACATTGTTCCCGCTCACCCACCCAAGTGTTGGTGATCAAAAAATTAGATTACAAACACTTGGGCAGGTAGGTGGGCAACACTAATCCAAACCACACAACCACAACATTTAAATTTTGCTGACTTGGCGCCTCTCTTGTGACATAATTTACCCTCAAAACACATGCCACACCAGCCTACTACTAAAATTAAAAGTGTAAACTAAAATTCAATAAAAGATACACAATATTTAGACCCCGTTTCCAACAAAAGATGCTACCGCCAAAGCCGAGAACAATGGCCCAGCACCCAGCACTTTTTTAACCAAGAAGCTGGCAAACATTTTGAGGAGCAAACTAAAACTCAAACTAAAAAAATGTTTAATACATCACGTCTCAAATAAAAAACGTTACCGCCAAATTCTAAAGAAAAAAGAACAACCACTCAAAACATACTTTCTGAACCGATAACATCTGATTTTATTACTTACGGATTCTAACAACCTAGGTCAATAAAGCTTCTATTGCAGTAAGTAAAAACAAATTGATGCCGTTATTTAGGCTTTGACACCCCTTTCTTCAGCATCCCAAATAGCCAATTAGATAGTATACAAGTATTAAAAATGCATTTTTGTTGTGAGCAAAGTGGCGTCCAGAATAAATTAAAAAATCATCCCGAAACTCATCCATCATTAAGAAGCCCCTTTGACTAGCGCTTTGTATGCGGTCTGGGCCTGCCTTAAAGTAATGCATTACTATTCTAGCGTCACTTCAAGTCAAAACGTTTCTACATTAACATCAAACCACAATCTAAATTAAAAGTCCTGGTACAGTCCCTACCGCTTTGTTTAACGCCCGCTAAATAAAACCTTTTCAAGTTGCCGCCGAAATCTGTCTATTCAGATTGGCTCCGAGCAATAACAAATTACTGCAAGCAAAGTGTTGAACATCTGTGTTAATTATTCTTCCACTTCACTCGCATAACACCTATAAAAACTGGACTTCTATTTCAGCCAAACAAACAAACTTGCAATAATATTTGACAATTTTATAGTTAAAACGTAAACACCATCTAAAGTACTTTGAAGGAAGAAGTTCAGCCAACCGAGATCAATGTCTTCTACCAAAAACAAAGCAAACAATTGCTTTAGGCATAGAATGACCATGAACATAAAAATCGATCAACAAAAACACTGACAAATACAAACCGAAAAGACTTGCTGTTTATGACCAGGAAAGTGAAGTTATTTCTTTTTTACTACCCTTTGTAGGTAGTAAGTTTAGTTAAACCCGGTAGTGATCAGGTAACGGAGTAGAAACAGCGGCAACCACTTCTGTTTCTTCGTATTTTAGGAAGTCCAGCTGACCATCCATCTTTTGGGTACTTCTCCAAAAAGCTTCTTTATATTTAGATTTAATGTTGCAGCATTTTTTGTTTGTTTGGAATTGTTCATTTGTAGTACATAGTGATTTGTACAGGGTCAGCCAACAGATATTGACAAATTTCGGAGCGTTGTGGTAGAGGAACTACAATGGAGAAAGGAAAAATCAGGTGCAAAATAACAATTTTGCGTAGATTTTACTATGTTTTGTACAGTTCTATTGAATAAAGCTCATTTTAATTTATCGGGTTTTGTTAACAAACAAAACTGCGGTACTGGTCGTCTGAACAACCCTGTGCAGTTAAAGCGCGATCGTTACATTCCGCAAAAATCACAGTGTGGTGTGGCGTCTCTGTCTTTGGAATACTTGAGCCTTATTTCTTTGAACAAGAAGGTCAGACGGTTACTGTGAGTTTCCAGTTTTGAATTGTGGTTGAAGATAGAGCAACAAGTCGCACTGCACAAATGTGTATTAGAGCGTTGAAGCAGATGTTTACAGAATATTTTTTTACTAAACGACAATATTAATTAGCTTGCAAAATCTCTTAATTTAACTCTATGTGATTTCTTCTGCAAAAGATTAAATGGAACGTATAACTTGTTTTCTAGGCAGTTTGCATCTGACTGATTACTTTGAGAACATCATGGATTTAGTTTTTGTTTTAGAGATTTGCATATTAAATTATTTTGATATCATGTAGAACTTATAAATTAGACTGCTAATTGGCGAGTTAAAATTATACGAGTTGCTAGACAAACTGTGTAATTGTAAATCTGAAAAAGTTGACGTCTGCTAAAACAAATAATTTTTTAAAAAAAGAATCAGCTAGTAGACTGCTCTACCTATAATAACAGAAGAGTGGAAATAAACCATCTCAGTCTGACTAACCTGTCAATATTGAAAAAAAATTAACCAGGTTATAATGCAAACTAAGCGAATTACATTAAAAAACTGAAACTCAAAAACCAAACATAAGAATGTAACTCATATGAAACCATTTCTACTCCACTGGCATAGACAAAAAAAAATCAAATTACTTCAGACTACGCAACCGTTAAAAACTAAGAAAAAAACAGACAAATCCAAGTCGCATAGAATTAAAGTTAAACAAAAATTGCCACTGTTGGTTTAGCGCCGCTCTTGTGACTTATTCACTGTCGCTATACGTGCTACACTAATAGATTACCTAAAATAGAACTATCAAACGTTCTGAGGTGCAAGCTGAAATGCATAAAAGATGCAAAATACATAAAAATTGTTCCCAAAAAAGAATGCTACCGCCAAAGCCTGGAAAAAAAAGAATAATGGCCCAACACTCAATTTCTAATATCAAACCACCGACCAAATATTTATAGTTTTTTAGATTTTTGGCGTATCAGCCAAATATTTATAAACTGTGTTCCCGCCCAAGTGTTAGTCATCAATTTTTTTTTTGTTATTGTACCCACCTCTGACGTATTAGTGACAACTGTCAATCAAACTGCCATATTAAAAACAGCAGAAACGCAACAAGTGTAAGAAAAAGCTAATTTCTTGATAACAAACGTTTGGGCGGGTGGGCGGGAACACAGTTTATAATTATTAGACCAAAGTTTTAATACAGTGGTCCCACTCACCCGCCCAAGAGATTGTTATCAAGATATTAGCTTATTCTCACAATTGTTGCGATTCTGCTGTTTTTAATATGACAGATTGATTGATTACTAACACTGGGGCGGGTGGGCGGTAACACAATTTTTAAATATTAGGCCGGTGGGTTAATACAGTGTTCCCGCCAATCTTATTTTCACACTTGATGTGTTTCTGCTGTTTTTAATATGACAGATTGAATAACAGTTTTATTAATACGTCAGAGAAGTAAGCACAATAACAAATGTTTTGGGGTGAGCGGGAACACATTATCAAACCACCGCCTCAATATTTATAAACTGTATTTACACCCACCCACACACCCGCCCAAGTTTAGTAATCAAGAAATTTGTTATTGTGCTCACCTTTTTGACGTAGTAGTGACAACTGTCATTCAATTTGTCATATTAAAAACAGCAAAAACTCAACAAGAGTGAGAATAAGCCAATTTCTTAATAACATACACTTGGGTGGGTTGGCGGGAACACTGTATTAAACCACTGGCCCAATATTTATAAACTGTGTTCCCGTCCACCCGTCCAAGTTATTAGTAATCAAGAAATTTGTTATTATACCCACCTCTGATGTATTAGTGACAACTGTCATTCAATCTGTAATATTAAAAACAGCAGAAACTCAACAAGAATGAGAATAAGCAAATTTCTTGATAACAAACACTTGGACGGGTGGGCAGGAACACTGTATTAAACTACCGGCCCAATATTTATAAACTGTGTTTCTGCCGACCCGCCCAAGTGTTAATAGTCAAAAAAAATGTTATTGTATATCTGACGTATTAGTGACAATCGTCAATCAATCTGTCATATTAAAAACAGCAGAATCGCAACAAGTGTGAGAATAAGCTAATATCTTGATAACAGTCATATGGGCAAGTGGGCGAGAACACTGTATCAAACCACCGGCCCAATATTTATAAACTGTATTTACACCTACCCAAGTGTTTGATATCAAAATAATTGTTATTGTACCCATCTCTGACGTATTAGTGACAACTGTCATTCAATCAGTCATATTAAAAACAGCAGAAAAATAACAAACGTGAGAATAAACCAATTTCTTGATAACAAACACTTGGGGGGGTGGGCGGGAACACTGTATCAAACCACCGGCCCAATATTTATAAACTGTGTTTCTGCCCAAGTGTTAATAGTAAAAAAAATGTTATTGTACCCACCTCTGACGTATTAGTGACAATTGTCAATCAATCTGTCGTATTAAAAACAGCAGAACTGCAACAAGTGTGACAATAAACTAATATCTTGATAACAATCATATGGGCGAGTAGGCGGAAACACTGTATCAAACCACCGGCCCAATATTTATAAACTATGTTCCCGCCCACCCGCCCAAGTGTTAATAATAAATAAAATTGTTATTATAGCCACCTCTAATGTATTAGTGACAACTGTCATTCAATCTGTAATATTAAAAACAGCAGAAACTCAACAAAAGTGAGAATAAGCAAATTTCTTGGTAAAAAACACTTTGGCGGGTGAGCGGAAACATTGTATCAATCCACCGGCTCAATATTTATAGACTGTGTTCCCGCCCACCCGCCCAAGTGTTAATACTCAAGAAATTTGTTATTGTGCCTACATCTCTGACGTATTAGTAATAATAACATCAACCAACTCTAATGAGTTAGGTGAATAAAGCTTTTATCAGAGCAAGTAGAAGGAAAATGGTGTCGTACTTTAGAATTTGTGAACCCAAACATCAGAGAATGGGAAAACTCAAATAGTGCTATATTCCACTAGCATGGATCGTCAAGTAAGCTAACTACTGCACCACAGTAGTTAGCGTACTTGACTGCTATACTAGGGGTCTCAAGTTCGCCTTCTTTAAAATAAAAATAAAAACTTAACTCTCAATGTTGCGTGCACGTTAAGAAACCTAATAATTAAGTTAGAATTCCTGAGTTTGCTACAAAATTTCCAGAAGTAGTAGTCTTATCCTTTGGCGTCGGTGATTAGCCCTGGCCGCAGAAGTAAGCCGACGTTAAATAAATAAACTAACTAACTAATAAATTAGTGACACTATAATAGAAAGAGTTAATTTGTATAAGTATCTTGGAACTGTGCTTCATCAGACGGGTGACCAGGCAAGTGAGATTAAGAGAAAAGTGGAGATAGCAAAAGCGGATTTCATGAAGATAAGGAAGTTTTTGTGTTAAAGAGATGCTAATATAGAACTCAGAACAAGAGTGCTGCGCTGCTACGTCTTTCCCAGCCTGCAGTACGGAGTCAAAACCTGGACTCTAAAACAACTAGAGCTAAAGAGACTAGAGGCTTTTGAGATGTGGTGCTATTGTAAAACGTGGCGAATTCCCTGGACACATAGAATTACCAACATCAAAGTCCTTTGCAAGATAAAAAAAGATTGCAAAGTTGTGCCATCTCTAAAGAAAAGAAAACTTGCATATCTAAGTCACGTCATGAAAGGGCTTCATATATTAACTTTTAAAGCTCATTGTGCAGGGAAAGATCAAGGTTTAACAGCAGCAGTGTTGAGTTGTTCAGGGCTACAACAAACAAGAACAAAATTGTTATGATGGTGTTCAACCTCTGATAGGAAAAGGACGACAAGAAGAAGAACTAACTGATCCTTTTTGCATATACAAAAAAATCAAATTACAACCACAAAGCAGGATTAGCCAAACTATGCAACCAGTAAAAAGCAAAACCATGTCCAATAGAATTAAAGTTAAAAGGCTTGTGGCCGCTCTTATGACATGCCACACCAGTCTACAGCTTAAAACAAAATTAACAAAAAACATTCTAAAATGCAAGTTTATAAAATGATTTATATCACTTAGAACACATCCCACAAGAAAAACGTTCCCAAAGAAGAACGCTACCCAAAACATACTTTCCAATGCAACGATTTTTGATTTCATCACCTACGGATTCTTAAAACCTAGTTGGATGGATAATGATTTAAGGAATCACTACTCAATTTTCAAGCAGGTATTATAATATACTTGGACAGTTGCAGATGTCGCAATTTTGATTTATCTGAAGAGAAAAAAAAATGTTTTTTATCTTACTATTTCACTCAGAATGCTACACAATCACACTGGTGCACCCTGTAACAGCAAAGCGCTAGATGTACTAAATAAAATCACTACGTGGTAACGCTCTGGTAGACTTTTGATGTTAATCCAAGAAAAACTACTGTTTGTTATGAGGTAAGTATTTCTTCTCTGGTAAGACTCGGTAGTAGTTAGGTAGGAGTGAAAGCAACAGCAACAAAAAAATTCATCCGGTCCAATTTTTAACCCAAGATTCAATTATGGCAATTCTTGTAAATAGCACCAGTATATGGTTGTCCTTCATTAAAGTAGACAAATTGGTCTCATTTTTTGTTAAGCTTACACACTAATCAATAGTGTCTACAGATGACTCCAAAGAAATTTCTTATCTCTGAGAGTGCATAGAAAGATAGAAAACTATAATTGAGTATTCTTAGTTACGGACAGACAAACAGACACATATACGGAGCACTTCCAGTTTTAACCGTGTCCAGTGTTTCAAAAATTTTGTTGACTATCCCGCACTGCAGATACAGACCACAAGCGCTTAGTGGTAGTCACTTGCTGCCACCTGCGCATTTCACAACGACCACGTTCTAGTTTACAAAAAAACTTAACGTCGTTGAACCCATCAACTTCTGGTTGCACTTGGAAGTCCATAGTACAAAGAACCTTAAACAAAAAAACACAAACCGACTTTCGGCATTGCAGCACAGTCCAAAATTTTAAACTGCACGCAGGCAACCTAAATCACCACTTCACGTTTTATCCTCTTGCACCAACGTTATTCAAGCTACTTGCAGTAACAACCCAACTCTGTACTCTTTTTCAATATGCATGGACAGCTAAAACAAAAACCAATAATATTCAAAACTGTTGGGGACGGTTGCACAAACTTGAAACTCCAAAGTGTGCACTTTGGAAGCTGATTTTGTTTGTTTTTTAAATCATTGTTAGTCCCGTACCGTAACCATTTGTTGCACGTCATCCCGTGATCTAATTTTTGTAAGTTTTGTGTGCTTACTGTATAAAATGGTTATGCTTAATTCTGTCAACTGATTCAACTAGATCGTAGCTGCAAACTAGTATGACTGAAAGTCTTAAAACCTACTCTAAACCTGTAGCTGCAGCTACCTTGAAATTCTTTTGGTAAAAACCATCAGAATCCTATTATACTGAACGCACAAATAGATACAAAATATTGCAAAAATAGATAGTTTCCAAAACTTTACTCTAAGTTTCTAATTAATTAATCTACAAAGCAACTTCAATAAATTTCGAAAAAAATAATTACGATGTAGAGCTAAAACCACAAATACCATCATATACGTCCAACACCAAACTTTTGTGTGCCATAGAAAACCACACGTGACAGAATAATTAATGCAATTTTAATTAGACTCCAGGTTTCGTGGACCTAAACTTCATAAAGTGTATGCTAATCACCTTCATACATGTATCGCAAATTTGATTGCTTTAATATGTTTAGAAATGGTATGTGAAATGCAAAATCCAGTTTTGTATAACAGGGTCATTATAAAAGCTTGAGATTATGTAACCATCTAAAGTACGATTGTGCACATTCACATTCGGTGTGCGAAAATACAGCTGAAGTTGATCTGTCAAATCAAAGTAAATAGTTTGGTAAACAATTTTAAAAAGACGGCATATTTAAAGTGATTACATAATCCCAGACATTTATAAAGACCCTGTATTAGCATTAATTAATTAATTAAATTTAGATACTTGATTTATTTAACTTGTTCAGAGAAAAGAATCAGCTCAGCTCATTTTGTGCAATTCGATATTTGCTATATAATCCATCAATTGAATACTTACAGCTTTATTTAATGTTTTGTGTTGATTTAAAACTTAATTTAAAAACCTATAAATTGTAACATTGCTCTTCACATTATGGATTTATTAGTGACATATTGCAATAAATGAGAGCGTAATAAATTAAAGCCCGAGCAATCTCTAGGGAAATCTCTTCAAGATAAAAAAAAGCGTCATAAGCCCTTAATTTTATCAACCCCGCTCTATCCAAAATAGTATATAAATTTATATGAAATAATAAAACTGAAATTTTACTATACTTTAGTTTAGTATGAAGTGTTATATTGAAGCTAAATATGTATGAACGTGATAAAAATGAGTAAAAAACCATAAATTACCTATACAATTTATCAGTATGCATGGAAGTATGAGATTGAAGACATAAAACATGGGTCGTCTACGTAATTTGATGGTGTAAGTTATATCTGGGTATGGTTCGGGACAGCACGAGTAAAATTGTATGTGCTTGACGGCGTAAAAGCTCAACAGATCGAACTCCCCATTCGGTTGGTAGTTGCTCATGTCTCCCTCTTCTGTCTGCTTCACCAGTTCCACCTGAAAAAAAATGAAAAAAAAAATGAGTTAAATCGTGGTTTGTGTGTGCAAATGGGAAATTGGGTTTGTTTACTTGAATGGTCTGATTTGTGATAAAATATTGGATTCATCAAAGAAATTATTATTTGATAATAAAGTAAATTATTACAATAATTTTAAGTATATTATATAAGCGTTGAGATATAGCAAGAATGCGGGTCAGTTAAATGATTAAAATCTCAAAATGCTAAATGTGATCATAATAGTGTTCATTCAATGGATAAAATTATGGTTCTATATAATATTTTATATTCATTTATAGCCAGTTTTATTAATATACATAAAATCTGTAATAAAACTGTAATTGAGTATAAAATATTATATAGTATTCATTTATTATAGTATAAAAATGAATAGTATCAATAAGAAAAGAATAATGTTAATAAATATTTTAACATGCCAAATATGTAATTATAATAAAGGTATTACATTAATAACTTATTATCTAACGCCAGCAGCATCAATTCATCTAAAATATCTTCCTTTAATGTAGATAATTATGATTCCCTACGATTAATTTAGCTTGTAACACAATCCTCTATCAATTCACAGCTCATCACTTCATCAATACAAAACAATTACATGTTAAACACGTTTAGACAACGGATCGTCGCCATTTCACATGCGCTTAAATTACTGTTTCACTTGCTACAAATTGCAGACGAACTAATCACTCATTCCAGAAGTCTAAACCTCAGCTCAAAACTATCTCCGTGGAGAACAGATACAATGAGCAATTATCGCTTAACACAATGAAACGCTTCGAATTTGCCAGCTCATGCATCTCGATATCTACTAAATACATTTTTGTTATTTTATCGAGTTATACAGAAGTTAGAATTGATTCAAGTGGAATTTTTTTTAAATCAGTAAATATTAATCAATAAAATTGTTAATTTAATGATTTAATTTATAGAAGATTATACGTGGTTAGAGGGTTATACGTATAAGTTCAGTACAAAATTTAAAGTAAAATGCAAAAAACTGTTGCAAAATTGTACTTATGATGCAATATACAAAATTTCTGTGCAATATTTAAATTTGTTATCAATAAATAAAACTCTGGCGCAACTTATTTTGTTATTTTATTAATTTGCAATATGTGCTCAAGATTTGATGATTTTACAAAAAAAATAAAATAAGTTCTTTGCAACCTTTTTGGATAATATAATGAAGCAAAATGTTTTTTTTTTAAGTTTTTTAATTAATTTCTTAAATTAATTAATTTCCTAATCAATTTTTTGTTGGTTTATTACTAATCTGTGTCAATTTTACGCCAAAAATATGTTATTTGTAGAATTTAGCAAGTTGCCAACTTCCTAGTTCTTTTCAAAAACCGGGTCCGTACTTTGAAATTGTTTTCCGTAATTTGCCTTGGTGCGTTTCACAAACCAAAGAGTTTTCTCAGTAAGTGCTTGCTTGTTTCTAAGATATTCAAATAGTTCACGTTTGCACTGACTTTCTAAATGGCTTGTTTCAGTTAATTTCTTCTGTATTTTTAGAAAAAAAGCAAATTTGTCCTTGTTAGACTTTAGCCGTGACTTTGCCAATAACTCGAAAATGTTTGTTACAAGGTGATGTAGGGTTTCAATTTTGACCAGATTATACTTACTTGATGCTGGCTTGTGAGTGACTGGTGTTTGAATTTTTCTTTCTAGAATTTTATTTTGTAATCAAGTTGGTTTAAACCTATCTGTTAAAATTCAAAATCCTCTTGGAAATTTCTTTGATAAGTTGGACAATAAACAATTTTTTTTTTTGGAAAACTCACGTAGTTTGCGGTTACATGTTTCTATGCTAATTCTTGCAGGATAGAATGTGAAGCAATTGTCTTTGCAGAAGTGTGTTCCACAACAAAACAAAATTCTTTTAAAAGTAAAGACCACATTAGTTTTTCCAAAATTCAACAAAGGTTTTAGACTTGCTTGGTTTATGCCAACGTTTTCCTACCATTGATTTGAAAGTTTCAGATTTTTGTTTAAAGTGACTTTAGGACGCAGTTATAGTTTGTTGTAAATGAACTAATTAACAAGTAATCTTTTTGCTGTAAAAGATTTACCTCTATGAGACGTATTTTACTTTTATTCTAGTACTAGCTGGGATTTAATATTAAAAGCCTTTTACACTCTACTCTGAATAAAAGTTTTACAAGGTAAATGCCATAAATTCCCTGATTAAGAAAGCATGCACTTACGAGAAAGATATATTATTATGTTTCAATATAATTCTTCCGGTTTTCTTCTCTGCGTAAACCGAGTTGTTAAAGTCATTGTCAAACTAGTCTAAGTTTGGCAGTAGTTAGAGGTGGGCTGGGTATTGCCTCGCAAATTTTCACACAAAATCTGCAGGACGCATGCTGTCCCCGACCCCTCTCTTCCTATAGCCCTTACCTTTGTCTATTTCTTTTGCTTTTTTGTATCTTTTTTATCTGTATTGAGATCCAAACCTGCATTCTTTTTTTTCTCCAATCCATCTGTTATTTGTTCTAACTATTTGGTTTGTCCTCAGACAATTTCTTAGTTTTCTGAAGTCTTTGTTCACTTCTTCTTCATCGTATCCTCTATCCTTCATGAATAATTCATGCAGTTCCATTAGTTCTATTCTTTTTAACATTCCTAAATTTATTAGTTTTACTTCCAGTGATATTCTTGTCTGCAATGACTTATTCGTGTCTTCTCGTTGCCAGTTATATTCTGACCATCTCAAAAGTTGCGTTATCCGTCAACCTCAAGATAGCGTATCTACCATTTGGTATTTGCCTCGTTATTTCTGTTATTCTGCATTCCTTCAACATTTCTTTTACTCCTTTTTTATCTCTACAATTTTGTTTGGTATCGTAGTCTCTGTAAATGTTCTTCTGTTTTCTTCTATTTCTTGGTATGCATAATTGTCCTTTCCTTCCTTATTTCTTTCTTTTTAATCTTTTTGCAAGAACTTTCCAAAGGCTCCAAGGGACATGTTTGGATTGTAGTGTAATAATAATTTTTTTGAAAACCGAATTTTATTATGGCGCAAGTTGAGCAACCTCAGCGCTGTGCACAGGTGCATTGTTGTGCAACAATCTGACTCCTTTTGTTAATTTTCCTCAATTTTCGTAAATGTTTTTCCTCAACCTATGTAATAAGACAATGAAGAGCCATTCACCAAAATATTTCTTTCTTTAAAATCAATCATCAAGATTTCCTCATAAAAGATTGCGGCCATGATCTTTTTGGTTGACGGTGATACCATGCCTTTTCTTGGTAGTGGATCACCTGCAAGCCGCCATTTCATAAATATTTTTTTGGGTAGATAATCATAACACAAGACCATAGTTTCATTCCCGGTAACAATAGATTGCAGAACTTTTTTTGTCCACTTTACAAACCTTCAAAATTAAATCGAGCACAATCAACTCGTGTTTTTGAACAGCAAACAAAAGTTTTGGAACCCATCTTGCATTCATTTTATTCATACCCAAATGGTCATGAAGTATTTGGCAAATCGATAAATCTGACATTACTGATAATTCCCTCACTTTTAGTAGGCAATCACTTTAAATTAGTTTTTTAATAAAGGCGATCGACTCTTCTATGATCACTTAAACTGGTCGTCCAGAACGTGAGTCATCTTCTAAAAACTTATAGCACATCTTAAACTTGTTGGCCAATTCTCTTATAGTAAAATAAGAATACGTTATCTAATCTTTGTTAAACCTTCCAATGTAAAAAAAATTGTTGACGTCTTGGTACTCAATTTTTTTAAATCTAGCATAGTTAAAACTTAACAATGTCTGTTTAAATATCACTAGAAGACTAATTAAAGTAGAGAATTAAATTTGCACATGTACTTTACTAAATCATCACACTTTACTGACAATTTCATTCAATCATTTGGTCAGAAATTTTTGTGCAAAATTTTTTTTTTAAATTTAATATTAATTTTAATCTGCTTTACAAAGTGATAGTGGCTTGGTAATATATTTAAGCAATTTGCTGTTGTCCACATATCTTTAGTTTGTCAGTCGGATTTGTTTTCCAAACTTGTAATTTTTTCCTAATTTTTGATTTCCAATTTTTTGTGCATTGTTGCCTTAATCTTTTCAGTTTCGTTTCAATACTGTCAGCAACGTTCATAGAAAAGTGCATAGTATAGAATTAACGTTCAGCCAAAAACAAAATGCTTTTCGAATTTTTGGAAGAAAGTTATGGAGCTTTTGAAGCCGTGCCCATCAAATTTGTTAAAGTATGTTTTAGTGTTAATGAAGCATTGGCAAGCTTGTGCATTGTTCTTGTATGTAAATGTAGTAATTCAATAGTAAAGCTGTATATCATGTCAGCAGTCCGGACTTTGATTCACAAATAACTAAGAAAAGAATTTGATCATAATAACTTTTCTTAATTAAGTTGAAGATTTACTGAGATCGTAAAAATTTCAATAATAATTTTAAAAAAATGTACACGTTTCCTATGCAAATAGTCAATATAAAAAAAAAAGAAAATTTCAAAAACAGAGAAAAAAAGAAGAAAATAGTCAATTTTGAAAAAAATTGAAATTTTCAAAAAGGTTAGGTTAGGTTAGGTTTCAAAAACAAGAGAAAAGCTGATTTTTTACGCGTTTTGCATAAAAATAGTCAAAATTGAAATTTTCAAAAATCAAGTGAATTCGAAAAAAATCCGTTTTTTACGCGTTGTTCAAGAAAAGTCAATCCTGTAAAAAATTTTTTTTTTCAAAAATTTCAAAAATCGAGTGAAAAGTTGATAAATTTCCGTTTTGCAAGAAAATTAATGATTTTTTCAAAAATTGAGTTGAAAGTCGATAAAATCGTTTTTCCGCGTTTTGCAAGAAGATAGTCAGTCAATCTTGAAAAAAATTGAAATTATTAAAAATTGATTGAAAATTTGTCACAATCCGATAAAAATTTAAATTTTCAAAAATCAAGTAAAAAGTCGAAAAAAATCAGCTATTCATGCGTATTGCAAGAAACTAGTCAATCTTAAAAAAAGCGTGATTTTTTCAAAAATTGGGTGAAAAGTCGAACATATTTAGTTTTTTACACGTTTTGCAAAAGAATAGTCAATCTTGAAAAAAATTAAAATTTTCAAAAAGGTTAGGTTAGGTTAGGTTTGGTTTAAAAAAACGAAAGAAAAGCTAATTTTTTTTTGTTTTTTACGCGTTTCGCATGCAAATAGTCGAAAGTAAAATTTTCAAAAATCGAGTAAAAAGTCAAAAAATTTCAGTTTTTTACGCGTTTTGCAAAAAAAGTCAATCTTGAAAAAAAATGAAATTTTCAAAAAGGTTCGGTTAGGTTAGGTTAAGTTAGGTTAGGTACAAAATGATAATCGCAGGAGATCTAAATGCGAAAGCTTACAGTTGGGGATCAAATGTAGAAGATGAAAAAGGGACTATCCTGACAGAATGGGTGGCTAGCCGGAAAACGTGTATTCTCAACAATGAAAACATTTCGACGTTTGAAAGAGGAGCCTCGTTTATCAATGTGACCATATGCACAAAAAACGTCGCAAAGGAGATAACATCATGGCGTGTAAGTAGAGAGGTAAATTGTAGTCTGCATAACAACATCTACATCCAAGTTGGAAAAGATAAAACCAGAAATCAACCGTAAAGCAGAGAAAAAAAAGGATGGTACTACAAAAAAGAAAAGAGGTCTTTATAAAAGAAATAGATAGAACCATTATGGACTTAGAGAATGAAAACGCGCCAGAACAAATAGAGAAAAAAATAACTAAAGTGTGTAATGATACCTTTAAAAAAAAAAAATGTACACAAGCTAGAAGAAAGATTACAAGACTCAACAAGAACGCTAATCAGGAAGAAAGGGAGACCGAGTACAACAAATTTAAAGAAGCCAAAAAAAACATTAAAAGAAGAAATTAAATCAGAAAAAAAAGGCCTGGAGGAAGTTATGCGACGAATTGGAGGAAGACATTTGAGGACAAGCGTACAACATTGTAACTTGGAAGATCGGCACGAGTTCTTTCAGATGACCGACAGCTTCAAATTGCAAAAAAAAACTCTTCCTACAACATAAAAATGAGACATGGATTAGGGAAAATACGACACAAAATGACATACCAACGTGCACACTTGAGGAAATCTGGATTGCTGACCAAGAAATAAAGGAGAAAAAAGCACCAGGACCAGACGGTATAGAAGTCATAAAACTCCCGACAAACAAACGTCCAAAACTAATTAAAAAAACTCTCAATCATGTTATAAAAAGCGGCACTATTCCCAAAAGCTGGAAAGAAGCTTCTCTAATCCTGATTGAAAAACCAAAGAAAGAAAGTGAATAGAGAGCCTACAGATCGATCTGCCTCCTAAACACAATTTCAAAGTTGTGTGAAAACATCAGAATTGGAAGAATAAAAAAAATCATCAATCAGTGAAACGGATGACTTATCAGAAAACCAGTACGGTTTCAGGGAAAACAGATCAACTGAAAATGCAATAAGGAAAGTAATCAGATCAGCGACAGAGGAGCCAAACAGTAACAAATACGCTGTGCTGCTAACATTTGGCGTAGAAAATGCGTTTAACTCGGCGCCGTGGAAGAGCATAATAGAAGAGTTAAAAAGAAGGCTACTTTGAAGAGAGAACAGTAAAAGTAGGGAAAAAATCTAACATAACGGTTGCAGGGCCGTGCTGTGAAGCATATATTGAAAATAGACGTGCCAAATACCGTAGAATTAATCGGGTATGCAGATGACCTGGCAATGGTAGTCCGTGGAAGGAACGAAGAAGAAATAAGAGCAGATTTAATAGACAACGGGTTATATAGAAAGGTGGATAAAACGAAAGGGACTAAAACTAGCGCCAAATAAAACAGAAACGGTGATCCTAGTAGGTGAAAAAATGTGAGAGAGCTAAGTATAACTATCGTAAACAATCAAATATCTAGCCAGACCAAAATAAAATATTTAGGGTGTATATTGGCAAAAACTTAAACATGGGGCACCACATAAGGAGCGTAGCCAAAAAAGCCAAAAGGGTAACAACACAACTAGGCAGAGTCCTGCTGAACACGAACGGCCTTAGTGCCAGCAAAAAATGGGTGTTCGGGAGCATGGTTAACTCTATTATCCTATACGCGGCTCCTATATGGGAGGATCATATGGCAATAGAAAAACACAAAATAGTAGTAAACAAAGCTTAGAGGAAAGTTATGCTACAAATATGTTCCGCATACCGAACTAAGGCACTTCAGGTGATTAAAAGTCGAAAAATTTCTTTTTTTACGCGTTTTGCAAAAAAATAAAAAATCTTAAAAAAAATAATTTGAAAAAAAAAAAAATCAAAAACCGAGTGAACAGTCAAAAGTTTTCCGTTTTTTACGCGTTTTCCAGAAATAGTCTCATCTTGAAAAAAAATGAAATTTTCAAAAAGGTTAGGTTAGGTTAGGTTTCAAAAAACAAGAGAAAAGCTGTTTTTTTTTGTTTTTTACGCATTTCGCATACAAATAGTCAAAATTGAGTTTTTCTAAAATTGAGTAGGTTAGGTTAGGTTATGTTAGGTTAGGTTAGGTTAGGTTAGGTTAGGTTAGGTTAGGTGAGGTGAGGTTAGGTTAGGTTAGGTTTCAAAAAACGAGATAAAAGCTAATTTTTTTTCAATATTGAAATTTTCAAAACTCGAGTAGAAAGACCATACATTTTCGTTTTATACGTGTTTTGCAATAAAATAGTCAAAATTGAAAAAAATGATTTTTTCAAAAATCAAGTGACAGGTCGAAAAATTTCCGTTTTTCCGCGTTTTGCAAAAAAATGGTCACAGTTGAAAAAAATTTAAATTATCAAAAACTAAGTGAAAAGTTGAAAAATTTCCGTTTTTTACGTATTTTGATGCAATTTGTCACAATCCAATAAAAATTGATATTTTCAAAAATCAAGTAAAAAGTCGAAAATAACAGTTATTCACGCATTTTGCAAGAAACTAGTCAATCAATTTTTTCAAAAATCTGGTGAAAAGTTGAAAAAATTTAGTTTTTCACACGTTTTGCAAGAAAATAGTCAATTTTGAAAAAAAATGAAATTTTCAAAAAAATTAGGTTAGGTTGGGTTGGGTTGGGTTGGGTTGGGTTGGGTTGAGTTAGGTTAGGTTAAATTAGTTTAGGTTAGGTTAGGTTTCAAAAAACAAGAGGAAAGCTAATTTTTTTTTTGTTTTTTGCGCGTTTCGCATGCAAATAGACAAAATTAAAATTTTCAAAAATCGAGTAAAAAGTCGAAAATTTTTAGTTTTTTACGCGTTTTGCAAGAAAATAGTCAATCTTAAAATTAATTTTTGTTGCAAGAAAATAGTATATCGTGAAAAAAAAAATTAAATTTAAAAAAAATTAGGTTGGGTTAGGTTTCAAAAATCGAGCAAAAAGTCAAAAAATGTTCGTTCTTTGTCCGTTTCTAATGCAAAAATGTAGTCATTATATAAAAAAAATAATAAAAAAAACGTTTTTTACAAGTTTTGCAAAGAAATAGTCAATCTTGAAACAAAATATTTACAAAAAGGGGATGTTAGGTTAGTAATGGTTAGGTTAGGTTTAAAAAAACGAAAGAAAAGCTGGTTTTATTTTGTTTTTTACGCAAAAGTTGAAATTTTCAAAAATTTATTGAAAAGTCAAAAAGTTCCGTTTTCACGCATTTTGATGCAATAGTCAACATAGTAGAAAGTAGTCAATCTTCTTTGGCTTCTAGGGTGGTACTACCAATAGTGATTTACAAGATTTTGAAGAACAAAACAAGCAATCAGAAACTGCCAAACAGTCTTTCCACATGTGTTTAGAAAGTAATTCAATTTATAGGCAAATATCACTTGTTACCTGGTACCTTCCTAGAAATGCTTTGTGTCTAGAGTTCCCTAAATGCCTGAAATTTAATAACTCATTTTTTGTAATCGTATGTGCTTTATGGTGGAATCTGTTTATTTATTGTTCCAAATGATGCCAAGTCGTTTATTGAAGCCACTACATCATACTAAGGTAAAAGCAAATACGCGCTGCATAGTAGGCAGATAAAGCTGGATCTATAAGTGAGAATTTGTACGGTTAAATCAGATACGAGTAAACATGCTACTAACTAAGATTAATAGAATAGATTACCCCAAAGGTTTATAGAGTTTACAACTTTGGATAATTCATCTATAATAAAAATTACTGTTTAGGTCTATAGGAACAATTCCCTAATTTTTTTAGCCATACTAAGCCTCCAAAGCCAAAATTATATCAAATGTTACTAAACAACGTTGCTTTGATTAATAAGATTGGGAATTTAGAAACCAATATATTTGCATAGCTTCCATGAAAAATAGGAAACCAATCACAGACAGTCAAAGAACAAATGGAAACTTTAGAATAACAAACTATCACAGAAGCATAATAGAGCCAATACAATCTTGTCTTAAAATTATTTTTACATTGTCAAGAAAATTTACAAAAAATCAAGATCAAGCCATAATCTTTTGGGATAATTGTGAATGGAGCTTATTATGCTACTTGATTACATAGGTTAAGGAAAATATTCGAAAAAAGCTTCAAAATAAATTTTCAAAAGGAGTCAGGTTGTTGCACGACAACGCACCTGTGCACACCGTTGAGGCTGCTCAATTTGTCATAAGAAATTGCTGCTTTTAAAAAATCGATCATCCCTCCCTAGCAACTACATACTGGTTTCAAAATTAACAAAATCTTTTGGAATAGACAAAGAAGAGATAAAAACAGCTGTTTGGAAGCATTTTGGACACAAATCTTCAAAATATTTTTATGAGGGGACAGAATTATTAATTAAACGATGTAATAAATGTGCTGAGGTTTAAGTGTATTAATTGAAAAATAATGAAATATCTTTCTCATATGTGCATTTCTTGGTTAGGCCGGGAATTTATAGCGGTTACTTCATACATACTCAAAGACAGTAGTGGTAACACAAACAAAAAAAAAAACGGAAACAGAGATTAATGTAATCTTCTGCATTACAAATAAATAGTATAGTTTTATTACTTATTTATCAGTAGGTACGGAATAAAAATGTATTCTATTTCAAACTCCAATTTAAGTTTCTGTGTAGTAATCAGTTAAATTTGTTTATATGATAAATAGTACATTTTAAATTAGATATTGTTTCCCAACTTTAGCATATTTTATCAAACCCCATCAAAATAAAAAAAGAAGTAACAACCCGTTGAAAACCGTCCTTGTTTTATTCGAATATAAAACTTTAGGCGACATAAATAATCCTCCATAACTTCACGCATTCACACAATCGAAGGCGCCTACACACATTATCAAACGTTGACACATAGCAAATTGGCATTTCGAAAAGCTCTATTTGCTCCCCATAAAAACCACATTTGTGTGTGACTTGGGCAATAAAACATATCGGATATATCTTAAGAAACTTTTTATCCTCTACCGTATGTATGTGTGTATACACATGGAATGAATAAGGAAACGCAAAAACCACGAAAAAGATTGTGTGCTGGTGATAGATGGCGTACATTTTCTGGACCGATCCCTAATAAACATACATCATACTTTCATAGAAACCGATTTTTTTTAGAGGGATAAAAATGATCCAATCTATCAATGAAAAGGCTATCGTGAATAATGGAATTTTTTTAAATTTAATCCAAATAAATTCTCTTATTAAATAATTAGAGTCAACTTATTTACATATAATACTAATCCTTAATATCAACCCCTTATTCACGTGCGTGTTATTATTTTAATAAAGCCAACACATATTTAACGCGATAATCCCGCCCCGTATATACAAAAGGATTATATTTATGCTTGCACACATTTTTTATGATGTGTCTTTTTTTGTATGTGGTTAATGCATATTTATAAAACAGGAAGCATCGTTGCGGCAAGATACTCGGGATACCATTGCATAATTAAGGGTGTATTTAATGTTATGCAAATGATTTTATGGCTTGAGATTGTAATGTAAGCGCTTAAGAGCGTGTTTCGTCGAGGATTAAAATCAAATATTGCGGAGCCAGATGTTTCCATATTTTTTTTATTGGTGAATATAACTTTTGCATTTATTATTTTCCAAGATTTTCAAGTAATTAAAGTCTGCTGTAAGCTAAATATGATTTAATATGAGCTTTATGCATTAATTGGAATAAAAAATATGAATATATAAAATTTTGGTCTGCGTTTTTATATCTAAAAGAATAAATATGTGTTGTGTATCTCATGAGCTGTAGATAAAAACTATCTCATTTCCTTGATAAAAAAATAAAGAAATGTGGGTTTTTTTTAACAGAAAGTTTCCAAGTCATAAAGCAATTCAGTATTATTTTGCCTCCTATAATGTAATTTTTTTCTAATATAATCATGATTAAGTTATTCACATTAGTTATGGTATATAAAAACCATCAAGCAAACAAAATGTGTAAATTAGCATTAGCGGTTTTTTCATCTCTGAGTAAGGTAACAAGTATCGTTAATTGATGGGCTAATCAATTATGTATACCGTGTTATCACTTTACAATAAAATTATCAATAAATATTTGTTATTTAAATTCTCTAAACAGTTTTATGTAAACTGACTCTCCACATGTGTATCTCATATTGTTAATAAATTCAAATTTTTTCAACAACCAGCAGGAAGTTAAAGTTACTACTAGTACATTTAATAATAACACATTTTAGTTTGTTTACCAACTAGCAACTATTTACTATAAATTTATTCAGCCAAAATAGACAATTGGAATGGTTTTGTTAAAAAAATTAAATTTGTTGAATAACCAGCAGGAATTTAAAGTTGCTACTAGCAAATTTGGCTTTATTAAAGCTTAGTTAGTTAGTAACCAACTAGTAACTAACTAATGTAAATTTATTTAATACAAAGATTAACTCAAAATAACCCAATTTTATGAATTTTATTAATAAATTTAAATTAGAAACGGTTTAATAAAAAAATTACAGAAATTGACTCAAAAGACTTGATTATACTAATTTTGTTGAATAATTAACTTTGGGTATTATTTGTCACCGGTTTGAAGCCCAGGAGGTAGTTATTAAAAACTGAATAATGTTGTCAGCCATTGTTGTCAAGCGGCAGAGTTATACCTAAATTGCAGGTGCCATTTATTTACTTGGTGCAACAACAAGTAGTCTAGTTAGGGTTTCAGCTTTATTATACTTTGAGGTTGAGTACTGGATCAGGTAAAATTGGGGAAAGCCTTGTGAGTCTGTGCTCATAGCAGGTTAGTTATTGATCCATTCTACATATGTTTTTGCCGTTTCTTTTATCTTGTCATGTACATTTTTATTTATGTACAAGTAGAGTGTTTGAAAATTTGTTGAGGTTGGTCACAAATAGACCAAATCATAGAGGTGTGCATATCAAAGTACATTAAGATTGAGATGCTTCTCAAACGTTAGAGGTTATTCACACATATAATTAGTCTTGGAATTTGTATAACAAAGTACATTAACATTAAATCTATAGTCGATTTAAATTTGGAGATGTTTGTGTCAACGTTGTAATTCAAACTTTTTAAACACAATGCTGAACACAAATGGACAATTACATTTATAAGAGATAGAATCGTAGCCAACTTTTGGGACTGCAAAAAAAAAGAACTAATTTAGAAAAAGCGCTTTTATTGATCGAACAAAAAGGATGATTGCCAAGAGCGTTGCTTGAAAGTATTATGGCTTTGAAAACCATACCAAACAGTTGAGTGACATATTTTTTGGCAAGTAGTTTCCTCCTTATTGACTAAAGCATTCTATAATGTTGCTAGAAGTGGAGGTAATTGTTTTTACGCAGATTCTTATTAACAATATTGAGTTCTGCCTAAAATGGCTAAGTTAGATTTGCTGCAGAAGACTGAAGACCCACTCCAATCCAAACTATTGATTGGTTTGCTATGGAATGTCTTACCCACGCATCCAAATGTTTGTCTTTAAGAGATTGGATGTTTTGACTTCTTTGCAAACTACTTTGTCACTAGTGAAGGTTGTGATCCAACCTTTTGATAACTATTACTTGGATGGGCCACTCCAATTCAAACTATTGATTCGTTTTTACGCTATAAAGTGTCTTACACGCCCACCCAAGTGTTTGTCATCAAGAAATTGAATGTTTTGGCCTCTCTGAAAACGTCAGAAATCACTTTGTCACTAGAGAAGGTTGTGATCCAATCTCTTGATAACTAACATTTGGGTAGGTGGGTGGGCCACTTCAATCAAAACTATTGACTCATTTTTTATGTTGTGGAGTGTCCCACCCATCCACCCAAGTGCTTGTCTTTAAGAAATTGGATGTTTTGACCTCTCTGCTAACGGCTAACGTCAGAAATTATTTTGTCAATAGAAAAGGTCGAAATCAAATTTTTTGATAACTAACACTTTGGTGGGTGGGTAGGCCGTTTCTAATTCAAACTATTGACTCGTTTTTATGCTATAGAGTGTCCCACCAATTCACCTAAGTGTTTGTCTTTAAGAGAGTGGATGTTTGACCTTTCTGCAAACGTCAGAAATCACTTTGTTACTGGAGAAAATTGTAATCTAATCTCTTGATAACTAACACTTAGGTGAGTGGGAGGGCCACTCCAATCCAAATTATTGACTCATTTTTATGTTGTGTAGAGTGCCTTACCAACCCACCCAAGTGTTTGTTTTGAAGAAATTGAATGTTTTGACCTTTCTGCAAACGTCAGAATCCATTTTGTACCTAGAGAAGGTCGCGATCAAACCTTTTGATAACTAACACTTGGGTGAGTGGGTGGGCTACTTCAATCCAAACTATTGACTCCTTTTTATGCTATAGAATGTCCCACTTAGCCACCCAAGTGTTTGTCTTCAAGAAATTGGATGTTTTGATCTTTCTACAAACTTTAGAAATCACTTTGTTACTAAAAATAGTCGTGATCAAACTTCTTGATAAATAACACTTGGGTGAGTAGATGGGCCACTCCAATCCAAACTATTGACTCGTTTTTATGCTATAGAGTGTCCCACTCACCCACCCAAGTGTCTGTTTTCAAGAAATTGGATGTTTTGATTTCTCTACAAACTTTAGAATGTGGAATGTGGATGGGGCACTTCAATTTAAACTATTGATTGATTTTTATGTTGTGGAGTAGACCTCCCACCCACCCAAGTGCTTGTCTTTGAGAAATTGAAGTGTTTTGCTGTTTTGATCTCTCTGCTAACATAAAAAATTATTTTGTCACTAGAGAAAGTCGCGATCAAACCCTTTGATAATTAACACGTGGGTGGGTGAATGGGCCACTCCAATCTAAACTATTGACTAATTTGTATGCTATGTAGTGTTCCACTTACTCACTCAATTGTTTATCTTTAAGAAATTGGATGTTTTGTCCTCTCTACAAAGTTTAGAAATCACGTTGTTACTAGAGAAGGTCGTGATAAAACTTCTTGATAATTAACATTTGGGTGAGTGGGTGGTCCACTCCAATCCAAACTATTGATTCATTTTGGTGTTGTGGATTGTCCCACCCACCTACCCAAGTGTTTGTTTTTAAGAAATTGAATGTTTTGACCTTTCTGCGAACGTCAAAAATCATTTTATTACTAGAAAAGGTCGCAATCAAACCTTTTAATAACTAACACATAGGTGGGTGGGTGGGCCACTCCAATCCCACTTATTGACTCGTTTTTATGCTATGGAGTGTCCCACTCACCCACCCAAGTGTTTGTCTTTAAGAAATTGGATGTTTTGACTTCTCTACAAACATTAAAAATCACTTTGTTACTAGCAAAAGTCGTGATCAAACTTCTTGATAACTAACACTTGGGTGGGTAGGTGGGCTACTCCAATCTAAACTATTGACTCATTTTTATGTTGTGAAGTGTCCCACCCGTCCTCACAAGTGCTTGTCTTTAAGAAATTGAATATTGACCTTTCTGCTAACGTCAGAAATTATTTTGTCACTAGAGATGGTCGCAATCAAATCTTTTGATAAGTAACACTTGGGTGAGTGGGTGGGTTACTCCAATCCAAACTATAGACTGATTTTTATGTTGTGGAGTGTCCCATTCAATTACCCAAAAGCTTGTTTTTGAAAAATTGAATGTTTTGATCTCTCTACAAACTTTAGAAATCATTTTGTCACTAGAGTAAGTCGCGATCAAATCTTTTGATAACTAACACTTGGGTGAGTGAGTGGGCCACTCCAATACAAACTATTGACTAATTTTTATGTTGTGGAGTGTCCCACCCACCCACCCAAAACCTTGTTTTTACAAAATTGGATGTTTTGACCTCTCTACAAACTTTAGAAATCACTTTGTTACTAAAAAAGATTGTGATCAAACTTCTTGATAACTATCACTTGGGTGGGTAGGTGAGCCTCTCCAATCCAAACGATTGACTAATTTTTATGTTGTGTAGTGTCCCACCTATCCACCCAAGTGCTTGTCTTTAAGAAATTGGATGTTTCGACTCTTCTGCTAACGTCAAAAATTATTTTGTCACTAGAGAAGGTCGCAATCAAATCTTCTGATAAGTAACACTTGGGTGGTTAATTCAAACTATTGACTTGTTTTTAAGCTATGGAGTGTCCCACTCACCCACTCAAGTGCTTGTCTTTAAGAAATTGGATGTTTTGACCTCTCTGCTAACGTCAGAAATCATTTTGTCACTAGAAAAAGTTGCAATCAAACCTTTTGATAACTAACACTTGGGTGGGTAGATGGGCCGCTCCAACCCAAAGTATTGAACTGTGTTTACGCTTTAGAGTGTCACAAACACCCACCCAAATCTTTGTCTTCAAGAAATTGAATATTTAGACCTCTCTGCAAACGTCAAAAATTACTTTGTCGCTAGAAAAGATCGTAATCTAATCTCTTGATAACCAACATTTGGGTGGGTAAGTGGGCCATTCCAATCCAAACTATTGACTTGTTTTTATGGAGTGTTCCAGTCATCCACCCAAGAGTTTGTCTTCAAGAAATTGGATGTTTTGACCTTTCTGCAAACTTTAGAATTCACTTTGTTACTAGAGAAAGTCGTGATCAAACTTCTTGATAACTAACACTTGGGTAAGTGGGTGGGCCACTCCAATTCAAACTATTGACTCATTTTTATGCTGTGAAGTATCCAACCCATCCTCACAAGTGGTTGTCTTTAAAAAATTGAATATTTTGACCTTTCTGCTAACGTCAGAAATTATTTTGTCACTAGAAAAGGTTGCAATCAAATCTTTTGATAACTAACACTTGGGTGAGTGGGTGGGTTACTCCAATCCAAACTATAGACTGATTATTATGTTGTGGAGTCTCCCACTCAACCACCCAAAGGCTTGTTTTTAAAAAAATTGGATGTTTTGACCTTTCTGCTAACGTCAGAAATCATTTTGTCACTAGAGTAAGTCGCGATCAAATCATTTGATAACTAACACTTGGGTGAGTGAGTGGGCCACTCCAATCTAAACTATTGACTAATTTTTATGTTGTGAAGTGTCCCAGCCACCCACCCAAGACCTTGTTTTTACAAAATTGGATGTTTTGTTCTCTCTACAAACTTTAGAAATCACTTTGTTAGTAAAAAAGGTTGTGATCAAACTTCTTGATAACTGACACTTGGGTGGGTAGGTGGGCCACTTCAATCCAAACTATTGATTAATTTTTATGTTGTGTAGTGTCCCACCTATCCACCCAAGTGCTTGTCTTCAAGAAATTGGATGTTTCGACTTTTCTGCTAACGTCAAAAATTATTTTGTCACTAGAAAAGGTCGCAATCAAATCTTTTGATAAGTAACATTTGGGTGGTTAATTCAAACTATTGACTTGTTTTTATGCTATGGTGTGTCTCACTCACCCACTCAAGTGCTTGTCTTTAAGAAATTGGAAGTTTTGACCTCTCTGCTAACGTCAGAAATCATTTTGTCACTAGAAAAAGTTGCAATCAAACCTTTTGATAACTAACACTTGGGTGGGTAGATGGGCCGCTCCAACCCAAAGTATTGAACTGTGTTTACGCATAGAGTGTCACAAACACCCACCCAAATCTTTGTCTTCAAGAAATTGAATATTTAGACCTCTCTGCAAACGTCAAAAATTACTTTGTCGCTAGAAAAGATCGTAATCTAATCTCTTGATAACCAACATTTGGGTGGGTAAGTGGGCCATTCTAATCCAAACTATTGACTTGTTTTTATGGAGTGTTCCAGTCATCCACCCAAGAGTTTGTTTTCAAGAAACTGGATGTTTTGACCTCTCTACAAACTTTAGAAATCACTTTGTTACTAGAGAAGGTCGTAATCAAACTTCTTGATAACTAACACTTGGGTGGGTGGGTGTGTTGCTCCAATTCAAACTATTGACATATTTCTATGTTGTGTAGTGTCCCACCCATCTTCCTAAGTGCTTGTTTAAAAAAAAATTGAATATTTTGACCTCTCTGCTGACGTCAGAAATCATTTTGTCACTAGAGAAGGTTGCAATCAAATCTTTTGATAACTAACACTTGGGTGGGTGGGTGGGTCACTCCAATCCAAACTATTGACTCATTTTTATGTTGTAGATTGTCCTACCCAACCAACCTAGAAATTGTTTAAAAAAAAATGAATGTTTTGACCTCTCTGCTAACGTTAGAAACCATTTTGTCACAGAGTGGGACGCGATTAAATCATTTTGATAATTAACATATGGGTGGGTGGGTGAGCCACTTCAATACAAACTATTGACTCGTTTTTATGCTATGGAGTGTTTTACTGACCCACCCAAGTGTTTGTCTTGAAGAAATTGGATGTTTTGAGCTCTCTACAAACTTTAGAAATCACTTTGTTACCAAAGAAAGTTGTGATCAAACTTCTTGCTAAGTAACACTTGGGTGGGTGGGTGGTTCACTCCAATCTAAACTATTGATTCATTTTTATGTTTTGGAATATCTTACCCACCCACCCAAGTGTTTATTTTCAAGAAATTGAATGTTTTGATCTTTCCGCGAACGTCAGAAATCATTTTGTCACTAGAGAAGGTCGTGATAAAACCTTTTAATAACTAACACTTGGGTGGGTGGTTGGGCCATTCCAATCCAAACTATTGACTTGTTTTTATGCTATGGAGTGTCTCACTCACTCACCCAAGTGTTTGTTTTCAAGAAATTGGACGTTTTGACCTTTCTTCTAACGTCAGAAATCATTTTGTTACTAGAGAAGGTCGCGATAAAATCTGTTGATAACTAACACTTGGGTGAGTGGGCTACTCCAATCTAAACTATTAACTCATTTTTATGTTATGGAGTGTAACACCCACCCACCCAAGTGCTTGTCTTTAAGAAATTGGAAATTTTGATCTCTCTGCTAACGTCAAAAATCATCTTGTCACTAGAAAAGGTCGCGATCAAACCTATTGATAATTAACACTTGTGTGGGTGAGTGTACCACTCCAATCTAAACTATTGACTGGTTTTTATGCTATGGAGTATCTTAACCACTCACCCAATTGTTTGTCTTCAAGAGATTGGATGTTTTGACTTCTTTGCAAACAAGAAGGTTGTGATCCAATCTTTTGATAACTATTACTTGGGTGGGCCACTACAATTCAAACTATTGACTCATTTTTATGTTGTGTAGTGTCCCACCCATCCACCCAAGTGTTTGACTTCAAGAAATTGATGACTTTTAATACAATTACTTGCATTTGGTAGAAGATTGGTGCTTTTTTGGTAGTGTAATTTAGAGTTCAGGACTATACGCAGGATGGTTGAACCTCTCTTCTTGTAACAGGGAATTTGATTTCGAGAAGAAGTTCAACTTTCAAGCTCTAGTGTTTTTGAGGACCCAAACTTGGGCCCAAATTACCTTGTTCCTTTTCATATTTTTCTACCCATGCTTTCTTTTCTTTCCCCATCCTTTGACATAGAACTCCGTTGACAACAAAAAAAAAAGTCTAAGTTTATAAAATATTATGATGGATAAAAAAAAAACAAGTTTCGGTTGGGAGCAGAGGCAACATGGGAGAGGCCTTCCGCCCGACCGTCATCAAGCGACTGCTATAAAGCTAGGTTAGAAGCTTGGACTTTCTCTATTGTGTACGAAGCCTTTAGTCTATTGTAAATTGTAGAGCAAATGACATGAATCCACAGGGCAAACTGCCCACAAAGTCAAACATGACTCAATGCTATACCACATATTGGCTTAGGATACAATTAAATTGGCAGAACAATGCCTCGCCAGTTCCACTAATTAATTTAATCATCTATACACTGACTTCTTTAAAAGTTATTTTCTCTAATACTTGTGTTTAAAAAAGAAATAAGTTTTGTTCATTACAAACTTGAACTTAAAAAACTCCATACCCTCTTTTTGACTAAAACTAAAATTAATAATAAAAATTCAGATTGCTTTAATCTAGTAGATTGATTCGAATTATCATCTTAGCTTAAACATTCATTTGCTGACCAACAAGGTGTTTGTACTTACAATCACAAACAAGAGACCCAGTACAATTTTGGTTGGCAGTCTTTATGAAAAAACTATTAAACTAAAATAATCAACAAGTACATACAGGACGAAGCAATAAAGACTTTTAAACAAGCAACAATATGTTTATGAAATGGGAAAACCCTGCATACTAACTATACACCAGCTAGTCAGCAGGTACAAAAACACTATCCATTGCAAAAAATAGCCTTGGTTAATTTTCTAAACGTTAAAAAGGTATTTGACAATACTATTTTCAAATCCAAGGCAATGATAATAGAGAACCAAAGAATAGAACCCGATACTAGGTCAACTCTATGTCAAGAACACCTAAACACAGTAAAAGAAACAGTTTGGTACACAAATGAGACCCAAGACCAGATTGACACCAAAACTAGAATCTACGAAAACAAAAACCAGAGAAAACAATCTTTGCTATTCTTGGGCAAATATGTTTTGGATTTCCAGGTTGAAGTGACTGTCAACGAATGGTGCGTTAGAAACATGATTGCTACAAAACTATACCCCAACAGACCAAAAATGATCAAAAACTATTCTTAACAGGACCATCACATTATACCAAAACGTTGATAACTAAAATAAGTCAAATCAAGCTGCAAAAGCTCACAAAATTGATAGCCGTGCATTGTGGTTTTAACAAGCACAAAAATAAAATAAGAATAAGGATAGACCATCAACGCCACAAGTTTATAAAGAAAAAAAGACTCCGTTACATTTGCTGAAGAAATGTAAAGCTTATAATCTGCAGCCAACAGCCTCCGTCAGCAAACATAATCTAAACAAAAAAAAGTTTAAACTAATCCCTTGGCAAAAGTTAGTCAAAAACTTCATCAAAGAGACAAAACTGCCAAAAGAGTAAGATGTCAGAATTAAAACAGTCCGCAGAGCAAGAAAAGCCAAGCAAACCAAATAAAAAAAGGAGGACTGGACAGTGTCTTTAAAAAAAAGTTTTAACAACACGGCTAAAATATTTGTTCACATCTGATGCTGTTTACAATTTGTCATGATGACAAAATATATAGCGTACAGTTCCATGTAGAAAAAAAAAACGCCAGAAATAGACAAATACAAAACTAGAAAGTATCTATAAAGCAAAACTGACAGCAACAAACAGCTCTTTAGCAAAATCACGGCCAAAGTCTAGCAAAACAGCAAATGCAATTTCTGTATAAACGCCAGCTAATTAAAGACCTTATACCAGAGCACTAGTGTTTGCAAAACCAGTACGTCACCTTGAATTACAAACAATACTTTTTGTATTTTAGGCCATACAGCTGTGATTGCATATCAACAATAAACCAGCTTTAAGATACAAGTGCCTCGGTACGATTTCCTTGACGACGCCATATTTAAAATTCTAATATACAAAGTTGCAGACTTGTTCAACAAAAACAAGATTTTGCAACTACTATTGCAAACAAAATAAAACTACTCAAAACATAGCTGCCCTCCTCCTAAAAATACAAATGGCACAGAAGCAAGCTAAAAGCGGCGCCACTATGCTTTTATCTATGGGAACCTGAACTATGTCATCATTAGTGTTCTACTTTTTGCATATCATACGTGCTTCTCCTCCAGTTTTTGTGGTCCTCCGTCCTTTAGTTAATTTTAATGCATTTTTCTGCTTTCCTTGTAACATCAGTTATTTTTTGTCCGTTTTTTTTTAAGATTTCCATTTACCATTTCTTCAAATATGCCCTTGAATAAACAATCTTTTCCTAATGCATACCCGAACCATCTTTTTTTTTGTGTGATTATACCTGCTAGTACTCTTTCTTCCCATTTTCTTCTCAACAATTGCTCATTCCCAATTTTGCCTGACCACTTAATGCCTATTAATCTCCCCTAGAACCACATTTTGAATGCTTTTATGCATTTTTTATGTTTTGTTCTAAAATTCACATTTGTATAGAAACACACTCCATAGAAAACATTTTACAATTTGTAACTTCAAAACCTTTGAAAAGCTTCTTTTCCATTTCTATGCGTACTTTTATTTCCTTCTTCTTCTCCAATTTTCTATAATTTTTGTAACGAGATACTTGAACGTTTCTACTTTGACTAGAACCCAATTTATATTCACGGCCATAGACTCTTGCACTCAGTACGCAATCAGAAATATAAAATGTACAAATAATATGTTTTTGGTTGGAGTTCCAAACAAGCTCACAACAAAAGTTTCTTTTTTTTAATAGTTGTAGGTATCCCTCAGGTGTTGACAACCTGTCTTGGCAATTGTAAATTTTGTAAGCCTAAAGTAAAGCAAATTTTTCATAAAACATGTTTCACTTTGTCAAAGATGTCTCTGGGGTGTCAGGGAGTTCTTGGTGAAATCTCTTGCTAGTTTGTTGTTAGTTACCAACCCACATAAATGTTCTGTCATAGTAGAAGTTTGTGTTTCTTAGCGATCAAAGAAAGTCCTTGTGATTACTGCAGTTAACGTTGTTTTAGGTTTTTACAAATAATACACATTTCTTAATCCATTTTTGCAACAAACGTCAAGCAATCTGCAAGACAGTGAAGCAGTAGGACTCGGTTGCTCCTTCAGCAAACCATCCACCTTGGTAGATGCCCTGTCTTAAATACTCAAAAATTATCTTCAGTAGTAACGGCCCAAGTTCAGCAGCAAGAGGTTTCAGGATGCAATTGCTTGATTGGAATTGTGTGATTTAACATTTTTTTTTGTTAACGTACCTAAACAAACTACGGAAAACAACAAAAAAGCTTGGAACCGGTTCTTGCAAAAAACTAAATGATATTGACGTTATCTAGCACCCCCCCCCCCCCCCCCCCAAAACACAAAAAGAAATCCTATGCTCGGGCAATTTTAAAACAATGAATAAGTTTTTTATAATAAATTTATTAACGATTCAATGGATTTTTGAACTTTTTTCTTTCCAATTTATATTTTTCAATACTTCAAAAATGTTATATATTATATTTTATTTTTATTGACAAAATGAATAACATCTTACCTCTTTCTGTAAACGAAAAGAATTTCAAATAGTGCATTACATATAAATACTTTCTTTTTGAAAGGAATCCCGGATCGAGATTCCGGAAAACTATGACTTGCTTTTTAACTAAATCGAAGTTACGTCAAAATTACTTAATCAACCTAAACATAAAATTCAACAAAATATGATTTCACTTTCTTTCACATTTATTTTATTACATTTATACCCCATATACACTTCTTTCATACATATGGAAATTGGAGTTTCCTTACTTTCAAAGTTTTCCCAAAGTTGGCGTTTATTTATCGTATGCATGTCATTCAGAAAGCATATAAATCAATCAGTTCTGCACACACGCAAAAATACTTTGATATAACTCTCCACGGTATGAACAAAAAAAAGGTATATATGATAAGTAGAGAAATATTGGTTTACATTTCGCACAAGATTCACCTCGAATAAAATTGTGAGGAAATCGGAGATTGCATTTTATAATATTACCTTTGATCTTACAATATGTTTCTGTTGTTAAGGAAAAAAGACAAATGTGATATTGCGTATTGATTGAAATATTATTTAATTTGTTTTTCTCATCAATATAAGGAGATTGTATTAAGTTTCTATTTTGAAGCTGCTTTTAAAACGTGCATTATATATTAAATGCAGCTTTTAAGTTTGAAAAATATTTAAATTTATGTAGATAAGTATTTTTTTATAAAAAGTGGTCATTTTGTATTGTTCTTGTATTGTTTATTATAAATAATTTCAAAATTAATCCATGAAATCCAAGTACTTCACAAATGGTTATTGTGTTTAACAGAATATGAACTTATATTATTTGCAAACAAATCACGTAGAATTAATAAAGCAAATTCATCACGTCCCTGCTCTTACCTACAAAGTCATTGCATAAACTAACACAATTGTCTGCAAAACATTAATCACAAATAAAAATAAATAAATTTAAATGAGTCTATATTTTACATATTCTATATTTGGAATTTATATTTGCATTCAAGTATTCACATGATTGAATTCTGTACAGTCTGTGATTCCATGTACCAACTGATCTTTTGTATACAACTTAGTAAAATAAGTTCAAAGGACACGACATAACGGTACAATTCCTTTGGTATTTCTACATTCTCTATCAAATCACAAGGGAATGCATTATTTTCAAGATATTGCATTGAAAAGTAAGTGAGAATATTTTACTTATGTTATTAAATAAAAAGTAGAAACAAAAGTAATTATTTTCTATAAACACATTTGCTATTTTGTGTACCAAAATATATCAGATAATTGAGGAAAACATCTTTCGTAACAAATTAATCCATTTAAGGTGATAATTTGTTGCGAATCGAAAATACATCCTCGCAGCGTGGAATTGGGAAGCAATATCACTTATTTCCAGTTTGTTGGGTTTCCTCATTACCCGAAACACAATTCGTATGCGAAAGGAATGAGCAACCAATTATATATACTTTGAAATGCAAAGTGCAACATTTATTCTTTGATTATAAGTTATCAGTACAAAAGTGTGTTTTGTATATTTTATTTTTGAATAAACATTTCTTATAAAATCAATAAAACAACACCTATAATATTTAGTGTATTTAAGGCCAAAAATAGGACAAAGGAACAAAGCAGATAGTTTTGGTAAAAGCAGGCAATAAATTGATTTACAATACAATCTTATGATCTTATTAATTATTAAACCAAATACAATAATAACTTATTTGGCTATAATTTCATTACATTTTGGGACTAAAAAAGCATTATTTGTGTTTCTGGTAGGTAGTGGCTTTCAAGAGCAACTTTTTTTTTTGGTAAGTTGGTAGCATTTAAAAAATCTTTAGAGATTTTTATACCAGATTAATGATAAGCTTTTTTGAAAGCAACTTTAGCAATGTAGAATGTCCGCCCGTGTGCAAAAATTTTAAGGCTCAAAATCAATAGTTTTAATTTTTTTTTTAACGTTTTGATCAAAAGGTTTCTGATCAAGCAAGTATCAAAAAAGTAATTTGGCGCAGATGATCTGAAGCTTGTGCTAAAATAGACAAATAACGTTTTTCCCCGCTTTTCCAGTAGTTAGTAAAAATATCAAAATTTAGGCCATACAAATGAATTGGCGCGGTAATACTAAATCTAACGTCAAAACAGTCAAAAAACGTTTTTCCTTATTCTCCCACCAAATTTTCAACCACTATTGGCTGCATAAAGTTAAATTCCAAAATATAGATAGTACTATATGTCTAGTGGCATTGATTATGACAAAAGTATTGAAATGGTCCAAAAATGTACAAAAGTAGATGAAAGTCTTAGCAAATAAAATATCGCTTCTCATTTTTAACTAAAGAAACATTTCAAAGTGAGATATGCAATTTCTTCTTTATCTCTTATATCATTTTCAAATGTTTCTTCAAAAATGCAACAAAAATTTCGAATGCATACCAATAATCCGGCCTTCTAGATTATTTAATCTAAAGAATGTTAAACAATGTTATTAACACACCACTCAATAATAAATTTTATATAAATTTCTAAAGTATCAAAAATATTAATCATGTTCAAAAATTTTAAATGTCTCAAATGTCAAATAATAATCTCAATTGTCAAAAATAATTTCTTAAATATCAAAAAATGTTAATAAATGTTCTCTAGGGTCAATAAAAACACTGATTAATATGGTATTTGACTCAAAATATAATTTAAAAAAACAAAAATAATTTTTACAAATTTTTGAAATCTTTTGAATTTAGTAAAAATCACTATTTTATATGCATTCATGCTGACGACTCACCTAATGTAATCATTAATCAAAATTTGAGAAAACATAGTCCAAACACTGACTAATATGTTTTTGGACTCAAAATAAAACTTGATTTTTTGAAATACTTTGAGTTTAGCTAAAATCACTGTTTTGTAAGCAATCATGCTGAGGACACATCTGAAGTAATAATTATTTTAAATTTTGACAAAACGTAGTCCAAATACTGATTAATATGATAGTTAAATCAAAATAAAACTCAAAAAATCAAAAACTTCTTCTTCCTCTTTCCTTTAGGCATTTTTCCTGTTTTTCATTAGCATTCGGCCTCATTGTGGTGACGATTCTATAGATGATAAGGCCCAACTTTCAGCCCATCTTTTTAGTGGTCTTCCCGGCTGTCTTCTGCCCAAAAGGATTCCGTCTCGTATGGTTTTTGGTAGCCAATCTTTATCCATGCGTTCCATTTTTTCTTTCTGGTCTTGGTAAAATTGATTATGTCTTGGATGTCGCATTTGTTCCTGATTTCTCGACTAGACATTATGTCGTAGAAAGTTACCTCTACTATCGTCCTTAACGCCCTCATCTCGGTTACTCTAAGTAATTATTTTGTTTTACTTGTCTCAGCTCTAGTTTTGCTTGCGTAGGTCAGTGTTGGTCTTACTATGCTTTTGTAGATTTTGACTTTATTTGTTCCTCCATGTGACGTTTCGTAGGCAACCCAATACCATGGCGTCCTTGTTCAATTGTTTCGTTACCTCTCTGTTCAGACTACGTGCGCTAGAGATATCAACGCCTAGATAGTTATAGGTCATTACTGGTTCGATGACGCGACCATCAATTTCCAAATTGCATCTTAAAGGTTTATTTGTATTGTTAGGAATTTTGTTTTCTCTTTAGATATTTCCATGTTGACATTTTTTGCAAATGTTAAAACTTGAATAAAAGTCTGTGGAGGTCGTCTTCGTTGCTGGCAATCAGGATCGCATAGCACATCACGTTCACACTGCTTCCCCCTATTCTGTAATTGTTCTTGGATTTGACGCTTTCGATAATTTTGTCCATTATGATGTTAATCAGCATAAGACTTAGCAAGTCACTATGACGTATTCCGGACCTTGTTGGAATTTCTGCTGTTATTTCATCTCCTGCTTTGATACATGTTGTTGTATCTTGGTATAGGTATTGAATCAGATTAGTTAGCGGTTTGAAGACTTCCTTTTCATTCAGTGAGAATTGCTATTACGTCTTCCAGCCTCACACGGTCAAACGCTTTGGAAAGATCAACAAAGCACATAAAGGCTGGAGAGTTGTACTCTATCAATTTTTCAACGATTTGTTGTATGATAAATATTGCGTCGGTAGTTGACTTGTTTTTCCAAAACCCCATCTGTTCTTCATTGGTTTCCAGCTCCAAGTTGAGCTTGTTAAGAGTGACTTTTGTTATGAGTTTCAAAAAAGAGCTGAGTAGAGTGATTTCTCGATAGTTTTTGGGTAATTTTTCATCGCCTTTTTTATGTATGGGCATGGTGACATGGTTTCCTGGTTGTCAAATATTTTTTGACAGAATACAGTCAGTTCTAACATTAGATCTGGGCTCCCATACTTTAACAGTTCGTTTGGTATACCGTCCAGCCCTGGTGCCTTTTTCCCTCTCAGACTTTTCAATCAAAAACAATTTTTATAAAGCAAATCGTTAAAAATGGCTTTGTGGTTGTTTGAAAACTTATGAGAGACACATTCGGACAATTTCCACACCTTACCAAGTTCACCGAGACAAACAATCGTAGAATAATTGGTGATTAAGTTCTCAGATAGCGTCCCGTTGGTGCTCTTGTCCTCTTCCACAGCTGCCAGAAGAGCCTGGGTCTTCAAAATCCTCTCCATGTTTTAGCTTACAACAACCACATAGGTTGGATGTATATTGGCCCGAAAGAGCAATGTTTACCACTAGAGGAAGTACAAAGAGCATAATGAGACTTAAGTGCAGTAAAAATGGTTTCAACTTCCCATACAAAATCCAAAATTAACTTTTTCTGGCGTTTACACAACATTTTCAAAATTTTCTTGAATTTTTGATAAGGGTACTAATTCAAAATTTCCGTTCTTTTTCTTCACTTCACACTAAAATATTTGAGAGCTTTTTTAGTAGCATTGTACGAATATGTCCAATAACGCACTAGAATTTTTTAAATGAGTTCTGTTTGATGGTAAAGCAATAAACACATATGTGACCTTGCTTACCAATAAAAAAACTTCGTTTTGCCATGACCTATAGTCGGAACGTCCATAAATCCTAAAACAAATTAATGGCCCTTCAGCCGTTTAAAGTTACAACTAAAGTGCACTATATTGTTCTTTTTCTTTGTAATCACCAACGGCGCGCAATAGTCGCTGCTTCAAGATGTTACTATTTCTGTAACTGACATCTTTTCTACCTGTTGGTACATAATTTCTTACTAGCTGGAATTTTATAAATAAGTTTCATTTGATAGTAGAGCACTGAACACTGATGTGCTTACCAATCACAAAAATATTATTGTTTTGCTATAACATCCGGGGCATAGAGTTGAAACGGCCTTTAACGTTGAAACAGATTAACGCCCATTCTAACAAAGTAAAGACGAGTAATGTCCAAAATAATTGTTATGCAAGTACTTCTTAGTATTAAGACCAAAAAACTTTAATATGTAGCTAGAGCATCAAAATACACAATAAACACAGATAATTATAAAAAAAAAATTTAAGAAAAACAAAATGTAAGAAGACGCAAAATTTTGTGGTTCAGAAATTTGCGCAAATAGTACGGATACAGTACAACAGAACTATTTAAAAACGCAGTGAACAGAGTAAAGATAGCATTGATAATTTCCAATCTTATAAAAACGCAAAAAGAAGAAGATCTGCGGTTGTCTTTTGTGCTTTGGTCTATTCAGCCTTACATGTCTTTGCTATGTTTTATCATGATTGTCACTTTTTGCTTTGTTCTTTTCAGCGTTACCTGTGTTTGCTTTGTTTCATGTCTTGGTTCAGCTTTAGATTGCAGTGCACTGTGCAGTGGCCTTTGCTAGAATTTGGGTATAAATTCAAACCCAACAAACAGACTATCAATCAAATGGGCATATGCTCAAAAGTGCCTAAAAACTCGTTTTTTTTAATAATTAGGATATTACAGTGTATCACGGCTTTCCCTTTTTAGCCAGGTTCTCCACTTTTGTCGGTCTTCCCATTCTCCATGTTCAGGTCTATTGTTTGCATCGCTTCATCTACTTCATTTTGCCATGATCTTTTTGGCCTACCCCTTTTTCGTTTTCTCATCGAGCTCCAATCAGTTACTATTCTTATTAATTTGCTAGCGTTTGCTCTTCTTGTGTTTCCATACCACATTAATTTCTTTTCCTCTATGTATTTCATCAAACACCAAACTAGCCTAAACTAGTTTAGGAGCTCTTAGTCAAACATCTAAAAAACTTTAAAAAGGCATAAAACTCCAACAGATGAAACTGCTATAGGTAAAAAAAAGATAACTTCTAAATAATTCCAGTACCATAATTGATGACAAGATTCCAAAAAACAAAGAATGGAACAAAGCACAATCATCATCAAAAATAAGGAATTTCTAGCTAAACCAAACCAAAATTCAGAATCTGCTAAAAATCCTTAAAAAAGGAACAAGACCCAAAAGATAAAACTACTAATCTAGTTAAAGAGAAGAAAAAGAAAAACTTTTAAATGTTTTTAATACTACGGCCAATAAAAACAACACCAGACAAAACTCTAAAAAAAAACAAACAGTAAATAGCATGCAGAGCAAACAAAGTCATGAAACTCATGGAAACCTGCCCAAAATTTTAGAATTCCATGACTAAATCCCTTTAAGAAACGTTGAAAACAAACAATCCCAATTCCAATCCGACATAAATAAATACCAACAAAGCAAAAGAAAAAAAAATTCCCAACACGTAGCCAAGTGCCACCAAAGAAGTATTTTCTCAAAGCCTCAGAAACAACAAAAAAACCAACAAATATCAAAAGAATATAGCAAGAAAAATGCAAACCGGCCAAACTGAGTTAGCAATCGATCACGGATCTTTTGTCTACAAAATAAATTTGACAAAAAAAAACCATTCTAAATCAACGTACCACTTACCTACTTGCTTTTTTTATCACACATGCTAAACATAGTTATATAACGCTAATCCTCCCAACCACCACTCCGTGCTTAAGCAACGTATATTAATTAACTTAACACTTATCCGCAATATTATCTATAATAATGAAGCAGCGGCTACTAACGTGAAACCATTTGACCGCATCGCTTCACTGCGCAAAAGTTACTGAGGCTCCTTTGTACGTCCCGCGCCCGACCCTCGCTCCAAGCTGCTATGCCCCACTCCACTCCATTCTTGCCGGCTTGGTCCGTCTCATCTTTAGCACGTCATCGTAACGACCCGCAATTGTTCCCGCGCTGCTTTTCTATACATTATACCTGCACATGATTATTGATATGTTTTGCGCACTTAATAATCATATAATTTCTTTGTAGCATAAGACTGGTAGTCATACCGCAATCTCTACAATTACCTAAATAACACATCCTCAAGGTATACTTTAATAATACCAGTGTGGTTATAACTACTCCTTACTAATGTAACGTGCCCTGCATACAACCTCATGACCCAACTGGCCTGTGTAAGCTTGACAATCTTTTGCAGTTATTTTGCAACCCCAATTGCCAGTGCACAAGTTACGTATAAGAGCTCATGCCAAATATGGTGTTAACATACAACTCTAAGACCTCATGCCAGTGTATGAATAACCATCTTTTACAGCCTAGTACAACCCCAACTCTGGCAGCGTACCTGGTATGCAACAACTATCAAGTACCTCAATGCCATCAATGCCAATGTACTTTGTTTTATACACCTCCAAGACTCTTCTCAGCCTATGAGTGAATAATCTCAGACAGTTGTAAAGTACCTCAATGGTCTTTTAATGTAATTTTTCACACCTCAAAGACCCATTTGATCTATGTGTGAATAACCCTCAGGCTCTCAGGCAATACATGTACGTAAATAACATCATATACTGTACATTAATAAATGTAAGCAATGCTAACAAAAACTACCTCTAACACACATTTTATTCTTATAATAACATTACTAGTTTATACTGAATTGAATGAAATAATAACTATTATCACAAACGTTGTTTAGTTCAATTTATATAAATTTAACTTGTGCATTAGCTTGTATGAACTAACTGCAATTGACATGAGTAATTAACTAAATATGTAAATAGTAACAGAATAACAACATAATAGGATATCATTAAATTATAAACGGATATAAAAATCGATTTTCGATAATACGATACAATCTACCATTAATAAAGCTTATCAAATAAGCTGACTACGCACAAATTGCACCGTAAAATCGACACCCGCCTACCCCCGACACAAAACTCGCGCACTTTGTCTCCGTAAATCATCAACAGGAATGTTACAACGTTATGTTGATGAGCCATTACCAGTTTATACTATCGGATAGTAAGAATTGCAATACAGCTAAACTATTAAGCTTGAAAATACTTCAGAATTTTGATTTGAATTTGAAAAATAACAATAATATAAAACCAACTACTTTTTACATATTTATTTCACAAAAGAAAATATATTGTGTCAATATTTTCATGTAAAACATTTCGACATTGATGTATGCGAATAAAGTGGTTGGATATCAATAAAAGGACACACAATGGCTAAGTTATTTACCCTTATTTATTTCTCTATATGCGAGATGAATCAATTTAAGAAGTGAACGATGATATTCGTTGTTTTTTTTTTTAAATCGTAGCTGAAGTTTGAAAATAGAAATGAATTAATCATGTTTGCATATGCAGAGAAGAGATCCATTGAATACAATTCAGTGGAAATGTAAATATTAATGATGAAAAAGGTTTTTGTATAGAATATGTTTCATAAATGTATGTTATTTTATTAAGCTTAATACATTATTTATTAGTATCATTTTGTACATCAATGATGTTTAATCAGATATTCCATGCATGTTAAAGAAACAAGTCAAATTAATTATAGTCCGGCTTTGAAACAAGCAATTTTATTAATAGAGGGTTATTAACTTTTGAATAACTATTTACCATTTTTTTCTGTGTAGAATTTAAAAAAAAAACTCAATTTGCCTTTTATGTTTTAAACTTTTCTGACCTAAATAGTTGTCGTCGGCGTTAAGACGATTAATATAGAGAAACAGGTTTACAACGTTCTTTCATATTTGAGGAGAATATGGTTTATTTAAAGCTTCTAGTAAAACTCGTACAGAAATTGCTTATATACATATAATCTATCAAATGTTTCTCAGTTGTCGTAAATGTTTCTAGGCTGTCAACAATATTTTAGAACTGTCATAAATGACTTAAAAATGTCAAACATGTATTTAAAAAAATTTTAGTTTGTCAACAAACTGTCAAAATTATGTTTGAATTATTTTTTAGTGTAAAAAACGTTTTTGAACTGTCAAAAATGTTTCAAAAATGTTTTTAAAGAATCATAAATGTTCTTAAACTGTCAAAAATATATCTAAACAGTTAATAACTTGTCAACAAACTGTCAATTGTAAGCTTAAAATGTTTCTCAGTTTCAAGATGTTTCTAAATTGTCAAAATGGTTTTAAATTTGATATAAAAGTTCTTAAACTGTTCAAAATGAATCTATAAGTTTGCACATTGTCAACAACAAATGTCAACAATAATAAAAAATCGCATAAAAACGCTTTTTCTTCAATTTTTCCTAAAGTACTTTAAATGTATTTATATTTTGTAAACTAAACTACTAATGTAGAGCTTAAATCCACTAATTTAGAGCACAAAACCATTAATTCAGAACTCAAAACCCTAAAATTAAAGCTTTAAACCCTAAAGTCAGAGCTCAAACCTTCAAAATCACAAAGTACAAAAATTTTCTTTCACATTTGTAAAGTATTTAAATTCTTCTAAGCTTAACTATCACCTCAAAACTTAACCCCACTAACTTAGAGCACAAAACCTATAAATGAAACCTCAAAACTTTGAAATTCAATTTCAAATCTTCAAAGTTTCCTTTCAATTTTCGTAAAGTATCAACATTCTTCTAAACTAAGCCAATTCAGAACTTAAATCAACTAATTCAGAGCACAAAACTTTAAAATCAGAGCTTAAATACACTAATTCATAGCTTAAATACACTAATTCATAGCTTAAATACACTAATTCATAGCTCAAAAGCTTGAAATCAGAGCTCAAAACAAAATCGCAGAATACCAATATTTTCTTTGGTTTTCTTGGCGATAATTTGTTAAGTATTACTGTCCAGCCATAAATAACAAATCAAATGATTAAATTCAACCTTTCAACAATGATCCGGTCGTGAATATGGCCACAAATAATCAATCAAATGTTTAAAATCCAAATTTTAATCATAAAAACCTGACTCTCTCCAGCCGTCAATTTTAACAAATCAAAAAATCCGGCCTCAACACATAAAAATGCGACTTTGATTGATCAACATTAATCTAACAAAATCTTGAACGTTAACCTGGCTATGAACTGGTAAAAATTCCGGCCCCAAAATATTAAAATTAAAATTTAACAATAATCCGGCCTATTGTATTCAAAATGCAGTCTCAAATGATTAAAATTAGGCCTCAAATAATCAAAATGCGGCTTTAAAACTTGAAAAAAAAAACTATTTTGACAATAATCCGGCTTCAAATAATTGAAATCCGGCCTTAACTATGTAAAATCCTGTTTCAAAACTTTAAAAAGATATTTTTCACAATAATCCGGCTTAGAACTATCAAAATCCGGCCCCAGATAATCGAAATCCGGCTTCAAAACATGAAAAAAACAATAATAACAATAATCCTAGTTTAAATAATCAAAATCCGGCCTCAAATAATTCAAATCCGGTCTCAACAAATTAAAATCCTGCTTCAAAACTAATTTTTAACATAAATATGGCTTAAAATGATCAAAATCGGGTCTCAAATAATTGGAATCCGGCTTGAAAACATAAAGAAATTACGATAAATAATAATCCGTTTTCAAATCATTTAAATCCGGCTTCAAATTGTTGAAATCAAAATCATTTTATTGATTTATTGTGTGTTTAAATGTTTCTCAGTGTAGAAAATGTTTTTCGACTGTCAAAAATGTTTTTAACTGCAAAAATTGTTTGTAATTGTCAAAAATGTATTTGTTTTCTGACTGTTATAAATTTATCTATTAAATTTGTGTATAGTCAATTAAGTGTTTAAAATGTTTCTCAGTGTCAAAAATATTCATAAAATGTTTCGGGATTGTCATAAATTTTCTTAAACTGTCTAAAGAATGTATCTAAAAATGTTGTGATTTGTTAACAAACTTTGTGCCTAAATGGTTTTTCGGTGTTAAAAATGTTTCTAATCTGTAAAAAATATTTCTGAACTATTTCTAAACTACTATCTGGACTTTCAAAAATCTTCCTAAACGACTAGACCAATACCAGACGTTGTTTAAATATGTCAGTCAGTCAGAACAATTACGAAATGTAACACTTTAGCAAGAACTAATGTAAATCGCATTGCTCTTATGGCTGATCAGTGTGAGCCAAGTATGTAAAAACCAATTCAAATTAATTTGCGAACCCCAACAAACCCAATCCAAGCCAGCAGGGTTAATGGCAATCTAGAACTGCATTAAGCTGTAACGGTTATAATAGAGCATAGCATTGTACTTCAAACAGCCTAATCTCTATTGAACGTCCTGAACTCTTCAAACATACTTGTTGCCACCAAGAAAACCCACAACCTTCCACTGTAGACCACAGTCTCATCAAATCCAAAAACATTAATAGTCTTTTTAAGCCGATATGCCAAAAATCTAAAAAAAAAACATATCCAAGGCTAGAAAAAAGTCGCAGACTTCAAGGCAGATACCTCATTGCAAAAAATTACCACCAGACACTGTCGCTCCAACGGAAGGTACTTCACATTCAAAGTCACATCGGATGAGACAAATTGAAAAAGTGGCCATTTGCTGTCATTCAAGATGAGTGAAATTGCAGACAAGATAGGACAATCAGAGTTCACAGCCGATCCGCATATAACAAGAAAAACAAATCTAGAAGAGACACACCAAACAAAAAAAACCAAAACTGTTGCCCAAAACATTCAACGAATGAAACCTACAAAGACGGTTATACCAAGTCCTTGACAAGCCTTAGAACACAGATTATTCCTCTTTAAACAAATCGCCAGAGCAATGCAGTTTCTAGTTCATCGAGTTTGCATGCCGGTAAACATTTCGTGTTTTTGACATACTGACAGGAAAACCTCTACTCAAATCCAGCACTTAACTGCTTCCAAAGAAGCCCGTACCACGAGTGATCCAGAGAATCAAACACCGCAACATCTAAGACTTAGAGTAAAATCGGTTGGAAACACTTTTGTTAATTTGAACTTATCTCGTCTTTGTGCAATAGTGTTAAATCATGGACAACAAAAGCACCAAATATGATTCCTCCAGTGAAGAAAATGTCAAGGTAGCTAAAGGGCGTTAAAATAACATACCACAGACGCAAAAAAACGTCAATCAGCAAGCAAGGAAGATACACGCTCATTTCAGAATCGTGCACGCAGACTGAGATACGAGTCCAAGCCATCAACGTCCAAGTACAAAACGGAAAGAAGAAGGCCAGAGTGATTCAAAGACAAACTTCGTCCCAATCCGACGTCTACTGAAGGCATAAGAAACCAAAAGATAAGAACAGTCGACCGCTGGAATTCCGCCGCCAGGTCCAAGCCATCAACATCCCAGTACAAAACGGAAGGAAGGAAAGCCAGAGTGATTCCAAGACTAAAACTTCGCTTCAACCTGACGTATATAAAGATAAGGAACAAAAAGATTAGAAGAGTCGAAAGCTGGAATTCCGCCGTCAACACCTTCACCATCGTTAGGTGATACATGACAACCCACCACGAATCAACCCAGATTTCATGCACTGCATATTGAATGTTATCCATGCTTGAATTCTTCTTCTTGATGTGCCGTATCCTCAGTGGACGTTGGCGATCAATCTGGCCCATCTAATTCTATCTACCGCGGTTCTAAATAATTCAATTGAAGTCTTGCCGGTCCATTGACGCAAGTTCTTCAACCAGGAGGTTTGTCGTCTTCCTGGTGATCTTTTCCCTTCAATTTTGCCTTGCATAATTAACTGCAGGATTTTGTACCTTTCACTGTTGCGCATAATATGGCCGAAATATGACAGTTTTCTCTGCTTTATCGTTTTTAGAATTTCTCTGTCCTTTTGCATGCGCATAAGTATATCTTCATATGCTTGAATGTGTGAAGGGTAACATTTCAGTACGGCCACTGTTGTTGTCTTTACGTCACCTCAGGCAGTATCTCACCAAAACTAATCTTCAAAAACTGCACCCTGCGTGAGTGTAAAGAATAACAAGATTCAAAACAAATTATTTTTAGTCTGTGTTTGTCTGCTGAACGTTGGCTTTCGCCCAACAGCTTCCATTTTCTCCTGCCTCCTGCGATGTGGCTCCATATTGATTCTGTTACTTGTTTGAACTATTTTGTCTGCGGTCGGAACCCCTTCACCGTCTTGGTAGTCCGTGGTCTCTAATGCATTAGTTTGTGTATCCACTGGTCCGTTGGTGCCACACGCCTTACCCAGCTCCACTTCAGCTTCGTCCGTTATTTTGGATCGTCTTCTAATCTCTTTGTTGGTAACTCGATCTCTTAAGTGTAAGCCCAGCAAAACGCGTAATCTGTCAACGCTGTACTTCGTTATAAATGCCAACACAAAATGTACCCTCACCGTCCGACTCCCCGAGCATCATCATCGAGTCTCACAACCGTTCTCGGACCGGTCGTTTCCAACTTCATCTTCAAAGAGCCGTCAGTAACACTAGCAGCAGCAGATAACTTATCAAGCAACGCTATAAACAGAGTTTGCGCAAATACAAAACTTGCAAGTCCATCGAGCCCCGTTGTGTTATTATGCAACCAAGAGCGCAGCTATTTTATACACTCAAGCTCAGAAGGAACCGGTGGTGTTTATTTAAAAACCTGGAGTAGAATACAAAGTTAAGCAAAACCTGAGAAGTGCGTTTTAATAGAAATATTACGCCGCTGCATGATTAGCAATAGCGTCAGAGATATTTACGACTACGATTACGACTTTCATCATTTTTACAAAGCTCACCAAAAACTGCAACCGTGGCAGAGCACCAAAAGAATTTGTCTAGATCGTGATTCCAAATTTCTTAGTCTGATCGCAGTAGTCAAACCGTAAAGATTTACAAGATCTTAAGTCATCTCCAAGTTTGTCTTCAGTTGTAGACGTATCTAGTGAATGTAAACCTCAACGTCCATACAATTTAGTAATTTGTAGGTGAAGAAGTCGTCAATCTAGTGTTGAAAAACGACATTTTTTTAAGATTGGATCAAGAGCAAAAAGTAAAAAAAACTGATAAAGCAAGATTGTGCCCAGCCCGTACGGCCATCCACCCAACTGTTTGTCGTTGAAACCTTAGATTTGTCACTCTCCTCTCCCAATTTAGTAACAACTGAGTAGAAAAACATCCGATTTCTGAATCTTTTACACTTGGATGAGCGGGCACATCATTTGAAACTACTCGTGAGCAATCACTTCCTCAATTTAGCAACAACTGACATTTGTAGAGAAGAGAATCTCCAATTCCTAAATCACTAACACTTGGGTAAGTACACATTTTTTTTACCAGACAATCTGACCCTACAAATAGCAGACTCGAACCGTATGCCCTTGGTATAGCAGTCACGTTAACCACTACACCATCTGAGCAGTAAGTTGCTAAAATTATCTTCATTTTCAGTGAACAAAAAACTGATAACGTCTAATCGAGTGTTCAAAAAAATGACTTATTAATGGCGCAGTCGGTTTGGATTATCACATTACACTCTATTGATTGGCAATGCTAAATTTGTAAACTCATTGCAAGAACCAAAGAAACTCACTAACGATAGTAATAGCGCAGTCGGTGCGGATCATTTCCTTCCAGAAACTCTGCTGATGTGTGATGCTGATTTCATAGACTAATTTTATTAAATAAAGGACTAAAAACCAATTATCCAAACATTAATGACGCAGTCAGCCATAGAATTAATAAAGTTGTTAATAGGATTCATCCCAATCTAATTCATCAGACTCATTTCATAAACGTCTTAGTCCCTCTATTAAATAAAGCAAATTTAAATAAGTAAAAAAGCAACAAACTTCAAACAATCTGTGATGCTGCATTCCGTGTAAAAACATTAATTGTTGAAGCATGTCTTGAGACCTAACAGAATCTTAAACAAGCTCAACAAATTGTGTTGCCAAATCTTGTCCTATTCGTAGTGTTACCGCGAGCGGGCAAAGCCACGCTTCACCAATAGCGGAACTCCTTGTCTCCTTTTCCTCCGGTTCCCCAGAAGTCCGAATCGTCCCTCTACTTCTCTTCCGCCCAAAAGATATTGTTGCGCCAGAGCTAACAAGATCAGTGGCTCTACTGAATATCCTCTACACCCAGATACGAGCAACACAAGCCTCGATTAATGATAATTAATCAATCACTCACACAAAATCAAACTAATTATCCAAACCACACAGGTTGGATTATTATTCCAGTTCTGCTAATTCACTTTCTAATTCGCAGTGTGGCCGGCTTGCCGTGCCATGTTTCACTGGTGGAGATTCCGGGGCAAACAACAACAACTACTCTGTGCTTGCACACCCCGCCAGAGTTTATGCGCTATCACGTCGTACCAACTAACAACAACTTTAGTCTGTGTGAACGGCACTTTCAGTAAGTGTGTCTGTGTGAGTGTGTGTGTGAGTCATACTTTGTGTATGGGTGTTCTGAGTGAACACGTCCGTTGTAACTTATAATTCGTTATAAAATGCACTTTGTCCACCAAAAATCCACCAACCCGTTGCGGAACGCAGCCGGTAACAAATGGCGCCCAACGTGGGGCATTGAATAGCATAGTGCCTTTACGGCCTCAACAACACCAACTTGAGAAGAGATCCAGAAAGAAAACTCAGCGACGAACACGTCGCGAGCGGAAGGAAGAAGAGGAACAAGAACAATCGCTCGATGAATACCTAGCCGACTTCGAGCAATACGATATCGAGTTGCCACCAAGCAAAGCAGTCGGCCAAATTGGGGTTCTCACTTGCAAGTTACAAACTGCAGATCACTTAAGTCATAGTATCTACCCAAACCCAAGTGACTAATAGACATTATCAACTTCATCACGACTAGCCTGGAAACAATTTGCTAGTACACTCAACCGAGATCAAATCCAGCTTTTGATAGATGCGGCAGACCGATCGCTTGCAGCGCAATCATCCGCTGTGGAAAGCGATCCGATTACTGTCGTTGCAACTACAGCTCTGCCAAGCCACCATCTACAAAGCTACAATAGAATTTGAAGAGTTCTTAGAATTAAAATCGGACATACTAACATTCCATTAAGTAGTCGTCAACTAGGTCAAGGACAATCTTGTGCAACCTCTGGTAACCATATCAGAAGTCTACGTTGCCAAAGTAATCAAAACCGAGTGCTACAAAGAAGCAGAATGCTTTGACTCAAAAATAACGGCAGTCGCCACCATCTTCTACACAACAGAAGAAGAAGAAGATGCCCACAACGGAAACCGCTTCACGGCCGACGGCCAAATTTTGCAAATAACATTAGTAAGAGAAGTTGCAATCAAAAAACCCTGGAAGAAGTTTGGAATCTCAAAAAGTTGCAACAATCCACACCGCAGATCTTGCATCTAAGCACGGCCTAGCCCTCAGCATGATACAAGTGGCCCACAGTAGTATCCCCGACATTGTCAACACCGTCACTCTCGCTGACGGAGACTATGTTAAGCGAGAACCGCCGGATCGGAAAGCCGACAACAGCAACATCCCATGACAAACCATTGCACAATTAGTTTGAGAACATCCGCGGAAGAGAAAAAAGAAGGCTGCCAACAACCGCCCACTCGAGTGGACCAAGTGCGCGCCCGCGTAACTGTGCTGCAGACCCCCGCTTAAACTCAGACCGTGCCCGGTCTAGGACAACTCGTGCCGCGAGTGCTTCAAACGTTTTTAAAACACCCATGTGTACAATACTGTCAAAACAAACCGACATCACCAAGATGCCATCACCAAACAGCAAAATGTAAACCAAAAGGTGAGCCTCGAGAAGCTAGAGGGAATTGTTACCGCGAGTGGGCAGAACCACGCTCCACCAATAACGGAACACTTTCCTCCTTCTCCCCTTATAAATATTCAACTTTTCCGTCTGTTACGGCCACTACCACTACCGCTGACTACCATAATACTTGCTCTCTCCGCAAGCGCGCTCAACCAATTGCGTCAGACCGCGTAGCATAAAAGAAACGCGTTTGAGAATTTTGGGACAGTCTTCCAGAGTCATCCGACCAAGCAACAACTATCTAGAGAGCGCACTAGAGGCAGCATAGCCGACATCTCCAAAGAAGCCACCGCTGGAATTCAAGCAGACAGGAATTCCGTTTTTCCTGATTCCCCCAGCTAACTTCTACGTCGACAACGACGCTCCGCCAATCCTGGCAACCCCTAACCTTCACAGTCCTTCAACATCTTTCATCTTACGCACTCTTCCCCCAAAAACAATAATGACATCTACACCCGAGGCATTGCACACGCCGCCACGGGACAAGCACAGCACCCTCTTGCTTGTAAGCGTGACTACGTCACGCGTGCGACCGACCAGGTTGGATATCCGCCGCAAGGTCAAACGCCAAACAAGTCAAGACACGTGCTAACATGGACAAATGCGTGATGGAGAAGAGGATGAAGTCAAATGATGGAACGTATGCTCAACAATGGCATACTTAAGGCTCAACACCAAACTTGGCTATCGGTTTCAACTTAGTTGGAGATGAAACCGGTAACACGTCCACAATCAGTCAAAACCCAGGAGCAAAGAAGCAAACATCGGACACGTCTAGCACTAAGGGCTAGCACATAGACTGGAGATTTCGTCTGCTACCGCCAATAGAGCCACTACCTTCTCAAGCTGCAGCTTCCTCTACAACAACCAAAGTGACGACGAAGATTTTGGGCCAAACAACAACAACTGCTCTGTGATTGCATACTCCGCCAGAGATTCTGGATAGCCACAGTCAGTTGCTTTATGCGCTATCACGTCGTACCAACCAATAACAGCCGTGTTCTGTGTTAACGGCACTCTGAGTGAGTGTGTCTGTGTGCGTTGAACCTTTGTGTGAGTGTGTGTGTGTGAGTCATACCTTGTGTATGGGTGTTCTGAGTGAACACGTCCGTCGTAACTTACAATTCGTTATAAAATGCACTTTGTCCACCAAAGAACCACCACCGGGAGCAGCCGCGCCGCCCCCGGACTTAAACCTGCCGCCACCGCAACTCATTGCGGAACGCAGCTGGTAACACATGCAGCACTGAGTAGAACAAAGACAAAAATAAATAAAATTTTGAAAAGAGCAGCTACTAGAGATGCAAAAGAACAAGAAACAACAAATAGATTTCAAAAAGAAAAGCCAACTTTACCGCGGTTCTGATGATGCCTACCGCTTCAACCCACAAAAACTCCTGACACCCCGATTCAATTGTTCCTCAAGATACCTGCCAAAAATCTGATAAAATCCGTCACCGTCTCCAAAACCAAAAAATAATAGATGTCCAGCAAAAAAACCACGTCACGCTGGATTCATTCCTAAATTCTGACATTAGAGAAGAGATTTTCAGCCGTCCAATCACGTCAGGTGCCTTCAACATTACAATCAGTCACTAAGGCCAAAAGGTTCACAACCCAGAACGAAAAAAGTAAGAAAAAAAAACTAGTGCATTATTGGCCCTATTACGCTAACACAAATTTTAGATCTACCAACAGGTAATGGAGATGTTCTATACAAAGATAATAACATCTTCAATCAGCTACTCAAAGATTTTTACTAAGTTTATCTTATTTGCAACAAACGTTAATTAAAAAAAACCACAAACGCTACACCTACGGTAAAACATATCAATTTAAGGCCATGTTATTTAGCCGTGAAAACAAAAATTGATGTCGGATGTTCTAGAAAGACTCCTTGAAATTTGCTGTTTGTTTTGATACTATCCTTATCTATACAAACAATTTAAGTAATCATTTTGTACTAACTAAACAAGTGCTTAAAAGTCATGAGTTTTAGAGTAACCTAAACAAATAAAAAATTGCCAAAAACTATATAGATACTTAGAGTAGCAAATTAATGAATTTACTTCATCTGTAACAGAACAAAATTTATTTAAAAAGTTAACTAAGATTAAAAATTTTCATATATGAAAAACCAACTATTGACCCAGTACCATGCTATAAAGTTTAATGTTTGTTTTTTATGCAGACGTCAGAAATCATTTTGTCACAAGAGAATAATAATATAAGATATTTTTTTCTTCTTGGGTGGATGAGTGGGCCACTCCATTCCAAACTGTTAGCCCGATACAATGCTATCGAGTGTCCCACCCACCAGCCCAAATGTTTGTCAGCAAAAAATTTAATGTTCGTCTTCTGTGCAGACGTCAGAAGTCATTTTGTTACAAGACAAAGTTGTGATCCAACCTCTTGATAATTATTATTTGGGTAAGTAGATAGGCCACTCCATTCCAATCTATTGGCCCGGTACCATGCTATGGAGTGTCCTACCCTCTCGCTCAAATGTTTGTTAGCAAGAAATATAATGTTTGTCTTCTATGCAGACGTCATAAGTAATTTTGTCACAAAATAAGGTTGTGATCCAACCTCTTAATAATTATATCTTGAGTGGGTGAATGGACTACTCCATTTAAAACTATTTGTTAGTTACCATGGCTATGGAGTGGCCCGCCCACCTGCCCAAATGTTTGTTGTAAAAAAGTTTAATGTTTGTCTTCTATGCAGACGTCAGAAGTAATTTTGACACAAGAGAAGGTCGTGATCCAACCTCTTGATAATTATTAGTTGGGTGGGTAGGTGGGCCACTCTTCCAAACTATTTTGGCCTGGTACCATGCTATAGACTCCCTACCCATCCGCCCAAATGTCAAAAAATTTAATGTGTGTTTTCTATATGAACGTCAGAAGTCATTTTGTTACAAGAAAAAATTGTAATAATTATCAAGAAGTCGTAATCCAATCTTTTGATAATTATTATTTGGGCGGGTGGTAAGCCACTCCGTTCTAAACTGTTGGCGTCATTTTGTCACAAGAGAAAGTCGTGATCTATCCTCTTGATAACTACCCCTTTGGTGGGTGAGTAGACAACTCTATTTCAAACTATTGGCGCTGTACATAACGCAAATTTAAACAAATTTCTGTAAAGTACTTTACCAAATTAAGACAAAAAACAAGCTTTTCTACACTAACGCAAACTAATCCAAGAACGTATGTAACCAAAAGCAACTTTAAAAGGTTTTAGGTTATGAACGTGATTACTGCAATAAATCCCAAAATTCCAATTTGGTGGACTTTTGTTAGTACATCAAGGTTATTGAAGCATAAACCACTAATCACAATTAACACAAACATCAAAAACGACAAAATCCAAGCTAACATTGCTCATCAATGGACAACTCAGCAATTTAAGTACTCTGTTATGTAAAGAATGCAACAACAGAGTAAAGTTTTTACTGGAAAAAGTAAAAAGAATCTAATAAGGCTTCTACAAGCGTAAGAGGCTTACTTCCAGCTGGTATATTTGCATTACAATCTAACATCGGTGAACGCTCTGGTCACGCAAAAATATTTTAAAACTATCTGACTTACATAAACAATTTGAAATTATTTTTGCAAATTTTCCACGTTTCTTTCAGGGATAATGTTAATAAGTATTAGTCAATACTCATCAAAAATTAATATCTTGTATAATGTTACCTGTATTATTGGCAAAAAACTAATTTCTTCATGTATCATACGTAGAAATCATCATCATTTCTTCACGTTAATATGAAATAGATGATATATAATAGTACATCGAGCTAATACCCCATCCTGTGTGCGCACATATAGAGATTCCTCTTATCTCATATGGAATTAGAGGATGTAGAACCTACTTACGAGGGATGTTACCCTTTTCACTGTGAAATGTTTTATATAATAGTCGCGAATTCTGTCAAATGGGGATGAGTTTTTGGCTTGGTTGTATGTATATATGTATGAAATAGACTCGCGTTCAATTTCGCCACCCACTAGCAGCTATCTTGCGTGTGAAATTACAAGTGGGAAATGTATGTGTTCTGGTACACAGTGTATTTGCTCACTCAAACAAAAATTAATACATTAATCATTATAAAGGGGAGCTGAAATTTTAGTGTTTCTACCCACGTGTGGATAGTTTCCGTATGGATTAAATCAGCTTAAAAAGCAAGGTAATTTTATATTTGTACAAAAATAATTTAATAATATATTCTACCAGACAAATAAATTATAATTAAATAGAGAAACATTTAATTACTAATTAAACAAGTTCATAATAATTATGATTAATTATATATTTGCGTAAGCAATTTAATAAATTTCATCAATTTTTCTATTTTCCAATTGCACCAATGGATGGTCCATGCATATAATTATAGTCTGCAAACATTTCATGCATCGGTGCAAAAGTAATTTATGTTGAGGAGATGGAAGGTGCATTTGCATAATTTCAATGAGGAAAACTTTGCACAAAAGAACTCTCAAATAACTGCACTCTACACTAATAATATGAACATCAAAAGTATAAAACAATCCATCAGAATAAATCAAATAAATTACGGTTTTGGTTAAATATAAATTTCAAAATGAGTGTTTCAAAGGAAGTCATTATCTTCATTAAAATTTATAATTAATGCTGATGAAGAGATGTTGAAGTTTTTACGTCGTCAACAATATTGTTATGGTATTTTTGTATTTGGATTTCTTGAGCAAAGTTTTTTTTCAAATAAAATTTAATATATTATTCCAGCAAATTAACCTCATTTTTTATAATAATCCAAAGCAATCATATTTATTACAATTTAATTAAGTTCTCCGTTATTTCTTATAAACACTCAAATTATTTATATTAAATACCTTTGAACAGAAGTGACATTTCCCCTTAATAAATCTCGGAAAGAAAAAATAATAATAAAAATGTTGCGGCAATTAAGGACCTTCCTTCATTTTTTATATCATATATATTTTTTATTTTCTGAAGGATTCGTACCTTCTTTTGTTGTCAGTTTAATGCGGCAAACAGAGCTGTCATTAGCACAGACAAATAAAGTATATGTCTATGTCAAAAGGGTCTTCACTCATTTTTTGAGACCTTGATTAGGGAATAAAGTTAGTTCTATTATTAAATTCCGGAATGAAACAAAAATTGTAATGGATTTTCTTGCTGACTTGGGTTAATATTTGTAGCTCCTATAGCAAGGGTTAAATGGAGATTATAGAGGTTTCTTATGTCTTAATTTAGTCAGCATCATAAATGTGATATAATGGTGTTGGGTTGAGAGGTTGTATAATTTTTTGTAATGAAGTTTTTGCATCCATAAATTATTATTATAAGCTATTGATTGTATCTAAGTTATTGAAGGCTTTGTAATAGTTCGACAAAGACGCTAATGATCTTAATAATCAATCATATTTAAAATAGAATTATAAATGTAAAACATGTTTAACATATATTTTCCTGCATATACAATAAAATAAAACAATTAATCTTTGACAATGCAAAATACAAAGCGTTATTTTGCTATTTCAACTTTATGAAATTTTATTCAAACTTTAACAAATATTTTCTTGTGCAAACAGATATCTATTTCCGACTTGGAATTCATATAAAATTTCCATGACAATAATATACTGAATCCACCCCAACCTTATATTTATATTTAAATATTTTCAATTTATATCTGAATGAAACTATTAAAAAGTTTTCGGCTTTCTTAGTAAAAGAACAAAACGCAAAGTTAAATAAATATTACAATTTATTTTAAGTAAAATAAAGTTTAAAATTATCGACACACATTGCATGTGTTTCAATGAGTTAGCCTGAAGGGTGTTTGTAAACTTGACCGAAATCAACTGAATTTGTTTTGTTGAGTTCTTTTAGTTTACTTTAATTTTGTGGTTGAATTTAATATAACCGATATTTACGTAATGGGGGTGCTCATACGTAGTTCTCCCTTGCTAACTAACTAAATGGAAGTTTAAATTATAATAGCTTGAGGGATGTTTATGTCTACTTTCATGATATTAATTACTTTTTGACGAACTTGAACTTGCTAATAATATTTTTGACATTAGATATTGTACAAATAATAATTACATAATAAATTAATGATTATTTTAATTTTCTTTTTTTTAATAAATTAAATAAATAATAACTAATAATAATCAGACAAAATCAATAATATTAATTTAAGAGTTGATAACTTTTGCTTTTTTATACATTTTAAATTGTTTTTTATATGAAGCAATTGAGACTTTTTAGTACTGAGGTTTCAACTTACAATCTTTGGTAAAGCAGTCGGAAGCTCAAATTAGTACGTTTAGTTTTATAAAGTAACTAAAGTCTTTCTTACTCCAAAAACCGTGGCACTATTATAAGCGTAAAAAAGCCTAGTGACATAAAAATTACGACATAATCTAAGGTGGCCCACCCACCCACCCAAATGTCAGTCAACAAGAAGTTGGATATCGCCATCTTCTCTTGTGATAAAATGTCTTTTGGTATCTTCAAGAAAGACAAATATCCAACCTCTGACAAAAAGTGTCTCGACGTCTTTAGGTAGAACAAATATCAAATTTTTTGATCACAAACACTTGAGTGGGTGGGTAAAACAATCAAAACTATGATTACCCTCAAGTCGTTTAAATTAGAGTAACCCACCCAGCCACCCAAGTGTCAGTCATCAAGAGAAATACTATCACCTTTCTCTTGTGACAAAAACTTTTCTAACGTCTTTAGAAAGAACAAATATCCAACATCTTGATCACGAACACTTGGGTGGGTGGGTAAGACATTCCAAACTATAATTACCTTTGAGAAGTCTAAACTAGACTGGCCCACCCACCCAAGTGTCAGACAGTAAATTGTTTGAGTTAGAGTGGAAAAAAAATATCATCACCCTCTCTAGTGACAAAAACTCTTTTAACGTCTTCAGGAAGGACAAATATCCAAACTATGATAACCGTTGAATAGTTTAAGCTGGAGTAGCCCACCCACCCACCCAAGTGTCAGCTGACAGAAAGTATTTTGACGTCTTCAGGAAGGACAAAAATCCAACTTCTTGATCACAAACACTTTAGTGGGTGGGTAAACACTCTAAACTATAATTACCTTTAAGTAGTTTAAACTGAAGTAGCCCACTCACCCACACTCATCCACCCAAGTGTCATTCATCAAGAAGAATAATATCACTTTCAAAAAACTCTTCTAAAGTCTTCAGAAAGGACATATCTCCAACCTCTTGATTAACAACATTTAGGTGGGAGGGTAAGACACTCCAAATTATCATTACATTTGAGTAGTTTGAACTGAAATAGCCCACCCACCCACCCATTCAAATGTCAGTCATCAAGAAAAAGAATACCACTACCTTTTCTTGTGACAAAAACTCTTCTAACGTCTTTGATCACAACACTTAAGTGGATGAGTTGGGTACTCTACAGCATAATTACCATCAAATATTTTAAACTAGAGTGCCCACCTACCAATCCAAGGTTAGTCATCAAGAAGAAGAATATCGTCATCTTCTCTAGTGACAAAAACTTTTCTAACGTCTTCAGAAAGGACAAATATTTAACCTCTTGATCACCAACACTTAGGTGAGTAGGTAGGACACTCCAAACTATAATTACCTTTAAGTTGTTTGATCTGGAATAGCACACCCACCCACGCAAGTGTCGGTCATCAAAAGAAATAATATTACAACTCTTGTGACAATTTTTTTTTAACGTCTCACTCACTCACCTAAGTGTTAGTTATCAAGAGAAATAATATCACCATCTTCTCTTGTGACAAAAAGTCTATTGACATCTTCAAGAAGGACAAATATTTAACCTCTTGATTACCAACCCTTCTGTGGGTGTTTGGAACACTAAAAATATAATTACTTTTAAGTAGTTTAAACTGGAATTGCCCACCCACCCAAGTATCAGTATTCAAAAGGAATAATATGACAACCCTTTTTCTTGTGATAAAATCTTTTTTGACGTCTTTAGAAAGAACAAATATCCAACCTCTTGATCATCAACACGGGTGGGTAGGTGAGGTACTTTATAGCATAATTTCGATCGAGTATTTTAAACTGGAGTGGCCCACCCACCCACCCAAGTGTAAGTCATCAAAAGGAAAAATATCACCACTTTCTCTTGTGACAAAAAGTCTATCGACGTCTTCAAGAAAAACAAACATCCAACTTCTTGATCACAAACATTTGAGTGGATGGGTGGGATACAACAAACTATGATTACTCTCAAGTAGTTTGAATTGCAATAGCCCACCCACCCACCCAAGCGTTAATCATCAAGATGAAGAATATCATCACCCTTTCTAGTAACAAAAACTCTTCTAACGTCATCAGGAAGGACAAATATTTAACTTTTTGATCACAACACTTGGGTGAGTAAGTGTGGTACTCCATAGCATGATTACCATAAAGTATTTTGAACAAAATTGGCCTACCCATCCACCCAAGTGTCAACAAGAGGAATAATATCACCACCCTCTCTTGTAACAAAATCTCTTTTGACGTGTTCAGGAAAGACAAATATCCAACGTCTTGATTACAAACACTTGAGTGGGTGGGTGGAATACTCCAAACTATGATTACCTTTAAGTAGTTTAAACTAAAGTGGCCCACTCACCTACCTAAATGTCAGTCATCAAGAAAAATAATATCACTACCCTCTCTTGTGACAAAAACTTTTCTAACGTCTTCAGGAAAGACAAATATACAACCTCTTGATCACGAACACTTGAGTGGGTGGGTGGTATACTCTAAACTGTGATTACCCTTAAGTAGTTTGAACTGGAGTAGCCCACCAACTTATCCAAGTATCAGTCATGAAGAGAAATGATATTACCACCCTCTCTTGTAACAAAAACTTTTTTAACGTCTTCAGAAAGAACAAATATCCAACCTCGTAATCACCAACATTTGGGTGGGCAGGTAAGTCACTCTAAGCTATAACTACCTCTGAGTAGTAAAAACTGAAATTGTCCACCCACACACCCACCCAAATTTCAGTTATCAAAAAGTAGAATATCATCACTCTCTCTAGTAATAAAAACTTTTCAAACGTTTTTAGGAAGGACAAATATCTAACCTCTTGATCACAACACTTTAGTAGGTGAGTAGAGTACTCCATAGCATGATTACCATCAAGTAGTTTGATCTAAAGTGGGCCACCCATTGACCCAAGTGTCAGTCATCACTCTTTCTAGTGACAAAAAGTCTTCCAACGTCTACAGAAAAGACAAATATCTAACCTGTTGATCACCAACTTTTGGGTGGGTGGGTGAGACACTTTAATCTATAATTACCTTCGAGTAGTTTAAACTGGAGTGACCTACCCACCCACCCAAATGTCAGTGATTAAGAAAAAGATTATCATCACCCCCTCTAGTGACAAAAACTTTTCTAACGTCTTCATAAAGGACAAATATCTAACCTCTTAATCACAACACTTGGGTAAATAAGTGGGGTATTCCATAGCAAGATTACTATCAAGTATTTTGAACTGAAGTAGCCCACCCACCCGCCCACCCAAGTGTCAGTTTTTAAAAGAAGGGATATCATCACCCTCTCTAGTGACAAAAACTCTTCTAACGTATTCAGAATGGACAAATAGCCAACCTCTTGATCACCAACACTTGAGTGATAGGTAAGACACTCCAAACTATGATTATTTTCAAGTAGTTTGAGACAGAGTGGCCCACCCACCCACCCACCCAAGTGTCAATCATCAAAAGAAATAATATCACCACCTTTCCTTGTTACAAAAACTCTTTTGACGTCTTCAAAATAGACAAATCTCTAACCCCTTAATCACAAAAAGTTGGGTGGTTGGGTGGGACACTCCAAATTATATTTACTCTCAAGTAATTTGAACTGGAATAACCTACCCACCAATCCAAGGTCAATCATCAAGAGAAACAATATCATCATCTAGTGACAAAAACTATTCTAAAGTCTTCAGGAAAAACAAATACCCAACCTCTTGATCACCAACACTTGTGCGAATGGGTGGGACACTCCAAACTATGATTACCTTTGAGTAGTTTAATCTGGAGTGACCCACCCATCTACGCAAAAGTCAGCCATCAAAGAGAATAATATTACCACATTCTCTTGTGACAAAAAGTTTTCTGACGTCTTCAGAAAGAACAAATATATAACCTCTTAATCACAAACACTTGATAGGCAGTTGGGACACTCCAAACTATAATTACCTTTAAGTAGTTTGAATTGGAGTGACCCGCCCACCCACGCAAATGTCAGTCATCAAGAAGAATAATATCACCACCTTCTCTTGTGACAAAAACTCTTCAAACGTCTTCAGGAAAAACAAATATCTACCCTCTTAATAACAACACTTGGGTGTGTAGGGTTCTCCATAGCATGATTACAATAAAGTATTTTTAATTGAAGTGGCTCACCCACTCACCCAAGTGTCAGTCATAAAAAAATGAATATTATGACCCTTTCTAGTGACAAAAACTTTTTTAAAATCTGTAAGAAGAACAAATATCCAATCTCTTAATTACCAACACTTGGGATGGGGGGGGGGGGACACTCCTAACTGTGATTACCTTTAAGCAGTTTAAACTAAAGTGGCCCACCGACGCACCCCAATGTCAGTCATCAAGAGGAATAATATCACCACCTTCTCTTGTGGCAAAAAGTCTTTTGACATCTTCAGGAAAGACAAATATCCAACCTTTTAATCACTAACTTTTGGGTGAGTGGGTAGGACACTCCAATCTATGATTATTTTAGAGAAGTTAGAAGTGGAATAGAACACCCACCCACCCAAGTGTCAATCATCAACATAAATAATATCACCACTTTTTCTTGTCACAAAAAGTCATTTGAAGTCTTAAAGAAGGACAAATATCCAACTTCTTGATCAACAAGTCATCAACAAGAAAAATATCATTGCCCTCTCTAGTGACAAAAACTCTTTTAACGTCTTCAAGAAGAACAAATATACAACCTCTTAATTACCAACACTTTAGTGGGTTTGTGGGATACTCCAAACTATAATTACCTTTGAGTAGTTTAAACTACTCCAAATTATGATTACCTTTAAGTAGTTTGAACGGAAGTGGCCCACCCACCCACCCAAGAAGAATGGTATCACCACAATCTTGTAACAAATTTTTTTCTAAAGTCTTCAAAACGAACCAATATCCAACCTCTTAATTACCAACACTTGAGTGAGTGGGACAGTTCAAACTATAATTACCTTTGAGTAGTTTGAACTGAAGTGACCCACCCACCCACCCAAATGTCAGTCATCAAGAGAAATAATATCACAGCTTTTTCTTGACAAAAAGTCTTTTGACGCCTTCAGGAAGAAGAAATATCCAACTTCTTCATCACGAACACTTGGGTAGGTGGGAAACTCCAAACTATGTAGTTTAAACTGAAGTGACCCACCCACCCACCCAAATGTCAGTCATCAAAAGGAATATCACCACCCTCTCTTCTGACGTCTTTATGAAGGACAAATATCCCACCTCCCACCACCAACACTTTACCCAAAATATTATGAGAAAATTTTGACAAACGTTAAACACTTTGTTAGATGCCACCCGTTTTGGCCTACCTTTTGGCATTGGATTGAAAAACTGCTATTAAAGAAGCTGAGTTAGTTGGGCCTAGCGCCAACTTAACGCCCCAATGCAACCTTAAATCGCACCTTGAGTCAAAAATAACCTAATTTTGACAGCTGGGATCACACATCAAAGTTTGCCTTAAGCTTCTCTACAGTTAGAAAGAAGACGCCTTTAAACAGATAAAATAATTACCAAACAAACCCTAATCAACTAATAATTGTCACAACACGCAGTATGAACTTCTGAAATAAAGATAACACATGATTACACATGTTGTCTTCATGGTCTTTGCCAGACTACCAGTCCAAAAAATGCAAACAATTAAACCCAAAGGTAAAACACAAAAATCATGATGCCTTTACTGACCAAAAAACTGTTTCTTACAAAAAAAGAACCGACAGAAACGGTATGAAGTATCAAGATGAAAAAACAGAGAAAATATGGACAAAAAATCAGTAAAAGTTGCAAAATCATTTAAGCCTTAACAACAAATCAAAAAAGTTACTAGAACTACCATGCTTTGGTAGAAAATCTTATAAATATCCTGAATATTTTTTTAAGGATTTTGGACAATATTTAACCAACTACCAGGTGCCCAAATCTGACCATCACAAAATGTTAAGTCAACCAACTACTAAAAGAAACAACCCAATTTTTTGTTGCGGTCAGAATCATTTTTTCAAGTAGTTTGTTCAGCGTCCCTTCACTGCAATCTCTTGGTCCTATTGTGCACCTATGATTGTTACTTCTTTAGTTTTTCAGTCAAGTTTGTATACTATTCCCAAGGGTTCGTCTTGAGTTCTTCTTTGATTAAATTGTGTTTTTTTTACATTTATTATTGTTTTATGTTTTAGTTGTAATTATTACTATTGGTTTTCTTTGTATCTATGACTGTTTGTTACAATGTTGGTACCATGCTTTTAATGTTTACAACGTCACAAGCTGAAGAGAAAAAAAACCCGCTCTCCCCGCTCCTCAGACGTTTAAGAGAGACGAAACAGACCCCAGTCTGTAAGCAACCACAAGGCAGTACACATCGTTTTTATTGTAACTAACACAATTTACACATGTAGTTTATATTAATAAAAATATATAAACAAATCAATAAGTGCATCAAACATATAATTGTCTTTGCAACAAACAGAGACAACCGTAACACCCTGCGTTCCTCATTGTAAACCGTACTCGCTCAACAAATGTAGTTGAGTTTTTTTTATCCTACATACATTCGTGGCATCTTCTTGGATTCCTATTCTATATTTTGGTTGGCTTATTTGCATTAATATACTTTATGTTCTGTTAGGAATAGCTTTGTGTGCTTCATTTTTTGACAGCTTTTCTACAAGTTACTGAGTTCCGTTGCAAGGTTTTACAAACTATTTGTTTTTAAGTCTCGTATGAAATCCCAAAAACAGGTTCCGGTACACTAAACTGATCAGATCATGCGTATCCATGCGTTCTTAGCTGATGCTTTCAGACTGGTTACGCAGTCCATTACCAGTTAGAATTTTATAACTGGTTAGCGTATAACTTATAGTGCCGCTTGGCTATTAGACTTTGCTAACGTGTTGTTCCAATTCCATGGTGTTCTTAGCGTTACTTTGATTATCCATTATTATTGAAAAAAATGTCGAATCATCATCGACATCAAAACAGAAAATAGACTACGACACAATTAACAATTCCAAAACAAGTATAAAGCTTTCCGGGCATTATATTATTGTTAACAAGCACCAAAATTATCCAAGTTTTGATGTCACACTAACGGCAACGTCCAGAATAACTTTAACATTTGGCAAGCCTGTTAAGTATTGCAGTTTTGTCTGGAAAAGTATCTATTGTGCCTAATTTTTTTTTAATGGTTCTTTTTACGCCTTATATTTTGGATAGCCTGAGGAACAGTCACGCCTGAAAAACTTTGTCACCAGACTCCACAAAAAGTGTTTAAATTGCTATAATATGCTAAAAAGTCTACCCACAAAGTCACAAAAAGATTGTAGCAAACAATCTTACAAACTTAGTAGAACATTAACACTAAATAGATCTTTAAAACATTTAATAAAAACAACCACCAATATCAAAATAAATCTAGACGCAAGTTCCTTTGGCTTTCAAACTTGCTGACCAACCTATCAAACCCAATACAGTAAGAAAACAAGTAAAACGTCAAATCAAAAAACGCAAGCTGCCTGATTCAACCTACAATAACATTAGTCGCCTGTTACAAGTACAAAAATAAAAACTCAATGCAAAACCCAAAGAAAGCCAAACCAGTATCGTAGGAACTGTAAGAAGGAAGCTATTTTCCCAAATTGTTTTAAATATAAATAGAAAACAGATCTAGGCTTTGGTCCACTAGAGAGATATCAAAAATTTAATTAAGCTAAAGTAAAAAACAAATATTGGAAAAGAAAAATATAAGCTTAAGACAGATTTATGCACAGATGGATGGGTTGTTAAGAGTTGAAATCACTTCAATCCAAACAAATCAAAAAACTTGGTTGTACTTACCAGAACCAACACCGTTTTAGAGGGAAGCCTTACAAAGATTCTAAGACCTTTTTTTAAAAACAATATTTGACCGACCATCAGGTACCTAAAACTACTCAACCAAAAAAAAAAACGGTTAAAGCTACTTACGTTGCCAAATTATAAATAGATTTTGGCTTCGGAAAACAGCCTTGCTAAACGCCAGACATATAGTCTTCATTGACAACTTTGTACCAACCGTTTATAAAACAGTCACGCACCAAATTAATGTAACTGAAAAACCCTAAGATCCACTTTCATATTTTTTTTACTAGAACATTCTACAGATGTAATAATTACAATTCATAAACGGCATCCATCTCAAGATTCAATTTACGGTAGAATAAAAAGTCAATGAAGCAATTAACTTTTTAGATCTTACACTAACCAACCAAAATAATAAGCTTAAGTTTAAAATTTTTAGGAAACAAACATTTACAGATGGCACTATGTCTAACAAGTCAAACTACCTCTATAGCCATAAAATGGCAAAGTGATATATAGAGCAATCACAATTCCAATGGCACAAGAAGACCAAGATATAGAATTACAGACAATCAAATAAATTGCACCCATCAATACTATAAAAAAGTTAATTAAAAAAGAAACCTTCAAAAACGTTTATCCTGAAATAAAGGAAACGACTAATTCAAGATTCACTTGTCTCTTTTAGGTCAACGTTAAAACTATCCAACATACTATTTAAGGCGACAAAAAAATCGGCAAAATTTAAAAATTGGAAGTATTTAAATTGACATGTAAAGATTGCAGAAGCATATATATAACACAAACAAACAGAAATTTTATTACCCAGTTAAAAAAAACATAAAAAGTTATTTCAAAATAATAAAACAGATTCAACGTTTGTCAATCACTTCCAGAAACATCAACATACTTTTTCCAAACCTGGAAGACGTAAAAATTCAACATAATTCACAAAAAGGACTTAAATTAAATTTACGAGAAACATTGGAAATTTTTAAATAAAAAAGTAACACATTTTCTCATATAACTTATTACATCTATAGAAGGCTCTAGAAATGCCAAAACTAAATGTATTTGTAAGAATAAAATTTTGATAAAAACATAGTTTAACTGTTTTATTATTTCATAAATATAAATTATCACATAGTAGAAGTCACAACCATCAATTATGTACACATTTTTAAACAAATTCATCTGTTAATAGCAATCGAAGTTATCAAAAGTATTGCTATAGTCGTATTAATAAAAAAAAAATAGTAAACCAAAATTCGGTATCAATTACCAAAATCTGAATAAAGTCACCAAAACTGAATTTGTCGCACTTTCAAAAATACAAAAAACCCTTAAAAACTGAAAATGCCAAGATTTTTACCAAGCTAGATATTATCTTATTGAGCAAACAGAGGAAGAAGATGGTTTAATGGGTGCAGGATTATATTTATATTTTATTAGTAGTAAAATTTATTTAACTTTACTTTTTTATATATTGCACAATATCAATATGTAAATAAATAAGTATTATGGTTTATTCACAGACGCACAACATTCACAGTCTCCGCCAAGAAAAGTGACAAAAATACGGCCTAAAGGTGAAGCGAACACAACAAGGATTCTCAATCCAACCATAGCATTGCTTTATTATTTTTTTCGTTTCTATAACTTATTAGTAGTCTTCTTATTTATTCTACAATTTATTTAAGTATTTTTTAACTGTGACTTTAAAATTTAAATTTTAACGCAAATAAAAATTAACTAATGAAATCAGAAATCAGATTTTTTTTGTCAAATCTGATTCTGGAGTCACTTTAAGTTCATACCCTGCCCATGCGCCGCAAAAACAAAAAAAAAAAACAATTTTTTAGTCTTAGTGGTCTGGGCCGTTGTCCATCTAAGATAACATTTTTACAAAACTTTCAGGCAAAAAATATTATAAACGCACTACGCTAGGCTCTTTTTTTGTCAAATTTTGATGAGCGCCGGGCGGTTTTATGTTTGAATGCCAAAAATAATAATATTTTCAAATTTTGGCGCCGATAGATCAAAGAGTAAAAGCTTCCAAAATTGTTTCAAGAGACAAACAATGTTTTTGTTATAATTTTAAAATGAAATAATAGATTTAAGCCAAACAAACTTATAAAAAATAAAAAAAATAAAAAATTCTAATTAAAAAAAAATTGTAAAAAATTGTATTTTTTTTTCATATATAGACTTTTCTACGGCCGGCCTTACACTGACTATTTTCCATGTAGAATTGTTTGCAAAATTCAAATTTTTAATAATTTTTGGTGTACAGTTCTTCTGAACGCTGCTAAACGTGTATTTGTAAGAGTTTATGTTAAAAAATAACCCTATTTTTTGCAGTTTTTTTGTGTTTTAGACCCCTAAAGCCCAAATACACAAAACTTATATTTTCTAACTAATTTACATCAAAATACGTCAACTTTGTTGTAAAAAAAAATAAAATAGCGTCAGAATTGGGTTTAACTAAAAATTTCTGATCAATATACAAGAAATAGGAGTTTTCAAAGTTGCAGTTAAAAACAACAAAAAACTTTAAAAAATCGTAGCTTAATTAAAATTTTAATAACTGGCGCTTAACATTTCAACAAATAACGTTCTTACAGGTTTCATTGCTACGTTCTACTTTTTCTCTTGTGTTTTCACCATTATTTTGTATGCAGAGCAGCACATAGTTCAATTCTATAGCCTTCTTTGTTGAACAGATAGCATTTTTGCGTTATTCCGCAATTTAAAAAATTTATCCTATCTATGACTCGGCTGTTTTTTTTCATCCTGCTTTGCCAAAGTCTTTTTTTACGTTTCTTTTTTTGCATATGTGTTTTAATATTTATTTTTCGTTTGCGTTTTTGAATTTTACACAATTTGTTTGTTTGTTCTATTTTCATGTCCTCTCAATCAAGTTTAAGAGAAAAGTCTGAAGTATTTCATTTGTATTTACATTGCATTAAACTTTTTCTAGTTTAGTGCATCTATCTTGTGCAACAACTTTTAGTCTGGGGTTTTGACAAAAAGTGTCATGGTATAAAAATATATGACCACTAGATGCCTAACAAAAGAAACCGGTTGAAAGCTATTTATGTCGTCAAGCCACACTATATCAAAGAGTTTACTCAAAATATCAAGAGAAGATTTTGGCAAACAACCTTAAATACTTTACTAGACATCAATTTTTTTAGCCTAACCTTCAGTGGATTCAAAAACCTTTTCCAAATTTGTTATATAATCGGTGCTAACCGCCATTAAAATAGCTACGCACCAAATTGAATTAAATTTCAAACTTCCAGGTTAAACAACTTGCTATACGCACAATATCTCCACAAGTTTTAAACAAATTTACTAGTTAAAAACAAATAGATAAAATTATTAAACGCAGCTACAGCAGCAATTGTACTTAAGTTGAATAAGTTAAAAAAAAGGATGTTAAACCAAAAATGTGTATAAATTACAGAAAATTAATTTAAGTTGCCAAAACTCAATCACACTGTTAAAAGATGCAGAAGATCTTAAAAAACCTTGAAAATGCCAATATTTCCGCTGAGGCTCACATTATTCCTAGAGTATATTTCAGACTTTAAATTTTTTTTAAGTCTGCTCATAAATGTCTAGTGGCGCAATTATGATTTCAGTGACTTTTATCATTAATAATTGTCAGACAATAGACCACAGTTTGTTAACTAACAATGCAATACACTAGAACATACTTCTGCATACTGCTGCAACATACAGATCACAAGTGAAGCTGGTAAAACCAACCATATAGATTTAAAGAAATTTATCTATAAACTACTAGACAAACACTCACAGAAGCAATGGAATAAATTCTTACCGCTAGCAGTAATAATAATTACAATAATAATAAAAGTATCGCCAAAACAAGTAAACTCCTCCTGAGCAAAAACCTATCAAAACTTTGATTGGACGTTTTATCCAATAGCTTATTAAACTTTGATCAGTGTTTACAACAGGCAAAACAACAACAAGCCACATAACAAAAAAAAAACTCTATCTTAGACACGCAAACGTCCGTACATACAAGCCAGGCAACCAATTCATAGTACGTAAAGAATCCAAAAGCTTTACCAAGAAGTAAATACGTCCAAAATTTATCATCACCTCAGAAGCTACTATGTAGAAGATCACGTCCATCAAACTCCTGTCAAACTCCATTTAGACAACATTCAGGCTGCACCAATTACAGGACCCCGACAATATACCGCTGAATTTAGCCATCTGCTGCAGGAATCATACTTAATGTTAGCAATGACGTCATCAACAAGTGCCAACAAAAGTCAAGAGCAGTGTCGCCAAAGTTATAAAATAACTTGATAAAATCTTTTGCTGTCCACTTTTAATATTATTTTGTTGTAAGATTTTTTCTGTTTCATGCAAACTTACAATTGATGAGTTTGTAAAAGTCTACAAATTTTAAACAAACAAAATTTACTGAAAAATCGTAATAAAAAGCGTAGTAAGGTTTTCCAGACAAGTTTAGAATTTTTTTCTTAGTTACTTATACGGTATTATCCTGCAAGAATAAAACTTTCTTTCAAATGATCAAGTAAAGCAATTTTAAGATTAGTGTTGTTGAAGTTGTTCACAACAAAATATAGCAAGAAACATTTGACTATTTTTCAAAACTTCGGAACATGCATACATCCGATTCAACATCGAATCTGAAAAAAAAAACGCTCTTTCTAGAATACAAAAATCCAAAAAAAAACTAACTAGGATCTATACAACGAAATACTAGTTGGCCTAATCGGGGACTGTCTATAAGCTGCAAAAATATTTCAACAGTTAGAGGTAATGACAGACACATTTGTCAACTTTACCAAAACTGCCTTTGAAGGGAGCTGCCCTAGCACAGTCAAGCACACCTCCAACAAAATTACTTGGTGAAACAAGGAACTGGACAAGGCAAGGGCGGATACTAGAAAGCTATTCAACAAAGCCAAAAAGAACGGTGACTGTGCAACATATAGAACCAGTCTTACGGTTTATAATAAAGCCATAAAGAAAGCCAAGAGAGAATCATGGAGAAGATACTGTGAGGACGTTTTAAACAGTCCCACATGCTTGCGTCTCCAAAAAGCCTTAACTTAAGCATAGACCGTACTGGGAACATTAGATTTCTGCGGACCAAAAACGGAAATTACACAGAGTCAGTCGAGAACACTCTGCAAGAACTGATGCAGACATACTTCCCGGGCTCTAAGCTAACGGAAGTACGTGATCAAAAGGACCTGCAATTGCCAAATAAAACGGCAAACAAAATGGACTGAAAAAAAAAAAAAAACAAAAACCATTATAAATCAACACATTCAAACCATTCAAGTCGCCAGGAAACAATGGAATTTATCCCATCATGTTACAGAAAGGGTTCGCAATGCTGTTTGCAAAAGCTTCTATGCAAGATCCTCAGAGCGAGCCTAGCACTTTCGCAAATACCAAGCAGCTGGAGAGTGGTCAAGGTGGTATTTATACCAAACCCTAACTAAACCCTACAGACCAATCAGCTTGACATCATTTATGCAAAACCTGTTAAAAAAAATAGTTGATAGACACATACGGGACGAGGTGCTAAAGACCCGACCACTGCACCAACATTAGTATGCTTACCAAACGGGTAAATCATGCAAACTAGCCATTTACCAACTAGTCAGCAGATGCAAAAACACTGGATATTGAAAGGGCATTTGACAATACCACCTTCAAATCTATTGCAAAGGCAATGGAAAACCAAAAAATAGACCCTATCGTCCAACAATGGGTCAACTATATGCTCAAGAACCGGACTATAACATACGAAAATATATGGAAAAACTGTAGAAGCCTAAGTTGCCGGCAAGTACCCACAGGACTTTCTCCTCAACTGTGGTGTTTAGTCATGAACAAATTACTAGAGATTCTCAACAACATGGGCATCTTTTCCCCAGGTTATGCAGATGATCTCACAATCCTTGCATGCGGGTAGTTTAGAGCAACCATGTCAAACATGACTCAGAGTGCGCTAAATACCGTAAAAAAGTGGTGCAAAAAGGAGGGGTTATCAGTGAACTCAAGCAAAACAACGATTGTACCGTTCACAAAACGGCAAAACACCACAGAATTAAAAAAACCTGAAAATGTATGGAGCTAAGCTCTCGATGTCAAAGGGTGCTTTTTGCTACATACGGAGCGCTTGTATGGGGAGAAAAAACCACTCTCAAGTGCACAGCAAAAAGACTAGACAAAGTTCAGAGGCTAGCATGTCTGCTGATAACGGGAGCAATGAGAAAAACGCCCACAGCAGCTATGGTAGTACTACTATCATTATCGCTACCTGATGGTACTGACGGAAGCAAGACAAGCGGCATACAGACTGCGGATAAACAAACACAATGTAAACCTCGGGAACCACAGACCTAATATAACAAAAGTGTTGATTGAGGAAGAAGTTCTAACGATGAAGTCGGACTTTATAAATGACCACTGCATCAGTAAAAAATTTTACGTGATAATACCACAGCAAAACAAATGGATAAAAACAGATATCTGGGAACGGTCAAAGGAACTGTCTGGTACACAAATGGAACCAAAAACCAAAAAGGCATTGGAGCTAAAATTTACAAGGACAAACACCAAGAAAAATGTGCCTCGATGCCAGAGACATGATTAAGAAAGGACTAGAGCCTGACAGACCAGTAACCATAATGTCAATCAGTCAAGCGGCATTGCAAGCCCTGCAATCGTCAGGAATAAAATCCAAATTGGTTATGACATGCATACATAGTCTGGAAACAGTAGCCACAACTTGCAAAGTTCACTTGGATACCTAAAGACCAGGAGATAAAAGGAAATCTCAGGGCAAATCAACTTGTCAAACAAGGAGCACAAGGAACATTTACTGGACCAGAACCCGCTATTGGGACCCCATACAAGACCGAAAAAGCAATAATCCGCAGCAAACTTGGGCGGAGCACAACAACCTGTGAAATAGCTGGAAGGGATTGACACATTCAAGAATATTCCTAGCTATTTGTATAATACCAAAACAATGAATACAAATGAGTCGTATTAGACTCCAAAGGCTCACAGACTCAACAAACACTTGCATAGAATTGGAATAGGAACGGGCCCTTTATGCCGCGGATGTAAGGAAAAAGATAAGACTTTGGTACATTTGCTGAATAAATGCGAAGCTTACAAACAGCAACGTATAATCATTTTTGGCAAACACAACCTAAACAAAGACTTGCTAAAAACAACTGGGTAAAGGTACTGAACTTTATCGAAGAAACGGAGTTGCTCGAGGAGTAAAACACCAGAGGTGTACAACAGGTTCAATAGAACCGCAGTGCTAGAGGCGCCACGCAAACCACCTCAAGGTAAGAAAGGTAAAAGGTGAGTTTTTTAGTCAGTAAATACCTGACACTCTTGAACAGCACGGGGTGCCCAGTGTCTTTTAAAGATTCATAAAATCTTTTTTTTACTGCAAAAAAGCCTTTGGAATGTGTGATATTAGATCAGTTTGTGATAACCAAACGACAAAAACGATTATAATTAGAATTCAGTATTCACTTTTTGTTAAGTTAAGTTAATAATCGATTAAGAAAAAAATTATTTATTATTATTTGCTAAAAAAATGGTTTCATCTCAACATGTTTGCAAGTTTTAAGCATGTTACGCTGGAATTTCTTCCCACAACATCTATTCATCCCAACTTGTATTTAAAAAAACGGTTTTGGTTGTCTACTAATTTGCCCTTGGCCTAATATATTAATAACAATAAATTAATGTTGATTATAAATTTGAGCATGAATTATAAATAATAAAATAGTTAATAATATATCATTATTTACATAGTATTTCACTTGATTCTTATGCTATATAAAAAAATTGCCACCTTTTTAGTTCATTTAACTATGCAATTAAATAATAAAATTTAGATGACTATATTGACATTTTACTAAGATTGTTAATACATTCTAAGAAATTAACAATCTTTAATGTGCAATGAACGTAAATACGTAAAATAAAATTGTATCACATTTTCTTTAAATTTAATAAATGATAAATTTTATGTAAAATGAATCAGGGTATACATCCTTCATCTCTCATCTCATCTCACTGGTCAAATTTATTTATGTTAAATATTGTATACATATTTATATTTGTAGTACGTGAGTGTATATTTATCATTCTCATTCATGTTATTCAAATATTGTAGCATCTATGAAAATTCCGTAGTAATTAATTTTTCTTACCCATTTCAAATAAAATGAATAAGAGAGCTATGATTAAATTAATTAATAAAAAGGTATAGAATTAAATGTCTAGCCCAAGAGAAAATGTATAAAACCCCTAATTCACAAATGTAGTTAAATTTCATTTTAATTACACATTTCAACACTGTACTTTTATTATACTTCAAATTTTATTATAACTTATGAATAACATTATATTTCATTACTTCTAATTTATCATATTTCTTGGTCTTATCCAATGCATTGTGATGAATGATGATGAATAATGAAGTAGCCATTAATTGTTGAATATTGTGACCAAAACTGCTGACATGCGCGATTATTATTAATAGGACACACTTAAGTGGTGAATGCATCCTAATTGGGCATTCTGCGCCCTCGGGAATCATTTCCTATGAGGAACTTAAACTACGAGTCGCTCATATTTACCGCGGAGAAACTTCAAACCGCAACTTGCACATTGTCGGCATATTAAACAAGTTTCAGACCGTATTATATAATATATTTACTCATTACTTCGAATTTTTATGTGAATTAAATTTTAATTGTCAAAAAGTGCAATAAAACTGCAGGAAGTACACTAATGATTTAAAAATATTGACAAAAAATGAATAGGTAAGTTAGTATTATGCAAAAAATATTTGAGCCAAGGATTTCTGCTTTAATCCACTTGACCAGCGCGAAGAATACGATCTAAATAATGGATGGAAAGCAGATTTTATAGTAAGTACAACATAATACGAATTAATACTAAATTTAATCATAAGAATTGATTTAATTATTTGTGAGATTTTGTCACTAAAGTGAATAAGTCTATTTATTTTTTCAAAATAACGTACGTGAACACGTTGACCTAAACATACTTTACTACCCTTTATATTAACCTGCAAACGCATATATCCTCATGCCGCACGTCGCTTTGTTAATAAAAGACAACGCAACAATCTAACTAAATACGTAATGCGACATATAACGACGACAGGATGTATTCATAACATGCAGGGACGTTTTTTTTTAAGTTAATAAATCATCCCTGGATAGCCCTTTCCCTTTTTTAGCTTGAAATAAATAATAAGTCCCTAATTTGAATGTAGTGCGTACCCTGGTTATGCTAATAGCATTTTTCTCAATTAAATTTGCATATGGGGTATTTTTAATAATGTCTGCCGTAATTGAGAGTATGAATTATGATGTGTGGAGTGTCAGAAATGAAGTAATTTACATGTGTGAGATTAAATTGTCGGTGATGAAAAAAATATTTTTAAATTTTAGTAAAATAAATAGTAATTTTGTATTAATTATTATTTAATTACAATTTACCTTAAAGCTAAAATTTCTAAATGAGATTTCCATTTCAAGTTTAAAATAAACACATTCGCAACAAAAAAGACACATCATCACGATCAAATTATATGTTAAAAAGTTCTCCATCGTAACAGCTTTATTTTACTTTCAAAACTTTTTTTTTTATACAAAGCATACCCAATATAAATATAAAACCGTCGAATATTTATTAATCGTTTAACTTTTTATCTACACTCCATTCCGTAACGTTTTTTTTTTTTTTTTTAGAAACACCCAATTACTTTTTTTCTGCCTTATTCGTCTGTACAAGTTCAAAGCAAATAAAAGCATTAAGAGTTAACAATCTGTAACATAAATCGCTCAAAAGTGTAAAAAGATTTTATTGTGCGTCGCATTTTATTGGAACATATTTTATAGAAAACGTGTGTAATCCAGCAGGATTAATTTAGTTTAGAACCTGTGTCGTAAAAAATTAAACGAATTAAATTATTCGACCCTTGTTAAATTTTGATGGGGATTAATATCGTGTATGACGGATATTGGTCGCAATTATATTACCGGTAGAATATTATTTTGTAATATATTTCTTAAAAGTTGAAATATAAAATGATACTTATATACTCTATAGAATTTGTTGAGTAAGATAATATAAACGTAAATGAGCAAGATGGCGTATAGAGAAAATTATCTAGCCTATAAAGTGCCTCAAATGCTTTAACTTTGGCCATATAGCAAGCAAGTACAACAAAGAAGAAGTGAAAACAAAACCATGAAGTAGCAAAAAGGTATAAAAGAAAAACCAGGGTGCTATATTTACAATCAGAAAAGATACAAAGCCAACGACATGGCGTGCCCAGAATACAAAAAAGCAGTCATAAAGATTAGGAGGCAAAGAAAAAAACCTTTATACAGATTCTACAAGTAAACCTCAATAGATGCAAAGCGACTATGGACCTCCACAGCAAACATGCAAAGAAAATTGTATAAACCTGTCCATAGTTTCCTAACCAAACCAGAAGATGGCAAGGCGCACCTCTATATTAGATAAACACACAAAACTTTCTAAAACAGGCAGCGGCAAAGGTTTTGTATGGGCAAAAGCGGTTAATACAACTATCTTCTCATGTTACTCGTTTTCCAAAGCAACAACCAAAAGTTTTAAAGAATTTCTGCTAGAACTGAGCATAGACATCAAAGCCAATAATCCCAACATTCTCATATGCAAAGATTGTAATGCAAAATCTTCTATCTGTGGATCAACGGTCGAGAACAAAAAAAAAAACAATTATTAACAAAGTGGATAAACGGCATGGATCTCGCAGTGCTCAGCGCAGAAAATACCCCCATCTACAAAATTAACAACAAAAGATCATACGTGGGTGTGTCTTTCTGCACACAAAATTTACAAAAAAGTACAAAGATAGTTCGTGAAACCGTGAACCTTAGTAACCATAAAAATATCTACATAGTTATCGACAAAACAACAACAAAGAACCAAAAATCAACAATTCAGAGAAAAATTAAAAACCATATTCTCAGAACATACTGAAAAAGAGTTTAGATGCCAAGACAAATTACTTTCAGCAGAAATGCTAACGGACACCGTCAAAAAAAGCATACAACAAAACCTTTGAAAAAAAGACGCCAAGGTTAGAAGAAGAGCAGACTTTTGATGGAATAAAAACATCGCCGATCTACGTAAAAGCTGCATTTTAGCAAGACAAAGTTTAGCAAAGAAAAACAAAGTAGCACCAAACGAGCAACTCACAACCAAACTTAACACAACATCAAAGCAAAAAAAAAGGAGCTTAAGCAAGCTATAAAAGCTTTAAAAATGAATTGCTGGTCAAAACTGTGTAAGGAAGTAAACTAAGATGTTTCTGGTACAGGATATCAACTGGTCACAGGTACATTGGGTATCCGCAGCTCGGTTAAACTAAACTAAAAGCAACAGCTTGACATAGCTAAACAAGTTTTTTCGTGCCATAAAAAACCAATTGGCAGTACAGCTCCACAAGTACTAAAGACATTCCTATCTGCAACTGATAAAAAAATCAGACCAGGAAGAGCCGCCTGCCCGGACGGTATTTCTCCGGAAATCACAAAAACTGTAGCAGAACAGAGCATGGAGATTGTAGTAGACGTATTTAACAAACTGTTTAAAGTAGGAAACTTCATACAGATCTCTACGTCTTCTCAATACTATCGAAAAATTACTCGAGCACGTTATAAATCAGAGACTACAAAACAAAATCGAAGCAACTGACGGACTCGTTGACTACTAATACGGGTTTTGCAAGCAGCGTTCTACTATAAATGCATAAAGACAAGTTAAACAGCTAGCCGAAACCGTTAGAAAACACACAAAAACCTTTGCCGCGTTATTTACGCGGATTCCGTAAAAAGGTATAGACTTGCAAAGGACAATGCGTTCATTTCGATGGGACGATGCGGTCAAACAAGCTTTCGTGGCCGTTAAGTTAAATAAAGTTACTCGCATGGGAGCAGCAATGTACCAAAAGAAACTGAAACAAAAGCGAATTCAGTTAAGTCAACTCACAGTAACGAACAGGAATGTTACGCCATTACGTGGGCCATTAAGAAGTACAGGGCCAACCTGGTAGACTGTCGGTTCCAGCTGAAAATCTAGCGTTGGTGTGGCTATCCAGTACCCAAAACATCAAGTCTAAGTTTATACAAAGGTTTGCTTTTTGCCAAATTCTCGTTCAACATCAAGTACACTTCCGGAGCCGAGAACCATCTGCCGGACGCGCCATCCCGAGGGCCCAGCGACAAAGGAGCCGGCAGCTATTCAACGATCTGGATCGACTGGTACCTCCCGACGCCAGGGTCTGGTCAGTCTTACGGGTCTCTACCATCAAATACTGCGGCAGAACCAGGGCATCTAAACAAAAAGTCATTGCACTACAAACCTTGGGGGTTGAGACTGTGGCCGCAGTCGTGAAGCAAAGCCAACATCATCGGTTTATACTAACCGTGATGGACATGTGCACTTGCTGGGTGGAAGAATTTGCCACGAAGTACACTACCAGCGAAGTAACCATCTAGGTTCTGGAGCCGAACAAGGGCCGGGTCAGTCTAAAGCAAAACATTACCGACCGCCTCGAAAACAGGGACGACCTAACGTCTACTACTAGCCATTAAGACGGTCGGGGTAGCTGGAGACGCTAACCGCCTACCCCGCATAGCCGTCCAGATTAACGGCTTGACCCACGAGGTAATCACTTCGTGGGTCAAATCGACTGCAGAGAAATTTCACGCGGCTGAATCTTGACGCCTCCCTCACCCCCTATTAATTACCGGCAGCTCAATAAGGCCATTTCCTGAAATGAGGAAAAACTTAAAAATTTACCAAAATGGATTTCACCACCGGATATTGGAAGATACCACTCACTATCTTTGCCGCTCCTTGACGGCGGCACAAACTAATTTAAAGTGATGCCGTTGGGGTTAAATAAAGTCCCGGCAAGCCGCTTGAACACCACTTTAAACTATTGATTTGTCATCATGCTATAGAGTGACCTACCCACCCACTCAAGTGTTTGTTATCAAGAGATTGCATATTTGACCTCCCTGCGAACGTCAGAGGTTTTGTCGCAATAGAAAGTAGAAATCCGTGATTCAATCTTCTGATAACCAACACTTGGGTGGGTGGATAGGCTACTCCAATCCAAACTATTAACTTGTCATCATGCTATAGAGTGACCCACCCGCCCACCCACCGTTATCAAGAAATTGGATATTTAACCTCTGTACGGACGTCAGAATTAATTTTGTCACAAGAGAAGCTCATGATCCAACTTCTTGATAACCAACACTTGCGCGGGTGGTTGGGCCACTCCAGTCCAAACTATTGATTAGTTATGATGCTATAAAGTGACCCACTCACCCACCCAAGTGTTTGATATCAAGAATTTTATAGTTTGACTTCTCTGCGGACGTCAACAGTTATTTTGTCACAAAAGAAAGTTGTGATCCAACTTCTTGATAATCAACACTTAGTTGGGTGGGTGGGCGACTCCAGCCTAAACTATTGACTTGTCATCATGCTATGGAGTGACCCACCCACCCACCCACCCAAGTGTTTGCTATTAAGGATTTGATAGTTTGACCACTCTTCAGACATCAACAGTTATTTTGTCACAAGAGAAAGTCGTGATCCAACTTCTTGATAACCAACACTTTGGTGGGTAGATGCTAATCCAGTCCAAACTATTGGCTCGTCATCATGCTATGGAGTGACCCACTAACCCACACTTTGTTATCAAGAGATTACATATTTAACCTTTCTGCGGATGTCAGTAATTTTGTCACAATAGAAAGTAGAAAACCGTGATCTAATCTTTTGATAACCAACACTTGGGTGGGTAAGTGGGCCACTCTATTCCAAACTATTGATTTGCTATTATGCTATAAAGTGACCCACTCACCCACCCAAGTGTTCGTTATCAAGAAATTGATAGTTTGACTTTTTTGCAGACTTCAGAAGTTATTTTGTCACAACAGATGGTCGTGATCCAACTTCTTGATATCCAACACTTAGGTGGGTGGATGGGCAATTCCAGTCCAAACTGTTGACTCGTCATCCTGCTATGGAGTGACCCACCCACCAACCTAAGTGTTTGTTGTCAAGAGATTGCATATTTGACCTCTCTGCGGACGTCAGAGGTTTTGTCATAATAGAAAGTCGTGATCTAATGTTTTGATAACCAACACTTGGGTGGGCCACTATGTACTTATAAAAAAAAAAGATCTCGCCCCATTTAGCAAACATTATCTACTCTTATCTGGAAAACCGGGTGGTAACGGTAGGCAAACAAAGTATTATGGAAATGACGTGTGGTGTTCCACAGGGTTCAATTCTTGGCCCTACGCTGTACTACGTAACCCTGATTGGCTTCGCTGACGGTAAAAACAGAGAGGCTATAGAAAAAGTGACGAAATGGTCCATCTGGAAAATTAGCTAAAGGAAAAGTGTCTAACCATAAAATACCGAAAAACAGAAGCCGTTGTCATAGCCGGAGAAACACGCTAAACAGATAGTTGTAAAGATTGGTTTGAACAAAATCCGAAGCCAAAATAGCGTAAAGTACTCCTGACTACACATTGGGAAAGACATAAACATGTAAAACCATCTCCAACAAACTTCAAAAACAGCTGACGCCTTAAGTCGGTTGATGCAAATGTGGGAGGAGCAGGACCAGGACAAAGAAGATTGATAAGCTCTTTGGTGGAGTCCATTATGCTCTACAGGGCTCCAATATGAGCTGAGAAAATAAAGAAAGCCAACCACTAAAAACTGTTGGAAAAAGTTTAACAAAAAGCAGTGACAAAAATTGCAAGCGCGTATAGAACAACATCTACTAAGGCTATCCAGGTAGTGGCCGGGATTATTCAAGTACACCTCTTAGCAAAAAAAGCGAGCCGTTACAAACAGCAAAAAAAAAGAAAACCAATGCCAGACAGAAGACTATGGAAAGTTGAGAAGAAGAATAAAGTCTCCCATAATGATTGTGTCTATCATGAAGAAAAAAGAAAAAGACAACAAAAGTAAAACGCAACAACAATAGGTAATGGTAAAACAATGCTGAAAGGTGATTCCTTGTAGGTAGAACCGTATTTTGAAAGCTATTTAAAAACTTTCCTTAAATCGGTGAAGCATTTTTTGTGGTTTTTAAAAAAACAACAATGTTGTCAAAGTAAAGTAGTGCAATTTTATTTTGTAATTTGTGCTTCTTAACAAGTACTACTAGTGTTTGCTGATGCTAGGTTTTGATATGTTAGTAGCGCTTTGGTGGTGCTGGGTGTCGATGACCCAAAAAAACCTCTTAAAATGATTATTTCTGAATAAATTATTTGGGTGACTACGTTTGTAGTTAACCGTTTGGTGGAAGTAATCTATTCCATAAGATGTCCATCCTAATTTTTTTACAATGTACCTCTACATTTTTGAAAGTAATCAAAGTTGGTGCCCATCTCTTGGAACCATGGGTTTTCAAGGACAATTTTTTAACTGCAGACTAAGAAGAAAATACGTTGTTTACCTGGACCTCCACAGTTTCGGTAATAGCAAAAAAGGATCTATCTGCCTGCGTTATGGGTATTAAGTCCTGATAAAAGTGCAACAGTTTGAGTACCCTATTTCTAAATTTTGGCTAGTTCTAGTGTTAACGAGGATGGCTTTAGTTTGACCAATGGAAATAAGGCAAAATGAGTAAATTAAGTAAATTATTATAAAAAATCATCAATCATAAGTACAAGAATTAAGCTCAAGAATTTTATAGTTTTACTAAGAAGCAACAGACCTTAATTTAAGAAAAACTTCTCATCTCAAATCTATTATCACATTACAACCGCTCTAAATTTGACTAAAATAAAAAAATATTTAATGACTAAAATAAGAAAACAAGTCTGATTCTTCAAATTATAGCCCGATTGCATTATTGCCTAATCTGCCAACAAAAAATTAAAAAAATATATTAATTTCCACATTGTCAAGCTCTTAGAACAAAATAACTTTATCAGATACCCAATATGGATTTTGATCAAAAAGTTTGACAAATTGAACTCTACCTTAGAGAAACATGGGAAAATTTTTAAAAAATCTATTAGATGTAAAATGTTTTTTACTTCTGTTCAACTTTTGAATATATATAAAACTTATATTTGTTTCTGTATTAAATAAATATTGTTCCCAAGTATGAGAAAAACATCGAAAACTACACTATCTCTTCTAAACTCTATTAAAAAACAAGCTATTCGGATCATTGCCAATCCTAAATTGACTAATGACTTAGATACTTTACAGTACAGGCGTAATATTGCAGTTCTTTGCATTTTCTATAGATATTTTAACGGAGATTGTTCAAACGAATACAAAACATATTGCCATCTAAACAAATATTTACTCGTAGAACAAGGCTTGTTAGGAATTTTAACAAATATTCACTGACCTAAACTTTTAAGAGAGATTTCTTTAACCGTACTATCGACAAATAGAATAAACTTCCAAATTCAGTTTTTCCCGAGACTTGTAAGCCACAAATATTTAAAGTCAATGTATACAGACTGCTTAAATCTAGTTTTCAATGAGATAGTTTCAGCAAGTGTGGTTTCATTCGTTGAAATTTAAAGGTATTTCTATGTTTTTGTAGCATATGATGTAATTACTAAATATCACATTTTGAAATAAAAAATCAAACCTCTTAATAACAAATACTTGGGCAAAAGGTAAAAAATTTCAATTAAAGTTTTTGCTGTAGTACCCCAACCACCCGCTCAAGTGTTACTCATAGAAAAATTAGATGTCACACTCTCCTCTTTAACCTATTTTATGCTAATGCATTCATTTTACATTTGCAAAATGGTTTTTGTTAAAGTACCCTAGCCAATGTTTGTGATTAAAAGATTGAATGTCACACTCTTCTCTTTGAACTAGTTTATAGGAAAAAAAACATCCAATCTTTTGATAACAAACACTCACATGAAGACTTGGTGTGCGGTAAGGTAAATCCTCAACTTAATAGTAGATCAATATTAAACCATTTATTTGCAAACTCTTTGGCTAGAGATAAAAAACTTGTTGACGGTCAAAAAAGTCATATTTTAGAAAAGTGAATTTGCTTGTAAACAATAACGGACTTTGAGGTTGGTTTGCTTAGTTTGTTATGCTTACAAATAACCAGATAATGCAGAATCAGCTATGATTAGGTTACTTTTTGGTATTCAAAACGTGATGTTTAATCGGTAACTGTAAACTATCAGAATAAGCAAACTTTAGAAGTTTTATGGGCAGCCAATGAAGTACATCAAAGTCATGGATCTCTGCCGGCAAGAGAAAATTATGTTCTTGGTCCAACAATAGATTAATAATAACAAAGATATAAGAACTAATCTGAACTACATCTAACAATACTTCCACATTGTAAGATGGACGAGTAATGTTATAGGTCCTATTTCACTAAACATAGTCACCCCAAAAAATGAATTCCTAAACAAGCATTCTAAGAGCTTTTCACGACCTTTGCCACAAAGTTATCCAAACCACCAACACCAAACACCACATAAGTAGTAGTGTACCAGGCTCAATTATTAGACCCTACCCACGCAAGAATCCGACCGTAAGCCTTCAAGCTTTTTTTTTTTATGACGTAGTGAGTTGTTGGCTCTCAACAAGTGGCCCTTAAGAATAACTTACGCATGGTAATACCTTCCGGTTTTCTTCTCTGCGCAAATCCTGTTGTTTTAATGTCCCTGTCTAAACTAGCCTTCAAGCTAAGTCTAAAAACCGCTACTTACTATGGCACCCAAATGCTGCAAATTACAAATATGTCTCCCCGTCTTTTTAAATATCAAAAAACATAAATAATACTAAAAAATTGTATATTTACGCAGTTGGCGCGCGTGTTGATGCTTCAGAAGGTAAGAAGTAATGTGGGGTTTCTGGCTAAACTGCCACAGGGAATGGTACAAACAACCCGAATTTTGTGTGAGTCATCATACGCGCAACGTGAACCACAAAACATCTCACCAAACTAAAGTCCTCAAACCACTTAAAAAATATGGTTTGATTTGCAAGCTATCTAAATGCAAGTTTGGTAATAAAATATCACCAAAATAGCACAGTGAGCCCTTCACCAATAACCTGACCAAAATTAAAGAATATTTAAAACCATAATAAACTTTTTAAGCGTCTGCTACTGACTGGTTATAGGAATACCTTTTACAGTTTGCAAATCAAAAAGTCTATACTAATAAAAAACACAATTGATCAAGCCTTCAAAAAACCTTTTGACTGGCCATTACACCTCTACCTACCACAACCAGATGTTACCTATTAAAAGAAAATTTAGGTTTTTGATCATCCTAACAACAACAACAAACTGGTAATAGTTTAATCAAGAGATTTATTGTTAAACAATTTTCTTATTTCTATATATAGATATACAAGCATACAAGAGGTGGGACAAACACTAAATCCTTTGATGACTAACACTAGGGCAAATGGGTGGGTCACAGTAAAAATAGTAACCGGTCTACAAATTTAACTTTATTTCCAACCACTCACCCCAACGTTAGTTATTAAGAGATTTATTGTTAATCAATTCTCTCATATCTAAATCCAAGCATACAATGAGATGGGACAAACAATGAATTATTTAATGACTTGACAACAAACCTAAGTTTTATGCACAAATTTTTGCTTTTTTGATCCAAACCCAAGTTTTGTACTTTTCTTTTTCCAAATTTAAACTTTTGTAACAGATTAATTAGTTAATTAACTTTATTTTTAAACTTTTTTGATCCAAACCTAAGTTTTGTGTTTAAATTTTAACTTTTTTTGCAACAAACATAAGTTCTGTGCATATCATCCAACTTTTTTGACATAACTATACCCAACCTGAGTTTTCTGCATAAATTTTAACTTGCCTGGCTCCAAATGTGAACATTTTAAACTTATTTATGGGCACAATTTTAACTTTCAAGACCCAAACCTAAGTTTTTGCCCCACTTTTCAACCAAATTAAGAATTTTTTAGTTTTATATTTCAACTTTTTTTACCCTAAACCTAGTATTGTACAAAGTATCCAACTTTTCCATCACAAACTTAAGTTTTGTAATTACATTTCAATGTTTTTACTCTAAAACTTAATTTGTTTCAACTTTTTGCTCTCAAACTTTAATTTGTTTAAAATTTTACCCAAAATTTGACTTTTATTAACATTTCAAAATCACACCTAACTTTTGGGAATAAATTTTAACTTTTTAGGTCCAATTCAAGTTTTTGCTCCATATCTATCCAAGTTTTCTTTCAGAATATGTTCCTAACCTAATTTTTTAGATTTAGATTTTAATTTTTTTGTCTCATTTTGATCCAAAACCAAGTTTTGTGTTTAAATGTTCAATTTTTTAAACAAAATTTAACTTTTTGTTAAAAACCACAGCAACTAAGTTCCTAACCTAATTTTTGAGATTAAATTTCAACTTTTTTAGCAAAACTCATAACTTTTGTGCCCAATTTTCAACATTTTTGCCATTGCATTAACTTTTTTAGCTAAATCTAAACTTATAAGTTCATTTTTGACAACAAAACTAAGTTTTGTGCACAAAATTGAACTTTTTAGGCATTTTTTATCAGATTTTGTACTTCAATTTTAACTTTTTGACAAAAACATAGGTTTTGTGGTTAACATATTCAACATTTTTGACACAATACCTAACTTTTCCTAAGTTTTCTGCTTAAATTTTGAACAGAGTTTCTGAGCACAATTTTTAACTTAACGGTAATTTCCAGACATTTCAAAAAAATTAGTTTTAAGCTTAAATCTTAAATTTGTGTGCACTCTAACTTTTGTGCTTAAATTTTTAATCTTAAACCCAAGTTTGTTTAAACTTTTTAGAACTTATTGCCCCAATCTTAACTTTTTTTGTCAAAGTTTGAACATTGCAACTAACCTTTTAGTCTTAAATTTAACCTAACCTAATTTTTGAGTTAAACTTTCTACTTTAGGAGCATCTCACTAAGCTAGGAAAGATCATCAAACGGCTCCAAAAATACGGCTTGACCTACAACCAGTCATTCACAATTACTTAATCCATACCTTCCAGGAAACAGCAATGACATTTTTAGGCATCTGTGCCTGGCTACAAAAGTAGACCGCCTTCATCCGCTACTATACCTTTACAACAAAATCTTAAATTTATCTTGCAAGTGAACGCCAGCCACGTAGAACAATCTGTTAAAAAAAAACAGATAAAACCAAAAGTGGTCTCAACCTGACATGCAACTTGTAATTCACAATTACTTAACTTTAATTAGAAAACCAAGAAACCAAAGCTACCAAAAAAAAAAAAAAATAGAAATCTGCACCTGGCTACAAAAGTACGTCTCACAATTTGTAGACTTAGCAAGCTAAAACATAAAACCTAATCGAGCCATTAACAAAATAAAATCCGCTCTTACCCGCTACTTTACCTTTACCAACTACAACCAAATTTTGCAAGTAAACGCCAGCCATGTAGGATAAAGCGCAATCTGTAAAAAAAAAATGGAAAAGACCAAAAAATGGTTAACACAGCAATGAACTAAAATGTTAAGCAAGTATGAACAATCAAAAATACCGAGCGAACTAGGAAAACAATAACTTTGTTCTTCGCACAAACAAGGTCCTAGTCAGACTGACCAATGTCAAGTCAAGCTGTTCAAACAAAAAATTTAAGCAATTTAAGAAGATCAAGTACCTAGCTCACTGGATTACTGCTCAATCAATCAGCTTACTATCAAATATTTTAGCCTTAACCATAAACTACCCAAAACCATCAGAAAAGAACTATCAATCTTTTTAGACATCTGCAACTGGGTTTGGAAGTACGTCTGACATGACAAGACATTTTGACAAAAAAACCAATCAATCATTTATAGAAGTAAAAACCGCCCTAAATTGGTCATTGCACCTCCACTAACCGTAACCAGGTCCTAAATTTGTCCTGCAGATACACGCCATGTAGAACAAGGCACAGTTCTCTATAAAAATACGAAAAAGATTAAATGATGAACAACAAGCTGAAAAGCCAAGTTGTGTTATGAGCAATCAAAAAATGCCAAGTGTACTTAAAAAAGCCTAAATTCATCTTTTTTTTTTTTTTTTTTTTTTTATTAACTAAATTTATTATAATATATTTACATATTTACAACATTATATTTTTTTTTCTCCCCACTTGCTGCTTTACACCGTTTCCATATATGGTAGGTTGCAAAGCTTCGTATTCGGGGCACTTTGGCAGAAAAAAACAAAACTTTAGTTTGAGAAAAGCCAAACCAATAATTTCGGTGCGCTCAAAAAAAAAAATCAAATTCAGATCAAGACAGTCCCAAAACCATAAAAAAAACAAGAATGTTGACTGAGCAGTACAACCCGGACACCTTACAAAAAAAAAAAAACTAAGCTAACCACAAAAAGCAGAAGCTACCGTTTTTCTTGCTTGCAACAACCCCAGCCGCTGGAACAACTGTTCTTATTAAAACAGACTTGACCAAAAATGTCTACAGATACGAAAAATCCTTTGATGCCTCTAAAAGCTGTATAAAGTGAACTCTAACCAAGAGGTCAATTCTGATCTTGCTACTTTTGTTATCGATAATTTTTTAAAAAGATGGCCGGCAAGATGGTCGGGTCAGACGTAAAAGAGAACGCTCCTGAAGTAAAGAAGTGTAAATGTGGTGTATTTGCAGTAAGTGGACTCAAATGTGTCACATGTAACACTATTTATCATCAAAGTTGCGTTAAGAAGTTAAAAGAAGTTCAATTTCTTAATGAATTGGAGATAAAGTGCTGTGTAACCGAAGATAGTGAAAACCCGCGTGTTTTTAAAGTGGAAATTACGTATCTAAATGAAATTATTAAAAATAAAGACATAATTATCGAGTCAAAAAATGCATTAATTGAAGGGTTAAACGACAAAATAGCTCTCTTAGTGGAAAAAATTAATTCATTTAAAAGTATACAAAATGATAGAGTTTTACAAAAACCGCCAATTCAGAGTTCAAAAACCTCTAAGATAAAAAGTTCTCTGAAAGATGACCCTCAAATAAATAAAAATATGGGAACAAATAAATGTGAAGAGATATCAAAAGAAATAACCCACAAAAACAATATTACATTATTAGAGAAACAATCTGAAGAAAAACTAACCGATATTATTTATATAAATAAGGATTTAAAACAAATTAACGAAAAATGGACAAAGGTAGTACGAAAGAAACCTAAACAATTAAAAACAGTAGTTGGTTCTTGTAAAGATATGAATAATGAATTAAAGGCGTCCGAAAAATATGCGTGGATATATATTGGAAAATGTGCAAACTCGGTATCAGTGGAAACTATTAAAACATTTATGTTAACTAAACATCCTGAAATTAAAATTAAAGAAATTGATGAGTTATCTACTAAAGGAAGAAATAAAGCATTTAAACTGGGAGCTGATTATACATACCTGGACAAGTTAATGAATCCGGACACATGGCCACAAAATATTGCAATACGCAGATATAATTTTCCCAGTAATCCAGCTGATAAAAATTTTCAATCAAAGGAAATCTCACAAGAAACAACTTAACATCATTCAATATTAACAATAACATGAACACCCAAAGCACAAACATAACGGGACCTGAAAGGAATTTCTATCTTCTTCACAACAACATTAGATCACTTGGAAATTGTACGGGGGAATTATCAATAATTACAGACGAATGCGAAATTGATTTTCTCTGTCTATCGGAGCACTGGAAGTCTGAGGATCAGATACATACCCTCAATATTATAAATTTCAACTTAGCATCATACTACTGCCGTCAGCCTAACACCCACGGAGGGGTGGCTATTTACTGTAGGGAAAGAATAATATATAGCTGTCGCGAGGACATCAACCGTCTATCTGTGCTAGCCGACTTCGAGTGCTGCGGCGTTGATATCAATACAGGTTGTAACAAAAAGATAACTATTGTAAACGTTTATAGAACTCCCACTAGTGACACAAACATATTTTTTTCTAAATTAACAATAAATAAATTATATATTGATAACAATACATACTTTGTAACGGGCGATTTCAACATAGACGTTCGACTTGATTCTAATTCGACATTTATATTTAAAAATCTTGTCGAATCTTATGGTAGTAACTTATTAATTAATGACTACACAAGAGTTACATTCAAATCTAAAACATGCATTGATAATGTTATAAGCAATTCTAAATTGGTATCAGAGGCCACTGTGATAGATACATATATTTCTGATCACAAGGGACAACTCGTTAAATTTAAACATGCAGGCAGATCTTCAACTGAACCTTGTCTATATCGCAACTTTTCTGAACAAAATGTTAATGCATTCAATACTACTCTTTTAGAAGAAGATTGGAATTATATTCGATCTGCAGACACTGTGGACAATAAATTTAACTTATTTATTTCAAAGTTTTGTTTCTATTACAATCAAGCTTTTCCTGAGAAAAAATTACTTAATTCTAGTAAACGACTTAAGATAATACCAACTCCTGAATTAATCGATTGTAAACAAAAAATACAGTTATATTGCACAATTTGTACTTATAATCCTGAATATGGACCAGTATTAAAATACCTAAAACAAAAATATCACCGTCTTCTAGAATCAAGTAGAAAACTATATTATAATAATAGAATAAGTAATTCCCATAATAAAACTAAAACGGCGTGGCAGATGGTTAAAGAATTAACGGGTGCAAAAAATAAGAATAAATCTATCAGTGAGAATCCAATAAATGAGTCTAACAATTTAAATAACTTTTTTATAAACGCAGCAGCTAACTTATTAAACGACACGTATTCGAATACTTCAAGTTGTGACATTAATATAAACAACTGCATCAATAATATAGAGACCAACCCATATACCATGTTTATATCCCCTGCCACTCAACAGGAAATTTTAAACACAGTTAACCAAATGGATGGCAAACGAAGTACTGGCTTAGATAATATACCTATGTTTATTCTAAAAAAATCTATATATAGTATTATCGGACCTGTCGAATATTTAATAAACGAGTCATTGCAAAAAGGAATATTTCCTTCTTGTTTAAAATCAGCCATTGTAAAGCCAATCTACAAATCTGGAGATACTCTAGATTTTAACAACTATAGACCGGTTAGTCTATTGTCATGTTTCTCCAAAATCATTGAGACAGTTATGGCTGTTAGATTAACAGATTTTTTCACAAAATTTAACTTATTGTCAACATCACAGCATGGTTTTATCAAAAAGAAAAATACTGATACAGCTCTTTTTGAATTTAATCAGCTAGTGTTAAAAGCTTTGGAAAAAGGAGTACTTCCTTGTGGCGTATTCTTAGATCTCTCTAAGGCATTCGACAGCATTAATCATAAAATATTACTGTCAAAAATGCATAAATATGGAATTCGCGGAACGGCGTACAAATGGTTTGCCTCATATCTTCACAATAGAAGTCAGATGGTAGTTCTTAACGGAATTAATGGTAAAGTGTTGTCGGAACCATTAGAAGTTTATCTGGGAGTGCCACAAGGAAGTGTTCTGGGCCCATTACTTTTTAATATCTATATAAATGACATTTTCAAAATAACACAAGAGTCTAATCATAATATCATAAATTACGCTGATGACACAAATCTCTTAATCTCCGAGCCTAATTTTGTTGATCTAGCCGATAGTAGCTCAAGGCTTATAGTACTAATAAAGAAATGGTTTTTTAACAACCAATTGGTATTAAATGTGAACAAAACTAACTGCATTCTTTTTAAAACTAATGAAAATACTGATACCCCAGTTAGTATTAAACTGGATGGAAATGAGGTAAAATTTCAGAAGTGTACAAAATTTTTAGGTATACAAATAGATGACAAACTAAAGTGGACCGAGCATGTAAAGTATATGTCAACCAAACTTTGCAAAATATGCTACCAATTAAGAGTATTAAAACAAAATTTGACATTTGAAGTACTGAGAATGGCGTACACTGCAAATTTTGTCTCCATTTTTCGATATGGCATTGTATTCTGGGGAAACATGCCAAACTTACAAAAAATATTCATTCTACAAAAGCAAGCACTTAGAATCATTCTTGGTTTCAAACCAAATGAATCATGCAAATCTCATTTTAGAAAAAATAATTTACTTACTGCTCCTGCAATATATATTTTAGACTGCGTCCTTTTTCTGCTCAAAAATAAACATAAGTATACGAAAAATCAAATTTCTCATTCCTATAACACAAGGCACAAAACCGATCTAATGTTTGAGATTCATAGGCTAACCAGTACTGAAAAAAGCGTTTACTATACCAGCATTCGGTTTTTTAATCATCTACCACCTGAATTAAAATCTGAAGGTAACATTATGGCGTGCAAAAGAAAACTGTTACTCATATTAATTAATTAAGAACCTTATTGTATAGAAGATTTTCTCAATAACAAATTTTAAAGTCTATTTTTGTTTATTAATGCTTTTCTGACACTATTTTATACACTAGGTACCCATTGTAATCTGTTTGTTGTTGTGATGTTGTACATATGTAAAAAATAAAGAGTATTATTATTATTATTATTATAAATTAAAAATACCCCATTTTAATAAAATCTATGTAGCATTTGGTCTTACCAATGACAAAAATTTCAATGATCAGAATTTACACCCCAAAACCAAAAGTTGTAGCCTCACCTCCCCCAACAAAAACAAAGTCATTCTGAAAACCGACCATAGTCCAGAAGTGAAAAGTATGTATGGTAATTTATCCACCACCGTCAAAAGAAAAAAAAATGTAGAAGAAGGCCCACTTACATACTCACTCAAACAATAAACTTTGGGACCTTACTAAAATAATACTTTTGCACAAGCTCGGCAACAAAAAAATCTCATTGTACTGATTTTGCCAATCTAAATAACTTTGATCAAAATCTAAGTTATGCACAAGCATCAAGAATGGCGTTTTTTTTACTACCACGCTCCAATTATTGATACCTCGGCAATTACTTATTATTATTGCGCGTTTTACAGCTATTTTACATCGCCCCAGAATTCTTACGATTTGTTTGAAGAGGGTTTATGGGACCAACGGCTTATTAGGTGACTTCCAAATTACCCCGATGGATAAAGAGCAAGTTATTATTTTAGTCATATTTGGGGATCGAACCCCAGACTGTCAGTGTGCTACGCTAACGCTCTATAACTGAGCTATCTCACCTACTTAAGATATAGAACGCTCATTTTGGATTTAAATTTTATACGGAGATTTTCTGTGGACACTTTCAGAACTAATTATAAGTTTATAAATTACTTTTTAATTTTAAGTAATGTTTTGTTTGTCTAAATGCTTAAACTTTGTTAATTACTAATAGTTAAGACCACCCATTTTGATATTATGCTAATCAATTACTGTTAATTAATGAAATGATCAAATTATTAGTTAATACTGTACAATTATTAAAATTTACAACTGACCTAGACTTCTTAATAAGGAAGAAAATGTCTTTTATATGCACGTATAGTTTCTGCTCATTTGGTTTCCTGGCTATTGAGGCTATTAAAAAGTTTATCCAAATTCTATACCCACAGTATTTTTAATAGAGAATAACTAAATTTTCAAAGTTTTAATTGTTTAGAACTTAATATTAAAGTGTTAATACAAATTTTTAAAAAAACATTTTATTAAATTAATATTACTTAACAAAATTGTTTTATTAATTAACTTTGAACATCTAAACCATTCAAACCACACTCCGGTGGCTATTTTCTGTTAAATTCAACTCTAATTGAAGCATTTTGTGTTTGTCACTAACCTGATAGCCATCGTAGGTCCACGACGCCCATTTCATGTGGCAGCTCTGTAGATCAAAAGGGAAATACTCCACGTTTATATCACACGATGAACGATAAATGCCGTGACTTAACCACACAACCTCACCAGTACTTGACACTATCACGTTTGTATTAATCACAGACGATTGGTATTGAGGATCGGCGCTGAAATAAAAATAATTAATTAATATTCATGCAACCATGAAATTGATTGTAATATTTGTTGTTTCATATATTAATTACATAGTGGAAATTTTGCAGACAAATGCAGAATAATATAGTATCTATTAGACATTTATCATTTATATTCTAAACGCTTTAAAAGCCAATGCAAAACAATTCCGATTAAATTTATTAAAGCGTAATGTTCCTATATATCATATTAAATGGATTTAACCCACAGAAATAAATGTAATTCGTTATAAATTAATAATTAATTTGTTTTACGGATTAAGGTGAAGTTTTATGTATTTAATTTATTATAACTGGTTGATTATATTATTTTATTTTGTATTGTAACAAACTGCAAATAATGTTTAACCTATTAACAGTGATAATCCATTACTTCCCCTATTTAACACGTAGCAAAAAAAATGCTAAATAAGAGAAACGACCTCCAATGTCAATATATATTGATTCGTGAGCAGATTGCATAATTTACCGGATAATGAACTGAAACATTTCTCCCATACTTCTTCTAACATGAAAAGGGGGAAAAAGGAAATCCGATAAACCAATTCGTTGAATTTTCACACTCGATTTTCTAGGACTGGCATATCTTCTTCAAGCATTTTATAAAATGACACATTTTGATTATAAATTTGCATTTATAAGTGTTGGATTTTTTATTCAATTTTCTTGTGTGATATAGTTTGATGAAGTTGGTGAAGATATGGAAGTTTCGTGTTGCTTTCTAAGGGGAATAATTGATCGGGTCCCATCAGTAAACAAGATTTTCGAAGTCTATATTATGTTATACATAGTTAATAATGTTTTAGTGGCTATTAATATCTAATGTATGTTAGAAGTATAAGTGCTTGATATTAATAAAATCTAACTTATTATTTATAAATATTTTGATAAATTAAATTTTAATAATCAATTCTATTTTAATTAATTATTTTTTATAGTTTATTTAGAAGTAATTATATTGTATCGATCAGAAATGTGAAGACAGAAAGAACAAAAAAATTAAAAGTTTAAATAGAGAAATGATATTTCTTATTGATGACACCACTTTACAATTCCATATAGATAAAAACTAAGTAATCCATTCGATCTAACAACTTCTTGGCTATAAATATAAATTTAGGTTAACAAATTCCATTATTCCAACCATAAAATGTAGCAATTGTTCGCATATGAAAGATGTCACAAACATAATATATTTCATAAAATCACATAAATAAAAAATGTAAACTTCTACCGGGATTCAGCATACAAAACTCATAAAAATCTGATTATTCCACATGCTCTCTCTTTATTATTAATTTACCTTTCAACACACATGCAAATTTTATTGAGGGAGCAATATAAATAACAACATAACAAACAGATTTGTTATTGATGCTTTTACAAGTACACGCACGTTTTATATGTAAAAATAAATAAAATTTAATTCAGTTATTAAAAATTTTATTCAAAAATAGTTTATATTTAACACTATGTTCCTTTAACACATTGGTTACTGAAACTGCAAAAACAAGATGAAAAGACGTCCTTCTTTCTGCAATTTACGCAGGTATGTAACGGGACTTTTATAATTTAAGTTTTGCCCATGCAAATAGAAATATTTCCTTCAACTTTAATTAAAACGGAATTTATTCTGAGATAAAGTTAATTGGAGAAAGAAATATACAAAGAGATATCTTTGTTTAAACATGTCGCTAAAAATAAAATGTTTTTTTTAGGAGTAAATTAACTCTTTATTTTATGTAACGCTTCACATAATTTGTAAATTATAAATAGCTGGAAATGATTCAATTTTATAATTGGAATAAGATGTTTTTGTAGAATTATTATTAAATTGTCAATTATAATTGATGTTTATTCTAGTAAGGAATTGTATGAATTCAAATGTAATGATTAATATTTAAAATTACTTTTTGAAATTGCATTGTATTATATTTCACATAAAAGGTAACGCTTTGCCGATTTCTATCACAAAAGTTGAGAACTAAATATATATTTTGAATTGAATGGAACAATCTTATCGTGTTCACTTATATTTTATAACACCAAAGTTCTCTTATTCAATAACACGTTCTAAATCTTGCAGTTTAACTTTTGAAATTAATTTGTCTACTTATTTTCTTCGTTTTTTCACTGTCCTCATCCATTCTGTCTCCCTTCCGTCTACTTTCACAATTTCATTTTTTCTTGTCTGTTCTTCTCTCATTTCGTTTATGTTCCATAGTTTCTTTAGTCTGGCAAGCTGGCCCTCATGCTAATAACAACATGCAACAAACAAAAAAAGCCGTTGTTTCAACTCCCAAGATACCCAAAGACTCTTGGAGAAGCGTACCTTTTCCTCCGCTGCCTCTAATTAACCAGACCAGCACGCCTAAAATTATGGATTCCCAACAATTCCAACTTGTGCCCAAACACATAATGGATACACAACAGTCGCAGCAACCAAATTATTTTACCCAAAATTCACAAGCTTCACAAAACAATGACTGGCAAACAGTTAATAAAAAAAGAAAAAGGAAGAAACGTCCCCACACCCCAAGTGTCAGCAAAAGCAAAGTTTCCGACACAGGAACAATAAGCCTTAAGTCTAACCCCTGATCAAATCCCCGCCACGCATTATCGTTAATAACAAGAAAGATTGAAGAAAAATCCAAAACAATTTTACCAGAATTAACTAAAATGTCTTATTAATGTAATAATAATCTGTCCAAAAACATTCTCTGACCATCGTCAAGCCAAATCTTATCTTGACGATAATAATTATAACTCCCACACCTACCAACTTGAAGAGAATAAAACCTACAAAGTGGTGATGAAGCATGTACCCAAAGATGTTTCATGTGAGGAGCTTGTAGAAGCGCTACAACAGAAAGATTTTAATGTTAACGCTGTAACTAGACTACATAACCAACATAAAACTTACGACACTATGTACATCCAACTCTATAAAGACAAAGAAACCTTAGCACTGCCACCAATAAAATATGGACACGCCCAATCACTTGACAAAACCTTGTGCGCAAACTACCAAGGTAACCACCCGGCCTCATACAAAGGATGCTTCGTTTATATTAAAAACAAATCCAGGTCAAAACCTAAAGCACAATGTTGCAGGCGCGCGATTCAAAGGGGTTTGGCCTCAACATTAACAAAACCCCGCCGCGACTCGGAGCCCCAGCAGACTTCTCCGATCGTTTGCAGAGGCAACATTGTTCCAGAGACAACACAAACCAAACAAAACCCAATAATTGACGCATATTCGACCACCCGCACTCTGTCAATCATTATCGACAGACCCCACGGAGTCGAAACTGAGTCCGACTAATGGATCTTCATTAAGAACTCTGAAAGCATTACCCAGGGACCCCCAACCAACAAACAATTCACCAGAAACTTCTTCTGAGTTGAAACATTGACCCCAATACCCGGAATACCGCCTTCCAGGCAATCACCGCAGGACTATGCGGCAACAATTGGCGCCCAACGTGGGGCAACTTGGGACAAGGCGCCCCAACCACCACCGACCCGACATTATAAGCTCCCCCAAAACCTGGGGAACTTCTTCAAAACCATCGATTGGACTATTACCTAATCGATTGGTCCTCAAAAATAACCCGAGCAGTAACTAGAGCAGTAGCAATACTTGGATTGACGTTAAAAAAAACTACGTAGGCTTTGCACATGTAAACAGCTACTCCTGTCGCAAAAAAAATAGAAACCTACAAAAATTGTATTTAAACGTTCAATCCGGTAGAAAAAAATATTATCATGCTTAACGAAACCGGAAAGTCGCTGAAACCAACTGGAACACCCCCGGTTTTGCAACTTTGGCCAAAGTATCAGGCATACCACCAGCCTGGACCGTCCAAAACCTGGACACCCCCAGGTGATGGACTGATTGCGTGGGATGCTTAGCCAACCGAAGGCTCACGCAGCCAACACCCCCCGCCGGGGTTCCCACCACAGCCGCAACACACTTGGCAGTCAGTCAAACCTCTGGCAGACGGGAATGCTCGTAGACCAAACCGGACCAACCGCTACGTGACACGGCCCCCGAGGCTAACATGGCTAGCAACTTAGCCAAGATGGTTGTGTCTTACACGAAAACCATGGAACCGGCAAACGCAAATTTCCACGGAAAAATCAGGCACGAAGACCACTTGCCGACGTTCCAAGGACTCGGTCACGAAAACCTTCACCGTTTCTTCGATAAAGTCAAAGACCACTTCCGAGTATTTAAGGTGCCAGAACTATTACACCATAGTTGCCTGGTGAAGGCTTTGAACGGGAAAGCCAATACCCGATCTTATCGTGGACCTAAGCCAGCAGCTGTGGACGGAAAAACACCAGGCGGAGGAACCGGTTGAAACCGGTTGAAACCGATTACTACCTCCCAACACCTGGATTCCACCTGTTAGCATTACAGGGCTCTATCACCGGCTATTTCGGCAAAATCAACGTAGCCAGCAAATCATCGCACTCCAACCCGTAGGGGTTGTGACACTAGCAGCCGCGGTGAAAAGAAGCCAGAACGAATGCCCGCAAGTGCGCAACATCCTCGCCGGACTACGCCAACGGTTAGCCGAACCAGGAGTGAAGGTTGGCTACCGACAAGGCGCCGACGGAGCGCTATATCGCACCCTGGCAGGTTGGGATCAGCTAGCAGTGCCACCCGCAATGCAACGCAAGGTGATAAAACAACTTCACAACAACGACGTACACCCAGGGCAAGACAAAACGTGCCGCAACTACTAAGAAGCTACCACTGGCCTGGAGTCAGAAAAGACGTCAAAGCGTACGTTCGAAGGTGCATCACCTGTGCACGGATGAAAACTGGTGCTGCCCGAGAGGCCGCTGCCTTACAGTCTCATCCCGACAGCCGCCCCTGGGAACGTATTGCAATCAATTTACGTAGGCCCGCTGAACACGACTCCCATAGGTCATTGATTCATAATAACAATTATGGATATGTGCACCCGCTGAGTGGAAGCATTTGCCACACACCACACAACTAGCAATGTGACGATTAAAATACTAGAACAACAAGTATTCTGCCGTTTTGGATATCTAAAAATCATATTGAGCAACAACGGCCTGCAGTTCGTGAGCCACAAATTTAAAGAAACAACACAAAAATAGAAATGTCACCACCACACAACAGCGACATACCACCCGCAAGCTAATCCCGTAGAACGACGCCATGCGAAGTCAAAAAAATCACTGCGATGCTTACTGGACAGTCACCCTGGCACGCCATGGGACAAGCTATTACACCTAGCTATCTTCCAACTCCGCCGCCGAACCAACGCAGCCACAAACCTCACGCCAAGTAAAGCCCTACCAGGAGCAAATATTGCCAAACCCGGAGCTTGAGACACCCCGCGATCTGAAGTCCAGAACGACGCGGATGCACGGGACCGGAGGCTACAAGGAGCGCGACAGCGACAGGCCACGTATCGCAGACGACGATACCCCAGACGATGCAACGCAGCCATTGAATACAGACCTGGAGACCTGGAAAACGCAAACTGGCAGCTAAATGGATGGGCCCAAAGCGGCTAATTACATCAGCTGGAGGACATTGCCACTGGGTCGAAGACAACCCACGTCGGCCACCTGTGAATCCACAATCAACTTAATAGATAATACAAACAATTTACTTATTATTTGCCACTGAAATAATAACTGTTCCACTAAACACTCCTCCAAAGAAATCAAAGTGTTTTGTCTGATCACAACATTAATATAATGCTTCTCTCTCAGAAACTGAATTCAACGCTAAAAACTAAACTAAACTTCCCAACTAGTCAAAAGATCTATCAATCATTCAGAAATTGATGTACCCACCTGTGCCAGCCAAGAATTGACTAGTATAATAATAAATATTCTGCTAACTGGCAAAATTAAAATTAAAGCTGCCTAACTTTCACCTTCCAAAATTTTTGTTGAAAATGATTTCACACTGGTCTTTGAAGAAAACATCCCTACTATAGTGGGCAAGGATTTAAACTGTAAACATGTTTTCTGGAACTGTCACAAAACAAATACTAAATGCAGAAAACTCTACGATTTTCACACCAGGGAACACTTAATCGTTCATAGCCCTAAAATCTCCACCTTTTATAGTAGTCAAGGCCACGCCCCAACATTCTCAATATTGCGGTATCAAAAGGTATACTAAATCTTACCACATCTGACGTCGTCAATAAACTACATTCAGACCATTTGCCAGTTATATCAACAATAAATGGAATTTCGACGGTTAAAGTGACTACGAACAAAAAACGCACCAATTGGTACCAATTCGAACAGTTTATGATAAATAACCTTGGTCCTTTGCCTACTATCACCACTCCGCAAAACATCAATATTGCAATAATTAATCTCACCAACCAAATTATTGACGCTCAGAACAAGACTACCACCACCATAGTTTTAAAAGATAACAATCCGCTAGGACTTCCTCCGCCCATCAAACGCCAAAAATAAAGCTTGTCAAAAGTTTGAAAGAACTAGAACGGCCGAAGATAAGATACTTAAAAACATCCTCAAAGGCTCAAAGGCAAAGATAAGTTTGAAATAAAAAAAATTAAAAACAACCAATAGGAGTACCTATTTCAACCTGACAATAACAAATTTTTTAAAACCTGGATTGTTTCTAGATTCTCAAGAAGAAACACAGAAACAATCCCCACTATACACAACCTACATGGGCTGGCGCACACCAATAAAAAGAAAACCAAAGCTTTTGCCTTTTACCTATCATTGATTTCATTCGACATATTGGATAATAATAAAGTTGATGAAATTGGTTGCGAATATGATTACTACCTTAAAAATTTGGATGATTAGGCACCACCATTCGCTAATCAATCTGAAGTCGACAAAATAATTAAAACCACCAAAGCCAGAAAAGCTCCAGGATTTAACAACATCTCTAACTCGGCCATCAAAAATCTGCCTAAAAAAGCAGTACTAAGACTGACCAACATTATCAACGGTATACTAAGGACCGGATATTTCTCTGACTGCTGGAAACACGGAATTGTTATCGTCTTTCCCAAACCTAAAAAGTCAAGAAAATTTTCTCAAAACTATCGACCAATCAGCCTGCTTCTAACACTTAGTAAAATTACCGAAAAAGTTATCTTTAAATTTATCAATGTCTATATCCCCAACAACCAGATTATTAGCAACCAGCAAAATCTCATTCTTCAACCCACAAGGGCTTCAATATTAAAAAATCCACTTAAGCGGTGTTTTTTGATATTAAAAAAGCGTTCAATAAGGTTTGGCATGATGGCTTATTGCTAAACTATTTAGATCAAACTTCCCACACCACCTAAGCATAGCCATCAAAGACTTCCTTACTAACAGAGTTTTTCAAGTTTGCATCAACGATGTATTATCATCCATTAAATCAGTGACAGCCGTAGTTCCTCAAGGATCGACTCTTTCTCCTACGGTTTTCAACATCTACGTAGAAGATATGCTCCCGCTTGCTAACGGCATTTAATTGTTTTCCATTTCTCCTGACATTTTTAACAAGATACTTCAAGACGCAGTAGACACCATCTCCGATTGGATGAACAAATGGGATATTAAAGTCAACCCAGCACATCTACTTGAACAAAATTCAAATCCCATGGGTTAATCAAGATAAATATCTGAAGGTTATTATGAATAAGTGGCTTACTTGGAAACCCCACCTCAACTAAGTAAAGAACATGGCCACACCATGTTCAAATTAGCTCTACTACTAAGACATAAAACTATGAAATACAGAACCAAAATGACTCTCTACAAGTCCACCATCCGATTGCAGTTAACTTATGCTGCTCCAGTGAAGGCAACTGCAGCTGACAGCCATATCAAAACACTAGAAGTGGGATACCGCCATCCCAAAACTCCCAATAAATTACAAATTGTACGGCAATACAGTGTTGCCGTCCACACTTGGGAAGATGAGCGGGAACACATATTAAAAATATTGGGCAGGTGGTTGATACTGTGCCCACTCGCCTAAGTAATTGTTATCAAGAAATTTGCTTATTCTTACACTTGTTGCGTTTCTGCTGTATTTAATATGACAGATTGAATGACAGTTGTCACTAATACGTCAGAGAGGTGAGTACAATAACAAATTCTTCGATTACTAACACTTGGGCGAGTGGGCGGGAACACAATTTATAAATATTGAGCCGGTGGTTTGATACAGTATTCCCGCTCACCCGCCCAAGTGTTTGTTATAAAGAAATTTGCGTAATCTCACACTTGCTGCGTTTCTGCTGTTTTTAATATGACAGATTAAATGACAGATGTCACTAATACGTCAGATAGGTGAGTACAATAACAAAGTTCTTGGTCACAAACAATTGGGCGGGTGGGCGGGAACACAGTTTATAAATATTGGGCCGGTGATTTGATACAGTGTTCTCGCTTACCCGCCTATGTGTTTGTTATCAAGAAATTTGCTTATTCTCACAATTGTAGCGTTTTTGCTGTTTTTAATATGACAGATTGAATGACAGTTGTCACTAATACAACAGAGGTGGGTACAATAACATTTTTTTGATTACTAACTCTTGGTCGGGTAGGCGGAAACACAGTTTATAAATATTGGGCCGGTGGTTTGATACAGTGTTCCCGCCCACCCGCCCAAGTGATTGTTATCAAAATATTAGCTTATTCTCAAACTTGTTGCGTTTCTGCTGTTTTTAATATGACAGGTTGAATGACAGTTGTCACTAATACGTCAGAGGTGGGTACAATAACAATTTTTTTGATTACTAACACTTGAGCGGGTGGGCGGGAACACAGTTTATAAATATTAAGCCGGTGGTTTGATACAATATTTCCGCCCACCCGCCCAAGTGTTTGTTATCAAGATATTAACATATTCTCAAAACTTGTGGCGTTTCTGCTGTTTTTAATATGACAGATTGAGTGACAGTTGTCAATAATACGTCAGAGAGGTGGGCACAATTAAAACTTTTGATTACTGACACTTGGGCAGGTAGGTGTGGATACAGTTTATAAATATTCAGCCGGTGGATTAATACAGTGTTTCCGCCCACCCGTCTCAAGTGTTTGTTATCAAGATATTAACATATTTTCAAAACTTGTTGCGTTTATGCTGTTTTTAATATGACAGATTAAATGACAGTTGTCACTAATACGTCAGAGAAGTGGGCACAATTAAAACTTTTGATTATTAACACTTGGGCGGGTGGGCAAAAACACAGTTTAAAAATGTTGGGTTGGAGGTTAGTACAGTGTTCCCGCCCTTCCGCTGAAATGTTTGTTATCAAGATATTAACATATTCTCAAAACTTGTTGCGTTTCTGCTGTTTTTAATATGACAGATTAAATGACAGTTGCCACTAATACGTCAAAGGTAGGTACAATAACATTTATTTTGATTACTAACACTTGGGCAGGTGGATGGAAACACAGTTTATAATTATTGTGCCGGTGGTTAGATACAGTGTTTCTACCCGCCCACCTAAATCTTAATTACCAAGAAATTTGCTTTTTCTCAAACTTTTTGCATTTTTGCTGTTTTCAATATTACAAGTTGACTAATTGTCACTAATACGTCAGAAGTGGGTACAATAAATTTTTTTAATTACTAACACATGGGCGGGTGGGCGGAAACACAGTTAATAAATATTGGGCCGGTGGTTTCATACAGTGTTCCCGCCCACCCAGCCAAGTGTTTATTAATAAGAAATTTGCTTATTCTCACACTTGTTGCATTTCATCTGACTTTAACATGACAAATTGAATAACTAATACGTCAGAGAGGAAAACATTATGACAAATTTCTTGATAACTAACACCTGTGCGGGTGGGCGGAAATACAGTTTATAATATTAGGCCGGTGGATTAATACAGTGCTCCCGCCCACCGGCCCTAGTGTTTGTTATCAATACATTTGCTTATTCTGACAGATTAAATAACAGTTGTAACTAATTCGTCACAAAGGTGGGGATTTTATTGCTAATTACCCGGCGTGGAATAGTTTGACAACCAACGTAAAAGGACGTGCTTTGCAAAACTACGTTGAGAGAAACGGTATTTGAGTCTTGGGCCTAGTAAAACCCACACACCACAGCTATGCTGGTCACAGAAGGGACGTCCTAGATGTAGCAATACTAAAGGACGTCAACTCTCAAATCAAAATTAGGATCATCAATGACCTTAACTCCGACCACATGCCAGTAATTCTGGAGTTCTATGGAAGAAGACCTGGAGGGTGGAGGAGAAGCAGTTTGTCACTCAAACTGGGCCCTCTTCTCGGGGTTCCTGAAGGAAAGCACAGATAAACATAATCCAGTACGGACGGTTAAAGAACTAGAAGGAGCCGTCGAACAGCTCACAGAGCTGATTTACAAAGCTAGAGAAAAGGCTTCTAAAACCTTTCAGGTACGGGCAGATAATCCACTTGGACTATTACGCAAACAAATAGCATTGAATTGTAGAAAACAATGGAATCGACCACAGAGGATGAAAATCTAATGTGGAAGATCTCCAGAAATAGAAAAATCCCAATACCAGTAATTCATGGTAAAAATGGGCTAAAATATAATATCGAAAGAAAGGCCAATGCATTTGCAGGCACACTGATCCGCCGCTAAACAGCGTTCGACCGTCCCGCGTTAGAGAAATCTTATCTCCACTTAAATCCCGATCCACGCCTGGACCAAACAAGGCGTTGAAAACTTTTTTGCACACAGCAATAATGGCTCTGACCAACATTGCAAATGCTATACAGCGTACAGGGCACTTTTCATCAGTTTGGAAAGGCTTGCATCCCAAAACCTGAGAAAGACCAAATGTTTCCTCAAAACTATTGGCCAATCAGTCTTCTATGCATCTTGAGCAAGGTCATAGAAAGAGTAATTCTAGAGGCTAATTCTTTACTACCCGACCATCAACATAAATACTCTGTTGTTCATCAGCTTAAGCGAGTGACCGAACACATTACCGAAGGTTTTAGACTGAAAAAGTCCACAGGGGTGGTCTTTTTCAATGTCGAAAAAGCCTTCGATTAGGTTTGGCAGAAAGGTTTGCTACTCAAATTGCATAGACAAAGGTTCCCACTGCGTTAAATAAAGCTTCTAGCGTCTTATCTAAAAAGCGGAACTCTATCAGTCAAACTCCAGAACCACGTATCTACCACTCGACAGATCGAGTCTATGGTACCTCAAGGCTCTCTTCTATCGCCTTTGCTGTTTAACCTTTTCGTTCCTGACATGCCATCGAGCAGGAAGCACGGGATTAAAATGGCCCAATATGCCAATGATACGGCACTAATGTACAGCTCCAAGTCACCAATGGTGATCACCATTCGACTCCAAAAGGCCACCGAAGATCTCGAAGAGTGGCTCAGAGAATGTCGAATCGGGGTCAACCCGGAGAAAAGCAAAGCTGTCCTCTTTACCAGGCAACGTCACAAACCCCATGGAAGAGTACACTTAGACAAAATTCCAATCCCATGGTCGAGCTGTGCTAAGTACCTTCGACAAGGGCCTTACCTACAAGCTATTCTGGACAAAGCAAAAATGGCAAAAAATTGTCTCGTATCAATGCTACGACGACACAGCGGATTGTCAATCTAAAACAAGCTCAGGATCTTCACGAGTATCATTAGGCTGCAAATTGCGTTTAGATCTCCAGTCTGGGGGACAGCTGCAAACACTCACCTCAAACGTCTTAAAGCATTCTAAAATATGATCCTGCGTTGGATTGTCGGAGCCCTCTAGTACATCAGGAACAAAAACATTCGTAACGACCTGGGGATACCACCGCTGCAACAGTATTTGGAAGTTTTGGCCAAAAAAAAATTTGCTAAACTCAGCACTCCTTCCAACCCAGACCTGGCCAGATTGGCTAAACCGGACAAGGAGCAACACTCCGTCAGGATACCGATCAATCAGATCGCATCGTAACAAAGGGGACTCCCTACCAATCATACCACAGCATACAGGGCTACTCACCCACCTTCTTCTCAATTCCATCTTACCAAAGGAAGGCATGTGCCAAAAAGTACATACTTCCACAAGCAATTCAATGGGCGGTTTTTAGTCGGTAGGCGCCCGAAAGGGTGAATCCGACACTTTGCCAGTCTTTTAAAAATTTTACCGCCTAGCTCAAAAAAAAAAAAAATTGTCACAAAGGCAGGTACAATAAAAAATTTCTTGATAACTAACTTTTGGGCGGGTGAGCGGGAACACAGTTTATAAATATTTGGCCGGATCAAAAATATTATTTTCAAATTTTTAGAATTTTTGGGTTTAATCTAAATTTTTTGTTGTTGTTGCAGATTGTAGTTCAACGAATAATAAATAAAAATCTCTTCTTCTGTCACGTTCAAGTTTTTGGCGTTAGTCATTGCAAGTCCGGCCAAAACCTCTAACTATTTTCTAGCACGTTGTAGGTTTGTCAATATTGTAAGTGTGGATTATAATTAATAATTCTGTGTCCCAGTTAACTTTGTCAAACCACTAAACAGGTCTTTGATTTATATAGTTTTTAATATTTATAATAAAATAATTAAAACCAAACGTTTTTGAATAATTAATTAACTTTGATTAACTATATTTTGTTCCTATTACTAATCTATGTCTTATCAGTAATGCGTTAAGTTACATTTAATAACACAAATTAATTTTTTTATTGTTTGTACAAATACGCCAATAATCAATTAAATGATAAAAAGAAAATGCTTTGCTATGTAAGACATACTGACTCATCAATCACATATCCATTTTATGTGAATTACTTTTTTATAATCATCCCTTAGAACAAAAATAAATGAAGTAAATACAAAAAAAAGATATGAAAAATGTCCATCACCTAACACTTAATTAACTATCAAATTCTGTGTCTACCCGCATACACCGCACAAATAAATCCGAAAAGAAGAGATTTTTTTGTAAATAATATCGCCGCTTGAATTTATTAAAGGTCTATTGAATTGACTACTAAAGGCCGTTATTAAAGAGATTCCTTTCCCGTTTGCAATATAAAAATCTAAAATTATAGCATTAATAAAGTAGATATAGATGGACGAGCTTGAGAGTACAAATTTGAAATAAAAAATATACAAGATTGCTTACTTGTTGTATAGGATAATATCTGGCTTCCAGACTCGATTATAAGGAATTCTTATTACTTTAATGCCGGCGTAATCTGAGGAATTCCATTTCAAATGATGATCGATCCATATTTGTGTAATCCAACAATTTGTTGTCAGGATTTGATTCTTTTCGTCCTGTAACAAAAAAATAAATAAATTATAATATGTGTATACCATAATTGAACACAATTGAGTTATAATGCGTCCTCCACTTTGTAATAGTAACGCTATTAAAAAGTACTCACTTTTCTTGAATTTTATTTTCATGTAAATACCAGTTTCATGTAAATTAGTACAGTAAAGTCAATAGAATTGAAAGTTTGTTAAGATACTTTTCACAATAAGATTTAATTGAATATTTCCTTTTAAGTTTTCTCAATGCATTAATTGATTTAATCTTAAAAATGTTATTAAAAATATCTCTGTTTCTAATGATAACAATATAATTATTTCTTAATTAATCATTAATTAATTTATCAATGAGATTTAAAAACGTATTTAAACTAACTTTTAAATAATTAAAAGACGGATTTTTATGCAAACAAAAACTTTGCTTATTAAAAAATTAAATAAAAAAAATGTACAAATCTAATAATCAGTTTAATAATAATTAGGTTAAAAGTGTAGCTAGGCAAATAAAAATTGTTTATTTTTTTGTTTCATGAAAGTTAGGTCTTACCAATATTAATGAATAGATTGTAAACATGCATGAAAAAAATAGTTACAAGATAATAAGGTATCTGGTTTAAAAAAATGGATTTTTGCAAAAAATTAACTTATTCAAACTAATCATTTTATCAAATGAACGTGTAGACTTGACAATCAATATAAAAAAGTCACATAACGCAATTCTTCTATCATTAAAAAGTCTCTTGGACCAGCGTTTTGCAATCGGTTTGTGCACTTCACCAACAAATATTCACGCTGAGACGTCCACACAGAAAAAAACATTTGACTATGTAGTGTAAGACACCATTATCGAGCCGCTTAAAACAAACTTAAGACACCGCTCCGATACTTGATAACCGCTCATATTGACCCACGCCGAGATTGCTTTACTTGAGCAACTTATTTGGTTCAACCATGCAGTACTAAAACAAATCTACTACTCAGAAATAGAAAAAACTACATCACACTGTTGCTTTGATACGTGTTTGCAAAAACGACTCAAAAAGTTATACATTTCCACAATAAGTTGATTAAAGACTTTAGGTGTTCTGTACATTTCAGTACACCGCTTTATGAATTGCTGGCGGGTGGTTTTAAATCTTGTTTCCGACCAAGTGTCGGTGATCAAGAAATTGGTAGTAAACGTCAATTGTGTCTAATGTCAAAAGTGAGCACAATTATGGGTGGGTAGTTTTAAATTGTGTTCCCGCCCACGTAATCATCCTCAGTACAATAATAATCTTCATTTTAAGCAAAATTATTATTGCAATAATCCTCAAATTGAAGTAAACGTAATCATCCTCAGTACAATAATAATCTTCATTTTAAGCAAAATTATTACTGAAATAATCTTCAAATTGATGCAATAGTAATCATCTTCAGTACAATAATAATCTTCATTTTAAGCAAGATTATTACTGCAATAATCTTCAAATTGATGCAAACATAATCATCTTTAGTCCAGTACGAACGGCCGCACAAATGCGCAAATAACTAAAGAAAGCGAAGTCCGATCAAAACGAAACTTGGGTTTCTCAAAGAAAATTGTGCGGCGGATCCAAATCTAACATCAAAACGGCTTTAAAACGTTTGCCACCCCCGCCGCCGTCTCATATGTGGCAATAAAAATGACTTACAAATTGACCAACTTTAAAAAATCGTAAAAAGGGTTGAAAGCAAAATTTCAAAAATTCAGTAACACAATCTACGCTCAGACTCTTCCTCTTTCGAATAAAACTAAGCGCAATCGTCCACGTGCAACCCCTGAACACTTCTATTGATTCGCGCGACACCACTTTTAGCGTTTTTTATACTTTTGCGCCGCCACATTTGAACGCAAAAATACGGAAAACGGGAGGCCCGATCGCGACGAAATTTGGATTCTCAAAGAAAGTCGGTCCGGCGAATCCAAATTTGCAGTCAAAAAGACTTTAAAATGTCCCCCCTCCGCACAGGGCCGGTTTTGCGGCAAAAAATGGAAAAAAAATCGGGCGACTTTGAAAATTTGTAATAAGGCTCAAGACTAAAAATTCAAAAAATTGATAATACAATTTACGCTCCGTCTCTTCCTCTTTCGAAAGAAACCAAGCGCGATCGTCCGCGTGTAACCACTGGACACTTCTATTCTTTTGCGTAACCTGGTCTTTGTCGAAAAACGCGTTTTTTTTATCTTTGACGCCCCGCAGCGGACTAACGCGCGGAGATATCAAAAAACGGTAAGAGGGGTGATCAAAAGATCAAGGACGGATCTCGCAAATGAGACTGGTCGCGATTTGTTGCAATACAGGGGAGACCGGCGGCGGGCTCTCAAAGTAAGCGTTTAAAGGCCTACTTTGGGGAGCGGCGGGTGGAAAACAAAAGTTGAACTCAAAAATCGCCTCAGCTTACTGCAATTTTGGATCCTTCTTCTTTCAAAGACTATTTAAGTATTTTTGCGTCGGAGCCTCGCTAGGGGTCGCACGGTGGTATGCCGATTTTCACCTCCGCCAAAACGCAATTTTTGACTTTGGACGCATACTTTTGAGTGTTGCCGCTCCCCGATCGGGACGGGGTAAAACGTGGCGGAAAGAGCTCTTTTCACGTTTTATCGTATACCACGCCCCCGTGCGGTCATAAACGGCAAAGTTATGTCCGTTTTCCTGTTTTTTTTTTCAAAAAATTGCCGCCCAGCCCCCGTGGTTGTGAAAATGTCGGGCGGTGCTTTAATGAAAGGACAAAGAGACGGCGGTTGCAAAAATCAAAGCGCCCGTTCTCTATCTCCGACGACAAAAAAGTTACGACCCTCCGAACAAGAGACTTCCTTTTCCTGATGACGGCACTCCCTCGGAATCAAAACGAGGGCTTCATATTTTTATCCCGGAGGGGGACGGCTGCAAGAAAGCCGACGCCAAAAACCGCAAGTTGATCCGACCTTTTGTTTGCCGCCGGCAAACTTTTGAGTACCCCGCCCACTAATCGACGGACGCTTGGTGAACGAGGGTGGCAATAGCCGAAAAAAAAATCAAAAAATGTTCCGATACTACGCGCATCCGAATCTTTAGTCGAATTTTCCCAAAAAATAAAGGGGCTCCGGCGGCGGCTGTCCGCGCGTCTCCGGCAAACCGGAAAATTTTTAGCTCGGACTTTGGGAGCCGGAGATGCGGACCAACGAAGGAGCGGCCAAAAGGTCCCCGAATTTTCCATTCGGCGACCCGGAAAATCGCGGATATCTCGGAAACGGGGCGTCGGAGAGTAAAACGACTCCATCAGAGTCTCGTACTAAAGTTAAATAACAAATATCAAATAAGCAAAAGACATTTACAGTATACCGAATACGTAAGCAATTTTGGCCTGAAGGTAAGAAACAAAAGAGGAGAAACAATAACAAACTACCTCAACACCGAAAAACTATTCTGCCTAAACACATTCTTTAAAAAACAAAATAAAAAAAAAATGGACCTGGAAAAGTGCAGATGGCCGGACTAAAAATAAAATAAATTTCATACGTTCTAACAATAAATACATATGCAAAGATATCTCAGTATTAAACAAATTTAACATTCAAACTGCCAAAATCAAACGCAGAATCCAACTGACATGGGCCGCTTTTGAAAAGCTCAGCCATATTCTAAAAAACCAAGACGTCTCAATATATCTAAAACGCAAGGTCTACAACAGATACATCCTACCCGTTGCCACCTATGGCTTGGAAACGTTGGCGATCACTAAAAATTCAGCAGCAAAACTTAGAGTAACTCAAAAAACAATGAAACGTGCAATGCTGGGAATCACTTTAAGAGACAAACTGCGCAGCATAGATATCCGGACAAAAACAAATAGAAATCATAGATAGAACAGCGGAACTCAAATAGCAATGGGCAGGACACGTAGCCAGAAAAAATAAAGAAGAATGGAGCCACAAGATTACCTTCTGAAGACCTCAGGAAACAAAAAGAAGCACGGGAAGACCCCAAACGAGATGGATCGATGACATAAAGACGATAGCAGGAAAAACAACAAAGAAGAATAGAAAAGAATAAAAAAAAGCCTATATCGAACAATAGAAATATAAAAGCTAATAAAAAGAAGAAGAAGAAAAGTGGGTTTTTTTTTGTTCCCGCCCACCGAGTGATAAAAAAGTTGGCTCAATCTTAAGTTGTGAACGTCTTTTGTCACTAATGTCAAAAAATACGCAATTTCAATTTCTTGATCACTAACTATATAATAGAAATATATGTTATGTTATCTTATGTATGTATGTATCTTCAAAACTAAATAAAGATTATTATTATTATTATTAATGGCACAAACCTGCACTCAACCGAAGTATTACAGGATATTGGTATTCCATTTGCCTCGTGCAAGAAGACCATAGCCGAAATAAGCTCAAACCTAGCGATGCAAAGGTGGAGAGATGAAGACACCTGCGAGGTAACCAGGCAAGTATGGCCTCACCAAAACAGGAAAAGAAGCACCAACATCGTCTCTCTAAAAAGAAACAATATCAGACTGACAGTGGGAGTTATCACGGGACACTGTCCCATTGGCAACCACTGAAAAACTGGGTATAGCAAAGCGGGACTACTGCAAAGGCTGCCTGGACGAGTAGGAAGAGGAGAGTGTTCAGCATTACTTATGCCAATGCCCCTCTCGGTCCGCAACACGATTGCTCATCTTAGGCCGACCTTTCTTTGATGACCTCTCTGACCTCGCATCACTAGATGCGCAGACTCTCAAGAAGTTCATTCACGGCTTGAAATAGTTTGACAAAATTCCCTGAGGAGAGTTGTACTTTTGAGTACTGCGGTAACACAACGGGCCCATCTGAGGCCTATGTGAGCGTTAGCTGTCACTTAAACCTAACCTATCAAATATGATACTAAATGCACAAAACACCGTAGAAAACTGGAGCAGTAAACCCAAGCAAAACGGCAATTGTACTATTCACAAGACGGCAAAACACTAAAGACCTAAAATAACTTAAACTTCCATACTTATCTGGATAATATATCCACAAAGATCTTTCTTGGGTCTAACAGCTAATACAACGGCTAAACATTGTAGTAGTGAGGCACATATGAAGTGTTCGTATAAAGAAAAAAAAAACATCTTCAAGAATACAACAGACTATGTAAAGTTCAGAAGCCATCGAGCTTGTTGATAACGGAAACCTAGAGCAGTTATGGAAGTAGTACTATTGTTACCGCCACCAAGCAGAGTGCAGACTACTGATAAATAAATACATTGTAAACCTTGAAACTCACAGATTTAATTTAACAAATGCTAACATTTCTAATGATGAGGTTAGACTTTACAAAAGATCATTGCATTTAAGAAAGTTTAGATGTAATAATGCTACAGCAAAACAAATAAACAAACAAAAGATACCTAAGTACAGTCAAAAAAATGATTTGGTACACAGATGGGGCCAGAGAGCAGAATGCCACCGGAGCTGGAATCTACGAGGTTAAAAAATTGAAGAAGCAAACTTTGCTATAGCTGAACAAACATGCTTCGGATTTTAAGGCAGAAGTGGCTGCCATCAAGTAATGCGCCAAAACATGCCAATAACCAACATGTCAAATAATCAAACGGCATTGCTTAATATCTAAACCGTTTATAGGTTACATAAACAATCTGGAAGCATTGACCACAATCTGTGGAATTTGTCTGATCTTGTTACCAAAGAACCATGGAATAAAAGAAAACATCGTTGCAAAAAAGGCATTTACCAAACCTAAATCTGCTTTTGGGGTACCATACAAGACCGGAATCAAAATAATCCACAGCAAAAATTGCAAAAAAATGACAAACTTCAAACTATTCCTAACACCAAACCAAAGTTTTGGTAATACAAATAAGTCAAATCAAGTTGTAAAGGCTTACAGAACTTATAACTGGACATATGCATAGAATGAGAACAAAAGTAAACATGGGTTTAAGACTAAAAAAGAGACTCCGCTATATCTGCTTAGTGAAGCTTATAACTTAACAAAAAAAAACTGAAAATAATCCTTTGGCAAAAGATTTTGAAAAAGATGTGAGAGTTTTTAGTCAATAAAAACTTGACACTACTGGACAGTAAGAGCTGCCTAATGTCTTTTAAAAAATTTCCCCTCTACAAAAAAATGTTTATATCAAAATCCTAACAATTTTTAAAAACTTTACCTAAATGTAGCTAACAGCAAACTGTTCAAGCGGTTTCATTGTAAACTAATTTTTTACATTTCTTTACTAAATTCCAAAAAACTTTTACTTTGGTAGCGTTATTATCGACAATGACACATGATTTGTAGTGATACAATTGTTCAATAACAAAAAAATAAAAAAAAAACCGTGTAAAAGCTTTTCAAAACTAATTTAAAAAAACTGATAATATAGTTAAAAATTACTAGAAAATACTGAGTCTGTAGAAGAATAAAAAAAAAATAAACATTTATTCTAAAATAAATTGTATGTTTGCAAAATAATGTAACTAAATATTATACTGTTGGAAAATATTAATAACGTTGATATATGATATAATAAAACAAGTTCTACAAATAAATTAATTAGAACGTTTCAAGATTATAACATATTTAATAACTTCACTACATCAAAGACCATGCAAATAAAACACACAAAAAACACAAGAATCCATACCCTTGAAATCTGTTAGCTAAAATCTGAAACGTTTACACATTTTAATTAACCCGTTACAGTCTCCTCGCTAATGAAAGCAAACTATCCAACATGCAGAATTGCAGAATAGCGTCTCGCAAAATTAATCTATTTCTAAGATAAGAACGGAGAACGCGCTTTCTCAATCTCGTATTGCCTTGATAAAATTTTAAAGGATGTTTGAAAAATTTATTTGCATTCATGAGAAGATGTTTAGTTTAGTTTAGTCTCTGTGTGAGAAACTTCCAATTTCAATAACGAAACGCAGGTGGGTTCATTGCGGTTTTGTACTAAGTACATCTGAACGTGGAAAAGCACTTTGGTTGAAATAAAGCGGACCCTTTAGCCTTCTCAGAAGTTTTGTTGTCCGGTTTGATAGAGAATCAACTGATTTATAATTGTTTAATTTTTTTAATTAACATCTTGACTTAAAATAATTCCTTCTAGATTTCTACATTTATTTAGAATCAGTTTTTACAGAAATTATTGATATAAAAAAAATTTCCAATAAAGATTTTACAAGTTTAATATTGTTTTAGAATTTAGATTTAATCTAATATCCTCATGATAATGGTAGCAGTTTTGTAATTCTGTATTCTGCCGTAAGACTGTTTGTGTTTACATTACTTTGCAGCCGGGAATTAATTCGGATGAAAAGATTTTGAAATTTAATTAGTTTATTATTATTACTAATAAAATCTAGTTAATAAATTAATTCTGCAGGATTATTTTTAGTTAAGAAAAGATTTCTGTTGTATGATTAAAATTCTATCAGCATAAATAACGCTCGAATGAATTTGTATACATGTTATTATTTTCCATAATAAAAGCCCAACGATGTTGAAATGTTGGCGCGTCTGTGAATTTTAAAATTGACTAAAGTGCTGCTGAAAAAAAAGTTTTACTGGAAACTGTGTTATAGGTACAATTTATTAAGAGCCAAAAACATCGACCGGAATACAAAGTGCACACACAAAACATGGATGATGAGGGTGAAAGTTGTGAGAAATAATATTACTTACAACGTCAATAATGTGGTGAAGAGAGACCCCAAAAATCACAGTCAACGGAAGGGATGAATTCTCTGCGGGTCTTACAGCTGGATCATAGCCGGCCATTAAGTGACGCATTAGTCGAGCCTCGTTCTCATCTCCGTGGCATTTACCTGCGGATTAATGGGAAAGTCAGTAATCATTTACATCGCTTACACACAAAATATTTTTGCAAACCCTTTCAATTTTATTAATATCGAAACTGTTTACATTGCAAAAATATTAAAGTAATAAAAAAATTTACAAAAAGTTGGTTGGTGATAAAACTGGAACATAAAATATTTTATTTTATTAAATTAATTTCTGCTATTGTACACCAACAGGTTGTGGGTTCAATTCCCATTATTGTTGAATAATTCTAACATAATAACAAAAAGTAATTTCTTTTATTTCTTAATCATTTCTTGGTTTACCCTTAGGGTGTCAAGGAAAAAGTAATTTAATAAAATAAAATATTTAAACCCCAATAATAAGTTTAATTCTGAAAACTAAATTAAAATAATAAATTATTCATTTAATATCATCAATTTTGCATTTTATACTTTCTGAGCGAAATCCAAGGAGAACCACCGATACGACACCGACAATTATGTTTATTTGTAACCCAATTCTATAGCACATACATCTACGTGAACGACATGCGTATTTACAAATAAAAGTATTTCAAGTACTCATTGAAATTATGCAATATAATGTTAGCAAACCGGTGTTTACCTTAGTCGTCCTAAAATGTCTATGTACGATAGTTCGCATAGCCGCGGTAATAAAGTCCTCGTTTTGTTGGGGATGTTTTGTGCGTTTGGTTTGGGTATTTTTATAGATTTTATTTTGCAAATACCACCGGTACCTGTGATGGAATATAAGTTATGGGGTTCTAAACATGATGATCGTATTAGGAAATTTGAAATTAATATATCATGCGAGGTATGGTTTTATAATATTATTGTTTCAATTTAAATTAGTTTGATTCAATTTAAAAAATAAATAATGCAACTTTTTACTTTTACTTTTACATACGTTACTTGTTATACCAAATATTTTTCAAAATTTTTTCAAAAATTCTAACTTTAAAAATTGATAAATCATAATCAAAATTTTTAAAAATTGTGGCTGGAATTGCAATATTTACAAAACAAAATTTTTGGTAAATTTTGAAAATACTCGTAACATATTAGTGACCTTTTTCAAATACTCAAATTCTAGAAATAGGTAAAACTATTTTTTTTAATACTCAAATTTTTAAAACCTAATAAACTAATATTCGCTATCTGTAGGTAATTTTAAACCAAAATTTTGATTAATAACAAAATTGCAATATTTTGAAAATAAGATTTTTTAGAAATTTTGAAAACACTTTTTTTCAAATACTCAAATTTTGGAAATATATTAAGCAATTGATACTTATCACCTGTAAGTAATTTAAACTTAAACTTTTATTAATTGTGGCCAGAATTACATTATTTTCAAAATAAGATTTTTGTGAATTTTGAAAAAACTCAAAATATACTAGTGAGTTTATTTAAATACCCAAATTTTTACAACATATTAAGTAACTAATATTAAATATTTGTTTTACTACTAATTTTAATCGAAAATTTTGAAAATTGTGGCCGAAATTGCAATTCTTCCAAAACAAGATTTTTGGAAAATTTCAAAAATACTCAAGTTATATTAGGTTTATTTTTCAAAAATCTAAGTATTATAAACTATTTACTCAACACCTGTGAGTCATTTTAATCCAAAATTTTAAAAAATGTTATCGAAATTGCCGTATATGAATAATAAGAATTTTGAAAAATTTTGAAAATACTTAAAACATATTAGAATTTTTTTTTCAAACACTCAAACTTTTAAAATATATTGACTAACTAATATACAATATTTGTGTGTAATTTTAAGACAAAAAATTAAAAATTGTGGCCGGCATTGCAATATTTTCAAAATTTTAGGATTTTTTGAAAATCATTCATTTTTTTTAATATTTAAATTTTTTAAATATTTAAGAAAATATTTAATACTTTAATTTATTTTTAGTCAAAATTTCAAAAATTGTGGCCAATATTGCAATTATTCCGAAATAAACATTTTTAAATACTCAAATTATATTGAGATTTTTTCAAAAACCCAAACGTTAAAAATTAATTAAACAACTAATACTCAATACCTGTGGAATTGCAATATTTTTGAATAACTTGAATTTTTAAAATACTCAAAATTTACTAATGATTTTTTTATATGCTTAAGTTTTTAAAACATATTAAACAACTACATTTAACACCTTTTAGTAATTTTAACAAAAAATTTTAAAAAATGTGGCCAATATTGCAATAATTCCGAAATAAATTTTTTAGAAAATTTTGAAAATACTCAAATCATATTTAGAATTTTTTTAAAAACCCAAAATTTAAAAATTGATTTAACAACTAAAACTAAGTATTTTTAATACAAACTTGTGGTTGGAATTGCAATATTTGCAAAACAGGATTTTTGGTAAATTTTGAAAGTACTTAGAACAGTTTTTATAAATACTCAATTTTTTCAAATATAAGCAACTAATATTCAATACCTGTAAATAGTTTTGACCAAAAATTTTGATTAGTAAGGTCGGAATTGATATATTTTTAATATAGGATTTTTGAAAAATTTTGAAAATACTTAGAACAGTTTTTTTTTAAATACTCAATTTTTTCAAATATAAGGAACTAATATTCAATACCTGTAAATAGTTTTGACCAAAAATTTTGATTATTAAGGTTGGAATTGATATATTTTTAATATAGGATTTTTGGAAAATTTTGAAAAAACTCAATCTATTTTAGTAATTTTTTTTCAAACACCCAATAACTAAAAATATATTAAGCAACTAATACTCAATATTTGTAAGTAATTTTAACCCAAAGTTTTGATTATTAAGGTCGAAATTGCAGTTTTTTCAATCAAGGATTTTTGAAAAATTTTGAAAATACTCGATACATATTAGTAAACTTTTTCAAATACTCAAATTCTAGAATTAGGTTAAACAACTAATACTCAATACCTGTAAGTAATATTCAGTCAACTTTTTATTTTTTTTTTTCAAAATTGCAATATTTGCAATTAAATACTCAAATTTTTAAAACGTAATAAACTAATATTCACTATCTGTAGGTAATTTTTAACCAAAATTTTAATTAATAACGGAATTGCAATATTTCGAAAATAAGATTTTTTAGAAACTTTGAAAACATTTTTTTCAAATACTCAAATTTTGGAAATATATTTAGCAATTGATACTTAACACTTGTGAGTAATTTTAACTCAAACTTCTGTTAATTGTGACTAGAATTACATTATTTTCAAAATAAAATTTTTAGAGAATTTTGAAAATACTTAAAATATACTAGTGAGTTTATTTAAATATTCAAATTTTTGTAAAATATTAAGTAACTAATATTTAACACCTGTTACTAATTGTAACCCAAAATTGTGGATAGAATTGCAATTATTCCAAAACAAAATTTTTGAAAAGTTTCAAAAATACTCAAATTATATTTGTTTTTTTTTTAAATCCACATTTTAGAAATTGATTACTCAACAAATGTGAATAGTTTTGATCTAAAATAAAAAAAAAAAAATGTTAAAAATGCAATATTTAAAAAATGTTTTTTGGAAAATTTGAAAATACTTAAAACATATTAGAATTTTTTTTCAAATACCCAAACTTTTAAATTATTATGAGTAACTAATATTTAATACTTGTGTGTAATTTTAAGGTAAAATTTTAAAAATTGTGGCCGGCATTGCAATATTTTCAAAATTTTAGGATTTTTTGAAAATACTCAAAACTTGCTATTCATTTTTTTTATATTTCAATTTTTAAAATATTTGAAAAATATTTAATACTTGTTAGTAATTTTTACACCAAATTTCAAAAATTGTATCCAGTATTGCAATTATTCCGAAATAAAAAATTTTAAATACTCAAATTATATTGAGATTTTTTCAAAAACTCAAACTTTAAAAATTGATTAAAGAATACTAATACTCAATACCTGAGAGTGATTTTAATCCAAAACTTTGAAAGTTGTGGCCGGAATTGCAATATTTTTGAAATATACTTTTTAAAGAATGATTTGTGAAAATACTCAAAATTTACTGATATTTTTTTTATATGGTCAAATTTTTAAAACTAATTAAAAAACTAATATTTAATACTTGTTAGTAATTTTACAACAAAACTTTAAAAACTGTGGCCGATATTGCAATTATTCTAAAATAGAATTTTTAATTTTTTTTTAACATACTAAAGTCATATTAGGATCTTATTTAAAATCCCAAACTTTTAAAATTTAATAAACAACTAATACTTAATATTTGCAAGTAATTTTAATCCAAAAATTTAAAAAGTTGTGACTAGAATTGCAATATTTGCAAAATTGAATTTTTGGTACATTTTGAAAATACTTAAAACATATAATTTTTTTTTTTCAAATACTATAGCTTATATTTTAAATAAACAACAACTAAAGTCGGAATTGCAATTTTTCCAAAATAGGTCTTTTGGGATATTTTGAAAATACTCAAAACATATTAGTATTTTTTTGCCAAACACCCAATAACTGAAAATAAATTAAACAACTAATACTCAATATTTGTGACTAATTTAAACTCAAAATTTTGATTATTAAGGCCGGAATTTCCATTATAATTTTTTTTTAAATTTTGAAAATACTCAAAACGTATTAGTAATTTTTTGCCTAGCACCCAATATCAAAAAATGTATTAAGCAACTAATACTCAATATTTGTAACTAATTTTAACCCAAAATTTTGATTATTAGGGCCGGAGTTTTCAATATAATTTTTTTTGAAATTTTAAAAATACTCAAAACATTCTAGTGATTTTTGTCAAACACCCAATAACTAAAAATATATTAAAGAACTAATACTGATTACTTGTGAGTAGTTTTAACCCAAAATTTTGATTATAACGGTAAATTGCAATATTTTCAATATAGAATTTTTGGGAAATTTTGAAAATACTCAAAACATATTGGTGATTTTTTGTCAAACACCCAATAACTGAAAATATATTAAACAGGTAATAATCAATACTTGTGAGTAGTTTTAACCCAAAATTTTGATTTTAGCTAGAACTGCAATTTTTACAATATAGGATTTTTGAAATTTTTTGAAAATACTCAAAACATATTGGTGGTTTTTTGTCAAACATTCAATTACTGAAAATATATTAGGCAACTAATACTCAATACTTGTAAGTAATTTTAATCTAAAATTTTAAAAGTTTTAGCCAGAACTGTAATAATTACGAAATAAGAAAAAAAAAGAAAATTTTGAAAATACTTAAAACAACAGAATATTTTTTAAAACACCCATTTTTTTATAATAAATTAAACAACTAATATTCAATATTTGTGTGTAATTTTTACAAAAAAATTTGAAAATTGTGGCTAAAATAGCAATATTTTTAAAATATTTTTTTGGGAATTTTTGAAAATACTCAAAATAAATTAGCATTTTTTTTAAATGACTGACAAAATGACAAAAACTTTAACTTTGAAAATTGATTAAACAACTAATACCTGTAAATAATTTTAATTAAAAAAATTAAAAATTGTAGTTGGAAATGCAATATTTGCAAAATAAGATTTTTGGAAAATTTTGAAAATACTTAAAAAACATATTTGTTTCAAAACCCCAAATTTGTTAAATCTAATAAACAATTTATACTTAATACTTGTGTGTAATTTTAACGTAAATTTTTAAAAATTGTGGTCGGAATTGCGGTATTTTTTAAATGGATTTTTTGGAAAACTTTGAAAATACTCAAAATATTCTAGTAATTTTTTTTTAAATACCCAAATTTTTAAAACATTTTAAGCAATTATTATTTAATACCGGTTAGTAATTTTAACACAAAATTATTTCAAAATAAGATTTTTGGAGAATTTTGAAAATACTCATTTTTTTCAAAAACCCAAAATTTGAAAATTGATTAAACAACTAATACTTAATACTTGTAAGTAATATTAATCAACAATTTCAAAAATTGTAGCCGGCTGCAATTCCGGCTTTGCAAAATAGAATTTTTTTTAAATTTTGAAATAACTTTATCGGTAATTCTACGATAATTTGGACAATAGACCCCACATCGGTATCTCCAATTTTGCCCAAATGTTGTACACATGTTTGGGGTACCAAAATATGACATTTCCTAAAATTTTAGATCTCTAAGTGCAATACAGTGTAAATGGCTGCCATTTTAATTTTTTAGGAATATTTTGTCTTCTTTCAGTTTCTGTGCTGTAATTGCTGTAAATAAGCAAAAAAGTCAAAAATAATATTCAAAAAAGTGTATCTAATAGGAAATTTTCCGTAGAACACGATCCCGCCATTGGTTTCTGAATTTTTCCGCGAAAAATGAAAAAAATACCATTTTATTAAAAATTTAATATTTTCAATTCCGCTACATTTGGAGGTTACTTTTAACGGATTTTCCTCGGATTTTACTAATTTTCCAGAATTTTCTCAAAAAATTTAAAAAAACGGACATAAAGATTGCGTTCTAGGAAAAATTTCCTTTCGATTACACTAATTCAATTTTTTTTTTAAACTTTTTTTGCGGAATCATCATTTTTTAGTGCAAAAATTTGATATCAATGTGGGGACGATTGTCCAAATTTTAGTGAAATTGCCCATTATTGTTTTTTTTTTTAAATTTTAGAAACACATTAATCAACTAATACTCAATACCTGTAAATAATTTGAAGACAAAGTTTTATTTTTTTTTGCCAAAATTTGAAAATACTAAAAAAAATGGTTACTAATAATCACTACCTATAAGTATTTTTAACCCAAAATTTTGATTAATATAGACAGAATTGCAATATTTTAAATTTTTTGATAAATTTTGAAAATGCTGCATTTATTCCAAAATACATTTTTAGATTTTTGAAAAAAATTGCATATGGATTAAACAACTAATACTCAATACCTGAGTGATTTTAATCCAACACTCCAATATATTTTTTGGGAAATAAATTTTGAAAATACTCAAAATTTACTAGTAATTTTTTGTATATACTTAAATTTTTAAAACATTTATTTAACACCTGTTAGTAATTTTACCACAATAATTTAAAAATTGTGGACAATAAAAAAATTATTCCAAAATAGAAATTTTATAAAATTTTGAAAATATACCATATTAGGATTTTTTTCAAAAACTCAGATTTTGATTTATCAACTAATACTCAATACTTGTAAGTAATTTGAATAAAATTTATTGTAAATTGTAGCCGGAATTGAAATACTTTTCGTAAAGTTTGAAAATACTTAAAACATTTTTTTATACCAAAATATTTAAAATATATTAAACTGCAAACAAAATATTTTAAGGTAAAGTTTTAAAAATTGTAACTGGAATTGCAATACAAATTTTGTAAATACTCAAAACATAATAGTAATTTTTAAAACATTCTATACAAATAATACTTAATTAAATTTTACAACATTTTTTAAGAATTTTGGCCAGAATTCTAATATTTTCAGAATATTTTTTTAGAAAAATTTTAACAATACTCAATAAGAAAATTAAAACAAAATATATTTCTAGTTATTGCTCAAAGTTTTCAAAGTACTAAGCTTAAAAATACACTTTTTTATAAAAAATAATATATTAAACTTTTTACAAAAACCTCTATAAAAAATCTGTAATTTGTAAATAGCTTACTCAAATGTGCAGAATTCTAATTTTCAAATTTTTTTTTTATAAAAACCTGGTTTTGCTTCATCTTTAATGTTTTCTCATAAAAAAATATTTTTGTTGATGTTTTAAAGTCCTAACTAATCAAATAAAATGTAATATGTGTTGACTATACAAATTTTTTGAAATTTAAAATCATAGGTAAAAATTGTTATTTTTCAGCTTTTTCCTTAATTAAGGAATCAAATTTATGAATAACATATGCTAACATTACTAGATAATACTCGTATAGTTTCATTTAAAATACATTGTAAAATATCTCATAGCAGATGTGTGACTAATTATATAATTTTTTTGTTTCAAAATTTCAAAAATTTCCGTTGTTTTAATTAAAAATTTATTTGTCCGTAAACGTTTTAATATTTAAAAGAAAAGACATATTATAAAAAAAAATAAAAAAATAAACCATACCCAAACATTTTGCTAAAACAAGAAGAATATGTTTTCGGTTAAAAGAAGCGCCTGGTTAGCCTACAAGTCTGCAAGCTGCTCTTTGAAAGTATAAATGCAATACAAAAAAATTAAAAATGCTTTTATTGGCAATATTCTAAAACTAAAAGAAATTCATCAAAAATACATCAAAATTGGATACAAAATGACCAAGAAAGAAAATAGAATGCATAAAATTGACACAACTAATTTATTTCCTGCAAAAAAATCATCAAAAACGTTGCGGAATAGTCATTTAAAGCATTAATATGCAAAAAATAAAATTAAAAATCAGTTCATGACCAAAAATACATCAAGTACCACGATTAAATCTTATGTATAGTATGAAGTGTATACAAAAAATTATTTACTTTATACAATTTATTAAATTTTGCTGCGGAAATTTCAAATTGCACAAAAATTTATTGAATAATATTTACACACAAAAAAATAAAAAAATGTTAAATAATATTAATTTATTCTAAGAAATTAATTCAAAAACCGCCCAAAACACATAAAGTCACACATTTTTTGATCAAAAATTTCATTTATTGCAAGTAGTTTATCGACACTTTTATTAAACTTTGCACAGAAATTGTATTGTAGCATAAAACTATTGTTTTTTTCAATTGCATTAAATAATTAAAAATTGCATAGAAAATTATTAGCAACTGAATTTTGATACATTGCGGAAGTATTGAAATATTTATATTATTTATATATTATAATAAAATAATCATGAGAATTATAAACTAAACACTTATTTGAATTTAAACATATTAGTGAACCATTTATAAATAGCAACCAATAGTGCTAATTTCAGGTTAACCCCAAAAATTGATGTAAAAAAAAGTTACATCTTTCTAAACGTGATGAAATTTGTCCAAAGTCTCTACTATCGTTCCTAATTGATAACAAATCACATTTTTTGACTAATTTAGGTACAAGAAATATGAATCTGGCATTTCAAATATAGAAAAAAATCTATCAAAGTTATTTCATACAAAAAAAAAATCAACTATAATAATACGTAAGGTAAAATTCAAAATTTTTAATAAAAATAATGTACGCATTCTAGATCTATCGAATAAGACTATATCTATAAGAAGTAGGGTATACGTAACACTACTTTTTGCAAAAAAAAATCTTTTACCTTTCACAAACCGTAACTGGTTTATTTGTACAAATATCCAAAAATTATAAGAATAAAAAACTGTACACGCAGAATGAATCTGTCGTTTAGGACTAAGCCCGGGTTTACCTATGACGGACTAACAATTTTGGAAAATTATAAAAGTAAAAATAATATTTGAAAACTCTGAGAAATAAATTTTAAACAGATTTCCAAAAGTATTTTTTATAGATGTCTCAAGGCGTGACGTTGCTTTAAAAAGCTAGCTTTTCTTTTAAAAGTATAATTTAAACTCTCAACAAAACTAGTAAATTTCTAAAAGTATTACAAAAACTTTAAAAGATCAAGTTCTTTTATTTAGTTTTAGAAAGCACATAATTTTCTGAATATTTCTACAATTTTTTACACATTTTAGTAGAGTTACTATAGTTATGTTTTGTCAAAATAAAAACCAGGTTTGGTAAAATTTAATGATGTTTAGAGATTTAAAAATCTTTACAAAATCGGTTTTGAGCCGGTTTCTTAATGTAATATAATAGTTGTAATTTTAATAAACTGATGTATTCATAACTGGCAAACTAAAAAATTTAATTTTTATTAAAAATTAGAAAAAAATAGCTGCAAAATTTTGGCCTTAAATTATGAGGCCTTAGTTTTTGAGCTTTTCCCTGTATGTATGTATAAAAATCCTACTTTTTTGAAAATTTACATGAATGTGCTAGGTAAAATTAAAAAAATTTCTAGTCTAATGTTGACTTCAAAATATTTAAAAAACATTAGTTATTGAGCTTTTTTCTCGTTGTATAAAAATCTTATATTTTTTAAATTAATGTAATATAAACCCATGCAAACTAAAAATAAATAAATCTTATTAAAAATTAAAAAAAAAATCCTTAATGTATCCAAACGCCATAAGAACAGAAAAATATAATTTGTGAAAAAAATATTTTTGAACATTTTCTTTTATGTATAACAGTAACTATTGGATTTTTTTTAAATAAAAAATAATTCTAATCAAATAAAAAAAATTGTGGACTAATTCAAACTTAAAAATATGTTTTTTTTGATTTTACTAAAAAAATATACTTCTTAACAATCAATATAATTTAGGTCAGGCAAACTGAAAAATATAATTATTATAAAGATCAGGTTTAGAAAATAAAAATATTTAGTTTTTAAGTTTTTCCTGAGTGTATTGTCTTAATTTGTGAAAATTTAATTAATACATGCCAGGCGTATTGAAAAAATGGTTCCTATCAAAAATAAAAAGTTTTAATTTAAAAATTTGAAAAAAAATTAGTTTTTGTTTTTTTATGCCTACAAAATATATTACCAAAATAAAAAAAAAAAGTTACCTAATTTATGTTTAAGTTAAAAATTATTGGTTTTAAGTTAAAAAGTTTTAATTTTTAAAAACCAAAGTAATATATATCAGAATTACTAGTTACAAATTTGTTGCATTAAATATAAAAATGAAGAGATAAATAAAAAAATGTATGCAAAAACAAAAAATAAAAAAAAAAATTTTGTTTAAAGTTTCTAAAAATAAATATAATAAATTAAATAAATAAAAAATGTAATATATGCCGAGAATTCAAAAAAAATATTATTTTTTTGCACTTTTACAAAAACGTCTCTTTGTTGTTTTATATTTTGGAAATAGGCGTAATATATATACCGAGTAATTGAACAAAAATAATTTAAAAAAGTAAACATGATTTAAACGTACAATTATAGAAATTTTATCATTTCTTTGATTTTTGATAATGTTTCAAAGTTTTACCATATTAAGTACGGTTAAACAGAAAACTTTTTTTATAGCTGAAAATTCTAAAAAACTTTGTAGAAATTTAATTTATTGCAAATCATTTATCAAAAACGTAATGGATAAAATTCCTAAAAATTCTATTTATTGATCATAGCTTTAAACATTTTAAACTCAACTTGTCTCAGTATTCCGCCAAGTCCAGGCCATAGAGGCAATCAAAGATCTAAAACTCAACTCTATTGTGTTGTATGTAATAAAAAAACTTAAAAAAAAAAAATAGATGCTGTCATTAGATCTAAACAGGAACAGGAAAATTGAGATGTAAACATAACTTTATTCCAAACATGTCATAATCCACTAGACAATATAGCAAATTTTAGAAAAATGCTGAAAAACGTATGTTCCGTAATCGACTTGTGCTTTTTACAATGAGGCTTAAGTTATGTAAAATAAAAAATAATTTGTGAGAATATGCGTCAAATTTATACAAAACAATGGACCGGTTACCCAATTTGGGTCGGTAAAATTATTCAACTCCGCTTGCCAATTGTAATTATGTATAAACATTAGGCTGAAGCTTAAATTTTTTTTATATATTAAATTATGTTCGAATACCAAAAACAAATAACATTCTCAATTGTTGGTTCCGCAAATGCAAAAACTAGCAAACAATAGATAAAATCGCCCAAAACCGGTCCAAACAATAAAACCCAGAATAATGTGCTGTAAGGTATATTGTTCAAAAAAAAAATTTTAAGCAAAAAAAACGTATTTTATAAACAAAAAAATCTTCCCGTTTAGTTAAATTTAAATACGAGCGTATCATTAATAAATATCCAAATTTGTAGAAAAAAAATTGAATTTTTAATCTCTTAATTTTGTAATTTTTTAGTATTCGCCATATGAGTAGCATAAAATCTATCTATCGAATCGAGAATATTATTATTTTTGAAATTTTGATTTAAGTAAATTCAATTTTTGTTTTTTTAAACATCATTTACGGTTTGGCATAAACTGTATTATTAAATTTCTTTGATACAGTGTCTAATCTCAATTTTCAAGGTTGTTTAGTCGTAAGTTGAAAACCCCTTTTGACTTAAAAAAAATCTACAAGAAAGAAGTCAAAAGACATTAAAGCGCACAATCTAAGCTGCCAATTCTCAGGTCGCCAAAAGGGAAAACTAGATCAGAAAGTCCAATAATGCCACTGTTTACATAAGGTGTAGCAAGTAGCACTTAGGGCCATTTACACGGACAACAGTTTTGAAGCATACGCGCCAAACACGCAAGAAAAATCTGTGTGTGTAAATACGCTAACAAATAACGCGCGCGGTGCTCAATGTTCCTACGCGCCTAAATAAAACTTTCCGCCGAGTTGGAATTCCAAGCGCCACGCTAAAATCGTTTAAATAACCGGTAACGCTCCATGCTGGCCGACTTATTTGGCGCGTTGGCCATTTTTGCAACACGCGCCAGGAGTGGTACTTCACCAGGCATGTCGGAGTAGCAACCGACACGTCGTTCCAAACACGGCATGTTTGGAGTGTCCGTGTGAATGGCCTTATTCTATTAAAACCACATGTCTGAGATTCATACAATCGATTTGAGGCATAAAAATTGGGTTATCATACCCAATGCTGTTTTTAATGACAAATTGTCCAATGTTTCTTCCAGTCCAATACACAGTGACACGTTTAGAATGCATATCTTTTTTAAAAAACACATTTGATGTTTTGTCATTTTAAGTGCTACAAATTTGCTCGTTTTCAAAGCTATCAATATGAAAATGAATTTCGTTGAGCCAGTTGACTCTCTTTGCTATGTATAGTGCAGGTTTGAGTTGTTGAGTAAGTTTGATTTATTTTTAAAGTTAGTTAAAATACTTTTGTGAGAATACGCAGTCTTGAAATGTTCTATTCTTGAGCACAATGGCAAATAGATTTTTTTGACCACATTTTGATAAACAGCCATAATGTTTTCTGCTAACGACTTAGATTTGCCAATGACCTCACGTCAGTAATCAACTTAGTTTTTTAATTTCCTTAACAAAACTATAAAAATTACTATGTGGTTCTTACAAATTCTAGAAAACTTTTAGTTTGATAAAGCCTCCAATAGTTTTTTTTTTAATTTTATTTAAACAAGTAGGCAAAAAATAGTTGTAAGCACCACGGGCAAAAAATTTGCAGCACTTTGATAATTGCCGGCTTTACTTCGCTAGTGCGCTTGATGCTTAATTTGAAAAACTTATATTATTTTTTTGAGTTATTTTAAAAATATTTCTTTCAACTAGAAATATTAAGTTAATTATAAATACTTCTAAAAAATAAATCAAACATTTTTTATAAACTATTAAGAACATTTATCTTATAGTGCCATACTCGCTAGGAGCGTCGGCACCCCTCTCATATGTTTGTGGTGTGCAATAATAGTTCCACACAAACATACGGGATTTGCAGTTTAACGTGGAATCCAAACCACACCACTGAGGGGTTTACTAGGCAAATACTTTGCTTTGCCATTGGATTGCAAAGAAGTTTTCTTTGATAGTAGTACTGCGTATATATTCTTCATTACGAATCAAGTCGATGCGGTAAATGTCCAGTATAATTTTATTAACTAAGATGTTAATGGTAGTGTCAGCTTTAACTAATGTTTAGTGACAGCTTTGAAGTTTTTTTTTTTGGTACGATATAAATGACTATTGCACGGTATCGCTAGAGTAAATGTTGTAAGATCCTGTCACGTTTGAGCAGGCGTTTGTGTTGTTAAGTACCAAAATTTGCACAAACATTTTTTTCTGATTTTAAAGAAAGTAATATCCAAACCAAATTTGTAAAGTGTCAACATAACGTAGACTAAAACAATGTTTATGCAAATACTGCATTTATTGTTTTAAATCACCTGTTCATGTTCTATAGTAAAAATAATCTGTAAACAGATTTCAATAAAATTACAAATTTTGTTTTTAAAGTCTATTAAGTTTGGCACAATTCTTCTTTATTTTTACTCAATTTTGTTCAAAATATTGTAATTTTGCTCTGAACTTGTTTAGAACTACCAGAGTTAGTACGTTTTGTTGACTTATGATTTAAATAAATTCAAACCAAAATTTAACTGTTTTTGGTGTTGTAGTGTGTAGCAAAAAAAATTGATTTTGTATTAATAGTTCTCACCACTAAAAATATTGTTGATTTCACTAAATAACCATAAACGTTTATGAAAATAATCAATTAATGATTTTGATAGTAGAAATGCATTTTTAGTTTTTTGGGGCTTTACTTTGAGAAACCACGTTTTATTTTGATAATGATTGCTTTATTTCAAAAGTTTGTTTAGACAAATTGTTGTTTTAGGCTCTTCATTCTAGTCTAGAGTCAATTATTATAATATAAAACCAAATATTGTCAAGTAGAAACCTTAGACTTAAATTAATATTCATTTCCAGCACTCAAGATTAGTCAACAAATCTTGCTGACCTACTTTGTTAATAATATTTACTATTCAATACTTTATCTAAAAAAATATTTAGTATATTTCAGTAAACTAATTATAATATGAAATATTTCAAGGTAAATTTATTCTATATTTAAACTTTTCTATAAATTAAAAACTGGTCATCTTATTTGTATAAATTACAAAACTTACAGAACACATGACCTTACATTATAAAATATTTATATGCAATTAGCTACCATGATTTAACAAAAAAAATAAATTCAAGATGCATATATTTGATTAATTAAATTAAATACTTCTAGAATATGAATAATAAAAATTTAATTAATTTAATTAATGAATTATTTACATCATAATTAATTTATTTTGTTCTAGATTATCGACGATTTAAAATACAGACTCAACAACATCAGACCATTCCAAGAAAGCATTGAAGGGAGCCAACAAAATTACGGAATGTCAACAAACGTAATCAACAAATTTTTAGACTTTTGGAGCAACAAATACATCTGGAAAGAACGCGAAAATTATTTAAATCAATACCCAAATTACAAAACATCAATACAAGGCCTTGATATACATTTCCTATGGATTAAACCAAAAACTAAAAAGAGAATAATACCAATCTTATTACTGCACGGGTGGATATCAACATTTAGAGATTTCTATGATTTAGTTCCTTTAATGACTAAAGATAACAAAGAATACGATTTTGTTTTTGAAATTATAGCACCATCCCTACCAGGATTTATTTTCTCAGATGCAAGTAGCAAGAGTGAATTGGGTAGTCCTGAAATTGGATTAATAATGAAAAATTTGATGCAGCGTTTGGGGCATGATAAATTTTACATATTTGGATCAGATTTGGGATGCTTTATAGTGCACGATATGGCGGTTTTGTTTCCTAATAATGTTTTAGGAATGTATAGCCAAATATCGATTTCATTTAGATATATTTCTTTGTTTAAATATGGTTTGGAATCTTATTTACCGATTAATTTAGGGAATACTTCTAAGTTTTCTATTTTGGATGCTGCTAAGGTTTTGTGGGATGAGGCTGGGTATTTTCATAATCATGTTACGAAACCGGATACTATAGGTGAGTAAAAAGTTTGCCAACAATTTGCTGAAGTGCAATAAATATTAATTATTTATTTCTGATTTCTTTTAGGTGTAGCTATGAGTGATTCCCCAATTGGTTTAGCTACATATTTCTTACAAATTTATTCATCTGGTGGAGATGTTTTAAAAAATCGTAATCTTGACGATGCTGGATTGAGTATTTATGATTATACTGCCATTGCTGATACAATTATGTTGTATTGGGTAACTAATAATTTGAAGAGTTCAATGAGGTACACAGATATTATTCATAGCGTACCTAAATTGTTTCAGTAAGTAGCTTTAAATTTATCAGTTAAGCCATAAATATATATTTTTTTTAATTTATAGAATTCCAATCAATTACAACGTTCCTTGTTCATGTCCAATATTCAAGCATGAGATCTTCTATCACAGTAAATGGATACTGCGTGACAAGTTTACAAATATAATTCAATCCACCGAGTTTGATCATACACATTTTCCTCTCATCGAGAAAAATGAAACACTAAAAATTGTCTATGCTGACGACATATTTTCATCTGTTATGAAAATGTTAAAGTTCAAAAATATAACCGGTTTTTGATATAAACTGCATTTGAATTAATCAAATACCTAAAATAAAATTTCTTAGTGTAATCAAAACATTCCAGCATGTAATTCCGCCTTTCAATTAGGCAGATTAAGTCGGACTTAATTGGTATCACTTGCAGAAACCGTCCTGAAAATGAAGTGAAAGTGTTGTAACTATTTTACCTACCATCCCTATCCAGGGTATAAATTTAATGTTCGTCGGTACGCATAAAGGGCCAGACTGAATTTAATACAAAACAAACACAAACCCTGAATGGATTAAATTAAGAAACTTATATGTAAGTTGTGGAGAAATATTATTGATTAACATAATAAAACTATTTGTTTGTAAAGAGAGCCATTTAAAGCTAATTTCCCTAATTGGTACTCGTATGTTCATTGGAATTTAACGCTTTGATTGTTTTTAAACTCGGAATTATTCCCTAACAAGATTGTGAATGATGTTGAAAAAAGGGTAGTAAATCAATAAATGATGTGAGATTTTATGGTGAATGGTTTTACAATTAGAACAGCAAATGTTTATAAGCCTTTTTATGATTAATTAAAAATATTTGCTGAAGCGGTATAAAAACGTAAATTGACAACCTTGATTGTGTGTTAGTTTAAGAGGTTGATTAATTAGAGTCATGTTAATTAATAAAATAAAATTATTTACATACAGAAGCAAAATATAAAATGTTTTTTATGTACCAAACAAATTAGTTATGGTCATTAAAGATTAAAAAAATATCAAATAAAAAAAAATCAATTTATGCAAAATCGTGAAATTTTTTCCCAATTTTATTTTTACTGTTTGTAGAACCGAAACAATTGAATAAGTCACACAAACTTAAACCAAAAACGCTGTCTATCACCGTTCCAATATTTTATATATAAAATTCCAACAATTTTTGTTATGAAAGTCTGGTCAAAACTGGGTTTTAAGAAAATTGATCAAAAATCTTGTCAATAAAAATCTTTTTCAAAACAATCAATAGCTAGGCCGATAGATAGTTATGTATCAACCGCAAAAAACTACAAAAATGAAAATAAAAAATCTAAAATGCAGCCAAACAACATACAAATTATTTTTTATAAAACCAAAAACAGTCTACAAATTGAATTGGATTTGATAAAGCAATATAAGCAATAAAAAACCACCAAGCCCATCTTTCTTTTAACTCAATTCCACTTGTAAATTTAATCAATTCTGCAAAGCAATGCAAAAGTACATCTATTTTTCCAAAAAACTAAAAATTTTATAAATAACTACCTAAAATAAAAACTTACCAGTTAAAAAAATAGAACTTGACATTTTTATAAATCGCCATCAATCAAGCAACATCTAAATCTATCGACAAACTCTAAGTTAATTTTGACCAACTATCAAAAATGTACACTATTGCAACTGCTGAGTCAGACAAAAACAAACAAAAAAAGACGCAGTAAAAAAAATATTTTTTTCTGCAAGCTTCTTTTGCATCATTTTTACTGTGAGCAAGGCAAAATTGCCAATTATAACGTACCTAGACTTAAAAAAACAAAAAATGTTTCAACCGGATAAACATTTTGCAGCAGAAAAAGAAGAAACAACAAAGCTGTAGCACAAAGCACCTTTATAAAATGTGTATGAACTGCCAGACTAACAAAAAATTAAAAATATTTAATTTTGCCCAACTTGGTCAGAAAATCCAACACCAACAACTGCCAATATGCCCGGAGACAAAACTAAAGTAAGAAAAAACGATTAGTAAAATACTTCATAACTATAATCCAAGTAATTAAAGCATTGCTAACAAAACAAATACTACAAGTAAGTTAATCTTGGCAAAAAAACTTGTAGAATATTGGCAGCCAGGCAAAATAACCTTAGCTCAACCCAACACAACAAAAGCGTTAATCAAATCCCAGTTAACGTCATCAAAAAAATAATCTTATAATCAAACCTGGCAAACAAGCCGCAACCAGCGCTACTGCTAAAACCACCAAATTCCAAAACGGTTAATGCAAAAACCCTGTACCACAAATTTTTTTAAAAAACCCAAACACCCATTATCTTGAGACTTGATAGCTAAAAGCATTTTGATATTGGTTTGTGATTCACTAACATTTGCTGCAGCTAACACATCAGGCTTTTACAGACTTATGGTTTGCAATTGCCATCAAAACTTTAGGTTAACAAATCTATAATCAAACTTACAAATTGCCTACATCAAAGCAACCTATCTACCCCAAACATATAACCCAAATACGTAAAAACAAGCCAAGTGGCTTTACTATACTAGAACCACGGTTTGTGATTATTAAAAGCGGAAACGACAATTCTTGGACTAGTGGTAATGCCTGAAAATAAAGATAATACTGTGGGGTTGTACGGAACTGTTCTTCTTCTTTGTTGGAAACGTACGTCTGCAAAATTAAAGCTAACACCGTCCTATAACAGGAGGAAAGAGTCCGTCAATACATCGTGTCTAACAACAGTTCAAAACGTACCACTACCAGACTAAGTAACATTCCAACAAATTGGAATGTATGGTTATTGTATAAATATTTAAAAATATCAAATTTACCTAGAATATCTATCTGTCAAACTCTACCTAGATAATTGGTTAGTTGTACCAACACTACCTGCCAAAAACCTTATGCCAACACAAGAAGATAAATTTGCAGACTAGAAACTAGAAAATAATTAATACCGCCTCATAGGTAGAGCATCATTCGTCTAATCAGAGCACCAAACGCTTCAACAAAACGTATAAAAATAAAACATTTACGCTGTAGAGACCAGTAATCACTCAGATCTTTAGCCAAAAAAGACCAAACGATTCCAAAATACAAACAAAAATAATTGTGGCTTTTTAACTTCCACCACTCAAAATCATCGTCTACAAGGCTAGTACAAGATGCACACTTCTAATGATCTCTCAAAAACGTTACTTATAAAGCACAGTCAGATATTAAGGTTGTACACAGAAATGTGTAAAGCTTTCTGCTACCGCTATACCTGGACAACGCAACTATAAACTTAACCTCTACACCCACCAACCAAAAAATGTCTATGTACCCCAGAACTTCCTCAACCAACAACTCTTTACACTCTTTCTGCCGTAGATCGTTTAAGACTCCTGGGGATAGTTCAATACAGATTTTGGCACCGACCATTGTTACGCCCTTTGATTACTTTTCTGGATTTTGACCAACAAACGCCGTAGACTACTTACTAATCTCCAAGAACCACCTTGATTATGCGTGGGCGTGCAAACACTTGGCTGTGACTACGTACAAAACTCTGCGGTTTATAGAAACACTATTTATGGTTGCCATGCGTTCTCAACCTCTGGAAAACCGCAGCAACATTTTGCGCACTAGATATACCAAATGTAGTGTACTAATTATGACAACCTAGTAGACAAACAAATTATCCCAAATTTTGAAGTACATTTTTTTTTCAGCGACAAAACTCACTTCTGGGATAAAGGTTTTATATTAAAACTGCAATATTTAGTCTGAAAATCATCCAGAAGCAACGCATAAACAAGCATTACATCTTCTTAAACTGACTGTCTGGTGGGCATTTAATGCTGAAGGAGTAATTGGATTTTTTTTCAATCCTGGTAACCCTGTTACTATGAATGGAATTTAGTATTGTTTAATATTTACTGATTTTTTGGCCAAATTAGATGCTTTCAACTTAAAAGACATTTGGATTTATGCCACAATGCCACACTACCAACCAAACAATTCAATTACTTAAAAATAAATTCAGTAAATCAATTATTTCAATATAAGGCTACGTTAATTATCCTCTCGCTCGTGCAAGACTTCTTTCTGTAGGATGATGCCAAGTCTATAATTTACGCTAACAATATTACATTACATTAAAGACATTAGGTCCGATGGATGTGAAAAAATATAAAAAATGGGTTTCAACCGATTTACTTTTGCTATCGCTTCCGTGGAAGAGGTTTGAATAAATTGTGTTTCTTCAATAATAGTATTTTACACTATTACACTCTTCCTCTTAACGATATGCCATGTTTAAGCATGGTTCTTTCTATAGCTATCTGTTTTTGTTAAAGCGGTTGTTTCTAAACCGTAGGTGGTTACAGGAAATACTTATGTATCAAAAACCTTCCTCTAAAGATTTGTGGGTGTGGTGTTGTTTCTTAGTATGTATCCTAGTTTCCCCAATGCTGCCCATGACAGCTGTATTCGACTTGATATTTCTTTTAATCGTTTTAGTGTAGTTCATTTTTAACCTTATCGTTTCCAATGCCTGGTTGACTTCTTTAAGAATTTCAGTGAGTTAGTCTAGGTCTTCTGATGCCAGTATGATGTCGTCTGCAAAACTTAGATGGCTCAGGTATGCAGGTAAGTTTGATTCCTTTGTTCTCCCATGCAAGTCTTTTGAAATTGTGTCACCATGCCTTACTCTTCGTTCCAATTTGATGGTGTTGGTCAAGTCTTTTTCATTAATTCTTACGGTAGTAGGGCGTTTGTGTATGTATTTTTGATTATCGCTGTGTACCTGAAGTCAATTTGTGCATTTTCCATGAATTTCAATATATGCCAAGTTTCGACTGTGCAAATCGATAAAGGCCATATGAATGGGTACGTTGTTTTCGTGGTTTTTTCAATATGATTTTGAATCGTTTGTAGATGGTTGGTAGTGCTAAAGCTTTTTCGGAATCCGGCTTGTTTTAACGGTTGGTTATTATCTTTGTGAAAAGTTTATAGACGTGGGATAATAGACTGATCGGTTTGTAGTTCTCTGTGTTGGTAGTGTTTTTTCTTAAATATTAGTATAATTTTTGCCTCTAGCCACTTTTCAGGTACTCTGCCTTCATGTAGACATTTGTTGTAGAATGCCGTGATTGAGTTTAGTAGTTTTTGATCTCCTAGTTTGATCATCTCTGCAATAATATTGTCAGTCTCTGGGCACTTACTATTTTTTAGTTATCTTAGAGCCTCCTCCATTTCTACTGTGGTAATGTCAGGTTATTCTTCCGAACCCACGTTTGTTACATGGATTCTTGTGCCGTGATCTCTCTTAGTTGTTGAGTAGAGTTTCATGTTGGATAGTATTGTGCCATTTGTTGTTTGTAGCTTGATTATATGGGATTTGCCGTTAGATAGTCTTGATCACTGTACCTTCAAGTTGCAGTTCTGTTCAATGGTTCCTTGTATAATCTTTGTGTTATGGGTTCTTATATCTTTGCGTATCTCCTTTCTGATGTTTTTGTTGGTTTCTTTGTATAGGTTTGTTCCTCTAACCATATTCCTGCGTGTCTTATTAGATCTAGTGTAGACAAAGAAAGTTTATTGTTTGTAGTTGTTTTCACGTTACTGGCTGATATGCCAGTAGACAAAACTGCTAAAAGATAAAAAATTACTAGTAACATACTCCAGATACCTGGAGCCAAAACATCAGAACCAGAGTTAGGACATTTGTAAAGAATATAAAATTTCAGTTCTATAAAAAAAATTTACATTTCTCTACAAAAAAGTACTTCGGTGACAATCAAAATCGTTTGCATTGTTCTATAGTTAAATAAAATAAATAAAATCACAATTGAGTTGAATAGGGAAAACATTTAATAATAACAAAATAAATCAAAATTTAAGTTTTTCTATCAATAAATTAACTCAAAAAATGTTTAAAAAAATTGTTTAAAAAAAATTCTAGACAAAAAGAAGGAAGAGGTCTAACTCTCTGTCGCCATAACTCCTTAACAAACTAATACGTCATTATCATCTAAGCCAATAGTTTAACAAACATTTTAAAGTGATAGTCTACCTAATGGCATGCTACTCAAGAGTAGTGGGTAAATAACTCTCAAAATATATACAGATCATATTCTGTTCAAAATAAAATTTAAATTTTTTTGGCAGGATTTATTTACGTTAGATTTTGTTAGTTTTGAATAAATGTTAGTAAATTACAGTAGATTTGTTTACTTTCTAACCATTTTCTTTAAAGTAAAGCAAACAGTTTTTAGTTTAAATAAAACTTATAAATATTTTAGTATTTAAATATGATTTAGGGACGGATTTATTTAGGTTTAGGCTAAATTGTTTTACTTTTTGATAGATTTTAGTAACTCACTATAGATTTGTATACTTCTTATTCAATTTTTTTTAAAATAGAATCAAAATGTATTAGTTTGGAGCTAAATAATAAACATTTAGTGGTAAGATAAGATTTATAGCCAGATTTCTTTAGGTTTAGACCGGATTGTTAGCTTTATTTAGATTTTAGTAGATTTGTGTATTTGTCAACTAAATTTTTTTAAGAAGCTAGAAGCCTAGGTTTATTAGGTTGAAATCAAATAATTTTAGTGTTTGTTTACGATTTATTTTAGGTTTAGGCCAACTTTGCTTAAATTTGTTTTGATTTCGACTAGATATTGTTAGGTTTAGTTGGATTTTAGAAATTTACAATAGGTCCGTGTACTTTCCAGTTAATTGCTCTAAAATGAAGCCAAAATTTATTATTTTAAACCAAATAATAGACATTTTATTAATTAAATAAAATGTTTAGTTGGATTTTTTTAGTTTTAAGCCAGATTTTTTAAGTTTGTCTACTTTACAACTAAATTTCTCCAAAATAAAGTTTGAATTTATTAGTTTGAAACCAAATAATAAACATTTTATCAATTAAATAAAATGTATGATTCTTCTTCTTCTTCATGTGCCGTCTCCATTCTGGAGGTTGGCTATTATCATTACTACTTTGATTTTGGAAGCTGCCGCCCTAAACAGATCAGCTGACGTGACCTTAAACCGTTTTCTCCAATAGATCTTTTTCCCACAATTTTTCCTTGGATTATGAGTCGGAGAATCTTATATTTCGGACCTCTTATGATGTGGCCGAGATATTGCAGTTTTTTTTTCACTTCCAATAGAATCTTTCTGTCTTTCTCCATTCTTCTCAGAACCTCCACGTTGGTCGCATGTTCTGTCCATGATATTCTCAACATCCTATGGTAGGCCCACATCTCAAAAGCTTCTAATTTCCTCTCACAATACACGTTCAGGGTCCAAGCTTCCACACCATATAAAACGACTGGGAATACGTAACATTTGAGCATCCAAGTTCTAAGTTCCAGGCTCAAGTCGGGACTACAGAGCAGTTTTTTAATCTTTACAAAGGATGCACGGGCTTTCTTAATGCAAATCCTTATTTCTGCGCAGTAATCCACGGCGCCGTCGACGTTATTAATAATTTGAACGATTTGCATGTTTTCGGCGAGAAGTACTATATCGTCTCCGTAACGCAAGTTGTTCAGTGGGGTGCCGTTAACACGTATTCCGCCGTTCTCTCTTTCGAGGGCCTCGGTGAAGATTTCTTCTGAATAGATGTTAAAGAGGAGTAAAGAGAGAACACACCATTGTCTGACTCCTCTCTTAATCTTAACGGCTTTTGTTAGTTTGGATTGGACGCGAGCGGACGAACTATGGTTTAGGTACAGTTTTACTATTATTTGTATATCTTTGTGTCAAGGTTTTTTCGTTCAAGTGCTTCTATTAGTTGTTTGTGTCTCACTTTATCAAATGCTTTATTATAATCTATAAAACAGGCGTATATCTTTTGGTTGACATCCAGACACCGATTGTATACTCTCAAATTCTGATATACTTTGAGCACGTAACGAAAAGAGAAGACAACAACTTCGAAAAACTGATAGTCCAGCAAAAAATGAAAGACACAAGACCAAGAAGTCGTTCTCCAAAAAGATGGTCGGACCAAATAAAAGATTTAACAAGCTCCAAGGACGCCAAACATAGAAGCCGCTGGCGTGATATAGTCCGCAGAGCCACTGCTCTTACTCAATAACAAAACATGAACACGACTCCTCTGCCAAGAGGAAACCGAAGAAAAAGAGAAGATTATCAAATTTCTTTAGTTTTGGGCCAGATTTCTTTGTCTACTTTCCAACTAAATTCCTCTAAAATAAAGCCCGAATTTATTAGTTTGAAATTAAATAATAGACATTTTAGTGTTTAAATAAAATTTATGATCAAATTTCTTTAGATTTAGACCGGATATTGTTGGGTTTTAGTAATTTGCAATAGATCCAATACTTCCCAACTAATTGTTCAAAAATAAAGCCAAAACTTATTAGTTTGAAGCCAAATAATAAACATTTTAATATTGGATTTTTTAGTTTTAAGCCGGATTTTTTTAGATTTGTCTATTTTTCAACTAAATTCCTTTAAAATGAAGCCCAACTTTATTAGTGAAACCAAATTATAGACATTTTAGTGTTTACATAAAATGTATGGTTAAATTTCTTTAGATTTAGACCGGATATTGTTAAGTTTGGTTGAATTTTAGTAATTTACAATATGTCCGTGTACTTCTCAAATAAAGCTAAAATTTATTAGTTTGAAGTCAAATAACATACATTTTATTAATTAAATAAATTGTATAGTTATATTTTTTAGTTTTGAGCCAGATTTCTTTAGGTTTGTCTACTTTCCAACTAAATTCCTCTAAAATGAAGCCTGAATTTATTAGTCTGAAACCAAATAATAGATATTTTTGTGTTTAAATCAAATGGTCATATTTCTTTAGATTTAGACCCGATATTGTTAGGTTTGGTTGAATTTTAGTAATTTACAATAAGTTTGTGTACTTCTCAACTAATTGCTCTAAACTGAAGACAAAATTTATTAGTTTAAAGCCAAATAATGGACATTTTATTAATTAAATAAAATGTATGGTAGGATTTAAGCCGGATTTTATTAGATTTGTTTACTTTCCAATTAAATTCCTTTAAAATTAAGCCAGAATTTATTAGTTTAAAACTAAATAATAAACATTTTATTGTTTAAATAAAATATATAACCAAATACCTTCAAGTTTAAGCCGGATTTTGTTAATTTTGGTGAGATTATAGTAACTTACGGTAGATTAATCTACTTTCCCATCAAATTTCTTTAAAATGAAAACAGAATTTATTAGTTTGAAGCCAAATAATGAACAAATTTGAGATTAAATAAAATTTAAAGCCCGTTTTTTTTTTAGATTTAGTCCAAATTTTGTTTTATAGTTATCCAAAATGAAAATAAAACCACCAGTCCATGAACTTGCAAAAACATGATAGACTAAAACAAATTGTCCAGCAAGACACCAGTAACAATGCTACACATAATAATGACTTGCAACATTTTTGCAAAAAAAAAAACGGTTACCCAATTCCTGCAATAAATAGTTTTTTGCGCAAGATTTATCAAACAAATCATTTTTCTAAACATTTTTGATAACTTTTGTATAATAAAATAGTTTTAAGAGCAAGTTTTGTGTTTATGACACAAAACTTGCTCTTAAAACTATTTTATTATACAAAAGTTATCAAAAATTTATTTTATTTGCAGTTTTTGATTTTAATTAAGTTTTCTTCAAGTTGTGTGTTTTCAAAGATATGCTTAAATTAAAGCTATTTCAAGCTAAGGGACTTAAATCACACAAACAAAAGTCAATTTGTTTGTTTTTTGCATTTTAATTAAAGACTTTAATACTGCACATTTGTAAACCATTCCACGTAAATCGGCACTAAATTTTGCATTTTATTGTCATCCCAGAACAACAAATTTTTATCTTTCAAGACACGTTTAAAGAAAAAAATTGTATCAAAAAGCCGATTTTCTGTTATTTTTTTACATTTTCCTTTAACAATTGCTGACCCTTTTTGAAAACCTCTTTACAAAACGCATAGCAAATTTTTAAACAATCTTAGGTAAAAAGTTTAAATTAAAAGGACTGGAATAATTTGTTGAATTTGCTATTGTTCAACATTTGTTGCATTGTTAACACTTGTTACCGTCGTATAGCTGCTCTAGCTACATTTATTAATCAATTATTTTATCTATACACTCAAGACCTTTAACCTTTAAACTAAAATATAAATCATCGTTTTACTTTTGCTCAATTGACATAAAAACTTAAATTGCAAATTATTTTAAGCTAATATTATGTCCTATATTGCAACACTTCATTAAACTTTTAATAAAAGTTAATCTAAACACAGCGTAAATGTTCTTGTATACAATCCACCATAACATTTTTGATTGATGTCATTGACAACAAAATTAATACATTTCTGCCTACCAAAAAGCAATTACTAAACTTATTAAATTTTGTTTTCCTACTGGATTTAATATAATTGACTCAATTACATTCATGCAATTGGATTTTCTACCCTACAAGAACTCAATTCATCTTTTTATACTAGGATTCCTCACTATTTCCCGTAATTCGTCTGGAACGTGACCCTTGATTTAGTTTACTTGAAGTGCCACAATTCACTCAAGTTAAATTGTTAAGTATTCTAAAACAAATCGTTGATTAAAATTAACTAAATCCATCAATCGGTTAGAATAAAAGAAAAAATTCATTAAAAAAAATGCTGAGTTAAATTTAATAATGGAATCCCTTATATTGCTTTTTCTACATCCTTGCGTTATATTAAAGTAACCAATGTCCTTAATGTGATTCTGATACGAAACAAATTGTTTTTAAATTCAATTATTATATTAAAAAAATGCATTTGTCTCATTAAACTACATCAGCATAAAACTTTTTGCACACTACAAAAAATCGTGTCGTAAACTTTATAAACTAAAATCCAACCGAACATACCGTAAATTAATCAACAGCGGGTGGATTTCAGTGTCACTCCATCCATTGGCATCACAAAAACGTATGAGTAATGACAGACGCCCTACCCATTGTTTGTAAATTTGTACTTTTATTTTTAAAACAAATAAAAATAAAAATAAAAATTTCAACAACACAAAAAAGTGCATCGTCAAAGAATATAGATTGATGGCAATGTTCCATGTCTGAAATAAAATAAGTGAGCACTCTCCAAGTGGATTGTAAAGAATAAGTACAGCATGTATTGAGTGTTGTTATTTCTGTTCAAATACTCCGGAAAAGGAGTTCTAATGAAAAGCAATTTGTTGGTTTTAAAGATTTTTAAAATGTTATACGATGTAATGTAAAGTAATTAATTCATGATGTATTTTATTTTTGGCTTTTAAGATACGTTATTTAGGTTTTACTAGCTAAATGTACATAAAATTGTTATTTATTATTAGATTTTAGTGAAAGAAGACAATTTGAAGCAATATAGATAACATTAAAGCTGATTTATTATGTCGATCACACTTGTTTACATACCATAATTATCACGTAAGATTGTTGCAAAATGTTTAGCATCTAAGTTGTTTCAATATGGAAAACAACAAAATGCTTATAACAGCCAAAAACCTTTTATAATGCAGACCAAATTTAATATAGTTGCTACTATTTAGTATGCATTTTAAATACTTACATAAAAACAATAAGATAGATTTCTTTAAATAATTTTGCTTCTCTACTATCTAAACATACTAGACCGTAGGCACCACCAAAAAAACTACGTTAATTCAGTTGGTATCACTCAATATAGAACACTTTGGCTTATTTTAAATCAATTTCAATTTTTGTTTAACAGTTTAGATTAATTTAGATCAGTTTAAACCATTTTGGGTCTATTCAGATTAATTTAAATCAATTCTGATTATGAATCAGTTTAGATCATTCAGTTCAGAATGATCAAGTTTAAATAATTCTAACAAATTAGTCCAAACTAGTTAAAATTATAGATTATCTAAAGTTAACTTTAGATCATTTTGTATTATCTGGAATAGTTAGAATCAACTCAGGTTTAACATTCAATGTTTTTTTGGACTAGTTTGGATTACTTTCTCTATTTTAGCAGACTAGTTTAGAACAGTTTTAAACACTTAAGAAAGCTTTAAATCATTTGGAATAATTTGGATTATTTTAATTACGGTGAGATAGCTCAGTTATAGAATATTAGCGTGGCACGCTAACAGTCCGAGGTTTGATCCCCAAATATGACTAAAATAATTGGTCTTTATCTACCGGGGTAATTTGGAAGTCACCTAATAAGCCGTTGGTCTCATCAACCCCCTTCAAACAAATCGTAAGACTTTTGGGGCGATGTAAAATAGCGGTAAAACGCGAAATAAAGAAGAATTCAGCTTGTATTACTCAGTTTATAACACTTTGAAACCTTTTGGTTTAATTTGGTTCATTTTGGATTAGTTTAAAACTTTTTTGTACAATAACAAACAATTTGGTTCTGATTAAATTATTTTAGATTAATTTAGATTGTTATAAACTAGTTTAGATCATTCAGTTCAAAACATTTTTGATTTATTATAAAATACATTGAAATAGTCCACATTTTTGCACTAAACAGCATCAGTGATCAGTTTAAATGACTTCAAAAAACTTAAGATCAGTTAAAATTAGTTTGTATTACTCAAACTTTAGATAGTTACTTACTACTTATGTTTTGATTAACTTTGATCTAAAAACTGAAAAAAGCTGAAAAATGCATCAATGACAAACATTTTTTTATTTTTTGTTGTTGTCTAAATCAACAGAGCTACTGACATACTTTGTGCTAAAACTTTTTAAAATGCCACTTTGGGTAAGGTAATAAAACTTTTATGAAAGAAAACTTTTGTATTGCACAAAATTAGCACTAAATTGACATAACTCAAAAAACTCGCGTAGAAAACTTTTTATTGTATTAAAAAAGCACAAAAAACTAATTTATTGCAATATATCCATCATAAATTGTGCAAAGAATCATTTATTGCATAAAATTAGAACAAAAAATTAATTTATCTTATAAAATGTTTTATAAATTGATAAAATTAATAAGAAATTGAGCAAAATACCTATTTATTTAATAAAAACAGAACAAAAAACTAATTTTGTATAAAAATACCACAAAAAAACTAATTTACCTTATAAAAACCATAAAAAATCGTACATAAAAACCAATTATTGCATAAAGTTACAACAAAAAACTTATTTATCTCTATATCTCATAAAGTTCATTATAAATTGCGTAAAAACATCTATCTATTGCATAAAATTTCTAATTAAAAATTTAAAGTTTATATGAAAATAATCAAAAAATCTATATTTTTGCGAAAAAATGCACAAAAAACAAATTTATAATATAAAATTCATCATAAATTGCACTAAAATGCACTAATTTAGTACAAAAAACTAATTTAAATCAAGAAATTACTCAAAAATTGCGCATAATTGCATTTCTTGCATAGAGTGAGCACAAAAAAATAGTTTATTGCAAAAACTTATAATAAATTGTGCACAAAACTCATGGTTGGTATAAAATTAGCACAAAAAACTAGTTGATCCCATAAAATTTATTATAAATTGCACAAAAAACCATAATATTGCACTAATTTGGTACAAAAACTAATTTAAGTTTGGAAATTGATTATAAATTGCGCAGAAAACCTCTTCATTGCATAGAATAAGCACCAAAATAGTTAATAGCAAAAAATTATAAAAAATTGTGCACAAAATTATTTTTTTCTTAAAATGAGGACAAAAAAACTAGTAATCCTATTAATTTATCATATATTGCACACAAAAATAATTTATTGGCAATATTAGAACAAAAAACTAATTTATTTCATAAAATGTATTGTATGTTGAACAAAAAATTAATTTATCTCTTAAAATTCATTATAAATTACGCAAAAAACCATTTGTTGCATAAAATACGCACAAAAATCTATTATTAAAATATGCAAAGAATTTAGACCAAAAACAAATTTATTTTATAAAGTTTATCATAAATTAATTGTAAGTATATAGAATTAAAAATAAAATTTACTCAATAATATCATCAAAAATCGTGCAGAAAACTTTTTATTGCAAAGAAAAACTATTTTTAGGAAAAAAATAAAAATAAACAATAAGTTATATTTTTGCATAAAATTGGCTCAAAATACTAAATTATTGCACAAAAAATCTTTTTATTGCATAAAATTAACATAAAATATTCTTCATATCATTTGTTGCATAAAATTAACACAAACAAAACTTCCTAAATTGATCATAAATCCATAAAATGTTTTATTTTTATAAATTAAACAGATAACCCATTAACTGCATAGAAGTATCACAAAAACTTAATTTATTTTATAAAAGAAAACCCATTAAATGCATGAAATTAGCACAAAAAAGTTAATTAAACATGAGAAATGATCATAAATTAACCAAAAACTTTTTTAAAGCATTTTTTATTGCGTAAAAATAGCAATTTACTAAAAATTGCACAAAAAACTTTTTTATTATTTTATTGCTTACAATATGCACAAAAACCTGATTTAATTGATTGTAATTTGCGCAAAAATTTTTTTAATTAGATAATGTTAGAACAAAAACTAATTCATCTCATAAAATTCATCAAAAAAAAAGCGCAAAGAATCTTTTTGTTGAATAAAATTAGCACAAACTCATAAAACTCATCATAAACTGAGAGTAAAAACCTATTTGTTGCACAAAATTAATACCGTTTATTGCATAATAATAGCACAAAAAATTAATTTGATTTGTAAAATCAAAAATTGTGCAAAAAAATGTTTTTTATTTTGTAAAATTTATATAATAAAAATCATTATAAATAAAACAAATTTTTTTTTTTTAATTTTTATTATATAAATTAAACAAAAGCTCTATTTTATACAAGAAATTAGCACAAAAACAATTTTTTTTTAAATGTATCATAAATTGAAAAAAAAAATCAATTATTGCAAAAAACTAATTTTTCTCATAAAATTCATTATAAATCAAGCAGAAAATCTTTTAAATGCATAAAATGACCACACCAAATTATTCATTTCACAAACCATTTATAAAAAGAAAATGCAAAAAACCTTTTTATTGCAACAAAAATAGAACAAAAATTGACTAAATTTATCATAAATCGTGTAGAAAACTTTTTATTGCACAAAATGAGCACAAAAAACTTATTTTTTGCATAAAGTAAAAACAAAAACTTGATTTATTCCATAAGATTTATCATAAATTGCATTCTACGTATTTATTAGATAAGAACAGCACAAACAACTAATTTCTTATATGAACAAAAACTTTGTTTAACTTATAAAAACCATTATAAATCGTCCAGAAAACCTATTTACTTTATGAAGTTACAACAAAACACTAATTTATCACATAAAATTTATCACAAATTACCTAAGAAAATCCATTATTGCATAATATTGGCACAAAAATATAAATTAATTTTTTAAATTTATAAGAAGATAAGCAGAAAATTTATTTGATGTATAAAAAAGCACAAAAAAATCATATTTATCTCATAAAATTTATCATAAAATGCACAAAATTTGCACACAAAAATATTTTAAATCATGTAATTAAGCAAAAAATAATTTAGTGCAAAAAACTCATGATGAATTGTAACAAAATTAATTTTTTGCATGAAAATAGCACAAAAACTAGTTTAACCCATAAAATTTATTATATATTGTGCAAAATACCCTTTTATTATCAAAATTAGAACAAAAAACTAATTTGTCTCATAAAATTCATCATAAACTGAACAAAAAACCAATTTTTGATCAAATTAAAACATAAAATTAATTAATTTTATAGGAATCATTTAATTTATGCAAAAACCCAGCACAAAAAACTAATTTAACTTTTGAAATTTAAAATAAGTTATGCAGGAAATCAATTTAACGCAAAAAATTGCACAAAAAACATTAATTTCATAAAATTCATTATAAATTAAACAAAAAAACCTGTCAATGCACAAAGTTTGCACAAAAAAAACTATTTTAAATCAAGAAATTAAACATAAAATGCAAAAAAAAAATTTATTGCAAAAAATTCACAATAAATTGTGTACAAAATTAATTATTTTGCTTAAAAATAGCACAAAAACTAGTTTAACCTATTAAATATATTATATATTGTGCAAAAAACCCTTTAATTAACAAAACTAAAACAAAAAACTGATTTACCTTATAAAATTTATCATAAATTGAACAAAAAAGTCGATTAGTGATCAAATTAGTACAAAAAAATTATTTATTTTTCAAAAATTATTTCAAATTATAAAAATAAAATAAAATTGTCACAAAAAACTACTGAACTTTTGAATTTTATTACAGGTTAAACAAGAATGCAAACAGTAGCACAAAAAACATATTTATTTCATAAAATTTATCATAAATTGCACAAAAAACCTGTTAATGCACAAAAAAATGATTTTGAATCGAAAAATTAAACATAAATCGCAATAAAATCAATTTATCTCTCGAGTATCGTTTTAAATTATGCAAAAAAAACCTTTTATTGCATGAAATTAGCACAAAAAAGTTGATCTAATTTTAGAAATGATCATAAATTGACTAAAAACTTAATTTATTGCAAAAAATTAACAGACAAATATTATTTCATAAAAATCATTATAAAAAAAATACTTTTAATGCTTTAAATAAATAGCAATTTTTGCACAAAACTTCTATTTATTGCACAAAAAACTAATTTAAACCAAATAATTTATCACAGAAAACTTTTTTGCATAAAATTAGAACAAAAATTTAATTCATCTTGTAGTAATTCATCATAAATATCGCAAAGAGTCTTTTTGTTGAATAAAATTAGCACAAAAAATAAATAATTTGATAAATTTGATTATAAACTACATTAAAACTCTATTTGATTGATTTGATGCAATCAATTAGCACAAAAAAATATTTTTTTATTTCTTTATAGTCCATTCAGTGTATAAAATTAGGTATCTTATAAAACTAATAAAATAACAAAGCAAAAAGCACATTTATTGCATAAAATTAGCACATAAAACTAGTTTCTTATTAATTTTATTATAAATTGCATAAACAAAAATCAGTTTAACTTATACAATTAAATATAAAAATCCAGTTATTGCATAAAATTACCACAAATTTATCTTATAAAATGCATCATAAACTGCGCAGAAAACCAAAAAAACTAATTTATCTTAATAAAATCATTAAAACCCATTTATTGCATAAAAAAGCACAAAAAACCAATTTATTGTAAACATAAATAGTAAAAAATGTTTATAATAAAATGCACAAAAACTTCTTTTATAAACTAATAATGCACAAAAAATCCATTTATAAACTAATACTAAAATTTATATCTTTTAAAATATAACATAAATTGCGCAGAAACCCAATATATTGCATAAAATTGCACTAAAAAGTAATATATTTTATAAAATTTATAATTAATCGCGCAAAAACCCATATATTGCATAAAGAAACACAAGAAAATAATTTTTTGCAACAAAATAATAGCACAAAAAAATGTTTATCATAAAACGCACAAAAATCGTTTTTTATAATATAAAATAGAAACTAAAAAATACTATCTCATAAAACTCTTATAAAATATCACAAAAAACTGATATATCTTATAAAATTTATCTAAAATTGTACAGAAAACCCAATTAATTTGTTAAAATTGGATCAAAAAGTAACATAATTTATTCATCAAAATTAAGCAAAAGCCCAGTTATTGCATAAAATAGCACAAAAAACTGATATATCTAATAAAACTTATAAGAAATTGCGCAGAAACTTAATTTATTTCAGAAAATAGCAAACAAACTGATAAATTTTATAAAATTTATTAAAAAAATTGAAAAAACCCAATAATCTCATAAAATAACACAAAAAAACTGATAAATCTTATAAAATTTATCAAAAATCGCGCAAAAAATCATTTTATTGCATAAAATAGCACAAAAAAACAATTTATTGTACAGAAAAGTAGTAGCACCAAAAAGTTATTATTATAAAATGCGCAAAAAATCCTTTTATAGTTTAAAATTAACACAAAAAATTAATGTATCATAAAATTTATCATAAATTGTGCAAAAACCCAATTTATAGGATAAAATAACACAAAAACTAATATATTTTTATATTATTTATAGCATAAAATAGTACAAAAAGCTGATAAATCTTATAAAATTCATCAAAAATTGTATTAAATTACGCAAAAAAACACCCGTTTATTGCATAAAATTAACACAAAAAACTTAATTTAGTTTTAGAAAAGTCATAATTTGACCAAAAAGTTTGTTTATTGCAAAAAGGTTTACAATTTTTTTTTAATAAATTTAGCTAAATGCCTTTTTATTCCTGAAAAATAGCACAAAAAATAATTTATCTTATAAAAGTCATCATAAAATACGCAAAAAATTCATTTATTGCACAAAAAAATAATTTAAAGCAAAAAATTTATCATAAATCAAGCAGAGAACCTGTAATTGCTTAACAAAATACTAAATTCTAAATTAAATTATTTCTTTGTTGTGCTACTTAAGTTAAAAATAGCACCAAAAAAATATGTTGACAAAGTTAGCATACAGAATGATTTATCTCATAAAACTCATCACATACAGCGGAAAAAAGTTACTTGGTACATAAAATTAACACAAAAAACTAAATTTTTATTAATTTTTTTATAGATTGCGTAGCAAACTCATTTATTGCAATACCTACTAATTTATCTTATAAAATTTATCATAAAATTTTAAAAATTAATTAAAAAACAGAGGAAAAAGCTCTTCTATTGCATAAAAATTAGTTATTGCGTAAAATTACCACAAAAAACTGATTTATCTTATAAAATAAATCACAAAACGCGCAAAAAAACAAAAAAAAAACTGGTTTTATCTAAGTTAATTCATTAAAAAACGCACAAAAACCCATTTATTGCATATAAAACTGCACAAAAAACTATTTTATTGTACAGAAAAATAGTATAACCAAAAAGTGTTTATCATAAAATGCGCAAAAAATCTTTTTATAAAATAAAATTAGCATAAAAAAATGATGCATTTCATAAAATTCATCATAAATTGTGCAGAAACCCAATTTATTGCATAAAATATCACAAAATATTGATATATCTTATAAAATATATCAAAAATTTGGCAAAACTCCATTTATAGCAGAACATAGTACAAAAAACAAATTTATTGCAAAAAAATATAAGCACAAAAAAATGTTTGTCATAAAATGCACAAATTATCTTTTTATAGTATAAATATTTAATTTATATTTCATAAAATTTATCATAAATTGCACAAAAGCCCAATTTATTGTATAAAGTAGCACAAAAAACTAATATATTTCTTAAAATGTATCAAAAATTGCGCAGAAACCTATTTATTGCATAAATCAGCACAAAAAATTAATGTATTGCACAGAAAAATAGTGGCACAAAAAACCTTGTAATATAAAATTTACTCAAAAAATGATATATATTTCATAAATTCATCAATTTATGATGAATTTTATGAAAATCAATTTATTGCATAAAATAAATAAAAAATTTAAATATTTTATAAAGTTCACAAACAAACATAAAAACAAATTTACTGCATAAAAAAATAGTACCACAAAATGCACAAAAAATTGTTTGATATTTTATAAAATTCATCATACATTACGCAAAAACAACACAAAAAAAATAAATCTTTTGAAATTAATCAAAAATTACGAAAAATCTCATTTATTGAATAAAATAGCACAAAAAACTAACTTATTGCACACAAAAACAAAGGCACAAAAAATGTTTATCATAAAATGCACAATTTTTTTTGTAGTATAAAATTAACACAAAAAATTGATATCTCGTAAAATTCATCATAACTTACTCAAAAACCCAATTTATTGATTAAAATAGCACAAAAAAACTTATATATTTCATAAAACTCATAAAAAATTGCGCAAAACTCCTATTTATTTTATAAAATAGCACACAAATCTGATAAGTCTTATAAAATTTATCAAAAACTGCGTAAACCCCCATTTCATACATAAAATAGCACAAAAACTTATTAATTAAACAAAACTCATCAAAAATTGAGCAAAACCCCAATTTATTGCTTAAAATAGCACACTAAACTGATATATTGTATAAAAATTATCAAAAATCACGCTAAACCCCATTTATTGCACAAAAAACCACAAAAAACCACAAAAAACTGATATATTTTATCAAATTCATCAAAAATTGCGCAAAACCCCATTTGTTGCATAAAATAGCACAAAAAACTAATTTATTGCAGCAAATTAGTAGCACAAAAACAAATATTTATCATAAAATGCACAAAAAATCCTTTTATAGTATAAAATTATCACATAAAATTTACATCTCATAGTAGTAGCACAAAAAACTATTATATAAAAGATATTCACAAAAAATTGCGCAAAAACCTATTTATTGCATAAAATAGCATAGTAGTATAGTAGCACAATAAAATGTTTTTTTATAAAATACACAAAAAATCTTCTTGTAGTATCAAACTAACACAAAAAACTGATATCTCATCATAATACATTATAAATTGTGCAGAAACCCAATTTGTTGCATAAAATAGAACAAAAAAACGAATATATCTTTTTAAATTTATCAAAATATACCCAAAAACTCAATTTATTGTATAAAATAGCACAAAAAACTGATACTATCTTTAAAATTTATCAAAACTTGCGCAGAAACCCAATTTATTGTAAAGAATAGCACAAATGACTAATTAATTGCACAAAAAATAGCAAAATGCATAAAATAGCACTAAAAAACTGATATATCTTATAAAATCAATAAAAAAATTGTAAAACAAAACAATTTATTGCATAAAATAGCACAAAAAAATTTATGTTTTGTACATAAAAATAGTAGCACAAAAAAAAGTATCATAAAATGCACACAAAATTCTGTTGTAGTATAAAGTAAACACAAAAATTAATAACTTATAAAATTCAACATAAATTGCGCAGAAACCAAACTTGTTGCATAAAATAGCATAAAAACCTGATACTATCTTAAAATTCATCAAAAATTGCGCAGAAACCCAATTTATTGTAAAAATAGCACAAATGACTAATTAATTGCACTCAAAAATGCTAAATGCATAAAAAAGCACAAAAAAATGTTTTAAATTTCATAAAAAATTGCGCTAATATCCAATTTCTTACATAAAATTTAAAAAAACTGATATATCTTATAAAATTTATCAAAAATTGCAAAAAAACAATTATTTTTTTTAAATAGCACAAAAAACTAATTTATTTCTCAGTAAAAATAGAATCTCAAAAAATATTATGATAAAATGCACACAAAATTTTTATGTAGTATAAAATGAACACAAAAATTTGTTGCATAAAATAGCACAAAAAAACTGATACCATCTTTAAAACTTATCAAAAAATGCGCAAAAACCCAATTTATTGTAAAAAATAGCACAAATGACTAACTAATTGCACAGAAAAATATCAAAATGCATAAAATAATAGCACAAAAAATTTATCTTTCAAAATTCATCAAAATATACGCAGATATTCAATTTATTGCATAAAATAACACACAAAAACTGATGATGCACACAAAAATTACGCATAAACCTAATTTATTGTGTAAAATAGCAAAAAAAACTGATATCTTATAAAATTCATCAAAAATTGCACAAAAACCTAGGTATTGCATAAAATAGCACAAAAAACTAATTTATTGCACAGAAAAAATAATTACACAAAAAAAAATGATTATCATAAAATGCACACAAAATCTTTTTATAGTATGAACACAAAAATTGATATATTATAAAATTCTTAAAAAATTGCGCAAAAACCCATTTATTGCTAAAAAAGCAGAAAAATCGTACCACAAAAAAATGTTTATTATAAAACGCACAAAAAACCCTTTTGTAGTGCAAAATTAGCACACAAAAATTATATTTATATATATATAAATTGCACAGAAACTCATTTTATTGCATAAAATAGCACAAAAAACTTATATACCTTGCGCAAATAAACTTTCTATTGCTAGAAATTAACACAAAAAAGTAATTTATTTTATAAAATTTATTAAGTACTGCGCAGAAACTATCGCTTTTTATTTACATTCACTATTATCTAGAACAAAATTAGAAAGAATGTGGCCACTCCATTCATAAAGAAAGGCCAATGGAATAGGTAAATATTGCGCGCGTATTCGTGTTTGTTGTACAAAGTTTGTATTGTGGTTTAAGTGCATTTAATATTGACCCCGGAACCAATTAATAAAACAAAATTTATGCTAAAAATTGATGAAAACTAGTACTGGACACGCCAATATTATTAGTTCAACGTATAAAATTGATAGAAATTAGTACGTTAAACTTTTTGTAACGTCAGGAGCATATTTACAATTAATAAATCACACTACAATTGGCTTAGTCACCAAAAAAGCGTTTCGTTTGCGGTCTGTGTACTTTTACCTAGTCAAAGAACTAGCTCCGATGCCGAGATTTGCAAAATTTAAGTTTATTTTTGTAAATCTCATACAATTTTGCCGATCTTTAATGGAATGACCTTCAGACACAGACGCTTTTAGTTTAAATCCAAACAATAATATTATTATAACAATAAACTTCTATCCATTCTAAAAGATCACTTTGATATTGTTTATAATTAATGATCACAATTCAACATTCATTATTAAATGTTCGATATGTCAGTACGATTTTGCTCTCCAGCTTACATAAATTAGTGGTGCGACTTTTTTAAAATATCAGCGGAGGTGGCAGACTAAGAGATGATTAATGAACACGTCTTAAAATTTAATGAACGGGGGCGGCTGGAGGTTGCCGCTAAACACACACACTCACATTTTGCGCGCCTCCTTAAATTACACACAAAGCAAACTAATAACATCCCCTTTGTTGACAATGTAAAACATCTTTAAAAGAAAACAAAGGATTATTAATAAATTGTTGGATTTGAAAATAATTATTTATATTTTATGAGTTGGTAAATTATTATACAAATTCCCCCAACCATTTGGTAATTTAAAAAAGGTTGAAAATAAATTGTAATATAATTGAAATTATTTGCTGCCCTTACTTATAAATTTGCAATTTATATTTAAAAAACAATTACATTATAAACATTTAAAATATGTGATTTAATAAGGTTAAGATGCTTTTTTTTGTATTGACGTAGCTGGAATTTCAGTTAGTTTACATACTATTTCCTTCCCTTCAGTAGAATGTATGTAATTGATGATGTGGAATTCGCTTATGTTTGTATTCCGCTTATATAGATAGACACAAACAACTGTAAGAGGTGCATGTAAATAGCTTTTTGTTTACAGAAAGTGATGTTGATCAAATTTATTAATAGTTGGAGTATTGTTCTATAGATTATCTTGTTTACTTAATAACTGGGATCAAAAACAGCAGCTCTCACTTTCAGCTTAAATAACTTATTCAAATATTGAGACAAGCAAATTTATATTTAAGATTAATTTCAGCTGTAAATATATAACTAAATAATCAATAAATTAAATATAACTGCAAACCATTAGCTGCGAATTATTTTTTTAATAGTTTAATTAATTGCCCTAGCGACTGCGCCATTGCGCAACCATGAATGTTACAATATAAGAACAAAAATAGCGTTTAATTTTTTATGTAAATGTTTTTTTTTTCTAATTATTAAATAATATCATTGCTTATTTACAAATAAAAAAATGAATAAAACACGATTCCCTATTATTACTTCCGCATAGCATTCCATCTTAATTTATATTTAATAAAATAAAGCGAAGCAAGTTTAATAATATCGTCCACAATGTGTTTTGATATCGGTTTGTTCCAAACCCGAAAATTATTGCGGCTCCGAGAAGCCAAGATAAGGATCCAATAAAATTAAAGAAAGCCATAAACGTGGCGCAACATGTAGGCAATAAATGGAACAATCCAATACAAAGAGTAGAGAGAAAAAATAAAACAAAAAACTCTTCGCTGTTTTCTTAACAGAAACATCCTGATTTTTCACAGTTACCAAATCGAATTACAAGCTATTGCATTAATAGGAAACTTAATTTAATCACTTTACATAATTGTGTAGCGACTCTAATAGGATTAATACAATACGTCTACCCTAATTCAATGATGATTTGAAACTAATGGGATTTAATACAATGAGAAAATATCAATTTACGCCCGATCTGGTGATAATACGTGTAATCAATCGCAGCAGTTTTATAATTAAACATTCCAATGCATTTATAGGAGATTTACTATGAGTGGAATTTTTATTGTCTTCTAGCTTTTATCCGGGTATTTTGTTACAATCAACTGAACGCTTACACACCCCAATTGACTGATTCACAGTTATCTACTGTTCCATTATGTACTTCATTTGTATGGAAATCGAATCATTCATGCAACAATCAATGCGGGTCTTTTTGAAATTATTTTAAAAATTAAAATAAATTTTTGTATATTAATCATTAAGGACACCTTTAGCAGTATTGATAAAAATATTGGCGTTTAAAGACGTAAATTATTTGTGTATGATTGAGTAACTAGTTTTAGATACGTTACTTAGCTTAGCTCAAACTTTAACAAACAATCCAAGATGTTAATGTTCTATTTTGATGCCATTGTCACTAAAAACCAATTTTAAGTAAACACGACATGTACCTAGTTAAAAGGATTAAAATTAAAACCATAAAAGTGCAATTTAGGCAAACAAAGATAAAATACTTGAGAAACAAATCCATACAAATGGAAATTAACCGCTTATATTGTTGCGTGTATTGGAACCCGCCGATTCTGTACGGATTGTACGTTTGTGTTGTTGGTGGAGTTTGATAACCCACCGGTGGTCTCCCAGGGGTCGGGGGTCACATGGTATATGGTAGGGTACGCTTGTACCTCAGAGTCAAATGCCACCTGGTTTGGCACTAGGCCGCGTAGCTGGTACCAAGCTAAAGGCACTTCTTGGGAGTGGTGGTGTATGTATAACTACCTCTTGTAAGGTTGTTGTGCTCAAATAATTGTATTGTAGATTCATCTTAGAACGTAGAATGGAAGTAGCCAATTCGTTCTTGTTTTTTCAATGTCTTGAGTTAAAGTGCTGTGGAGCGCAAGAGTTTGATATTTATACCTTTGCGCTGTATCCTAATTAAACCGCAATGCTCCGCCCCAAGGAACATCAATGCCCTTCAACTTCCTGGACTGTGGCTGCGTCGTCCGGTTCTAAAAGTGTTTCTTCTGGTCGCAGCTTGTCAAGGTGTAGTTTCACCGAGGGTGTGTGAGAGTTATCCTCCACCCAATAACAGTGGGACCCCGTTGTTGTAATGACCTTCTTGGGTCCCAGCCATCAATTGCTGAGCTTTGGCTCGTCCCCGTACCATGACCATTTCTCCTGTCTCATACTTCCGCACGTTAACATGCTTTAAATGCTGCTTGTCGTTGTTGGGCTTGTTGCAACCTGGTATCTTTCTCTTTTCACAACCTTTCTGGTTTGTCCCAATTTTCCAATCTTGGCTTCTCCTTGTGCAATGTACGCAAGCTTTTTATGAGTACCGCGTGGTGGCATTCCACAGGATTTGCCTGAGAGTGGCAAGTTGCCGTCGTTTGGTACACTGCTTTCCGCTTTCCATGTTTTGATTTCCCTTTGGAAGTGTTGACTAGTGAAGTAGGATTTGTTGTCCGACAACACTATTTTAGGATATCCTCATCTTTGGAAGTTTTGTTTTAGCACCCTGATGATAGTCTCGCTTGTTGCGGCTGCTACGGGTGTGGCCTCTAACCATATGGCAAAGGTGTCCATTTAGTTAGAATGTAAGTGAAATAATTGTCGGAGGGCCTTCTATGCCTGTGGGCCCTTCTGCATTGCAGACTCTTGCTTACAGGTAGCTCCGCCCTTGTAGAATGTACTAGTTTCTTGCTTTTGTTGTGTTGAAAGGGCCTTTCTCTGAAGTCAATAGCCACTTATTCCCATGGTTTTCCTGGCGGTTGAGATTTCAGCGCTGCTTTGAGAAGGCGTAGCTTTGGTCTTTACCCTTAAGCACGTCCGACGTGCTTTTTCTGAATGATTTAACATCTTTTCTAACTTCTGGCCAGTGGTAAGCCCTTAGTATGGCTGCGGTGATTTCGTCGGTGGTGGTATTTACTCACGTTTTGCGCTCCTAAGGGTACCACCAGTTTGTCGTTGTCTGCACTAGTCCGCAAAAGTTTTTGAGCGGGCGTCCGGGTCGTTGGCCATTTTGTGGTATTTTTTGATATCTTGTACATTGGTGCTTTCAGTTTAGGCACGCCAAACTATAGCCGCCAAAGTCTCTCCTTCTAATAGGCAAACTTTAGCAAAATCCATGCGGTACGCTCGTGATAGGTAAACCTACAGGTGGTAATAGCCTGTCTGTGTTGTCTGCCAGGTTAGTAGGTACTTCTAGGCTGAGATATTGGTTGAGCGCGTCGTCTAAAAGATTGAATTCTCTCGGCGTATGCTCGATCTTAAAGTCCAGTTCATGGAGGAACGTGTTAATTTTGTCTTTGCGTTTGTCAAATTCCACAACCAGACAAGTGCCTTATTATAAGTTTTAAGGATGAATGGTTTGTCCTCAAGATACGTTCGGTACTTATCAATTATCCACATTATTGCCATGCACTCCAGCTTATTTGAGTGGAACTGCGTCTGGCATGGTTTCAGTTTTATAGTTTTATATAAGCCGATGTTGCAAGCGTCGATTAAAAGTACGAAGGGCACCCCTAGCTATGATCTTGACAATTTTAATAGTCGGTACATTGCTGCCTTAATCTTTTCAAAAACTTTTTTCTACGGCAGTCCAGACAAAAAGCTTCTTGTTGTCTTGTAGGCTCATAAGTGGTGCTGCTATGTTGGTATATCAGGGGATATACTCCCTCAACTTTGTGCACAATCCTAAGAAACTCCGCAACTGTATCTTGTTACGGGGTGTTGCTTGGTCTTGCATTAGATTGAAGTGGTGCGTGAGCGGCCTGTTTTTGTCGGAACTGATGATGTGTCCGAGGTATTATACGGAGGTCTCTCCAAAAAAATATTTCTTTTTAAGATTTGTTGCAGGTGTCCTATATGTTTAGTGTGGTTGTTTGAGTACACTAAGATATCGTCTAAGTAGACAAGAGAGTATTTCCCAGCAAACTGGCCAGCACGCTAAACATCAATTTTCTAAAGGTAGCGGGTGCGTTCTTAAGCCCAAACTTTATGACCTTAAACTGGTAGGTTTTGCCTTCGAGCGCAGCAAAAGCAGTCACTTGTCAATCTTGCTCAATAATTTTACCGGTCCAAAATTCTTTGGCGTCTCGTGGATCTTTGGTAATGGTGCAGCTTCTTTCATAGTAATTTTGTTTAGTTTCTGTAAACCACAAAAAACGTGGTTCGCAATCCTTTTTTTTAATCAGCACTACTCGGACGCAGTAGTAAGGTTAACAGTTCCGCCATTTAATATCTGCGCTTTTTTGTGGGCGTTGTACGTATACAGAGTCCATTATAAAAATATAACCGGTCGGAAAATGTGGTGGAAGGTCTGCTCTTTCAACGCAGCCGGTTGCCAACTTGCTACGACTGTTCTGAGCAAAAAAACGTGTTTCCGCAAAAAGTGTGTTTTTTGACTTTGTAACCGATTTTGCGCTGTAAAGAACTTTTGAATTTGGACTTTCTTAACTTTATCATAACCAGAAACAAATCCGGAATTTTCGAGTACAATCTAGAAGCAAAAAGGCAGAGTGGTACATATAATCACCCCCCCCCCCCCTTTCCAAGAAAACGCGAATGAGCAAACTTTGCATCAAAACGTTGCTCTTCTTTGACACCAGAAAAATCGTCTATTTTGAATTTGTACCGCAAAGAGAAACTGTTAACTCAACCTTTTACCTCAAGATGATCAAAAGATTATAACGTCGGATCGCGCGCGTGAAGACTGACATCAAAGACACGGTCAAGCTCCACCATGATAACGCCCTCAGTCAAACGGACTTCATCGTTACTAATTTTTTGGCCCAAAGCAACACTTTGGTTTTTCCCCAGCTCACCTACAGTCCCAACTTGGCTCTGTGCAACTCTTTTTTTGTTTTCCCGACTAAAAAGAGAGCTGAAAAAAGCATTGGAAGTCCGTGAATGACATCCAAAAGCATGTTACAAAGTTATTAAAAGACATTTCTGTCGAGAAGTTTCAGGGTACCTCTAAAAGTGTATTGATGCAGAGGGAAAGTGTTTTAAAGAATTTTAAGCATTTGTACCAGTACGATCAATAAATCTATTTTTTATAGAAAATGCTCATTACTTTCATAAAGGACCCTGTACTTTGCCGTTCTCACTGGTGTTTAATTGGTCACAGTTTATAAACTTTATCGTAGTCGGGGTCACCACTTTATCAAAAATGGTCAGAAAGTCTCTAACCAACTGCTCAAACTCGGCCGGTTACGGAAAGACGTGTTTTGGTAATGCCACCGGTTTGTGTGGTGCTATCCTTTGAGCCATTGGTGCTACCCAATAGACAGTGAATCGGCGTTCTTTGTCAAAACGCACGCAATTTTGGGTATAATCGATTGTCAAGCATCCACGAGTTACCTAGTATTAGTGCTTCTCCTAGTGTAGGTAGGTGCGACTAGGAAGAAGATTGTTTGGGTTTGATTGGTAGCCTTGCCAGTAGTTTTCATAGTGGCACTGGGGTCTGCCTGTGCAACCTTGATATTTTTCGGTGGGATGTTGAGTAGCTTCATAGATGTGAAACTAGTGACTAGCCCCGCTGTTGACTAAGGCTTGGACTTCTTGTCTGTTTATCTAGACCGTAATCCGGGGTAGTTTGTGTGTCCGTATTGCTCTTACGGTAGCCACGCTCCTAGGTTGTTCTTGCGCCGACTTCTTCTTCTTTAAGTTTGGTTGCTGTGTTAGGGCCGGTGGTTTCCGTCTTTTGTCCTCTACTTTTCGGTGACAAGTTGCGCTGGGTTTTTCTTTATTTTTTGCGGAAAACGCCTTTCTTTTGGCAATATTTGTTTCTATCTGGCTGGTTGCGGCTAGTAACTGTTCGTGCGTGTCAAAGTTGATCACGCCGAGGGCCTGCTGGATCCGGGGTTCCAATGTGCTAGTTAATTCTCTAGCCAAATCCTAGCCACAGTTGCTGTAGTAGATCGCTGCTTGCCTCTTCAGGAAGCTTTCCACTGTTTATTGGAAATCATGTTATGTAATTCGCTCATCAGCTAGGTTGTTATGCCAAGATTGGTGTATTTTTGGATCAACCAGGCTTTGGTGGTCTCGTAGGATGGGTTGAGCCTTTCTTCAAACACAAAAGCGTCTTCTTTAACATTTTTGACTAACAGCCGATGGTGTGCGTGCTGCGGCACTTCGTGTTGTCCGAAGTGCTATTCTAGGCGTGCAAAAAATAAGTACGGATTGTACGCTGATGCGCCTAACCGGAATAGTTTGGGGAGGTACAACTAATCAAAGCAAAGACGTACAAAAAAATTGTTTTGTTGGTGCAGCAGCTGGTTGCAAGTTGGTTGGTATGCAAACCCTTGCTGCCAAGTTCCTTCCGTCATAGCTTCACTCTTCTGAGCTTCTATCTGTCAGTTATTATCACTAAGTTACAGATTTTTATGAAACAGCATCCAGTTCGCTCTTATTAAAAACCTACATTTTGTTGTAGCTTTTTTACTTAGTGTTGATTTTTCTCTGCAAAACTAGTCATTCACACGGTTTACTGTACTTAGCAGGTCAAAATGCTTTTAAGCCTTATTGTTGTGGCAAGAATTATAGCGTCGATTGAAGATGGGCGAGAAAAACTTGACACTGCAAGGATTGTTAGTAAAAGCCTTTGTGCAGTAGAGAAGGTGTATCAGCGTTATTTTGATACTAGCCTGATAACCAGATGATCAAAATGCGGCTAAAAAAAATCACCACAAACAGAGACGACCGTTTTTTGGTGTCCAAGTTTGCGGAACAGAACAGTTTTTGCAGTTTATCTACGAAATCAACTCCATAAAGTAAGAGATGTAAACGTTAGTAAATGGACCGTTAGGAGAAGGCTTCGGACTGCTGGACTGTTTTGTAGGAAGATGGCTGGCTACAGGTTTACCTTAACAACGCCGACATCGTGTTGCAAGATTAGCTTTTGCCCAAAATCATCGAGCATGGAATAATGTGAGCTGGAGCAAGTTACTGTTTTCAGATTAGTCGCGCTTTTGTCTCAACGGATCAGACGGACGTCGGAAGGTGTGGAAAAAAATACGCTTCAGTTTGTATTGATGAGCGACTTCCATTTGGCAGTGGGTTGGTTATGGTTTGGGCAGGAATTTCTACCAAAGCACGCACAGAGTTGGTTTTTATAGAAAATGGCCCCTGACAGTTCAGAGATACATTATAGAGGTTTTCAAAGATCATGTTATGCCCTTCATGACAACTATGGGCAAGCGCGGCACATTCATGCAAGATAATGCTAGACCTGACGTAGCCAGAATTGTCAGAGATTATCTGGATGAAGTAGGAATTTTGGGGTTTGATTAGCCAATTCTCAGCCCGAATATGAATCCCATAGAACATGTCTGGGATGAGTTGGGACAACTTATCCGAAAGCATACACCTGCACCAAGAACTGCTTAAGAGTTAAAACAGTTGCTATTGCAGGAATGGACCAAAATGTGATCCTTAATTAAATTCAAAGTGTTCCTAGTCAACATCAAGCAATTAATAATGCATGAAAAGGTAATACTCGTTATTAAGAATAAGTTTTTTTTCATATTTTTTGTTTTATATAAGCCATAGGAACAAAAATTCAAACTTAGTCTGAACTGTAAATTTGTAATATTTCCAAAATAAAAACAATAAATATGCTTTACGATTCAACATTAAATTTTTAATTTAGTGTGCAAAATACAGTACAATTGCTTACAATTAGTTTAGGTAAAGTTAAAAAAAAAAATCCAAAACTAAATCAAAATTTTGAAGGGACCTCTAATTTTTGCTCACCAGTGTAGTTAAGAATAGATGAACTCTAGCACAACTAGTCTTTTGACAGTTTATTTTCAGACCAAATTTTGTGCAAGATTTTTCTAGTCTAGCAACGCTTTTATAGAATTAGTCTACTACTTCATCCGCAAACAAGATTTTTATGATTTTTGCAAACAGGGTTTTGTTGATTGTAGTAAGCAAATTTTTTATTTTGTTTGATTAGTTTTCTGTTTCAATTTTAACTTTACTGTGTAGGGATAAATGCTGCAGTGTATATATTTTATCGGGCATATTGTACCGACTACCAACCCTTTTTATCTTTCTAAGTCGATTATCTGGATGTATTTTATTTCGTCTTATCACGTCTTACAATCTTTTAATAATATATTTTCAATATGTATAGTCAGCCAATATTTTAAACTAACTCAGTTTCATTTAAAATTATTTCCTTCTATCATAGAGAATAAATTTAAATTTATAAACCTAAAATTTAATATATTAGGAAAACTAAAATAACCTAAACAATAATAAATGTAAATTTCTTCAGTATATTTGTTTTATTCCACAGATTGTAGATGGAAATATTTGCAGATTTAAAAGTTGTGGCAAACAGCTGCGGTCTTATAAACACTTTTTGACGATAGTTTTTTTCCTCGTTCTGAGTAAAGTGTGTATATCGGATATCAGTGTGCTTTTCGTGCCCGGAATTCATACGCGCGGCGATATTGGGCCCTTCAGGATCGTTGACAAAACATTTTGAATGCGCCGAGCAGTGCGTGATTGGTTTATTTATCGGATACAGTCAAGTAACTTGAGATTGTATTTTTATTTAAGTGAATATATAAAAAAGCAGGTCCGTTTTTTAGAATTTAATAAATTAAATTGTTATATTAACATATATTAGTTAGTACCAACTTTAATTGATTTTCAATGAACGAGTTAGAAGTTATAATTTATTCTATTGGAGCACTCAAGTTATAGTTAAAATAAACAAAAACAATAAAGTTAAGATTATTTATAATTGACCGTATCACTTTTCATAAATTTCACACAATTAAAACTCATGATATTAACGTATTTTAATACCAACTTTAATTAATTTTCAATAAACGGATTAAAAGTTATAATTTATTCTAGTGGGTTACTTGGATTATAGTTAAAATAAACAAAGACAATAAAGTGAATGTTATTTATAATTGACCGTATCATTTTTCATAAATTTTGCACAGTTAAAACTTATGATATTAACGTATATTAGTACCAACTTTTATTAATTTTTAATGAACGGATTAGAAGTTATAATTTATTCTATTGGACCACTTGAATTATTGTTAAAATAAACAAAGACAATAAAGTTAAGATTGTTTATAATTGACCGTATCATTTTTCATAAATTTTACACAGTCAAAACTTATGATAATAACGTATATTAGTACCAACTTTTATTAATTTTTAATGAACGGATTAAAAGTTATAATTTATTCTAGTGGGTTACTTGGATTATAGTTAAAATAAACAAAGACAATAAAGTGAAGATTATTTATAATTGGCCGTATCATTTTTCATAAATTTTACACAGTTAAAGCTTATGATATTAACGTATATTAGTACCAACTTTTATTAATTTTTAATAAACGGATTAGAAGTTATAATTTATTCTATTGGACCACTTGAATTATTGTTAAAATAAACAAAGACAATAAAGTTAAGATTGTTTATAATTGACCGTATCATTTTTCATAAATTTTGCACAGTTAAAACTTATGATAATAACGTATAATAGTACCAACTTTTATTAATTTTTAATGAACGGATTAAAAGTTATCATTTATTCTAGTGGTTACTTGGATTATAATTAAAATAAACAAAGACAATAAAGTGAAGATTATTTATAATTGACCGTATCATTTTTCATAAATTTTACACAGTTAAAACTTATGATACTAACGTATTTTAATACCAACTTTTATTAATTTTCAATGAACGGATTAGAAATTATAATTTATTCTATTGGGCCACTTGGATTATAGTTAAAATAAACAAAGACAATAAAGTTAAGATTATTAATAATTGACCGTATCATTTATTATAAATTTTACACTGTTGAAACCTATGATACTGACGTATTTAAGTACTAATTTTTAATAATTTTCAATAAAAGAATTGGAAATTATAATTTGATTTATCAGATCACACAAAGTTTATTAATTAAATTTTTTTTATAGATTTTTATGAAAAATAAAATTTAATCCCAATTTAATAAAATCATTGATTTGATAAGAATATATTTTAAAATATTTTAAAAAATCCACTTTGGTTAATATAGTTCAATATGAACAACTTAATTTTTAAAAATAAAAGTATTTTTTTTATGCAACAAACCGAATTAAAATCCCTCTTCAATTCGCAAAGTAATCAACGCAAAGTATAATTTCTTGTACTTTTTAAAACTCGTTTATTCATTAAGTGGATTCAGCGGAATTAGCAATCTCGACAGTTATTTTCCGGAGGAAAGAAGAGGAAATAATAATAATAAATGCGCTTCAAATATTTTAAAGAAATGACTCAATCGTTGCAAATCAAAACGTAATATTTACAAAATTAACTTCCGTACTTTTAGAATTTGGCTTTCTGATAATTAGCTAAAGTTTTCAATCAATAGTAAGTAATTTTTTTTACAAACATAAGAGCCTAGTAGATAATAGCTATAATAGTCCTGCATATGATACAAAGAGATTATCTATTAATGTCATGAAAATGTATCCTTTGTTGATAGTAAGTAATTTCTCAACTACAGGTATGGAAATGCAAAGAGGAGCCTGTAAAATAAATTGCGTATTATGCAGGAGAATACATAAAAAAATAAAACTATTTTTAAACAACACCTGCCGCTGCTGCTGCTGCTGCTAGTTTTAAATTGCAAATATTTATCACGTTTTATAATTTTTTTATCATTTTTACATATTACTTGGCAATATAAAATATGGTAACAATTAAGATTACAAAATAAATAACTTTCTATTATTTTTTTTCATAAAATGATAAAATACAGGGTGTTCAAAAAAGAATGTAATATTTTTAAAGGGGTGGTAGTTCAAACCACAACAAACAAAAAAGTCTTAATAAACATCAGTTGTCATAACAACGGTTTCGGAGATATAGAACATTATTTATTTTTATTATTTTTTTCCCTCCACTTTTTATTTTGCAAAAACGTGCAATTTTTTATCATAATTGGCTGATGTTTTGTGAAATAAACATTCAGTATTTGACAGTTGTTGTTAGTGCACAAGTTTTCATTGCTATGACCGAGTACTCTAATGCAGAACTTGCCGGCATGGTCGTGCTAATGGGATTGCTAACAGAACGCGACGTCTTTATCTAAAAGCTTATCCAAAACGACAGATTCATTCACATCGTATGTTTGAAAGAATTTACCAGAGATTGAGAGAAACCGGTTCACTTTAAAAACAGTGCTACCTTTCCGGCAAACCAAGGTTGGTATCTAGTCCTAGAGCAGAACAAGAAATTATAGCATGGATAGAGCATAATCCAGGGATGAGTGTGCGGAGAATATCAGCCAAGATGCTACTCTTGTTTGGAGAACCCTCATCGAGCAGCTCTGTTCATACTATGTACAACGAGTACAAGCCTTAAATTTAACTTATCATCAGACACGTTTGGTTTTTTGTAGCTGGTTTCTACGCAAGGATGCTAAAGACCCGCAGTTTCTTGCCAAAATTTTTTTTACGAATAAAGTCGGATTCACACGAAATGAAGTTGTTAATTTTCATAATGCACATTGTAGGGCCGACAAAAATCACCATGCTGTAATTGAATGTGGACACCAAGCACGTTTTTCATTAAATATTTGGTTGGGTATTGTAGGCGACAGGTTTCTAGGTCCTGTTGTTTTACCAAACCGATTAACATGCGCTGCTTACCTCAACATTCTGCAGAACACAATGTATGATCTTTTGGATGACATTTCTTTGACAAATGTGGTTCCAGCATGATGTTGCTCCAGCTCATTTTTCGATTGCCGTTAGAGAGCATTTAGACCAAACTTTTCCACATAGATAGGTAGGAAAAGGCGAACCAGTTTTATGGCCAGATTGCCTGATTTAAACCCTCTTGATTTTTTTCTTTGAGGATATTTGAAATCATTAGTGTATGCTACTTCTGTAAATAGCCTCGAAGAGCTGCAGTTAAAAATTAATCAAAAATGCCAATAAATCCGAGCCAATAAAAGGGTTTTAGGAAGAGTACAAATGTCCTTCAGACAAAGATGTCATGCCTGTTTGGAAATAGAAGGAGGGCACTTCAAACATCTTTTATAACGCTGTTCTTTGTAATAATATATAAACATAAATAATGTTCCATATCTCCGTAACCGTTGCTATGACAACCCATGTTTATTAAGATTTTTGTTATATATTTTTCATTCTTTTTTGAACACCCTGTATATAATAAATACAATTATAATAATATTGATTTGCGTTAAATTATTCAAATAATATGTAAATTCACATTATTAAACACAAATTAAAAATTATCATTGTCACTAATCAACAATTTAATTAAATAATTTCTATATTAATGATGCAAAATTATTTTTCAAATAAATTGATGAATAGGTAATTAATTTAATATAATGACCATTCCAGTATAATTCCGTTTAATATTGTCAAGATTGATTGGCACTTACCGCATTTACCACTATAATTAACCACTGAGGCTAACCAATGACGTGAATGTTATTATGCATTGATAATTTCAAACTAACTTATGCTTATAACGCTATGTTAACTAATTACAATCAACTAAATTGTAACTTACCAAACAACTAATGGACGTTGAGTGTTTCATATTTATGTTTCCGATAGCTCAATCAATGATGCATTAATAATATATTCAATAATAATTTATGTGAATAAATGCATGCACATTTACATGGCGAACGATAGACGAGTTCTGAAGGCGATAGGGATTGTTTGTCTGCACGTACGCTTGTTTTTATAGTATAAAAACTTTGCTTATCAATTTCTAATAATAGTAAATGTTTTTATTTCCTACAAAAAAAATATTCTGCATAATTTATCTGATTTAATATAAATATAGAAACATAGAATAAAATATTGTTATTTATAAACACAAGAATTATAATTTGGTTCATTTACTGTTTAAATTGTAATGATTATATTATTATTAAATAAATGTATAAAATCAGTTTCTGCAACGCGTGGAGAATAAAATTTAATAAAAGACACATAACACTTTAGGAGTACTTAAAACTTTATCAAATATTTCTGAAATTTTAAAGTTGGCCAAAGAGTTGTAATATTTAATGAAATGTTTCTAGAGTCGATCAAAGATTTTTAGAATACATTAAGATTTTCTAGAATTTGATCAAATACACTGGCAAGCAAAAAATAGAGATCACTTTAAAATTATGTCTTAGTTTTGAAATTTTTTGTTTTAACCTTATGTTAGCAAATTGTAAACAATTGTACTGTGTTTTTTACACTAAATTAAAAATTCAATGTTGAATCGTAAAGCATAATTATTGTTATTATTGCGTATTTTGAAAATATCACAAATTTACAGTTCAGACAAAGTTTGAATTTTTGTTCCTAGGACTAATATGGAACAAAAAATATTAAAAAAAACTTATCACTAATAAGGAGTATTACCTCCTCTTGCATTAAGGACTGCTTGAAGTCGACGAGAAACACTTCGAATTAAATTAAGGATTACATTTAAGTCAATATTATTCTATTCCTTCAATGGCAACTGCCTTAGCTCCTGAGCAGTGCTTAGAGCAGGTGTGTGCTTTCGGATACGTCGTCCCTACTGATTCCAAACATGTTCAATGGGATTCATGTCTGAGCTGAGAGCTGGCCAATCGAAGCGCAAAATTTCCACTTCATCCAGATAATCTCTGACAACTCTGGCTACGTGAGGTCTAGCATTATCTTGCATAAAAATGCCGCGCTCGCCTATAGTTGTCATGAAGGTCATAACATGATCTTCAAAAACCTCCATAATGTATCTGTAAGCTGTCAAAAAGCCATTCTCTATAAAAACCAACTCTGTGCATGTTTCAGTAGAAATTCCTGCCCAAACCATAACCGACCCACCGCCAAATGAAAGTTGCTCATCATAACCAACTGATGTCTATGTTTCTCCGCGTCTTCTCTACAGTTTTCGACGTCCGTCTGATCCATTGTAACAAAAGCGCGACTCATCTGAACAGTACTCTGCTCCAGTCCTTATTATTTTATGTCCGGTGATTTTGGGCATAAGCTAATTTTGCAACACGATGTCGGAGTTGTAAAGGTGGACCTGTAGCCATATTTCTATAAAACAATGCAGCAGCCCGAAGCTTTCTCCTAACGGTCCATTCAACAACATTTACATCTCCAACTTCAAGGAGTTGATTTCGTAAAAATAACGGTTATCTCTGTTCGTGGTGATTTTTTTACTCGGATCCAAGTAACGCTGATACACTTTTTGTACAGCACAAAGGCTTTTAAAAACAATCCTTGCAGTATTACGTTTTCCTCGCCCATTTTTAATCGACGCTATAATTCTTGCTACAACTATAGGGTCTAAAAGCATTATGACCTGTTCAGTACAGTACACCGTGTAAATAAAAAGTTTTACAGAAAAAAATCAACACTGAGTAAAAAAATTGCAACAAAATGTAGGTTTTCAATTAGAGCAAAATGGACAAATATTTGTCAAGAAATGAATTATTAAACGCTTACTTTGGTTTGCAATTTGCAAACATAAAGTTAATACAAAAAATTCTAAAAATAAGTAATAATTTTAAAGTGGCTTCTATTTTTTTGCTTGCCATTGTATTTCTGAAATTAAAAACTTGTAATATTTAATGAAGGGCCTCTAGAGTTGATTAAAGATTTCTAGAACACATTAAGAATTTCTAAAAATTGATCAAATATTTCTACTTCTAAAAAGTTTCTCAAAAATTTTCAAACTTTAGTAAAAAATAGTTTAAATAAAGAATTTGGTTTCTAAAATTTTGAGAAAAGTTTGTAAAAAACTTCTAGTACTTTTAAAAAGTTTTAAAATTTAATCAATAGATTCTAAAGTTAGCCAACTTATTTTAAGAACTTCTAGAATTTAATCAAACGTTTTTGAAATTTTTTTAGAGTTTTTAAAAGTTTCTAGTACTTTTCAAAAATTTCTATAACTTAATAAGTAAACTCTGAAATTAGCCAAAAAATTCTAAATTATCTTAGGAATTTTTAAAAATTGATAAAATGTTTTTGAAGTTTCTCAGAAATTTATAGAGTTGGTCAAAGATTTCTAGTACTTTTTAAAAGTTTTTAGAGTTTGGTGCAAAACTTCTAGAGTTGGTCAAAGGGTTCACATACACTTTAGAAAGCTCTTGAGTTTAATCAAATGTTTCCAAAACTTTTCAGTAGTTACTGTGGTAAAGATGCATTACGCAACTTCATTTCATTCCTACCTTAATATATGTTATGTAAATATATAGTTTGTATTAAACAAATTATATGATATAATAGTGCTCACCTTGCACGGTCAGCACATTCCATAAACTATTTACAAACACAGTTGACATCGAATGTGGGGTGGCAATGAGTGCTACACAATTATTATCAAAAAGCAGTTAATTAATATCAGTTAAAAAAATGTAATTCAATTAGAAAAAATGATTCAAATCTAATAGAAGATAGAGATTTTTATTTAATTATCTTTTCAAAAAACGCGACCATTATACTAATAAAGTTTATCAAAAATTTATAATATTTCAGAATTTAATAAATGATTTCTAGAGTTGACCAAAAATTTCTAGAATTCTTTAAAAGTTTTTAATAAAACTTGATCAAACATTTTTGAAAACTTGCGGAAGTTTCTAGAAGTTGTCAACGGTTTCTAGTTTCCTAACACTTTTCAAAAAAATTTAGAATTTGGTCAAACTTTTATAAAGTTAATCAAGAGTTTCTGGTACCTTTCTGAAGTTTCTAGAATTTAATAAATTGGTTTGTTAAAAATGTCTAGTATTTGTCAGGAGTTTCAAAAATTTAATGAATTCATTCTAAAGTTAGCAAAAAGTCTTTACATTATCTTAAACGTTTCTAGAATTTGATTAAATACTTTTGAAATTTCTTAAGCTTTTTGAAGTGGCCAAAGAATTCTAGAACACTTTAAGGGTTTTTAGAATTTGATAAAATAATTCTAAAATTTTTTAAGAATTGTTAGAGTTAGTATTTTGTAAGAGTTCTTACAATTTAATGACTTGGTTTAAAATTTTGAAAATACCTTAGAAATTTCAAAATTTTTAAACTAAAAAAGAGTTTTTAAAATTTGTCAAAAGTTAAATGTAATTCTCTCAAAAGTTTCCAAAACTAAGTAAAAAACTTAGAGCAGACAAAAGGTTTTTAAAACTAAAAAGTTTCTAGTACTTCTTAGAAGTTTCTAGAATTTAATGATTTGATTTTAAAATTAACCAAAAGTTTCTACATTATCTTAGGAGTTTCTACAATTTGATCAAATGTTTTTGAAATTTCTCAGGTTTATTAAGTTGGTAAAAGAATTCTAATGCACTTTATGGGTTTTTAAAATTTGATCAAAAGATTCTAAAAATTCTTAAAGTTTTTAAATTTATAAAAAATAAATTTCTAGATTGTGCTATATTTTGCAAGTTAGTCATTAAAATTTTTTTAAATTTTATATAACTTTTGCAACAAGTTTTAGGGATATAAAATGCAATAAACACAACACTAATTTCCATGTAGAATTATTTGCATAATTCAATTTTTTTATAATATTTGGTGTAGTCCTCTAAACGTTGCGTATTTGTAACAGTTTATGTTGAAAATTGGCATATTTTTGCAGTTTTTTTGAGTTTTAGTTTTCTAAAAATCAAATAAATTAAACGAATTTATATTTTCTAACTAATTTACATTAAAATACTTCAAATTTGGTTTTTTAGGTTTTGTGGCGCATTAACAAAGTGTGGACTTAAAATGACGCCAGAATTAGATTTTACAAAAAAATTCTGATCGATTTCACAGAAAAAACTGAATTAAATTTTTTATCTCATCTCCCCCCCTTCCTGCGCTGGTCCGTTTAAAATAGAATTGCTCATATAATAAAACAGTTTTATAAAAATTAGATTTATCAATTTTGTTATCACTTATGTTAATTTTTAGAATCTTTTACTAAATTGATCAAAATCATTACGTCTAATTCGTAAGAAAAATTAATTTGCAAAACTCAAAACAATCTTTTAAAATATGAATTTGCCGGTATCTTTCATGTTAGCCATTCGATTTTGTGCAACAAATCAGTTTTCTAGCTAGTACTGATTTGATCAACATTCATACAATCAATTTGTCCGCAAGATTGTTTAAATTTGTTTATTATAAAGCAACTTTTTAAAGAATAGATTTAAAATTAATTATTCAAATCTTTTACAACTTTATTCTGCAATAGTTTGGTACTATACACAATATTAATTTAATTAAAATTAATACTCTTAATTCTTTTGCAAGATGAGAAAATAGAAGTAAGTTAAGTAACATATTCTGGAGCTTATAAGTCGTAATGTAACAAGCACATTTAAGATGTATAGGTAATAACACTACCCTGTTACTAAGAAGTCCCAAATATATTAATCTGGTTATTTCCCCAAAGTTATATTAACGACATAATCTGGATATTTCCAATAACTAATTAAGCAACGGACGCGACGGATTATAATAATCCGGATATTTCCAGCAGCTGTGCTGGAGTATATTTTATAGTGGGAAAATGTAGTATATAAGTATTTTGTAAAACATTATTTAGGCAGTTAAGATTTCATTCTTGTTACATTGTTAGACGATTATTATTATTTCACTGTTGATTAAACATTATTCACGAAGAACCACGTTATTATTATTATAACCCTACAACACCCTGTTACAATTGGAGCCCAACTTAGTGGCTCGTGATTAAAAAGATTATCAACGTGCTATAAAACGGCGTCTTACAATTTGAGAAGCAAGATGTCCTTATCACAGGAACAGCTCCTAGCTGTAATGGAAAGCATGAAAGGAGTTTTTAGTGATTTGGTAAAATCGGCTCAAACACCTGCACCAGCACAAGAGCAGAAGATGACCCTTGCCACCTGCAGATCGAGATTCGCCGGAGATGAAGCCGATGATGTAGATGCCTTTATCGATGCAGTCAACATATATAAAGATTGCATGAGAATTGACGATGAAAGCGCATTAAACGGATTTCCGATGTTGTTAGATGGTGCAGCGAGAACGTGGTGGAAAGGAATAAAAAGAAGTGTTTCAGGATGGAAAGAAGCACTCGACGCCCTACGCCACGCATATGGGTACAACAAACCTCGATTTATGGTATTCGAGGAACTTTTTTCATGGAAGCAAAACAAAAATATGCCGACAGATTTGTTTGTGAGTAAAGCACGAGCACTACTATCACATTTGCCAAATGATCCAGAGCTGCCCGAGATGTATCAGATAGACATGGTATACTCACGTTTAAACTTGAATATTAGAAAAAGGCTATCACGCGAGTCAGTGAAAACGTTTAACGAGTTGATTATTCAAGCTCGAGCCATTGAAATGATGGAGGAAGATCCACCAAGAAGGAACAATGAAACATTGAATAATGCAAGAACAAGTCGCCCAAGATGCAATTTCTGTAAAAAGTTTGGACACGATGAATTTATTTGTAGGCAAAAACAAAATGCAACAAACCAAGTGCCGCCAGCACCTAACACAACACTTATATGTTTTGGTTGCGGAAAACCCGGACATATCCGCAGTCAGTGCCAGGATGCACAAATACCATCTACAAGTATTAACAACGCATCAAGTTTTGATTTCTCCGCCGCCGATTTTGAAGCAAAATATGGACGTCCAAGTATATATATTACTGCAGCAAACCATACCGATCTGGTAATAATAGATACTGGCGCAAATGGCTGCGTTGCAGGACGACAACTGAATGATCATCTTGAAGAACTTAATTATCCATTCCAGTACGACCAAATTTACATGTCACTTGCGGACGGAGTAAAGAAAAAGCGAGACGTAAGACGTTATGAGTTACCAGTTACGGTAGAAAACAAAACTGTAATGGTTCCGTTTATTGCTGTCCCAGAATTTACCGAAGCAAGAACTCTGATGGGACAAGATTTTATTCGAAAAACAAATATGGTTTTAAATGTTCCCCGAAACAAATTTTATTTTGATGAAAATCCAGAGAACTGTTTTGCATTAATACCTGAAGGTGAAGAAAATGATATAAAAATAGCAGTAGAAGAATCTACCGAAAATCAGATTCAGAAGCTAAGCGACGCTGATCAACAAAAACTAGATAATTTGTTGAAAGAGCACCAGGAAGTGTTCACACGGCCTGATCAAGCAACCCCGTTTGCAGAACACGCAATTCGGCTATCATCAAATGAACCAATTGCTGTTCCGCCATATAGAATGTCTCCTGAGAAAAAGAAGTTTCTCGAAAAAGAAATAGACAGACTACTAGAAGAGGATATTATAGAAGAGTGCGAATCCCCATATGCAGCCCCTGTAGTATTAGTACCAAAAAAGACGGGAGAATATAGGCTATGTGTGGATTATAGAAAACTAAACTCCGTAACTATAGCAGACACCTATCCTCTACCCAGGATTGACGATTTACTTCATACTGCCCCAAAAACTCTTTTTATGACGACATTGGATCTAAAAGCAGGATATCACCAAGTAGCTGTAAAAATAGAGGATAGAGACCGTACCGCTTTCATTTCCCCAGTTGGAACCTTTCGATTCAAACGAATGTCATTTGGTCTTCGCAATGCCCCAGCGACATTTCAACGGCTCATTGACCGATTCCGGAGCGGACTCAAAAACATTATTATTCTTGCCTATCTGGATGATATAATCATCTTGTCCACAACTTTTGAAAAGCACCTACAAGATCTAGATGAAGTATTTCAACGGTTAAAATTGTTTAAACTCCAAGTCAACAAAGAAAAATGTGAATTTGTACGTGATCGAGTAAAATACCTAGGACACATATTAACACCTAGAGGAATAGAACCGGATCCCCAAAAAGTGAGTGCAATAGAAGAAATGAAGCGACCTGGGAATGAGAAACAAATTAGATCATTTTTGCAAACCTGCTCCTGGTTTAGAAGATTTATACCAGATTTTTCAAATATATCTCAACCGCTAAGCAGGCTATTGAAAAAGAATGCAAAATTCCACTGGGACGAATCGCAAGAAATTGCGTTCAAAGAGTTAAAAATGAGACTGATAAATTATCCTATTCTACGATCGGTTGATCCTAGTTTGCCATACACCCTAAAAACTGACGCAAGCGCCTACGCTTTAGGAGCTGTTTTGCTCCAGGGGGAGGGTGCCGACGAGAGACCAATAGAATATGCAAGCCGACTACTGACACCCGCAGAACAAAATTATTCGACAACGGAACGAGAAGCTTTGGCTGTGGTATGGGCCTGCAATAAATATCGAGGATATATAGAAGGAGCCGTAATTAATGTCAAAACTGATCACCAACCATTAAAATGGTTGATGTCATTGAAATCGCCTAATGGAAGACTAGCACGATGGGCATTAACTTTACAATCATATAATCTAGTTATAGACTATTTACCGGGAAAAGCTAATCTAGTCGCAGATACGCTATCAAGACCTCCATGTCATGACGCCGCTGAAATTGACTGCCCTATCTGTTATACTTCGATCGACATGCCCACAGAAATGCTTGCCAAGATTCGAGATAAACAAATTGAAGACCCTGAACTAAAGAATATAATAGACTGTTTTGAGGACAATGACAAGAAGGATACGGTTAACCATAGAAAATGGACAGGCCGCGGATTTATCATGCAAAATGGAATACTTTATCATTATTCATGGGATGACGACATCGAAGAAGCTCAAGAAGTAGTTCCCGAAGAAGAAATTTTACGAGTGTTGCGAGAATATCATGATATTCCCACAGCCGGTCACTATGGGATTGAAAAAACATACAAACGTATAGCATCTCGATATTATTGGACCGGAATGCGACGTCGAATTACCGAATATATTTCAAAATGTGTCGAATGTCAACGGTACAAACCTACTAACTTGAAACCCGCTGGGTTATTACAAACTCCTGTACCGGCACGACGCTTTGAAGTAATATCTATTGATTTGTTTGGGCCTCTCCCGGAAACAGAAAATAAACTAAAATGGATCTTTATCATTGAAGACACAACAACAAAATGGGTAGAATTGTTACCACTAGAAGTAGCTACAGCGGAAGCTTGTGCAAATGCTTTAATCAACGAAATTATACTACGATATGGAACACCACGAAGAATAATTAGCGACAATGGACCACAATTTGTTACAAATGTGATGCAACAAGTGGCACACGTATTTGGATTCCAACAAAACCTTATACCCGTATATCACCCAGAAGCAAATCCAGTAGAAAGAAAAAATAGAGATCTAAAAACACAATTAGCTATACTATCCGAGAAAGAACACACCATGTGGTACAAGTATTTACCGACGATAAGATTTGCGATGAACACCATAACATGCGATTCAACAGGGTTTACCCCAGCTTTCCTAATGTTTGGAAGAGAAATGAGGACGCCTGAAGATGTACATCATGATTTTAGGCAAATTGTAAACAACGAAACATTTGTACCACAGATTACAGCACACCTTAAGAAAATTGCTGACTGGCTATCTACCGCTAGAGAAACACAAGAAAAACAGCAAGATAGATGGAAAAAAGTAGCAGACAAAAAAAGAAGAGAAGTATTACCATACGGACCAGGAGATTTGGTATTGGTCAATACACACACCAGAAGCAAAGCAGCCAACAACTACACATCAAAATTTGCTCCTAAACGAGATGGACCATATATAATAAAGCGACTTGTAAGTCCAACAACATATGAAGTGGCTTCTCCAGAAAATCCAGCAGTTTCTTTGGGAACATACCATACAAATGCACTGACTCCATTTAAAGAAGACATTACACCCATACCGATACCTGTAAAGCCAATTCGCAGAAGAGGACGGCCGAGAAAACAATAAAAGCACTTTCGAGGACGTTGAAGCACTTTTAAGGGGGAGTATGTAACAAGCACATTTAAGATGTATAGGTAATAACACTACCCTGTTACTAAGAAGTCCCAAATATATTAATCTGGTTATTTCCCCAAAGTTATATTAACGACATAATCTGGATATTTCCAATAACTAATTAAGCAACGGACGCGACGGATTATAATAATCCGGATATTTCCAGCAGCTGTGCTGGAGTATATTTTATAGTGGGAAAATGTAGTATATAAGTATTTTGTAAAACATTATTTAGGCAGTTAAGATTTCATTCTTGTTACATTGTTAGACGATTATTATTATTTCACTGTTGATTAAACATTATTCACGAAGAACCACGTTATTATTATTATAACCCTACAACACCCTGTTACAGTAACAATATTTTTTTTTTTAATTGACTATATCTCTGAAGTTAGTCATTTAAATATTTTACAATTTTATTAAATTTGTGTTACAAATTGGTATTGTAAGTAGTACTAATTTTAACAAATATTTTTATTTTTTGTACAGGCAATTCCACGATAGTTCGGACAAACGTTTTACATCGACATCTCTCGATATTGCACAAATGCTTTGTACGCATGTTAGGGGTACCAAAATATGACGATTTCTAACATTTTAGGAGCATTTTAGGTGCAAAACAGTGTAAATAGCGGCCATTTTAATTTACTAGGAATATTTTGTATCTTTTTATCTTATAGGAAATTTCCGTTCTTGGTTTTCCAAAATTTCCCGCAGTTTAATGAAAAATGTAATTTCTATCAAATTTTATACTAGAAATGAATTTTCTACACAGTTTTCATGTTATAACTGTCATTTTTGTGCAAACTTAAGGTGTTCTAAGTAAATTGAATGATCTTAATAAGTCTTTATCGTTTATTTTGTTAAATTTCATAAGTTAATTTTTGAGCAAGTTTCATGCTAGAAACAATTTTTTAATGATTTTTAAGATATAAATCACTTTTGTACAATTTTTCGTAAGCAAATGTAAATAATTTTTTTTTTATTAGTTTTGATAAATTTTAAATGACAAATAAGACTTTTAAGCAAATTTCATTTTAGAAATAAGTTTTCTGTGCAATTTTTATGTTCAGGTGCATTTTTATACAACTTGAAGTGTTTTCATGTGTTAAATGCAATTTTTCAGTAAATTTATGCAATAAATAAATTTATTATTATTAGATTATAAATGACTTTTTTAAAGGTTTTGTAGCAAAACCTCAAAAAAAAAGTTAAAAACCGCATGCAATAAATGTTAAATGTGATTTTTATACTGTAAATAAGTTTAAGTGCAATTTTCATGTTATAGATGTAATTTCTATGCAAACTTAACGTGTTCTAAGTAGGTTTTATGCTATAACTAACTTTTTGATGCAAATTTTATAAATTTCATGTGATAAACATGATTTTCAAGTTGGAATAAGTTTTTATTATATCAATAAATTTTCTTTGCAACTTTAAAGTTTTGTATGCAAATTTTTGCTGGTTTCCAAGCAAATTTCATGCTAGAAACAAGTTTTCCGCGCAATCTTTAAGCTGGAAATAAGTTTTCTGCGTAATTTTTAGGTTGTAAGCGTTATTTTTATGCAAACTTAAGGTGTTCTAAGTAAATTTTATGCTATAAAAGATTTTTTTGCGTTAACTTTGTTAAATTTTATGCGTTAAAAGTGATTTTAAAGCAAATTTCATGCTAGAACTGAGTTTTTTTTTTATATTAGTAATTTATTTTTTCAATTTTTATTTTTTGTATGCAAAATTTTATAGTATAAATAATTTTTTTGCGTCAGTTATAATAAATTAAAAAAAAAAACAAAATTTTTAAGCTAATTTCATGTTAGAAATAAGTTTTTTGTCCACATTTTGATAAATTTCATGTGATTTCCAAGCAAATTTTATGCTGAAAGAAAGTTTTTAATGCAATTTTTCTGTTATAAATATCATTAAGGTTTTACGACAATTTAGATAAATTTTATGTACAATCCGTAATTTAAGAACAAATTTCTATTTTGTAAATAATTCTTCTGTGCATTTTTTAGGTTGTAACTGTTATTTTTTTTCAAGCGTTAAATGTGAATATACAGCAAATTTCATGCTAGAAATGAGTTTTCTGCATTATTTTTATATTATAAATAAGTTTTCTTTACAATTTTAAAGTTTTGTATGCAAATTTTGTGTTATAATTAAGTTTTCTGCGTCAATTTTGATAAATTTCAACAATTAAATGTAATTTTCAAGCAAATTTTATATTAAAAATAGCGCAGAAAACTATTTTAAATTTTTTTATGTGATTTCCAAACAAATTTTAAGCTGAAAGTGAGGTTTTTAGCACAATTTTTATGTTAAAAATGTTATTGTGTAAAGGTTTCTACGCAATTTAGATAAAAATTATGTAAAAAAACATAGTTTACTCAAGTTTTATACTAGAAATAAGATTTCTTTGCAATTTTTATGTTATAACTGTAATTTTTGTGCAAACTTAAAATGTTCTAAGTAAATTTCATGCTAGAAAAGATACTTTTTTATGATTTTTAAGTTACAAATAACTTTTTACAATTTTGAGGTTTTGTACGCAAATTTAATGCTGTAAATGGATTTTATACAAAAATGTTGATAAATTTAAAATAGTAAATGAGATTTTTAAGCAAACTTTATTTTAAAAACAAACTTGTTGAGCAATTTTCATGTGTGAGTGTCATTTTGTGCAACTTTGAGGTGTTTTAGGCAAATTTTAATTTAATTGAAGTTTTAGGCTTTAATTAAAAAAAATTGCGTTAAAAGCAATTTTTGAGCAAATTTTATGCTAATAATGAGTTTTTTGCATAATGTGTGTTGTAAATGTCTTTTCTGTTCAAATTTGTAAGCAAATTTTATGCTAAAAATAAGTTTTTTGCATATTTTTTACAATATAATTAACTTTTTTGAGTAAAATTTTATGCAATAAATGTAAATGAATGTTTTATGCTATAAATGGTTTTTTGGTCCAAAATTGATAAATTTCTTGTAATAATTATAATTTTTGAGAAAATTTAGTAAATTGTGTGCATTAAATGTTTTTTTTTGCTTTAGATTTGTTAAAAGTTATTTTTGAACAAATTTTATGCAAAAATTAAGTTTTGTATGCAAATTTTATGTTATAAATAAGAAATTTGATAAATTTTAAAAGATATACGTAGGTTTTTAGCAAATTTCAAAAATAAGTATTTTAATAAATTTCATGTAATTTCTAAAAAAAAATTGCTGAAAATGGGGTTTACGCGCAGTTTTATGTTATAATTGTTATTATTGCTCAAGTTCGACTCAATTCTTATACTATAAGTAGGTTTTTATGTCAATTTAGATAGACAAAACACATTACGAGAAGTCAAAGCGGGTTGTGCTCTATGGTTTTGAGTGGACCTTTGAAATTCAGTTAAATTTTTAAGTGCAATTTATGTCAAGTTTTCTTGTTATCAACTGTAATTGTATTTTTGGGCGTTCTCACAAATCCAAAAATGTCATGAACGTCAATGGCAGTTGTATCTGGTGTTGAAGCCAAATATTTAATAAAACCCTAGAAACGGTTTAGGCGGTTTTATAAAAACAAAATTCTACTGACAACAATTTTTCTAGTCTCCAAAAAAATCAGTATGCTACATATTGACATCACCAGAAAACACATATTGCATTTTCATTCTTTTGGCAACAAGAAAAACCTCAATATTGCATATTATATTACTGAAGTCATCTCACTGATGACCTCATTAATAAAAAAATGAAAAAAAAACTACCTCAGTTACCCTCAACCATAACTTAAAAAAACCTTTAAATAACCTCACAAATATTTATCAGTGAAATGACCTTATTAATAAAAAAATGTTCTATTGAGGTCATTTTACTGATGACCTTATAAATGAAAAATTGCAAAGAACCACCTCAGTTAACCTCAACCATGACCTCAAAAATAAAACGTTAAAATAACCTCACAAATGTTCATTAGTGAGGTGACCTTTGTAATACAATTTATATTACTGAGGTCATCTCACTGATGACTTCATTAATAAAAAACTGTAAAAAACTACTTCAGTTACCCTCAACCATGACTTTAAAAATAAACACTTTAAATAACTTACAAATATTCATCAGTGAGATGACCTCTTTGATAAAAAAATGTATTTTTAAGGTCATCTCACTGATAACTTTATAAATAAAAAATTGCAAAAAACCACTTTAGTTAACCGCAACCATAACCTCAAAAATAAAACAACAAAAATAATTTTAATAAATGTAACATTTATTATACCAAAATAAACCACAAAATTGGTTTTGCGTTTATTATTCTTCCAAAACACCAAATGCAAAAACGTGCAAGCAACATCGGTTTCTAAGTCTCAAAAGCCATTTTCTAAAATTACTCATTCCACATACAAGACTTTACACAGAAAGTGTGAAGAAGTTAGTGGAATCACTTAGTTTGTATTTCAGATCAATATTAGAATACGCGTAGCTATTTTCAGCCTGCTCATATACAGCGTTGAACATGATTATTTGGTAAAATATCTCCAAGATCTACAAATTGATACAAAATATTAAGATTATAACCAGACAGCCAAGATATGAATTTGAAATCAAGAACCCCTTTCTTAAGCAACGCTGTATACTCTTGTCCATGTTATTTAACCTATACTTTAAAAAGGCCTACGTTGTCTCGGATGGTGAAATGAACATCAAAATTAATGGAAATCTAATCAACAACCATAGGAAATAACGCAAAAAAATTTCAAGGCCTTATAGACAAACTTTAAAAATTGGAAATGAAGCTGGGTCTAAATATAAACCCAAAAGAGACAAAATAATTCATAGTAAAATCAAAGATTGGATGTTTTTACAAACTTGTTATATTTGTGCAACAACTTGGTAATACAAAATGGGGCAGAATAAACTTCCTAGTTTCAACAAATCACAGAGCAGGTAGAAGAGTGAGGAAAGTGTGGTTAGGTTGGTGCAATAACGCCATTTTTGGTAGCAATTATGGCGTGGTTGGAAGAACAACGTGGTTTTGTTGTTGAAATATTTACAAAAAACGTTGAAAATGTAGTAGCAACGCAGAGAGCCGTTTAACTTGTCACAGCTAAGTTCCAAACCCTAAAACCATTCAAAAATGAATAAGTAATATAAAGAAAACAAAATGTGCACTTTGTAATAAAACAGTTAGGCGACCCAAGAGTGTGAGAACACCCAAAAACATGGCGGCAGTTAGAGAGTCTATTGAACAGTATCTGACGCGTTCTGCGAGGAAAAATGTTGCTGCTCTTGAGTTTTTGCAAAACACAATACGGTAAATTAAATTTAGACCTTAAATTACCTCTATAAAATGTTGGTTGTCCAGAAATTGAGTTCATAAGACTACGTGAGACGTACAGATGCTTGCAATGCAATCTTAATGGCTGTACCCCTGGCGCTATTGTGTAGACTAGAGGCAAAGCGCACAGTAAACAAACAAAACTTTTTCTAAAAATCCATAATAGCTGTAGAAAAGCTGAATCTGACACTCAAAGCCAAGATTATGACCGGTTGGTAGTTTGAACAGGGATCCCCGCCCACCCACCCAAGTGTATCGTTATCAGAAGATTGAACATCAAAATCTTTTCCTTAACCAATTTTTAGATAACTAACATTTGGGTAAGTAGGCAGGAACCCCAGATTATGATTACGGGTCGGTAGTTTAAAATAAAGTTTCCGCCGACCCAAGCCTTCGTTATCAAAAGATTAAAGATCAACACCTTTTCCTTATCCAAATAATAAATAACAAACACTTAGGTGGGTGGGCGGGAACCCCAGATTTTGATTACGAAACGGTAGTTTAAACTGGGGTTTTTGCCCACCCACCCAAGCGTTTGTTATCAAAAAATTAAAGATTAACATTTTTTTAATTCAATTTTTGGATAACAAACACTTTCGTGGGTAGACAGAAACCCCAAATTATGATTACGAGTCGGTTGTTTAAACTGGGGTTTTTGCCCACCTACCCAAGCGTTCGTTATCAAAAGATTGAAGATCAACATCTCTTCCTTATCCAATTTTTGGATAACAAACACTTGGATGGGTGAGCGGGATCCCCAGATTATGATTACGGGTCAGTAGTTTAAACTGGAATTTCCGCCCACCCACCCAAGCGTTCGTTATCAAAAGATTGAAAATCAACATCTCTTCCTTATCTAATTTTTGGATAACAAACACTTGGGTGGGTAGGCGAAACCCCAAATTATGATTACAGGTCTGTAGTTTAAACTGGGGTTTTTGCCCACCCACCAAAACGTTTGTTATCAAAAGATTGAAGATCAACATCTTTTCCTTATCCAATTTTTGAATAACAAACACTTGGGTGGGTGGGCGGGATCCCCAGATTATGATTACGGGTTGGTAGTTTAAACTGGGGTTCCCGCAGACTCACCTAAGCGTTCGTTATCAAAAGATTAAAGATCAACATCTTTTCCTTATCTAATTTTTAGATAACAAACACTTGGGTGGGTGAGTAAGAACTCCAAATTATGATTACGGGTCAGTAGTTTGAACTGGATTCCCGCCCACCAACCCAAACGTTCGTTATCAAAAGATTGAAGATCAACATCTCCTTTTTTTCCATTTTTTTGTAAATACCACTTAAGTGGGTGGGCAAAAATTCTAGTTTATGATTACGGGTTGGTAGTTTTGATAACAAACGCTTGGGTGGGTGAGCGAAAACCCCAGATTATAATTACGGGTTGGTAATTTGAACTGGGCTTTTCGCTTAACCACCCAAGCGTTTGATATCAAAAGATTGAATATCTACATCCCTTTTTTATTCAATTTTTAGATAACAAACACTTGGGTGGGTGGGCGGGAACTACAGATTATGTTAACAGGTCGGTAATTTAAACTAGGGTTTCCGCCCACCCACTCAAGCGTTCGTTGTCAAAAGATTGAAGATTAACATCTCTTCTTTATCCAATTATTGGATAACAAACACTTGGGTGGGTGGGCGGGATCCCCAGATTATGATTACGGGTCAGTAGTTTAAAGTGAAGTTTCCGCCCACCCACCCAAGCGTTTGTTATCAAAACATTGAATATCAACATCCCTTCTTTATCCAATTTTTGAATAACAAACATTTGGATGTGTGGGCGGGAACTCCAAATTATGATTACGGGTTAGTAGTTTGAACTGGGGTTCCCACCTACCCACAAAAACGTTTGTTATCAAAAGATTGACAATCAACATCTTTTCTTTATCAAATTTTTAGATAACAAACACTTGGGTGGGTGGGCGGGATCCCCAGATTATGATTAAAGGTCGGTAGTTTAAACTGGGGTTCCTGCGCACCCACCAAAACGTTTGTTATCAAAAGATTGAAGATCAACATCTTTTTTTCTTCATTTTTTTGTAAATAACACTTAAGTGGGTGGACAAAAATTCTAGTTTATGATTACGCGTTGGTAGTTTTGATAACAAACGCTTGGGTGGGTGAGCAAAAACCCCAGATTATAATTACGGGTCGGTAATTTGAACTGGGGTTCCCGCTTACCCACCCAAGCGTTTGTTATCAAAAGATTGAATATTAACATCTTTTCCTTATTCAATTTTTGAATAACAAACACTTGGGTGGGTGATCGGAAACCCCTGATTATGATTACGGGTTGGTAGTTTAAACTGAGGTTTTTGCCCACCCACCCAAGCGTTTGTTATCAAAAATTAAAAATCAACATCTTTTTTTTATTCAATTTTTTGTAAATAACACTTGGGTGGGTGGGCAAAAACTCCAGTTTATAATTACGGGTCGATAGTTTTGATAACAAACGTTTGGGTGGGTAAGCAAAAACCCCAGATTATAATTACGGATCGGTAATTTGAACTGGTATTCTCGCCCACCCACCCAAGCGTTTGTTATCAAAAAATTGAATATTAACATGCTTTTCTTATTCAATTTTTAGATAACAAACAAATGAGTGGGTGGGCGGAAACTCCAGATTATGATAACAGGTCGGTAATTTAAACTAAGGTTTCCGCCCACCCACCAAAACGTTTGTTATCAAAAGATTAAAGGTCAACATCTCTTCCTTATCTAATTTTTTAGATAACAAACATTTGGTTGGCGGGAACTACAGATTATGATAACGGGTCGATAATTTAAACTAGGGTTTCCGCCCATCCACCTAAACGTTTGTTATCAAAAGATTAAAGATCAACATCTCTTTCTTATCCAATTTTTGGATAACAAACATTTGGATGGGTGGGCTAGATTCCCAGATTATAATTACGGGTCGGTAGTTTAAACTGGAGTTCCCGACCACCCACCTAAGCGTTCGTTATCAAAAGATTGAAGATCAACATCTCTTTCTTATTAAATTTTTGAATAACAAACATTTGGATAAGTGGTTGGGAACCCAAAATTATGATTACAAGTCGGTAGTTTGAACTGGGGTTCCCGCCCACCGACCAAAACGTTTGTTTGATATCAAAAAATTAAAGATCAACATTTCTTCCTTATCTAATGTTTGAGTAACAAACACTTGGGTAGGAAGGCGGGAACCCCAAATTATAATTTTGGGTCAGTAGTTTGAACTGGGGTTCCCGCCCACCCACCAAAACGTTTGTTATCAAAAGGTTGAACATCAATATATCTTTCTTATCCAATTTTTGGATAACAAACACTTGGGTAGATGGGCGTAAACATCAAATTTTGATTACGGGTCAGTTATTTGACTTGAAGTTCCCGCCCACCCACCCAAGTGTTTTTTATCAAATGATTGAATTTCAACATCCCTTCCTTATTCAATTTTGGATAACAAACACTTGGGTGGGTGAACGGAAACCCCTGATTTTAATTACGGGACAGTAGTTTAAACTGGGGTTTCTGCTCACCCACCCAAGTGTTTGTTATTAAAAGATTGAAGATCAACATCTTTTCCTTATCCAATTTTTGGATAACAAACACTTGGGTGTAAAGGCGGGAACCCTAAACTATGGTTACGGGTCGGTAGTTTAAACTGGGGTTCCCGCCCACTCACAAAAATCTTTGTTATCAAAAGATTGAAGATCAAGATTTTTTCCTTATCTAATTTTTAAATAACAAACACTTGGGTGGGTGTGCGGGAACCTCAGATTTTGATTACGAGACGGTAGTTTAAAGTGGGGTTTTGCCCACCCACCCAAGCTTTCGTTATCAACAGATTGAAAATCAACATCTCTTCCTTATCCAATTTTTAGATAACAAACACTTGGATGGGCGGGCGGGCTCCCCAGATTATGATTACGGATCGGTAGTTTAAACTGGGGCTACTGCCCTAAATTAACAGTGTGGTGCGTTGTGTCTTCTATAAACATTATTAGGTTTTATATTTTTTTAAGAGAAAGGCTCAATTGTAGCAGTAAATTTTGCTTGCTATTGCAAAATGTTAAAGATTGTTTACGGCTCAAAATAAAAAATTATGATGCAGAAACTTTCTAGTTTCAGCAAGATGGAGCCACAGCTCATACTGCTTGTCGTTTATGCAATTTTTTGCATCAGTTGAGATGATCAATCAAGGATACTTTAGATATGAGGTTTACAAAGCTTGACTTCAAACTTTAAAAGCTTTATTAAAAGATGCAATTGAGAACGCAATCGCTGAAATCTCTCAAGATATGCTAGCAAGAGTGGCCAAAAACTTTTTGAAACGCCTCAACATGTGTATTGCCTGCCAAATCCACCACTTGGACAACATAATCTTAAAAATAACAAGAAAAAAATGCAATTAAAAAATTTAAAAAAATTTTTTTTACCGTTTACTCACAATTCACCCGACAAATCAGGGAAGTTATTCTGTCCCACCTTGCAGCAATTTAATCAAAATTGATACCATTTTTTTACACAGTTAATAAATTCACATATTATAAAGCAAACTCTTAATAAACAGATTCATTAATATTGCTATTTAGGAAGCACAATTATCTTTTGCTGAAGTAAATTTCTATTTTTATTCATTTAATTAAAAATATCAAGTACCCTATATTATAACTACCACAATTTTATAAGTTTAATAACCCAGCATACTAATAGTATGATTAAATTTAATACGGAAAATCTTTATCTATTTGAAAATATGTTTTATGTATGTCATTTAACTATCATTAAAGACAAGTAACGGCTGCAATAGCTAGGTTTCAACACTAATTATTTTAATTAAATTTAGACATTTAAAATATAAAAAAATCAATTTGCGATGATGTAAACCCTAAAAAGCTTATTAATTAATTCAATTTATTTTATGAAAAACTTTTCGCCTCTTAAAAGACAATTTAATTGACATCAATAATTAAATTATGCTATAATACTAAACATAATTAATAGAATTATAAAATATAATTTTATAATTAAAAAGAAAACGTTTGTTTTGGTTACATTAAGAAGCTTCATACATAAATTCAAACACAAAGCTAAAAGCAATCTAGCTTTTTGGTGGGATTGTTATATTTCAGCAAAAGATATTCAAATAATGTTTATCATATTAACTATGTACTCTAAACTTTATAAAATGATATGCTTTGTATGTCTATATGGAAAAAGCTTGAAAAAGTTTTCAGATAAAATATTTGTACTTTGAAAAGTTTGATGTAAAAATCGATTAAAGTTATAATAAGGAATAAGATTTTACTTTAATAATATATTTTAGATCAAACTTTAATAAACTATAATAAAATTAATTTTTCATAAGCTTGAAAATTAAACAAAAACATGTTATACTTACTATTTGATCACATATTATTCAATACAAGCTTACCTGAAACAAACAAAAAATTAATTACTTTTAAAAAATTGTTACTATATTAAAAGTTGAAATTAAATTGAAATTAACTACTCGCAATGCTTCTTTTTAAAAGTTTTAAGGATTTGATTAGTTTCTTCATTAAACTTAGTAAGCCCCAATACAACTCGTGGCAACTATAATAATTCATCCTATTGCAAGTAATTAGCATTGATAAATGGTGCACCTTAGACAAACCGTCGGGCATATCCAATTTACAATGCGTCCATTAACCCACCCCTATTGGTTAATCACTGCAATACATATAAAATGTCAGGAGTTCATTTACTTTTCGGACAGTTGGAATCCGTCCGGCTTTATGGTTTTAATATTCTCTATGAAATGCACGTTTTCAATCAGACAAATAGGCACAACAATAGGTTTACGGATTTCCTCGTAGCTGTATATAAATTATTTATAATAATAGAATGTTTGCACAATATATAGAAAGAGTGCGTGAGAAGAAAATCCGTAAGAAAATATTGTTGCTTGCGATAAAATATTTTATATATTTATTTTGTATTTAAGCATTCAGGCTTGACGTAAAAACGAATAGACAACTTATTTTCAGTGCAGTTTATATCCTCTAACCCCGAAGGAATCACGGTCGTCGACGTTTTCTTTTTTTCCTATACTACAGCGTGAAATCAGAAAAGAGAAATTCACACAATCCGTTAGAACAACACAAAAAGGGCCATCGTAATTACTCTTCTTTTTCCATTGGAGACACTTCGTTTTTTATTCATCTACTCTTTTTTAAGATAAAAAAAAATCTGAAAATAATCAACGCAATAACTGCCAAATGAAATATTTGAAATTGATAGGGGAACCGTTAGTTAATTTCCGTTCTTTCTGCATATTTCTCACCACAGACAAACCCGAATAGGCGTTAATGGCATTTCGATAAAATCTCGTATGTTATTCGTACTTTGTGTGGTTTCTCCACTGTGCTAACTTTACTAATTACACGAAACTTCCAAACTAGCCAGATAGAAGTTGATATTAATTTGTATGATTTTCGACTTGTTCGGTGAGTCATTGTTAACATATATACTGTAGAATTTAAATTTAATAATAATCTCTATATATAATCAAGTAATTGGTACTAAATAATGCATAACATATAAAGCAAATTATTTCGATTTCTTAGTTTATAAATTCAAATATTAATTTATTAATGAATAAAATTTATTGCACTAACTGAAGTTACAATCAATCTTTAGATCTTTATTTTATTTTATTACAATTTGTCACAACAACATAAAAATACCATTTTTAACCACATTCACTGAAACTATCACATTTAAGACTAAATTTGAGCAGTTTCTGAACATTGACTTTAAATATTTGTGGCTTATAAGTTTTCTAAAAACACTGAATTTGAAAATGAATTCCATGTGTTGATAGTAAGGTTAAATTTTGTTTCTTAAAAGTTTCAGTCCAACATCTCTGAACCATCAGTAAATATTAGTTAGAATTCTAAACAAGCCTTGAACTACGAGTAAATATTTGTTTAGATGGCAATATGTCTCTTATTTTGTTTAAATAATGTCCATGGAAATATCTATAAAAATTGCAAAGATCTGCAACATTATGCTTGTGTTGTAAAGTATCTAAGTCATTAATCAATTTTGGCTTGGGTATGATGCAAATAGCTTGTTTCTGAACAGAGTTTAGAAGAAATAGTGTAGTTTCCAATGCCTCTTTCTATACTTGAGAACAATATTCAATACAAGGACAAATATAAGTTTTATATATATGCAAAAATCTTCTTAAATTTCCAAAAAACTTTATAAGTTTCCAAAAAACTTATTTTATTAAAAAAAAACTTCATAAACATCAAAAGCTCTTTAAAACAAGAATTTAAGGTTTTATATCATTTTAATTAAAATAAAAGTGAGTATCCAACTTATTATTATTTTTTTTTTTTATTTAAATAAATCAACATTTTCTTTAATCTTGAACAGATCTACAAACTCAAAAAATGTTTTTGATAAAAAATCTGTGAACTTTCAACAAATTAAAAAAATTATCGCTTTCTTCAAAAAATATTTTAAAATGTTCATTAAACTCTGCAAACTTTAAATAGTTTTTAAAAAACTCAAAAAAATTTACACTCTAAAACAGATTCAAAACAAAAATAAAACTTCAAATTCAAAAACTTTAAAATTTTTAAAAAATTGCTTGAAAAACTAACATTCACTAAAAAAAAAAAAAAAAAAAATTAGTAAAATACTATTTAGATTTACAAAACAACAAACAACAAATCAAAAACTGTGTCAAATTAAAAAAAAAAAACTACAAAGTTCATAAAAAAAATATCTAATACTCAAAAGTTTTATAAAATTCTCAAAAAACTCTTCAAACTTTTTTTTTATGCTCTACAATCTTCAAAAAGACAATAGAACTACCTCAAAATTCTCAATAATTTTCCAAAAAAACTCCAAAAATCTTGTCAATAAAAAAAAACATCAAAAACTCTAAAACAAGTCCATAAATTAAAAAAAACTCTATATCAAAAAAACTTTTTTTAATTATCAAAAACTTCTGCAATTTTTATTGTTTTAAAAACAAAAAACAACAAACTTCAAAAACAAACTTAAAAGACAGCAATGGAGTATTTTTTATTAAAAATTTCCAAAAAAACTCCAAAAATCTTGTCAATTAAAAAAATAAGCATCAAACAAGTACACAAATTAAAAAAAAAATACAAATGATAAAAAAAAAACGTTTTAAAATAATTAAAATCTTTATTGTTTTAATAAAATATAACAAACGTGTTTCCAAAAAAATTTGTTTGTTAAAAAAAACTCAACAAACAATAAAAGATCTACAAGCTTAAATTTTTTTTTAAAATTCCAATTTTTTTTTTAATTTAAACAGATTCAAAATTATCAAAAAGACAACAATATTTACTATTGTTGTTTTTTATTTTTATTCAAATTTTAAAAAACTCATTTTTACTTTAAGCAAACACAACAAACAATTTTAAGCTACAAATAAAAGTTTTGTGAATTTTATATTAAAATCAAAATTTTCATAAAAAACTATGTATGATTTTTCTTTAAATTCAAAAAAGTGGTAAAAACCAAAATTAAAAAAAAACAAACCACTGCATAGCATGATATCAAATCAATAGTTTGGATTGAAGTGACAAACCCATCCACCCACCAAAGTATTACTTATCAAGACATTAGATCACGACCTCCTCTTGTGCCAAAATGACTTTTGACGTCCACAGAGAAGCCAAACTATTAACTTTTTGATAACGACTACTTGGCTGAGAGGTGGGCCACTTCATAACATGATACCAAGTCAGTAGTTTAGACAGGAGTGGCCCACCCACCCGCCAAAGTGTTGGTTTTCAATAGATTAGATCACAACTTTCTATTGTGATAGAATGACTTCTGACGTCCACAGAATGGTCAAACTATCAATTTCTTGAATGGGTGGGTGGGCCACTCCATAACATGATAGCAAGTCAATAGTTTGGACTGGAATGGTCCACCAACCCGCCAAAGTGTTAGTTATCAATAAATTGGATCACAACCTTCTCTTGTGCCAAAATAAATTTTGACGTCCACAGAGAGGTAAAACTGTCAACTTTTTGATAACGACCACTTGGGTGGGTAGTTGGGCCACTCCATAACATAATACTAAGTCAGTATTTCAAAATGAAGTAGCCCACCCACCCACCCACCCAAGCGTTTAGTATTAAAAGTTTGGATCACTACCTACTATTGTGACAAAGTGACTTTTAGCGTCCAAAGAAAAAACAAACTTGTAACTTCTTGATGACAGACACTTGGGGCACTCTATAGCATGATACCGAGTTAGTAGTTTGAACTGGAGTAACTCACCCACCTACCAAAGTATTAGTTATCAAGAGATTAGATCACAACCTTCTCCTGTGCCAAAATAACTTCTGACATCCACAGAGAGTTGGCCTTTCTATCAACTTCTCAATAACGACCACTTGGGGGGTGGTTGAGCCACTTCATAACATGATACCAGGTCAGTAGTTTAGACTGGAGTAACCCACCAAAGCGATAGTTATTAATAGATTGGATCACAACCTTCTATTGTGATAGAATGACTTCTGACGTCCACAGAGAGGTCAAACTATCAATTTTGACTAGTTGGGTAGGTAAGTGGGCAACTCCATAACATGATACAAAGTCAGTAATTTAGACTAGACTAGCTCACCCACCCACCCAAGTGTTTAGTATCAAAAGATTGGATTACAACCTACTAATCTGACAAAGTGAGTTTTGGCGCCTCAAAAAAAGATCAAATTTCTAACTTTTTGATGACGGATACTTGGGTGGGTGGTTGTGGCACTCCATAGCATGATACCCAGTTAGTAGTTTGAACTGGAGTAACCCTTTACCCACCCACCAAAGTATTAACTATAAATTTTTTGATAACAACCACTTGGGTGGGTGGGTGGGCTACTTCATTACATGACATCAAGTCAGTAGTTTGGACTAAAGTTGCCCACCAACCCACTAAAATGTTACTTATTAATTAATTAGATCACAACCTTCTCTTGTGATAGAATGACTTCTGACGTCCACAGAGAAGTCAAACTATCAATTTCTTGCTAACGACCACTTGGGTAGTGGGTGGGCTACTCCATAACATAATATTAAGTCACTAGTTTGGACTGGAGTGGTTCAACCATCCGCCAAAGTGTTAGTTATCAATAGATTGATAGAATGATTTCTGAGATCCGAAGAAAAGTCAAACTATTAATCACTTAATAAGAAACACTTGGTTGGGTGGTTGGGCCACTCCATAACATAATACCAAGTCTGTAGGTTAGACTGAAGTAGCCTACCTGCTCACCCAAGTATCCGGTATCAAGTGGTTCAATGACAACCTACTATTGTGACAAAGTGACTTTTGGCGCCCAAAATCAAAGTTCTAACTTCTTTATGACGGACACTTGAGTAAGTGATTGGGGCACTCCATAGCATGATACCAAGTCAGAAATTTGAACTGGAGTAACCCACCCACCCACTAAAGTATTAGTTATCAAGAGACTAGATCACAACTTTTTTTGTGCTTAAATGACTTTAAACATCCACAGAGAAGCCAAACTATCAACTTCTTAATAACGTCCACTTGAGTGTGTAGGTGGGCCACTCTATAACATAATACCAGATCAGTAGTTTATACTGAAGTTCTTTTGAACAAAAGTAAAAAAACTTTTTACATCTATTAAGAAATCTTAGTTTTCTAGATACTTTCAAAGCTATGTCGACAACATAGTTGTTCTACAAAAGATTATGTAAGATTGTAACACCTAGAAGTCAAATTGAAGAAGATTTAGATATGAATTCATTGATTAGTTTAATATAAGAATAATAATAAGAAGTTGAGTTTCTTTAGAGTTAAAATTGAGCATGTTGAGAGTGCCCCATTTAGATGTGTGTTGAGTTTTTTCTTTATAGATGCTACAGATTCTAACCTTTCAAGACGCTCTGCCATATTTGTGGATATGGTCTTAAAAAAATATGAAGTATGAAGGGTGCTATGATCTACTACTAATTACGAATGCTGTTTAGAAATATTACTTATGTTGTTGACAAATTTTATTTATGTTGTTAATATACATATTTTACTACATATTTTGCTGATTACATTAACATATTAATTGGTGATATAAATTTAAAAAATTATAAGTGCCAGCAAAATAGATCTAGTGGATCACCAAATAATCAAACAAGTTGACAAATATTTCTACCTTGGACACAACATTATGTTACCAAAAGATAAGCAAACTGCTAAAATTACAAAGCAAACAAAGTTGACTTGTGCTGCAAAACACATACTAAAAGACCAGATGACTATATACATACAAAAGCTATGTCGCAAGACAACACAAAGACAGACAAAGACAAAAATAACAACTTGGTGCTCTAGAGAAACAAAGAGAAGCTTAGAAAAACCGCAAAAAATGAATTGACAAGCAGGAAAAAAGCAATTTCAAAAAGCTCAAAATAGAAGGTCGGGTGGGCCCTACCCACCCGACCAAGTGGACTACAATCAAAATTACATGCGCGTAGTTATAAATTTGTGTCCCCGCCCTCCCAAGTGTTTGCAATTCAATCTCTTGATAACAAACACTTAGGGGCGGTTAGGTGGGCATTTTAATCAAATTACTCGCGAGTAATTATAAACTTGTGTTCCCGCCCACCCACCCAAGTGTTGCAAATCCAATCTCCTAACAACAAACACTTGAGCGGGTAGGTGGGCTCTCAATTTTAAAATACTTGCGCGTAGAGATAATTTTGTATTCCCGCCCAACCATCCAAATGTTAGTTATAGAATCTCATGACAACAAACACTTGGGCGGTAGGGTGGGACATTCCAACCAAAAATACTTGCAAGAAGTCATATTTTTAATCTAAAAATAATACTAAAAACTTATTTATAGCATCAAATTTGGTGAAAATTGCCTTTAACATATAAAATTTATCAAAGTTGAAGTAAAAAACTTTGCTTAAAAAACTTCAAAGTTTGACAAAAAAAACTTAAAACCTTATATACTATCTCAAGTGTATCAAAACTAACGCAAAAAATCTATTTACAATTTAAAATTTGCTTACAAAACCTCAAAATTGTAAAAAATAGTCATTTATAACTTAAAAATCATAAAAAAGAATCTTTTCTAAAATCAAATTTTCTAAAACTGACTTATATTATAAAATTTACTTAGAGTACCTTAAGTTTACACAAAAATTACTGTTATAACATAAACATATGACAAGATACAAGAGATCATAGGAGTAACACACACCATAATTGAGGATATTTGAGTAAACCAGCTAAGATTGGTTTGGATATGTACAAAGAATGCCAGACAAAAGGCTCCCAAAACAAATATAAGAATGGACACCATATGGAAGAATGAAAAGAAAAAGACCTAAGAAGAGCTTAAAAAAAGATATTGATAAAGAACTGAGAGAGAAAGAGAGAAATAGAATGGGACCTATGGATGAACAGAGAAAAATGAAGACTGGAAATCAGAAAACGTCGGAAAACGTAATAAACTGAATTAAAAAAAAAACATAAAAAAATCCTTTTCAGTATAAAACTTGATGGAAAAACTGATAATCATCAACTTCTTGGGTAGATGTGTAGAGCACTCCAATCAAAACTACATTATTATGATCAGCCGCATTTTACTTTACTGCAGGCTGCCTGTAATGCTGACAACTTACATTGCAACCTACAGTTTTAAGTAGATTCCAAACCACTGAAAAAATTATTAATCTACTCAGGTCCAGAGTACAATTTTAGTTATAAAACCCCACTAAGACGGATTAGGAGTGGCAAAGCATTTAAACCTACAATCTTTGGTGTAGCAGTCGGATACCTAGACTACTGCGCTAAGCTTACCCTCAAAATTATTTACCGTCCACTAATAAACTAATAGCCTTGCCTACCCAACCAATTGTTTGTTATCAAGGTATTGAATTTGAGACTTTTCTCTATATTTAATAACCAAAGGCATTTGCAGAACGCACAATGATAAAATCTTTAGATGACTAACACGTGGATGAGTGGTCGGGGCACTCTAATTGACACTACTGTCCTGCTATTAACAAATAGAGTGCGCAATCCATGGCATTGCTATCTGAGTAGTATAAAATAATTTTTTATTTAATTTTGTCACGTTTGCTCCTTACATTAGGCCTGTTCCTGTTCCAACATACAATTTGGACAGTTTGCAAACCGTCCCAACTGTGCACTCAATTAATATTTGTCATCCTTAATCTTTTATACACAGTAATTTGTTTGTGTGCATAGTTTGAACGGTTTGCAAACTGTCCAAATCGTATGTTGGAATAGACTGATGCTAACTCAAAATGTACTCAAGGTTAGTTGCTTTATTTCTTTTATTAAGTTATGAAATAATACTCATGTTGAGTTGATATAGTTTAGCAAGTTTTGACTTATTTTCAGTGGGTAGGCACTCCAATTCAAATTACTTAATGGTAATCATGATCTGGAGTAACTCATCCACCCACCAACCCAAGTAATTAAAAGATAAGATATTACCTTTTTCTCCTCTGACTAAAAGACTTTTAATACTTGCAAAGAAGAGTTATTTTTAATTATTTGATAACAAACTGTCAAGCGGGCCGGTGCGTTTTACAGTTTAAACTACTTGATGGTAATCATAATCTGGAGTAACCCACTCACCCACCCAAATATTGATCATCTAGAGATAAGATATTCTTTCCTCTTCTTCTGACTAAGAGACTTTTAACACTTGCAGAAAGGAGTTACTTTTAATTCTTTGATAACAAACATTTGGGCCGGTAGGTAAGCACTCTAATTCAAACTACTTGATGGTTATCATGACCTTGAGTAATCCACCCGTCCACACAAGTGTTGAACATTAAAAGACTAATTATCACCACTAACACTTGTAAAAATAAGAAAATTCCAATTATGTGATAACAGACACTCGAGCGGGTAAGTGAGTACTCAAGTTTAAACTACTTCATGGTAATCATAATTTGGAATATCTAATCCACCCACCCGCCCAAGTAGTGATCAATACAAGATTAAATATTACCTATTCCTCCTCAAACTAAAAGACTTCTAACGCTTGCAAAAAAAACTTCCAATTTCTTAATAACAAACTTTTGGACGGGTTGGTAGACTTTTCACTTCAAACTACTTGATGGTAATAGTAATCTGGTGTCACCCTAACACAACCCAAGTGTTGATCATCAAAAGATATGATATGACCTCCTATTCCCCTAACTAAAAGACTTCTAAAACTTGCAGAGAGGAGTTATTTTTAATTCTTTGATAACAAAAACTAAAGCGGGTAGGTGGGTAAGCACTCCAGTTTAAACTACTCGATGGTATTCATGATCTGGAGTGACCCATAAACCCGCTAAGTGTAAGTAATCAAAAGATTGAATATCACCTTTTCCTCCTATAACTGAGGGACTATTAACACTTGCGGAGAGAGAAATTTCCAATTTTTTGTTAAACTCTCGGGTGGGTTAGTAATCAAGAGATTGAATAACACCTCTTCCTCCTTGAACTAAAAGATTTCTAACACTTGTGAAAAAGAGAAACTCCCAATACAATGATTAAAAACACTCGGGCGGGTGGATGAGCACTCAAGATAACCTAACCTAACCTAACCTAACCTAACCTAACCTAATCTAACCTAACCTAACTAATAGACTTGTTAACATGTTTAGCTCATGTTGATGTTAACATATAAGTATTGTTGACATATTTTGCTAAAATTATTAACATAACACGCATAGTTGTTGACACAATTTATTCATGTTGTTAAAAAATAATATTTATGTTGTTGTCATTTGATGTTTTTGTCAAATATTCATTATGTTGTTACAATTTGTATTGCAGATGTTGTTGAGATTTTTTGCTATTATAATTATCATCTAGAACGTGTGCTATTAACATTTAAAGCGTGTTGTTTACATATTTTGCTAATGTAAATCATATATCATGTGTGTTGTTAACAATGTTGATGTTGTTGACATTAGTCAAATTGTTAAAAAATATTATGTTGTTGACAAATTTTATGCCTGCATTCATGTTGAAAAACTTTGCTAATATTATTAACAACCAGTGTTGTTATAACATAACAAGCGTGTTGCTGACACGGACAAATGTATGTCCCTTATGTGTGAACACTTTTTGTTAACTTTGTTGTTGATATTATATCTTATATTGTTGAAATATTTTTATTATGCTGTTAAACAAATTTATGTTATTCATATTGTCAAAATTTGTTTGTTGACATTGTTGTTAATGTTGTCACTTATGTTGTTGATTTATGTTGTTGACAAACGTATGTCACTAATGTTGTCACACTTTTTTGTTGACATTGTTGTTGATATAAAAAATCAAGTTGTTAAAATATTTGATTCGTGTTGTTGACAAGTTAGTGTCACTTTGTAGTTAAAACTTTGTTATTGACATTGTTGTTGATATTGTAATTTACATTGTTAAAATGTCTAATTCACGTATTTGATAAATTTATATCACTTTGTTGTTAAAACTTTGTTATTACCATTGTTGTTGATAGTGTAATTTATGTTGTAAAAATGTTAGATTTACGTTGTTGACAAATTAGTGTCATTTCGTTGTCAAAACTTTGTTGTTGACATTGATGTTAATATTGTAATTTTTGTTGTTAAAATGCTTAATTCACGTTGTTGACAAATTTATGTACTTTGTTGTTAACACTTTATTGTTGACATTATTGTTGATATTATAAGTTAAGCTATTAAAATATTTCATGTTACCTACATTATTTTGTTGATACTGTTGTTGATGTTGTTGAAATACTTAATTCATGTTGTTGGCAGATTTGTCACTTATGTTGTCAACACTTTTTTATAGACATTGTTGTTGATGTTGTTATTTTTGTTATTGTTATACTGCTTCATGTTGTTGACATGTTTATAACATTAACATAACACACTTGTTATTGATGTATACAACTTAAGTTCATGTTGTTCACAAATTTTATTGACGTTGTTGACACTTTTATGTTAACATATTTTGTACATTTTGTTGGTTATTTAGTTTTTGACATAATACTTATGTTGTTGACATATAATAAGTTACTATATTCATGTTGTTGACATCTGCTGTTCATGTTGTTGTCATTTATTATTTAAGTACTTCATATTGTTAGCAAATATTTATTGTAAGATAATTAATGTCTAAAACGTGTTGTTAACGTGTTGTTAACATGTTGTTGGTTACATATTATGTATGCTGTTGACATATTTACATAAGAAGTGTTTTGTTGACTCATGTTGTTGACCAGTAGTATTTATGTTGTTGGCATATTGACGTATCAGTAAATTATGTTGTTGACATTTTATGCAAATTTAAATTTATTTTTTTTGTGTCAAGTATTGACATATTGACCACAAATATTAATTATGTTGTTGACAAACTTTATTAATGTTGTTGACACTTGCACTCATGTTGTTGACATATTTTGCTAATAGTATTAACATAATAAGCGTGTTGTTGACACAGTAGTTAATATAAAATTTTACGTTTTTATAATATTTAATTTATGTTGTTAAAAAAAATAAGTTTCTTATGGTGTCAATACTTTTTGTCAAGATTGTTGTTAATAACTTACGTTGTTAACTCATGTTGTTGACAAACGTATGTCACTCATGTTATCAACACTTACTTGTTGACATTATTGTTGATATAAAAACTTAAGTTGTTAAAATGTTGTTGTTTGTTATTGACATTGTTGTTGGTACTGTAATTTATGTTGTTAAAATGTTTGATTCAAGTTGTTGACAAATTTATGTCATTTTGTTGTCAAAACTTTGTTATTAAAATATTTGATTTTAGTTGATATCAAATTTATGTCACTCATGTTGTCTACATTTTTTGTTGATACTGTTGTTAATGTTGTTGAAATATTTGATTCATGTTGTTGGCTGATTTTCATATATCACTCATGTTGTCAACACATTTTTATAGACATTGTTGTTGATGTTGTTACTTATGTTATTGATATACTGATTCATGTTGTTGACAAGTTTATGTCATTCATGTTGTTAACTTTCTTAAAATATAAATTCATGTTGTTGACAAATTTATGGCATTTTTGTTGTTAACACTTTTTGGTTGACATTGTTGTTGATAATGTAACTTTATTTGTTAAAACATTAAATTCATGTTCTTGACAAATTTATAACAATTTTTTGTTGACAATGTTGTTGATATTGTAATATATGTTGTTGAAATATTTGATTTATATTGTTGACAAATTTATGTCACACATGTTGTTGTCAACATTTTTTTATAGACATTGTTGTTGGTAACTGAAAATATTAATATACTGATTCATGTTGTTGACAAGTTTGTCATTCATGTTGTTAACACTTTTTAATTGAAATTGTTGTTGATAATATAACATATTTTGTTAAAATATAAAATTATGTTGTTGACAAATTTATGACATTCATGTTGTTAACATATTTTTTGTTAACAATGTTGTCGACAAATTTATGTCACTTACGTTGTCAACAATTTTTTGATGACATTATTGTTGATGTTGTAAGTTATGTTGTTGATACAATTGATTCATGTTGTTGACAAACTTATATTACTCATATTATTAATACTTTTTTGTAGACAATGTTGTTAATTATATAGTTTATATTACAAAAATATTTGTATCATGTTTTTATGTTGTCAACACTTTTTTGTTGATAACGTAAATTATGTTGTTGAAATATTTGATTTATGTTGTTGAAAAATTTATGTCACTTATGTTGTCAACACTTTTTGTTTTTGTGGCTCAAAAATTTGTTTAATTGACAACCATTGTCACATTTTTGTTGGCATTGTTGTTATTATAATTTATGTTGTTGAAAAACACATTCATGTTGTCAACACTCTTAGTTTTGTATTATGTCTTATGTTGTTGACGTTTTAAAACTATTAATACCTTGACCTTGATGTTTATTTAATTGACAATTGTTGTTAAATTGTGTCACTCATGTTGTTGACATATGTAATAAATATTTTTTAAACTGTCATTAAATGTTATTGCACACTTAGTCAAAAATGCCATTTTTATTGTTGCTATATGTTGTTTTTGTTGTTGGTGTAATTTGTTACTTATGTTGTTGATTTGTTGACACATTACTCATCTTGTTGACTTATGTTACTTATGCTGTTAACATATTATGTTCAACATATTTTAAAAATGTCACAAATGTTACTGTTGTTGTCTACTTAGATTACTCGTGTTGTTGACTTACGTCATTTATGTTGTAGACATAAGTCACTTAGGTTGTTTACTTACGTCACTTATGTTTCAAAAAGATTAAATTTTTTGTTGACTAACGTCATTTTTATTGTTGACTTACTATTACATATGTTATTGTTGTTGCTTACTTATATCACTTATGTTGTTAAATTACGTCACTTGTGTTGTTGATTAGTGTCACTCTTGTTATTAACTTACAGGATTTATGTTAAAATAAAAACTATATATTATTTATTGTTGATTTACATCACTCGTGTTGTTGAAAACTATTACTAATGTTTCTGTTGTTGTTACTTAACCACTCATGTTGTTGACTTACGTTACTTATATTATTGACTTACGCCACTCATGTTGTTGATTTACATCACTCGTGTTGTTGAAAACTATTACTAATGTTACTGTTGTTGTTTCTTAAATCACTCATGTTGTTGATTTACATCACTCGTGTTGTTAACCAACGTCACTCATATTTTTGACTTAGGTCATTTATGTTGTTAACTTACGTCACTCATATTATTGACTTACGCCACTCATGTTGTTGATTTACATCACTCGTGTTGTTGACCAACGTCAATCATGTTGTTGACTTACGTCACTCATAGTTTAAAAACTCTTACTATTGCAGTTTTTGTCTTTTTTCTGCGTTACTTATGTTGTTGACTAAAGCTTTGTGCAATTTTATTAACCTAAAGTTGTTTGTCAACTTTATAAGCATTTGCAGGTTTGACAAATTGACACCCAGAACTAACAAAATTGTTACGGTTTTTACTTCATTTTACTTTAAACAATTATTCAAAAACTTAAACAATAAAAATTATAAAAAAAATGTAAGGTTATTATATTTTGAAAACAATTTACTCTTTTTAAGAAAATGATTGGTAAATTCTTAATGTATTTCATTTAAATTCAATCAACAATTTAGTAGAAACGTAATGTAATAAACTTCTAATATTATGATTTGAATTCATAGATTTTTTAAAACTGAAATTCCACTATTTATGTTCAGCCATTTACAAGCCGCATATAATCTCCCCTCTCATCCAAAAGGGTAATAAAACTTCACCACGCCTTTCAATTATTACTTATTTTATGTAACGGCTATCCGAAAACTATAAGCGAAATAATTCCCCGATCGGAATCAATAAGCTGTTATGTAAAACCATAACTTTATTTTCATATTCCAGAGAAAATTGGAACCTTCCTTCTACAATGATGTCTTAACGGGCTACCAATTTCAGCTTATCTACTCCAAAAACTATCTTTTTAAAACCGTGAAAATATTGAAAGCTTTACACCACAATCTAATATATTTTATAACATAATCTAAATAATTTTATCAGTCAAAAAGTTTTGAATTTATTTTACAATTAAAACTGGAAAACAAGTAAAACAAACTTCTTACAACTATATAGTTGTCCCAAACGCTGAATTTATATATGCATTCCACTATCTTTCATTTGGTAATTAATAAAGTTTCTTGCTGATAACAATTTGCACGTATGTTTGCTTCAAATTTATGAAAATCAGAGCAAACATTATTAATTAAAATTGATTAATTTTATTCAATAATTTAATCCCGGAATACAATTAGTGATGTTAATATTATTTATATTTAAGCCGGATTAATTAATTATGCATGTGAGACCGACATTGGCGGCCATAATTTATGCAAATTAATATAAAATTTGCGGTCGTATAAATTAATAGTTTATGTAATTTATTGCTACCTGGAAAAGTTTGATCTGAGAAATTTAATATGCTGCCTGCGGGTGTCAGATGCACTTGGCGATACAATACGCCTTGTAAAAAGGGAGTATTATAATATACGTCCCGGATAAATTTCTAACATTTATTAATGATGTGTTGGAGCATATAATTTTGCGCAAGTAGTTTTTCTAATGCATGTAGTATTAATTTTACGCTTGGTAAATGTAATTTTAAGCTTTAACAGAGAGGATTATTTATATTTTATTTTATGGTGGATGCGCCGGGCTAGAAGGATTACACAATAGAAACCTACTCCAACTACTACAATTAATAAAAGTTTTAAATAAATAAATTAAAAAAAATACTTTACTTTGACCTATTTTACCAAATTCAGTGTGCAATACAGAATGCATTGCGTGTAAAAGGTTCCATTTAAAGATAATGTATCAAGATGAAGAATCTGCATTGTTTAGTTGATGATACTATCAAACTATCTACTTCTCTATCAAGTTAAGGTTGTAGAAACTTTCTTGATAAACAATTGAATTTAAATCAATAAAATATTATTGAAACAAATTCTCACTAACGTATTATTAGTACAAGCTAAAGTCAAGACTACTATCAAACCAAAAAAGATCTTTATCTAAAGCAAATCATTTTTTTTTTTAATAGATAATTACAAATTGCCGGTGCTACAATAGTACTTAAATTGCGTTCTTATTAATTAAATATAATTGGAAAAGTCTTAGATAATGTAATCTGTGCAAACTTAGTGACAGTTGGACAAAAATCATTCATAACAAAGTAATAACAACATTGTTCTTAAAACCTTTCGATCCAATCGTGAATAAATGTTAAAGTTTTCTAAATCCGGTCTCGGATTGTAATTATGTTAACCAATGCATTAGTTATCTTGGCAAACGTATACATGTAATTCTTTATACCGGCCGGGGGTATTGAGAGCTTTTAAAGATGTTGGAAACATTGTTGCAGCCACTATTTTCCGCGTTTGCTGTTATTGCACTCCCCTCTTATTAGCGTAATTTTTAACAACTATTTCGGTAGCGTTTAGGTTAACATAGCCAATGCCCATAGACAAGTTTTGTTGCGCTTAAAAGTTTTTAATTTAATCAAAATAAACATTACTCTAAACCGTGTCAGATAACTACAAACTTTTACTTTTGCTACACTGAAGAAAATTACAAAAAGGTACTTTTGAGGTCCCTATTATCTAACGTTGTTATTATAGATAGCAATACGCTACGTTTCGGCATAGGATTGTAATTAAACAAGTTAAAGATTTTACCAAGACAGTTTGTTAACGCACTAGTTAAATAAACACTTATACCTATCAACCAATCTACTTAGACAACTCACCAGTAATGCCGTCTTTATAATTCAAAAAAACTAATATTTAGTTGAATCAAGGTCAGTGATAGGTTAACACATTTTTTGAGACTAGTTTCAGTTTGCTGCGTTGAATTTTAGTTTAGTTCAGTTTTCAAAAGTGTTTTTTGTATTTTTTTTTAAACTTTGAGTCAAGACTATAAATGTCAAGTTAAACACGTGTTTTGGAACTTCAGTTTACTGAGTTTAGTTTTACGTTAGTTCAGTTTGCGTCCACGAATTTGCACTGAACGTGTCACTTTTGAATAGTTTTTAAAAATATTTTGAACTAAGAACCAAGTAAATCTACATTGAATTTTTGAATTTTAAGTTTAGTTCAGTTTCCGTTGAACACGATTTGCACCAAAGTGTCACTTGCGAACAGTGGTAAGCATTTTCTCAAAAAACTTTGAACTTTGTCTATAAAAGCTAAGTTAAACATGTAAATTTACATTATAATGTGCATCTTTTGAGACTAGTTTCAGTTTGCTGCGTTGAGTTCTAGGTTAGGTTAGGTTATGTTAAGGGCCTTTCAACCCTAAACGCGCTTGCGGAGATGTGCCACAGGGGTCGGTTCTGGAACCCACGCTTTGGAACGTCTTGTATGACAGCGTGGTGAGCCTGGAGATGCCGGAAGAGGTTAAAGTAGTGGCATACGCGGACGATCTGGCAGTGGTGGTCACGAAACTCTCTAGGCTCGAGGTGGAAGAGGCAGGTAACTACGCCGTCCACCTAACTGAGCTTAGAATGAGCGAGCTAGGGCTGAAATTAGCGCCGGAGAAAACAGAGCTTGTGGTACTATCGTGCTCAAGGAGGGTATCACAAGTACAATTAAATGTCACGGAGACTGTACTGTCCAGTAACATGGCATAGTGCGGGCAGGTACGGAAGGTGTGCATAAGAGGAGAAAAGGCGGGTCTAATGCCAATTCTAGATAAAGCAAGAGCTTCCTACATGCGCCTGCTGTGTTTTGTTGTTTCTTCCATAGTGCTGTACGGTGCATAAATATGGAGAGACACCTTGCGCAGCAACAGGAGACAAATGGAGTGGGTTTTGCAAACTCTGCTGCCAGAGGATTTGCAGCGCCTACAGGTTGGCGCTGACTGCAGTTCTTTTGGTGGTTGCGGGAACGAGGCCACTGAACCTTGTAATCTGTATGAAGACGAAAGTGTGGGAAGGCCGTCTCTCAAGGAGCAAAGGGAATGAATGGGTGTAGAGAGAATGGCAGAGAAGGTGGGAAGAGTGCGAGTCGAGTGGAGGTAGTAGTGAACTCAAGTAGTTCAGGCGGCTCATCGCAAACGTATAGCGCTGGGTTGGCAGAGTTCACGGCAAGGTAAACTACTACCTCACGCAGGTATTAACGGGACACGTGTTTCCGGGCGTACCTTTAGTGGGTGAAAGTGTGCAAGAGCAATGAGTGTTTGTATTGCGGGCAGCGGGACACGGTTGAGCACACCGTGTTTTGTTGCGAGCGGTAGACGGAAGTGAGGAAGAGAATGATGGTGAAAATGGGTGGAGCAAGCGTGAACCCTGACAGCATGGTCAAAACAATGATGGCGTCTCAAGCCGGCTGGGATGATGTGTCCACCATTATAAAGATTATTCTTTAAAAAAAGGAGGAAGAGGAGAAGGAGCTTGCTCCGGTAGAAGTATGGGGGTCTTACTTTAGGTGGGCCCGTAACTGGTTTTTGTTTGCTTATTTTTGTTAAAATGTGAATAAAATTATTTGTAAAAATTTTGTATGTAACTTCTGAATTGTATGTTTTGTAAAAACATTTTTGAAAAAAAAAAGAAGACGGCAGAAAAGATTAACTGTCGTCTGGGATTCTCCACCCCAAAGTAATGCTTTAATGCAATCCCGGGGTGGAGTAAAAGCAAATATTTCCCAATGGGAGGAGGATTTTAGCCGGTAAAAGCCCGGCACTACCGTGCAGCATAGGCTACCGGTGTCTTAGCTGAATATTTTACTCCTTCTAAAAAAAAGTTAGGTTAGGTTAGGTTAGGTTAGGTTAAGTTAAGCATTTTCTCAAAAAACTTTGAATTTTGCCTATAAAAGCTAAACTAAACACGTAAATTTACATTATATTGTGCATCTTTTGGGATTAGTTTGCAGCGTTGAGTTGTAGGGTAGTTCTGTTTGCATCAAACCCGAGTTTGCACTGAAAATGTTTTTGGATTTTCTTAAAAAACTTTAAAATGGGCCTATAAGAGCCAAGTCAAACAAGTGAATCTACATTAAGTTGTGCATCTTTTGAAAATTGTTTTAATTTGCCGCGGTAAGTTTTAAGTGTAGTTTAGTTTGCGTCGAACACAACTTTGCACCAAAAGTGTTACTTTTGAACAGTTTTTTGTATTTTTTCAAAAACTTACATGAGCAATGGAATGGAAAGATCTAAATGTCTCTACAGCCGCATAAATCAGGACTTTAACCAAAGAGATCACACCATGAGTCACCAGAAAACATAAATAAGTAAAATACTTTCTCACTCAATTACTATTTAAAAAGCATCAACATTAAGATTTACAAGAATTACATCTGTTGTGGAAAACCAGACACCCCGGAACACATAATCCTAAAATGCAATAAATTGGGCAATACTCAAGAGAAAAGATAAACACTCTAAGTATCAACAGCATCATTGGCAGAATGTTTAGCGACAAACGTATAGAACTATCTGAAATGTAGTACAATGATTCTAAGAAATAAAGCAAAAAAAAATAAAAAGTCAGAAGAAAGATTAGAGGTATCCGGAGAGTGGCTCAGTTTTGTGAAACGCTTAACTCAAATATCGGCAAATAAATTGTTGCAGTTTCTAGCCCAAGCTCCGGCAGAAAATTTTAAGAAATTATAGCATTTATTAATTCAAAATTTTAGTCTAATATATGATTAGTGTCCATTTAACTATAATTAAATTTAATATAAAAGTGTGTGTGGACCAGATACTAGGCCTCGTTAGTAGACGCTGTAGGCCTCCATTCACTCAATTAACGGGTGCGGTATTATATATTTGTGTTTAATTCCAAGTACATATTCAAAAGCAGTTTTGAGGTAATAAAACAAGCGCAAACCCTAAAATATCGGACTTTGTAACAAAAAAAAAAATACCTCATGTAGCTTTAACTAAAGACAAGTGAAGTAATGCCAAAAAATAAAGCCTTTCTTAACAATTTACAGAAGTGGTTAATGCATAGCATCAGTTAAAAAAATCCCTTAAAAAAAAACAAAACATTAAAGATTGCCAGATCACCAGCAACATCAGCTTCAAAACAACGCAATCAGTCACAATCATCTTTGACACTAGCGGTCAAAGACAGCAAACTTTATACCTGCTAAAGCAGGTATAGACTTCTAAAAAAATCAGTCAAATATTAATTTTTTTATAGTAAATTCTTTGTCATGGCGTTTTTTCTATGAGTTTTTCAGTAAAATATAAAAAATTTTTGGTTAAATTTTTTAATAGAAAATTCTTCGTTAAAAATTATTCTAGTAAATTCTTGGTCAACATTTTTTCTAAAAATTTTGGTCAAATTTTAATTTTTCTAGAAATTTATTGATCAAGGTCTTTTCTTTTCTCCTAGTAAATTCTCTATAAAATAAAATTAATTTTTCTAAACATACTTTGGTCAAATATTGTTTTTTCTAAAAAATTTTTGATCAAATTCAATTTTTTTTTTAATTTCTTGTTGAATTGATATTTTTAGACAAAATTTTGTAAAATCTTGTTTTTTTCTAGTAAGTTGTCAATGTTCCATATAAGACATCGTGCTATTTTTAATAAATTTTGATCAAATATAAGAAATTATTGGTCAAGTATTGTTCTTTTTTAGATAGTTCTCTTTCAAATATAATTTTTTAGTCAAATATAAAAAAAAATCAAATATGGTTTCTTTCTAGCAAATTCTTGTTCAAATATATAAAAATCTTATTTAAGTATTGTTTTTCTATTTTGTTAAATTTTAAGTTTACAGTAGAAAAAGTAACTCGCCCACAAATTAAACTTAGTTCCCACTCCAAGCAATAACTATTAGGAGATTCATTGTTAAACAATTCTCTCATATATAAATCTAAGCACACAAAAAGTGAGACAAACATTAGATCTTTTAATAACTAACATTTGGGCATGCGGGTGTATGACAGTAGAAGAAGTAACTCGCCCACAAATTCAACTTTGTTCCCACCAACCCACCTAAGCGATAGTTATTAAAATATTTGTTGTTAAACAATATTTTCATATCTAAATCCAAACACACAAAAAGTGGAACAAACAGAGTACCTTTTGATGACTAACACTTGAGCGGGCGGGTGGGTCATAGTAGAAAAAATAACTTGCCTAAAAATTAAATTTTGTTACCACCCACTCACCCGCCCAAGCACACAAGAGGTGGAACAAACATTAGATCTTTTGATAACTAACACTTGGGCGGATGAGTAACGCACAGTAGAAAAAACTCGCCCACAAATTAAACTTAGTTCCTACCCATTCATCTAAGCGTTAGTTATCAAAAGATTAATTGTTAAAAAAAAATTATATCTAAATCCAAACACACAAATAAAAAATTCTTTGATAAGTAACACTTGGGCGGGTAGGTGGATCAGAGTAGAAAAAGTAATTCGCCTACAAAATAAATTTTGTTCTTACCCACCTATCTAAGCGTTAGTTATCAAGAGATTTATTGTAAAATTCTCTCATATTTAAACCCAAGCACACAAGAGGTAAGACAAAAAATGTATCCTTTGATAAGCACACAAGAAGTGGGACAAACAATATCCTTTGATAACTAACATTTGGGCGGGTGGATGGGTCTTTTTCTTTGTCTAACATCGTGTCCTATGTGTAGTGGTTATATTGACTAATCTTCTACCAGGTTGTGCATAATTCACTCTATGTTACCGCGCCAATTTTGTCGGTTGTTTGCTCTGCGGGTTGTTGTTCCCAAATTTAGGTCCGTTATTTGTGATATTATATCGGTCCATCAAGTGGGGGAGCATACGTAAAGACAGGAAATACTAGAGCTCTTGTTAGCGCAAGTTTGGTTGTTTTGGTTATATTCCGGTCTTTCCTTAGCTTGGTAAGTTGAGTCATTGCGGATCGTGCTATTTCAATACGTCTTCTTATCTCAAACTCGTAGGAACCGTAGATTGTGGATTGTTGCGCCAAGATATATAAATCTTTCCAAGACCTCGCAGTTCCCAACTTGAGCAGGCTGTTGCAGATGTTCTGTTTTTCGACAATTATGACCTTGGCTTTGTTCTAATTTATGTCTAACCCATATTCCCTGCTTACTGCTTTGAGTCTATTGAGTAAGGCGGGTAGGGTATTGTCAGCAAATTGCAGATTAGAAAACTTTTTTTTGCCAACTTTTACACTTCCATTCCAGTTTTCCAAAACCTGCCGCATCATAATATACTCAATGTAGATATTATACAGTAGTGGAGACAGTATACAGCCTTGTCGTATGCCCTTTTAAATCTTGCATTCCCTTGAATCGACGTTATCAGTCCTCACAACGACAGCACTCTTTTTGTGTAGTGCTTGAATTAAGTTGATTAGGTGCATTAGTAGTCCTATTTCCCCCAGAACAAGCTATAGTTTAGCCCATCGTACATTATTGAATGTTTTGGCGTAATCTACAAAGCATAAGTACATAGAAACAATGTATTTGCGTGCCTTTTCAATAAGTTGTTTTGCATTCAGAATCTGTTCTTTGGTATCGCGTCCTTTAACGAAGCCAGCCTGCTCTGGAGCAATTTGATGTGATAGAAATTTGTTCAGTTGTGCTTGTAGGATGTACAGCATTATCTTGCTTGTGTGTGACGTGAGAGCTATTAGACGGTAGTTGTCGCATATGTTCGTCGATCCTTTTTTGTATACAGAAATAGACCAGTCCTCGGGCCATATGCACGTTTTCCATATATTTTGGCACAGCTCAAGCACTAGTTTATATCACATTTTGTTTAAGGCTTTGATGATTTCCGTCATTATACTATAAATTCCTGCTGCTTTTTCTTCCTTCATTCTTCTAATTGCCGTTTCTACTATGTCAAGTAGAACGCTCGGTTCTTTTTTGTCGTTGCCAGTATGCTTGGTTTCAATTTTCGTATCATCGGCATATAGAGATTTACAGTAGATTCTCCATACCTCAGCTATTTTGTTCAATTCCGTAACAAGGTTGTTCCCTGTGTCTCTAATAGCCCAGTTTCAAGGTTTGGGCTTGCAAGTTATACATCAAATCTTTGAGAAGATACCTTTTGTGTTATTACTTTCGGCATATCTTTGCAGTTCAATACATATATTCATGTAGTAGGCATTCTTGTCTTGTCTGGAGTTGGTTTGGATGTTGTAGCTGAGCGCGTCATATTGAAATAGTCTAAAAGTATCGTCTAAGCCTTTAGCTTTGAGTACTCTTTTTGCTGCAATTAGGTTGAAAGTTTCTGTTGATAGCCATGGCTGTTTTTGGTCAGTTTGTGCATCTGTGGAATGCTCCGCTAAAAATTTTAGCATTGCCTGTTTAAAGTATGTCCATGTAGTTTTAGGATCTTTGTTCTTGGAAGATTTTGTTTAAAGCTTTGTAATAACGCCGCTGTTAAACTCTGTGTATTTGCTTTCATTTAGTTTGGCAAGTTTTGTAGCTTTTGTTCTTTTGCATGCTTTGTATTTTATAGCAAATTCACACATTAGAAGTTGGTGATTGCTGCCACAGTCAACTGATGGTAGCATTTTAGCAGATCTGATGCTGACTTACTAAGATGTAATCTATCTGATTTTTATATTTTCCGCATGGAAATCTCCATGTAACGAATTTTCGTTTGTGATGGTTGTACATAGTATTTGTAATAGCCATCATATATTAATTCAGTTTGTTAGATATTAGGAATCCTACTTCATGGATCTTTCTGTCTTTTGTACCGGAGAAGTATAAGGTGTATTTTGCCGATGTAAAATGTCCTTTGCCATTCCAGTAAGTTTCTGAGATACCTGCAATTCTAATTTTGCAACGGTCAAGTTCATCTTCTAGTATGGTTAGTTTTCTTGCCTGGTTTAATCCCCGGACATTCCAAGTGAATATTCTTATATTTATATGTATATTTTGTTTGGTCTTGACGTTGTTGTTTTTTGCTGGTGGCATATTTTCCATGTGACACTCAGGAATCCACGTCTTCATGGCCAGTCGTCAATTTCACAGTGTTATCCCTGGACAACCATGTTAGCGCCAAGCGTTGGCCGGGTTGCTTGGCTCAGTTTTGTCTGTATTTGTAGTAGTCATTAAAACGTTTGTGAAAATATAGTGTGGTAATTTTCTATTGCTTTCCACACCGCAGAGATAACGCCGTGGTAACTGTTACTGTAACGCCCTTATCTATCCAGTAAAGAGTTTTTAGGGAGATCGTTTCTCAATGTTCTCAACCTGGTACTAGCCTACCATTAGTGTTCACCATTTTTAGTTACCCTAACTTACTTTAACATGCAAGTCAATGCAGTTGCCTGGGGTATGACGCGAGCAGCTATAAGTTAGGGTCAGGTATCCTGCGAGGACCAGTCCCTGTAGTCCATCTCCTGATAATATCACTTAGTGTGACCGACCACTTGTAAAGATACTAATTCTGCAGCATATCCCTAAACCATTAGGGTGGGTTACAGTAGAAAAAATAATTTTCCCACAAATTAAATTTCTTGATTAAAAAAAGACATTTTTAAAAGAATGATTTAGTTTCAAAGAGCAATAAAAAATTGGACAAACGTCTAAATCTCAATCAAAGAATAGACATCCTTGACGTAGTTTAATCTGCAGTTTGGTATTTTCAACTACTCAGTCAACAAAATTTGGTTTGAAGTTAGAAATCTGTTAGTTATTCCAAATATATATTCTAAAGTGTTAAATACAGAAATATTTGAAATGAATTGCTTTAGCTTATTTATTGTATTAAATATTTTTAGTTGAGTGTAATTATTGTTTGTTGAATGTCCAGGAATTTTGATGTTATTTGATTTTGATAGCAAATTTGGTTCATGAGATTGTTTTTTTTATAAAGTATTGTATGCGCAGTTGCAAATCCAGTTTGCCTATCCGGTAAACTAGCAAAGTAATTAACTTTTTAATTGCTTGAAAACGCTCATATTAAGATTTTGACCGCTCTGGTGGATTAGTGGTAAAGTATCTACCGGTCGTTTATAGAAACCAAGATTGAAGCTGGTATTATAACGGGTAATTATAGAAGCCTTTTTGATTCTGATACAGCCGCCAAATCCATACTGCTATAGCAACTCAAGAATAGATTGGTCCGTATAATAAGCAACTTAATATACACATAAATTAGTTAGTCTCTGTTGCACTCATGACTTAGCTCGTTTTAGCATCCTTTATTTGCGCTTACATTTCACACATCCCATGGGCCACGCTATTCTGGGATTACTGTATATTGATTTAATATTCTTTGTTTGATTTAAAGTAAATTTTCAGTATTACATTTTAAAATTAAAATTAAACTAAAGCAAAAACAATGTATATTAATTTCAATATTTCATACCCATTCATAGACAAAGCTTTACGCAAATCGACATTTATTTTAATTAAAACATTACAAAACGTTTTCAATTCCCATATCTCCTTAGTTTATAACCAAAATATATTAAAACTTGGCTAAAATCGCAGGCTTTTCTTTTTGCAACTAAATTACATCGCACATCGGTGCGGACGGGAGGAAATTGAATACGTCGAGTGTGCTTATTTACAAATTGATGTATCCATCATGTCGCCAGGATAATATAATGGATTGTGTTAACGGGTGGCGACGCACAAGGACTGATGTGTGATGCGATAACGCGCCAATTAAAACGGCTTGATAATTTTATGGTCGTATAAACAATTAATAATTGGTAGGTCAGACGGCACGACCAAACCACTGGAAAACTAATTAAATGCTGCTACAATTAAATTATGTATTACCTAAATTGCATTATTGAAATTGTATTGTATAGTTTAAGTTATTAAAAATGTTTATCATAAAGCACTTTATTAATATTCTGCTTGAATACTTTTTTCCGTTTCTAGCTCATTGTGATTTAATTTTGATATTAGATCACTTTATTAATTTAAGTGCAAAGGAATCTATGTTAAATAAATGTGCCACTAATTTGGTATTGTTGTAATAATTCAATTAAAACCGGAAATATATTTTATTCTTTACGACCAACGACGTAATTAAAATTTGCATTTATTACATTGGTTGCACAAAAAAACATATCACAATTGCATTGTTAACATTATTTTTACAAAGCAGCTTTGGGCTATAATTTTAATCAACGCTTTTATTCTATCGGCATTAAAATTTACTTATAGTAGAGATTACATATTGGACAGGATTCATTCGATTGTAAACACATATCCGTAGAGAGAGATAATATTTTTTTGTTTGATCAATTGGAAATATAATATTAGTGGTGCGTGATTTATTACTGATTGTGTTAATTTGATAGATTTGTTGAATTTGATTGTGTTTTATCAGATTTTACATACAGGTAAATAACATTTAAAGTTTTGTTAAAGTTGCAAAAAAACTGATTTAATTGATGGTTATTTAATGACAAGTACTGAATGTTTTGTAAATGTAATTTAATTATATTTATTTTTACATCATTTATTATATTTTTTGCGACCGTAATCGTTACGCATAATTTTAAATATCAAAATTTTAAATTAATTTACATTGTAATTATTATGATTAATTATGTAATGTTCATTTTATATTCATTTAAATAAAGCCTTAGGTGATGGATATATTAATTATTCATTTTAAATCTCTGTACAGAACAATACCATTATTATTAAACCTCTTTAGATAATTAATGTTCTTTTATTGTTTTTACAACTAATGTTTTTAAATTATTTAATGATAATAAGTGGCACACAAGACAAAATAAATAGACAGTTTAGTAAAATTTACAAAAGAGACTAATTTTTATTTGTCCAATGCCACTGACCAATTTTAAAGCAATCTTTTTTTTTATTTAGTATGCAATTTAAATGTAGATTAAAAATTCTATAAAGGTATTAAGAACAAAAATTGGTTTGATATTTGACTGAAACTTTACTTTAGAAAAACAATATTTAACCAAGAAATTCCTAGAACAAAACATAATTTCTAATATTTGACAAATAATTTTTTTATATCAAAAACTGATTTACAATATTTACCGACAATTAAACAAAATAAATATTATTTTACTATTGTTTTCTAAAAAACAATATTTGACTAAAAATTTTTCTTATATTTTGTAACAAAATTTAAAAAAAAATATTTTATTGACAATTTTTTTAGAAATAAAAAAAAGCTTGACAAAGAATTTACTAAAAAAAAACAATATTTGATAAAAAAAAAAATTTGACTAAAAAATAATAAAAATTTGACATAATTGACCAAGAATTTCTTAGAAAAAACGATATTCGATCAAGAGTTTCTTAATTAATAATTTCAAGAAAAAGTTATATTTGATGATTAATTTACTAAAAAAATTTACTAACAAAAAGATATTTGAACAAGATTTTTTTTATATTTAACCTAAAGATTATCAGAAAAAATGATAATTTCAAACAAATGCTCAAAAAAACAATAATTTAGGAAAATTTTAGCAATAATTAAAAACTAATCATATTGATCTAACTGTTTGCTGCAAGATATGTCATTATTTATTATCCCGTTCTTGCACGGGTAAAGAGACAAGTCAAAAGTGCAAATTACTTCCTTGTTTATATACGCACTCGTCCCGTTCTTGTTCTTCAACAAAATAGTCACTTATCCCTTTCTTGCACTAGACTTCTCAATTCAATTTCAAACAGACCAGAGCAGGGGGTAGAGGGATGCGTCAAAAAACTTGTTTTAATTTTTTTTTTCTGTTTCAATAACTTATAACTGGTCTTTTAATTGGTTTATGAAGTTATAAAACTCTTAAAAAAAAAAAAATTAAGTTTTTTTGCCTTTTTTTAATTTTGACTTTAAAAAATCGCATTTTTTGTTTAAAAATTGCAACTTAATGCAAAAAAAATTACTAAGAAATTTATCAGAAGCTTTCTGTAGAATACAATTCTAGCGTAATTTTAAGTCTATATGGGTAATTCCATAATAACTTTTCGACTAATTTGAAAAAGTTTTTGATTTTGCTCAAATTTTCAGAGATCAAAATATGGATGAAGAAAATGAGATTTTGAAAATTTTGAACCTTAGAATATTGTCTGCTCAAATTGACGCACATTTAAAGGTCAGAAATTTCCACAATAAAACGTCTTTTTTAGCTTATTTTGTATCTCAGTTTTTGAGTTTCTGGAAAAAGTATAAAAGCTCCACGACGACTCAAATTATTCCTTATTACATGTACTTTAAAACACATATTTTTATTACAGTCATTTTGATATATTAAGCTTCAAACATTATTCCAAAAAACCCGTAAATTTAATAAAATCGCAAAATTTTGCTTTTTTTAAACCGTTCTAACTTTGTCAAATCTTTACAAAATTTGATCGACGAGGTCTAAATTTTCTCGTGTTTAATTTCTTTTTAAAGTGATCTCATAATACTTATAGAATCAATACGTTTACACCATTATTTTGATGCAGGAAGTTGCACATGTTTTCGAGATCTTTAAAATTTGTAATTTTCAGGTCCCAAAAAAGCGCTATCACCCTATGTCAATTTTAGTTAAAATTTCACTAAATACTCTTTAGAGAACAAGAAAAAAGGTTATCTATATGAGAAATGGTATATCGGGCATTATCAAGAATTTTTTAATATTAAAAAATTGGCAAAGTTGGCAAACCGCACATTTTTGTATCTTAATTTTTGGGCCTTTAGAAAAAGATAAGAAGGTCCACGATGGCTCAAAATATTTCTTATTACATGTACTTTAAAACCCATATTTGTTTATGTAATGTTGAAGCAGTCATTTTGATATATCAAGCTTCAATCATTATTCCAAAAAACACCCGTAAATTTAGCAAAACTGCAAAATCATGCTTTGTTGTTAAACTTTGTAAAATTTAAAAAAAAATTGATTTTTGAAGTCTAGATTTCTTCGTGTTCAATCTTTCTTTAAAGTGATTACACAAGACTTATAGAATTAATACATATTCACTACTATTTTGATGCAGAAATGTAACTTGTAATTTTTAGGTCCCAAAAAAACGCTCTCACCTTATAATAATAATTTAATAATAATAATAATAATTTATTGCCCAACAGGTAAAACCTTATTACAGAACAACATATTAAAAACTACAGTAAATACAGGTACAATAAAATTACAAATAAATAATTAAAAGTTAAAAAAAAACATACTTTTCAATAAAAAAGTTCACGAATACACTTTAAAAAAACACTTGAATTAGCATTAAAAAGATCACACTTATTTGAAACACTATTGAACGTTGAACACATTAAAAAAGATGGAGATTTCACCATTGCCGACGTTTTTGCAGGTGGATTATAAAAACAGTTTGTGGTCCTGGAATTGACACGTGGTACTAAAAAATTTAAATTATATAGCAGATCAGGAGAATCAACTGAGTTGTGTATAATTTTATGCAAAAAAGAAAGTATTGAAACCGATCTTCTTGCTGCCAATGGAACTGCATCAAATTCCTTAAGGAGCTCACCATGGTCAAATCCTTGAGGCGGATAATAGTTGAAAGATTTAAACCATAAATACTTAAAAAATTTACGTTGAACCGCTTCAAGAGAATTAATATCGCAGCTGTTAATTGGGTTCCATATCACTGAGCCATACTCAAGAACGCTTCTGACTAGGGTGTAGTATAACACAATTATTGCTTCAGTGTTATTAAATTCTTTAGTGTTGCGCAAAATAAAGCCTACTAGTTTATGCGCTCTAGATATTACTGACGTTAAATGGTCAGAAAAAGTTAGTTTAGCATCAAATATAATGCCTAAGTCTGTAGTTTGATTAACACGCGCAATAGCCACTCCATCCGATAAATATTGGGCTGCAACTGGATTGAGTTTCTTAGTGTATGTTACAAGTTTGCATTTACTTACATTAAGAAAGAGGCGATTAGTATTACGCCAATTATTTACTAAACTAATATTGTATTGAAGATTAACACAGTCTTCAACAGAATTAATTGCGGAAAAAATTTTGAGATCGTCAGCAAAAAGTAAATGTTTACAAGTTAAAATATTTGACAGATCGTTAATAAAAAGTAAAAACAGTAATGGACCTAGGTTAGATCCTTGAGGCACGGCTGACGTTGGACAATATTCAGAAGAGTTACAATTATTGTAAGAAACATATTGACTACGGTTATCTAAATATGATTTAAATAATAGTAAAAGATTGTTACTAAAACCAAATTTATCGAGTTTGTGTAATATAACGGAATGGTCTATTGTGTCAAACGCCTTTTTAAAATCAAAGTATATACAATCAACTTGACCCTTGTTATCCACTATCTTTGATGTAAAGTCAACAAAATTGCACAAATTAGTAGTTGTAGAGCGTTTTTCCATAAAGCCATGCTGAGTTGATGATAACAAGTGTTTGACTTTAGGATAAATGTTAGAATACAGAATCATTTCAAAAACTTTTGCAAAGTTAGAAATAATGGCAATAGGTCTATAATTGATAATGTCAGCACTAGCGCCAGATTTTAAAACCGGGCAAATTTTTGCTTTTTTCCAAACATCAGGAAAACTATGATGGTTGAGAATAATATTAAAAATTTTGCACAATGGAACGCAAAAGATATCAGCACAGTCTTTAATAATGAAGCTGGGTATGCTATCATGTCCGCTCGTCATTAAATTCTTCAACTTTTTGAGTGATGTCAAAACATCAGATTCGCTTAAGTTAGACACATCTATAATAGGAACGTTATTGCAAGTGGAATGAATTGGATTAAACAAAGAAAATGGTTGAGTATAAGTACTCTTAAAATAATTAGCAAAAGCGTCTACAATACTAGAAGGAGAGTCAAAGCTTTCACCATCAAGTTTCATTAAACCAGGAATACGAGTTTGATTGTTCTTTGAGCGGACAAACGACCAAAACTGTTTAGGATTAGATTTAATATTATTTGCTGTTAACGAAATATAATTATTGTATTCAACTGATATTTCTTTTTTTAGTAAAGATCTAGTTTCTTTAAAGTTGTTATATGAGTCAGTAGATTGAACACGCTTATAAACAGAGTGTAATGCATTTTTCTTTTTCAAAGTATTAATAATATTTTTAGTGAACCAAATAGGATATCTCTTAGAAATAGGTTTACAAAGAGGAATATGTTTATCAAAATAACTAAAAATTAAAGAATAAAACTGAGAAAGTGCTATGTCAGGATCAGTAAAATTACTAAACTCAGACCAGTCATGGTTGCATAAATCTTCATAAAGAAGAGGAAAGTTAGCTTTTCTAAAATTGTAGGTTTTGGTTAAACTAGTTTGAAAAGCAAAGTTATTAATCGGGGACGATGAAAAGCTTATCAAAATATCTAAAGAAGGATGTAATTTATCTTCTTTAACAAATGGATTAAGATCGCGAATAACTTTACAAGAACAATTAGAAAACACCAAATCTAAAAATCTATTATTAGAATTCACTGTAGCATTATACTGCTCCACATTAAGCATATTATAAAAATTTGACATAATTGAAAAAATATTGCTGGAATTATTAATAATATCTTGTTTAAAACTAGGCAGATTAAAGTCACCCATAATTAAATAATTATCAGCATTAACGCAAAGTTGCTCAATATCATCTAAAATGCAAGTAAGTTTTTGATTAGTGGGAGTAGATGGTATATAGATTAAAATAATAACAAAACTTTTTAGTTTGAAAGAACAGTTACATGCTAAAATATCAACGTCACAAAATTTAGAAGTTATATGCGATACTTCAAGCAAATGAATCTTAAAGGCATTTTTAAAAGCTAAGAGAACACCACCTCCACGTGTTTGCTTGGTGGCCTCAAAATTGCGGTCACTTCTAAAGACTGAATATTCCGTTTGTGAAAACAATTCAGATGTTAAAATATCTGAAGACAGCCATGTTTCGGTTAAACCGATAACATCAAATTCCATGTCAGCTATGGCGGCATTAAATGGGTCAATTTTATTTTTAATACTACGTACGTTCTGGTAATAACAAGAAAAGCTGTTGGGCACTAAAAGTTTAAATCAGATTTTGGCAAATCATTTATGTTACTAACATTTATAATAGGTACATCATCATTTATAGGAGAAGCATTTACGTCACTAGCATTTAGAATAGGTACATTAACATTGGTAGACAAAGCGTTAAGGGTACTCACGTTTAAAATAGGCGCAGTAACATTGTCAGGCAAAGAAGTTGCATGACTAACGTTTAAAATAGTAACATTAGCACATTCAGTCAAAATTTGCATAATGTTGTTACACAACTTGATTTTACCGATTTTGTTTAAGTAAAATCCATGTCGCGTATAGTCCTTTCTAAATAAGTTACAATTAAAGTTTAGTACCTTGATTCTATTGTTAATATTAAATTTATTGACAAATAATTTAAGTTCTTCGTTAGAACAATACGTATTATAAAAAGACAATGAAGTAATATTATCAAAGCGATAGGGCAAAGTTGATATAATTAAGTTAGTGTTACGTGAAAAATCTATTAACTTGTCTAATAAAACTTTGTCCCGAGTCCAATTAATTTGAGTACCGCAAATAATTAAAAGTGAGTCATTTAATGTTAAATTCTTAACTACAGAACTCCAACTATCAAGTATGTCATGTGGTTTAGCGTTAGGTTTACAAATACATTCAACAGTAAAATTACAATTATAAGATAAAATAGAAGCCAAGTCTTTGCCATGACCATCAGAGAGTATAACCAACCGTTTCTTAACAACAGAAGGTTTAGCCGTCAAAGTGTTACTAGGAATTAACTTTGAATTACAATAAGCGTTTGACGAACTTGAATAAGGTGCCAAAGTGTTGGAATTTAAATTATAGGAGAAACTTTTAGTCGATCGGAAAGTCTCCAATTCAGAACTCAAAAACTCAAAAACTCAATTTGATTACTTAAATCACGGTTTACACTCAATAAAGTTTCATTTTGATTAAGCGTCTGTTGAAACGAATTAATAATCATGTATTTTGAATCTAATTCAGACTATAATTCCCGATACATAATCGTAAGGTTTTCAAATTTTTTAAGCAAATTCGAATAATCACTATTTAATTTATCCAAATTTTCACGTAGTACATTATTTTCCGACTTATAATTTAAAGTTAAGGTAGCAGTAGATGGTATGTCATCATTAATATTTGACTTCTTAGAATCAGCAAGTTCAGTAGATTCAGAGCCGTGAGAATTAATTGATGATGATTTTTGAGACAAGATAAGTTTAGATGTTTTATTTCTTGTTTGAGGGCCGGATGCATCGTTTACAGACATTCTAATCAATAAACTAGTAAATAGTAAAATAAAAAACAAATAATAAAAGAAAGTTTAAAAACGGGGAACACATACACCCAGGGGCCGATCAGGGTGATTAACAACTACGTGCACAGGTAGGCCACGGAAGGGTTATTACAAAATGAAACAAAGGTTACAAAAAAATTAAGTAATATGAAAATAACAATTAAATTATTATTTGAAATAATGTCGGTTTCAGTCAAAATTTCAGTAAATACTCTTCAGACCACATGAAAAAAGGTTATTTATATGAAAAATGGTATATTGGGAAATAGAACAGTTTAAACAAAGCATAATTTTGCATTTTTTTTTTAATTTACGGTTTTTTTTTAAATAATGTTTAAACTTGATATATCAAAATGACCCCAACATTAAATACTCAAATATAGGTTTTAAAAAGTACATGCAATAAGAAATATTTTGAACTACCGTGGACCTTCTTATCTTTTTCCAGAGCCCCAAAAATTGAGATACAAAAATGTGCTGTTTGCCGATTTTGAAAATTTGTGAATATTAAATTTTTTTTGATAATGCCCGATATATCATTTTTCATATAGATAACCTTTTTTCTTGTGTTCTAAAGAGTATTTACTGAAATTTTGACTAAAATCGACATAGAGTGACAGCGCTTTTTCGGGACCTGACAATTACAAGTTTTCAAGATCTCGAAAACATGTGCAACTTCCTGCATCAAAATAATGGTGTATACGTATTGATTCTATAAGTATTGTGAGATCACATTGAAAAGAGTTTAACCACAAGGAAGTCTAGACCTCGCAGACAAAATTTTGTTAAGATTTGACAAAGTTAGAACGGTTTAAATATATATATATATATATTCAATAACCTCTTAATACCGTTAGGTGTCGAGGTGTCGGACACACCGAGCCACAGAGAAGACATGTATGGATGCTTATATGAGGTAACGGACCCATATAGGGAAGAACGCTACGCTCGGCATCACTTTGGGTTCACCCATCCAAGTTGTGACCAGAGCGGCCGTTGCTTAATTTTCGTTAGCGCTGGTATCTGTACATGCTCTCTCTGCCGTACTGCCGACTAGAACTAGAACGGTTTAAAAAAAAGCAAAATTGCGATTTTGCTAAATTTACGGATTTTTGGAATAATGTTTGAAGCTTATTATATCAAAATGACTGCCACGATATTAAACATAAAAATATGGGTTTTAAAGTACATGTAATAAGAAATAATTTGAGCCATCGTGAACCTTTTTATCTTTTTCCAGAAGCCCAAAAATTAAGATACAAAATAAGCTAAAAAGACGTTTTATATTGATATTTTTGACCTTTTTGGAAAACTCCCTGAAAATTTGAGCATAATCAAAGAAGTCGATTTTTTCAAATTAGTCGAAAAGTAATGAAATTACCCATATGTATATTTGTTCCCAGTAGGCTGGCCAAAAATGAGCAATTTTTGGATTTTTTTAACCGCTAAACTTGACGTGTTTTAACGCTAGAGAAAACTAGTAGTATTGTTATGGAAAAATATTAAATCCTAAATTATCGTAGAAAATATTAGTATACCTTGTTCTAGAAAATATAAAATTGGTTTTTTAGGAGCAAAACGCCAACCAACTCAATATTCAAACGATAAGATTTTAGTCATCACTCTTTTTATATGTTTAAACTACATACAATATTCTATGTGTTCATGTTTTTAGTTAAAAATTTGAAGTTGTATTTAACAAGTAAAAGATTAATAAAAAACTAATTAACCACTTTATAAAAATTAATTGCGAAAAAAGGAACAAAAGGACACTGATCAAACTTTCTTCTACAATGTGTGAAAAATTTATTCAATTATATTTAAGCGTTTTCTTGCAGAGTTTGATTCTGTAAACCCTTATAATAGCGCAACTATTCTCCCCCCTTAACGCTAGAGAATTGCCGGGTTTAGTCACCTCGTCCTGTTGTGGTACCACTAGTAGTATTGTTATTGAAAAATAATAAATCTTATCACATCTACGAGAATATTGGTGAACCTTTCTCTCTAGAAAAATATTGATACGTACAGCGCCGTTTTTAAATTAAAATTGGTTCTTATGGGATAAAACGCCAACCAACTCATTATTCAAACAATAAGATTTTGGGCATCACTCTTTTTATATGTTGAACTACATACAATATTTTATGTCTTCATGTTTTTGGTTAATGATTAAAAGTTATATTTAACGAGTAAAAAATTAATAAAGAATTAATCTAAAACTTCATACTTTTTAAATTAATTGCGAAAGAACGACTTATTGCATCAAATTTCTACAAATTTAAGGACACAGATTAGACTGTCTTTGACAATGTGTGAAAATGTTATTCAATTATATTCGGGCTATTTTTTGCTAATTTTGATGCTGTGAACCCTTATAATAGCGCAACTATTCTCCCCCCTAAAACTTAAAAAAAACTGCAAACATATGATAAAAATGCCTATTTTTCAATATTATCTTTTACAAATAAATGTTTAGCAGCGCTCAAAAAAACTAAAAAAAATAATTTTGCTACATGTGTAAATGTAAAAAGTAAAGAATTTTTTTTTTCTTCTTTTGAAATTTTTTTATTATTTTATGAGATATTTGACTTATACCATTCTTTAAGTTTATTTCAAATTTGACAAAAACATCTTTTGTTGCTTGAATCAATTTTGGACAATTTTACTTTTAGTTTGAGAGTTTTTGCGCTTCCGTGCCGAAAGACTCAATCTACTGACGCCAAACTTTGAGAATATTATTATTTTTGGCATTCAAAAATAAATCCGTCCGGTGCTCAACAAAATTTGATTAAAAAAAATGTTAGTGTGTATATAATATTTTTTGTAAATATAAAAAAAAAATATTTTTAACGCATTTTTTGTATAATTTTTATAGACTTTTCTAAAGCTAATTGGATTCTACGAAAAATTTCTGATCGATTTCCCGTTGAGAAACTTGCTTATGTATTTTTTTTTAGTTTCTATAACTTATTAGTAGTCCTTTGATCGGTATATGAGGGTATAAAACCCATAAAAAAATTCTACGATTTTTTTAAGTATTTTTGACGTTTTTTGACTTAATCGCATTTTTTGTTTAAAAACCGCAATTTTAACTCAAAAAAATATATTTACTAATGAAATCAATCAAAAATTTTCCGTAGAATCCAAATCTGGCGCCATTTTAAGTTTATACCCTGTCTATAAGCCGCAAAAGCCATAAAACCATGTTTTTGTTCTCAGTGGGCTGTGCAAAAAGGAGCATTTTTAATTTTTTTTTAACCGCTATAGTTGACGTGTTTTGATGTAAATTAATTAGAAAATATAAATTTGTTCTGTGTATTTAGGTTTTAAGCGTCTAAAACTCAAAAAAACTGCAAAAATAAGCCTATTTTTCAACATAAACTTTTACAAATGCACATTTAACAGTTTTCAGAGAAACTATACATCAAATATTATTAAAAAATTTTGTTTTGCAAACAATTCTACATAGAAAATAGTCAGTGTCGTGCCAGATAAGCAAAAAAAAATCCATCTAGAAAAAAAAATTTGTTCAAAATTTACTTAAATTTTTTTTATTATTATTTTTTTTAAAGATTATTTGGATTATATTTTTTTAAGTTGATTTCAGAAGTTTAACAAAGACATTTTTTGTCGCTTGAAATAATTTTTGGCCATTTTACTCTTTGTTTGATAGTTTTTGCGCCTGCGGCACAAATTTAGACTCGATCTATCGGCGCAAAAATTTAAAAATATTATTATTTTTGGCATTCAAACATAAATCTGCCTGTCGCTTGTTAAAATTTGTTAAAAAAAAGTTTTAAACCACACCCTAGTGTGTTTATAATATTTTTTGTAAATAAAAAAAAATAATTAATTTTTAACGCATTTATTGCATAAAAAATTTGTAAACATTTTTTTCAAGATGGACTTTTCTATAGACGATGAGTACAACACTGACAATTTTCTATGTAAAATTGTCCCCAGAATTCAAATTTTTAATAATATTTGGTGTATTGTTCCTCTGAGCGCGGCTAAACGTGCATTTGTAAGAGTTTATGTAGAAGAATAGGCCTACTTTGCAGATTTTTTGAGCTTTAGACGCTTAAAACCCAAATACACAGAACAAATTTATATTTTTCAATTAATTTACATCAAAATACGTCAACTATGGCGGTTAAAAAAAATTTAAAAAATGCTCCTTTTTGCACAGCCCACGAAGAACAAAAACATGGTTTTATGGCTTTTGCGGCTTATAGACAGAGTATAAACTTGAAATGGCGCCAGATTAGGATTCTACGGAAAATTTCTGATTGATTTCATTAGTAAATTTTATTTTTTGAGTTAAAATTGCAGTTTTTAAACAAAAAATGTGATTAAGTTAAAAAACGTCAAAAAAACTTTAAAAAATCGTTGAATTTTTTTTTATAGGTTTCATACTCTCATATATAGATCAAAAGACTACTAATAAGTTATAGAAACTAAAAAAAAAATACATAAGCAAGTTTCTCAACGCACCCCCCCCTAGCTCTGGTCCGTTTGAAATGGAATTGCCCACATATAACACTTGATAATAAAATACAATATTTGACCAAGAATTTCTTACATTTGACCAAAAACTTATTTAAAAAATACCAAGAAATTCCTAAAAAAAAAATGATAATTGAAAAAAAAATGTTTTTTTCTTGAAAAACAATATTTCATCAAAAAAAAAATTATATTTACTCAAAAATTTACTAAAAATATTTACCAAGAGTTAAAAAAATATTTTTTATAAAAATGAACAAAAAAGCGATGTTTGAGAAATAAATTGTTGTACTAGACCAATATTAAAAAAAAAAAAAAATTATTGACCAAAAATTTACCAGCAAAACAACATTTGACCAATATCTTATATTGAATGGTAAATTTACTATAAAAAAACAAGATTTTCTTTAAAAATATAATATATTACTAAAAATTTCTTAAAAAAAACAAAATATTTGTCTAATTTATTAAAAAAAGGCAATTTTGACTAAAAACTTACTAGAAAAAAATCAATATTTGACAAGAAATTAAAGAAAAACATTATTTTTTTTAGGCAAATCGATATTTGACTAACAAGTTGGTAGAGAAAGAAAAATTGATCAAAATTTAAAAAAAAAAACACTGTTTTGCCATCAATTTACTAAAAAAAAAAACAATATATGACTAGAATTTTAATAGAGTTTTTAGTAAACAAGAAAAAAAAGTTTAAATTACTAGAATTGATTTATATTATTAAATATAAGTATTCAAATAATATTTATAAATTGTTTTGATTAGAAACTGCATGTAATAAAGAGGAGAAAATGAGACGAGCGCGGCTATGCAAAAGTCACCGGTGATTCCCCTCCGTATTTTTGTAAATCCCCGAAAAGATTGACTTTTTTTTATAACAGAGAGTGAATGTTTAGTTTTTATTTTTTTACAAAATATTAAGTCGTTGGTTTACTTTTTAAGTTTCCTGTTTTGTTATAATTTTTTCCGTTTATTCCAATTTTTCTAATTTTTCCAATGCTCGAGAAAAAAAACAGAAAAAACAGTGTTTTTTCCTGTTTTTTCCAAACCATTAAATCTCTATATATGACAAAGAATTTACTATAAAAAAAAAAAAAAAATTTACAATACTTTACGAAAAACTGTTATTTTTTTCAAAGATTATTATGGTCAAATATAGTTTTCTTTTATATATATATCATTGACAAAAATTTCCTATATTTGACCAATAATATTTTAAATAACATTTATTGAGGTTTTCTTTAAAAAAACAATATTGTCAAGAATTTTTAAAAAAGAAATTTCTTAAAAAACACGATATTTGATCAATTTTTTATAGAAAAAACTATATTTTACTGTATTTACTAAAAACAACAATATTTGAGAAAGAATTTTTTATAACAAACCTATATCTTTCAAAAACAATATTTGACTAATAAGTTCTTAGAAAAACAATATTTAACTAATTTTTTATTTTGACCAAATATTAATTAATTAAACATGTTTAACTTATTTGTTTATAAATAATAAAATATTCTACTATACAATTATTTATTAATGGCAAACATGTTTCGCAAATTTATTTGCATTTTCAATGCCATTTTTATGATTAATGAATTATTTAAAATTTGTTTTTTTCCACTAGTATGAAGTATGAAGGGTGCTATCATTTTCAAAACTATGAATAGAACTTTTAATTTTTTGAAAAAGTTAATAATGTAAATTGAAAATAAAGTTGGGAAAAGAGCATAACCTTGAAGACCACCAGCATTTATGATTTTGGGGTCAGAGTTGAAACCATCAATGTCAACTATAATTTTTCTATTGTCAAGAAAACTATTGATAATATTTACAGATTTTTAATCAAGACTCATACAATGGAGCTTGTTGACAAGATTAGGACGCCATACTTGCAATACGTTTTGAAAATATCTAGAGGTACTGCAAAATTTTCTTCTTGTTTGTCTAAAGTAAAATTTTATTTGTGACTAACATAAGTCAGAAGATCTGTTGCCCAACGTTTTGATCAAAATCCATATTAAGTATCTAAGATTAACTTATTTTTTTCTAAAAACTTGACAATGTAAAAATCAATATACTTCTCAACATTTTTTGACAGATTGTACAATAATGCAGTTGGTCTATAAATTGAATCAGACTTGTCTCCCTTTTTAGATATAGATTGAACGTTTGCAATTTTCTAACAATTTGGAAATGTTTCATTTTTGTACAGGGAGTTTAAAAATGAATAGGATTATGTAATCACTTTAAATATGCCGCCTTTTTAATATCGTCTATTATACTATTTGTTTTGACAGTTCAACTTTGACAGCTGTCAAGCAGACAAGGTTATAAGAATGTTTACAAATGAAAAGATAATTTTTATTATTAAATTCTACTTTAGGATTGTGTTCGAGAGATTGCAACTGATAATTATAAACATGTAAACAACGTAAACATATAAAAATATTTTTATTATTGAATCTTAAGATAGGCAACTTTATTTACGCATTTTTACTAGAGCGGCACCATTAGGTGGTTACATAATCCCAAACATTTATAATCACCCTGTATAATAAGGCAAATATTTTAGTCAAAATAAAAGCTAATTCATTTGCAAATGTTTTAAGAATAATAGGTAGATTTTTATCTACACTTGATGCTTTCATAAAATAACAGTACAAATCAAACAATAGAAAACCAGCAGTAAGTTTACAATTTAAAGTCTATACTACCAGATTCATAAAAGTACTATTAAAAAAAAATTCAAACTCCAATGCTCCCACTCAACCACCAAGAACACGGATTCCGAAAACCGCTCACAACAAAGCGTCGCTAAAAAAATTTAAACTTTTTTGAAACAGAAATTCACCAATACAGCTAATGCAATTCTTTAAACCAGGCATTTTTCTACAGAATGAAAAGGCTCTGTGGTGATAAACATCCCAAAACCTAGAAAAAACTAAAAATTCTCACAAAACTGCCAACCTATCAGTCTAATATGCTTCTTAACTTAGGACATAGAAAGAAACATATTGGCATGAGTTCAGATGGAAGCATTCTACTTAATTTTGTAACTGATCACATTGTCAAAAGTTTCAGACCAAAAAAAAAACTACGGGAGCCTTCGACGAGGTCTGGCATAAAAGTTTTCTCTATAAACTGCACATACTGAGTTTTCCTCTGCGTCTTATAAGACTGATTGCCATGTATCTAAACCGCAGAAGTCTGGCAGTAAAACTCGAGAACCTCATTTCTAATTCAGACAGATCACGGCAGAAATTTCTCAAAAATTTGTCCAAATTAACTTTGCAGATGCTTTTGAAGCTCCATAATTTATCCAAAATTGTAAACTCTTAACAATCTCGAAATTCTTCCACTGCGCACACCTTAAAGCATTAGCCGTAAAGTATTTTGACAATCTTGCAGCTCGGTTAGCGGTTAGCCAATTAGTTAACCATATTCTACACAACATCCCACTCCACAGTCTATAGGGGAAAGGGGTTTAGTCAATTGGCGCTTTCCTCGTAAAAGAAAATATGACACTTTAAGTTTTTAGAAGACTATCCTCCAAAAAGCAAAAAAAAAAAATTACCGCCCGTAGATGCGTGAATTAGCATCATAATTGCGTCTATCGGAACAATTGCTACTGTAGAATGCTAACTAATTTTCTTTGTCTATATTGAACAATCTGAGCATAGACAATTTTTATTTATACCAAGATGTTGTTGCAAGTTACACAAGCCGTAAAACAATTTGCTAAATTTTTTTTTAAGATACGTAAAGAAAGAGTCGTCTTTTGTTGAGTTTAGAGAGAGCGCACCAACCGCATGCGTAAAACCGCTCGTGATGGTAAAGAAGCCGTCTGGAAGGTGATTAGTCTACTTTCTTCTGGCGTGTCTACTTTGGTCCGGTGACTTTGGGATGAGTTCTTCCATTTGCAATGGTAGTTGAGGGTTTACCATTCCTGCCCAAAAGTTTATTTTTTGGGTGGATTAGTTTTCTTTTTGTTTTTGATGTTGGCGATAGCTTTTGTTTGTTTTTTTTTAACTTTTTAGTTAAACCCAAGTTCCTTTTTTTTTTGGTGCCGGTTTATGCAAACAACCTTGCGTGCCAAGTATCTGTCGTCGATCGCTGGTCTCGTATAGTCAACTTGCACTTTATCTTCTTTTTATTTGATATGTTTTTTTGGTCGCACGTAACTACGTTTTAAGGTGAAAATCACGATGCTCCTAAGCAACTATTTTGTTTCCTAGACGTTTGTTGAAAAGAACCAGGTTGGTTGATTAGATAATCTGATTGGTTCAGTCGGGGACGGACAGTTTTTTGCTTGGTCAAGTCTAGTTTGCTGTGTTATTTTGTTAGTTTTCTGGAAACAGTTAAGGTCTTTAGTGTCTAGGTATTTACTTAAGCTTGGCTTTCGAGTTTAACTTGACTCGATCAGAAGTAGTTCTGTGTCATCAACTTTATCTTCCGTGTCTTGTTTATGCACCGAGTTACCTAAAGAATCGTCCAGTACCTGTATAGGTTTTAGCCTCTGCTGGCTGGGAGTTTCTTCTGTTAGTTGACAAGTAATAATTTTGCCTCCAGCGTTGGTTAGGGTTCTGCTTTTTTTTGAGTTGTTTATGGTTTCTTTCAACTTTTTGTCCTCTTCTGTCTAAACTTGTTCTTCACGTGTTGTCACTTTTTGTTCTCAAACGTGGAGTGATAATACAATCTATTCCCAAGAGTGATAATTGCATTTTCAAGTTATCTTGAACTCACAAAAAGGACTTTGGCTTTAGCATCAAGTTTACCAAGCGGTTAACCATTCTATACATTGATGTTAGCTTACAGTGGATTTATAACCAACATTTTATTGCAATAAGGCCAACAACATTTAAAGCTCGCAGTTTTTACGTCATTGATTTGTGAAATTAATGTCCAAAAAGCTCTTTTTATGTTAGATTTTATTTTAGTTTACTCCTAGTTACAGTTCTTTATCAAAAGTTTCTTTAATCTAATTAGTACATTATAATTAGTTTATTATATGTAATTAAAGTGATCATTTTGATTTCCACATAGTAGATTTAATCAAAAACAAATATAATCAAATTGTTTTGATCGTACGATTAAATAACCACACTAATAAAACGTTTGCACTCGTCTCCTTCAAAGAATTCTCATAAAAAAGCAACAAGTACTCTCAAACCGCTAACTTATTCATAGAAAAGTGCGTTCCAGGCGAACATTCTCGATTTGTATTCATATGACATGTGTGCTACCACTGCAACTGGCTCTCGCAAAAGTAAAAAAAAACTCGAATTGGACGAATAATATTAAGGCAAAAAATTAAGTATATAACATAAGATGAAATGGAATTATAGAGCATTTAAAGAGATGAAATTGATAATGTAAGGGTGGAACATGTACATTTTTGGAATAAGAATGTTATGTTAAGCAGATAATTTAAATAATCATTTTCAACAAGAATCTTTTAAAATGTAAATTCAATTGGTTTTCAAATAAATAATACATTTAAATACACCATCAAAGAATCGTTAAATTGTATAGAGTGGTGAATTCGTTACGCGTTTTATTTCTTTCAATTTATATTACAATACGTTTGTAAAATTAAATTTTCTTTAAGAATAATATCAAAATAAAATGTAAATAAATTTTGCTGTTAAGTGGACGCTTTTGAATTTTAATTGCATTTTTTTCTCGTGCCAACTGGGACATTCGTATTAATTCTGCGTGACAATTATATGGCTTGCAGGTAGTGAAAATTCAAGCGAGCATGCTGTATTTTATTTTCACGGTAGACGAAACAAAGTGTTTTTTATTTCACATGGAAATCCAGCCGGAATAATTGTATTATGTATTAACAACCCTTTATTTTTTAAATATCACTTTGAAAAGATTTTATTTTTAATGTTCCATTAAATTGTGGTTAAATTATACTCGCTACGGTAAATTATATAAATTGAATTTAATTGTATTAACTATAGTGAAATGTAAAATAAATAACTCAAAGTCTTTTTGCATTTCTAAAAGCCTAATTGTATTTTTGGCATCTCTTAGAACAAAAATTTTAAAAGTATTTTTTTTAGTAATTTTTTTTAAATTTAATTAGAATTTTTTTGCAACTTGCTAAATGGCTTTAAGTAACTACTTGTAATCATATTGTGATTGAATTTAAGAAAATCCTTTTAATTGAAGCAATATTTTTCCATACACAACGCACTGTTAAAAACTCAATTACTCCACTCACTTTACCTGGCATTTTAATTGGATTATTTAATGAATCAATTTATTAGCTTTAAATAAAGCACCGTTTAAAGCGATTTCATTAAAATTATGACGCAGAATTTATAAACGATTCATGCATTTGAAGCCAATTTGAAACATCAGAAGTGAACTTTTAAAACAAAGCAATGCAAAAAGTTAGAAAATAATAAATTGAAATGGTTTAATAAAATTATTCATAGATAAAATACATTTCCCAAATTTAAATTGTAATTAATGTGTTCCTATATAAACTCCCATACGTAAAGTTAAAATAAATATTTTATTTTAATTATTAATAAAATTATTTTGTTCATGTTTGAATTATAATAAAGTTTTTTCAATATTATATACTTAAAACAAATATTTTCTTATATTACATCGATTATTATATAAAGAAAATATTTCATATTTTAAATTTTAGTGTTTATAAATATTACAATTCTTCAGCGCTGACAAATTAAAATCAAATACTTCTTCAACAACAAATAGCTGCTGCATTTTACATCCATAAAATGCAAATGTAATATGCGCCTTCGTTGATATTTAGAATCTAACATTAGTTTATAAATATGACTTGCAAGGCGTTGCGACGCTCACACTTTGTACATTGTATACAAATATTCCTTTTCGCTACTACTATTCAAAACGTATCCTTATATTTCCAGATAAATGAATGTATGCTGTTAACTCTCAGCCCAACATATTCAGGGAACTGAATTAAATTTAAAGGAATTTTACACTGATTTCACTAACTAATGCCACAGAGTTTACTTCAACTTAATTGGTTTTTTTGCGTATACTTATTTATATTATAATCAATACAATTTGGTACACTTGAATAGGCATGTAAACAAATAATGTGCATGTGTTTTAAAAACCATATATTATGAAAGAATTTATTTGTGCAGTAATAATTAATCAAAAATGATTGTATATGTTGTGATAATGACGTAGACATTTCTACCTGCGCTATTTGCAGCAAATTGTAGTCGGCCATCTTACAAAGAATCAAGTTAAATAATATTTGTTAGTTGATAAAAATATGTTTTTAATTTGTCAATAAAGTGTCAAGGTTCTTGAGAACATATATAACTTTAAAAGTTTGTCAAACATAATATCAATCAAAAATTGACAAAAAATTAAGAATGTTAAAAAGTATCTGTTTTTTTTATAACAATGTTCCCAAGTTGTCAAACAAAGTTTTCAAGAACTGCTAAAATTTGTCAAACATGTTACTAAAATGTTTATAAATTATTACTTAACATAAACGAGAAAAGTGTTTTAAAGTAGTATAGGTTTTTTCAAAAAGTAGTTTCACTTAATTTATAAAAGAAACATTTATTTAAGTACACCGTATTTTGCATAAAGACTTAAGTCTTAAGGCATTTAAAGTTCAGTTAACACAAAAACTCAAGCCGGTCGATCACCATAAACGTCGTATCTTTGCTGATTGGGCATTTGATGCATCAAAATGATCCGGAATTCTATCGAAAAATAATCTTCAGTGATGAGGCTCAATTTCACTTTTTAAGCTACGTTAATAAGCAGAATTGTCGCATTTAGGGCTCAGAAAATCCAAGAATGATTGTTGAAAAGTCGTTGCATCTTCAACGTGTCACTGTTTGGTGCGGTTTTTGGCCTGTGATTAGACTTTTTCAAAAATGAGGCTGATGCTACTGTTGCAGTGAATGAATGGCGTTACCGAGCTATGATTAATATTTTTTTATGGCCGGAATTGAAAAATATTGATGTGGACGACGATTATTTTCAGGAAGACTACGCTACGTGCACACAAGCCACAGAACAATCTCAATTTTGAAAAAAAAGTTTCCTATCTCCTTATTTCTCAAAGAAGTGATCACAATTGGCCTCCGAGATTCAATAACAGTAGGTTTCCGCTGTGGTTATTATTCTTTTAGGGCCTAGCCACTTGTTACTTAGGTCTTTTGCTCAACCTCGCGTTATCACTAGGTCTCCTGGTTTGTATTCTATCCTGTTTGCTCTTTTAGGATATCATATCTCTTGGTATGCAGCTTGTCGTTGCTTAGCTTGTTGTTACCAAAGATCTCGGTCTTCCGGGGCTTCGTTGGGTGCGTCCCAGCTTCCCGGGTCGGCTAAGTTTTGTCCAAGCAAGAGTTTTGCTGGTGGCTGCGTTTGTCCGGCGGTTGCAATGGTATACGGCCTGCGGGATAAGACTGTTTATTGGGTTGATCTTCTCTCAATGCTCGTATACTTTTCTTGAGTTTGGCGTGCCATCTTTCCATCGGGTTGGCCTGTGGGTGATATGTGGCGGTCGTATGGTGTTTGGCTTTTTACCTTTGCACGGCCTTCTGGAAGTGCTAGCTCGTAAATTGCGTGCCGTTGTCGGATAATATTATCTTCGGGTATCCCCAACGGTGGAATTGCCGTTCCAGTAGCCTTGTGTTACTTTGCTCATGGTCGTTTGCACTTGTGTTGCTTCTACCCACCTGGTGCACATGTCCATTAGTGTGAAAGCATACTTGTTCCCGCTTCTATTGTTTCTAGGGGTCTCACAAAATCAATGGCTATCTTCTCCCTTGGTTGACCAGGTGGGTGAGTTTTAAGCGGTGCCTTTGGTGATGTGCCTGATTTTACCTTGGCGCATATCATGCAGCCTTTTATAAACGTGCGTACGTCCTTTTGCAAATTTGATCAGTGGTAGGACCGCAGGATTGCTGCAGTGGTCTCGTCGCAACCTGGATGGCCGGCTATGATTCTGGAGTGGTGCAGCTTTATCACCTCTTCTTGTAAACTTGGTGGTACGGCTAGTTGGTTGTGCCCTGCGCTCGTTCTTATCAGTTCCCCGTGCTCGCCTAGTTTGTAACCCAAATCTATATCTACTGGGCTTTATAGATTGTCCAGCGAATAATCATTTGGACATGTTTGCATTCGTTCTGAGCGCGTCTGACTACTTCTGCCAAAGTTTCTCCCGTCAGTAGTTGTATTCTGCCTCGTTGCGGGTTATGAGCTCGGTCGAGCTGTTGATACAGACAATATTTGGTTGCGGTCTTCTGCTGGTTCAGATCTTTGGGTGGTAATAGCCGTTCTAGTTGTTGCTCGGGTTTGTGCTCAGTTTATCAGGTAATAAGTTTTTTTCACCAGGAGTGTGTTCGATTGTAAAATCTAACTCTTGGAGTATGAGTGACCACCTGGTGAACTTCGCCTTGCCGTCGGTCGAGTTCTTTAGCCAGACTAACGCTCGGTTGTCTGTCTTCAAGATAAACGGCTCGTCTTTGAAGTACGCTCCATTAATTGCCCACATTATCCTCATGCACTCCAATTCATTCGAGTGGATTCTCTGTTGACATGGTGTCAGTTTTGCGCTGTTGTATGATACCACGCGTCTGTGTGAGCCTTGTTCCTGATACAGGACGGTCCCCACTCCAATGTTGCACGCGTCTGTTTGTAATATAAATTTCAATTCTGGTTTCGGCCGTGCTAATATTAACAGCTTATCGAGCGCGTACTTGATCGCTTGGAAGGCGGCGTTCTCAGGTTTACCCCATACAAACGGTCGTTTGTTTCCCTGCATGGCCATTAACGGCGCCGCTATCCTAGAGTAGTCTATTATGTACTTTCTTAACCAGGTGCAAATACCCAGGAACCTCAGTAGTTGCTTTTTGTTCCGTGGGATCTCTTAGTCTCGGATCGATTTCAGATGGTGCGGTAGAAGTTGATTTCCTTCCGCGCTGACCCGGTGACCTAAGTATTCGACCGAATCGGTCCCAAAGACGCACTTCTTGGGGTGGCATATTAATCTGTATTCTTGTAGGCGTTTGAGTACTTTTCTTAAGTGCACCAGGTGGGTGGCGTGGTCTTGAGAGTATACCAGTATATCGTCTAGGTACACCAAGACAATGCTTCCCAGCGGGCCGGACAGGACTTGCGACATGAGCTTTTGGAAAGTCGCTGGCGTGTTCTTTAGGCCGAACGATATTACCTTAAATTGATAAGTGCCTCCATCTGGGGCGGCAAAGGCAGTAAACTTCTTGTCTTCGTTTTTCATGGGGATTTGCCAGTATCCGGTCCGGAGATCTATCTTACTGAACACCTTCGCCGCTCCGAAATCTTTCAGAGTTTCCTAAATTTTGGGCAGAAGTGCGGCTTCTTTCTGAGTTACATCGTTTAACGCTCGGTAATCGATGCAAAATCGAGGTTAACCATCTTTCTTTTGGATGATGACTACTGGTGTGCAGTAGCTGCTGCTGCTTCTCTCGATAATACCGTTTGCCATCAGTTCTTCCACCTGCTCAAAGATGAGCGCTATCTTATGTGCATTGTAGGTGTATCGTGCGGTGCGGATCGGCGTGGTGTTCGTCACTTCAATGTGGTGTTTGACTGTGGGGGTGGTCGTAGGTGTCACTTCTTTGTTAAAGACCGTTGGAAAGTCGCGGACCAGTTGTTCAAATTGTTTAGCATCGGAAATTTCACTGGTTCGTGTGCTTTGATCGGCGGTATCTTCTGGGGTATCCAATAAATAGTCGCTCGGCTTTCCATAATAGATGCACTGGCGTAGGTATTCTAGGCTTGCTTGGTGTTCATTTAGTCATAGACTACCCAGTATTACATCCTCCCCCAGCTTCGGGGCATCCAGGAGGGCGACCTTGTGTTGTTGGTTCCCGATGGTCATCTCAACGGTCGTTTCTCCCACCGTGTTAAGCGTAGTAGATGGGTCTGCTTAGGCAACGGAAATTGTTAGTAGTGTCGGATTGCCTAACTTTAATCGGGTAAAGTTGTAGCTGGCTCCAGAATCAATGAAGGCTTTCTTGGTTTTGCCGTCAATTGTCACGGTTGTCCGTGGTAGGTGGCCCTTTCCCACCGCGCCTATGGTGGCTTGGTGGAGGTTTGCGTGTTCATGCTTCTTCTTCTTCTGTAACTGAATGATGGTGAGAGCCATGATTTATGGTCAGCAGATAGAGTTGAAGAATCTAAACTTGTAAGTAGATTAAAATATTTATCTAGACTTAAAAAAACTGTATTGCTTGTGCCAAAGTGCTTTTTCAAATTGATAGTAAAGGTCAAAAAGTTTGCATTAGTCTATTTTGATAACAATGTTTTATATTTAGAAAATTAACAGGAACACTTTGTCTAATTCTTGAGCAGTTTCAAAAATTTGGACTTTAGAAATGAAAATGCTAGTACTAATTAGTTATACCATTAGAAATGCAGCAAAAGGTTGTTTGAAGCTACAACTAAAACACCGCAAGTTATCTAAAATAAACAAAACTACACAAACCATTCATTGCAGACTAAAAAACAGCTCTATTTAATTTTATACATAGTATTGTGTGTTGTGTGTGGTGTGATGTAGAAATAGTTGTTCAACTAGTTAGTTAAATATGAGGTTAGGTTGGACTGATATTATTGTTAGAAAATGCATATTCTAGCTAAAAAAGAGCAATTTAAAAAAAAGAAGATAGCCAGTAGACCAAAACATCGTAAGACATTTCAACAAAGAAACAGACAAAGCAGGGATAAGAGATACGTTAGAGTTATTAGCAAAGGTTTTGCGTCGTTTTTCCGGAAAGATAGAGCCCGTATAAGCAAACGCATTCTAGCTAGGTTAGGTTAGGTTAGGATAGGTTAGGTTAGGTTAGGTTAGGTTAGGTTGGGTTAGGTTATGTTAATAGCAAGAATGTTAAGGAAGGAAATGGAAGAACAGATCTCCAGCAACCAGTATGGCTTCATAAAAGAAAAGTCGACGGTAGATGCCATAGAACAGGTCAAGAGGGCAACCAAAGAGGCCAAAAGCTATGCAACAAAAAATAGAAGGTATTGTCTATTAACAACCATTGACAATAAAAACGCATTTAACCAAGTACCCTAAAAGGAACTCCTAGAAATGCTCAAAAAAAAAAGTTTAAAAAGTGTTAAGCACTTACCTCAAAAACAGGAAGTTATACGTGGAAAAAAACGAGCAGATAATGCTGAGCTGTGGGGTACTGCAAGGCTCCGTGCTGAGACCACTTCTGTGGATACTTTACTATAACTACATTCTAAAAATAAAACTACCGATAGGAATCAAAACTGTATGCTTTGCTGATGACACGGCAATTGTAGTAAGAGACCTAATCAATCTTGCAAACCACGCAATCCGACTAATCAAGAAGAGAATAGAAAACTTAAACTAGAGATTAAAGAAAGCAAGGCAGAAGTGGTCATCTTATATGGGAAAAGGAAACTGAAACAGGTCTCATACGAATGCGGAAATACGCAAATACAAAGAAGCCATAAAGTACCTCGGAGTATGGATAGACCACAACATGACGATGAGGGAACACGTTAGACAAACAGCAATAAAATCTGAAAAATCAGTCACAGCACTCACAAGACTCATGCCCAGAATTACAGGCCCGACTGCCGCCAAAAGGAGGATACTGTGCACAGTGGTCTATTCAATCATGATATATGGCGCGCCCATATGGGGAGAAACAATGAAGCTAGCAAATCATCGGAACAAAAAACGATGTCACTACGCATAGCTAGCAGATATCGCACTATATCCACTAAAGCTATAGCTGATCGCAGGCACGCAAGAAAAGCAAGGAAGAGAAAACTAGTATCAAAAAAGAAGTATTAGACAAATGGCAGACAGCATAGAGCGAAGAATCCGGCAAAGCAACCTGGACCAAGCGGCTAATCAAAAACCTGAAAGGCTGGATTAGTAGGAAGCACAGTAATGTGGACTACTACACAACCCAATACCTGAGCGGACACGGATACTACATAGCATACCTGAAAAGGTTCAAAATTGAGCAGAGCGACCAATGCATGTTCTGCAACAAAAAGGACACCCCACAGCACACATTTTTCAAATGTTGAGGGGAAACTCAATAAGTTGATAGTGAGTCCTGCAGATTTTTAAACCACATCCAAAAAAAAAGAGAGAAAAAAGGTTAGGTCTCAGCAACTTTAAACAAAAAGAGATAAATCAATGCCTAAAATTAGAAACTACTCTAGAGTTAAAGAAGACAGGCGGAACAGAATGAAAAACTTTTTGAGATAAAAAAAAAACAATCCAGGAGCGAGATGACCCAGTTGATGCAGATAGATACAAATGATCAAATAGAACCAGATAACCAACCACAAACTTTTACTAGTTTTCAAGCAACGCAGACAACGATTCCAAAAACAAACAATATCTAAGAAAAGGTTATGGTGTCAACACCAAACCCATTAAGTCCAAAAAGCCCCGTTGCAACTAGAAGAACCGCGTTTGATTAGCCACCTAACATTCCAAATCAACAAGCACGTATGTCGCCTCCGTTGATGCCACATCAAGATCGCGTTCCAAACAAGTTCACAATTTTCGTGTATGAATTGGGAGTTCAGTTTAAAAGCAATCCAGATGATTTGGTAGAACTTCTTGAAATAGTCGAAGCTATTTAAGCCTGCCATAGATTTATTTGGTAGAGATGCGTTGTCGTAGTACAGATCATTAAAAGATAGTTTAGGTGATTGAGATTCACTAGTAATGTTTTTAAAGGCCAGTTTTCTGGCCCATGATTACGAAAGCCGCGTTTGAAAAGAAATCCGTACCAGATAACAAAGAGATAGAAAAAAATCTGCTATCTACCTAGCGGTGATGTAAAATTTGTTCAGAAAAGTACCTATTCTTCCAACAAAAGCAATAAGATTGAAGAAAATAGAACAAAAACTTTGTCCTGCTATTAATGCCCAAGTAGCCCCGCAAGACATCAATTCTATTTCTGAATTGGGTAGGTTATGTCGCCAGTTAGAAAAATCTAAATTTTTTCAGTCAGAGAAAAAATCAACAAAACAGCGCAAAATTAAAAAAATAAAAAATTTCAAACAACCACAATATTAGAATTAAAAAAATTTTTGGTTTTCAAAGAAACAGAAAACTGCTTACGTTTGTCATTTAAGAAACAACAAAATTTTAAATCCATGGTCCTAAACTTAAACTTGCACCAACTATAGTCAATACTCATTGAATTTATATAATGTACAACGTCTTACAAGTTGCTCAAAACTCACAAACTTGTTAAATGGTAGCCATGGAAAAAACTAAATTATTTTTGTTAAAAATAATATTGACCAATTAGGTTCACGTAAACAATAAAACAAATGGCTACTAGCGCCAGCTAGTGCAATTTATAACTAAACGTCCGCATTAATTGGTATTATATAGCATTTATGCAATTGACAATCGTTTTGCGAGCTTTATATAATTTTGAATAAATTATTATTTCATTTTAAAATTTATTGACATAAATGGTAAATGATACCGATTAATGGAGACGTTTAATATTAAAGTGCACTAGCTGGCGCGTCAAACGTTTCATTATTTTATTTGTCTATTGCTATACTATACTGACGAGGTTTGTAAAACCAAAAATAAGCATTTTTTAGGTTTGTATTAAGAAGAATACTATAACATAAAAATGATTACCAAAATAATGATTACGAATCCCTAATTTAAACTGAATATAAACGATTATTTATAATGATCAAAATAATAACTTTAAAAAAATTAGGTGCACTTATATATTATATTTTTGGTTTCTTTGTTGTTAACGTAAGGTATATTTGTTGAATAGACCATCTTATAAGAAAAGCAGCTTTCAATTGGTTGTACCAATCAAAAAATTGTGTACTTTTAGTAACAAAATAAGCTATAAACACTGCATCTCTGAGTAATATATAATTTTAATAATTTAATGCAATTTTTAATTTAATTATATTAAATTATTAATAGTAACGAATGTTTACGATTATCAATTAATATTGCAATTGGGAACAATTCCATATTAGTTGATCCACAAATTTTGCAAATAACTTCAAACAAAATCAATTCCAAATGACATATTTAATCATAAACTGATATGAATTTAGCCCAAAGCTATCAATTGGAATTGGAATATATTTTATTACAAACAATTATAAATAATATTTTATTTTGTAAAAAATTGTAAATAAATTTGACTTTATAAATTCAAAATTCTTCTAATATGTATATATATATTTTTTATTATGTGCTTCAAATGTTAAAGGTTAGTAGCGTAGCAGCAAATTTACGGGGAGTTTGCTAACGAGTAATCCGGGCCCGGAGGCGATAAAAATTTCAGTTAATGCATGTCGTGGCCGTAAAGTCGTTAGGTTTATTGTATTTAATTTACCGAAAAGTGATTTGGGCGCGTAGGATGTTTGAATCTCGGAGAAAATTTTCTCGATGAGTTTCATTAGTGGATGGTATAATTAGTACGACAGTTTCGAAAAAAGTTTTATTTGAATTAATTAATTTTCTTAGCCCGGTCGCCTGAAGAAAAATTATCGAAGTTTGGTGACAAAACATTGTTTTAACAGGAAGAAAAATAAAATTGATTTTTTATAAAATATAATAAGATTAACTTGAATCAATAATTTAAATTACAAGCAAGTTTGTAGTTATATCTCCACCTAATACCAATAGCTTATGTCAGCTTATACATAGTTGTATAATAAAAAATTCTCCAGAGGGAGTAGACAAAGCAAAGCAATTCGATTCTATAAATTTTATCACGAAAGTTTGCGAAAGCACGAAGGGATAAAGTAGCCGTTGCTCTCATATAGTAATGTAAATTTTGTCTAAGCCCATCTCATCTAATTATTATGCAGATCATAGTTTCAACCAGACAAATTCAATAGAGTCTCTTTCTGTAATAGCACATATTAATGCTAAAATGTTTTATTGTACAATTTAAAATTCATAGCATGATTACATATCTATTCATGTCGAATTTAAATTAACTTTGTCATGAAGTGTATGGAACAATTCAATCTTTCTGTTTATAAAATATCTTTACTGTTACAAATGTAACAATGCTGTCAAAATACAAATAAAAAAATGTTTTTTTTCAGATCCTGTCTGTTTCAGCTTCAGTGGATATTTAAAAAATAAAAACAATACAAACATATCATTAAAGGAATGAAAGTTGTTTTAACTTTTTGTATATTTTCTTTAGTCTGAAGGGGTGAATTTTTTAATAAAATATATGATTCAATGTTGGGAGCAAAGTGGTTGCTACTGATGAAAATGATAAATAATATTTGATAAAAAATAATAGCAGTTTATCTTATTTTTATAATCATTATATGAGTTTAAGACATAACTAAACGTATCTTTATATTTTCGATCGTTATTATATTACAATAATTTAAAATGAAGTATAAACAAAAATTTCTACCTTAGATTCCGCTGCACAGCAATACAGACAATACTTCATCAAATTCCTTTGATTTTGCTCGTTTTGCATTGTTCCGCCAATGTAAACAACACGTTAGTCATTATTTTAAACTATTTTTATAGTTTTCCGCACTGCACTATGCACTTTTTCACTAATTTTCAATCAATAAGTCGATCAATATGTGTTGCTGCTACCGGTTCACTAACCTGTCATTTAGTTGTGTGTTCATATACTATCACTACTAGAAAATTAGTTAGTTATGAACCGATTTTGGAAACTAAAATTGATTTCTGAATAAAGAATTGTTTAATTTTGTACTTATTGCGGGTTTTTAGAACTTTTCATCAATTTTTTTAGTTTAATTTGCAATTTTAAAATCATATCTTGCAAATTGGGTGTGTTCGTTTGTGATGTTTAACAATGCAAAAAATATCATTTAGAAACAAATATCTTCGAAAGAAGGTTTACATTCAGAACATATGAATACTAAACGCAAATAAAACGATTAATGCAATGATAAATGTCAAGTTACTTAGTCACTTAAAATTTGTTGCTAACAATTTAATTAAAAAATTAAATCAATTTGTAACGTAAATTAATGATTAATTATTTAGATTTGTGACAAATCATAGTTAGCTGAGTTGCAAAACTACTTCAAAACTACAAATTAATTTCTATCAAGCAACACAACTACATTTAGGATGCAATAAATGAATTTCAACGCAATTTTAAACAAACACATAATTTAGTCAAGTTGCAAACCAAATTTAGTCATGTTGCTAACCACAAAATTGCAGATTCAACTAGAAAATGAATGTTAATAACATAAATATTGTTGAGTGAACAATAATAATTGCTATATGTCCACAAGTTTTAAACTGTAAACAGCCGACCCGACAGCACCTTCAGAAATTACTGCAGCAACCCAGAGAATAACTAAAACTATTATTGCACTTATGATTGATTGAGCAATTCATGCAATAAATTATCAAACCACTAATTTAATTTTAAAATAATTAATTCAACGAGAATCCAAGAAGCGTACATCTTATATACAGGGAGTTTATAAATGAATGGGATTATGTAATCACTTTAAATATGCCGCCTTTTTAAAATCGTCCACTATACTACATATGTTTTCATATGTTTGCATGACAGCTGTCAAAGTTGATCTGTCAAAACAAATAGTTTAGTAAACAATTTAACAAAAGCGGCACATTTAAAGTGATTACATAATCCCATTCATTTATAAACTCCCTGTATAAGCAAACAGAGTAGATTGACGTTTACAAAAACCAACTGAAGCGCAATCAAAAGATAAAGCTAGACGTAAAAACCAGCTTGAAAAAGGATATTGAAATCAAGGTAAAAAATAACATCAAAACCAGCGTAAAAAAGGACATAAAATCCATCGTAAAAACCAACAATATTGGGCTATACACCAAGTCCCCACTTCACCAAAAGCTCCGACCTCAACATCTACTAAAGAAACCCAGAAAAAATAGCAACAACGCTCCAGACCAGCAAAAACTCTGGCCCAAGGCTAACTCAAAAGACCTGCCGCTACAAAAGAATCCGCATTCTCAGAGAAGGAAGAAATGAAGATACACCAAAAGAGATTAATTCTGGTAAGAAGCCCCAGAGAAAGAATTAATCGTAGAAAAAAGCAAAAATAAAACAAAAAACTTAGACGACCAACTTGTCTGACTTCTAGCTCCTTTTCTTTCTAGCAAATCTAGCAAAGGTGCTATCACACGCCGCCTTTTGTTCATTGTTATTTGTTAGTAACATTTAAGTCGTTGAACGTAACTATCAACCGCAAAGTAAAATTGGCTAATTGTATCCGCATACATCCTCTATCGCATGCAAATTTCTACTCGCACATCGTATAAAGGTTCTTACTACACTTGTCAAATAAGGGCTAAAAAGCTTCTTAAGTATGTAATTCAGAATGTTCTTAGCTCCATTAAGACTAGGAAGAATGAACAAGGGAATTAATACCAAAAATTAAAAATACTGGTAGAAAATAAACCAGCAACGTGTTACTATACAACACAACTACTCACCGGACATGAAATCTTTGGTAAGTATTTTCAAAAAATAAAGAGAAAAAAAGATATTCTTTCAAAAACAACACGCATGACGACGCAAAACATATGCCAGTAGAGTGCAAAACGTGCGAAGAAGATAGGAAAAAGTTAGAAAAGGTACTGGAAAACAAAATTAACAAATCCACAATCATTAATATATGTCTGAGTGACAAAAACAAATGAACACTAAGAAACTATGCAACAACAGTATTGAAAAAAAAGAGCTTTAAGATTTAGATAAATTAAAAAGAAAAAAGGCTAAAAGAACTATGCCTACCAAAGAATAGAAGGTAAAAAGTTAAACATGAAAAAAGCAGTTACTAAAACATTGGTACCAACCAAAAATGCAGTGATAAGAAGAAAAAACAGAACTGCTCAAGGAAAGCAAACTAAATGAATTGACTAAGCAATTTTTATATGATAGATCAAGGTTAACAAACAATACATAATTTTTGAAACGTTCAGAATATATTTGGCAACTAGGGGACCTTTTGTGTTTAACCCTAAATAGAGTTTCTAAAATCTTACTAAAAGTAAAACCGGCAAATCTAAAACTATCAAAGGGGGTACACATAATGTTGCTACACAAAATATTAATGAAAGAAAAAGGATATGTCAAGAAAGAAGTTAACAAAAATATTAAAAAAACTAAGAAAATATTTAAGGACAAAGCAAATATCTGGGATAAATAACGCAAAAATAAGAAAAAGAAAAGATAGATGTCAATGTAAGTAGTAGGTCAAAAAAGAAATGGGCCGGTGACATCATGTAGGAGAAGGAAGAGAGGGGGCGAATCGGTAATAGGCGTTCGTAAAAATGAATCCAACACATTTCTAAGTCTTTCAAAAAATTCATCTTCTAAACGTGTAAAAAACAAAGTTTTGATAAAGCTCAACTCGGACAGTAAAAAACAATTTTTGTTAACATGGATACGCTGTTAAAAACCAAGTGTTATTAAAAAAACTTTGATAATGGCTTGTTTAGTCCTCCAGGGTAATGGAAATAGTAGCATCTACAGGTTGGCAAAGCACCCACAAGGTTAAACATTGCTTATAATACAAATAACACGACCTAGTCTATGGCTTAACTAGTTTACTATAAAAAATGATCATCAAGGTCTCCAAAATTTGTTAAAAAACTTAAAAAAAATAAACTTTAATAATAAATGTGATGTTGACAAATCTAATTACTACTATTATATATAGAGAGAGTGAGCGCTGTGAGTACACGTGTTTTTAGTGTAGCCGATAAATATTTTGTTATTACGGGAATGATCGCTATTAAAAAAAAACTAGACTATGATAGAAGATAAGTTAAAAGGTGAACAGTGAGTGTGAACATTACAAAGTATTAGGACATAAGGAAATAACACGGAAATCAAAGGTCTAAGTCGTAAGAACAGTGCATATAAACGAAAAAAAAAAGACAGAGTAGTGTGGGCACGGATGACCGTAGAACGTGCTGGCCGGGGCGAACCATGACCGCGTAGAGCGTATGGTAGAGATATAAACCACAGTGGCGTGCAGAATTTAAAATATTAAAATAAGGACAGACCGGTAGTGCAAGAATATCTACAAGCATTTACCAAGAGTAAAAAAGTGATAAGATCCCCTAAACAATTAAAAAAACAAAAGGAACCACAAATTAATAACGGAAATAACTCAATAACAAAAATAAATACAAACGGTATAGAGAAGATGTAGGAGGTTTAAAATAATGATGATAAAGTTAGAAGAAACCACAAAAGAAGTCAAACAAGAGATAAAAGAATTGTCAGCAGAAATGGAAAGGAAAGAAAAAACCTGGAAAAAAGAAAAGAAAATGCTTACAGATAGACTGGAGAAACTAGAAAGGAAAGCGGAAAGAGAAGAAAGATTAAAAAAGAAGAACAATATTGTGATAAAAGGACTTCAGATGCCCCAAAAAACAGTAGAAGCAGTTAATAAATGGATTGAAGAAAAATTTGAAGTTACTGTAAATATCAAGAAAATAGTAATCTTGAATAAAGAAACCAACAACGAATTACTAGAAGCAGAACTACCAGACTGGAAACAAAAACAAATGATCATGTCAGCTAAAAATAAGTTAAAGAACACAATAATCTACATAGACAACGACCTAACGCAAGAAGAAAGAAAAATTCACAGAGAAATTAGAAGCATTGCTAAAGAAGAAAAAGCGAAAGAAAAAAGAACCAAAATAGGATATCAAAATATATATATATAATATAAGATGAATTATACATATGGGATGTACAGGAAAATGGAGTTAGGTTGAATGAGACAGGAAAACATGGTAAAACTTCAAAAAACGATTAATTCACAAAACTGGGATGGAAAAACAGAAGATGACCAGGCATAAGAATTAGTTAATGCCAACAGAAATTAAAACTGAAGATGGTGACAAAAGAATAAATAATAGAAAATATACAAAACTAGGAACATGGAACATTAGAGGACTGAACGGAAAGGAAATATAACTAAGCAATGAATTTGACAGAGCAAATTTGGAAATTTTAGTAATAACTAAAACTAAAAAAAAAAGGAACGGAGAAGAAGAATTAGACAAAGAACACCTATTAATATACAGTAGAGTAGACAAGAAGGAAAGAGCAAGAGCAGGGCTTGGATGTATACTACATAGAGGTATAAAAAACACATTGAACAAATGGGAAGGAGTATCTGAGAGAATTCTAATGCTCAAGTTAAACTGAACAATAGAGAAGTGAAAACAATAATTGCTGTATATGGGCCAGACGAAAACGAAAAATCGGAAAACAAAGACAAATTCTGGGAGAAAGTAGAGGTAGTTGTAGAAAATGCAAAAAGGACTATATACATAGTAGAAGATTTAAATGCTAGGGTTGGTAAAAAGAACCACACACAAAAACTATAGAAAAACACGAAGAAGACATAAGAAACAACAACGGGAACAGATTGCTGGACTGCACATTACACGACTTAATCATAGCCAACACATTCTTTGAACACAAAGACATACACAAATGTACTTGAGTTCAGCAAAGTAAAGACAAACAATCGATAATAGACTACATAATAGTAGAAAGGAAAAACAGATCAAAGGTACAAGATGTGGCAGTTAAAAGGAGACACGAAATTTATAGCAATCATTTACTGTTAGTTGCAGAATTTTTAAAGCAATAGTAGAGAGAGCTGAAATAAAATCAGACAATAAAACAAAAGAACACACTGAACTAATAAGAACATACAAGCTAAAGGACAAGGTAATAGCAAAAAAATACAAGGAAAAAATACAGGAAAAGCTGCATAGTTTAAAAACAGAAGACTTGGATATAGAAAAAATGTAGGAAGTGTTCAGAAACACCGTCACAGAAGCAGCAAGAAAAATATGTGGAGTACAAAGACAAAACAATCATAAAAAACAAACGGCTTAGTAGACAGAACAAATAGAAGAACAAGTAAAAATTAAGAAGAAAAACTGGCATATGTATCTACACAAGAAGACAGCAAAAAGTTATGAAACATACAAAGATCAACAAAAGAAGGTAAAAAACATGGTAATAGAATCAAAGCAAAAAATATGTACAGAATTCGGAAAAAAGATGGAAAGAAACACCAAAAGAAACCAGAAACTGTTTTATAGAGTGCTAAAAAATATTAGAGGAAATGGAGACAGACAGACTGGCAATAAAAGATGAGAAAGGCAAAATGCTAACCAACAAAAAAAATAATGGAGAGATGGAAGAATTATTTCCAAAAGTTACTAGGAGGTAAAGAGACCCAACGGCAGGACATAGAGATACAATTCTCAAACAGAATTAAAAAAAAGACAAAAAAAACAACACAATGTAACGATGAAAGAACTATCAAATGCTATAAACAGACTAAAGTACGGTACAGCTGCTGGACATGATAAAATTACAACCGACATGTTGAAAAACAAGGAAGAAAGTGGTAGAGAACTGTTGCTGAAAGTATGCAATAAAGTATGGACCAACAAAATAATTCCCAAGCAATGGAAAATAGGACTAATTTTACCAATATTTAAAAAAGGCAACAAGATGGATTGTAATAACTACAAAGTTATAACGTTGCTAAATACATTAATAAAAATAATGAAGCAGATCTTAGAGAAAAAACTTAGGCAACAAGTTGAAGACACACTATCAGAAGAACAGAGTGGTTTTAGAAAAGACAGATGCACGCAGGACCATGTAATCACAATTAAAGAAATCATAAACAAATCCTTATCAAGATCAGAATCTACGTTCATTGCTTTCATAGATATGAAAAAGGCTTTTGACCTAGTACCAAGAGCAAAAATATAGGAGAGTTTAAACAATCACAATGTTGACAAAAAGTTGATTAGTGTAATTAAGTGTATGAACAAAGAAACGAGAAACTGCGTTATACGCAAAAACCTGAGGTTGCAAATATTTAGCATCACAGAGGGAGTAAGACAATTTTTATGGACAAATTAATTAAACTTGCTAAACAAAAAACAAGACCATTATATATAGGATATTAAAAAATGGAAAAGATAGGCATAGCAGAGTGCGCTTTTGCAGACGAAATAGAAATTTTAGCCAAGAACGGAAAAGATTTAGAACACAACATAAAAGTCTGGAACGAGGTTTTGAAAGAAAATGGGATTAAAATGAATAAAACAAAACAAAAGTCATAGTAGTAGCAGCTGAGAATGAAAGGATACAAATTGAGATAGATGGAGAAACAACAGAACAGGTAGACAGTTATGAATACCTACAAACAATGATTGATGAAGAAGAGAGACAAGAAGTTGAAATTAACAGGAGGCTTGAGAAGGCTAACAGGGCATACTACTTCCTGGGAAAGGTGCTAATAAAAAAAAAAAAAAAACTAAACAGACAAAGATGAAAGTATATAAAGCAGTCTACAAACCTATACTTACATATAGATGCGAAACATGGGTGCTATCAAGAAGGGACAGAAAAGCAGGATTAGGGCAGCAGAAATAAAAGTATTAAGAAAAGTGAAAGGAGTAACAATAATAGACAAGATAAAAAGCGAGCAGATAAGGAAGGAGCTTAGAATCGAATCAATAGAGAAATTCGTTGAAAGAAGACAGCTTTAGTGGTGGGTACACATGCACAGAATGAGCTCAACACCAACAAAAAGGATATGGAAAGCCAAGGCACAAAAAAAAGGAAGAGAGACAGACCAAAAGAAACATAGGATATAATAAGATTTATAAAAAAAAATTAATGTTTTACTTTAAAACTATCATAGAAATATAGGAATATTTTTTTAATAAATTGATAATAAACATGATAGTAGAATGCAAAATTTAAAAATTTGTTCATTTCTTTGACTGCAAAATAATTCAGAGACTTTTCATTCTTTCTTAAAGCGGTACAGCATTATGTGACGTATCTGAGTATTGTTTTTGATGCGCATTTTAATTAAACCGACGCACAAAAAAACGGCGGTTACATATACAGGGTGTCCGGAAAATACGTGTACAACGTTTGACGACAGACTCCTGACGTCAAAATAGGTCGATCTAAGCCGACTTAGTTATATCCAAAATTGTCTCGTTCAGCCGGTAGAAGGCGTCAAAAATTTGTAAATATTAAAAAGAAATTACCTGTAACAATAATTTTTTAAGTGACCTTGTTGCTATGGCGTTTAATAATTTGACAATTATTGACAAACTGTCACCAGTCTATGAAATTTACTCAAGTATACGATCAACATTCTTGAATTACAAGTTCATTTTACCATTAAAAATGGAAAATTATACAAACTCTCAGAAAGTTGACATGCTCCTGGTATACGGGTTTTGTTAAGGAAATGGGCGTCAGAGTGTTAGGGTTTACATGGAGAGGTTTTCTAACCGTCGAATACCAAACCACCAAACATTTGCCAATATTGAGCGTCATCTTCGGGAAACGGGCAGTTCTGAGAAAAAATTTGAAGGCAGGGGTCGTATGCGAACAACTCGAACTGTGGAAACAGAAGAGATGATTCTGGAAAGAGTTGAAGAAGAACCAAGTACCAGTACCCGTCTCTTAGAACGTGAGTTAAATGTTCCTAAAACGATTGTCAATGAGGTTTTAAGAGAACAGTTGTTACATCCTTACCACATACAAAAAGTCCAGGAACTTTTACCGACTGATCCCCCATGCGGCTTACATTTTGTCAATTTATTAGAAACAAAAGAATCCTTGTTCCAAATTTTTGTAGAAAAATTATGTTTACTGACGAGGCATGTTTTACAAGATCTCGGGTAACCAATCTGCACAACGAACATATTTATTCCGATGAAAATCCACATGCCATTAAAGTTGCACATCATCAGCATCAATTTAAAATTAATATTTGGGCAGGTATTATTGATCACTACCTTATTGGTCCTATTGTTATTCCAGACAGGTTAGATGGAAATATTTATTTAAAGTTTTTGCAAGACACATTACCAATTCTTTTGGAGAATTTGCCCCTTTTACTTCGGAGGGAAATGTGGTATATGCATGATGGTGCCCCGCCCCATTTTTCCGTTGCCGTTCGGCAATACTTACATCATCAATATCCCAACCGATGGATTGAAAGAGGCAATGATGCACCAGTAAAATGGCCACCACGTACTCCTGAGTTAAATATGTGTGACTTCTTTTTGTGGGGCGCTATTAAAACAGAAGTTTACAAGACTCCGGTAAACACACGCGATGATTTATTGCAGCGGATTTTAAATGCAGGCAACCATTTTAATAATTCCGAGACATTAGATAGGGTCCAATATCATTTTTTAAAGAGTGTTAATAAGTGTATTCAGCAAGATGGCGGTCATTTTACACATTTGCTTAAGTAATGTTTTTGTTTTACTTAGTTTCTTACAATAGATACTTTCAACTTTGTTATACTTTTGTTTTTTTTGACGCCCCCTACCGGCTAAACGAGACAATTTTGGATATAACTAAGTCGGCTTAGATCGACCTATTTTGACGTCAGGAGTCTGTCGTCAAACGTTGTACACGTATATTCCGGACACCGGGTGTATATAACATTAAAAATTAGAGAACATAGAAAAGCAACCAAGTTCATTGAGGCACATACTGTTTTTGGACTTTTATACTTAACTGAAATTTAATACCTAATCATTTAAGAATTTTAAAATATAGATGCTACGATATAGATTTATATTGTCTTTGCAACTCTAGAGATTATTTTCTATTTGTTGTGTAAGATTTTACAGTTAATTAAACATTGACAATATTTTTGCCACTACAGAACATTCAAACTAAACAAAAATGGCTTAAAAATAGTAGAATTACACAATGGCAAAATGTTTTATAAGGTTTTCCAATAAGATGTTTCATTTTGATATTAAAAAAAAAACGGGTATTTTTAAGATAAATGTATATTTCATTATAAAAAGAAAGGTATGCCATTAATATTTAAAAACGATATCAGTCAAATGGCCGCCACGGTTACGGTTGCAGTACCACATTCTTTTCATGAAATTTTCATGACCAACTCGCACATTTGCGGCTGTAAGTCCTCGATAACACAAACTCCATCTTTAATCGATTGTGAAGCAATGGCATAGACCTTATATTGTACGTGGCCCAAAGAAAAAGTCTAAAGGTGTTAAATCACAAGATCTCGGTAGCCAATTGTGATCACCTTTTCAAGAAATAACACGGTTAGGAAACTTTTCTTGCAAAAATGCGATTGTTTTGTTGCTTGTGTGGCACGTAGCGCCGCCTTGCTGAAAATAAACGTCGTCCACATCAATATCTTCCAATTCCGGCCATAAAAAATCATTAATCATAGCTCGGTAACGCCATCCATTCACCGTAACAGTTGCACCAGTCTCATTTTTAAAAAAGTAGGATCAATCACACCGCCAGCCCAAAAACCGCACTAAACAATGACACGTTAAGGATGCAAAGACTTTTCAACAATTATTCATGAATTTTCTGAGCCCCAAATGCGACAATTCTGCTTATTAACGTAGCCTTCAAGGTAAAAATGGGCCTCATCACTAAAGATGATTTTTCGATAAAATTTTGGATTATTTTGATGCATTTGAAGGACCCAATCAGCAAAGATACGACGTTTATGGTGATCAACCGGCTTGAATTCTTGTGTTAACTGAACTTTAAAAGACATAAGACTTAAGTTTTTATGAAAAATACGGTGTATTGTTGTTTGTGGAATGTCTAACTCCAAAAATCGACGAGGAATTTGCAAACCTGGGTTTTCTTCAACATCAGCAATATTCTCATGTGTTCTTGATCGATGCACGCAGTTTTGATTTTTCACATCATAAACTTGTCCCAACAGCTCAAATTTTTCTACCAGGTTTACTATTGTCGGCCGAGAAAGTGCTTTACGACGACCAAAAAGTGTTTTAATTTTGCAAATTGTGACTGAAAAATGTTCACAATTTTTGTAGTAAATTTTAATAATTTTAATGCGTTGTTGAAGCGTGTATCTTTCCATTTTTAATAATGGCGTAGTTTTTACTTGTCAAATGTCAAAAGATAATAGCTTCAAAAAAGATAAAGAAATGGAGGAAATAAAAGAAATAGTGGAAATGAAAAAAAAACACAAAAGAAATAAAAATGGAAATGAGAAATATGAAAGAAGAGATGATAAAAAGAGAAAAAAAGTGGGAAGTAGAGAAAAAAGAACAAAAGAGTAAAATAAAAGCAATTGAAGACAAGCTGGAACAAAAAAAAAGAAAAGAAAGAAAAAACAAGTTTGTAGTAAGAGGAGTAGAGGTACAGACAGGAAAAGAAAAAGAAACTATAGAAAAAATTATATAAAAAAACTTAAAAATAGAGACGGAAATAATTTCTGCTTATTCAGTGGGAAATGAAAAAAAAAACAAACAATATTGCAGAAACAGAATCATGGGTACAAAAACAGAATATTATGGAAAACAAAAACAAACTAAGAAGCACAACCATATACATTGAAAATGACTTGACCTTAGAAGAAAGACGATTTCAAAAAGAATTAAGAGATATAGCAAAGAACAAAAAATTAAAAATCAAAAGAGTATGGGTACGGTACAGAAAATTAGAAATAGATGGAAAGATATACAACTGGAGTAATCAAAATCAAGGAGTTTCAAAAAAGAACAACCACAAATCAAAAAAGTAATTAGTAGCATCAACACAAAAAAGTAGACAACGCATGCAAGGACCAAGGACATGACTTAGATGCAGGAAATAGAAAAAAACAAAAAATAGTAAAAAATAAAAATATAAAGCCAAATTTTGTTTCGAAACGTAGCTAGGATAGACAACAAAGATCACGAGTGGAATGGTAGAAACGTGGATAGATGACAAGAAATGGAAAAAGCTGAAGCTCAACATGCCAGCCGAATACATCTGGAAATGCCAACTAGCTATAAAAGAGAAAAGAATAAGAAGAGCCAAAAGAGGCATAATTGCCGGCATAAAAAAAGAAGTCAAGAAGAAGATGAGGTTATTGAAAAGGAGGAAACACAAAAACAAAACTTTTTGAGGGGAGGAGAAAAATATAAAGCAATAACAGTATATATAGTAGAGGCATGAAAAACATTAGGCAAAAGTTAGATACGCTAATACGAGAAGCTGAAAAAAAAAATTGGTTATAGGAGGCAACTTTAACGCAAAAATTGAAAAGAAAGGAGAAAAAATCAAACACAAAGACACAAGAAGCGGAAAACCAAAAGATACCACAAAAAATAGAGATGGAAAAGAAATGATAAAAATGATAGAAGAAAGAAGATGGGACATTTCAAATGGAAACATCACAAGAAATAAAGAAGGAAAATTTACTTATATAGGGACAAACGGGCAATCAGTAATCGACTACGTAGTTGTAAATGAAGAGGCGTGGGAACAGATAGACAATTTTAAAGTAAAAATAAAAGTTGAATCAGACCACCAGCCATTACAAATCAACTTAACTGGGGAAAGTGTGAGAAAACAAAAAAATGAAGAAAAAAGTAAAGAAAGGATAATATGGAAAGAAGAAAGTGTGATAAAGTATAAAAAAAATCAGAAAAGAATTAGAGAAAACAAAAAAAATGTCGAAGAGATAATAAGGGAATTAGAAGAAACAATCGGAGAAGCGGTAGTAAAAAATAAACATATAGAAGAAAAGAAGAAAAGAAGAAAAGAAGAAAAAATGAAAAACTAGAAAAACAACAAAAGCACAAAAGAAGAATATATGAAAAAACAGAAGGCATACAAAAATCAGTGTAAAAAAGCTAAAAGTGAATTTATAAAAAAAAAATTAAAAATAAAAAAAAATAAAAACAGAAGCAGAAGCATGAAAATACATAAACAAAGAAATAAGAAGAAAACTGGGAGATAATGAGGAAATACCAATGGAAGCGTGGAAGGAACACTTTCATGTTTGTTTGGAAAAGAAAAAAGAAAAAAAACTAGACAAACAAGAGCCAATCCACCAATCAGAAGAAATATCAAAAGAGGCAATATGGGATACAGAATAAAGCGTGGTTGTATGGTACGAAAGAACTGATTAAAAGATTGAATGAGTTAATAAACAGAGTATAGAAAGGAGAATGGTTTCCGTGTCAATGGAGAGAAGTTCTTGTATGCCCTACCCACAAAAGTGGATCCAAAAAACTAGTAAATAACTACAGGGGAATTACATTACTGGATACGGCATACAAGATCTACGCCATAATATTAGAAGAAAAGTTGAATGAGAAACTAAGTCAAAGTCAGTTGTAAAATGAAAAAAGATTGCAAAGTTGTGCCATCTCTGAAGAAAAGAAAACTTAAATATGTAAGTCAAGTCATGAGAGGCTTCAGATATGAGGCTCATTATGTAGGAAATGAACAAGAAAAAGCGCGATATTGTTAGGCGTCGAGTCTCCTGGCTAAAGAACTTGCGTAATTGGTTTAACTGCAGCAGTGTTGAGTTGTTCACGGCTGCAGCAAACAAGATCAAAATTGTTATGATGGTGGTCAACCTCCAATAGGAGAAGGACAACAAAGGTCAGCCTATAGGGCTTAATACTAACAAATACTAAACTAAATGCAAAGCAAAATGTTTATTTTTGTCTTAAATACTATCAATTGTGAAGCATCATAAATTTATTCTACACTTAGTCAGAATTAACTGCAACATTTTTTATTAGGTTTTTTGCATTTAATTAATTTCACTGCATTTAGTCATAATTAATTGAAAAATAATCTTGTTAGTCTTTTTGCACTTAATTCATAATTAAAATGTTTTTTTTTATTATTCTGCAGTTAGTCATATCAATCATCAATTAAAGACAAGAAAAAGTTGTATTACAATTTTGCGCTTAATTAATAACTGAATGACAAAATCACAAATTAACAAATTTAAAAAATGGCAAAATGTTTTCAGTTATTTCTTTAAATACTATAAATTGTAAAGCAACACAAGTCATTCTTCACTTGCTCATAATGAAGTAAACTTTTTTTTTTAATATATTTCCATTTATTCACAATCTATCGTTAAACAACAACTTCATTTTTTTGCACATAACTACTTGGAAGCAACAAAAAATTTTCATTTTGCCAAGTGCAGAATAGTTTAAATTTTTTTATTAATAGCCAATCACAAAGCGACTTAATTGTTAATTACAAAGCAAAAATGTTTTTTAGTCATTCTGCACTTACTAATTGTGTGCAAAATGATATTTGTTTGTTTTTATATATTACCAACCATAAAGCAACACAAGACCATGAGTCATTTTGCACTTACTTTATAATAGAAATCAAAACAACATTCTTTTTAATATTATCAACCACAAAGCAACACAACTGAATGCAAAATGACTAAGAGTTTAGTCATTTTGCATTTAATTAAAATGAATTGCATAACTACAAAGTAACATAAACCAAAAAGCAACAATTTTATTCTAAAGTTAAGTTTTAATTTTTTTAGAGACTGTATGCACCCAAATTTAAACAGAAAATATACCAAAATAGGCTTGAGGTGCAAATGCTCCCTATTTATTTTAAGAATGCCGCATTAAAGTAGTTGAGCTAACCAACATTCTATTACTCTGAAGTCCATATTAGTTATTTAATGCGCCAAGTACTTTGATGATAATGCCTTAAATGCAACTATATTTCTAAAGATGGCTTATAGGATAAAAGTCGCTGATGGACATTATCATCTGGTAACGCCCGTAGTGCATACAATATTTCATATTTTCCAAAAAAAAAATAATGTTAATTTTATTTTAGAACAATTACAATCATTTTAATTAATTATTTATGTTGCTTATACACGCATATATAAACATATGGCATTATAATAAAGCATTATGAATTATAATACCTTCTCATAACGCAGTTCTCGGGTGACTACAAAGAATTTTATAAACTATTATTTACTTATGTACTAAAATATAACTGGTTGTTGTTTTTAAAATCACATTATATTAAAAGATTTTTTTTTAAATACTGCAGATTATAGAAACAAACAAAAAATGTAATTAAAATTAAAACAAATAATATTGTTATCTCTTTCAATTAAAAATACATAATATAAATTGAATTAAAATACTTTATTATCACATTCACTTTAAATGCATCACAACTTTCTTTGTTGGTCGATATTAGATGAGACAGATGCATCGATTAAAAAATTAAAATTATTCTATTATACATTAAATTTTTTTACAGTAAAACCACCCTATTTAGTTATCATAAAAAAAGCTGTGTTATTAATTAATTAATTAATTAATTAATAACTAGCAGCAAACACAAACAAGTCATAAAAAAAAGCAACTATGTCGTAACTAACATATTAAAAACTGCTTTTTAATATTATTAACATTTTTGTTCTGAAACTCAACATTAAATATTTCATAATTGTATAACAAAGCTTACAATATTTATTTACTCAATATTTAAAACAAGGCAGTCCTTTGTAAATTGTTACCTGTTACGTTTATATTTTCCTATAGTAATATCAAAGAAAAACGTTTAAATAACAAATTTTATAATATGCTATTAAAACGATAAAAAAATCAAACAATAAACTTCAATAATAAAATATTTATAAAGAATGAAAAGTTTTTTAACAATTTGATTTAATTTACCTTTAAAAATTTTATATAAAGCAATAGATTTTACAAAAACAATAACTGTTATTGATGAGATAAATTTAATATTTTTTACTTTATAGTTTGCATTATATATAGCATATAATCATCTAAAGGGTTATTTATTGTTGAATTGTTAATTGTGAAATAGTGACAAAGACGATTGAAACTACATTTTTATTATATTATTATAAAAATCGACTAATTTAGTGAATTTAAAAAAAATACTTTTTAGTTAAAAAAATAATTAAATAATCATTTTTAGTTTAATTTTATTAATTTTATTTTATTTTAATATATCCAAACTTTAATTAAAGAATTTTTTTTTCCAAATTTTCCTTTATTCTATAATATTGTTATATTTTATAATACAAATAATTATCACTTACCAATTAATATTGCAGAGATGATGGTAACAAGGATGAGTCTACGTAGCTTTTCCATGATGGGGGCGCACTATTTTTTTTATTAAAAATATTAATTTGCAATTTTTTAATAACTACTCACAACAAATCATTTTGAACACTTTTTAGTCATAGTTTATTGTTGAACGGTCCTTCTCGTCGAGGGGAAGTAATTGACGCGCGTTATTGTGAAGTTTTACAAACTACCGGAGTCTGTTCCGGTAACCGGAGTCTGCGAACATCCCGGATTTACAGCGGCGACTGCTATCAGATTCGCTCAGTTTCGGCGGCGGAGAAGAGAACTGACGCATGTCAACAACTTTGTTGGCAATTTTCACTGATACATTAATAGATTTTAGCATTTATTATTGATTGTTGATATTTATAAGTTATGGTTTTGTATATTTTATTGTGATTATTGTTAGATTTAATGTTATTTGGTAGCAAGTAACGATTTATAATTGGTATGCGCAGTAGCAATAAAATGTCAGTAGAACTGAAAATATCTATAAACAACAAAAGTATTACAATTGATTATTATTGACAAAAATATTAATAATTTATATAAGTTTTAATTGTATAATTTACTTCTTATATTATTTTTATAGAAATGATAAATCGGTTTTTTTAACGCTTAAGCTTCAACGGCGGAAGATTATAATGCAATGCAATGTTGAAATTGTAATTTTAAGATAAAATCCCTAATACGACAACAAAAAAAATAGTTTTGAATGCGTTTTATATTCCGAATATAAATACTGTAGAATAAGCACCAGACTGGCATATTCTAAATAAAAGCGTACCAAGGCATAATAAAGTTTAAGAGTGCTTGGAGATAAGTCTGTTCATATTCTGTAAACAAATCCTAATATTTTTATAATACGGTTACATATACAGGGTGTTTCAAAACGTGTGTCGAAAAATAAAGAGTGGGATTGGTTGGCTAATTATAAGAAAAAAGTTTCCATTATCATGGTTCTGCAAATGCACTGTTTTCAAGTTACAGGGTGTAATTAACCGTTTGAGATACAAAACTCAGCTTTCTTAGCATTAATATTAGCTACTTTTTAAGCGTTTATTCAATTTTTTTCATGTGCCATTGTTGACGGAGATGATAGGGTTGCGTGAGGTTTTTATGGCTGTAATTTCTATGACATTTTTGATATTGGCATTCTGAAAGCACATTGAGAATTACCAATATTTTTTTCACAAAAAAGGTACTTTTAATCAAAAGCTCTACCGTAAACCGTTTTAGAGAAATACGGTATTTTATGATGAAAAACATGAATAGCAACATGTTTTGTTGTTGATACAAATATTTGCTTTAGACGTCAGCGTTCATGCATTTGTTTTATGCATTTGAGTGATTGACAATTGTTGTTTAGTTGTTAAATAACTTGTTTCAAAAGGAGTCAAAATCGCGGGAACTTATGTGATAGCGAGATGTGCGATATGGGCTTTGTTTATGGCGTTGCCAAAGGAAATGCAGCAAAAGCTTGTCAAATTTATCAAAAAAAGTTTCCAAACCTTCATTTGTATTCACAAACGTCTACATCAAACTGGAAGTGTACATAAAAAAGCTGCAGGAAATGGGAGATCTTGCTTGCTACCTCAACAAATTGAAGAAGATGTTCTTCAAGAAATTGAAGACAATCCATCAACTAGCACTAAAAGAATAGCTTTAAACCTAAACCTTAGTCACGTTACAGTGTGGAGGATAATAAAAAGCCAGATGTTATATCTTTATCACATACAGCAAGTACAAGCCTTTTTACCAGCGGATTTTCCACAAAGATTGGCTATGTGTCAATGGTTTCAAGAAAGAATTGCGCTAAATCCTCGATTCTTAGAACAAGTTTTATTTACGGAAATTTTTCTCGCGATGCGATTATGAACTTTCATAATAATCATGTATAGGCCGACAAAAATCCACATGCCATAATGAAAGGCCATCATCAGCAAACATTGTTCGTTAATGTTTAGGCAGGTGTTGTAGGAGACCATTTAATAGGTCCATATTTTTTGCCGTTTAGGCTAAATGGTCAATCATATCGTAATTTTTTTGAAGAAGAGCTGACAGTACTTTTAGAGGACGTTCCGGTTCAATTAAGAAACAAAATGTAGTTCACGCACTATGGTGCTCCTGCAAATTTAAGTTCAGTTTTTTTAGGTTGAGGAGGCCTACAGGCTTGGTCTCCTTAGTCACCAGATTTAAATGTTTTGTTTTTTTTTTGTGGGGTCACTTAAAAAGTTTAGTTTACACTACATCAGTTAATACTGATGAAAAACTAAAAAATCGCATTATTGCATCCTGCAATACAATACGAAACACTCCAGGCATTTTCAGACGGGTACGTCAGTCACTAAGACGTAGGTTGGAAGCCTACATTACCGTAGGAAGAAGTCATTTCCAACAATTTTTGTGATTTTTATTGAATTTTATGTTATTGCTTAGTTTTGTAAAATAAAGGGTTTGTGATCATGTTGTTATTTTTTATAGATACCGTCAAAAAACAAAAAAAAGTGCGTTTGCGGATCCATCTTAATAAAAAATAAGAATTTTTTTCTTATAATTAGCCAAGAAATCCCATTTATTTTCCGACACATGTTTTAAAACACCCTGTATAATAAGCTATATTGTAATCTTTAATTTTTTTTTTCTAATATTTTTATTACAAGTAAACCTTTTTTAAGAGTTTTCTTAATAACAAAATTATATTTTGAATTAACAAAATTAGTTTCAGTACTCGACAAACCTTTAATTTTAATAAAAAGCAACTCGACGGTGAAACAAATGCTTTCAAAACCCCAAAAAAACTACCGTTAACCCATCTTCGCTAAATTGCGATGCATTGACGGCAAAACATACTCCTCTGAATTCCAAAAATTTACCGCAAAACGTTCAAAAAGAGCGACATAGAAACGTAGAGCAACAATAAAATAGTAAAAAGATTAAAAAAACAAAGCAAAACTTTTTAAACCTAACACTTTTACTAGTAAAAACCTTGAAACGTGTAAATCAAATATAAAATTTGTTAACAAACTTCTACCGACAGTAAATTATGCAATACTTACAAACACACAGAATGCTCACTGATGGCCGTAGATAAGCCAACAAACTTTTATTATAAACGTAAAGAGCAGTCCAAAACAATTAGAAATAAAAACCTGGCGTTGCAAAATTAAAATTGTCCGTGAAGACAGCTAGGAAAATAAAGTTTTTAACTACTTCTAACACGCGGAAAATAGAAGATCTGAGGGTTGAAATACTATCCACAAACTAATTTTTTGTTGGTGTTATAAATTTGTTTTTTGGATTACCAACAACAGATGGTAATTAAGGGCCAAGTAGCGCCTCAATAAGTATTTATGAGTAGAGTACTAAAAACTGTAAGCGTATGCATGTACTCGCTCTTGCTATTACCATATCCAAATGCCCATTTGATATTGAAAAATGCATGAACATCTTTTAAATATATTTTCTGGAATGCTAACGGCCTCAGAGAGTAGAAGCAGCAACCAAAGTTTTGCTATTTCTAAAGAAGGCTCAATCTTAAAAAAGCATTTTCTATTATGGCATAGATTGTCTAGATTTGCTGACTGTCAAAGCAATATTTGTAATTGTTAGTATTGGACATAAAAAGACCTTCTCTGGCAAAACGTGCCTTAGATGTGACTTCCGGCTGTACCGAGTTAGAAAATGTGAGAATATTTTATCAAAATGTGCGCGGATTACGCACAAAATTGTTTACTTTAAATGCCAATATACCATTAATGGAGCATGATATTTTTATTCTTAGTGAAACGTGGCTTATAAGCTCTATTACAGACTTAGAACTAGAATTTTTTAATTATAAAGTGTACAGGTGTGACCGTAACCATATTACAACATCAAAATTACGTGGCGGAGGCGTACTTATTGCCGTGTCCAATAAGTACCATTCATATGAAATATTTAGTCATTGCTCTGTCTATGAGGAATTGTATGTTTGTGTTGATATCGGCAGTATGAAAATAGTTCTAGGTACTGTTTATATTCCACCTGGTTCGGATTACTCTACTTACCAACGTCACTGTGAAAGTGTGGAATTAATTAGTGAATGCAACACTGTTTATATTATTGGCGATTACAACTTGCCCCAAACGTTGTGGATTAATGATGAATTTGGTGTAAGAACGGAATCCACTTGTCCTAAAGTTACTTTAGTTGCTAACACGTTTGGGTATATTAATTCGCATCAATTGAACTACATACTAAACATAAATTTGGTTTTGCTAGATTTAATGTTTGCGTCTTTGGCGTTTTCTTCAAACTTGAGCCTTACAGAATCGCTGTTTCCTATTGTACCATGCGATCTTCAACATCCTGCTTTAGATGTAGTTTTAAAACTTGACCCTTTACAGGATACACCTGACAACGTATGGTGTGGAGAAGATAACGTGATGCAATATAATTTCAAAGATGCTGATTATGTTTCCTTAAATGATGTTTTTCTCAACACCAGGTGGGATAACATGTTTGTCGATTGTAATATTGATGAAGCATGTCACCGTTTTTATTCATTACTTTTTGACACAATTGACCATTATGTGCCCAAAATAAATAAGTGTTATAAAAAAACCTATAAATTTCCAATATGGTTTACAAGAGAGCTAAAAGACCTTGTGTTTTCTAAAAAAAAGTTACACAAAGCATATGTGCTGTCTAGATCAGCAGCTGACTACCACAAATTTAGTTCAATACGTGATAAGTGTAAGCAATTGGCTAATACGTGTTATTCTAATCACATTAAGAAAGTGGAAGATTCGATTAAATCTAATCCTAAAGCTTTTTGAGGGCACGTCAAATCTAAACGTAGCAGTAATCAAATACCATTTACTTTTACGAATTGACACTACTGATGGCATTGTAAATCTCTTTGCTGCTTTTTTTGGGTCAGTTTACAGTCCGCTGATGGCATCTATAAGTCCACACAGCACATATTCTCCACCATCTGTTCCTACCCATATAAATGAATCGCATCTTGTTTTAAAAATATCTGATGTTGTCAACGAACTATCACTATTAAAACCCAATAACTGTCCAGGGCCTGATAGATTAACGGCTTTTTTTCTCAACAAATGTGCGTTTGCCCTTTGTCGGCCCTTATGGATTTTATTTAACTTATCTCTGGTTATGGGTACTTTTCCTACTTGCTGGAAACAAGCATATGTCACTCCGATTCATAAGTCCGGTGCTATAAATGATGTAACAAACTATAGACCTATATCTATTTAATCAGTTATTCCAAAAGTTTTTAAAAAGTTAGTTACCTGTCAATTGAATGCTGTTCTGCAATCTGAAATTGCTCTCAATCAACACGGTTTTCGAACTGGCAAATCGACATCTTCCAACCTTTTGTTGTATCTTATATAACAGATGTGCTCGAAAACAGATTCCAGGTAGATTCAGTTTACACTGACTTTTCAAAAGCTTTTGATACCGTTGACCACAAGATACTAATTATGAAACTACTACTACTATTGGAGTTAATGGCAACTTGTTACTGTGGATTCAATCCTATTTATCTAACAGATCTCAATTTGTGCGCATTGGTCAGTGCGTTTCTTGTAATATTGATGTTACGTCGGGTGTTCCACAGGAGTCACATCTTGGACCTTTACTGTTCAATATCTTTATCAATGATGTGGTACACTGTTTTTCTAATGCGCGTTGTTTATTATTTGCGGACGATATAAAAATCTTTATGAAAATTCAGTCTTTAGATGATGCTGTACTACTCAATGAAGAAGTACAGATTTTTTCTAGTTGGTGTCAGACTAATAATTTACTACTTAATTTAAATAAATGCAAAGTGATGACATTTTCTAGACGTCAGTCTACAGTGATGTATGGTTACTCTCTTATGAATGTAATGTTGTTAAGAGTTAACACTATTCGTGATTTAGGCATTACGTTTGATTCAAGTTTTTCATTTACACTTCATATCGATACTGTTGTGGCTAAAGCTTATCAACTTTTAGGATTTGTCAAGCGTAACTCTAAGGAGTTTTGTGACCATCGTACTCTAATTATCCTTTACAACGCTCTTGTACGTTCTCATCTTGAGTATTGTTCCAATGTGTGGTCACCATACACCGCCGTCAGTAAAGGAAAAATTGAACAGATTCAAAAAAAGTTTGTTCGTTTTTTGGCGTATAAATGCAACATTGCAGGTAGCTACACGGAACTGCTCTCTACATTTAACATGACCAGTCTTGAAAAAAGACGTTTTAATTTTGACGTGACACTAGTTTTTAAAGTGCTTCGTGGGATTATTGACTGTTCTGACTTGCTCAGCTTTATAGGTATTCATGTCCCAGCTCGAGTTTTACGCAATGACTATTTATTTCATATACCGTTCAAACGCACTGATTATGCGGTGCACTCTGCATCTACACGTATTTTGCGGCATGCCAACAAAGTTAAAGTAGATTTTTTTAAAGATTCTTTTAATACCCTGCGACGTGCACTTGTCACCCATACGTGACCTTTTTTAAATTTTCTAACTATTTAAGTTTTATTCTTATTTTTAATATTAGTTGTTTTATGTTTAATTTATGTTTTTTAAATTGTAAATATATACTTATTTTGTAATGGCTTCCGTTGACTAGTAAATAAATAAATAAATAAATAAATTGATGTGAGAGACATTTAGACTCTGCTAAGAATTACTAATACCAATGATAGAACGCTAAATTGATTTGCGCAATACGGACTTGCGGTCATAGCACTAGACAAACCATCTCATTTTTACATTTAAGGGTATTAAGACGACGTGTTGGAAGTGGCAATACTTAAAAAGAGCACCAGTAATATAATTATAATTTTTACCTGAATTAGATTCCAATCACAACTGTGTTGTTTACACTGAGGAACATCTTGTAAAGTTGTTATTTCCCTAGAGAAATAAGCAGCCAAAAAGTATATAGAAACCAAATTGGCTCACAAAGATAACCCAAGAATAAATCTTTAACGGTTTTGCTCGAGAAATTGCGCATTTCTAACAAGCTTCCAAGAAAAATTAAAAACGTAACGTAAATATACGTTGTCCACATCAATATCTTAGAATTCCGGCCATAAAAAATCATTAATCATAGCTCGGTAGCGTCATCCATTCACCGTAACAGTTGCACCATCCTCATTTTCGAAAAAGTAGGGTCCAATCACACCGCCAGCTCAAAAACCGCACCAAACAGTGACACATTGAAGATGCATGAGCTCCAAATGCGACAATTTTGCTTATTAACGTAGCCTCCAAGGTGAAAATGAGCCTCATCACTAAAGATGATTTTTTGATGATATTTCGGATCATTTTGATGCATTTGAAGGACCCAATCAGCAAAAATACGACGTTAAAGGTGATCGACCGGCTTGAGTTCTTGTGTTAACTACAATTTAAAAGCCTTAAGACTTAAGACTATGCAAAATACGGTATAATGTTGTTTGTGGAATGTCTAATTCTAAAGATCGACAAAGAATCGACAAATCTGAGTTTTCTTTAACACTACGAGCTACATCATCAATATTCTCATGTGTTCTTGAGCAATGCACACGGTTTTGATTCTTCACATCAAAAACTTGTCCCAACAGCTCAAATTTTTTTACCAGGTTTACTATTGCCGGCCGAGAAGGTGCTTTACGACGACCAAAAAGTGCTTTAGTTTTGCGAACTGTGACTAAAAAATGTTCACCATTTTTGTAGTAAATTTTAATAATTTCAATGCGTTGTTGAAGCTTGTATTGTTCCATTTTTAAAAATGGCGTAGTTTTTACTTGTCAAATGTTAAAAGATAATAGCTTCAAAATTGACAGCTGCCCAAATAACCTGCTATTTAAAATAAAACTTCTTTTGGAAAACCGTTTATATAAATCAAGATATGCAGCAAACGAAAACTCAAACGCAAATGATAATGGTTGCAGAATTTAAGAGCGTAATACAGGATAACATCTAATAAGTTATTCAAAAATAAATCTTTTTATACCGTTTCTATTTTTTTAGTCAATATTTTGTATCTCAACATGCAAGACAATTAATAATCTTGTACAAAAATACAATTATTCACTCTTTTTTGCATTATACTCAACAAATGTTTCTGACTTATACAAACTAAGGTAATTATATAAATCTAGGTTTTTGCCTATACAAGCTTAACGCCCAAAAATTATCAACTAGTATTGACATTGCGTCCTTACAATTCCAAAGTCATTTCACAACATTGTAGTACCATTTTGCAGATTCTAGCACACTCTTTTATGTTTTAACAAAACAGCTGTATTATTGTTAGAACCTCATTAATCTTTGCCAAAAAAAAATCCTCCACAAAGATAATTGCTTTATTGGGTCTCAAAATGCACAAAAAATTACAACGCCTCTACTTAACAAAATAACAAATAAATCTTTTGCGGTTTATGTAAATCAAATAATGCTTCAATACATAAATTGTTCTGAAAGTACGTTAATCACAAACGTAGTTGTTGTCAAGTAGAAAGATGAAAATCAACAGAAAAAGACAAAAAAATACGCTTATTTTTAAAGGTTCTAACATACTGAGAGCAACAGTGTTTTGAAGATTAAATAACGTTTTAATATACAAACTATCCTGAAAGTACGCTGATCACTTTCAAACAACGTTTTGCAGCTTTATCATTAAGGAGAAAGATAAAAATATTAAAGTTCATTATTGTCAACTTTTGAGAAGGTGGTTAGGTGCTTAGAAAATTTAAGTTTGTGGTTACTAGCGAGTAATTTAAACTGTAGTAACGTACTGAGAGCAATAGTGTTTTGTAGATTAAATAACGTTTTAATATACAAACTATCCTGAAAGTACGCTAGTCACTTTCAAACAACGTTTTGCAGATTTATCATTAAGTAGAAAGATAATAATAATTACGAACAAGAAAAACATTGTCCAGGACGTAACGGTCTTGAACAGATTTTCAATTGGAAGCTAACACAGAATGGTAAGAGCGAGGGTAGAAATAAACCTTAATAAAGAAAGATCTAAATTAATTAAAAGAACAAGCAACAAATGGAAACCGTTTAAAGACATTGCACTCTACCAGCAGGAGATAGAGTCAAAACTATGCACAACTCTAGACGAGAACGATCAAAATGTTGAAGCACTAGGCACACAAATTACAAATATAATCCAAACTACTAAAAAGAAACACCAGAGCAAACATCCAAGACGAAACGATAAATTGAACGAAAATACTAAAAGAATGATGAAGGAGAGAAGAAATCTTCCAGAAAAATACTCTAGAAATATCGGACAACTAAGAATATTAAACAAAGAAATAGCCAAGCAAATGAGGAAAGATATAAGAGCATACAACACGAGTGAAATATCAAGAATCATAGAAGAGAATAAGGGTATGAAAAGCATCAGGAAGACCTTCTCCGAAGGCAGAAAAAACATCAGCAGGTTAACAAACGCAAGCGGGCAGATAACATCAAATAAAACAGAGATACTAGACTGTGTAAAGTCCTTCTACTCAATTCTGTATAGTGAACAAAATACCCAGCGGACAGAACTGAACGTCCCAAAGATCCAAAACCAGGGATCAGAAGAACTACCGGACATAACGCCAGACAAACTCAGAGGAGCCCTGCGTGAAATGAAAAACAACAAAACGGCAGGAGATGATGAAATAGAAATAGAAGCTATAAAACAGGGCGGGGAACAACTGCATCGAGCAATATGCAAACTCTTTAACGCATGCCTGATAAACGGTACAACGCCTTCACAATGGGACAAAGCTATCATAGTAATCATACATAAGAAGGGAGATATAACAAAACTGGAGAACTATCGGCCGATTAGCCTGCTACCCCATATGTATAAATTACTAATGCGAATAATCACAAAACGCATAACTAACAAGCTAGACCAATACCAGCCATGCGAACAAGCAGGCTTTAGATCTGGATACGGTACGAACGACCATCTACAGGTGATAAAAACCTTCATAGAAAAATGCACGGAGTATAATAAACCACTGGTACTAATCTTCGTGGACTACGAAAAAGCGTTCGACACTATAAACCAGCAAGAAATGATCTATGCCCTTGCAGATTGTCGAATAGACGAAAGATACCTATACTTAATTAAGAGCGTATATGAAAAAGCTAAAACGAGTGTCAAAGTGCACGAGTATACCAGAGACTTCCGTATAGAGAGGGGCGTACGACAGGGTGATGTCATATCCCCCAAATTGTTTACGGCGCTTCTGGAGAGAATGTTTAAGCGATTAGACTTTGAGAACATGGGCATAAACATCAACGGCGAAAGACTAAGCCACCTGAGATTTGCTGACAATATAGTTATAATCACAGATCGGATGGATGAAGCAAAAGAACTTCTAGGAAGATTAAACAACGCCTCCAGAACTGTTGGACTTAAAATAAATGCTAGCAAAACGCAGTACATGACAAACCTGGTCATGAGCGGACATATCACAGCGGGGGAAAGTAATATAGAGCAAGTAAGCTCGTACAAATATCTAGGGCATGCTATACGCATCGGGAGAGACAACCAAACTACGGAAATCACACGCAGAATAATTCTCACATGGGCATCCTTTGGAAAATTAAAAAATGTATTAAAATCCAGCATTCCTAACTGCTTAAAGAAGAAGGTATTCAATCAATGTGTGCTCCCAGTACTTACCTACGGAGCGGAGACGCTCACTCTTACAAAGAAAACCGCCAACAAAATACGTGTCACGCAAAGAGCCATGGAGAGATCAATGTTGGGCTATTCACTCAGAGACAGAATCCCAAACATAAGGCTACGAGAAATGTCTGCAGTAACCGATGCAATAAAACAAATAGCAACACTCAAGTGGAACTGGGCGGGTCATGTGGCGAGGATGTCGGATGAGAGGTGGACAAAGAAGATTCTAGAATGGAGACCGCGCCAAGACGCTCTGCGGAATAGGGGCCGCCCTCCCACGAGATGGAGAGATGACATCAGAAGAATAGAGTCAAATTGGATAAACGCGGCGCAGGATCGTAAAAGATGGGCCACATTACAGGAAGCTTATGTTCAGCAGTGGACAAACCAAGGCTGATTGATGATGATGATGATGAGAAAGATAAAAATATCAAAGTTTTCTATTATCAACTTTTGAAGAGGTGGTTAGGTAGTTAGAAAATTTAAGTTTGTGGTTACTAGCAAGAAATTTAAACTGTAGTACCAAGCTGTGTTTATAATTAAAAGACAAAAAGATTATTTTTTCTACAAGCGTTAGTAATCTCTAAGTCAAAAAAAGAAGTGATGATATCCAATCTCTTAATTACCAACGTTTGAACGAGTGAGTAGAGCACTTCAGTTTATAATTACTGACAAATGATGTGCACTGAAGTGTTTGTTATCAAAAGTTTGTCTTTTTTGCAATTGTAAATAGTTTTCCGAGAAGGAAAGATGGTAATACATAATTTTTTAACTACCAACGCTTGGGCGAGTAGGTTAGGTACACCATTTTATAATTACCAGCAAGTAATTTGTGTTGAAGTATGCACCCACACGCTAAAGTGTTTGTTATTTGTTGTTAAAAGATTGGATGTATCTCATCTCTGCAGCGTTGGTAATCTTTAAGTTAAAGAAAGAAATATTCAATCTTTTCATTACCGACGCATAAGTGGGTGTGTGGGACATTCTAGCTTATAATTACTTGCAAGTTTGACCTCTCTACAAACGTCAAAAGTCATTTTGTCACAAAAGAAGGTTCCAACCACTTAATAACTAACACTTGGGTGGGTAGATGGGCTACTCCAATCCTGACTACTGACTTGTTATCAAAGTATGGAGTAACCCATCCACCAACCTACCCAAGTGTTTGTTATTAAGAGATTCAATGTTTAACTTCTCTACAAACATTAGAAGTCATTTTGTCACAAGAAAAGATTGTGATCCCACCTTTTGATAACTAACGCTTAAATAGGTGGGTGGCTACACCAATCCTAACTACTGATTTGTTATTATAGTATGAAGTAATCTACCCACCCACCCAAGTGTTTGTTACAAAGAGATTCAATATTTAATCTCCCTACAAAAGTCATTTTGTCACAAAAGAAGGTTGTGATCCAACCTCTTGATAATTAACTTGAGTGTGTGGTTGGGGTTTTCTAATTTTAACTACTGACTTGTTATCATAGTATACAGTAACCCACCTACCCACCTACCCACCCAAGTGTTTGTTATCAAAAGATTCAATGTTTGATCTCTCTACAAAAATCATAAGTTATTTTGTCACAAGAAAAGGTTGTGTTCTAACCTCTTGATAATTAACACTTAGGTGGGTAGATAGGCTACTCCAATCCTAATTACTGACTTGTTATCATATTATGGAGTAACCCACTCACCCACTCAAGTGTTTGTTATTAATAGATTTAATGTTTGACCTCTCTTCAAACGTCAAAAGTCATTTTGTCACAAGAGAAGATTGTGATCTAACCTTTTGATAACTAACACTTGGGTGAGTGGGTGAGCTACTTCAATGCCAACTACTGACTTGTTATCATAGTATGAAGTAACACACTTACTTACCCAAGTGTTTGTAATCAAGAGATTTAATGTTTAACTTCTCTACGAACGTCAAAAGTCATTTTCTCACAAGAAAAAGTTGTGATCTAACCTCTTAATAACTAACACTTAGATGGGTAGGTAAACTACTCCAATTCTAACTTCTAACTTGTTATTATAGTATAGAGTAATTAATTGAAACAGTTAGTTGTTAACGTAGGTATACAAACTAAATTAATTGTGTAAACAGTTAAATTTTCTTTATTTTGCTACTAATTTCATTCTTCTTGGTTAATACTTTGTATCTCAAAATGTAAGAAAAAAAAAATACAATAAATTGCGCAAAAAATGACACAGAAAAAAAATAAAGAGTATTTATTGTTTTATTTAAAAATATTTTATAGTTTTAGCAGTAACAGTAGCAAAAATATTAACAAATCTGAAAAAAAATTGTTGATCAATTTATGTGAAAACCGGATACTAAAAAAACACTAAAGAATATAAATAAAATGCGCATATAGTCAAGTAATTATTATTGCTTTATAACAATGATTAATAAATTATTAAGTAAATATTGATTTATATTTGATCGTTTACCCAATAATTCTAATTTTCTTCTATTTTACGCTCACAAACTTATTTTTGAACAATTATTAATATATATCTAGTTATCATTATTATATTATTATAAATGCACATTTGAGATTGATTTAAAAACTGATAAATTGTTATCATATTATCTTACTTTAATCCTAATTCTAGTTTCCTCTTACGGAATCAATGTGTCGACTTATAAATAATCTTCAAGCATTTGAGCGTTACCTTCTGCGTCACATTTATCAGATTTACAACTTGCAATAAGATTTAACTAGAGATATGTATAATACGGAGTAAAAATAGATGCACGGATGCAATACATATATTTTTGGTACAATGTGGGGATGCAATCGTATTTTATTGCATTCTAAAAATGAACATATTTTCAAGCCCTCGTAAAGATTCTCATACTGTAATAACTTTTGCAAGGGTAACAATAAAAATGCATGGCCTCTTTAAATTATAAATGACATTATGCATTATTATTAATGTTGAATGATAATAGGAAATTTTAAAGTAAAAATTTAATGTTAGACAAACTATTTGTTGAATTCAATTGTATCATTTCCTAATCTGCAACAACTGGCGGGCTAAATTACGTGACAGAAATAGTTTTTATTGTAACAACTTCGTCCCTCTATACCTTAATTAAATAATTCTCCTCGGAGTAGTTGCGACGTAAATCATCTAAAAACTAAACGTGGAAGTCTTATCATTGATTTATGAACTTTAATACAATAATTTAATTGCTACTGCAACAAAAATGTGTTATAAAAAGGACTTTATCATATATTAAATTAGTAATAGATTCTGACCAAATTTCTATACTCCAGAGAGTTTATTTAAAAAAAACTTAGTTTACCTTCCGCTATTATTACTTGTAAATATTTAATTAAGATGAAGTATAGTTTATTGAATTTATTATGTACTGGTTATGGAATAAGATGGGTTTCAGGAAATTTTGCACTATCCATTCAACTCGCATTACAAATTTAACACATTGTGCCCGTGTCAACGCGGCTCCTTGGGAAATCATTCACTGTCGATAACCTCACGCAATGTACGCAAGGATTAAACAAGCACTAGAAGTGATTTAACTAGTATAAAAATGTTTACAATTCATTGATCTCGTGAGTATTCTTGAGTTTGCATATCTTATATATTATATAACAACAATACTTATTTTATTATTTTAGATACGCAATTTTTATACTTTTAATGAAAGTAGATCCTTTTTATTTTAATAACTTCCTGATATAAACCTGACGATACTTTACAAAAACACACGATTCATAACCAAAAAATACGATTTTCAATAATTAAATTAATCAAACAATATTAACAAAATATAGCAAATTTACAATGACTTAAGTATAATGCGCAGTGGCATTGTGTACTTACTTTATCTGAAAATCCCTGCACGATTCTTTCTCACCATTATAAGTTCTGCATGTCACGGATTTCATTTCTGATTGTTGCACTGAAGTCACTACACTGGTTTTAGAATACAGTTCCACGCACTTATAACACATCACAATAGTTTTAATTACCTTCAATTTGCAATCATTTTGAGAACTCACCACTACGTATTAACACAGCTGAGGAACCAGCGATTACTGGGAGGGGAGTACTATAACAAACATGGCGTTTGTCTGTGGGAGCAATAGCTGGCTCGGCTATTGCTACGCCGGACAACTTAAAAATAATAATAAATGCAATAAAATTGTTTTACATTGAATATTAGTACAAAATAATATTGTGTAATAAAAACTAAAAATCTTGACAATTATTACTTAAGAAACTACGTAAATTCTTTTCTATATTAAGTAAACAAAATGTATGGTTTTTGATGTTTTTGTTAGAACGCGAAGAAGCTAAAGTACACCATCATCAAGTTTTTATCGCGGCACATAAGATGAATACTAAACTTAACCAAATATAGTTTTAGTCAGAATTCTAAAAATTGTATTAATTTTTTTTCTTAAAACTATTCTGATTGCTACTTTAGTTTGCAGTATACAAAAAATTTGATAATCAAGTGTATTTGAAAGTATCTAAAAACGCATTTATTTCTATAGTTGAATTTTTTTTACTGTTTTCAGTTGTAATTAGACTAAAATACTTTAGCAAAAAATAGTTTGATACTTTCTAAATGTACTAGTGAAAAATAAATCAATATAAATTTTCCAATAAGAGGTTTCATTTTGATATTAAAAAACGGGTATTTTTTAAAAGAAATCAATAAATGTTTATTTCATTGTAAAGACAAAGATATACCATTAACATTTGAAAACGATATCAGTCAAATGGCCGCCACGGTTACGGATAACATCACAAATTTTACCTTTAAGGTCTAGAATCGATTGTAGAGCATTGGCATAGACTTTACTTTTCACGTGGCCACAAAAAAAAGTCTAAAAGTGTTAAATCACAAGATCTTAGTGGCCAATTGTAATTACCTATTCGAGAAATAACACGGTCAAGAAACTTGTCTTGCAGTATTGCGATTGTTTTGTTGCTTGTGTGGCACGTAGCGCCGTCTTGCAGAAAATAAAAGTCGTACACATCAATATCTTCCAATTCGGCCATCTATTCACCGTAACAGTTGCACCAGCCTCATTTTCAAAACAGTAAGGTTCAATAACACCGTCAGCCCAAAAAACGGCACCAAACAGTGACACGTTGAGAATGCAAGGACTTTTCAACAATCATTCATAGATTTTCTGAGCCCCAAATGCAACAATTCTGTTTATTAACGTTACCTCCAAAGTAAAAATTGGCCTCATCACTGAAGATGATTTTTCGATAAAATTTTATTTTGATGCAATAGAAAAACCCAATCAGCAAAAATACGACGTTTATAGTAATCGACCGAGTTCTTGTGTAAACTAAACTTAAAAAACCTTAAGATTTAAGTCTTTATGCAAAATACGGTGTAATGTCGTTTGTGGAATGTCTAATTCCAAAGATCGACAAACCTGAGTTACTACGGGCTACATCAGCAATATTCTTATGTGTTCTTGAGCGATGCACACGGTTTCAATTTTTCACATCACAAACTTGTTCCAACAGCTCAAATTTTTCCACCAGGTTTAGTATTGTCGGCCGAGAAGGTGTTTTACGACGATTTAAAAACTGCTTTAGTTTTGCGAACTGTGACTGAAATTTTTTTACCATTTTTGTAGTGAATTTTAATAATTTCAATGCGTTGTTGAAGCGTGTATCGTTCTATTTTTATTAATAGCGTAGTTTTTACTTGTTAATTGTTAAAAGATAATAGCTTCAAAATTGACTGCTGCCCAAATAGCCTGCTATTCAAAATTAAACTTCTTATTGGAAAACCCTATATATGTACAACAAATCACTGGCCCAAGCATTTGTGGACTTCTATAAAGCTTTCAACGCAGTTCAGTTAAATGCCATTATAGAGGCCATAAGAAAAAATTGCATAAATTACAGATACTTAGTGAATTTACATAAAAACACTAATTTCAAAAAAACACCATATTTACAAAACTGTTTATAATTGTTTTAAAGTAAACCCCAAGAAACTAAATTGGAACACAAGAAGCATCACCACAAATGGTTCAAAATTTAACAGTTTTTGCTTTGCAAATAGCATAGTCTTTATAGCTGACAACCTAGGGAAACTAAGACAAATGTTAGAAGAACTTTACAATATAGCTTGAAAATTGATTTGAAGATCTATTTTTTTGAAAATAAAAATAATGACACATTTGGTACCAAGTAAAGACTCCAATTTTAAAAACGCAAACATGGATCTAATCTACAAATACATATACCTTAGTCATTAAATCAGAATAACCAGAGATAATCAAACATGTAAAGTAAACAAAAAAATCAAGCTTGCTTAGGCAGCGTATGAAAACCTCAGTAACATGCTTAAAAATAAAAGTTTATAATCAATGTATTTTGTCTGTCCTTTAACATACATTAAATTACATATTAAACAAAAACTTTAACTCTGATTGCCAATTTAGCAAATTAATTTAACGCAAAATAGAATGATCAATGTTAAAAAATCCTACAACAAAACCTAAGTAGTAGACGTAGTTAAACCAATAACAAAACTTAAATAAACAACGAAAGTCAAATTACAAAAATGAACCAAAAAACTATTAGAGTGGAGACTAAGAACAGACAAACAAAACAGAAGAAAACTACCTACGCGTTGGACCAACTACCCTCAAAAATTTGCAAAAATTAGATTTAAGAAACGCAAAACAAAAGACAATGAAGGACTATAGAAAACTATGAAGCAAATGTTAGTAGTCAGAACGAGCTGAGTAATTATGATAATAATGTAGAAATAAAAATGTCAAAGTTACAGCAACATTATGTTACAATACTAGAAACTTGAGTGCTAATAGTAGAATGCGTTTTAAATTTAGCAACTCTCTTTCAAATGTCAACTTTTTTTTTACGTGGTGCAACTTTATATTACTAACAAAGCAATAGTAACCAAGCATCTTTCAAGATAAGAAGTCTTTTCTACTGTGGTAATGGTCTTTTTAGTAAGTGGACAAGCAAGTAGTCTTTGTACTAGATTCAAAAACTTACATCTAATATCAAATTAATCTTTTAGGATCAACGGTATAGAGATAAAAAGAATTAAAGAAAACTATTATATTAAAGTCCTCATAAGACAAAACAATTTTTTTCTTAAAATACATTAAATTTGACGAAAATTTGCACAAAAGCGCAAATAACCAAAGAAAGCGACACCCGATCAAAACAATCACTTAAATTCCAAGAAAAAAACTGAGATGTGTGGCAAATAAAACTTAAAAATGTTGATCAAAAATTTGTTAAAAAGGTTGAAGGCAAAAAATCAAAAATCCGCTGCCAACAGTTTGTGCAAAAACTAATCTTTTTTTTAAACGAGACTTAATCCGATTATTTGCAGGAGTTTTTTTTAAATTTTTTTATCCTAAAGGAAACGGGTACGGCAAATCAGAATCTAAAGTCGAAACAACACTTTTTGCCGCAAAGAGGACGTGTTAGGTTCTTTTTACGCGGCTCAATTTGCGGCAAAAAATGATTAATAAAACTATTGGCCAACTTTAAGAATTTGTAAAAAGTAATGTGGTCAAAATTTAAAAAAATTGCTACTAAAACTTTTGCGCGCTCTTTTCTTCTTTTAAATAAGACTAAGCAATTTTTCACGTGCAACCCCTGGGCACTTTTTTGCGCAACCTTACTTTTAGCGTTTTTTACCCTATCCTAGCGGCCTTTAAACAACATCCGTTATTAGAATTTTTGCGCGTTATTTTTCTTTTTTGAACAAGACTAAGCGCGACTTTTCACGTGCAACTTTTAAAAACTTTTATTCCTTCAAGTGCTCTCACTTTTAACATTATTTTACCATTGCGCCACCACTTTTAAACGCAAAAATGCAAAAAACTGAAAGCCCGATTTTGACGAAACTTTGGTTCAAAAATCCGCTACTAGAATTTTTGCGCGTTCTATTCCTGTTTCAAACGAGACTAAACGCAATCTTCTGCGTCGAACCTTTAGACACTTGTTGGCAAAAAAACGATTTTTTTTACTTTTCAAAAAACTGTAAAAAAGGTAATCAAAAGATAGAGACTGTAAAAGGGATGAGTTTTGATATTTTGTGTGGTGAACAGAGCTCTTGGAGAGCAACGTTTTATCGTTTTTTATTTCAAAAAAGTTACGGCCAAAACAAAGGTTTCAAATCTTCAAATGGGACTGTCGGGCGCGAGGTATGCAAACCGACAAGGTCAAGGCGGTTTCAAATTTGTCTCAATTTTCTTGATTGGCAATTCAAAAAAACGCGGATATTTTGGAAACGGTGAGTCGCTGGCGAGAAAAATTACTTCATTAAAAATGGATCTCAAAGAGAGCGTAGAGAAGATTCCGGCAAAAATCTTGGCAAAATTTGACAGGGAGCAAAGATAATTGCAAAAAACTCAAAAAACAACCAAAAATGTTTTCAAGTTCCGGTTTTCACCGTTTTCGTTTTTGCAAATTGGGTAAACCAAACCACCATTTTGAAATTGAAATAGCAATAATAAAAAACAAAAAACTCTAAACGGTAAAGGAAAGAAACGCAATTGCACCTGAAGCTAGCCAACAAACTCATTTGAGTTCCTACCAAACCGAAAGTCCGTGGCTCAAAAAGTTTTTTTTCGGAAATTAATGAAATTTTTAGTTTTATCACTAGTACGTACATATGCTCATGCCGCTAGACTAAAATTTGCAAATGTAGACCAAAGTTTGTAACTTATTCGGTATCTGGGAAATTTGAACCTTTGATTACAATTCCAGAATTGCCGTTTCAATATTTTCAATATTTCACCTTCTAATCCAAACGGGTTTTTTTTTGGTGTATGTTTATTACAAAAAATTGTAAAATTAACATACTTCCAGCCAGCGGAAAGAGACTGTGGCTTCTGTGGCAGGTTGCCCACTAAAACCAAAGTCACATATGCTTGTGCCAACAGACTAGTTTGCAAATGTGAACCAAAAATTGTAATTATTCCGGTTTCTGGTGTAATTTGAACCTCTGATTACCATGTTAGAATTGCCGTTTTAATACTCTCAACATTTATTATGTGTGCTTAAATACTACATGCTCTACCAGTTTCAAAAAATAGAAAATTTGTAGACTCAGATAAAGTTTTAGTAAAAAAAATTAAAGTTTGTATATAAAAACAACATTAACCGTGTAGTAATACTACTTAATAGAATATATACAAATCTGGCAAATTTCCAGAAAAATAGTTAAAAGTAACGTTTATAGCAATCAAACACCTTGTTGGTCAGCAAATAATTGTTCAAGATCATAATCAGAATCTACTAGATTAAAGCAATCTGGATATTTATTGTTTACTTTAGTTAGTGTAAGAATCAAGTCTCAGTTTCCCACTATTGCATCGGTCATCTAAAGCTATTGGTGTATTTTTCTTGAACTGGTTCAATGGTACTTTTTTTCTAAGTTACGAATTGTTTGTAGGTTGTCGGTGATACTAAACCCTTTCCTAAACCCTGCTTGTTTGACTAGCAGATAAAAATCTAGTTTCTTGGATATACGGTTTGTGATGAGAGATATAATATTCCAAAGTAACTTACACAAACACAAAAACTTATTACGGAGTATTTTGATTGCAATATATTTTTTTTTTAATTTTGTCCCTTTTTTTATAGTGTTTCGAGGTTTTTGTACTAGTTTTTTATGTTCTATTTGCGTGTTAATTTGGAATGTAGATTAAACTATTCTATGGTTCATATTAAATTTGATTAGTACCAATACATCTGTACATATTCCTTGCTTGTTACTAAAAATGTAATCAATTTCGTTTTTGACATTTTCATATTCACTTTTTTTGTATCAGTTTTTTAAAGTAAATACAATACAAATTTTCATCTTGTTGTAGTCTATTAGCATTTTTTTTCTATCATTTTTATTCTCCAGTTCTAAGTTATTTATCTTCTTTCCTTTTTTTTGCAATTTTTGCATTAAAATCACCAATAACTGTACAACATTTAGTGTTTTCTGCTCTTCTTACAGTCGTGAGTTCTCATAAAAATTTTCAGCTTCCTTGTTTTCTGATGTACTGGTTGGTGCATTGTATAACTTGAAGCTTATATTTTTTATTTAATTTTAAGATACGTTCAATACAATAGGAAACCATTGAGTACGTTTTAGTTACAAGTTGTTTTAGATTTTTGTGGATCAGTGTTGTTTTGGTATAGCATATAACTAAGATTTAGTATCAATCAGTGCTAGAATTACCGCAATTTTTGGACTGAATTTTGTATAAAAAAACGCGACTTTAAAAACTAAAAAAATATTTTATTTAATACACTTTAATGTTGCATACAATTGTACTAAAATTGTGCAAAATTGTTGTTTTTGCTTGTTTTGCTTGAATTTACTACAAAAATTTGTTTCTTTATATATTTTTTTTTTAATTACACAGAATAACATTTTTTGCACTAAATTTTTCTAGTAAATTGTTATAAAAATGCTTAGAAAATTTAATTGCTGCACAACAATATTTTGCACAAAATTTGTACAAAAAACCAAAAATTACAGAATAACAATTTTTACACTAAATTTGTATAAAATTGGTCAAAGAACCTAACCTAACCTAATAAAAGTACAAAATTGTTTTAAAAATACGGAAAAGCCTTTTTTTGCATACAATTTGCACAAACAATCAATTTTTCTGAAAAAAATTATAAAAAATACACAAAATGACAATTTCTTACACTAAACTTATTTATAAAATTGCTCACAAAATCAAATTGTTGCACAAAACTGTTTATAAATTACGTTGAATTAAAACTTGTTACATAAAATTTACCCAAAAACTAATTTTTCTTATGAGATTAAATAAAAATTACACAAAATTTATATAAAATTGTACAAAACTATTCTGAAATTACGCTAAACCTAATTTTTACATGAAATTAGCACAAAATACCTATCACGATCTGAACCTAATAATTTACGGACTTTTGACTGTAGATTACTTTAATTTTTAATTTTTAATTATCGGGTTCTGTTATACCCTAAAAGAAGTGATTTTATGTTCACTTTTGAGACTCTCTAAAATTTCTTGTGTTTATGCCACCTCTGCCTTTCAAAATAGAAAACAAATTTTTCGATTCTACAATTTAAAACCAATCGCAAAATTTTTTTTTATTCTAGAAACGGTCTACTATAAAAAACGCATATTTTTTAACAAACTTTAATCCAAGAAAGTCTACAGTCATCAATCATACATTTTTAAAAACTTCATAATACAAATTAAAACTTAAAATAATATATTTACTATTTCTAGAATTCAAAAAAAAATTCCTTAAAATTTTAAAGTTGCTACTATAACCAACTGTCTAAACATATTCTTTAAAATGCAAATTAAAGCTTAAAAACACATTATTCTTTTTCTTATTTATTTTTCAAAAAAATAATTTTTCTTTAAATTTTATTTTTCTTCAAAACAACTTGCTCTAAGCTTGGTGGAGAGCCAATTAGAACAAATTGATGTACCAGAACATATTCAAATAATTAAGGCTTGACCAGAAAGAAGCTTTATCCCAGCTAAAGCAGGACATAGAAGCCAGCGTAAAAACCGTCATCATCAAGCTGCCCACTCAGACTTTTTCTTTACCAAAAGCTTTGGCCCCGATTTTGACCAAAAAAGCCCTGAAGAAGCATATATTTGCAACATTTGCTAGGAAAACTCCGGCCCAAGCCTTCCTCAAGAAACTTGCCGCCAAACCAGTTAAACCCGCATTATCAAAAAATGAAGATGCGATGAAAATTCATCAGGATAGCTACGTCAATACACCTATAAAAAAAAAGATTGACTTTGGGGGTCAGCAAAAAAAGGTCAACAAAATTAAAATTTTCAGCGCTTCTGGACCATCAACCGTCATTCTTAAAAGGTCCTTGACCCGGCCAACCTTTAAGACTCATTAATTTTAATAGGAAGCGATTTCAACGCAAAATTGCCTAGATGGGAAAAGACCAAGTGGTGCAACAGGAGAAGCTTGATGAGATGATAACAGCCGTAAATCTTACAATATGTAACCAAGGAGGTAAACCAACGTTTGTAAGAGGAAGATCTAAATCATACATTGACATTACAATAGCAACATGCGTTTCCCCTGAAGTAGTAAGGGGCTGTACAGTGACAAAAGAATTGCTGAAATTACATAAGTACATACAATACAGCACAAACGGAAAAAGGAAAAAAAAAGACAAAAGAGAAAGAAAATGAAACATAAAAAGGATAGATAAAGAAAGGATAAATAGAGTTATGGAAGCAGAGAAAGTGACTGAAAACGAGAACAGAGAGGAAAGATGCAAAAGGTACTCGGAAAAGTTAAGGAGAGAAAAAGAGAAAGAAGAGGAACGTACTGGTGGTGCAAAGAGGTCAAGGAAAGCAGGAAGAAAGCAATACAAATAGCAAGAAAAGTAAAAAAACAAAGAAAAAAAGGAGAAGATTCTGATAAAACTAAAGAAGAACTGAAAAATTACAGAAAGGCTTTACAAGAAGCGATCAAAGACAGTAAGAAAATATGCTGGAAAAAAATGCAAGAATCTATAGACAAGGATCCTTGGAGCAAACCATACAAAATAAATAAATTAGAAAAAATAAAGGCAGTGTGCCTAAAGAAAGAAGAGAATGAAGTAGTAATCATTAAAAAAATGTGTTTCTCACTGGGGGAATAGTAGAAGAACCAGCAGGAATAGCTGACAAAACAAAAGCAGTCCCTGCAACAGTGGAGGAGATAAAACGGATTATAAAAGAACTACCTAATATCAAAGCACCAGTTACAGACGAGATAACAACGGAGATAGTGAAGGCAACGCTAGAGGAAAATGAAATACAGATAACACAAATAATAAACAGATGTCTGAAAAAAAAAAAATTTTTGGCTTGCTGGAAAGATACAAACCTATTACTAATTGAGAAAAAGAAGGAAGCAGCTGATATGCTTAATTAACACATTAGCAAAAATTATGGAAAAACCTATCGTAAGAAGAATTGAACAAGAAATAGAAAAAAAAAGAGGATAGGAACAAGAACAATATAGATTTACAAAGGGAAGAACGACTCTAGGAGCCAATGAAAAAATAAATGCCATAGCAAAAGAAGCAAACAGTAGACCATACAAAAAAAGACATCATTGTGTCATAATAGTGCAAGATATACAAAATGCGTTCAACAGCATGCTATCGGAAACAATTATAGAAGCAGCAATAAAAAGAGAACAAACAAATAAATCTACCAAAGTAATATCGAGCTACGTTTAGGAGAGAAATCTACTAACATAAAATGATAAATTTAGGCTGACTAGAGCAGTACCACAAGATTCTGCACTAGGTCCTATACTATAGAATTTAATTTATAATCAGCTACTCAGGATACCGCTGCCGGAAAGAGTGACAATATTGGCATTTGCGGATGATGTGACTCTGGTAGGTAGAGATATAGACATAAAAGTACTAAATGAAAGATTAGAGTTGGCAATAGAGATAATAAAGAGAAATAAAAGGTTAGATCTGGCTCCGCAGAAAACGGGCGGCATAGCTATCCGAAAAGAAGACTAAACAAGAGAGGACCAGGAAAAGAGGCAAGAAGGCTAATAGCAACAGCGGCTAGAAGTAAATAAATTATTGTATGCTGCAGAAACATGGGAAAAAGCTTTAAAGACAAAAAAAAACAGAAAAGAAGTAAGAATAACTACTCACCGGACATGGATCTTTTGGAAAGTACTTACAAAAAATAAATAAGATAAAGAAAAAAAAATGAATATTTTGTGCAAATTGCTCAATAAGAAAACGCTAGAAAAAGTATTGAAAAACAAAGTAGACAAATCTACAATCATTAAAATATGCCTGAGTGACAATAATAAATAAAAAGCACTAAGAAACTATGCAACGACATTACTGAAGAAAAAGTTAGAGAAGTTTCAAACTTTCGCTTTAAGGTTTAGGTAAACCAAAATGGAAGAAAACACACAAATTAAAAGCTACAGAAGACAAATAAAAAATGAGCAAGAAGCTATATAGAAGCAAAAAATATGGAAAAAAGTAATAAAGAAAAAAGAAACAAAGAAGGTCAAAACAACTATGCTTGCCAATTAATGGAAGGTAAATAAAAAGACAAGAGAAAAACATATAATGAAACATTAGTACCAACAGAAATTGCAGAAATAAGAAGAAAAAGGAGAAAACTGTTCAAAGAAAATAAGTTGACGGAATTGACTAAACAATTTCCAAACAGAAAATACGGCATCTTGAGGTTAACAGAAAATACAACTTTTTAAGTAGTCATAGTATATTTGGCAATCAGGGGACACAAAAAACTAATCCCAAATGGAGATTCAAGAATCTCATTAGAAGTTAAACTGTCAAATGTAGGACTATCAAAAAGAATGCGCTTAATAGAGCTGGAGTGATAAGCCGGATATGATGCCGCAGCAGACTAAATTTTGCAAAGCCAAAACCAGCCTACCTCAAACTAGTACCACATTAGAAGTAATGACTAGAACAAATTAACAGCAGGTTTTACGCAGAGATAAAACCGAAAGGTATTGCCATGCGTTAGTTATTTTCAAGGGCCATTTGTTGAAGCCAACACCTCACTACGGCTTTAAAAAAAAAACTTTAAACCTATGAATGTAATTATCAACCGCGCTGTAAATGTCGTCAATAGAATCCGATTGTTTCCATTTATGCACTTGGACTTCTGTGCAGTGATTGTACATTGCAAAACCAACAAACTTCCACAGGAAGCTAAAAGCAGAAAAATACTGTTTCTCACCTGCGCAAGAAATAGCACACTGTCTGTAGGTGCAACTTATCATATGCGTGCGTTAAGTGCGCCTGAGCTGATTCTTCAAATGTAAAAAAGTCTAAGCATGTAGCTACATGCGTTTGTAGTAGATTGCACACCGCTAATTACAAAAGTTGGTAGTTTACTACAAACTAAAAGGATGCTGCAACAGCAAGGCTTACAGTAAAGCACCCGCTTCCGCTTCACCTAGAAGTTCCCACAACGCTCATAAGGAGCCAGAGACGGAGCTACCTGTAAGCAAGGGTCTGCTATGCGGAAAGACCTACAAACATAAGGGGGGGCAATGTATGTTTCAAATCCTAATGTCTTTAAAAATTACAAAATAAAGAATAAATAAATGACAAAATTAAACTTTTTAAAAATTAAATTTATGAAAAAATATTCTAAACTAAAAAACATCCATAGACGCGTTTCGAGGTTTACCTCTCATCAGTATGGCTTTATTTATTTAAACTAATTGAATTTTAACTTACTTCGTCAACATTGTTCACCACCACAATTCAAAGTGAATATTTTAAAGGGTGTATTGACTATTTATACTAACTGACTTAATGACTTTATTTAATGGCTATGTTTAATAGCATTCTGAGAATGAACAAATTATTTCGGGATAATAAGCTGATGGAAATGACATGAAAGAATTAAAACAGAAATTTGAAAATTACAAATAGAATACATTTTTTGCATAAATTATAATTACTATTATACAATTTCGTGTATATCAGAACATATATAAAATATATAAAGAAGAGACGCAATGTCCTCAAATGAGACAGTTGTAAAAGCAATAATTTCGAATAAAGCCTAGTTAAATAGGTAAATTTATACGAATGCCACAACGACATATGTAGCGCTCGTTACTATTTGTTCAATCGGACAACCCAATAATAACATTTAAAAATTAAATTTATGAAAAAATATTCTAAACTAAAAAACATCCATAGACGCGTTTCGAGGTTTACCTCTCATCAGTATGGCTTTATTTATTTAAACTAATTGAATTTTAACTTACTTCGTCAACATTGTTCACCACCACAATTCAAAGTGAATATTTTAAAGGGTGTATTGACTATTTATACTAACTGACTTAATGACTTTATTTAATGGCTATGTTTAATAGCATTCTGAGAATGAACAAATTATTTCGGGATAATAAGCTGATGGAAATGACATGAAAGAATTAAAACAGAAATTTGAAAATTACAAATAGAATACATTTTTTGCATAAATTATAATTACTATTATACAATTTCGTGTATATCAGAACATATATAAAATATATAAAGAAGAGACGCAATGTCCTCAAATGAGACAGTTGTAAAAGCAATAATTTCGAATAAAGCCTAGTTAAATAGGTAAATTTATACGAATGCCACAACGACATATGTAGCGCTCGTTACTATTTGTTCAATCGGACAACCCAATAATAACATTTAAAAATTAAATTTATGAAAAAATATTCTAAACTAAAAAACATCCATAGACGCGTTTCGAGGTTTACCTCTCATCAGTATGGCTTTATTTATTTAAACTAATTGAATTTTAACTTACTTCGTCAACATTGTTCACCACCACAATTCAAAGTGAATATTTTAAAGGGTGTATTGACTATTTATACTAACTGACTTAATGACTTTATTTAATGGCTATGTTTAATAGCATTCTGAGAATGAACAAATTATTTCGGGATAATAAGCTGATGGAAATGACATGAAAGAATTAAAACAGAAATTTGAAAATTACAAATAGAATACATTTTTTGCATAAATTATAATTACTATTATACAATTTCGTGTATATCAGAACATATATAAAATATATAAAGAAGAGACGCAATGTCCTCAAATGAGACAGTTGTAAAAGCAATAATTTCGAATAAAGCCTAGTTAAATAGGTAAATTTATACGAATGCCACAACGACATATGTAGCGCTCGTTACTATTTGTTCAATCGGACAACCCAATAATAACATTTAAAAATTAAATTTATGAAAAATTTAATTTTTAAATTATTTATTTTAAATTATTATTTATGAAAAATTTAATTTTTAAATGTTATTATTGGGTTGTCCGATTGAACAAATAGTAACGAGCGCTACATATGTCGTTGTGGCATTCGTATAAATTTACCTATTTAACTAGGCTTTATTCGAAATTATTGCTTTTACAACTGTCTCATTTGAGGACATTGCGTCTCTTCTTTATATATTTTATATATGTTCTGATATACACGAAATTGTATAATAGTAATTATAATTTATGCAAAAAATGTATTCTATTTGTAATTTTCAAATTTCTGTTTTAATTCTTTCATGTCATTTCCATCAGCTTATTATCCCGAAATAATTTGTTCATTCTCAGAATGCTATTAAACATAGCCATTAAATAAAGTCATTAAGTCAGTTAGTATAAATAGTCAATACACCCTTTAAAATATTCACTTTGAATTGTGGTGGTGAACAATGTTGACGAAGTAAGTTAAAATTCAATTAGTTTAAATAAATAAAGCCATACTGATGAGAGGTAAACCTCGAAACGCGTCTATGGATGTTTTTTAGTTTAGAATATTTTTTCATAAATTTAATTTTTAAATGTTATTATTGGGTTGTCCGATTGAACAAATAGTAACGAGCGCTACATATGTCGTTGTGGCATTCGTATAAATTTACCTATTTAACTAGGCTTTATTCGAAATTATTGCTTTTACAACTGTCTCATTTGAGGACATTGCGTCTCTTCTTTATATATTTTATTAAAAATTAAACTTTTTTCCGAAACCGTCTCGGAATATGCTTTTTTATTTTTTGCGGTAGGGTTCAAAAATCCTAGCTCTGTTAAAATTCAGTTGTTACTCCGCTTGGTTCAAGCAAGTGACAGTGCAACTTTTTAGAAAGATTTCCTCGCTAGCCCAAAAAACTAAAAAAGTCAAATGCACATTATGAGTTATTCTCTATGCTACCTTAGACACAAGATAATATGGTTTTTAGATAGCAGAAGTACTATCTACTCCAACTCATATTAAAAAGGAAAATTGAAAGCGGTTTTGAGAGAAAGCAAAAGTCCTGGCCTGGGAACATTTGCAAATAGACTAGAATCCAAACAGCAGGACAACTTATTAAGCTGTATATGCATTTGTCAAAGTAATCGCCAACATCAAGAAGACCGAACACGCACATGAAAGAAGAAGATAAGTTTAGTTTCGGTTTAAGTTAAATTTTGAATATATTTTTTTTTTAAATGTAGTTTTGAAAGATGTTATTGCTTACAGCAGTTTTTATTAAATTTAATTTTATAAAATTAATAAAAAAATCTAAAACTAGTATACTAAGTCTGAGTTTAAATTATGAATCTTAATTTTTCAAAATATTGCTTTCAGAAATAATTTAGTTTGCTGCAGTTTTTATAAAATTTGATTTAAGTTAGATAATTAATCAAAAATATTTAGAATATTTACTGACAATTGTTTATTTTTGTTAATAATTGTCAACTAGTATACTAAGTCTGAGTGAAAGTTTAAATAAAAATATAATTATAATATTTTAGTTTGCTTGCTGCGATTTTATAAAATTTGCGATTAAATATTTAATAATTATTATTAATTTTTAAGAACTAATAACTACAATAACAAAAAAATTATTATTAGTTATAAATAAATAATGGTTTTCAAACATCACAATAAGTGGGGTCAAATCCTTTTTTATTTTGCGTTTGAATTTATATTAAAGCGCTGGACACAGCTCCAATTTTCAGTAATGTTATAATCTTTATCACATTGTCCTTCTGATAAAAAAATGAGTAATCAATCGTCCGTCTAGACAAATTTGCAGTAATAAAATAAATATAATCATAATAGATTTTTCTTTAGTGATATTTATAATAAAAAAGATAAATCATATTTATAATTAAAATTGTTTAGTGGAAAATGCGGTTATATACAAATGGATGAAATATTCATCTTCATTGGATGTGCTTTAAATTCCACGCCAGTTTTTTAATCCTCTGTCACAGGTTATGACGAGGGATCTGGATAAAACGAAAATCCTAATTATAACAATATGCCGACTGTACGATTTATCCGTCAACGTCACATTTATTATTCTCCCCGTATTTATATATAAATAATTAAATCCCAACCAAAAATAATAATACAATCCGTTGGCGACATGCTCTATGTATAGTAATAATCAATTTAAGTACACCTAGCGCCATCCTTCGCATCATTGAGAAATCAAGATAATTCTATTTATAAGAATTAAGTAATTCGATAGCGCCGAAAATATTAAAATACACGTGGTGTTAGTGCATAGTGGACGTTCGCGACGTGCCGGTGATAATACTATTTGAAAAATGGGTAAAAAGAACCAAGCCAAATCGGCGAAACCAAACAAAGCCAAACATAACCTCACCGGGGCGCAGAAAAAACAATTAGAATTGGTAGACAAATTGCTTCGTTTAACTGTACAATCACCCAACGCTAACGTCCTGAAGGAATTAGAAGCATACAAGGAAATACACGCGTTAACAGAGAAAATTAACGGTTTGGAAAACAACATCGGTGGGAAGGAATTGTCGCCAAGTAGACACAGAGAGGGCGCACTAGACCGGTTCACCGCATGGCTTAAAGAAAACGGCGCTAAATTCGATGGCGTCAGTATATCCGAATTCCCCGGCTACGATCTCGGCTTAAAAGCCGAAATGGATATAGCCGAAGGGTCGCTTCTTATAGCTATACCGAGGAAAATAATGCTCACGCTAGATTCAGCTTTAAGAACAAATCTGGCTCCCTTACTAGAAAAAGATGCTATATTAAAAAACATGCCCAATGTAGTTCTAGCTATGTTCTTACTAGTTGAAAAATTCAGGGAAAATTCTTTCTGGAAACCGTATATTGATGTATTACCCAGCAGCTATTCAACTGTTTTATATTATGATATTTCTGATTTGGAAGCTTTAATTGGATCTCCGACGCTTAAATTAGCTTTGAAACAAATCAAAAGTATTTGCAGGCAATACGCGTACTTTTATAAAGTAATTAATACTTCTGATGAGCCCGTTTGCAAGGAGCTGCGAGGGAAATTTACTTATAAAGAGTATTGGTGAGTCAATATTTCAGGATCTGTAATTTGTTGTTATTTACTCGGGATTATGTTTAATTATTAATTAAATTCAATTTTTAATTAATAAAATTTTTATTGGTTATTTTATAGCGATTTTTGTATAATTAAGAGGGCGCTTTGAGATTAATTGGATTGATAAATTTTTAAAACAAACTTGGTACTTTGATTAATTGCAGCGTTTATTAATATGTGATTTATTTTGTTGATTAATGTGATTTTCAATATTTATTTTTAATTTAATCTTGAATTGTGGATAAATGATATTCAAATGAATCGTATATAGCTTGAATTGAAATTTTAAAATGTGGTTATTTCAAATAGATAAAAAAATAATTTTAGTAATGGCATTGTAATGTATGCAACTTTATATGCACGTTTTTATTAGCAATTGGATTTTATTCATTACATTTTATGCAATTGTCAGTGGCGGAGCTAAGATTTTTCCAAAATACTGTTACTAAAACTGTCAAACAATTTCCAGTAATAATTTACTTTGACAGAAATATAGCAGATTTGTTAAATAGTATTCTAAACAAAATGACAACATTATTTTTAAGTTACTGTAATGTGTGTTTTCTATACTGTAAAAAATATAGGTACATCTGTCAAAAATTACTAAATTGTCAAAAATATTACTACATTTGTCAAAAACTGTCAAATAGTTTTCAGCATAGTTTCAAGTTAGCATAAATCCACCAAGTATGTCAAACTGTTTTTTAAACTGTCAAAAATGTTTCTACTTCGTCAAAAAAATCTAAAAAGTTACTGAAACTGTAAAAAAAAAAATTACAGCAATGTAATAAAATAGGTACCATCTGCTGATATGTTAAATTGTATTCTAAACTGTCAAAAAAATATTATCATATTTTAAACTGTCAAAAATATTACCACATCTTTCAAAAAGTAGCTAAAAAATCCAAAAAGGTTCACATTTTTTGTTTAATTTACAGTAATAATTTATGATGAAAGAAATATAGCAGACCTGTCAAATAGTATTCTAAACTGCCAAAAATACTGTCAAATTTGGCAGATCTGTCAGTTAGGATTTTAAAATGTTCAAAATGTTACTACAGCATTAAAAAATCACTAAAAAAATTAAGAAGTTACTAAAAGTGTCAAACAATTTACAGCAATGTATAAATATACTATAAGTTAGAAGATATGTCAAATGGTATTCTAAACTGTTACTAAAACTGTCAAAATAATATAATATAATAAATTGAATTTTAAACTGTCAACATTGTTACTGAACCTGTCAAACAGTTTACAGAAATGTGATAACACTCATTGAATCTGCTCTCAAATTATATTCAAAATTGTCAAAAACATTACTACATCTGTCAAAAAGTTACTAAAACTATCAAACAGTTTACAATAATATTATAATTTGGCAGAAATGTATAAAATCTGTCAAATAATAATTTAAACTGTCAAACTGTTTGCAGCAACATGTCTTTGGCAGTATTTGTTGATGCTCTACTATACACCTCAGCTTTTTTTTTTAATTAGAAATTTATTAGGCGGAGTTAAGCAATAATCCCTACAGCTTTCGCCAATATTGACATGTATGCATTGCATATTCTGATAGACATTACCTTCTGTGTCTTAGTTTTTGAGACAACAATTTTATTGTTTGTCGGGTACTGTATGTCAAGCTGATGCCTTCTACAGCAACTGCAACTGAACAACGCCTGCGAGAATTTTTGTTTTGATGCTCTTTTGTTCTTGAAGTCCTTCAACATTGGGCATCATACTACTTAGGGCAGATGCCGATTTTTTATTGGTCTTTCTGACATGTTAGATATTTAACAGTTTTGCTCAGCGTAACTACCGTACCAAGGATGTTAAAGTGAATCTGGGCAATTTTTTTTGACGTCAGAAGTACCGCCTCGTTTTTTTGCGGTGCTATATTCAGATCTTTTCTGTCTATCCAATTTGTTACACGCAAAAGTCTAGTGTTGACCATGTTTATCAGTGATTGTTAACTTTTGTCGTCGTGATCATTTCCACGTTGTCTGCAAAGCGAATTAATGTTCTAAAGGGTTGGGTCTAACACTGACTTCTGTGGGACATCACTGCTTACTTTGACGGTTTTTATCCTATTTCTGCTTCTAAAATATTTTTTTTTAGATCAATTTAAGTCATCTTTGATCAACTGTTTTGCTTATTTCTTCCACCATTGCTACATCTTTCACATGATTTGTTATTTTATTTTTAAGGAGCGATAAACTTGCCGGTTTTTGGTTTTTTACCTGCCTTGTTAGGTTTATACAGTACAATTTGTATTATTGTGTCAGCAAAGATATTCTATTATCGTTTTGAACATAAGCCTTAATCTTCTAGCTCGTTTAGTTTTGTTGCAGAGCATGGCCTTTGATAGTTTTAAAAGATGAAAATACTTTTCTATCATCAGCCTCTTCTTGTGCGCCTCTGTTTGCAGTATGAGAGAGTATATGTATCTTGACACATAACATATGAATAATGAAATGAAAGACTTGTATCGCCATCTAATTGCAATTTTTAATACTAAAATGTCCGCATTAATTGGTATGGCTTTTATACGATTTTGAATCGTCAAGGTTATGATATGAATTAATAATTTATTCAAAATCAGTCAATCGAATCACAGCAAACCTCGTCAGTATGTCTTGTACGACCACGGCATCGCATGATAGCGAAGACAATTTTGAATAAATATTTCTGTGCTTATGAACACAAATGATAATATAAATAATGAAACGAAAGAAAGGAAAGTCTTTTTCATAACATAAAATATTTTTCGTTCATTGTCAGAAAAAGCGAGTGAATGGGCTATTTTAGCCACCTCTTCTTTTGTTTTGCATTGACTTCTAAGCCGCCGAACATGTTGATTGCACTACCAATCGCCCTTTTGCTTGAGAAAAATTCTTGTTACATGGAAAAATGTGTTGGACCTTTATGTAGTTTGTAACCTCAGACTTCTTCGTTTACTAATTGGAAATTGCGAAAGATTCCTTAATCTTTAATATCCGTCTTTGGATTAGTCTCATTCTAGTTTTTTTTACTTTTTTTTATGCTATCTCTGAAACTATTGGTTTTCTTTGACTAGCGAATTATTAAATTTTATTTCTTGTGACTCATGTACTATCTGTTTTAGCTAGTCAGTCAGTTTTTTGGTCTGCAGTTTCTCAATAATCACAACTAATACGCTGACATTTGATTAGCATATCCACTAAGTTTTGGTTTGCTATACAGAAGGATTTTAATCTGTTTTTGCTTTTTTGCACTGATGTGTTAGTTTTTGCTTTTTCTCTATTGGTGAGGTCAGAGGCCGAGGCCGGGTTTCCAGAGTTGTGTGCACCTTCAAGGCGTGGTGATCTGAGAAGTTTCTTCTATGCGAACGCATCTTTTTTCATTTCTAATTGCATTGTCGGGTTGTCATTATGATTAGTTGTTAGTTTTTTCTTTACAGAATCTATGGAGCAACTCAGTTTGTGGCCGGGTTGGGATTGCACACTTTTTAAACTGTAATGATTTGTGGCTTAGTTTAATAAAATAGCCAAATAAAGATAGAAAGCTTAGCAGCTTTTAAGGCAAGAGTAAAAAAAAGAACAAAAAACAGTTTACATGTAGTCTGATAAACTTTAAGAAAGCAATTGCACGACTACCTACAATAGACATGTATAATAAATTCCAGTTTTTTTTATAGACACCAGAACCTTAAGTATCAAACACAATCAGCTTCGAGTATGTTGAACAAAATTAGTCTGAGATACAACATTTTGGTACTTCAGCCAAAAATGCTGGAACACCTTTGTTGAACTAATAGAGGATGGAAAGGTGGGGCCAAAATCAACTTCTTGCAAAGTGGTGACTTTTAACAGCATTATTTTACTACGTATAAAAAGTCAGAAAACACTACAATCCGACCATAGACTGTCAAAAAATACTATTTATAGAATGTAAAAAATAGCAAGTGTCAAAATATTGTCATAAACTGTTAATTCTACTTACGACAAGTTGAAAATGTCAAAATCTATTCATAAAATATAAAATGTTTTTAAAAATAACTAAAATTTGGTCAAAAACTGACTTTATAAAAAAGCAAAATCCTGTTATGAAATTTTAAACAGTTGACACAAAGCACCAAAATCCGGCCATAAACTGTTAAAAAGTGTAAAACTTTTTATGAAATTTTAAAAATAGTGAAATCTATCTATGAAATTTCAAAATTATTGTTAAAAAACCAAGATTTAACTAAGTTTTTACAAAACCAGTCAAAAATGCACTGAATATAGTTTTGAAGAAAAGTTAAGGTACTAAAAAGATGCAGAATTTTATTATTTTCATAAAGTTTAAATAAAGTTAAAAAAAAAGACTTTTGGGGCGATGTAAAAAGCTGTAAAACGCACAATAATTACAAATATTTTGTGAGTTAGGTTGTCTTGGTTTAGAGCCAATTTCTTTAAATATCTTGAGAGTTAGAACAAAAGTTAACATGTTGACTAAAAGTTGTGAGGAATCTAATTTTTAACAAATATTATAGGACATTTAAACTATCAAAATAACTTAAAACGGATTTAAGAAGTTGTTCTTTTGGATTAAAATAAACTGTGAAATAGAAAAAGTTGGAGTTTGTATAGAATTGGCAAAAAACTTTTGATGATATTTGAAAAGTTAAGCAGTCAACATGAATGGTGTTAGAGCTAATAAACATCTTAAAAGTTATAACCATTGAAGGAAAAGTTATAGTATAAAATTTGATGAAATATTTTTTTACAAAGTTTATAAGAGTTGTTTTTTAATAGTTTAAAGTTACAGCTTTCAAAACTATAGACAACTTTGTTTTGGAATTTTTTTAATAACCTTTAATGTTTCATAAAAGATGCGTGTAATAATATTTTTACAAAATTAAAAAAAAAATGTTTCTTGTTCTATTGTTTAAAAACCGGTTTTAGTATTTTTTTTTTATTATTTCAGGGATTGCTGAAGTTAGAAAAAAGCTTTCAAATAGGAAAGTTTTCTAGAGATTAACTGTTCATAAATAATTTTTCATGATACTTTGATAGCTGAATCCAGAAAGTATGTATTTGTAGCAAATTTCTTCAAATATCTTAATAAAAATTGGATAAAAAGTTATAAAAGAAAAGTAGCAATTAACCCTAGTTTAAACTGTGAGTTCTTACTCATGTTCTGGAGTGACCCACTTACCCGCCCAAGTGTCCGTTATTAAGGGATTGGATGATACCATCAGCTCTTGTGACATAGAAACTTTTAACGCTTGCAGAGTAGAGTAACTTTTAATTTTTTGATAAGTAACATTTGTGTGGGTGGGCCGTAACCCCAGATCAAACTATCCGTTTCCCCCAGCCCAAGTGTTCGCGATGAAGAGAATGGATGCCAACATCAGCTCTTGTGACATAGAAACTTTTACTGCTTGCAGAGTGGAGTAACTTTTAATTTCTTGATAACTAACACTTGGGCGGTTGGGCGGGAACCCCAGTTTAAATTATCTGTCAGTACTCTTGTTCGAGAGTGACCCACCCATCCTCCGAAGTGTCATCAAGAGATTGGATGTCACCATCACCTCCTTTGATATAGTCACTTTTAACGCTGTCAGAGAAAAGAAATTTAATTTCTTGTTAACTAACATTTGGGTGGGTGAGCGGTAACTCCAGATCAAACTATCTGTTCGTACTCATGTTCTGAAGTGACCCACCTACCCGCCCAAGTGTTTGTCATCAAGATATTGGATGTCACCATCACCTCCTTTAATATAGAAACTTTTAACGCTGGCAAAGAAAAGAAATTTAATTTCTTAATAACTAACACTTGGGCGGGAAGGCGGAAATCCCAGTTTAAACTATCTGTCTGTACTCATGTTCTGAAGTGATTCATCCACCCGTCCAAGTGTCCGTCATCAAAAGATCACCTTCTTTAATATAGAAATTTTTAACGCTTGCAGAGAAAAGAAATTTAATTTCTTGATAACTAACACTTGGGCGAATGGGCGGGAACCCCAGTTCAAAGTATCTATCCGTACTCATGTTCTGGAGTGACTCATCTACCCGCCCAAGTGATTGTCTTTAAGAGATTGGATGTCGCTATCACCTCGTTTGCTTTAGGAACTTTTAACGCTTGCAGAGAAAAGAAATTTAATTTTTTGATTAATAACACTTAGGCGGGTTTTAGGAATACCCAATTTAAACCATTCGTCCGTACTAATGTTCTGGAGTGACCCACCTACCCGCTCAAGTGTTTGTCATCAAGAGATTGGAGGTTACCATCAGCTCTTGTGACATAGAAACTTTTAACGCTTGGAGAGAGGAGTAACTTTTAATTTCTTGATAACTAACACTTTGGCTTGGGAACTCTAGTTTAAATTATTAGTTCGAACTCATGTTCGGGAGTGACTCACCCATCCGCCGAAGTGCCCGTTATCAAGAGATTCGATGTCACCATCAGCTCTTGTGACAGAAACTTTTAACGCTTGCAGAGTAGAGTAACTTATAATTTCTTGATAATTATCTGTCCGTACTTATGTTCTGGAGTGACACGCCTACCCGTCCAAGTATCCGTTATCAAGAGATTGGATGTCAACATCACCTCTTTTCCTATAGGAACTTTTAATGTTTGCAGAGAAATGAAATTTAATTTTTTGATATTTAACACTTGGGCGGGTGAGCGGGAACCCCAATTTAAACTATCCGTTTGTACTAATGTTCTGGAGTGAACCACCCACTCGCCCAAGTGTTTGTTAACAAGAGATTGGATGTCACAATTATCTCTTTTGACATAAAACTTCTAGCGCTTGCAGAGTAGAGTTACTAATAATTTCTTGATAACTAATACTTGGGCGGTTGGGCGGGAATCCCAGTTTGAACTATCTGTCTGTACTCATGTTCTGGTGTGACTCATCCACCCGCCCAAGTGTCCGGCATCAAGAGATTGGATGTCACCATCACCTCCTTTAATATAGAAACTTTTAACGGTTGCAGATAAGAGAAATTTAATTTATTGATATCTTATACTTGGGCGGGTGGGCGGAATCTCTAGTTTAAACCGGCCGTCTGCACTCACGTTCTGGAGTGACCCAACCACCCGACCAAGTGTCCGTCATCAAGAGATTGGATGTCACCATCACCTCTTGCGACATTGCGACATAGAAATTTTTAACGCTTCCAGAGTAGAGTAACTTCTAATTTCTTGATAACTATTACGTGGGCGGAAACCCCAGTTTAAATTATCTGTTTGTACTCATGTTCTGGAGTGATCCACCTAGCCGCCCAAGTGTCCGTCATGAAGAGATAGGATGACACTATCACCTCCATTAATATTGAAACTTTTAACGCTTGCTGAGAAAAGAAACTTCTAATTTTTGATAACTATCACTTGGGCGGGTGGGCCGGAACCCCAGTTTAATCTATCCATTCGTACTTATATTTTGGGGTGACCCACCCACCCGTCTAAATGTCTGTCACCAAGTAATAGGATGTCACAATCACGTCTTGTGACATAGAAACTTTTAACACTTGCAGAGAAAAATAACTTTGAATTTTTGATAACTAACACTTGGGCGGGTGGGCAAGAACCCCACTTATGTTTTGGAGTGACCCACCTACCCGCTCAATTGTCCGTTATTAAGAGATTGGATGTCATCATTACTTCTTGTGAAAAAGAAACTTTTAAAGCTTTCAGAATAGAGTAACTTTTAATTTTTGTATTCTAACCCTTGGGTGGGTTTAAACCATCCGTTCGTACTCATGTTCTAGACTGGATTACAGTAAATGCATGTGTTGCTTTCATTTTTCGATTCTTTTTGAGTCTCGTACGAGCCATGTTCTATCCAAATTTGGTCAGAAAGTAGTCAGTTGTAGGTTTGGTATGAGGTGTCTGATCCACTGTGCAACTCTTTTGGTTGTTGTCATCATTTGATGGTTTTTTCTTTTTTTTAGATTTAGCTTGTGGTGTTGCGGGTCAAGCGATTTTGCATTAATGTCTCCAAAAATTATTATTATTTTTTGACCTAGTTCCTATGACTAAAAACATCGCATTTCCTAATATCGATCCTCTTTCTTATCTTACAGTCGATTCAGTCAATTTTTATTTGTTTCTGTTGATTATGCGCTTTGCAGCATCTCGTTTCTGTAGCTGATTGCCGTTTTGTGTTGGCTGCATTGAGACGATTGTAGCCCGATGTGCGGAGACATATATTTTTTTATGTAAGTTTATTTTTATCAATGCTGGCATCTATATCGGTAATATGGACGATCGTGTTATTTGTTTTGATGACTGCTTCTGTATTTTTGCTCTGAATAGTTTGTTTTAAATTAGCAGCTTTAACTTTTTTTTAGTTATTTGTGATCTTCTTTATTGGCTTTTATCTTAGTCTCTTCTATATTAGCAAGTATGCAGATAGCGATCTCCTCCATCAAAACTTGACGCGTACTTGACGCCTTTAAGACAAATTAAGGTATCCCTGCCGAACTTAAGAAAAACAGCAAAACTGAGATCCCCGAAACACCTACTAATAAGAAGAAAAGTCAAAAATATTTCTTTAGAAAGCTAAAAAACTAGCATAGACCTGCTAGGAAATGTTAAAGACAAAGCAACTTGAGAGCATACTTTGAGCTTAAGCATTGGAAGTAGTAGTCGTAACCTTCAAGTCGAGAAAGTCAGCAGACATAGAAGGAGGATATAAGGAAATGGCCAGAAAAATGTATGTATGTTGACGAAAAACAGTACACAGAAGATGAACTGCGATAGGAGATTACTCACCTGAAAAAGAAGCTTGAATCCACCGGCAGCATTGAAAGCAAATCCTTTGGAACTCAAGTGGATACAAATGATATTGAAGAGGAACGACCAAACAGGAAGAACAAAACTAGGGAAGTTATTAAATTAACACTATATGCGGAAATGAGCTAGGACAACTTATATAAATGATTGATGGGGAATGACCAAAAGATACGTATTGTGCAACAAAACTGGAACAAGACACAGTAACTAGCGAGGATACAGAGGCAGATTGATCGGTGTTTATGAACACGGAGGCTGGAAATCAAAAAGCCACAATGGAACAGTCAATTCAAAAATTCTTGGAGGTATCAGCGGAAGAGGGTCTGATTGAGAGCAGTCTGGAGTGTATAGAGATGCGTATTGGACTGCTAAGCAGTAGAGATACTACTCAGCAGAGCCAGCGTACGAATACAACGCATGTACTGCCAATGCAGATAGACGACAGCGGAGAAGAAGTTCAAAAATCCCTGAAAAAGCTAAAGATATCCGTAATAGGCCAAACAAATTTGGCTTAAAGGAGAAAGCTAAAACGGGAAGAAGAACAAAAGTGATGCCGATTTAGTAAGAACTATTAAGAGTGCTACTTAAAAGCTAAGATAATCACTATTAGTTTATCTATTAATGAATTTCAAGAGAAAATTGATTCATTGTAGTTTTGACAATTTTGGTGTAAGTGTGCATTTTTAGGATGATACCTGTGGGAGGGTGTCTGCCATCGCAAATTATGGAGGTGGAGGTAGGCTTTGTGGTCTTGGATGGTGGTGAGCGAAGCAGTGCCGTAGGTTTTGTGTGGTCTCAGAAAGAAGGTGGTTGTTAATTATTGCTAATTTATTGTGCATTGTGCTAACCAGACTTTTCAATTCATTTGATGGTTCTGTTGATAGCGCTGGGTACAGGTCGTGAAGGTGAAATTTGAAGTATGATCTATGGAGTTATCTACTACTCAATAACAATTGGTCGCCGTCATGGTATTGATTTTTTTTTTGGATCCAGTCACTTATTGTTTAGCGTTTTGGTTGGTCATCGTATTATTACTAGCTCTCCGGCTTTGTATTTTTTGATACTTGCTTGTTTTTTTGGCGTATTTTTACTTTTTGATTCTGTCCAGGTTTTTGCTAGTGAGTGGCCAGTGGCGGTGTGTTGGATTGTTTCTTGTGCAGATGTTTTTTATCGGATTGATTCACTGTTGTGTGGGTACCGTTATCTAAAAGTATGATTTGGGGGTATTACATGTATTGCTCTAAGAATGTTATAATTACTTCACTTTCGGATGTTACTGGCACTGATTTGACATAACTGGTACACAGGTCTACCATGGTCAAGGCGTATTTATTTTCTTATTGTGTGGTATCTATGTGCATAACAAAGTCTATGGGTTAACCTTTATCATGGTCTACTTGGGGAGTGAGCTATTCGGGGAGCTTCTGGTTGAGGTGGTCCACTCTTGAACTTTGAAGTCAAGTACTTGGACAAAAAAAAATTTTTTTTTTTATTATACATATATATATATATATATATATATATATATATATATATATATATATTTACAAAATTGTTAAAAAGTAGTTTTCATATAAATATAACATTCCTGCAGTACCGCCATCCATCCGTAAGGAATCCTGGGGCCTGGTATTGGAAAATGTGTATCTCTTTACTTACAACTGGCTAGTTTAGAGGATATCTTCGGTGATTTTGTTTTTTTTAATGATTTGGCGGTAGTCCTTATAAGTTTGATTTTGTATTCATGGGACTTTAGGGTTGTAAAGCATCTCCTGAAGTTGCTTAATCACACTTTTTCTGAGTGCGTCTGACTAAGTCGACTTGTTTTTACCAGTCATAGGAGTGGGTGACGTGCTTGGCCATGGATTTAGTAAAGGTGGTAAGTGTTTTGAAATATTATATTATACAACTAGCACGTAATGATACCCATTTCCTACGAGTATAGATATTACGTAATAAACCGTATGAAATCCCATACTTTTCCATAGCAACAACATTGTACAATGGTAATATTACAGTAAGAAAACAGTAAAAAAACAAATATCTATTAATTTTTATGTATAAATTTAGTTCAAAGTGACGGACATTTTTATTCACTTTAGATGATATCGATAGAAACAAATGTAAGAATTAAAATTGTATTAAATTGCGATAAAGGTGTGTAGTATCTGGTATTAATTTGTAGTTGTCGAGGGTTAAAGCAATTACAAAAATTGTGTTAAATTTGATTTTCGTATCGCCTTGCCATTGATTACATTCAAATAATGAATGTAGCCTTCTAATAAACAAGCGTTAGAACATTGTTTTCCTTCTATATTGTTGTGAATCATAATATGTTTGATATATTGAATATACCATGACCTCTCACCTGATTCAATGTAAAGGTAGTTATGTTTATTTTTGCATTTAATGAATGAATCAACAATTTAAAATAACATAAACCGTCTTTTAAAACTGTTTATTTTATTGTCGTATTAATTTAGTTAGTTTAGGCTAGCTAAAGAAAGTGTTACTTAAATTAAATATATAATTTGGACCTACCTCTGATTAAATCGTCTATTTTTTGATAAACATAATATGTACACATATGGCTCGATCTTATAAAATTAATAATGAAACAATAAAAGTTCATGAAATAAAATAATTTCTCTCTTGATATTACTTAATTTTGTTCAAGCACTATTAAAATCCATCCTTAAATCATAAACCATGGCACTAAATTTGCCGACAAAACATGAAGACATCCACTTTTATTACCACGTTTATTGTCCTTTTTTTTTATTAACCCCATTACCTCCAGTTGAGGAAAAAAGGTCATGGTTCCATCCATAAATCGTATGCAATTATAACAACAACCTTGACAAAAAAAAATATATTTATACAAAAAGAAATGTTATTATGTAGCTTACAATATAAAAACAACAATTAACACACTAAATTAAATAGGTACTCAAATATGTATTTACAGTTAGAATAAAAAATGCCTCTTGCATTACTAAAAACGTCTCTATCGCTTGATAAATAATAAATATTGCACGGTTCAATCACATTTTAATTAATTTCAAATTAGTTTATTGATAGGGTTTGTCGTTATCCCACGAATCCGACATGCTTTGCAAATGCGTTGCGTACACACTCTTTTTTCTCCCTAAAGTTTCCGACATGAATGATCTAATTGAGCGTTTGTGGTCGCCCTCGAGTATTGGCGACTTAATTTTAGAGCAGGAAAAACTGCCTCCATAGCATAATCTCCTTTTATGCCGTTGCGACCACCTGAATATCACTAATATCGTTAGGAATAATATAAGAGATATTCCAATAATTGCTAGGCTTGCAAAAATTGCAGATTTAACCCCAGTTGGTAGCTGGATGTAATCATCGTAATCATAGTTATTGTTATTATCTTCAATATCTTCATTAACAGCTTCAGCTATGGAATTCTCAATTATTTCTATGTTGGGGATTTCCTTACTATAAATGCTTGGTGGATATACTGTTTTCCATATTGGAATATTAAGCGGTGCTTCTTTTGTTTTCTTACTGGTTTCTATTTTGTATGTTGGGAATGATGTTCCGGGTAGGCGTTCTGATGTTATTATTTCCTCACTACTCATACTGACATCCGGTAATGTATTGATATCAACTGTTTCTTTGCTTTTTGGTTTGCGTTCCATTGGTGGTTCGAATTTTTGTTCAATTATATGTTCCACTGTAGGTTCGGGTTCTTTTGTTTTGTTATGGAAAATATCAGCCAGGTGTCTTTGGCTGGAACCTCTTTCACGTTGCTCAACTAATTGCGCTACTGTCATATTGCGACTTTCTAAAATTTTGGATAAATTATCATTACTATCCTTTAGTACTTCCATGATTTCTTCCTTAGCACTAATTTTCTTTAATTTATCCTGCATTGCTTTAGAAGTAGTTGGCATAGTGGCAGCCTGAGTTATCTTCCTTCTAGTACTGGTAATTCTAGTTGAAGTCAGCATTTTTTCAGTAGTTGGTTTGGGTGTTGTTGTTGTTGTTGTAGTAGTTGTTGTTGTGGTAGTAGTTGTAGTACTAGTACTATCAACAACATCATTCTGCTTAACAAGCTCTTCTAAATCAAAAGACATTTTTAAAGGTCCTTTATTGACCTCATCACTACTAATATTTTGAATTTTCTCTATACCAAACAAATCCTTAATATTAATTTTGAAAGCATTACTGGGTAACTTTTCTTCTTCTTCATTTTTATGTTTTTTAACAATTTCATACAATTTTGCACTTGTTACTGGTAATTTTGATTTGGCCGGTTTTTTGCTAATAATATTTTCCTTAAGAGTTTTAACTAATTTAGCAGTAGTTGGCTCCATTGTAGTTGTAGTGATTTCAATTAATTTTTCTGTGGTACGTGCCGGTATTGTAATTTCAGGCCTGTAATCTAGGCTTGTGTAAAATTTCGGATGTGATGGTACAAAAATTCTTTTTTCAGTAGTGGCTTCGGTTACAACATCATATTTAGTTACATCGCTATAAATTTTGTTTTCTTTATTATTATAAAGTCCTGATAATCGTTTTCTTTGTTCTTCAAGTACCTCGCGACTATTTTCATCCTCCCATTCAGGTACCTTATTTACCATATTTTTAGCCGGATTATCACTGACTGATTGACTTGGTTTATCCGTTAATGCTGAAATTGCTTGTTGCTTGCCTTTAAGTAAATCCGATAAAGATAAATTTTTCTGTTGAAGTATTTCACTCAAACTTAAACCACCACTTTGCTTCAATAAAGCTTTAATGTCGTGCACTGTTGGTGTAGAAGTTGTTGTAGTTCTTGGCCTCTTTCTACGAACTGTTGTTGGTTCTTCATTAACTTCTTCACCACTGAATTTTAGAGTAGCTGATACAGTTCCTGCTGAATTATCCGGTTGATATATTGGGCTAACGCGGCGTCTATTGTATGGTCGTTTGGGGCTTTCAGCTTCCATTTCTTGCCACGTGTCTCGGTTTTCATCGAGTCTTATAGGGCGCCGACGTCTTGGACGGACTTGGATGTCGGTTTCGCCATCGTTGATGATTTGTGGTCTACGTTTGCGTTTTCTTAAACGTCTGCGTTTTTGTGGTTGTACTTCTATGCTTGTTTCTTGAATCATGTGTTCTTCAGTTGCTACCCATCCGCTTGTTTCCATTGGTTGTTGGACTGCTTTCCATTGCTGCAATACAAAGAATAGCAATGAAATTTTTGAAATTGATAATAAACAATTTACTAAACCTTTGTGGATGCTTTGCACAATTAATGATTTTGGCGCAGTCGCTATGAGCAATTGAATATTTTTCTAATTGAATTGTTATCATGTTTTTATTCACATCCGATAATGTAATAAGTTCTTCAGTTACATTTAACGAGTTAAAAATTAATGAAACACTGAATAGAAACTCCACTTTTTAAAAATTAATTACTGAGAAACATCATTTTATTAAAAGTTTGAGGGCCCGGATAGGACTTTCTTTTATAATTTGTAAAAAAATTATTCAATTATATTCACGCGCTTTCTTGCTGAGTTTGATTCTGTGAACCATTATAATAGCGAAACTATTATTGAGTGACATATTACTTAAAACTTTAACTCAAAATTAGTTCGATTTTTATTATTTCAAAATATTATTTAATGTTTTATATCAACCAAACAGTAATTTATTTTTGACAATAAAAATAATGGTTATTTCACATGCAATTGTATTTCGTTTTTATAATACAAAGAAAATATAAAGCACCCAAGTTACACACATTAACGCAATACATAATTAAATCTATATAATTTTTATTTTCAAAGGCCATAACATAAAAAAAAAACATTGTAAGATTTAATGATGTGCAATATAGAACACATTATGACGCGATTTCCACAGATCTCATTATGCACCCGTGTCGCGAAACAGAACAAAACACAAAAAATATAAAGACATTTAATTGTTGCTAAGAACGACAGACATGATTTCCCACAAAATATACATAAAAGAAAGCAGACATGTGTTAATTGCTGATAAACTCGAACAGATTTTTGTCTTAATTGGGCTATTTAATAGAATCTAATATATTTTATGCGTGCGGAATCGTTCGTTTGTTTTCAGTCCAGTGATTTCTCTTTCGGTTTTGTATTTGCATTTAGAAAAAAAAAATGATATTTGCTTAGAAAGTGAAATTTTATATTTTATGCAGGATTATGAAAATTCTATTTGAATAGTTGTAATTTAATACAATAATTCATGTATATCATCACTGCTCAAGAGTAATTAATTGTTAGTTAACATGAGTTGATTTATTTATTTGATCAATATCTAAATTGTTATAGCATAAGTGTAGTATTGTTATTGCATGTTTTATTATTGTTATGGTGTAGGTGCTAATTGGCTTCTTATCTATCAGTGGGTATGGCTCAGTCTCGCCGTTATGTTAGTGTTTAGAAATTAATCTAAATTACTTTTCCAGTGGCGTACCTAGGATTTTTGTTTCTCAGAGCAAAATATTTTTGTGTAAAGTGTACTTGAAACTGTTTATGCTCGATTATGTTGTTTCCTATCAACATTTTTGGTATTTCAAAGCTAGATTTTGCTATTTCTGAGAATTTATGAAAATGTTGACATTTTTAACAGTTTATGACTGGATTTTGTTGCTTTTGAAAATTGTTAAAAATGTTATGTCCGGATTTTTCATTTTTCAACAGTTTATGCCGGATTTTAGTTATTTCTAAAAACATTTTTGATATTTTATAGCTGGATTTTGTTATTTTTGAGATTTTATGGCCAAAATTTAGTGAATTCTGACAATTGTCTAAACTTTAAGGCTGGATTTGGCAGTTGTAGACATTTTATGAACAGAATTTTGCAGTTTTTAATCATTTATGATTAAATTTTGGTAATTTCTGACTAAATGTTTATACTTCATAGCCAGAATAGCCATATTTTGACATTCTATGAATAGATTTTTGCACCTTACAACAGCTTGTGGTCAGATTTTGTTTTTTTCTAATCATATATTAGATATTTTAAAGCTGGATTAAGCTATTTTTCAGATTTCATGAATATTTATACACTTTTTAACAGTTTCAGGCTGGAATTTGGTACTTAATAACATTTATTTAATATTTCAAGACCGGATTTTGCTATTTTTGATATTTTATGACCAGAATTTGGTAGTTTTTTACCGGATTCTGGTTTTTTTAAATTGTTTTAACATTTAATGTCGGAATTTTGCTATTTTTCACTGTTTTTAAATAGAGTTTTGCATTTTTTAACAGTATATGACCAAGTTTTGGTGCTTTTTTGTTATTTTTGACATTCTATAAATAGAATTTTGCTTTTTTGACAGTTATTATCAAAAAATTGATATTTTGTAACGGATTTTAGTGCTTGCTGCTAATATTTTAATTTTTGAAGGCCTGGTTTTGCTATTTTTGACGTTTAATAAATAGTATTTTGCACTTTTCAACAAGTTATGGCCGAATTTTGATGATTTCTAACAACATTTTGATTCTTAAAGAACGGATTTTGCAATTTATAACATTTTATGAATAGAATTTCAACAATTTGGTTTTTTGAACAATGTTTTATTTTTTATTAATAGATTTTTGCACTTTTCAACAGTATTTTAAATGCCGATTTAGTTATTTTTGATTTTTTGTACAAAAATGCATGTTTTAGTAGTTTAAAGCCCGATTTTAGTGTTTTTCGACAATATTTCATAGCCGGATTTTGCTGTTTTAGAGAGTTTATGGATTATTTAATAATTTTTGACAATTTATAACTAGATTTTTGATTTCTGATAATATTTTGATGTTTCAAATCTGGATTTTGATGTTTTTGACATTTTATGAAATGAATTGTGCACTTTTCACAGATTTTAATGTTTTTTGACAATTTTTAAATTTTATGGCCGGATTTTCCTTGTTTTGAAATTTTTTTAAAAGTGTTTTTAGTTTATGGCCAGATTTTGGTTTGTGTTAACAATATTCTGATGTTTCATGGCCGGATTTTGTTATTTTTTTACATATTATGACCAAGTTTTGGTAGTTTCTTATAATATTTTTATACTTTATGGCCGGATTTTCTTATTTTTGACGTTTTATAAATTGAACTTTGCACTTTTGTACGGATTATAGCCGGATTTGGCTATTTTTAACAATATTTTGATTATTCATTGCCGGATTTTGCTATTTTTGTCATATTATGAATAGAATTTTGCATTTTAATATTTTATTTCCGAATTTTCCTGTTTTTGAAACATTTTATGGCTAGATTTTGATGTTTTCTGAATTTTGCACTTTTTAATCGTTTTTGGCCGGATTTTTCTAAAAGTATTTTAATATTTATGACCGGATTTTGTTATTTTTGACTTTTTAAGATAATTTCAATAGTTCATGACCAGATAACAAGACAACATTTTGTACTTTTTTTTCCAAAATTGTGAGTGATTGAAAGTTCATCTTGGATTTTCAGTGTATACGCTTTAAACCGCTACATCAAAATAGACAGACACGCTGATAGATGTCTGCTAAGCTTCTCAACGTCTTTCAGTGTGTCTTTCAATCTTGCAATAAATCGTAAATTCTGAAAATCCAAAATTTCGGAAAAGTAATACAACCAGGCTAGTTTTCTACCGTGAATATTTTGCGGTGAGGCCCAAAAATGCTAGCTACCCAACCCAAAAAAGAAGAAATTATTATTTGTGTTCATTTTATGCAATAAATGGGTTTTCTTTTAATGTATGTTTAATTTTATGCAATAAATCAGTTTCATTTTTGTCTGATTTCAGTCATTAAAATAGTTTTTTTTGCACAGTTTATGATAAATTTTATGAAATAAACTAGTTTTTGTGCTGACTTTATGCAATAAATGAGCAATTTTTGATCAATATTATAGAATAAATCATTTTGTGTGCTTTTAGCAGTAAATTGAGTTTATGCTCAGTTTATGATACATTTTATAAGTTAGATTAGTTTTTTGTGCTAATTTCATGCAATAAATGGGGTTTTTGTGTAATTTATATTGAGATTTATGAGATAAATAATGTTTTGTATTTAGTTTATGCAATTAATGGGGGTTCTGTTTAATTTAAATAAATTTTGTATTAAAAAAAGTGATTTTATAACATAAACTAGTTTTTTGTTCTGTTTTTATGCAATAAGTGAGTTTTATACGCAATTTATAATCAATTTCATAAAATAAATCAGATTTTTGTGAAAATTTTATGCCCTAATTGAGGTTTCTGGTTGATTTGTTATAAATTTGTTCAAATAAATCAGTTTTTTGTGTCTTTTTATGCGATAAATGAGCTTTTTCGCAATTTATTGTAAGTATTATTTAAAAAAAAAAACAGTTTTTGTGTCAATTTCACACAATAAAAGAATTCTCTGCTAAGTCTATAAAATATAAATTTGTTTTTGTGCAAATTTTATGCAATAAATGGGTTTTTTGCTAATTTGTTCTAAATTTTATGAAATGAATAAGTTTTTTGTGCTAATTTTATGCAATAAATAGGGTTTTCTGTTCAATTTATGTTCAATTTTATGAAATAAATCAGTTTTTTTCTAATTTCTTGAAACAAAAAGGTTTTTTTGTGAGATTTATGACAGATTTTATGAAATAAACCAGTTTTTTGTGCTAATTTCAAGCAATAAATGGATTTTTTGTGCGATTTATAATGAATTCAATAATATAAAACATTTCTTTGTGCGTATTTTGTGCAATAAATGAGTTTTCTGTGCAATTTATGTTACATTTCATGAGATAAATGATTTTGTGTGCTAATTTTATGTTTATTACTTGATTTATAATGAAATAAACAAGTTTTTGTGCTAAATTATGCAATAAATTTATGTCTTTTTATACACTTCTTTGTCTACCTTGAGCTTATTCTGTACAATACATTTTTGATAAATATTATGAGATAAATCATTTTTTGCAATTAAGTTTTGTGGTGTAAAAATCATGTTTTTAATAACATAAACTAGTTTTTAGTATCTATATGCAATAAATGGATTTAATGTGCAATTTATAACCTAATTCATAAAATAAATCAGTTTTTTGTGTCACTTTTATGCGATAAATGAGCTTTTGTGCAATTTATGGTGAATTTGATTAAAAAAATCAGTTTTTGTACTAATTTCACGCAATAAAGGAGTTTTCTGCTATCTATAATTAATTTTATAAAATAAAATTAGTTTTTTGTGCAAATTGTATGCAATAAATGAGTTTTTTGCTCAATTTGATTTAAATTTTATGAAATAAATAAGCTTTTTATGCCGGATATTAGTTATTTCTAACAACATTTTTGATATTTTAAAGCTGGATTTTGTTATTTTATGGCCAACATTTGGTGAATTTTGTCAATTGTTTAAACTTTAAGGCTGGATTTGGCTGTTTTCGACATTTTATGAACAGAATGTTGCAGTTTTTGATTAAATTTTGATAATTTCTGATTTATTTTGCTATTTTTGACATTCTATTAATAGATTTTTTTACCTTACAATACTTTCAGGCTAGATTTTGGTTTTTTCTATTCATATTTTTGATATTTTAAAGCTGAATTTTTGAGATTTCATTAATTCATTTTTATACTTTTTAACAGTTTTAGACTGGAATTTGGTACTTAATATAATAACATTTGTTTAAAATTTCAAGACCGGGTTTTGTTATTTTTGATATTTTATGAACAGAATTTGGTAGTTTTTTTTACCGGATTTTGGTTTTATGAAATTGTTTTTATATTTTATGACGGAATTTTGCTATTTTTCACTGTTTTTAAATCGAATTTTGCATTTTTTAATAGTTTATGAACAAGTTTGACATTCTATAAATAGAATTTTGCACTTTTAACAGTTATTATCAAAAAATTGATATTTTGTAACGGATTTTGGTGCTTGCTGCTAATATTTTAATTTTTGAAGGTCGGGTTTTGCTGTTTTTGACGTTTAATAAATAGTATTTTGCACTTTTCAACAGGTTATGGCCGAATTTTGATGAGTTCTAACAGTATTTTGATGCTTAAAGACCGGATTTTGCAATTTATAACATTTTATGAATAGAATTTCAACAATTTGGTTTTTTGAACAATATTTTTATATTGCAAAGCCCGATTTTGCTGTGTTTTACTTTTTATTAATAGAACTTTGCACTTTTCAACAGTATTTTAAGTACCGATTTTGATATTTTTGATTTTTTGTTAAAAAAATGCACGTTTAGTGTTTTTCGACAATATTTCATAGCCGGATTTTATTATTTTAGAGATTTTATGGATTTTTTAAATAATTTTTAACAGATTATGGCCGGATTTTTGATTTCTGATAGTATTTTGATGTTTTTGACATTTTATGAAATGAATTGTGCACTTTTCAACAGATTTTAATGTTTTCTGACAATATTTTGGTTTGTTTTGACAATATTTTGATGTTTCATGGCCGGATTTTGCTATTTTTTACATATTATGACCAAATTTTGGTGGTTTCTGATAATATTTTATACTTTATGGCCGGATTTTCTTATTTTTGACGTTTTATAAATAGAACTTTGCACCTTTGTACGGATTAGAGCCGGATTTGGCAATTTTTAACAATATTTTGATTATTCATCGACGGATTTTGCTATTTTTGTCATATTATGAATAGAATTTTGCATTTTAATATTTTATTTCCGAATTTTCCTGTTTTTGAAACATTTTATGGCTAGATTTTGATGTTTTCTGAATTTTGCACTTTTTAATCGTTTTTGGCCGGATTTTTCTAAAAGTATTTTAATATTTATGACCGGATTTTGTTATTTTTGACTTTTTAAGATAATTGAGCACTTTTCAATAGTTCATGACCAGATAAAAAGACAACATTTTTTACTTTTTTTTTCCAAAATTGTGAGTGATTGAGAGTTCTGCCGCAAAATTCGATCAGGTTTACATGGGGGTCAAAAACTAATTTCATCTTGGATTTTCAGTGTATACGCTTGCATCAAAATAGAGAGACACGCTGATAGATGTCTGCTAAGCCTCTCAACGTCTTTCAGTGTGTCTTTCAATTTTGCAATAAATCGTAAATCCAAAATTTCGGAAAAGTAATACAACCAGGCTAGTTTTCTACCGTGAATATTTGTGAGGCCCAAAAATGCTAGCTACCCAACCCAAAAAAGAAGAAAATATTATTTGTGTTTATTTTATGCAATAAATGGGTTTTCTTTTAATGTATGTTAAATTTTATGCAATAAATCTGTATAATTTAAATAAATTTTGTATTAAAAAAAAGTGATTTTATAACATAAACTAGCTTTTTGTTCTGTTTTTATGCAATAAGTGGATTTTATACGCAATTTATAATCAATTTCATAAAATCAATCAGATTTTTGTGCCAATTTTATGCTCTAATTGAGGTTTCTGCTTGATTTGTTATAGATTTGTTAAAATAAATCAGTTTTTTGTGTCTTTTTATGCGATAAACGAGCTTTTTCGCAATTTATTGTAAGTTTTATTAAAAAAAATCAGTTTTGTGCCAATTTCACGCAATAAAAGAATTTTCTGCTAAGTCTATAAAATATAAATTTGTTTTTGTGGAAATTTTATGCAATAAATGGGTTTTTTGTGCTAATATCATGCAATAAGTAGGGTTTTCTGTTCAATTTATGTTAAATTTTATGAAATAAATCAGTTTTTTTCTAATTTTATGCAATAAATTTTTTTGTGCGATTTATAATGAATTCAATAATATAAAGTAATTCTTTGTGCAATACATGAGTTTTCTGTGCAATTTATGATACATTTTATGAGATAACTAATTTTCTATGCTAATTTTATGTTTATTATTTGATTTATAATGCATTTTATGAAATAAACAAGTTTTTGTGCTAAATTATGCAATAAATTTGTTTTCCTATACACTTCTTTGTCTACCTTGTGCTCATTTTGTACAATACATAGCAATTTCTGATAAATATTATGAGATAAATCATTTTTTGCAATAAAATTTTGTGGTGTAAAAATCATGTTTTTAATAACATAAACTAGTTTTTAGTATCTATATCCAATAAATGGATTTAATGTGCAATTTATAATCAAATTCATAAAATAAATCAGCGTTTTGTGCAAATTTTATGCTTTAAATGGGTTGATTTATTTTACATCTTATAAAATAAATCAGGGCTAGTTTTATGCGATAAATAAGCTTTTGTGCAATTTATAGTGAATTTGATTAAAAAAAATCAGTTTTTGTACCAATTTCACGCAATAAATGCTATCTATAATTAATTTTATAAAATAAAATTTGTTTATTTTGCAAATTTTATGCAATAAATGGGTTTGTGCTCAATTAATTTTAAATTTTATGAAATAAATAAGTTTTTTGTGCTAATTTTATGCAATAAATAGGGTTTTCTGTTCAATTTATGTCAAATTTCATGAAATAAATAAGTTCTTGTCTAATTTTATGAAACAAAAATGTTTTTTACGCGATTTATGACAAATTTTATAAAATAAACTAGTTTTTTGTGCTATTTTTATACAATAAATGGATTTTATGTGCGATTTATAATGAATTCAATAATATTAATCAGTTTTTTGTGCAATAAATGGGATTTCTATGCGATTTATGATATAATTTATGAAATAAATCATTTTGCTCGATGTATAATGCTTTTTATGAAATAAACAAGTTTTGTGTTTAATTAAGCAATAAATGTATGTCTTCCTATATTCTTTTTTGTCTACTTTGATCTTGAATTATTTAAAGTGCCTATTTGCCTGCCTATCGCCATTTGAGTTTTGAGATTCTATTTACTATGTCGGTCACCTACATAGCTTGTTGCATTGTTATTATGTGGTCAGAGTTTTTTCTTGTTAATATAAATGTTTCCAGGCATATGTTGCTACGGGCAATATACAGGTGTGGAATACTTATCCTTGAGATTTATTGGGTAGACTTGTTCTGAGGATGTGGCTCAGTCTGATGAAGGCGATCCATGTTAGATTTGATCTGTCTTATCTCGGTTGTCTGGTTATTTTTTTCTAGTTTTATAACGTGATTGACTTACGTATATTGCTCTATAGTTATCCACTCATCTGAGTTACACATTATTTTTGTCTTGTATAGGTTTATTGTTAAGGTCAGTTGGCTTGACTTTTTGTTTAGTTATTTGAGCATATAATTTATTTTGCAGATGTTTTTTAGTAGATTTGAATATCGAGATTTGATTCTGGCTACGACTATTGCTTTGATGGAGTTGAAAGTCTTGTGGTAATCTATGAAGGCGAGATAGATAGTTATGTTATATTTGATAGTTTTCTTTATCAACAACGTTAGTACCTGTAAATGGTCGGTAGTGCTGTGCTCTTTTCGAAAGCCTACATGTTTGACTGGCTGGTACGCATCGAACTTATTGGTTAGTAGATTTGTTACAGTTTTTGTCAACAATTTGTATAAGTGGGAGAGTAAACTGATCGGACGGTAGTTTTTTATGTTGCTGACCTGTGCGTTTTGTCAGTCCTAGTCTGTTTTTTTTTGTTCTTCGTTTGTTCGTGTGTAAAATGTGTTTTTTTAGAGGTATAGAACTGTGAACTGAAATGAAACTCATGTTAACGCCATGGTATTTATTGGCTTTAGATAATTTTATGCCATTACTGCTTAAATATTTGGGGCATATGGGCGCCGTGGCTGGTTCGAATGAAGTGATCTGGAAGTCCAATTTTTGATAATTTTTTCGAGCAGCCGGGGGCGTATATCGGCAATAACGCGGATAATGTTGGCTTCCTGTTGGTTTAACTCCGTTAGTTTATTGGCGTACACTAGCGACTTCACAGGACCGTGGAAGTCAGTTACGCGAGATTATGCGGTCAGCGAATGTTCCATTCAATAAATTGATTGTGTCGCGCGATGTGTGGTATGTTGCGCCGTCTTCTTGGAACCAAAGCTCCTCCACATTAACGCCATTCAACTGGAAAACAAAAAAGTCAGTAATCATGGATCGATAGCGCTCTCCATTGGCTGTTACGTGTTGGATGTAACGGCGTCTCAATAATGGCTTCTGAATTTTCCTTGTTCCAAATCCGGCAATTTTGTTTGTTTGCCAAAAATGAGCCTCATCGATGACTGTATCTTGTAAGCTCGTAAACCGAGATCTTTTTGCAAAATCTTCCATAAAGTGGATGGACACATCTCCAATTGCTGTGCACGATGGCGAATCGACTCATTCTGGTTCTTCTCAGCACTACTCTCCACAGCTGCAACAACTTCTTTGATGCGCAATATACGACGCCTCATCAGACTATGCGTAGTGCGAAAACGATCCATGGTTTTCCGAATAACTTGCTCGGATGGACGATTATGTAGACCGTAAAATGGACGTGGTGCACGGTAAGTTTTGCGAACTGAACCACGACTTTTGAAGTAATTTTGCACAACAACGCTTGCAAGTTCTGTCGTAAGTCTATTCATGATGAAATGGCAAAACATACTGAGCAGGAAGCAGCTGTCACTTATCAAATTGACTGTCACTAGAAACAGTGTTGCCAGGTTGAAAAACAAACCTCTAAAAAAACACTCTTTATCTCTCGGTTTGTAATGTAAGCCCGCATTGCATACGTGGGTATGTTCTCGGATCTGATGCTCTCGGACTTATATAGACGGGCGTATAAATCTTTGATGTGTGCAGCAATGTACTTCTTGTCTGATATGATGTTTCCTTGTTGGGCTAGCATCTTTATTATTATATTTTTTGTGCAATAAATGAAGTTTCAGTTCAATTTCATGCAATGCTCATGTCCAACGTAATTTATAGTGAATTTCATTTTTGGTCTAAAAATCATTGATTAAAAAGTTTTTTGTTCGATTATGATAAAGAAACCTAGTTTGTACTATGTTTATGCAATAAATAAGTTTTTAGTGCTAATTTCATGCAATAAATGGGTTTTCTGCTCGATTTGTTATAAATTTTATAAAATAAATCATTTTTTGAGATTTCTCTTTACTGTATAATATATTTTATAAATTAAAATCTGTTTTTTGTCCAAATTTTATGCAATAAATGGGTTTTCTGCGCGATTTATAATAAATTTAATTACAAAAATCAGTTTTTATGCTAATTTTATGCAATAAAATGAGTTTTCTGCTTGTTTTGGATTAAATTTAATAAAATAAATCAGCTTTTTGAATTTTTAAACGATTTATGATCAGTTTTATACAATAAATTAGTTTTTTATACTAACTTTATTGAATAAAAGGGGGTTTCTGCGCAATTTATAATAAATTTAATAAAATGAATTATACATTTTATGAGCTAAATTGTTTTTTGACTAATTTTATGCAAGAAAGCGATTTTTTTTAAATAAATTTCAGTTGATTTATGATAGATTAAATAAGATTAAATTTGTGTTTTGCGCAGTTTATAAATTTTATCTAATAAGTTAGTTTCTTGTTCTAATTTTATGCAATAAATTGGTTTTATGCGCGATTTATAATGAATTTTATAAGATAAGTTAGTTTTTTGCTTATTTAATGCAGTAAAATGATTTATTGTGCGATTTATAATACTTTTTTTAATAAATTAGATTTTTGTGCCAATTTTAAGCAATAAAAAGGTTTTTTGCGCAATTTAGGATTAATTTTATGAGATAAATAAGTTGTTTGTGCTATTTTCATACAAAGCCTTTTGATAACCTTTATTAGATAAATCTGTTTTTGCACTAATTTTATGCAATGAAATAAATTGATTGTTTGGTCTAATGTCATGCAATAAATGAGTTTCATCCTGAAAAGAAATGATAAATTGCTAACTTTAAGCAAACAATGGTAAATGGTGCAAGATAAATTAGATTTTTGAGCTATTTTTTTGCATTAAATGATTTTTTTAATTATAAATTTTAATAAAGTAGATAAATTTTTGTGCTAATATAATGCAATAAATGGGTTTTTGTATCATTTTTAATGATCAAATGATGAAATAAATTTTGGTAATTTTATGCAATGAAAAAATACTAATATTTTATTGACTGTTGCCATATAAAGTTTATACTAGGGGCAGCCATAAATTTTTTTAAAGTTGCTCAAAGGAGGTTTTTCTTTTTATACTCTTTCTTTTTCAAAATTTGTTATTGTATTATAAGCTTTAGAATTGCATACTTCTATTCTCTCATGACAGGACATAGATAGTCCACCATTTGTGCTATTATTTTGGAAGACGGCTTGGAGTTATGCTGGTGTTGGGTTTACTTTCTATAGCTATTTTTGCAATTTTGATGTTTAGGATTTTGTGAATATGGTTTCTTTATTCTTTTCTTTACTGCAATCCAAACTACTGACTGGTTATTATGCTATGAAGTGTCCCACCCAAGTGTTCGTCTTTAAAAGATTGTATGTTTGACCTCTCTGCGGACGTCAAAAGTCATTTTGTCAGAAGAGAAGATTGTGATCCATTTTTTTGATAAGTAACACTTGGGTGGGTGGTTGGGCTAATGCAATCCAAACTGATTGGTTATTATGATAAATTTTGTGAAATAAATTTGTTTTAGTCAAATTTTTTTGCAATGGAGTATTTTATGTGATAAATAGATTTTATATTCAATGTTTGTTTAATTTTATGAAATAAATCAATCGTCTGGTTTAATTTCATGCAATAAAATGGTTTTTGTGCGGTTTATGACCATTTTTATTAAATAAACTATCTTTTTGTACAATAAATAGAAATTGCAATTTATGATTAATTTTTTGAAATAAATTATTTTTGTGCTTATTTTATGTAATAAACGGATTTTTGCGTAATTTAATTTCGGAATATAAAGCTGTTTTTGTTCCAATTTCTTGCAATAAATGAATTTTCTACCTAGTTTATAATGAATTTCATTGGATATATTACGTTTTGTGCTACTTCAAAAATTATCCAATAAAAAGGTTTTTTGCGCGATATATAATTTTTATTTTCAAGATATAATAGTTTTTTGTGCTAACTATATGCAATACATGGGTTTTCTGCGCGATTTGAAATAAATATAATTAAACAAATTTATTTTTTGTGCTAATTTTATGCACAAAAAGATTTTTTTTGTTTAATATTTTATAAAAAATGTTATAAAATAAAATTTGTTTTTGTGCAAATTTTATGCAATAAATGGATTTTTGTTCGATTTGTTATATATATTATAAATTAAATGTTATGCAATAAATGGGTTTCTGCGCGATTTATAACAAATTTAATAAAATAACAGTTTTTGTGCTAATTTTATGCAATAACTGGGTTTTCAGCTTGATTAGTTATAATTTTTATAAATTAAATTAGTTTTATGTGCCACTTCCATGCAATAAATAGGTTTTTGTGCAATTTATGGTAATAAAAATCAGGCGAATCACGTAAATTTTATGCAATAAATGGGTTTCTGTGCGAATTATAATAAATTTAATAAAATAAATCAGTTTTTTGTGCCAATTTCATGCAATAAGTGGGTTTTCTGCTTGATTGGTTATAATTTTTATAAAGTAAAATAGTTTTTTGCGCAACATTCTTGCAATAAATAGGTTTTTGTGAAATTTTTATGACAAAAATCAGGTAAATTAGGTAAATTTTATGCAATAAATGGGTTTCTGCGCGATTTTAATAAATTTAATAAAATAAATCAGTTTTGTTGTACTAATTTCATGCAATAAGTGGGTTTTATGCTTGATTGGTTATAATTTTTATAAAGTAAATTAGTATTTTGCGATTTTTTGCTTAATTGCAATTGCTCGATTTGTTGTCTTGGTTTGTTTGTGCAATAAATGGGTCTTCTGCGCGAAATATATTTAATAAAACAATTTAGTTTTTTGTGCAACTTTTATGCAATAAATAGAATTTTGTGCAATTTATGGAGAATATAGAGTTTCCTGCTTAATGAAAAATAAGTTTATAAAATAAAATTGTTCAGATAATCACAAAGCCATATAAATCCAAACTTTTACAGATCTGTTTCAGAGAAATAGGCAAAACACAAAAAAAATTCTATAAGTGCTATCAAAAAAATTAATTTCAAACTGAAAATATATTTTTTTAAATTTTGAAAATGAAATTTGATATTTTACCAATTAATTTATTAAATTTTGAATAAAACAAAAACTAATAAATAAGTATGATTCAAAATAATTTTGAACAATTTTCAATAAGTGCTTCAATGGTCGACAATTAAATTTCTATTTTTTTTTTTTTTCAAATTTTTTTAATAATATTTCATATTTTATCAATTAATTCATTAAATTTTGAATAAAATATAAATTAATAGATAAATATTATTCAATTTGATTATGAACAACCTTAAATAAGTGCTATAAACTTGTCAGTATCAGAAAATAAAATTTTTATTTATAAATATTTTTTCAAAAAATTTGATAATTATATTTGATATTTCAGGAATTATTTTTTAAATTTTGAATTAAATAAATATAAACTAATTGATAAATATTGTTCAAATTGATTATGAATAATCTTCAATAAGTCCTATAATAGTTGACAGTATCAGAAAATTAAATTTTTATTTAAATATATTTTTTCCAAAAATTTTGAAAATAATATATCATCGGCAATTATTAAATTTTGAATAAAAAATAAACTAATAGATGAATATTCTTCAAATTGATTATGGACAATCTTCAATAAGTGCTTTTTTAAAGATGACACTATCAGAAAAATAAATTTTCATTTTAAATTAAAAATATTTTTTTGAAAATTTTGAAAATAAAATTTGATATTTTAGCAATATAAAATATTCCTAGACTTATTTTTTTTATATAACGAATTTTTTAACTTAAAACTAAACTATTTTTTCTTCTTACAGTGTAAGAGACTCCAATAAAGTGTAATTAAATTTAGGAGGTTAGGTTATATTTATTATTATATTTATGTAATTAAATTGATATTTCTTCATACTGTCAATGCTAATGATTCGTATTCTTCTAACATGGTAATTAGTACACAATTTTGTTCTAAAATATAAAAAATCCTTCATCTCATTAACAAATGAAACAGTAAGAATCATAATAACAGTTGGTGATGAAATTGGAGCAAAATGTTAATTATATGGCTCATTAGATAAAAAAACAATATACATCTTTGTTTCGCATCTTATATGCTGGTCAAAAGAATCGATATGTTGTTTACAAATAAAAGAAATACGCAACTGGGTTGTAGCCTACTTCCGGACTTGCAATACGATCCGACCTTGATTGATTGATTTATCGCCGATGAGGTCGTGTTACCAAATTCAGTTCATGGACTGCAATTTTACTCATCGTCGATATTAATTTAAATTATTTTATGGTGTTGAGTGATTTTATTTTGTTTGTTAAAAATTAATTAAAAATGATACATGTGACCACTTGTTAATATTATCGGTCAACCATAACATAGAAAGCAAATGACCAAAAGGAAATGCAACAGGTCGGTAGTTACTCCAATTACATAACAGACATTCACTCTAAAAGAAGCAATTTTTTGTCACTCATGAATAAATTCAACCCGCATTTAAATATCTCACAGGATGTTATTTCAATGTGTTCGCCAGAAGATTATAAATCATCATTACCCCCATAGCACATTTTTTCTCATTAAGTAAACATTTAAAGCAGATGAAAAGTAAAAGTGTTTATTGCTGCTTACTTCTTCATTTATTCAAATCTTGTGAGGTAAATGAACTTAGGATAAAATTGATGTCGCTGTTGATAAAAATTTGAAGACGTTCACTTGCTTAATAGCGATTATGAAATTTAAATGGCAATTTTTTACAAAATTGTGAATATCCGTCTGTGTAATTGGATAGAGATTTCGAGTAGAGGAATTGCAAAAATTTGCTTTATGAGAAATTTTATATAATTTGTTTGATTGGGTTTAGAAAGTTAGGGTTTGTAATTTATACAATTGATATGAGTAATTATCATGTTGATGAAATTCTTCAAATGATATCAGATCATTAGTATTATGACATAATAAATTACTGGTAAATATTAATTATCAATAATCTTGCTTTCTGGACCATTCTTTAACTCAAAATGTACAAATATAAAATCATATTCAACTTTATTATTTGGAAATTGGTTACTTTGACTTTGTTTCATTGTTTACTTGCACCGATTCTTATTTATCAAAAAATAAATGTTGAGATCGCAATCTAATGGTTTTTGAAATGATTTAAACATGAGTTTGTTTACTCAAATAAATGTATTAACAGTAATACTGCAACATTTTTTTAATATAAGGTAATAAAGAAGAAATTAAATAACAATTCATTTTTTTTTACAAAGAAAATAAAAATAAATAAATGCGCCCCCATAAAAGAGATAAAAACTATTAAATTCCTCAATATCAACATTTTATTAGATCGCTTTTATTAGTAGACGGACATTCTAGATAGCTTTGTACACTGCAATATAATAAAAAAAAGTATGTTGGAACTATTAAAATGCGACACAAAATGTGTTTATAATTCCCGTGTATTAATTTCACTTAATTACTGTTGTCTTAGAAGTAGAAACTACAGGTTTACTGGAAATGCTTACGATTTTCACTAATAAAACGATGTGAAAACTCTCTGATGAACATGATATTGTAAGAAAACATAATAAAGTTCTATTGTACAGTAAAAATCTATTAAAAATGTTGAGTTGAATGAGTTTATTGTTTGCATGTGATGAGAAATTTTTTATTGATAATTTAGTTGGATGAAGGAAAAAAGTGAAAATTACTTTAACGTATTTATTTTAATTATAAGTCGATTACATTAGGATGACCATTTTCTTGAAGTCAATACTAATGCAAATTAAAAAAAAAAAAATTCTAGTAATTTACAACTTGGTCTGATCTAATTTTTGAAAACTATTCCAAGGTCTTCCATATTTCCAAAAATCCTTCAAATTAATCCAAAATTTGAGATTTTTCAGCTTGTTTGTCAAACATTCTAGTAATTTACTACTTGGTCTGATCTAATTTTTGAAAACTAGTCCAAGGTCTTCCATATTTCCAAAAATCCTTCAAATTAATCCAAAATTTGAGATTTTTCAGCTTTTTTGTCAAAAATTTTGATAGAATCAATCAAAAACACATTCCCCCAAAGCTTTGGAATACTACTAAAGCTCAAAACTGCTTACAAATTAGTTTAAATGATTTCTAATTAAACGTGTTGATATTTTTTTTTTGGAAATCAAACAAATTTCTAAATTCTCTTATTTTTTTTTTGTTCGGAACTTTTCTCAAATCAATACTGCGTTCTTCCACGGCTCTAGACTGCTGATATACTTTCCAAAAGCTTTAAATTAATTTCTAAAGCTTTAAATGTATTTTTTTGTTAAAAGTGTTGACAGAAAAGTTTAGAGAAATTCAAATAAATTTCCTAATTCTCTTACAATTTTTTGTCTAAAGCTCTAACAGTTTTTTTCAAAGCAAGAACATACTAAGTCTTTGAAATGGTACTTAAAATAACATAACCCAAAAATGTTGCAACTTTTTTGTTAAAAGTTTTTATTCAATTAAAAAGACATTTCTAAAAACTGCTTAAAGCTCTGACACAGTCTCGAAACCGCTGTTTTATTTGCAAAAAGTTCACAAATTGGTTAAGCTGATTTTTTGTTAAAATTTCTAATTTCCTAATTCTTTTACAAATTGTTTGCACAAAACTCATTTTTCCTAAAGCAAAAATGCATTTTTCAAGGCTTTAGAATGCTCTTTACAAAACTCTGACTCTGAGCGACTTTGAGACAGTGTCAGAGCTCTAAGTAGCATTTCAGAGCTTTGATAAATGCATTTTAGTATTAGAGCTTTAGAAAAATATTTAGAAAGTGCCTTGGATTTTCTAAAAAAAATTATTAAAACTTTTAACAAAAAAGCTTTTATAGTTATAGAAAATAATTCAAAGTTTTTGAAAAAACATAAAAAAGCTTTTGAGATTGTTTCGGAGTTTTCAGCAGTATTGTGGAGCTTTGGGGAATGTGTTCTTCCTTTAAGAATAGTGTTTGTGCTTTGAACAGAAATTTGTAGGAAATTCATTTAAAACTGACAACTTTTTTAAAAATTATTTTGAAGTTTTCTTGTTAAGTTTTGATAAATTTGTTTAAATAATCTATTGTACTTCTTAAATGCATCTCTTAAGCTAAAATACATTTAATAAATTGAAAATACATTCCCAAAGCTTTGAAATACTGTTTAAAGTTCTAACACGAAGCTGCTTTATTTCCAAAAAGTGAAAACATATTTTTCAAACTTTTTTTAGTCAGAAGCTCTTAAAATTTTTCCTAAACATTTTTTATAAGCTTTGGCATACTGCTTAAAGCTCTGGTAAATTCATAAAAGCTTCAACATAATTTCCAAATACTACAAGTTTATTTCTGAAGCTCAAATATTGATTTTGCAGCTTTATGTTGAACATAATATTGTACTTCTTCTGTCCAAAGCTTACATTTCAAAAAACTTTGAAATACTATTCAAAGCTGCGAGACACTTAAAACTCATCATTCTCAAAAGCTTAAACATTGATTTTTGCAGCTTTAACAGATTTGTTTAAAAAATTGAACACGTTTCCTAAATCCCGTACAAACTTTCCGTCTAAAACTCGGCATCGTCGAAAGCATAAACACATTTTGAAAAGCTTTAATATACTACATAAAGTTGCAACACATTCCCAAGAGCTGTATCATATCTCCCAAAGCTTCTAAGTAAAAGCACAAACATGTAGTTGCAGTTTTTTGGGTCAACTTTGACAGATTTGTTTAAAAATTAAAAAAGAACGGTTCAAAGCTTTGGTACATTTCTAGAAGTTGTTGTACTTTCCAAAAGCTCTAACTAAAAGCTCAAACATTAATTTTGCAGCTTTTTAGTTAAAGCTTGGACACATTTTCTAAATATCTAGAAAATTTTGTTTAAAGTTGTGAAGTATCAGCGAAAGCATAATCACATTTTGGAAACCTTTTTTGTCAATATTATGCGTTTTACAGCTTTTTACATCTTACGACTTGTTTAAAGGTGTTTGATGGGAACATACTACCCGTACCTCCTAAAGCTCTGAAGTATCCCGGAAAGCATAAAATCATTTTGGAAAGCTTGAACATACTACCCACTCCAACATATGTAAAAAAACCGTGTTATGGTTCCCAAAATATTTAACCAAAAGCTCAAACTATAATTTAGCATTTTTTTTTCTTTATGGTAAAATACATATTGTAATCTGCTTGCAAATACTCAAATTTAGTATAAGATGATATCAAGGCCGTATCTAGGTGAGGGTTTTGGAGGTTTCACTTTGCAAGCATAAGAAGTCTTTTTATTCAAGAAGGAGGAGGTGGTTCAGTTTTTTGATGACCAATACTTGGACGGCTGTATCGGTTACTCCATTATTACCATCATGTAGTTTAAACTGAAGTGCCTACCCACCAGCCCAAAAGTTTGTAAATTAGTAGATTTTCCTCTTTGTAAACGGTAGAAGTCTGCAATATTTTGATGATCAACACTTTGGCGGGTGGGTGGGCCACTCCAGATCATGATTACCAGGTAGTAGTTTAAACTGGAGTGCCCATCCATGAGTTTGTTGTCAAGACATTTTTTTTTGTAAGCGTTTAGTCTTTTTATTCAATAAGAAGGAGGATATCCAATCTTTTGATTGGTGGTTCACTCTAGATGATGATTACCAGCGAGTAGTTTAAACTAGACTGTCCCCCAATTGCCCGAGTGTTGTTATCAAAAAAATTAAAAGTTTGTCCTCTCAGCAAGTCATTAGACAGAGAAAGAGAGGAGATTCAATCTCTTAATGGCCAACATTTGGGCGGGTGGGTGGGTCACTTCAGATCAGGATTACCATTGAGTAGTTTCAGCTGGAGTGCTTTCTACCCGCCCGAGTGTTTGTTATTAAAGTATTGGGAGTTTCTCTGCAAGGGTTAGAAGTCTCTTAGTCAGAGGAGGTGATGACCCACATTTGGGTGGGTTGGTCACTCCAGATCATGGTTACCATTAAGTAGTTTAAATTTGAATGCCTTTTTTCTGTAAAATAGTTGGGCGGGTGGTTGTGTCACTCTAGAAGTGACTTAGAGGGGTTGATGAATTTAATCTTTTCTTGACCAACACTTGAGCGGGTGGGTGTTTAACTCCAGATCATGATGACCAACGAGTAGTTTGAAGTACCATCTACCCCAGTAGTTGCTATCAAAGAATTTGAAGTTTCTCTTCTCTGCGAGAAGTTCCTTAGTCAGAGCTTCCTCTGGTGAGGTAATATACAATGACCAACACTTAGGCGGGTTGGTGGGTTACTCCATATTATGATTACCATTGAGTAGTTTGAAGTGGAGTTCTTACTAACCCACGCAAAAGTTTGTTATCAAGAAATTGGAAGTTGCTCCCTTTTGCAAGCAAGTTTAAGAAGGAGGGGTGATGTTCAATCTTTTGTTGACCAACATTTGGGCCTGTGGCTGGGTCACTCCAGATTATGATTACCACCACTAGCTGGAGTGCCTACTTTCCCGTCCAAGAGTTTGTTATCAAGAAATTGGAAGTGACTCCTCTTTGCAATCGTTAAAATTCAATCTTTTATTGACCAACACATGGGCGGGTGGATGGTTACTCCAGATCATGATTACCATCGAGTAGTTTGAACTGGAGTGAACACCTACCCGCCCAAAGAATTTAAAGTTTCTCCTCTCAACAAGGTTTAAAAGTCCTTTAAACAGAGGAGGAGGGGTTGATATAAATTTTTTTGATGACGAACACTTGGGCGGGAGGGTTTTTACTTGAATCATGATTACTATTTACTACTTTAAACTGGAGTGCTCACTAACACGCTCGAGTGTTTGTTAACAAAGAATTGGAAGTTTCTTCTTTCTGCAAGTATTAAATGGCTATTAGTCAGAGAAAAAGGAGGTGATATTTAATCTTTTGATGACCTATACTTGGGCAGGTGGTTGAGTCGTTTTAGATCATGATTACCATTGAGTTAAGAATTTGTTATTAATATTGGAGGTTTTTCTTCTTTGCAAGTGTTAAAAAGTCTTGTTGTCCAAGAATGAGGAGGTTATATTTAATCTTTTGATGACAATTATCTGGTTGGGCGGATGGGATACTCCAGATCATGATTACTATTGAGTAGATTATACGGGAGTAAACACCTACCCGCCCGAGCGTTTGTTATCGAAGAATTTAAAGTTTCTCCTCTCAATACTTATTAGAAATCCTTTAAACAGAGGAGGAGGAGGGGTGATATAAAATCTCTTGATGACCAATTCTTGGAAGGTGGTTGAGTCGTTTTAGATCAAGATTACCATTGAGTTAAGAAGTTTGTTATTAATGTTGGAGGTTTCTCCTCTTTGCAAGTGTTAAAAGTATTTTTATCTAAGAAGAAGAAAGTGATATTCAATCTTTTTATGTCCAACACTTGAGCGGTTGGTTGGGTTGGTCATCCAGATCATAATTACGAGCGAGTAGTTTGAACTGGAGTGTACACATACCCACCCAAGAGTTTGTGATCAAGAAACTAGAAGTTCACATTCTGAATGAAACGGTTCTTCCATTATTATTCCAGTCCAGTACCGCTAGTACTGGTCAAGCAGTTAGACATTGCTTTAAATTAATTTTTCTGTCAACCGCTTTTTCTTTTGCAGTAATTTTTGTAAGCTGTCGAACGCATTGCAAACTATGGGATAAACGTCTGTACCAGCCGACCAGGCCGAGAAAAACGTCGGATTTTTTTTGGGCATCGCGTAGTTGGAAAATTTACAATTTCCTTACTTTCTCTGAATTCACTAGAAGTCCTGCCCGATTAACCACATAACACAAATAGTGCATGTAGCTCTTGTACGTGCCATGCTTTGTCTAAACTTGAGTCAGGAAGTAATTGGTTGTTCTAAATCTGTACTTTTATCATTTGGTAGGTTAGGTATGAGGCGTCTGGTTCATTGCGCAACTCTTTTGGTTTTGTCTCATCTATGTTGTCATTGGTTGATAGTTTTTTCAGATTAAGATTAGATTGTGATGCTAACACACCCTCTCTCTCTCTTTTTCATACAGCTATTGCCTTTTTTTTACTCTATACTATATTGGTGGCTCATAAAGAATTGTTGACTTGGAGACAGGAGTTCTATAATTGTCTCTTGCAGCGTTAAGCATAATTCTGGGCAAGTTTGCCACTTGATTTTTCAAACATTTCTTTTATATGGAGAGGAGAAAGTGAAAGCATGGTCGATCAGTATACGAAGGTATTTCATATCTTGCTTGATGGGTAATGTTGCGCTTTTGCTGTTGAAGGTAACTGCGCTTATTAGACACCTTTTTTTTCTAGGCTTTGCTTGGTGAACTCGACAGTCTTTTTCATGGCTGCAGAGTGGATCTACTTTTTTGGAAACCGTATTGATGATTTGAAAGACGTTCTCTTATAATAATTTTTTTTTAGTTTACTTTTGATCATCGTTTTGTAGAGCTTTTTGATGGTATTGATAATGACAGATGTACCTTTTAGAACAAACATCAGTTTTGCTGTTTTTTTATACGGCACGGAAAGGTTTGCTTTTGTAGCAGCTGGTTGCTGAACGTGCTTTAGCAACTCAGATGGAATGTTGTCGAGTCCATACATTTACCCTGTATCAACGCGTTTAGAGCTTGTGCCAGTTCTTCTTCTTTCATTATTTTTACCGGTACATGATAGTAGGGTCTTCGAGGGAAGAGTTCTATAGCTCTATACTTTTTGTTTCGCTGGAACTTCCCCTAACGAAAGTTGGACAATGTTTATTGTTGTGCACAATCATGTTCAGGGTTGCAAGCCACTCAATGAAATATGCGCATCTTTTGTTCACTACAGGAGATGTCTCCAAGGAAGATGCATTCTTTTTAGGCTTTTTGGACTTTTTGCATTATTAAACTGACCTCTGCTTTGTAATCTTTGAATGTTGTATTTGCAGGTAGGTAGCAACGGTAGACAGTAAATTTGTCTAATTAAATGTGTACCCGTTTTTTCTCTTACCTAAGTTGGTTTGTGTGATTATCAGGGTCATTTTTATCTTGTTTTGTTGAGGGACACGATTTTTGTTATTGTTGTAACCCTACTTTTTGGTAATTGCCTAAAATGTGGGCATTCAGTTTGGTCTGATCTATGTTCTTCCATGTCGCAGGTTATACACATGGTTGAACTTGCATTCTCTTGAACGGTGTCCCGTTTTGGCCCAGTTTAGACATAGCTAAGTTCTGTCTTCACCAGTACACTCTTCCTTCCTATTTCTTGTCCTACAGTCGATTCAGCTAGTATTTATGTTTCTTCTTTCGCTTGTGCGCTTTACAGCATCTTGTTTGATTGCTGTTTTGTATGGGCCGCATTGAGATCTAAGCCTGATGTTCGGAGACATTTTTAAATTTTATAATCTTTTGTTTAAGTTTATCGTTGTTAATACTGTCAGTACTAGGTCTGTGTCCAATTTTGAATTAATTGTCAACTAGTATACTAGATCTAAGGCAAACTTTAATTTGAATAAATTTTTAAAAATTTGATTTAAGTTTTCAAATTATCCTACGTGAATACAAGCATGACAGATTTATTGTAAAAAAATATTAAATTAATTCTAACACAAATTAAAACCGTTAAGCAACAAATACAACCAAAAAAAATCTCTACAATTTGCATCTTCATATAAAGCTAATTAAATCTTTTGTCACATTAATGAATACAAAAGCGCATACCAATAAAACACCATTTCCAGCATAAATTTGCTTCGAAAGCTATGAAACTTCTAATGAATATTAATCATTGGATTTGTGGCATCAAGCGAAAATACTATTAACATTTCAATGCATCTCAAATGAAATATTTTTGCTGCTGCACATGTGAAAGTTCAATGAACACAGGTCCTTCAGGCTATTTTGTAAACATTATTATTAATTTCGAAGAAAAATATAACGTTCTAAGAATAGCAATAATGCATATAAACAGGTGTTATTATTATTATACAAAACAAGCATTTGTAATTTTTATTAGAACATGTTTGTATTATATTTTTAAATTTTGAGTTATAATATTAAAATAATATTTAATATTTGAATCTATTATAATAAATTCATGAATTGTATATAATTAAACTTATCTCATGTTGCAACATTCTTCAATTCAAATTATAGAAAAATAATTGATGTAACTCCTATTATGTGCATACAATTTTATATCATCATTATGATCATATCGTGCCTGTGATTTTTTTATTATACGAAAATTAATATTAACAAGGAAATGAAAGGTAGTTTAAAATGATCAGAACACACGTTTGTAATCTTATGGTACTTTCATGTAGTCATTTACAATGTAATTTTAATACATTACTTAGTTACGTAAATTGATTTTAAATGAAAAGTCAATTGTATGAAATAGAAACTAAAAATTATAACAAATAGTTGTAAATGAATCTTCAATTGATTAGAGAAAGTTACTAAATTGTCATCGTATATTGATTTTTATTCTTCTATTGTATTAAAATTTTGTTATGTTATAGTGGGCTTAATAGTTATGTGTGCACCAAGCGCATTGCAATCTTTATAGTGCCCGGAGCGCAACATGTTTCAGCCTCAAGGCCTATGGCCCGATGGATTGAAGTCGCCGATGGGCGTATTATTAATATTAGTTCTCAAATTTGGCGGCCAGGATATTATTGATGAAACTCAAATTGCAAATGTGCTGGACAATCAATTTGAGCAATTTTTTGGCGCAATGGTCTAGACTCTAGTGCGAGAAGTGTTGAGCAGGAATTGGCGCAATGGTCTAGACTCTAGTGCGAGAAGTGTTGAGCAGGAATGCTTTGTCTAATATTTTTTTATCGGCAAAGTATCCACCTAATGGCATCAATTTGGATTCCACGTTAAACTGTTGGTCTCTCATGCTTGTTGTTTGTGTAGAACTATTATCACGCACCACAAACTTACTTGAGGAGGCACGTAACGAGCTCGAACGTCGATAAGAAGAATGAAATATATAATCTAATATAGGAGTGGGGTGTGTACTCCACATGCTGGGAAGAGACCGTTATTATGCCATTACTGAAGCAAGGCAAAAACCCAAACGATGCTAATAGATTTTCTTGATTTGCTGTTTTGGAAAGTGTTGGAAAACCACCGTTTGGTGCGAGTTTTGGCTATCTGGAAAATTATCCTTTTCGTTCAGGAAGTACCACAGTATCGTTGACCAATTGTTTAATTTGGAAAATTCTACTCAAAATGCCTACTCTTACTTTGTAGTGGTACTTTCAAGAATTTGTAAGTCAAATAAAATCATGTAAAAAAAATCTAATATTTTTTAAATCACTCAATCATTTACCAGTCTCCAAAACAGAATACAGTGCATACCATATCAAAACACACATCTACAATAGCACAAATAAAATCTATAACAAATAAAGGGACAAAATACAGTCGTATTTAATTTTACAAAGATATGCTCACATGGAAGCATAGACATTTCGAAAACTGAAGCATGTGATCAGAAACTTAGCGAATCAGAAGAACGACATTTGACCGAAGCAGACTACTAAAATGTAATAGCAGAGTTTGAACATCTAATAATTTTTGCTTTAAACCCACTTCACATAACTACTTTTGGGTCATCAGCTGGATCAAGAAATTTACAAACAAATAATCACTCTACTCAACCACGGAAAAGAGGAATTTTTGAAGATTGTTCATCATTCAAAGCTGATTTTGAGTCAATGGTAGATTCTCGAAATGACCTCAATAATGCTAATAACTTGATATATCTCAAATCGGCTTTGCAAATGCTAGCTAATACCGAAATCAATTATACTATCATAGACTAGACCTTGTTCCGCCAATTTAATCGTATCATAATCTATGTTTGACCTTGCGGAAAATTATTACCTTGCAGATTTGAGCCACTCGCTCCTCATTCACGGTGGACTAAGAGTTTTGTACTTATTGCTCAGTTCAAGCATCTAATGAAATTTTTGCTTTGGTGGTCTTCTTGACGACTCGTTCCAAATCTACAGTTTTTTTCCGCACATCCGAATGAGAGACTGTTTTACGTACAGAAAAAACCATCATAATAGTATTAATAGATTAGTAGTTAGGTTAGGGAGTAAGTTTTTTAAAGAACAAAGAATTTTGGACCCGGGACACGAGAGTTTGGGTACGTGAGGACACTACTCCTCGAAAACTGGATCTGTCTACTCCAAGTCAGAATCCTAGCTTCCAATGCTATAATTTTGGGCTCGAATTACAGATCCAGTTTTTTTTTAAGAATGAAGACTAGTGTTACGAGCGCTTCACGCCTTGAACACCCCGCCACTAGCTCTTTTTAGTACGGCCACTTGAATTCGGTTAGTTCATCGTCTGGAAAAGCAGCAATCAAATAATCAAAGACATTTTCAATTGACCTACGACTTCTGGTTATCATGGAAATACTCGGTCAGTTTGGAAACATTTTCAGAAAAAATTACAAATTTTGTAAATACATATAATCCACTAAACAGCGGACCCACATGCATACCCGTGCGACTCCCACGCGACCATTGGTGATCCATCCGGATAATTCGCTGTTGTCCCAGGTGGTTAAATTCCTTCAACCACCTAACAATTAAGTCGAGACGGCTGCTTACGATAGTCGTCAACATTACAAAGCTTCCAACTGCCTTTCTAGAGAAGGGAGCTGTTAACAACCAAGGTGTTAGCTAAAAATCAACAATCTTTTACCGCTTCAGGTAAGTAGAAAATACTACCATGAAATGAATGAATAACGGACAAGCTCTCAAAGAACAAGACCAAGCTACAGAGTTCATATTCTTGCTGAATTTACTACAAAGAAATGAGTACATTCCTTTTCTTAATAAACTCAGAAACAACTGCAAAGTTCCGTCGACTCAGGAGAATTGTTGCTGGCAAGGAGACACAACATGGAAGACAAAAATAAAACGTTTGGTCAAAAGCATCATAACAAAGACTAATAGTTTCCTACTAGAATAACCCGCAAGATACTTACAGCTCACACACAGATCAAAGTCCCGTCGACTCAATGAGCGGAATTAATGAAGGCTTTAATCCACTTGCACAAAATTTGAGCAAGACCGTTGCAAGCACGAAGACACACAAAACACGACTCATTAATTATTGAAGAGTCCTCTCGACTGGCGTTTTGTATGCGGTCCGCGCAGTCCGCCTTATACTAACACATTTCTATTCCAGCATCACTCGAGAATAGACGCCTTCGCACAACACCAACTCCATACCATATGTGCACTAGAGACTGTCAGAAGAAGGCGTAGCATGTGAAGTAGAGTAATAAAATTCTTCAAAAATTGCATGCGTGAGGACTCTGGGGATAGTTTGCTTCTATTTGTGGAATTTTTTATGCAAAACCGCAAATTTAGAGTTAGATTGTAAAACACCCATTCGAATACTTTGTGTTTAGAGAATGATGTTTTCTAAGGGTCAATTTTTGTCACAGAGGTCAACGATGTTGCAGTTTTGTTAGTTATTCCTGTTAAGAAGTGCCTGTATGTTGACGAACAATTTTGTGGTTTACATGGCGAGGTGAACTGAGTTTTGACAGGTGAAAGCTTATCATTGGCGAAAACCTTCAGTCGACCACTAGAATCATTTGCGTCAAATCAAAGGGTTAGTGTTTGCTTGGAATCTTTCCTTTTGTACACATATAGAAGAGCTGCTCGTGTTGTGAGAAAGCTTTTAATGTGATCAATTGCTTGGTTAGTATAAATTGCAAGTACTGTTGCATTGTAAACGGGTTCAGAACTGATACGGTTGCACAGTATACTCATCTGCACGAAACTTCTGCTTGAAACTCCTAGACGTTGTTTACCATGTCATTGAAACTTTCCAGAGTATTACAACGATTTTATGCTACGAGTCAGGTGTCCTCAGCTAAATTAAAGACTAAGGTCTAGCGTCAGTAGGCTGCATGGTGTACGTGCGAGCACATGATATTTGAGGTTGGATTCTGCAAGGTTTTGCCCTGGCTTTGGTCAAGGTTAAGAGTTTCTTTGAATTTGACTTCATTCAGAAACTACATTACTGGCTCCGGTGTTGTTTGGGACAAGTTTTTGCACATAATTGCAGAATATTCTTTTTTTGTGGTATTCGGGCGGTTCGAAGACGGGCCACGGGTTGGAAAGCGCTTTTGTGGTTTAGTCACGAGTGCAGAATTATATGCAATACATCAAGCTTTACTGTGAAGTGTTCAATCACAGTTTGTTTTTCCTTTCTTCTAACTTGTTTAGAGCCATCTAAAGTACCAACTTCATCTACTCAGCAGATTGGCTAAGGTTATATTAGCTTATTTTCTGCCCGTAATGCTGGCAACTTACATTTCTACCTACAGTTTTAGTAGAGTAGATTCCAAATCACTAGAGAGATTATTTGTCTACTTCGGACTAGAGAAGGAACTTAGTTATAAAACCCCACTTTGACAAGACGAGTTGGGGAATGGGAGAGCGTTTAAAGCAACTATGTCTGGTGCAGCAGTTAAATACCTAGACTACTGCGCCACGCTCCCAAGCTCATACATGCTTCAATATACGAATTGGTATGAAAATATGATTGTCTCTACCTGAACGCTGGGGCATGTAGGTATCGAAGATATGAATTGACGTGGATTACACAATATTTCTCTAAAGCCTCAAGAACTATATTAATTTAAAGATTGTTTATGATTGGCAGCAGAAATGGGACAGTTTTGAGATCAATTTGAAATAAATTAAGTTCTTCTCGACGCATGGAAGTCACAGCTAGGTCTCAACAGAGAAGGAAGTAGCTTTATTTTGTCCACGCACAGGGCATCTTAAACGTATCACAATATTTTAACGGTGAATCATATCTTGTAGTAATATTCAGCATATGATCATCAACGAAGTAGGTTAAAGCTCTCATATGATGTGGCATTCAATTTATTGAACCGTCAAGAGTCCGGCGATTGCCGACCGCATTAGGAAGGGGGGAGAGTAACCAAAGCACCAACTTACAAAATCTTAGAAAACAACAAGATCAAGACAAGACAAGTTTGATTTTTTGCTAATTTGAACAAAAATATTTTTTCAGTAAGTCTCAGAAGATTAGTTTTAGCTGTTCTACAATAAAATGTAAATGTTTTTTGTGTAAGTTGGCTTAAATTAAAAGCATCCCGGAAGTTGTTCGTCGCAATGAGGGAATGTTGTGGGGTGGAAGGACCGAAGCGATTAACTAGGAGAATCAAAATAAAAAGACTCTCGAAGTCAAGAATCACAGACAAAAACGGCCAAACAATTTTAACAGTGATTTTACCAGGCAAAATGCAAAGTCTATAGACTCTTTTTTGTTTTTCCTCCCAATTTGTTTATCACTATTTTGTACGGCTTTCCTCAAGGCTCTGTAGATTATTCCAGCATCTTTTTCTGCAATCTTTGATTGCTCTTTTCAAGTTTTTTCTGTCGTTTTTTAGTTTCTTTTCCGTTTTCTCTGCGTTTTTTTCCTCTTCTTCTTCTCTGTTTTTTACTTTTCTCCCTCCATTCTCTTAATTCTTTGCACAACCAGTTTCCCTTCTCTGTATCTGGGAATTGCTTCATCCTTTTTGTTTCAATGTTTTTGTTTTCTGTCACTTTACTGTTTGTATCTATGGCTCTCTTTATTTTCTCTCTTTCTATTTTTCTTACATGCCATCTACCTTCTCTCGTGTCTTCCTTTTTTCCTTTGTATTGTATTGCATGTGTTTGTGTAAGCTCAATGATCTTTCTTCTGTCACGGTCTAGTCATTACGGTTTTTTTCGTAAAAATGGCTATACAGTCAGACTTTACCCTTTTTAATATTTTGCGGGAGGGGCTACAATTCCTAGCTACGCCACTGGCCTTATATGCTATATGCAACTCTGTAATACTACATTTAAAGACATGGGCTTAAATTATCTTAGTGGATTATTTAATTACCAACCGCCTCGGGGAGGCAATTATGTTTGTAATATATACCTGGATGCTATTTAACACTTCAGTATTCAAGGGTGAAAATATTATATAAATATACAATATTTTTACCATTAAATTGCTTTAGGCAGAATTTTATTCATTGCTGAAAGGAACCCGAAAACGGTACAAATCCAACTTTAGCTTATCAAATAGATATATATTGGAAACAAACCACCAGGACTCAATGCAGAAATTAAATTTTTGATTGAAACCATTATGCCGGTTGTAAGATATGAATTATTCTGTAAAACCAGTTATGAATTTGTTTACAACTTCCACCACATTAATTCAACGAAAATTGTACAAAATATTTAATTTACTGCAATTTTCTTGTACATAAATACTAAACTACCGCATTACAACGTTTCTTATATATAAAGAAAATTCATCATTAACATTGAAAAAAGAAACATCTCGAGACGTGTTTATCGGCGTCAATTGATTTTAATTTGTCTGTGAATGGCGTCTGAAGACCTTAATCCCATTTTCTACAAAGCAAATGGTCGTTTCCTTGTATAGATTTTTCTCTGCGGCGTATCGCGGTTTCTAATCGTTCGGGATATTTTTTCAGCGAAATATTCCGTTTTCACCAAGAGACACGTGTTTCCATTTTAATTTATAGACGCGTTGTGTTGGAATGTCGATATACCGGGGAAATGTTTTATTTTATTATTTGTCGATTTAAAACGGTAATTGAATGAATTAGTGAAGCAATTCAAAATAAACATGTGTTTCAATGTCACAGTCATGGTATGTGTCTCAATTTATAAAAAGAATTCAATATTTAAATCTTAATATTGCAATAATCATTATGGTCTATAAAATACCACAACTAATAATACTTATTATATTAATGATGTCCCATCGAAATCATTATCATTACTTTATCCCAATTAAATCTTCTCGCACAGCACCAACCAAGAAACGTGCTCATTATAAACGCAGACCATATGAGTAGAAAGTATTATTGAAAGTGTATCCCCATTTTCTAATTTTAACGCATTTTTACGCTCAATTTATTATGTATTATGTTTTCTAATATCCTGATCAGGTGCGATTCCAATATTTAATTTCATTGACGGGATGTGAACATTGAATTAAAGTTATAAAGTTACGTAACGAGATCATTATAGGTGAAAAATCGCGTGGACAGTGAAAAGTCGTTAGATGTTGCAACTGTGATACGGAAAATTGCTGCGATTATGTAATTAGATTAGTTATGTAATGATTTATTTATTTGTTTAATTATTTGCTTGCTTGGGTTAAATATTTGTATATCTCATTATTCAATAAGGTAAATATTTGACCTAGTTATAACACTATTTTACTATGACTATTAATATTTATCTGTATTTGCTAAGTAATATACTAATATGTTATTTAGGAATTAATATTAATCATTATAATATTTAAGTTGTAATATATATTAGGTAATTGAAAATACTGTGAAAAGCAACAAAATTAATGGTTGGAACGAATGATTTCAATTCAAAATTTGTTTAATTTATGTAAATATAAAATTTGATTTTTTAATAAATTATAATTTGTATTATATGCAAAGTTGGTTACTTTTTGTTACTATTTTTATTTATAATTTGTACTACGCAAAAATTTAAACTACTTCTGATGATGGATTTTAGTCAACTATGTTGCTTTGCAATAAACAGTCAGTTTGTTGTGGGCAAAATTAGCGCGGGAGAGTTGATTAAAGTGTTTCAAATTAAAAAGAATCGCTTAGGAAACACATTTATTGTATGGGCTGCATCCAATCTATTTAAATTGCTTGAGAAGTATCAAAAAAGTGGTTTTTAAATAAAATATGCAAAAGTTTAGATTGCCAGCATGTCCTGATTTTTGCTGTTTTTCAAAATTTGTACAGAAGAAGTATTTAACGTGTTTCAAATGGAAGAAATCGCTTACAAACCACATTTATCGCTCAGAAAAAAAAATCTATCAAAAATTGCTTAAGAAGTGTTCCAAAATGGTTTTTAAAATAAATTATGCAAAAGCTAGAAGACGTTTTATTGTATTAATTAATATGAAATTATTCAAAACACGTATCATATTGTTTTTTGAGCGATTAAACTTCAATCTCAAGATTTATTCAAGAAGTAACTCTTGTGTATATTCTTCCTTGTACGACAGTGCCAATAACTATGATGGCAGTTTTGTATTGCTTGTAACCGTTGAGTGATCAGTAGTAGATTATGAAGATTTCATTTTCTTTTGAAACTCTGGTTTGAAGTCTTTCAGTCAGATTGAATTAGTGTTTAGTTCCATGTGTATTTCAAATAGTTTTAAACCCTGGGTTAATTCAAGTTGATTTACAATTCCGCCGTGGGTCCTGCCGTGGGCTGCTGCAATTTTTCATTTAGTCATGTTATAATAATTCAAGCAATTGTACATTAATCCCACTTTAACTTGGCCTATGCGTAACAGAGCACATAATATTTTTGAATATATTAAGTTTTCAATTCATGTGAGCAGGACATACATAGTTGGAGAGTGAAATATGGTTTTCAAGAGCTTCTTTTTTGTATCATCTTGACAGGAGTCGTGATTCAATTGACTTTTGCTCCTTATTTCTTGTGTGCTCTTCACTATTTTCCTTCATTGTTTTCTATTTCTGGAGGTGTGTGTAGCTTGCTTGTTTTATTTGATCGATCTATCGCAGAGACGACCTATTTTTTGCTCTTTTTTGTTCTTTCTTTATACGATAAGCTTTTTAAGATTGTCATCATTCCGTCTTGAAATGTGTCCGAAATGTTTTAGGATGCGTGAATAAATGATCTGAGACAGTCGTTGCGGTTCTTTGATTTTGTCCAGGGTCGACTGGTTCGTTTTTCTTGCTGTTCAAGAAACCCGCAGCATTCTTCACATGTCTGATGTATTTATAGTTTTTTTTTTTGGTTTTCGCTTTTACTATCCAGGAATCATCATTTTTGTTCATAGTCCATAGTTGTGGTTTTTCTTCAAGTATCTTTAGTAGTTCTGGTTCTTCTAGTTTTTCTGCCGTTTCCGCCAGTAACACGTTATCATTGAATTTCCGTGCTTTTTCTAGGATTTACTTCGTGACGTGTTGTACTTGTATTGACAACCTCAGATGAGGTTAATATTAAACTAAACGAATGCTTTGTAAGTTTAGATAGTGATAGAGACCCTTTTTCTACTATAACTCACACACCCGCCCAAGTGTTGTCATCAAAGGATACATTATTTGTCCCACCTCTTGTGTGCTTGGATTTAGATATGAGAGAATTGTTTAACAATAAATTTCTTGATAACTATTGTTTGGGTGGGTGGGTGGGAACTAAGTTTAATTTGTGGGTGAGTTACAGCTTCTACTGTGACCCTCCCACCCGCCCAAGTGTTAGTCATCAAAGGATCTATTGTTCGTACCACGTCTTGTGTACTTGGATTTCGATACGAGAGAATTGTTTAGCAATAAATCTCTTGATAACTAACGCTTGGGTGGGTGGGCAGGAACTAAGTTTAGGTTGTGAGCGAGATCCTTCTTCTACTATGACCCACCCACCCGCCCTAGAGTTAGTCATCAATATCATTTAGATATGAGAGAATTATTTAACATTAAATCTCTTGATAACTACCGCTTGGGTGGATGGGCGGGAACTTAGTTTAGATAGTGAGCGAGATCTTCTGTTACTGTGACCCACCTACCCAAGTGTTAGTCATCAAAGGATCCATTGTTTGTCCCAACTCTTGTGTGCTTGCATTTAGAATTTAGAGAATTGTTTAGCAATAAATCTCTTGATTACTAACGCTTGGGTGGGCGGGCGGGAACTAAGTTTAGATTGTGATCGAGATCCTTTTTCTTCTGTGATCCACTCACCCGTCCAAGTGTTAGTCATTAAAGGATCTATTGTTTATCCCACTTCTTCTGTGCTTGGATTTAGATATGAGAGAATTGTTTAACTATAAACCTCTTGATAACTAACGTTTGGGAGGTTGGGCGGGAATTAAGTTTAGATAGTGAGCGAGATCTTTTTTCTACTGTGACTCACCCACCCACCTAAGTGTTAGTCATCAAAGGATCGTTTCTTTGACCCACTTCTTGTGTGTTTGGATTTAGATATGAGAAAATTGTTGAACAATAAATCTCTTGATAACTAACTTTTGGGTGGGTGGGCGAAAACTAAGTTTAGATAGTGAGCTAGATCCTTTTTCTACTATGACCCACACCCACTCAAGTGTTAGTTATCAAAGGATCTATTGTTTCATTCACCGCTTGTGTGCTTGAGTTTAAATACGATATAATTGTTTAACAATAAATCTTTTGATAACTAACGCTTGGGTGGGTGCGCGGGTACTAAGCTTAGCTAGTGAGCGAGATTTTTTTTTCTGTGATCCACCCACCCGCCCAAGTGTTAGTCATTAAAGGATCCATTGTTTGTCCGACTTCTTGTGTGCTTGAATTTAGATATGAGAGAATTGTTTCACAATAAATCTCTTCATAACTAATGCTTGGGTGGGTGGGAACAAAGTTTAATTTATGGGCGAGTTACTGCTTCTACTGTGACCCCCCACCCACCCAAGTGTTAGTCATCAAAGGATCTATTGTTTGACCCATCTCTTGTGTGCTTGGATGTAGAGATGAGAAAATTGTTTAATCTCTTGATAACTAACACTTCGGTGTGTGGGCAGGAACTAAGTATAGAAAGTGAGTAAGAACCTTCTTCTACTATGACCCACCCACCCGCCTAAGTGTTATTCATCAAAAAATCCATTGTTTGTCCCACTTCTTGTGTGTTTGCATTTAGATATGAGAGAATTGTTTAACAATAAATCTCTTGATAACTAACGTTTTAGTGGGTGGGCGGGAACTAAGTTTAGATAGTAAGCGAGACCCTTCTTTTACTGTAACTTACCCTCCCGCCCAAGTGTTACTCTTCAAAGGATTTATTGTTTGTCCCACCTCTTGTTTGCTTAGATTTAGATGTGAAAGTAACAATAAATCTCTTGATAACTAACGCTTGGGTGGGTTGGCGAAAACTAAGTTTAGATAGTGAGCGAGATTCTTCTTCCACTGTGACCCACCAACCTGCCCAAGTGTTAGTCATCACAGGATCTATATTTTGACCCACCGCTTGTCTGCTTGAGTTTAAATACGAGATAATTGTTTAACAATAAATCTCTTGAACTAACGCTTGGGTGGGTGGGCGGGAACTACGTTTAGATTGTGAGCGAGATCCTTTTTCCGCTGTGACTTATTCACCCGCCCAAGTGTTAGTCATCAAAGGATCTATTGTTTGACCCACCTCTTGTGTGCTTGAATTTAGATTCGCGAGAATTGATTAACAATAAATCTCTTGATAACTAACGCTTGGGAGGGTGGGCGGGAACTAAGTTTAGATAGTAAGCGAGATCCTTTTTCTGCTGTGACCCATCCTCCCGCCCAAGTGTTAGTATCAAAGGATCTATTGTTTATCCTACCTCTTGTGTGCTTCGATTTAGAAATGAGAGAATTGTTTAACAAAAATTCATTTGATAACTAACGTATAGTGGGCGGGAACTAAGTGTAGTTAGTAAGCGAGATCTTTTTATTACTGTAACTTACCCACCCAAGTGTTACTCATCAAAGGATCTATTGTTTGTCCTACCTCTTGTGTGCTTAGATTTAGATATGAGGGAATTGTTTATCAATAAATCTTTTGAAAACTAACGCTTGGGTGGGTGGGTGGAAACAAAGTTTAATTTGTAGGCGAGTTACTGTGTCTACTATGACCCACCCACCCTCCCAAGTGTTAGTCATCAAAGGATCTATTGTTCATCCCTCCTCTTGTGTGCTTGGATTTGGATATAAGAGAATTGCTGAACAATAAAAAAATGTATGACTTACGCTTGGGTGGGTGGGCGGGAATTAAGTTTAGATAGTGAGCGAGATTCTTTTTTACTGTGACCCACCCACCCGCCCAAGTGTTAGTCGTCAAAGGATCTATATTTTGACCCACCTCTTGTGTGCTTGTATTTTGATATGAGAGAATTGTTTAGCAATAAATCTATTGATAACTAACGCTTGGGTGGGTGGGCGGGAATTAAGTTTAGATAGTGAGCGAGATCCTTTTTCTACTGTGTCCCACGCACCCGCCTAAGTGTTAGTCATCAAAGGATCTATATTTTGACCCACCTCTTGTGTGCTTGTATTTAGATATGAGAGAATTGTTTAGCAATAAATCTATTGATAACTAACGCTTGGGTAGGTGGGCGGGAATTAAGTTTAGATAGTGAGCGAGATCCTTTTTCTACTGTGTCCCATGCACCCGCCTAAGTGTTAGTCATCAAAGGATCTATATTTTGACCCACCTCTTGTGTGCTTGTATTTAGATATGAGAGAATTGTTTAGCAATAAATCTATTGATAACTAACGCTTGGGTGGGTGGGCGGGAACTAAGTTTAGAAAGTGGGCGAGTTACTTCTTTTACTGTGACCTACCCACCCGCCCAAGTATTAGTCATCTAAGGATCTATTGTTTATCCCACCTCTTGTGTGCTTTTATTTAGATAATAGAGAATTATTTAACAATAAATCTCTTGATAACTAACGCTTGGGTTTGTGGGCTGGAACTAAGGTGAGATAGTGAGCAAGATCTTTTTTCTACTATAACCCACTTGTCCGCCCATGTGTAAGTCATAAAAGGATCTATTGTTCGTATCAACTGTTTTGTGCTTGAGTTTAGATATGAGAGAATTGTTTTGCAATAAATCTATTTATAATTAATGCCTGGGTGGGTGGGCGGGAACTAAGTTTAGATAATGAGCGAGATACTTTTTCTGCTGTGACTTATTCACCCGCCCAAATGTTAGTCATCAAAGGATCTATTGTGTGTGTGCTTGGATTTAGATTCGAGAGAATTGATTAACAATAAATCTCTTGATAACTAACGCTTGAGTGGGTGGGCGGGAACTAAGTTTAGATAGTAAGCGAGATTCTTTTTCTACCTATCCTCCCGCCTAAGTGTTAGTATCAAAGGATCTATTGTTTATCCTACCTCTTGTGTGCTTGGATTTAGATATGAGAGAATGGATGGGTGGGAACTAAGTTTAATTTGTGGGTGAGTTACATCTTCTACACAGTTGAACCTACCCACCCCCTCAAGTGGAAGATTTTTGGAACCGCGTCCCGAAATTTGTAATTGACGAATAATCATCATTTTATGTGTCAGCAGGACAGATACGTCAAAGAAGCATCGGAAAGAGTGTTTTGTGAGCAGTATGTCGTTTTGGAAACTTTAATGTTGCACTATGAACTAATAAATGGGAGTTTTGATAACTGGAGAAAACTATACAAAATGAACAAGAAATACAGAACCACATAAACTGAAACGATGGAAAGCAAGCAAGCACTACCATGCCACATAAAATGAGTTTGGAAATCATATTTTGAACACTTATGAGGTAAAAATAAAGATAGAATCGAAAAGAACTAGAGACAAGGCAAGTCAAAAAAGACTCTTTCCTTTCATTTTGATAAAAAATAGCAAATTCATAGAAATTAGTGTTAAGAAATGTCGGAAGATTGAATGGAATTAATAACGAAGCATGTAAAAGATAAGCTTTTTACAATTTTGTTCAAAATTTGGACTCATCAACAAAAGGTACCCCTAAGCTGGAAAGTGAAATTTTTTGTCTAAATATATAAAAAAAGATGGGAAAATTTGATTCTTATGAGTTTAGCTTACATGATATTTGTAAAGATTATAGAAGAGGAATTACTAAGGTAAGTAGAAGATAATGAAATGCTATCTAAGACACAAGCGGAATTTTGAAAAGGAAAAGGTACGATGGAAGTTTTAAAAAGTGTTGGGGAAAAATGAATGGCGGCTTTGTGCTCTGTTTATGGACTTGAAGGTTTATGACACAGTAAACTCGTTAAGAAAGGATGTGCCAAAGCAGGTGATTGAGTGTCTGGAAAAGTTATACCTGGTAACTTGTTGCAGAATGAAAGTATATGAGAGAATGTCTGACAAATTCAAAATTTCTTTAAAGTCCGTTTTTACTTAACATTTACACAGCGGAACTAGAAATTGTATTAAGAAATGAGGAAAATGGAGGAATAGTAATAGATAACAATAAAAAACTGTAGCGCCACAAGAGTAAACTCCTGCTCACACACCCAGTGGACGTAGTGTTTACGATGGAATCCTCTAAGGCACTAGCCACCACGATATTACTCCAGTCATGATGACTCCGGCTGACTAGGACGAATTTTTCTACACCAACGCCTGCTCCAACACACTATGTCACCCTGGACAATACCTGGTTTGGCATGTAGAACGCTTGGGTATCATTCATCATAGCTTCCTAAAACTGTAAATCGTTTTGGATTGAAATAATAAAGATTAAAATATTCTATTGGCCTTACCAATCTGGTTTAGCAGGCCGAAGGTCTTTCAAAGTATGAGGGATGAAATGAGGTGAGATGAATTATGTTTCTAAATTTGTTTTCTGCTGAAACCATGAATGACTTAAAAAATAAAGACTAATAGACTTCAGAGTTTCTAATATTGACCATATACTACATGGACTTGTTGCGCGTTTGTAGCGGTTTAAATGGAGAACGGAAGGGAGGGGGGTCCCGCAAGGGGGGGGTCCCGCTCTCCTAGGCATGTTAGGATTGTCTTATTTGGTAGGTCCAAACATGCAAAATTGAAAAACAATATTGATTTTTATAAGTTTGATTTTTTTTTTCCTCTTATTTTATTTGTGGGTGCTTTTGTATATAGAGTTCACACTAAATACTACTATATTCTAGACTTAAAAGTTTGTGGTTAAATATATGCAATGAAACATCAATTTTTGATTGAGATTAAATATTTCTATATTATTTATAAGCAAATTGGAATTTATATATACAATTGTCACATGTTTCCACCTACTTGGCCATTTTCTAGCTATTGGGTATGTAGATACATTTGTGATAATAATATAAAACGGTTAGTATCGTAAATATTTATCTTATACTGAAATTACTGTTGTTAAATGTCAATTGATCATAATTACAGTCAGACACGAATAGAGTGGCCCCTATATAGGCAACTTAGTATACACCAAAATTATGTTGAATGTGGTTAAACTAATACATTTGCCCGTTTCAGCATTTTTCATTTACGCTTACATTTTAAACATTCCACGGGCGACGTTGTTCTGTTATTGAAAGATGCTAAAACTGGCAAAAGCAACAGTTTAACCACATTCAACATAATTTTGGTGTATACTAAGTTGCCTATATAGGGGCCACTCTATTCGTGTCTGGCTGTATCTCTGTAGTCAATTATTTAAATGCACCTTCTTCAGTGCTACAAGAAGCCATCAACTATTAATATTTAATTCATACACTCCAATACAATATCAAATATATTACAACATTAATGATGAAACTAAATATTAAAGAGAGACTTATACCTTTTGTCCTACATCATCAATAACTCTCTCAATAAAACACTCGACTGATTCAATAATGAAATTTGCACAATCGGCATTCTTAATTGAATTGTTTTTATTATCAGAGCGATGCGATTGCAAAAACATTGTAATGGAGAAACGGCTACTAGTAGAAATTAAGTCCACATTAACAGACGTTGCATAATTGAAAACATAATTTCTTCAATCTCTTCCTTATTGATGGCGTAAAAGCGTGATGACATTTTACACATCAATTTTTTGTTTAACATTTATTATTATTTTCATAACGCAAATATTAGATTTATTATGTAACGAATATCTTTTAATAATTTTTGTTTGATTTAATTACTTGCATGTGTAGGTTTTGATTACATTCTCTCATGTTTGTCAATAATGCATGAGGTATTATAAAGTTTATATTTTAGTTGTAAATGACAGGATAAGTGTATTCCCTGTAGGCATTGACAAAGTGCTGATGAATTCTAGGTGTTCTAACGGTTAATGGCATTATTGCATAATAAAATCTGTAAGTAGAATTAAATTATTTTACAATGTATGCATCGTATTTCCTGTTAATTATTTAATAAAAAGGAAAGATTTTCACTCTTATTAAGTTTTACAGTTCTGACTGAGTAATGGTGTGAAAGATTTTCAGATATAGAAATCGAACCTGAGTACACAACTCAACTTGAACTAAATTATTAACATTTTATTTAATTGATCATACTAAAAGACAATATTCTCTAGTAATATTTCAAAACATAATTGAACAATTTATAACGTTTGCTCTACTTTCATGAGCGGAAAACGGTTGCTCGAATGCATTTTGCCAAAGGGTTTTCATATAGAACAGTTTTGATCACTGCAATTGCACATTACTTATATTGCGTGGCTTAATATTATACATATTGCGCATAATCTAGTTGTAAAAATGCGACTGCTATTACAAGAACAAAACTGGATTGGATTGTGGGGAATGTAAGTAAGAATTTAATGATGAAGAAAAAATCGATTCAACCTTAATTTCTAAAAACATATACAATCAATGCCGATTGCAATAATATGGAATTTAATTATTTTATAGTTTTGCAATATTTAAGAAGAATTCATAAAATTGTTATTCTAATCTTTTCTCCTCAACATGCATACATAAGTAATTGAATTGTTTATGTGTGAATCAGATGACAATGGGAATTTATTTACCTGCGTAGGTATTATAAATAATGCGAAAGATGTAAACAATATGAATGCAATTAATTATTGCGTTATGAATTATGTTTTTATGTTGGATGCAGATTTATTGATTAAACTAAATACGTAATATATTTACAAATAAGGTCTAATGATTTTAATGGCAATTTGTTGCTTGCAAATTCTGTTGATGAAATGTTATATAATGAAATCATTTTTGTGCTATGTAATATTTTCTAATCTTCTGATAAGGTGTGGTCTTTAATGCATTTATATGTAATCGTATAACAATCAATTTTTTATCAATTTTTAGAGCTTGTATAGCCTCTAGCTTCAACTAAACTGCATTAGATTACATTAGGAACACACAAGAGTCATGGGGATTGCTTGAATCATGGTTTGGTTATTAAATTACATTCATATAATTTGTAATTTTAATTGCGCTATACCATCACATCCTTAGGCTTGAATGCTGCACTTTTCTTTGTGAAATTTCAAATTTAAAAACACGAAGAATATTCATGCAATTGAAGTAAATTCGTTTATTGTACTTTAATAAATTAAATTGTAAATTAAAACCATATCCAGAGATAAGCAACGACTAATTTAATTTTAATTTTATTACCCAGAGGAAATAATAAAACTAATTGGTCACTACTTTCGTTCAACACTCGTAAAAAGCAATGGTTTGGTTGACTAGAATATTTAAACTTTCTTCGGATTATGCGAATGCATGATAATTTAAAACGTTTTTTATTTTGTTATGGATTTTAATTAGTTGGTATAAGAATAATAGAAAAAGGAACTGTTGAAAGCTTTTTGTTGTATTGCCGAATGTTTAATGATACGTGCATTTAAAGCATTTGCATTATAACAATTTGTTGAAAAGTTTTATCTTTATTTAAACAAATTATATTTCCTAATTTTAAATTAATAATACATAAAACAAATACAGAAATGAAAAATGGAATATGAACTAAGCACTTTAGCAACAAATTAATAACATTTACAAGATTTTTATTTACATAACTCGCACAAAACCAACATAACCGATTTAAGACGACATAAATATTGGTCCTTCGAACCGGATTACGATATAAATATTGTAATCAATTATTGTTTTATTTTCACACATAATGGTAAATGAGGAAGAAAAATTGCACTACGCAGACAAAAAAGAATAGTCAAATCAAATTACACACGATTTAAATTCTATTATTTATAACAAAAATGAAATTCGCATATATCAGTGAAATTTTACCTTAGGCTTTGCAGAATGAACACCAAGCACGTTAGCAACAATCTAATAATATTTACAAGATCAATATAACAAAACTAATTTAAGAAAGCATAAATATTGGTCCTACGAACCGGATAGCGATTTGAATATTGTAATAAACAGATATAACGAATATTCAAATCAAATTGCCGACGTTGAGGACATCGTCGTAAGCTGGATTTCATAAATGAAGTTCAAACACAGACTTTTGTAGGCTTGATATGGTCCTTTCAATTGGATGGCAGTGGCTGTTTTTCAATTACAATAAACTATGGCACAGAGAAGAATTGTTTTTGAGGCGCCATAATCATCGATCCTTCGAAGCGGATTTTAATCTAAGTATTGTCGTTAATTATTTATTTAGTTTTTTAAGAAGGCATTGTACATTGATTTTTCAACCGGATTACAATTAGAGTCACTGATTATTTTCCAATTACAATCAATCGTGGCAGAAAAAAAATTCACGCAAATTAACAACAAATGTATCATGAAAACAATAAACTAAAACTATAAACGAAAAGGTCATCAGGATTGTCATAGAAGAAAATTATGAAGGTGCTCTGAGTTACACATATTAAAAGCATCAAGAAGATTGATTGATATTTATTTTGCAAGTTGAAAAGAAATTTTGATTTTAAGCTTTTCTTTGAACGTTATTCAGTGTTTTTTTTTTATATTTTGATTGAACAATTTAGTCAATTTAAGATGGCATAGATATTTTGAACCTGATTTCAATCAGTTATTGATTTTTTAAAACTACAATAAAACATTTCAGGAAGAAGAAATTTCTTTTTTTAATTGCAACAAATCTTGAGACGTTATGAACATTGTTCATTTTAACCAGATTTTAATCCATGTATTGTCATTAATTAAATTAAATTTTTTTAATACGGTATGGATATTGGTCCTTCGAATAGGATTTCAATCCCAGTATTGTTATTAATTTTTTTTTTTATTATGTTTAAACTTCAATCAATTATGGCAGTAAATAGAAACTTACTTTTTCAAATTCAGTAAATTTTGGAAATAATCATTTTTTTTTTTTTTTTTTACATTAATTGCCATCGGTCCTTCAAACCTGATTTTTATCCGAGTATTATTATTAAATATTTTTAAGACGGCATAAACATTGGTTCTTTGAGCCCGATTCCAGTCCGAGCTATTGATTATTTTATAAATCATGACAGAAAAAAAGAAGAAAATTAGTAAAACAATATTGCAGATTTGAAACGGTATAACGGATTTTAACCCGAGTATTGTCATTAATTTTCCTTTTAACATTGTTTTTTTTTTTTAATCTGAATTTCAATCCAAGTTTGTTTCCAATTTAAGGCGACGTGAACATTGGTCCTTCGAATCGGATTCTATTATGAGCATTTGTTATTTTATGATTCATTTCAATAAATCACTGCAGCAGGAAGAAACTTTTTTTAAATTTTAATAAATCTTAAAAGAAAATTTTAATTTAATCTAAATATTGTCATTAATTATTTTATTTTATTTTAGTATTCTAATCCGAAACCACACAAAGCTAGTACAAAAATATTACCGATTGAGAGGGTACATCGGTACTTTGAGCCGGATTTTATCCGAATATTATTATTTTAATTGTTTTCCAGTTTTTAAAGAACATTGGTCCTTTGAACCGGATATCAATCTAACTCATTAATTATTCATATTATAAACTTTTTTCGGATTTCAAAAAATTTTGACTAGAAGAAGAATTTTTATTTTAATTTACATAAATCCATCTTGGAATCAAATTTTAAGTATTGTCATTATTTATTTGCCAGTATTTGCCATATATTGGTCTTTCGAATCGGATTTGAAAAAGAATTATTTAATTTTTATTTACAGAAACTACACGAAAACTATTACAAGAATTTGGCTCATTTAAGACTATATAATCATTTAAATTTACACTGGATTTCAATCCGAATATTTTCATTAATTATTCTACATTTTTTAAGACGGTTATTGGTCCTTCAAACCGGATTTCAATCCGATTTGTTGATTATTTTTTAATTACAATAAATTATGACAGGGTTTCCTCTTGTTTTTTCGATTTCAATAATATTCAAAGGAAAAAAATCTTTTTATTTACATAATAAATTACATAAAACTTCAGACCGTATAAAAATCGATTCTTTGAACCGGATTTCAATTATTATATATATATATATATATATGTATATATTTTTTTTTACATTTTTACTTCGAAGCGGGTTCGAGACGTGATATTGGTACTTTGAACAGGATTCTAATACGAGTTATTGATTATTTTCAATTTAAAGTTAATAATGACTTATGTGTCTTCCATGGTTTATTATTCTGTAAAGTTGGTGGGACTGATTTGAGTTTATGTCAAATTGTGTGTATGGATTTTGACTATTTTTGCACAGTTGGTAGTAATAATATTGATCTATTTTAGTACTGAGTTGTACTAATTTCAAATGCGTTGCTTATGAGTTATGAGTAAATATGTTGTCTTCCATGATTCCTCAGTCTGTAATGTCAGTTGGATTGATTTGAGATTATATCAATTCTAATGGTTTTAATCATTTTTACATACTTTATACTAATAGTATTTAGCAATTGTGGTACCAAATTGTACCAATTTCCAATGTACTGCTTATGAGTAATGAGTAGTTAGGTAAACATCCATAATTCATTAAAGTCAAGTGGATTTAATTGAGATAATGTCAAACTGAGCGTATGGATTTTGACTATTTTTGCACGGTTGGTATTAGTAGTAATGATCTATTTTGGTACTAAGTTGCAACTATTTCCATTGTGCTGCTTATGAGTTATGATTAATTATGTTGTCTTCTATGATTCCTCAGTCTGTAAAGTCAGGTAGCTTGATTTAAGATTATATCAAATTGAGCGTAAGGATTTTAATTATTTTTGCACAGTTAGTACTAATAATATTAAACTATTTTCAAACCACATTTCACCAACTTTCAAAGTACTACTTATGAGTTATGAGTAATTATGTTGTCTTTTATGATATTCTGTAAAGTCAGGTGGAATAATTTTAGATTATGTCAAACTGAACGTAAGGATTTTAATCATTTTGCACACTTAATACTAATAGTATTCAGCAGTTGTAGTACCATACTGTACCAATTTCCAATGTACTACTTATGAGTTATGAGTAATTATGTTGTGTTCCATGATTCATCATTCAGTAAAGTCAGGTGGATTTATTTTAGATTATGTAAAACTGAACGTATGGATTTTGATTATTTTTGCACAGTTGGTACTAGTAGTAATGAAATATTGTGGTACTAAGTTGCAACAATTTCCAATATACTGATTATGACTTATGATTAAATATGTTGTCTTCTATGATTCTTCTGTCAGTAAAGCCAGGTGGATTGATTTTAGATTATGTCAAACTGATCGTATGGATTTAAATTATGTTTGCACATTTGGAACTAATAGTATTCAGCAGTTGTAGTACCAAACTGTACCAATTTCCAATGTATTACTTATGAGTTATGAGTAATTATGTTGTGTTCCATGATTCATCATTCAGTAACGTCAGGCGGATTGATTTTAGATTATGTCAAACTGAACGTATGGATTTTGATTATTTTTGCACAGTTGGTACTAATAGTAATGAAATATTGTGGTACTAAGTTGCAACAATTTCTAATATGCTGATTATGAGTTATGATTAAATATGTTGTCTTCGATGGTTTTCCTTCATTAAAGTCAGATGGATCGATTTGAGATTATGTCAAATTGAGCGTGTGGATTTAAATCATTTTTGCACACTTGGTACTAATGGTATTCAACAATTGTGGTACCAAATTGTACCAATTTCCAATGTACTACTTATGAGTTAGAAGAAACTTTTCTTTTATATTTTCAATTAATCTTAAAGTACAACAGTGTTACCGGTTTGAGACGGTTTAAACATTGGTCTTTTGAACCAGGTTTCAATCTTAGTATTGTCAGTAATTATTTTTCAATATTTTAAGAACATTGGTCCTTTGAATCGGATTCCAATCTGGTTCATTGGTTATTAAGCAATTACTATAAACTAAAACACGCGTTTCCAATTTCAATTAATATATATTATTATTATTATCGATTTGAGAAGTAAAAAAATATTGGTCCTTAGAACCCAATTTGAATCCTAGCGTTGTTAATAAGTCTTTTTTATTTTATTTAAACCTTACGTATGTACATTGGTTGAACCGGATCCCAATTCAAGTCATAGATTAATTTTTAATTATAATAAATTATGGCAAAAAAACTGAAAAAAAATATTTTTTTTTTAATTTTATTTACAAAAATTACACAAAACTAGCCTTCAGACTGTGTAAGTATCGGTCCCTCGAACCGGATTTAATTTATATTTACAATTAATCATGGCAGAAAGAATAAACTTCAATAAGTCTTGAAGGAAAATATTCTTCCTTCACATAAATTGCACAAAACCAGTACACTAATATTTCCGATTTGGAACGGTATCAGAATTGGTCCTGAGAAAAAATTTATCCGAATTTATTGTTTTTTCAATTTTTTAAGAACATTGGTCCAGGTTCGTACTGGATTTCAATTAATATTATAAATTATTTCTTGGCAGCAAGAAGAATTTTATTGTACGTATATTTATCTTTGAACCAGATTTTAATTTGTGTATAATATAGATTCTAGTCAGTCATTATAATTTCCAATAACAATAAATAACATCAGGAAATGAACCTTTTTTTTAATTTCAATAAATCTTTAAGGAATAAGAATTTTTAAATTTTTATTTACACAAAAACTAGTACCGCAGTTGCCAATTTGAAAAGGTCCTTAGAACTGGATCCGTTTAATTGCTTTATTGTCATTAATGATTTTCTATGGACATTGGTTCTTCGATTCGGATTCCAATCCAAGTTAATTTTTGTTTTTAAATCAGAATTAAAACATGACAAGACGAAGAAACTTTGTTTTCCAATTTTAATAAGTTTTGGTAGAAATCATTGCATGTTTTATTTATATTTTCAATCATTCTTGACAAGATAAAGATTTTTTGTTATACTTATTTTCTTCAAACTGTATAAGCATCTGTCCTTCGAACCGGATTTAATTTACAATTAATCATAGCAGAAAAAATAAAAAACTTTTTAACTTCAATAAGTCTTGATAACAAACACTTGGGCTCTGGTAGTTTGTAAACGTGTTCTACGCTCACCCACCCGAGTTTTTGTTATTCAGGAATTAAATGTAACTTATCATTGGTCGTGTTCCTCCAGCTAACACACACGAGAGATAACTGACAGAGGTCACTTACTTACAATAGAGAAGTGACGTAACAAACTTCTTGATAACAAATACTTGGGCGGGTGGTTGGGAACAAAATTTTTAAAATTTGTGCCGGTAGTTTGAAAACGTGTCCCCCCCCCCCGAGTGTTTGTTATCTAAGAAATAAATGCTAAGTGACGTAACAAGTTTCTTAATAACAAACACTTGGGGGGGTGGGCGGGAAACAGTTTTTAAATTCTGCGCCGAGAGTTTGATAACATGTTACCCGACCACCCGCCCGAGTGTTTGTTATCCAGGAATTACATGTTACTACCACTGGTCGTATTCCTGGAGCTAACATACACGAGATATTGACTGACAGATGTCACATAGTTACAAAAGAGAAGTGACGTAACAAGTTTTTTGATAAGAAACACTTGGGCTGGTGGGCGGGAACACAGTTTTTAAATTCTGCTCCTGTAGTTTGAAAACGTGTTCCCCGCCCACCCGCCCGAGTGTTTGTTATCCAGGAGTTAAATGTTACTACCACCATTCGTGTTCCTGGAGCTAACATACACGACAGATTGACTGACAGATGTCATTTAGTTACAAGAGAAAAGTGACGCAAAAAACTTCTTGATAACAAACAGTTGGGCGGGTGGGCGGGAACACAGTTTATAAATTTTGCGCCGGTAGTTTGAAAATGTGTTTCCCGCCCACCCGCCCGAGTGTTTGTTATCCAGGAATTAAATGTTACTACCACCTATCGTGTTCTTGCGGCTAACACACACCAGAGATTGACTGGTAGATTTGACCACCGGTCGTGTTCCAGCAGCTCACACACACGAGAGATTGACTGACAGAAGTAATTTAATTACTAAATAGAAGTGACATAACAAGCTTCTTGATAACAAACACTTGCGTGTGTGGGCGGGAACACAGTTTTTAAAATTCGCTCCAAAAGTTTGAAAACTTGTTACCCACCCACCCGCCCGATTGTTTGTCGCCCATGAATTAAATGTAACTACCACTGGTCGTGTTCCTATAGCTAACACACACGAGAGAATTATTTACAGATGTTTATTGATAACAAAATCTAGGGCGGGTGGGCTTGAACACAGTTTTTAAAATCTGCTCCGGTAGTTTGAAAACGTGTTCCCCGCCCAGCCGCCCGAGTATTTGTTATCCAGGAATTAAATGTAACTACCACTACCACCACTAATTACAAGAAAGAAGTGACGTAACAAGCTTTTTGTTAACAAACAATAGGGCGGCTGGGCGAAAACACAGTTTTTAAAATTTGCTTCGGGTAGTTTGAAAACCGCCCGAGTGGTCGTGTTCCTGCAGCTAACTCACACGATAGATTGACTGGTAGATGTGACTTAGTTACAAGTGAGAAGTGACGCAACAAGTTTCTTAATAACAAACACTTGGCGGTTGGGCGGGAACACAGATTTTAAATTCTGCGCCGAGAGTTTGATAACAGGTTACCCGACCACTCGCCCGAGTGTTTGTTATCCAGGAATTACATGTTACTACCACCGGTCGTATTCGTGAAGCTAACATACACGAGAGGTTGACTGACAGATGTCATTTTGTTACAAAAGAGAAGTGACGTAACACGTTTTTTGATAAGAAACACTTGGGCGGGTGGGCGGGAACACAGTTTTTAAATTCTGCTTCTGTAGTTTGAAAACGTGTTCCCCCCTCACCCGCCTGAGTGTTTGTTATCCAGGAGTTAAATGTTACTACCACCGTTTGTGTTCCTGGAGCTAACATACACGAGAGGTTGACTGACAGATGTCACATACTTACAAAAAAGAAGTGACGTAACAAGTTTTTTGATAAGACACTTGGGCGGGTGGGCGGGTACACAGTTTTTAAATTCTGCTCCTGTAGTTTAAAAACGTGTTCCAGGCCCACCCGCCCGAGTATTTGTTTTCCAGGAGTTAAATGTTACTACCACCGTTTGTGTTCCTGGAGCTAACATACACGAGAGATTGACTGACAGATGTCACTTAGTTAGAAGAAAGGTGTGACGCAACAAACTTCTTGATAACAAACACTTGGGCGGGTGGGCCAGTTTTTAAATTTTTGCTGGTAGTTTGAAAATGTATTCCCCGCCTACCCGTAGACCTACAGACGTCACTTAGTTACAAGAGAGAAGTGGTGAGTGTTTTTGTAAGAAACACTTGGGCGGGTGGGCGGGAACACAGCTTGCAATAAAAATTAGTTTTTTAAATAGAGTTCAATCTCAGCTATTAGTTATTTTATTACAATAAATGATGACTGAAACAAAAAACTTTTTTCTTTATAAAATCGGTCCTTCGAACAGGATTTCAATCCGAATATTGTCCTTAATTTGAGTGCATTTTATTAAAACAGCATTGATTTTTAATTATCATAAAACATGGCAAGAGAAGGAATCTTCTTTTTTTCAATTTTATTAAATCTCGAAGAAATTAGATTTTTTTAAATTTATATCTAAATAAATCACACAAAACTAGTACAACAACATTATCAGTTCTTTGAATTGAATTTAAATCTGGATCTGGATTAAATCCGGATTCCAATACGAGACATAGATTATTTTCCAAGGAAGATATTTTTATTTTATTTTTATTCTCACAAATCACATAAAACCGAGTCATTTATTATTTTTTAGAAATAAATAACTTTATTTTCCAATTTTAATAAATCTGAAAATGATTTTTTAAATATTTTATCTTTATAAATCATACAAAACTATTGAAACAATATTGTTGAGACAGTATAAAATTGGTCCTTCGAATTGGATTTCAATCTGTGTATTGTCATTAATTATTTTTAATAAATCATGAAAATGTTTCCAAATTTATTATTTGATGTCATTAATTTGAAATGAAATTAAAAAAAAAACCTGTTGGTAGATTCAAAATGTTTAGTTTAGTTTACACAAACGAAGAACGTAAATCAATAATTGTACGGAAATAATAACTACAGAATTCATAGAAATCAACAAACAAATTCAGAAAGACAATCAGAAAATAAGAATGAAAAGATAATTGGGAGTCATAGAAGTAAATAGAAACATGAAGGTACTTAGAGTAGCACAACACAAATCTCTTTAGGTCTGTATTAAGCCATATCGGTTATACGAAATAAAAAGCAACGCAGCACTAGATGAACAATCGTTTTGTATGAGTTACTTTTTAAAAAGCATCGGTTTATCTAGTATTGAAAATACTCTTAGAGTTTGTTTAAAACCTTTCCAAAGCCGCAAGAACTTGAATTTGTTTAAAAAGTTTTATTTTTATTATATAAATAAATATTGGCAATTTTTTGCACTGTATTCATAATTATACTTAATTTTAACAAAATAATGACTCTGCACTTGAGACTGTATATTTAAAAATCCTGATATTTCTAACACTTTTTTGGTTTTAAATAAAATCGTTACGCTTGAGGCTGGACATTATAAATTCCGGCAATTTTTGGAGCTGCATTCACAAAATAATGTATTTCATAGAAGAAGCTATACTTTTAACACAAAATAATGTACATTTTTATTTTTTTTGTAATTTTATTTTTGTTAGACTTTTTTTTTAACTTGAATAAAATCATTAGGTTATTTTAAAATTCTGGCATTTTTTGGCGCTGTATTCATAACAAACTTTCCACTCGATTTAAAATATTTTTATGATATTTTATTTAAATGGCAGAAGTATTACAAAATTTAATTAACTCCTTCTGCAAACACTAAATATCAACAACATTCTAATTGAATTTCAGGAACCTATTACAATTTAACACTTCTTCAATACAATCACGGATTAACTTTAAAATTGCATGTTTTTACTACTATTTAATGATTTCATTAGTAAATACGAAATTGCTTACAACAGCAACCGAAGTTTGTTTTCATAGCATTGGGGATTAAAAAGGATTAACCTTCATAGCCAATTAAAAAAGGTTGACACCGCACGTCACTTGAACCATTTAAGCAAATCCATTCAATTGAAATGGGATTATCTTATTAGGAATCAAACCTAAAGGTAATTAGCTAAATTACAATTTTAATATAAGGAAGGTTACAAATTTACATTGTATTAATACGAAATTTATATACCGTGAGCCATAAAATTATTTATTTACGAATATATTCGTTCCAATTATATATTTTCTTTAAATATTTAAATTTAGTGAATGTACTAAACAATAAAATTATACGTTATTGCGACCTCTAATAAAAATTAAGACATATCTGCATTGTAATGATGCACTGGCATGATCTACAATTAGCGGAATTGATTACGAACTAGGTTAAAATAAGCAGATAAATTGCGCGAGCAAATGCAGAAGGTCGAGATACAGGACAATAAAAAAATAATTGTGTTATTCCCATTAATTAATGCCATTGATTGTATTACGCGTAAATGCAAAGTCGTGTGGCATTGATTTGTATATTATTGTTATTTAAGAAAACGAGGCCTTATGATTCTTGATTATAAACTTTATTGTATGTAGATTCTTAATTAAAAAAAAAACAATATATATTGAACTTTGGATTAAGAACTAATTAATCATTTTTTTAATTAGTTTCTTGGTTACATACTTCAGTTTTGTTTTTATCTTCTAAATTTATGAACAAATTAATTAAAAAAATTGTCGGCATTATTTGGCGCTGTATTTATAACAAAATTTTAGTTTTGATATAAACCAATTAATTTACAATTGTTTGAGGTTATTTGGACCAAATCTTGTTAACAAATTTAAAAATTAGTGAATTCCACGTTGATTGTAATAAATCCAAAATTATTCGAAATTTCAAAAATTTATAAAAAATATTTTGAATTTTCAAATTTTAATTTTGACATAAACAATTAATTTGCAATTGTTTGAGGTTATTTGAACCAATTTTTGTCAAAAATTATCAAAATTTTTGACCATTGATAAAAATAATTCAAAAATTATTCGGATTTTCAAAAAATCATAAAAAATTATTTTTAAATTTTAATGTAACAATTAATTTGCGATAGTTTGAGGTTATTTGGACCAAACTTTGTTATCAAATTTTTAAAATTAGTGACCTCGAAGTTGATAGAAAAAAATCAACATTTTTTCAAATTTTCAAAAATTTATAAAAAAAATTTGCAATTTTCAAATTTTAATTTTAACATAAACCAATTAATTTGCAATTGCTTGAGGTTATTTGGATCAATTTTTGTTGACAAATTTTATAATTTGTGACTTTAATGTTGGTAGAAAAAATTTCAAATATATTCTTTTTTATTTCTTAAATTATAGTAAAATTTGAAAAGATCATAGAATTCACTAAATTTCATTTCAACATAATTTTCGTAATTTCCTATAAACGTAGACATATCTTCTAACAATGATTCGACCTTGACCTTCCATTATACAATATATTTTTTGTCACTTACAAATTTCTTTTTGTTTCAGGTAAGTTTCCATTGTACGTTAATTCTTAATCACATATGAAAGGTAAGATTTTTTGTGTTCATTAAACGTGGGACCTATTTCATCATCACTAATTATTATAAATGCAAGCGTTTTAAATTGAACCGTAAGGAATAAATAAATGGTCATTAATTATGTCAGTATAAATAGATGCATCAATTTCTCTTAAAATTAAAACAAATTGAAATTTAATAGATGTTGCTTTATGCATAGAAAGTTGTTTATATAAGACGCACTTGTACCATTAATAAAAGCAATTACATTTAAATTGAAGGGCTAAATGAATGGAAACTAATCATGTATTATGGTGGAGCTTGGTTTGATGTTTATTTTAAATTTAATGGAATGAATGTTCTTCTGTTTAATATAATTTGATGTTACTAAATGGCAATCATCTTATTGTAAAAAGTTTGATAATTTATCATAATGAACGCTTTTGTAACGTAAGGAGCATTGTTTGTGGTAATCATATTGCATTGAAATAAGTGTCAGAGTCGAATATGATGAATAAAGTACCCATAATAGTAGTAAAGATATTTTTGATAATAAATAAAATATGAGTTAACTGAAAAAAGATTTTTTTGTACAATCACATTACAAATTTTATAAAATAAATAAAATCACCTCGATTATAGTAGAGTTTGCTTTGTTAAGCTACATAAGATAATATTATTAGTAAATTTAAACCAGTTACAAGTTCTAAATTGTACAAAAGTGTTAAGAATAATAAATAATAAGTTAATATAAAGCTAGATTTGCTTTTAAAATTTAAAATTTTTACATTTTAAATTCAGTTTTTTACTTTAAAAGCTAAATATGTGGTTTATAAGCTAGATTTTGTATTTAAAAATTAGATTTTAACTTTACATTCCAGATTTTAATAATTAATGGCCGGATTTTGACCTTAAAAGCCGAAATTTGACTGTAAAACATGTTTGACAAACGAATTTTTACTTTAAAAGTTGTAGTTTGTAGTTTAACGAGCGGATTTTATGTTAAAAAGAGTTTTAACTTCAAATGCTGGATAAAAATTGGCTTTTGATGTTTAACGGCCGAATTTTTACTTTACTAGCCACAGAAGCCAGATTGTATGTTAAAAAAATCGGATTTTAGTTTTATATGCCGGATTTTGACTATAAAAGTTAGGTTTTGATGTTTAACGGCCGGATTTTTACTTATTTAATTAGATTTTATGTTCAAAAAATTAGATTTTAGTTTTATATGCCGGGTTTTTACTTCAAAAGCTGGGTTTTGATATATAGCGACCGCATCTTTATTTGAAGAGGCGTGTTTTGTAGTTTAAAGGCCAGAATTACTTTTTTATTGAATATTGCATATAGCCGGAGTTTAACAATTTAAGGCCGGATTTTGACTATATAAGCCAGAAAAAATAGATTTTAAATTTATTTGCGGTATTTTAATAATTAAAGGCCGGATTTGCACTTTAAAGCCGGATATTTATTTTAAAAACCGTAGATTGTAGGTTGGATTTTATGTTTAAAATATAACTTGGACTTTTTAAACCGAATTATTACATTAAAAATCGGATTTTATTATTTAATAATTTGACTTTTACTTTAAGAGCCGTAGTTTGTGGTTTAATGGTAACATTTTATGTTAAATTTTTACTATAAAAGCCGGTTTTGATAAATGACGGTCGAATTTTTACTTTAAAAGACCGGATTTTATGTTAAAAAAATTAGTTTTAATCTAATATGCTAGATTTTATCAATTAAAGGCCGGATTTCAACTATAAAAGCCGGATTTTGATAGTAATAGTTGGGATTTGTTATTTGAATTTTTTACATTAAAATAGTAATTTGTGTTTTACAGGTAGGATTTTATGTAAGAAAACCAAATTTTACTAATTAATGACCGGATTTTGACTCAAAATTTGGATTTTGACTGTAAAAATTGGGGTTTGGAGGTTGATGGCCGGATTTTTAATTTCAGAGCCGTGGTTTGTAGTTTAACGGCCGGATTTTGTGTTTAAAAAAATTGATATTAATTTTATTTGCCGAGTTTCAATGATTAAAATCGGAATTTTGACTTCAAAACTTAGGTTTTGATGTTTGGTGGCCGGATTTTTATTTTAAGAGCCGTAGTTTGTAGTTTAAAGGCCAGATTTTATGTTTAAAAGATTATATTTTAACTTTATATTGCGGACTTTAATAATTAAAGGTTAGATTTTTACTTTATATGCCGAATTTTGACTGTAAAAGTTGGGTTTTGTTATTTGACGGCCGGATTTTTACTATAATGTCCGTAGTTTGTGGTTTATGGACCGGATTTTAATAATTGAAGTTCGGGTTTTGATTTTAAAAGCCCGATTTTAAATGTAAAATTTGGGTTTTGTTATATTGACTTTAAAATTTATATTAAAGATTGGTTTGACGTAGAAAAAAATTAACATTAATGAAACTGGTTAATAAGAGGTTTATGAAAATGTCTTTTAGGTGCTTGTTAACCAGGCTCGAATCTTCCAGAGCATACAATTAAATAAAAATATAGTATTGAGGGAACAAAAAAATCAGAGGTGTTGCCAGGTGATACAGTTGTTTTGATGAACTTAAAAAAAAATAATAATTTACAATTTATTGGCTCATGAGAAAAATTTGTCTTTTTTTTTAAGTCAGGATTATTGTGCAAAACAGTTTAAAATCTTAAGAGATGAATGCATCAAAAACGATTGTTTTGTTAATGGCCGGATTTTGACTGTAAATCATGTTTGACAAATGGACTTGATATTATAAAATTAGAGTTTAACTTTATATGTTGGTTTTGATGTTTAACGGCCGGATTTTTACTTTAGGAGCCGTAGTTTGTTATTTAAAGGCCACATTTTATGTTAAAAAATTGGACTTTTGTTTCAAAGGCCGGATTTTTACTTCAAAAGCTGGATTTTGATATTTAGCGACCGAATCTTTATTTGAAGAGGCGTTTTGGTTTTAACTTTTACTTTAAGAGCCGTAGTTTGTGGTTTAAAGGTAAAATTTTTACTATAAAAGCCGGATTTTGAGTGTAAATGTTGGGTTTTGATAAATGACTATAATAATAATAATAATAATTTTTACTTTAAAAGCCGTAGTGTGTAGGTTAAAGGCCGGATTTTATGTTAAAAAAATTAGTTTTAATCTAACATGCTAGATTTTATCATTTAAAGGCCCTATTTCAACTATAAAAGCCGGATTTTGACAGTAAAAGTTGGGATTTGTTATTTGAAAGCAGATTTTTTACATTAAAACCGTAATTTGTGTTTTACAGGTAGGATTTTATGTAAGAAAACTGGATTTTAGTAAATAATGATCGGATTTTGACTGTAAAAATTGATGGTCGGATTTTTAATTTCAGAGCCGTGGTTTGTTGTTTAACGTCCAGATTTTGTTATTAAAAAAATTGATATTAATTTTATGGTCCGAGTTTCAATGATTAAATCGGGATTTTAACTTCAAAACTTAAGTTTTGATGTTTGGTAGCCGGATTTTTAATTTAAGAGACGATTTAGTTTAAAAGTTAGAAAAAAAAAATTATCTTTATATTGCGGACTTTAATACTTAAAGGTTGGATTTTTACTTTATATGCCAAATTTTGACTATAAAAGTTAGGTTTTGTTACTTGATGGCCGGATCTTTACTAAAAAGTCCGTAGTTTGTGGTTTAAGGACCGGATTTTACGTAAAAAAATTGGATTGATGCCAGATTTTAATAATAGAAGTCCTCTTTTTTATTTTAAAAGCCCGATTTTGAATGTAAAATTTGCTAGCACGAGAAATTACCAACTTCTTGATAACAAACAGTTTGGTAAGCGGGCGCCACTCCAGTTTAATCTACGTACTTTTAATTATGAACAGGAGTTCCTTACGCAGCCGCCCACCCGAAAGTTAGTCATCGAGGGATTGGATAACACCATCTCTTTGTCTAACATAGTAACTACTGACGTTTACAGGAATAAGAAATATCTTTCCTAACAAACACTTGGGTGGGTAGCTGGGATACTCCAGTTATAAATTGGAAGGAATTAGAGATTACTATATCTTTATGTAAGGCAGTAGCTGAGCTACGATTTTTGGGCCTTACAGTAAAATATTGAAAAAGGCCCCTACGAGACCGTTTTGAAAAAAACGTACAATTTTGTAATTTATTTAACCTTTATTTTGTAAACTCGAGGGTGGGGGCAGCTATTAAATAAACGTTGGGACCCCTTACGTTTGTGGGCCCATTGCAGACCCTTGCTTACAGGTAGCACCGCCCCTGGTCTAGGGACAAAAAATGTCTAATTTCTTGATAATGTCCACTTTAGTTTAAAGTACTTGTCCGTAATTATAAACTGATTTAGTTCTTTCATACGCTCAAATGTTAGTTATCAAGCGATTTCATATCACCATCTTCTCCTCTAATTTAATGTTTCCTGACGATAGCAGAGAAAACAAACATCCAATCTCTTGTTGACAAATAAACGGATGGTTGGGCTGGGACCATTTTAAATTACTCACTCGTAATCATAAACTGAAGTGGGTGGTCTGAGTACTTCAGGGGGGAAAACGTTTTTGGACGCCGAATTAGGATTTTGGGTCGAGTATTTCTTGTGCTACTTGAATTTGGTCAAATTTAGACATTCCTTTCTGCATCTTTCTTGCCGTTGTGTAGCTTTTTCCAGTATATTCAGATCACCTTTGTTTGCTCACTTTCCTTATGGAAAATTAAGCCGGTGAATATGGATTTGACCGCTGTTTTTCTTTCATTTGAGACCGACCTTGAGGAGGGGGGGATTAGGATTTGTGCACAATAGCAACGAACTATATGATTATTAGACTTTGCCAAAACAAACTAAGTTTTTAAATCTTATACCGTATATGGTCTTATAGTGCATTTTACTTGTGCTCCGCAGCTTTAAGTCAGGATTTTTTTAACGATATATTGGCACATGCGAGCATCTATTTCATGTGTTTTCAGTCTGGACTGATTTAAGGCCAGTTTCTTACTATAATTTCGAATGTGTTTTAACTTATGAAGCTTGGTATTATTGTCCAATAAAATGAGATTATTTTCAATCAATCACGTTAACACCTGCAGAACAGTTGTAGATTTGTTTATTTGTAGTCTATAAATATAACGTTTTGATGAAATCTGGGTTACGGACAAATACAACATGAGTTTAGGAAAACTTAGTAGAGCTCATTTTAATAGCAACATTTTTAAATTTACTTTTTTTTATTTGTTTCTGCCGTTTTGTTTAGAAACAAATTTTGTTGAGATATTATGATGCAAATCTGCTTTTGGAATTTATTTATATTTGCTATTCTCTAATCTTTTTTCTGTATTTTTTGATTTCAAAGAAGGAAGGTTTAACTTAAAAATATCTACCAAAACCATCCGTTTTGGCCCTAAAATGATGACGACTTAGAGGCCCAAGCGCCGAAAAGTCATTTGCTGTATTTGATTAGCTGTAAATCACGATTTCACATGACGTAATACCTTAAATTGTGGCAGTAGTGACAGTTCATAATAAACTTTGAAATTTGCTGAAACATTGTTTTTATCTGAATACTGTATACTATTTGCGATCTCTTCTCTTCACATAATGTTGCAAGAACGTAGGATTGACTTGATTGATTATTTGCAATCTTTAGTAAAGTTTGTCATTTAATTAAAGTGAAAAACAAATTTATTTAATGTTAAAACTGATTTTTATTATTGCAATTCATGAAGTAAAAACACTTCCACAATCTAGTTTAGTCTACTCAAGCGTATAGTCAATTCTTTGAAGCAGTTTATTATATTAATTACACATACATTTTATATGTTATCATTGTTGAAGCGTGCATCGGAATAGCATTTACTGGAGCGATTTAAAATAGCACAATAATAAAAACGGACCGAATTTATTCATGATACTCAAAACTGGAAACTTATAAATGTGAGATTAATAAATAGCCTGATAAACCATGTTTTTAAAATTGCGCACTCAAAAGTCTATTGCAATTGAGAGCATCCTTAGGCATTGCAGCGAATCAAATACATACGACAAGGACAAAAACAGGTACGTGTCATGAAGTGCAAGGAAATGCTAAAGAAATTCGAAGGGGGTCGTTCAAATTTGGTTTATAACATTGTAACAGGTGACGAATCTTGGATATATTCATATGAGCCTGAAACTAAACAGCAATCGGCTTTATGGGTGTTTCAAAATGAACCTAAACCTACAAAAGTGGTGCGTTCACGAAACGTTTCGAAAAAAATGATTTCTTGTTTCTTCGGATAAATGGATCATGTTGCAACTGTTGCAATAGAGGATCGAAGGAGAGTTAATGCTGACTGGTATACTTCAATTTGTTTGCCGGAAGTAATTGCTGAAATCAGAAGGAACAACATAAACCGGCGAATTAAGGGTTTGTAGATTGGATATCACCATCTTTGACTTGGGTGGGTTGTTTGATGAAACACTTTATCGCACACTACTTGCTGCTTATTGTTATCATAAGTTTTCAGCTAAACCGCCTAAGCTGACACACATCCAATCTTTTGATGACAAACAAACGGGCGGACGGACTGGGCACTTCAGTTTCAGTCTAAGCGGTAGTCGTTAAGGACAACTCTAATTTATTGATTCTTGGATCCATCACGAGTGTTTCATTACATTACCTGATTTTATCTCAAGTTTGGACATCCCTTTCACCAGATACTTCCTGCATACTCAAATGTTTGCTCTATTGTGAACTTTTCCTTATGAAATAAGTCTTCCGGTATTTCGAGTAAAATGCAAAAACTGTCAATCAAAAATTAGCACTTTCGATGCAAATGTTATTCTCACTATTGTTGAGAATTCAATATTTTTATTTATATTTTTTATTTTTTGAGTAAAATACTAATAAATGGAACTTTTGATGCAAAAGTCGTGTTTGTCTCAGTCGGTGAGAATTCAAATCTCTTTGTAACAAACTGAAACTAGTTCCAAAAGATGCACAATTTTAATGTAAATTTATGCGGTTTCCTGGGCTCATATAGGTTCAATTTAAAGTTTTTTAGTAAATTACGGATAATTGTCAAAAAAATACAGTTTTGAAAAAGTTTCAACTGAAGCAACCCCCTCCCCACCGAAGTATTTGTTATCAAAAAATTAGTTATTAAACGCTCAGGCTGGTAACTCCAGAGCATGATGACGATCAATAGTTTCAACTGAAACTGTACATCCACCCGCCTGAGTGTTTACAAATAAATCTTTTGATCACAAACACTTGGTCGGGTGGGTGGGCAACTCTAGAGCATAATGACGGCCAATAGTTTCAACTGGAGTTGCCCACCCACCAACCAGAGTGTTTGTTATCAGATAATTAGTTATTAAACACTCAGGCTTTTAACTCTAGAGCATGATGACGATCAATAGTTTCAACTGAAACTGTACATCCACCCGCCTGAGTGTTTACAAATAAATCTTTTGATTACAAACACTTGGGCGGGTGGGTGGGTAACTCCAGAGCATTATGACGGTCAATAGTTTCAACTGGAGTTGCCCACCCACCCGCCCAAGTGTTTGTTATCAAAAGATTAGTTTACAAACAGTCGGACGGGTAACTCCAGAGCATGATTACGATCAATAAATTCAACTGAAATTGTACATCCACCTGCCTGAGTGTTTACAAATAAATCTTTTGATAACAAACACTTGGGTGGGTATGTGGGCAACTCCAGAGCATAATGACGGCCAATAGTTTTAACTATAGTTGCCCACCCACCCGCCCGAGTGTTTGTTATCAATAGATTAGTTAACAAACACTTGGGCAGGTAACTTCAAAGCAAGAATACGATCAATAGTTTAAACTGAAATTGTACTTTCACCCGCCTGAGTGTTTACAAATAAATATTTTGATAACAAACACTTGGGGGGGTAAGTGGGCAACTCAGGAGCATGATGACGGCCAATTGTTTCAACTGGAGTTGCCCACCCGAGTGTTTGTTATCAAAAATTTAGTTTACAGACACTTGAACGGATAACTCCAAAGCATAATGACGATCAATAGTTTCAACTAAAATTGTACTTCCACCCGCCTGAGTGTTTACAAATAAATCTTTTGATTACAAACACTTGGGCGGGTGGGTAGGTAACTCCAGAGCATTATGACGGTCAATAGTTTCAACTGGAGTTGCCCACCCACCCGCCCAAGTGTTTGTTATCAAAAGATTAGTTTACAAACAGTCGGACGGGTAACTCCAGAGCATAATTACGATCAATATATTCAACTGAAATTGTACATCCACCTGCCTGAGTGTTTATAAATAAATCTTTTGATAACAAACACTTGGGCGGGTATGTGGGCAACTCCAGAGCATAATGACGGCCAATAGTTTCAACTATAGTTGCCCACCCACCCGCCCGAGTGTTTGTTATCAATAGATTAGTTAACAAACAAATAGTTTAAACTGAAATTGTACTTCCACTCGCCTGAGTGTTTACAAATAAATCTTTTGATAACAAACACCTGGGGGGTAAGTGGGCAACTCCAGAGTATGATGACGGCCAATTGTTTCAACTGGAGTTGCCCACCCGAGTGTTTGTTATCAAAAATTTAGTTTACAAACACTTGAACGGATAACTCCAAAGCATGATGACGATCAATAGTTTCAACTAAAATTGAACTTCCATCCGCTTGAGTGTTTACAAATAAATCTTTTCATTGCAAACACGTGGGCGGGTGGGTTTCAACTGGAGTTGCCCACCCGAGTGTTTGTTCGGAAAATATTAGTTTACAAACACTCGGGCGGGTAACTCCAGAGCATGATTACGATCAATAGTTTTAACTGAAATTGTACTTTCACCCGCCTGAGTGTTTACAAATAAATCTGTTGATAACAAAGACTTGGGCGGGTGGGTGGGCAACTCCAGAGTATGAGGACGGTCAAAATTTCAACTGAAGTTGACCCCCACCAGCCTGAGTGTTTGTAAAAATAATGTTTTTTTTGTTAGGATACTAAAACTAACTGTACCGCATTAAATCTAGTATCAAAGATGCGCAATTCGATGTAAATTGACTTGGCAAGCTTGGCTTATATAGGCTCAGTTCAAAGTTTTCCATTAAAATGCGATAAGCTATCAGAAAGTGGCACTTTTTATGCAAAAGTTGTGTTTGCCTCTGTCATTGAGTAACTAAGATTGTAGTAAATTGAAACTAGCCTCAAAAGATGCACAGTTAAATATAGATTACTTGGTTAGAGCTTATATAGGTTCACTTTTTATGCAAATGTAGTGTTTGCCTCTCTTGTTAGGAAACTCAAACTTATTGTAGCAACTTAAAACTAATCTCAAAACATGCGCAGTTGAATATAGATTATGTGATCCGAAAAACTGTCCGAAAAAGGCACTTTTGATGCAACTGTAGTGCTTATCTTTGTTATTAAGAAAATTAAATTCACTTTAGTGAATTGAAACTAGTCTCAAAAGATGCACAATTCAATGTAGATTTACGTAGTTCAAACTTTTATAGTAAATTTGTCAGAAAGTGGCACTTTTGATGCAAATATTGTGTTCGTCTCTCTCGTTAGGAAACATAATATAATAAAAATAAAAATAAATTCATCGTATCACAAATATTTTATAACATTCTTAAGAAAAATTATACATTTGGGCAACGGAACAGACAATTCAAATATTGAAGAACTTGCTAGTATGGCAAAAACTGCGTTATAATGGAATCCCATTACATAGACGTGGTAAACAAACTGTGCAGAAATCAATACCAATAAACAACAGTCAACAACAGGACAGTGTAGATTATCAAAAGATAGTATCATCACCATTTCGACTTCTGGTTAAAGAACTTCTAATACCTGCAGAAAGGAGAAACTTCCAATTCTTCAATAAAATAAATTTGGGCGGGTGGGTGGGCACTCCAATTCAAACTACTCGCCAGTAATTATGATCAAGAGTGACCCACCCACCCGCCCAAGTATTGGTCATCAAAAATTATATATCACCTCCTCCTCCACTGATTAAAAGACTTCTATCACTTGCAGAGTGGAGAAACTTCCATTTCTTTGATAACAAACACTTGGGTGGGTGTGTGAGCACTCCATTTCAAACTACTAGTCGGTAATTATGACCTGGAGTGACCCACCCGCTCGCCCAATTGTTGGTCATCAAAAGATTGTATAGCACCTCCTCCTCCTCCTCTGATAAAAGGACTTCTATACTTGCAAAGAGAAAAAACTTCAAATTATTTGATAACAAACACTTGGACGGGTGGGTGAGCACTGCAATTTAAATTACTCGCCGGTAATAATGATCTGGAGTAACCCACCCACCCGTCCAAGTGTTAATCATCGAAAGAGGTAATCTCCTCCTCTGACTAAGGACTTCTGGCTTCTAACAATTGCAGCGAGAAGAAACTTTCAATTTTATGATAACAAACACTTGGGAGAGTAGGTGGGCACTTCAATTTAAACTACGCGCCAGTAAATATGATCTGGAGTGACCCACCCACCCGCCCAAGTGTTGGTCATCAAAATATTGTATATCACCTCCTCCTTCTCTGATTAAAGGATTCGCCGACAATTATAATCTAGAGTGACCCACCCACCCGCCCAAGTGTTTCTTAACAAAAGATTGGAAGAAACTCAACTCTAAAAGTCCCTTACTCAGAAGAGGAAATCAAATTTCTTGATCGCCAACATTTGGACGGGTGGATTGATCATTCCAAATTATGATTACCAGCGTATAGTTTAAACTGAATTGAACCACGTTACCGCAAAGCAAGACCGTAATTTGCTTGTAACCATGTCAATTGAACTTTAGATCAATGGAGCACCATACTCTTCAAGAGTCTAGGGTTTGCCTACATTCATTAGATGAAAGAGAACTACTTCCGAGGAGAATATTTTGCAAAATGATATTTTTGAATTGTAGGAATCGTCGTATGCGGGTTGTTAAAGCTAAAGGAGGTAATACGAGATTTTTTTATTATTTGGGTTGTTAATCTCAATTTCAAGAATTCTAACCGTAATTTATCTTTTAATAATATTATGCAATTATTTTTTATACTCATTAGTAACCTAAAAAAATTATAATTAATGCATTCTTTAAAATGGTTTCAAATTGCCGTTACTATCAAAAATTTAGGGTGCCCGTTTTTTTGCTACAAAAATCATTATTCGACATGGATTCAATTTCTTTTTATATCTTTCCTCATTAAATATTAATTGATTAACAGCATAGTTTATGGTTTTTAGAAATGAGCTCAGAACATTACAAAATGAGTAGAATTCCTAAGATCGACATGCAAAATCTTTTTAAATTTGATTTAATTGTAACAAATTGTATCACAACTGGTTCAAATCTTAACACGTTTGGATTTAAAATATATAATTAAAACCTTGAATAAACAAAAACTTTAAATAATTAAAATTAGAGTTATTGATTTCAGTTCACTTCAAATATTTTTTTTTTTATTTTTGATATTATTATTACAAAATTGAACACAAAGTATTACAATATTTTGATTATGTGTTTTTGATAAAATGTGTACAACATTTGCCATAATTTCAGGAATAAAACTTTTTATTATAAAATTTTAATAACCGAACATAATTTCACTTTTACCAAAACAATGTTGATAATTCAAAATCGATTTTACACCTAAACTTGAAACGATTTCACGAATGAATTAATAAATTAGCAAACAAAATTTTAAAATAAAAAGTTAAACCAACAAAATCCAATTTTCATAGTCATTCAAATCGAATAAAAAATGGCGAAATAGTTTCACAACACTCCTATTTGTTTATTCTTAAATAAAATTATGTAATTAATGAACAAAATAAATATAAAACTTATTGTTGAATGATTTCATTAATTAATTGCTGCTCAAATATTAATTATATAAGTCGATTTATTATTAAGATCAAACTTATTTATATTTCCGGATGTTTGTTTGCTGTAATTTATTATAATAAATAATTTATATATTTTAGCAATTCAAATACGACCCAATTTTCCCCAATTACAATAGAAATCCTCTCACTTGAAAAAATCGAAACCATCTGCCTTCTATTTAAAAAACGAATTAATTCCATGTTAATCACTTTCATAAATAGCTAGTAATTATTTATAAAAAAAACAAAGCATATTTACGTGCTATAATTAGAACCTAATTTAATTCGATTTGCATCGTTGCGACCCGAAACACGTTTAATTAAATAATTAATTAATTAAACTTACATCTGCTCCGAATTCCTCCCTAGTGGATCTTCCTTCCTCGTCTAGGACATCATCACTTTTAATACACGCGAACACTGTAATCAGCACTATTATTATTAGTAAACACTTCATGTTGATTCACTTATTTATTTTTAAAACTCGCGGTGTAATTGAATCGGTAGTTTTACCATCGCTGGTTGTTGGTGTTTTGAATTGGTTACCATCGGGCTCGAGGCACATGGCTGCCTTTCACAAGAAGGTGGCGTTGTATGGTGGGGGGTGAAGAAAGATCTTAACATTTCTATGTTCTTCTCAAAGAGTTATTTTATTTAGTTTGGCGATGTGGTGCTTTGCTTTCTCCTTATCGTTTCTGCAGCCGCGGCGGATGCGATTTTATCACCAGGAGATTTATTGCGTATGGACTTTACTCCGATGGAATTGCATATTTTTTCACAACACTCGTGGAGTAACAATTGCGTTCATCATATTACCAATAAAGATGAATAAAAATTATGTTTGATTTATGATGCTTCGTACATATTAAACTTTCTTATGAAGAAATTATTTGATTTTAAGTAATTAAAATATGTTGCTCTTAACAAACTAGACATTTTTAGCGAAGTAAATACGCTAGTGTTAATAAAAAGGTTACAAAATCGTTTACATTAATCAAACAGAATAATATTTGATTATATATCGACACCAGAATTTTGCTCGAATTTTTTTTGAAAATCTACTTTATATTTAAACAATTTTAGATTATGTGATGGCATATAACATAAATGGATTAATTTTAATATTAAACCTTAGTTGATGGTACCTTAGGGGTACTTAAATATTGTTATTAATCAATTTTTTTGCTTTTTTTATTTGAATATATAGTCAATCAAAGTTCTATTCTATTCTATTTTTAAGATTGAGGGAGTAAAAAGAATCCTGATAAGCGTATACAAAAGTACCATTTTGTTCTAAACTAGCTCTAGAGACCCTTATGATATATATTTTGCTGCGAAGCCAAACATTCTAGAATCCACTACGTGCTTTGGCTAATATTTGATTAAAAATTATTGCTTTTTTACCTGCGCTGTCCAAGTGATTTTTGTTTGGAGCGTTCTTATTGGTAGACTGCAATTTGGTTGGTTATTGCTTGCGGTTAGGTTTTAATTGGTTACTTTTGAAGTCATTTGGCAACACCCTTTTATTGTCATCAATCCTCATACCATACCATCATTGAATCGACGGAGGATTGTTGATGTGGATCTTTGCCGGTAGTCAGTAGTGCTGGTTTTCTATTCAATACGATTGAGTCTTTGTACAATGTAATAATCAAACCTATCTACTTCTTGGCTAGTTTTTTTGCGCGACCGCGTACCATTATCAGGCCGCCCGGTTAGTATTCGGAGATGTTTTCTTGGTGTTGGTAGATTATTTGTCTCCAAGCTTATGGTCTCGACTTTTTCTATTGACTGATAATTTTGTGTTTGAGGTTTTTTGATAGTGCGTCTGGTAGAATCTTTATTGTGCTGGGTATATGTTTACACGTTCATAACCAACGCCCAAATGTCTGCCTTTAAAATAATTGCTTTGTTTTCTGAGTAGGGTTTACATTTTTTGATGGTCCAGACTATTGCTAGGCATTCCAGCTTGTTGGTACTTTTCTGCCGGCATAGGAAATTAAATATTGTCTCGATTTTTCTTTTTTGCTTGTTTACTTTTAGTGACCATTTAAAGGACTTTTTTGTTCCTTATACCCATGAATCTTTGAACTTGTTTTTTGTTGAGGGTGTTTTTGGACCAGCTTTAAGTGTTCCATGGATGGTTGCTTTTGGCCGTTATGTTGTATTGTATTATAAGTATTTTACCTCTTCTTGTCCAAACGCACATTTTGTCAAAAATATTTACAGGCGTTTTACTACTTTCCATAAGGAGTTTACCATTGATTTTTTTACCCATGGTTTCTAAGTATACTTTTTAGCTAAGTACACTAACACAAAGGTGCTTAGTAGTTTGGTGAGCACTCTGAAAGGTTTTTTTTATTACAAAAGGGATTACCCAAAATTGGTAGGTTCTACTTCTTCATTCGTGCTGCAAACGTGGTAAAGTGTTTGCTTGTTTTTTCTATAGGTATAAGACTGCAGGTGCCAAAATCCTTTAACAATTATTGCTGCTTTGCCGTGAGTCGCATTGTTTACTTTGCAAATGTCTATGCTCTTCTTCTTGAGGTGCAATTTTTTTGTACTAATACTACTAGTGAGCAGTAGTTGGTGTGCTGGGTTTTATTATGTCTGTAGAGAAGCTACTTTTTTACCTATTCAAATATTATTGCTTTTTTTAGCATTATATGTGTATCTGGGTGCCCGTACGGGCGTGTTATGTTTCAATTGGAAGTAGTAGATCAAGGTCTTGGTGAATTCTTGAATGATCTTGTGCAGCTTCGAATTATCTATGTAATTGTTGTCAATTCAGGTAGGGATGTTGGTTGGTTTGGTGTGTTTTTCTAGTAGATGGTATCTCAGCATTCTCTACCAAAATTAATTCAATGGCGTGCATAGTTTAGATTAGCATCGTTTTTCTTCAGCTACGAGTAGCTCAGTATTAAGTTTTTGTCCAGCTAAGGAGTAATCAATATTTGAATGGTTTGTGTTGATTGCCCATATTGTATATATTTGGATTAAATTTGTTTTCAGAGGTTTTTAATTAGTTTGGAAGAGTGCTACACGATCATATATTGGCCAGAAGTTTAGAACAGTTGGTTCTACAGCTTGATTGACAATTAATCTTACTTTATTTCGATGATTTGAAATGTTTTATTAATTTTTGGTCATCTTATCTCACTAATACTAAGGATTGCAATTCCAATTCTTTTTATTTCATTAATTTTTTTGGCTTAAACATAGTACGGACATTCTGTCTCAATTTTTATCTTTATGAAATGTTTTAAGGTAGGCCTGGTACTAAGGGCTATAGTTTATTTTTTAGCTATAATGATGATTATTCTGGGAATGTTCTTGGATCTTTGATGCGGTTTTCTTGTTTTTTTGAATCTTCATTGCTTTAAAGACGATGTCTTGTTCTAGGGGCAAGAAGGGGAAACCCAACTTTTATCAACTAATCTAATTAAAGTTGTTGGTCAGCAATACTTGCTTATTCCGACAGATAGTCGGTTAGGGTATTATTTGGATTGGCATATTGGTCATTAATTATTACACACCTGTTTTTAATTAGTGTATAGTTTATGGTCTATTGTTATTTACGTTTCTCTATTGAATAGTTACTATTTTTCCTCTTCTTTTTCAGCATTTACTTTATTATTTCTTTTCTTTTTTATATTTTTTAGTTTTTATTCATCTAAAGTGGGATACAACAAAAATTATTGAATGAATTTTGTTGTAGTTTTAAAAATGCAAAATTTATTTATAAAAAGTCAAAAATTTGACTATAAAATATTGAAAAGTGCTAAAATCTTTTTATAAAAATCAAAAACAACAAACTCTGGTTACAAAATACTAAACTGTTAAAAATGCAAAATTTTATTTATAAAAATAAAAAATTCCAAAATGGAAAAATGCAAAAAATCCTGCTATGAAAATTGCAATATTTTAATCATCAAATTTTAAAAACAGCTTAATCCAGTCTTGAAACATCAAAATATTGCTAGCACCAAAATACGATCATATTTTATTCATAAAATTGAAAAACTGGATAATAAATGCACGAAATTTGAAAAATAGCAAAATCTGGCAAAAAATAATAAAAAACTGTCAAAATTAGGTCATAAACTATCAAAAAGTGCATAATAAAATTTCAAAAATAAGAAAATTTTAAAAATGGAAAAATTTGGTCATAAAATTTTATATATATTTACATAAATTGATTTGAAGCAGAAATGGTCCCAAAATGACCCAAATTGAATGATTTGATCAAATTTGCGCAGTAATTAGCAGGAATTTCAAAATGGATTCAAAATACATAAATTAATAAGAAAAGAATTTAGAATTAATTTATATAAATTGATCTGAAGCAGAAATGCACCAAATATGAACAATATTTTGGAAAACCAAGGACGGGATTGTGTTCTACGGAAAATTTTCTATAAGAGCATTTTTTTTAATATGATTTTTGACATTTTTTTGTTATTTACAGCACAAAAACTGAAAGATGACAAAATATTTGTAAAAAATTAAAATGGCCACCATTCAGACTGTATTACATCTAGATATTTAAAATTTTAGCATGTTTAACATGTGTACAAAATTTAAGCAAAATCGGAGATATCGATGTGGGGACGTTTGTCCGAACTAACGTGGAATTACCCAGTATTGATTATTGTTTTTTAATAAATTAATTGAAGCGATTTTTTTTATTGGTTTTTTTACCTTGATATTAATTTTTATATGAGCGGAATAAAATTTAATAAGAGTAAACGCGTATTTTATTAGCTAAAATATAGTAGGGCGAATGAAAACCTAAAACACGGCGGGACCATTGTAGTGTTGTGCGTACACGCAGAAATATATAACAAAAAGCTAATTATGTCGTAGAGCTGCGGCAAAATGCATTAACGAACAGACGGACAATGCGTTTCATTTAGTATTTGGCTCTTAGGCGGCACTTTTTGAAATTTAGATCAATGCAAAATCCGAGGCACGAGCAAAAACCGTTAAATTATATTGGACAAAGGCGCAAGTGGAGAATTGAGGTAACGAAAGGGTGGATAAATTTGCAAAAAAATCGTCAGGTGAGGAAACAGAACTTTTAGATGAGAAGGCGTTTTATATGCAAATCATGAACAATTTGTTAAATAAATTTTTTTGATGAAATTAAGAAGGCTTATAAACGTCTTGTTCTTAAGTATCATTCCGATAAGAACTGCAAAAATAAGTCAGGGGCGTTGTTAGAAATGGAATAGTAGGGTGGAGGAAGCAGGAATTATTTTAGTAGGTACTGCAAGTCATAATGACCTAATTTAATTGAACGATGCCATCACAATTGAATCAAAAGAGTTAGAGGAAATGTAATTGATGGCAAAAGCAGAAATCTAATTATTCAATCATGGCTGAGCCAATAATACTCTATTACATTTATTATTCATAAATTAATTGCTTTTTAAAAAATGGTAAGTTGCACTCAGGATTCGATAAAGGCAACCGCAACTTGATCTGGATACTAAAGCATAAAGGTAATCTTAAGACAAATCAGTTTTCATAAAAAGGGAACGGTAAACAAATAATTCGTAGTATAGATTACCACATAGTAAAGGTGGTGATTGCTATATTTTATAATAATTTATAGTTAACTTGACACAAAACACTGCAATTTGTTGAAAAACTGCAAATCGATGAAGCACACGAGGCTATTTCTAATAGGACTATCACGCATTGTATAGAATGGAAAACATTTCTACAATTGCTGAGCGAGTACAAGGCTTACAGTACGCAAGGTAGTCTTTCTTGGCAATCACAAGCTAACCAAAAAAGCTCAAGACAGTTTCTTGGCAAAAGTTTTTGGATTTTTGGATTTTATTGAAAAAACGGAACTACTGGAACTTGGAAATGTATCCTATATGTACCATCTTCACAATCAGTTCTTGTATTTGGTATTGTATTTGGTATTTTATTTGTAATTTTTGTGCTTAATTGGTAATATTTCTGCTAATACAGGATCACCACCGGTTTTTCTAACTTTACCATGATAATCAACCGTTGAGAGTAGTACTGTTTTTTTGATTCTGGCTGTATTATCAGATTTAATTCGGGCTTTACATAAACTTGGGAACGTCGTACTGGTGCGTACTTTCCCAGTTTGTTCAATTGTTTTTAGGCTTTCATTTTGAGAGAAATCACAAGTTAAGAAAACGTTTTTGGCGTCTAATTTTTTCGTTAAACTTTGTTGAATTATGTTTCTTACTTCTACTTGGTATTGCAGACCTTGACAATACTGTTCTACCTATTAAGATTGAATGAAGAATGATAGAAATCTGAGCTTAAATTTATTTATATATGCGTCAAAATGTAATGTGGGTAGCGCTACCAGTCCTATCAAAAATATTAATTAATTTATATTTGACGCGTAGCGCTACCGTATGTTTAAATTTAAATAACCGGTAGCGCTACCAACATATTTTTTTTAGGAATTTTTGAAAATACCAAAATTGTCTATAATAGCAATGTATTACATTAATTGCTGCTGTGTTCAAAATATTGTATATAAAAACTAAAAGACGTACTTAATTTATTGCCAAATACTGTAATGTGTCCAGAAATTTATTTTGAAAATTGAAAATATTTTTTATTGTCTCAAGTAGGATTGGATTACATTAATTGCTGCTGAGTTTATAATATCGTACATAAAAACTTAAAATTTTGACAAAACGTACTTAACCTATTGCCGAATACTATAATTGTCCAAAAATTAATTTCAAAAATTAGAAATATTTTTTATGAATTTTTGAAAATACCAAAATTGTCTTAAGCAGCAATCGATCACATTAATTGTTGCTGTGCTCATAATATTGTATATGGAAACTGAAAATTGTGACAAAACGTACTTAATCTATTGCCAAATACTATAATTTGTTCAGAAAATTATTTAAAAAACTGCAAATATTTTTTAGAAGTTTTTGAAAATACCAAAGTTGTTTCAAGTAGCAATGGATCACATTAAACGCCGCTGCTGTGTTTATAATATTGTATATAGAAACTGAAAATGTTGGCAAAACGTATTTAATTGTTTGCCGAATACTATAATTTGTCCAGAAATTTTTGAAAGTTTCAAAATTGTCTTAAGTTGCAATAGATCACATTAGACGTTGCTGTGTTCATAATATTGTATATAGAAACTGAAAATTTTGACAAAACGCACTTATTTCATTGCCAAATACTATATACAAATTTGTCCAAAAATTGGAAATAATTTTTAGGAATTTTTGAAAATATCAAAATTGTTTCAAATTGCAATAGATCACATTAAACTGTGCTGTGTTCATAATATTGGACATAGAAACTGAAAATGTTGACAAAACGTACTTTATCCATTGCCGAATACTAAAATTAGTTCAAAAAATTATTTCAAAAATTGATAATGATTTTTAGAATTTTTTGAAAATATTAAAATGTCTTAAGTAGCTATGAATCACATTAATTGCTGCTGTGTTTATAATATTGTATATAGAAACTGAAAATTTTGTCAAAACGTACTTAACCCATTGCCGAATACTATAATTTGCTCAAAAACTTATTTCAAAAATTAGAAAGTATTTGATTCTAATTAACATTTTTGTAATTTTGTTCAGTCGTAAAATTCATATCCTATTGGCAATTGGACTGAGTGGGTAGGCCAACTCATAACTCTTCTATACCTAGATACTGGAAATAGTACTGTTGTTGATTTTGCCAAATAAGCAAATTGAGGCAAAATCTTTTTTACTCATCTTATCTAAATGTTGGAACATGGTAGTTATTAAATTACAACTCACTATTACTTTCTAATTTTTTGTTATATTTTTATTCACCGATTCAGATGGACTAATTTTCAGGACTGATTTTGATTAATTAAAGTGTTTTTTTGCAAAAATATATGTTTTTTTAGACGTTAATCAAGCAACCGAGACCATAACCTTGGCCCGAACGTTGGATAGAGACTAGTACTCCTATAAGGTAACTTTTATGAAGCGACTGTTGTATCGTCAGTTTGGATTTGATCTTGAGCAGCAGAAATATTTAATTTGTCGAATATATTTTGATGCGCTAGTATTCTTTGCATGTCAATTGCAAATTACCAACGTATTTCCTCATTAAATCTTTTTGTGGAATAGTTCAGATTTAACTTTAAACTGTAGGTTTTTGTAGAACTTTTGTTGCACACCACAAATATGCAGGATAGGTGCCTTTACTAGTAGCATGTACGTGTTCTTATAGAAAAAAATAACAACATACGTCCGAAGACGCAGCATTACTAAAATGCCTAAAGTGCAGGTCATGAAAAGTATGCTTGGAATTGAGAATAAAGCTTTTGTGTTAATAATTCTACAGCACAAAATCAATGTTTTGAGCTTTCAAGACACCTACAGAAATGCACTGTGGATAATTATTTAATGAAAGGGACTAAGTGGTGCGAATCACCAAATCACCAAACGCAAAAAGTACTCGAATGATAGGACCAACAGCTTATTAGGTAACTTCCGATGGATAAAGAGCAAGTTGAACAGATTTTAATTTTGTCTTTGACCTCTAGGTCGTCTAACCCTTAAACATTTATCAGAATAATATAAACAAAATTTGGATTTGTCGCTGAAGACAATTTTGTTTATTCATGAATACAGTTTTGACTTTCCTGACACTACTGCGCCTTGTACTAAATTGTTAAAGGAAGACAAAAATAAGAACGGTGGTGCTCACATAAATTACTCTTATCAATTTTTTTGCAATTGCTAGTGTTGGTTCTGCTTCATCCCGAATTGCTCCTCTATTTAAGAGTCGATCGACGAACATGTCTGCCAATTTCATGGAATTCTAAACTAGCCTCAAGCGTTCTGATAATTAAATTGATATGATTTTTATTTCAAATAGTGTAACTGTGTGTGTAACAAAAAGCAAATCACAACCTCATAATTAAGTCAACATTACGTTAGACGATACTATACAACAATTTGAGTTAATAAATTTTATTATTAAAGTAAATTCTTATAAATTAATTTCTAAAATCGGTTTGCGGTGCAGATTGAATCAATTAATATAATTTGTAAATTGTTAAATGCAAAAATGCAAATATGCTTTCTTCCAATTCTAATCATGAACCACACATACTCAATGGAAAGTATTTCACAACAATATTAAATATAAAATAAATTTACTACATATAGTTTACCATAAATGTTTCTTCTCAGTTTTCTCCAAATGACAAATTATATCACAGCGCAAATGAAGTGTGAAACTTTATAACATACTGTTGCATCACCAGGACATTTTTGCTGCGGGATAAATTTGTTGTAATGCATATTTGTGGTATTAAAAAAAATAGTACCACTTTCTTGAATATTTACATCGTAAAAAAAGCATTAATGAGGACGAGCAGCCGTAACAGGTTTCTCTCTTCGGACTTCTCATTCAAGATGTTTATAAAATAAAAATCTATAACTCTTACTATCATCATCGGCCTTGATACATATTTTATGTTTATATAAATTTCACATTAATAAGGAAATCAATCAGTCATGCAATATGATAAGGAAATGTGAAGGATGCATTCATTTTTAAGTTTAAGGAAATAATTAGTTTAGAATAATTAAATTATAAAATTTAGTAATTACGGTAATAATAATAACTAATTAAATTGCTCTATAATTGAGTTATTGTGATTCAAACTTATAGTGAAATGTTACTACAAAGGTATTAATTACAATTAAGCGCAAATCATTCAACCAATTTCAAAGCAGAATGATTAACCCATGAAATAATTTAATTTGTGTGAAAATGGAATCTCCGCAATTGTCATTGTCTTGTAAGTACACATCCATCATACCAAGCATGAAAACATTAAGAATTGTAACACAATCACCTATTAGAGGAAAAAAGTTCTCGATTTCAGTACACAATGGAAGCATTATGTTTGTTTATATTTTATCGTCGCTTTTCACTTCTTCCGGCCGTGGAATAATTTTTGACGGACCGCACCTCCCCAAGGTCGATATGTTTATATTCCCAGAAGATGCACTTTCACCATTTCTGCACTCTTTTTTTAACGAGTTCTTTATAGAAATTATATAGTTTAGTCGCCGTTTGGCATATGTTAAAATCGCTTGCTTCATTAGCCTCAATTTCGAATCGAAATCATATTTTGTTGATAGGAGTAAATATTGTTATAAAAAATGTGGTACAGTTGGTTAATTTCACTTCATCATTAAAAATCAATTTTTATTATATAAATATTCATCAACAGTTTAATTCTATATCATTAAATTTATTAGTTATTTAGTTTATATTTAATTTAATTTGATCGACAAGATAACATAAATATTTTATACTTGTAACCGTTAATGGCTTTAGGATTTTTAATGACAATTTAAAGCTTATATTTTAGTTTTTAGGTCGACACAGTATATTTTACTAATTTTTAATTCGATTATATATAATAATTATTTATTAAATTATTATTAAGTTGTCAACGTATATTTTATGTTTAGTTTGGCAGCCGCATATATTTTTTTTAAAAGAGATGTAAGTATAATTTCTTGGCTTAAGTTTTGCTTTTGATCTGGAAATTATTTAGTTAGGTGTCTTTTTTTGGTTTCTGTTTAAAAGTTGCTAAAAGCTGGTTAGGTTAGGTGATATCAACCGTATATCTTGAACAGTTGAGTTTTCAGTTATTGATTTTATTCTAGCCAGTATCTGGTTTGAACTAGTACATTTTCTGACACATTAAGATGCACTTTGAATGATACAAACATCTTGATGGTAGCAAAGAATGGTATCTCGAAGTATTGTTGGTAATATTTTTTAGACTTTGTGGTATTGGGATTAGTACAATTTGGTTGTTGCTTGTATGGCCATCAGTATATATTCTTTATGACTTTGAAGTTTAGATACACTTCTTTTTCTATACAATTTTTAGCATTGAAATTTTAGTTTTGCGTTTTTTTAAATGCTATGAAGCGGTCTTTGTAGGTTTGAAGTTAAAAGTGTTGAGTAGTTATACTTTTTGAAGCTGGCAAGGTTTGACTCTAGAATTTTAGAGACTTTTAGTAGTCTTGACAGTGGAATTATTTGTTTGTTATTTCTATGGTTATTGGCTCAGACTTTTGAAGCATTATTTTGATGTATTCTTCTAATTTGAGTCGTTATGGTTTTTGAAGTTTGAATCTAATTTAGATAGACATTTTTTTCTTATGTAATTATTGGCATTGGGTTTAAAATTTTGCGCATCTTAAAATGTTGTGTAAGTTTCTAGTCGTCTTTGTAGGTTTGGAGTCAAAAGTGTTGAACTTTCTAAGAAGATTATTGCTTCCAAATAGTACCATAACATTTTTATCTTATAGAAGGTGGTTTTCTTTAAGCGGAAACTATAAACATTACAGAAAGCACTGCTTATGGTATAATTATCTTTGCTGTTATCACGGATAACAGATAATCTAAGCTGAAGTTTTTTGATCAGTCAATTTTATATGTGTTGCTGCACAACCTTTAATTGTGACTTTTATAGTAGTTTTGTTTTTTTAATGAAATCTAACATTTTTTGTAATAATAAAATAGCCCCTTATTTTGAGCTAGTTTGTGCTTGCCGAAAAAGGCATAACGTTTTGTGTTGTAAGCTATGCAGATGTAGCAGGGGGTGTTTTGTTGTCCTTCTAGTATCCACGGCATAGGGGATCTGCCTGGATTCTTATTCTATGCAGACCAGTGTACAGCTACAAGTTTTTACAGTTTAGTTTTGCTCATCTACATTACCATAGTTTGGGAAATGTTCCTTTTCGGAATAGCCTTGTGTGCTTTATCACTTCTGTGCCAAGTTTATTACGGATTATTTGTATATCGGGCTTGCATGAAATTCTGAAAGTAGGTTCAGGTGTAATGAACATTTTTTTGGTGTTCTTTTTTGCGAGCTGGTCTGTTTTCCAGATTAGGCGTACTCTGTTCTGTGTGAATAATGCTTCAAGACTGGTTATGTAGTTCAATTTTGATTTTATTATTGGTGAGTGTGTTGTTCAAGCATGATGGTTATCCTGATCATGTTTTTTTAAAGTACTATTTAATAGCAGTTTTTTCTTCTTGAAATATTGAGTTATGTTTGCTCAGAGATAACGTGATTGACGTCTCCTAGCTTTTGCATTCGGCTTCGTTGATATTTTAGTTTTTAGCACTATTGGTCTACTAGGTGATTGTGCCTAAATGCAGTTGGCGTTGGTAACTGAGTTCAAAACCAAAAGCTTTTTTTTGAAGATGTTTGTGAATCTTGAAAAGCACGGTTTAACTTCTAGAAATGTAGCTTCTACGTTTGTGTGTTGATTTTTTTAAACTTTTTTAAACCTTTTTTTGCTTGTGAGGTTTTATCTAATTGTGATTTTATATTCAGATAATTGTGATTTTGCGCCAAACTCTATTCTGCAAAATATTTTTAATTTAATTTAGTAGTATGTGCTTTTATTATATAGTAAAAGCGAATGATGATTTTATTTTGTTGTTTTGTTGGAATACTATTTTGGTTTATTTAGACGACAAAATATGTACCAATAATTGAATTGCTTGGTTTAGAATTTGTTGACAGAGATTTGATGACTGTGGTCTTAGAAGACGGTGCTTTATAGTTGTTTGCCGTGAAGCACAGATTTCTGGTTGCAATTTTTCTTTACTTTGGTTTCTATTATCTCAAGGATGATTTTTAGATTTTTTGGTTTATTGAAAATTACAAAAATTTTATCTTACACTTAATTCCTAATGTACTAAATTGTGAGTGGACCGAATAGGCAAAAGAGCTCACATTTTTTTAGGCTTTGCTTTTACGACAAATCAGGGTACATAGTGCAGCATTGAAGGTGTGGGTTGCTGATATTGTAGACTAGTCAGAAGTTTTATTGTCGTAGATATTTTTGGTGGTGCATTTGAATTGACAATTACGACAGCAAATCTAATGACGACGAATAAAATGATGGCTTTACTACCATCAAGCTAGGAATTTTTTTTGGGGTTTGGTGTTTAGGGCATTGAATGATGATGTTTTTATTTTAGTCGCTGACGAGCTCTGGTCGGCAAAAGCCCACGGTGTGGAGTGGAATTTAAGGTAGAGGTGGGTGCTGATGTTTGTAGACTGATATTGTTGGATGTTTTTGTCTCATATTTAATGTTGGGGAAGCTTTTGAACTGGACAATTACGACAAGAAATTGACACCATAAATAGCCACTACCATCAAGCAAGGAAAATTTCTGTTTTCTTTCTTGGAAGTTTTTTTGAGGTTTTGATGTTCTTTAGAGTGCTGATTGTTAATTTTTTTTTAGTAGCTGGCGAGCTTAGACAATCAATTAAAGGTGGAGGTGGATGCTGGTGTTGTCAACTGATCTAGTTGGAAGTTGTTTTTGTCTTCTTCTTAATTTTGGTAATACATTTAGACTCTACAGTTACAACAACAAATCTAAGAACGAAGATTATGCTGACTATAGCTCGGACACGACATATCGATACTACTATTAAACATAAAGACACTGGCGAGGGCTACTTCATAGAGAAAAATGTTATCTTAGATGTTTTTGTCTTATTCTTAACTTCTATACAGCAAATCTAAAGACGACAAAAAAATTATTGATTTTAACTTGGACACGACAGAAAGCCACTATCATAAGCATAAAGATACTCAAGTTTTTTAGTTTTTTTTTTTTTTTTAGAACGTAGTGAGGTGTTGGCCTCAACAAATGGCACTTGAGAATGACTAGCGCATGGCAATACTTTTCGGTTTTTTTCTCTGCGTTGGTCTTGCTGTTAATTTGTCCTTATCATTGTCACTAATTTGATACTAGTTTAAGGTGGGCTGCGGCAACACATGCTGTCTCTGGCCTATCTCTTCTTTATACCATTTTTTTCCGTCCTACTTCTTACATTGGTATCCATCCATCTCTCCTTTTTCTTATTCTTACGTAATTCAGCCTAGATATTTGCCACCCAGTGTTTAGTCATCAAAGTATTGAATATTACTATCATTTTCTCGGACATAAAAACTTTTAAAACTTGCTGAGAAGAGATACTTTAAATTTTTTGATAACTAACACTTGGGCGGGTAGGCGGGAATTCTAGTTCAAATTAGAGTTCGGATCGACTCATGTTCTGGGGTAACCCACCCAAGTGTTTGTCATCAAAGGATTGAATATTACTATCACTTTCTTGAGCATAGAAACTTTTTACGCTTGCAGAGAAGAAATACTTCAAATTTCTTGATAAGTAATACTGGGGCGGGTGGGCGGGAAATTCAGTTCAAATTACCGGTACGTACACATGTTTTGGAGTTACCCACCCACTCACCCAAGTGTTTGTCATCAAAGGATTGAATATTACTATCATTTTCTTGAACATAAAAACTTTTAAAGCTTGCAGAGAAGAGATACTTTAAATTTCTTGATAGGTAACACTTGGGCGGGTGGTCGGGAATCTAAGTTCAAATTACCAATCTGTACTCATGTTCTGGAGTGACCCACCTACCCATCTAAGTGTTTGTCATTAATGGATTGAATATTACTATCACTTTTGCGAGCATATAAACTTTTAACGCCCGCAGAGAAGAGATATTTTAAATTCAAATTACTCGTACGTACTCATGTTCTGGAGTGACCCACTTACCCACTCAAGTGTTTTTCGTAGGCGAGAGCTGGAGTGATCTAAATTGTAAGTAAAGTATGTAAAGTTCCAATATTTGGTTTAGAAGTAATGTCATATTTTATTTTGCTTATGGCTTCTTACTAAAATTAGCTAGTTATTTAAAATTGAGCGTATAGTTTTTAATTAAATTTATACACTAAGTAGTATAGATAGTCACTTAAATTGTTGCTAAAATTTGTGAAATTTCTATATTTGGTTTGGAAGGCTTTTTTCATTTTGTTTTATGCAAAGTATATGTAAAATTGTATACATTTTAATTAAATTTTTGCACTAAGTAGTATAGATAATCACCTAAATTGTTGGTATCTTCTTAGTTTTTTTATATTTTTATTAACTTTTTTCTCGTTGTATCATCTTTCTTTCATAAATATTTTATGTAGTTCCATTAAATGTATACTTTTTGGTTGTCTTAGATTTACCAGTTTTACTTCTAATGAGGTTCTATAATCTCTGTTTGGAATTAGTATTTTGAAAGTTGTATTGTTTGCTAACCTCGAGATGGCGTATCTTTCGTATGGAAATTGCTTAGTCAATTCATTCAGTTTGCTTTTTTCTTCTTCTTATCTCTGCAGTTTTGGTCGGTACTAATGATTCAGTAAATGTTCTTCTCTTGTCTATCTTTTCACCATTCATTCCTTAGTAAGCTTAATTGTTTTAGCTTTCTTTGTTTTTTTGCTTCCATTTAGTTTCTCGCTCCTTCTTTCTTTGTCTTTTGTGGCTTTTGATCTGTGTGTTTCTTTTATTTTGGTTTATCTAAATCTTAAAGCTTCAAACTTCTCTATTTTTTTCTTTAGTACTGTCGTTGCATAGTTTCATAGTGCTCTCTATTTGTTTTTGTCACTCAGGCAATTTAAATTTTCCAATACCTTTTCTAACTCTTTTCTATCTTTATCCCACGCTTCGCACTCTACTAGCGTAAGTTACAACTCAAGTTAACTGATTGTATATGACAGAAGTGGGAAACAGTCATATCATTATTATACAGAATGTGCCAAAGATCCGTTTTAAACTTATGCCAAAAGAAATTAAAGAGGATACACACCGATAAGAAAGACCTGTTGCTGTCTCGTTAAGGATTTAGCATGGTTGTTAGATTTCTTGGCACCAAACCCATGGGGAAGTGGGTTCACCTACCCTTTGTTTTAGCACCGTAAACCATTAGCCGTTTAGAGGCAACAGTGCCATTCCTAGAATTGATGTGGAGTAGTGGATCCCGCATGGGTTTACAATGCCAACTCATCAGACATTGCTGCGAAAAGTTAGCTAATATGAGTACCGTGTTTTATTACTTTGTTTTAAGCACTCACCACGGGATAGAGTTAGACGTCACAGCATTATCTCCTAAAAGTAGGTGCTTTAGTTTATGCTTGACGCCATTTGGGTAAAAAATGACCAGTTTAGATTGTATAATGTAAGGTACAGGTGGCTCAACCTACTTGGACGGTAACTCAACTTATTTAACGTGACATATAGTGACATGAGTACTAAGAGAGAACAGGGGCAACCGGTATTATGGCGTTTATTTGTGGAAACAGTGGGGTAGTTTTGCTATTTCTGAGCGTGAAAGCATGGTTTTTGGTTGGGGGGGAGGGGGGATATGCTATGTTATATTTGACCGTTACTTGAGCTTCGGGCCGTGGTACCCTTTGCTGACGGAGGAACAGCAAATTGGAGTCAGGTTTTTTTACAATTATACACAACGGAATTAAAACCTCCGAGAAATCGCAAAATGAAATTTTTTTATTTTACACATTCTTAGTGGACATCATTGAATAAAACACCAAACTAGCAGTCGCAGCATCTGTAAGCTACGACAACATTTTGCGCGCATTAGTGTGTAGTGACCCGTTATTGTCTTTCGGAAAACTAATCTTAAATGTTTCTGGTACTGAAAAAGCTTGCCAATAGAAGGTTTGGTATTAATGAAGCCATCCAAATCTAAAACTAAAATGTTTCTGGACAAGTTCGTGCCGCAAGTGATCAGAAAATTTTACAATGCTTCTTTATCCAAGAATGATAATAAATTTTTTTGTGAACATTTTGTTAATATTGAACTACTTTCCTGTGCAAAAGTGTTAATAAACTTAACCTCAAGTGCAAACTTGTATAACATTGTAAAAGGAAACTTTAACTTGCTATCCAAAAGGAGAACTTTGTTATTCTTGCGGACAGGAGAAGTTCATAATTTTTTCATTTACGGTTCGTCTGAGCAGCATTAAATATTTGGGCATCATTTTTGCTACAATATGGATCATGGGTATATAAATTAATATAGATGATGCGAGGGCAGCGGAAGAGGTCAATAAGACTACCGCGATGTTAATCAGACTGATGCTCAACATTGGAGGACGTAATGCGGGGAAGAAGAAGACGATGTGCAGCGTTTCTAATCTAATTACATGGGTAACAAGGAAACACGGGTACGTCAACTATCTCCTCACTCTTTTTCTGAGTGGACACGGGTTCTTCTCAAAATACTTGTGTAGATTTAAACTGCGAGCTAACGAGGACTGTTTATACTGCGGCATAATTGACATGCCCTTGCACACGGTAGTATGTACTAGGTGGCAGGAAGAAAGGTTTAGTTTTTCTGCATTGTGTATACTATCTAGGCCAGGTTTTTGGTCAGTATAACATATTCAACACACGTTGCGGTTTTTGAAATTTAAATTTTAGAGTCTTGCTTTTGCGTGATTTCTAAAGATATAATAGCTTGATGGATTACTTCGATTACTACATTTTTGAGATTTATTTTTTTCAAAGTTTATTGTTTAGCGTTGATGTTGTTATCGCTACATCATTTATATTAATTTATAAGTAAACGATGAATGTGATTTTCGCAATTAGTTTCAATGTTTTTTTGTCATGCTTTTTATATATTATCTAACATATTGAGTAAGCTTTTATAATATTTATAAATTTAATTCAATTCCACTACAAAAATGCTCTATACAATTTACATTAGTCATCAAACCACATTTTTCTTATTATACATTCCATTACCATTACACCACTAAACCGACAAATCAAACATTCCAATAATAACCGTCTTCAATAGAGCACCGCTTGTAAACGCCAATGAAATTTTCACCATCATCATTGTATTTTTTTACTCTCTCCTCGATTTTTTTCCATTGGCAACGCTCGGACAGACAGAACGAAAGTAATTTAATAATAAACAATTTGTAGATAACGAGATTAGCGGACTGATTAACTGCACGCCATCCATCGCCTTTAATTGTTTGAATTACATTTATTCTAACAGAACAAACATAAAGAAAAGTGATAATTAAGTAATATAACACATGTAAACAATCATAATAATAAAATTAATAACAATGGAAACAGATATAGAAAATTTATAAATGACAACAATTGTTGTTTTTTAATTGTATTGACTCTCTAAATATTTTTTATTTATATTTCATCGACCTTCGTTTGATTATAAAATGAAATATTGATATTGATTGAAATAAATAATGAGCAGTTTTGTAATCAACAATAAAAATGTTTTGATTGCGTTATTGAGCAAATTATTCTTCAAAATAAAATAAAAGTCAACTTTACCACTTTGGGTTGATCTATAGACAAGTTCAGCTCAGTGGCTGCTTTTCCACTTATCCAGTAGCAATCGCTTCATGAAAAAAAGATCTCTACATAAAGGAAAAGAGTTAAAAGCTTTGGTATGGTAGAAAATTCATTAACAGGGAGATTATGTAGACTTAGGTCTAGACACAACACTCATCACTTAGTCATGATGCAAACTTTATCTCAATTTTTTTATTTCTAACTATGAAAATTTAATAATACTATATTCCTATTTCATTAAAAATTAATTTAAATTATTTGTCTAAAATGCTAATCTCATTCACATTTAATGATGTAATAACTGTTCCATTGATGGATTAATAGAAAATTATTCCATGCACCATTCACTGTTAATGATCCATACAAAACATATTCATTAATATACAAACGTTACTGTGTTAATAGATGCCATCGATATTATAGATTTGTAGGTGATCTACAAACACAACACAAAGAAGAAAACTGGTAAAACAATGTGTGAAGTAAATGTGCACTGAAACGCATAAGGATTTTATACACATCGCTTGAATGGATCGGATCAATAGGACATGATGTATCTGGCACTTGCCATTTATGTTTTAACCCGGTAAAACAGTCTGTAGCAATTTAAAAGACAATTAATTAGAACTTGATGCTAAAGAGAATATTTAGTTTTAACTAATTAGAAATAATTTGTTTTGATTTGATTGATATTTACTATATAGAAAATAACAATTAAGTAATTAATTTAAATGCAGTAATTGTTATATTATTTAATTAACAATTAAAATAAAACTCTCTCATTTTATTGGATGTTATTTATTATGCTCTTACAATTGGGATATCATTCAAATTCAAAGTAAAGAGGTCATTCTACTAGAGGCATTAAGTTAATGCAGATGGAAAAAGCGAACGAAATTGAGATGAATTGCTTTATATTCTCAGTGATTTAGTTAAATTCTTCGTAAGATGAATGGGATTGTTGTACATGGACGTTATTATAAGTGTATATTCGTTTGAGTAATTTACAAAACACTTATTTGTAAGCAGTTTTTAATTATTTTTTTGTGGCGCATTTAAAAAAATTAATGCGGAATTTGTAATATTTTAATATATATAGCGGTTGAGTGATTTGTTTGTACTGTGCTTGATTTATAGCTTGGATTTTTTCCGTTAATGAACAGTAAATTATGCGAGATAATTCAAAAAAATATTTCAACAAATTATTTCATTTTATCTTTAAATTCAGGAGGACTATTTTAGATAAACTGGACAGTAGTGACAAGCCATTTGTTGATGGTTAAATTATGGGTTGTCGTTATGGTATTTTTAATGTAGCCTAAGATTACTAATTTGTTAGTTTCTTAATGGGATTGATTTTTAATCATTCTATTGAGGATTTAGCCAGTTTGAACAAGTTGGGTGGTAGTGGTAATTTGGAAGAGTAGTTATTTTCTCTTCCTTTTGCAACGTTTCTACATAATCTATTGTTTTCCGTTTGGCTCGGTCCGGTTCAGCTTGTCCTCTCGCATCAGCACGCTACTGCTCTGGCCTGTCATCATGTCATCATACCTCCGCGTATTTTTATCACATGTACCGTTAAGAACTTCTTCATCTACGTATGAGTGACTTAAGATCGCTGACACGACGGTAAGGCGCTCAATGAAGCCAATAAGGTGAAAACTAGTATATGTTGGGTAGGAGACAAACTCTCCTGGTGATTTGTGGAGTTCAATTAGATAGGATACTAAAGAAAGATGGAAGGTTCTGCGCGAGGTCTTTCTTTGAAATGATGATTAGACCAAAGGAAAGAACTAATGAACTCTACAATAAACAAAGTAGAAGAAGTGAATCCACATGGATACTTTGGTTTTACCACGATGGGTTTAAAATTGAGGTTTACATGGAGCTGCACTTTATAACGGAAGGGGTACAACTGACAGATCCAAGTGTCTAAAAACACTAAAAAATCTACAGCTGGTAAGAAAAGTAATTAAGCAGTCACCAAAACGTTCTGCTTGATGACATTCTGTTGCTTTGTGAATGCCCGTCTGCCCGCAGCTTAAGTAGGACTCTTTATTTTTATCCGTACAAAATATTGATGGCTTTAGAATTGCGCGAAGCAATGCTCGCACAGATTCCATGAGGAGAAGCTTTTTTAAGTGGAGCGGTTAGTAAGCAACCTAATCCCCGGTTAATTCATGAATGACTGCTATATTCCTCACAGTTTGGAGTGATAGGAACGTACTTTTTTTTAAGGGGAAGACGTGACTGTGACTGTTAATTCTGAACGTTATGTGCAATGTTTAACATTTTTCTGCGGCTCAGATTGGTAGAGATTGCTGAAGAAGAGGAATTGGGGGTATCGTGGTTCTAACATAGAGCCTTTATTTTACTCACAAGTTTTAAGAGAAAAGTTTTCTGGACATTTAGTTTTTTGAGAGGTGATGTGGGATGGGAACAGATTTTTATATTTGCGATTTTTTTTCTGTGGGTATATCTAAAGGAAAACGTATTCAAACGTCAATGAGGAAACAGATTATTGCTAAAGTTAATGCTATGCGTGTTTACGCGGTTCTGCGATTTGAACGAGGTTCAATCAGATGACGTCACGATAGATTTTAAAACCTTGGATATTTACGTCATTAATTGTGAGATACAGTCAAGCTTCTATTATAAAAGCATTTAAAGTAACATATAACAATATTTGGATTATTTTTGAGCCTGGTTATTTCTACAAAATTTGAAAAAATATTTTTTTTTTTAATAATAAGCAAAGCAACTTTTAGTTATTTTTAATTTTAATCGTGAAGCGACAGCGTATATGTCAGATTATTGGTTGTGAAGCGACTATTGATTGATTTATTGTTAATCGCAAAGCGACTTTTGTATAATTTTAATTTTAATCGCGAAGCGACATCATAAATGTCAAATTTTTATTTGTTAAGCGACTATTGATTAATTCATTGTTGATGGCGAAGCGACTTTTAGTGCTTTATTTATAATTCCGAAGCGACACCTTAAATGTCAAAATTTGATTTGTGAAGCGAGTATTGATCAATTTATTGATGATTGCGAAGCGACTTTTGGTGCTTTATTTTTAATCGCAAAGCGACACCTTAAATGTTAAATCTTTATTTGTGAAGCGAGTATTGATTAATTAATTGTTAATTGCAAAGCGACTTTTGGTGCTTCATTTTTAATCGCGAAGCGATACCTTAAATGCTAAACTGTTATTTGTAAAGCGACTATTGATTGATTCATTGTTTTTTGCGAAGCGATACCTTAAATGTCAAATTTTTATTTGTGAAGCGACTATTGATTTATTTATTGTTGATTGCAAAGCAACTTTTAGTGCTCTATTTTTAATCGCAAAGCGATATTTTAAATGTCAAACTTTGGTTTGTGAAGCGAGTATTGATCAATTTATTGATGATTGCGAAGCGACTTATAGTGCTTTATTTTTAATCGCGAAGCGACACCTTAAATATCAAACTTTGATTTGTGAAGCGAGTATTGATCAATTTATTGATGATCGCGAAGCGACTTTTGGTGCTTCATTTTTAATCGCGAAGCGACACCTCAAATGCTAAACTGTTATTCGTAAAGCGACTATTGATTGATTCTTTTTTTACCTTAAATACCTTAAATGTCATATTTTTATTTGTGAAGCGAGTATTGATTAATTTATTGTTGATTGCAAAGCGACTTTTAGTGCTCTATTTTTAATTGCGAAGCGACACTTTAAATGCAAAACTTTTATTTGTAAAGCGAGTGTTGATTGATTTATTGTTGACCGCGAAGCGACTTTTGGTGCTTTATTTTTAATCGCGCAGCGACACCTTAAAAGTCAAACTTTGATTTGTGAAGGGAGTATTGATCAATTCATTGATGATCGCGAAACGATTTTTGGTGCTTTATTTTTAATCGCGAAGCGACATCTTAAATGTAAAATCTTTATTTGTAAAGCGAGTATTGATTAATTTATTGTTAATTGCAAAGCTATTTTTGGTGCTTTATTTTTAATCTCAAAGCGACATCTTAAATGTTAAACTTTTATTTGTGAAGCGACTATTGATTGATTTTATGTTGATCGCGAAACGACATCTTAAATGTAAATTTTTTATTTGTGAAGCGACTGTTGATTAATTTATTGTTGATACCGAAGCGACTTTAGTGCTCTATTTTTAATTGCGAAGCGACACTTTAAATGCTAAATTTTTATTTGTGAAGCGACTATTGATTGATTCATTGTTGATCGCGAAGCGATTTTTGGTGTTTTATTTTTAATTGCGAAGCGACACTTTAAATGCAAAATTTTCATTTGTGAAGCAACTATTGATTGATTCATTGTTGATTGCTAAGCGACACTTTAAATGTCAAATTTTTATTTGTGAAGCGAGTATTGATTAATTTATTGTTAATTGCAAAGCGACTTTTAGTGCTTTATTTTTAATCGCAAAGCGACACCTTAAATGTTAAATCTTTATTTGTGAAGCGAGTATTGATTAATTCATTGTTAATTGCAAAGCGACTTTTGTGTATTTTTAATTTTATTTGCGAAGCGACACCTTAAATGTCAAATTTTTATTTGTGAAGCGACTATCAATTAATTTGTTTTTGATGGCGAAGCGACTTTTAGTGCTTTATTTTTAATCGAGAAGCGACACCTTAAATTTCAAATTTTTATTTGTGAAGCGATTATTGATTAATTCATTGTTGATGGCGAAGCGACTTTTAGTGTTTTATTTTTAATCGCGAAGCGACATCTTAAGCTATTATTCGTGAAGCGAGTATTGATCAATTCATTGATGATTGCCAATTTTAGTGCTTTATTTTTAATTGTGAAGCAACACTTTAAATGCTAAATTTTTATTTGTGAAGCGACTATTGATTGATTCATTGTTGATCGCAAAGCGACACCTTAAAGGTAAAATTTTTATTTGTGAACCGAGTATTGATCAATTTATTGATGATCGCGAAGCGACTTTTAGTGCTTTATTTTTAATCGCGAAGCGACACCTTAAATGCCAAATTTTTTTTTGAGAAGCGAATATTGATTAATTTATTGTTGATTGCGAAGCGACTTTTAGTGCTTTATTTTTAATCGCGAAGCGACATCTTATATATTAAACTTTTATTTGTGAAGCAACTATTGATCAATTTATTGATAATCGCGAAGCGAATTTTGTTGCTTTATTTTTAATCGCAAAGCGACTTTTTATATGTAAAATCTTTATTTGTGAAGCGCGTATTGATTAATTCATTGTTAATTGCAAAGCGACTTTTGGTTCTTTATTTTTAGTTGCAAAGCGACACTTTAAATGCAAAATTTTTATTTACGAAGCGACAATTGATTGATTTATTGTTGATCGCGAAGCGATACCTTAAATGTCAAATTTTGATTTGTGAAGCGAGTATTGATCAATTCATTGATGATTGCGAAGCGACTTTTGATGCTTTTTTTTGAATGGCGGTGCGATTCCTTATATGTAAACTTTTTATTTGTGAAGCTAGTATTGATTAATTCATTGTTAATTGCGAAGCGACTTTTCGTGCTTTATTTTTAATTGCGAAGCGACACTTTAAATGTAAAATCATTATTTGTGAAGCGACTATTGATTAATTTATTGTTAATTGCAAAGCTACTTTTGTTGGTTTATTTTTATTCGCGAAGCGACACTTGTGAAGCGAGTATTGATCTTTTGGTGCTTTAATTTTAATCGCGAAGCAACATCCTAATTGTAAAATTTTTATTTGTGAAGCGAGTATTGATTAATTTATTGTTAATTGCAAAGCGATTTTTGGTGGTTTATTTTTAATTGCGAAGCGACACTTTAAGTGCTAAATTTTTATTTGTGAAGCGACTTTTAATTGATTCATTATTGATCGCAAAGCAACATCTTAAATGTCAAACTTTGATTTGTAAAGCGCGTATTGATCAATTCATTGTTAATTGCGAAGCGACTTTTTGTGCTTTATTTTTAATTGCGAAGCGACACCTTAAATGTCAAACTTTTATTTGTGAAGCAAGTATTGATTAGTTCATTGATGATCTTGAAGCGATTTTTGATGCTTTGTTTTTAACTGCGAAGCGACACTTTAAATTTTCAATTTTTATTTGTGAAGCGAGTATTGATTAATTTATTGTTAATTGCAAAGCGATTTTTGGTGCTAAAGTTATTAAATAATGCAAAATTTTTATTTTCGAAGCGACTATTGATTGATTCATTGTTGATCGCGAAGCGACACCTTAAATGTCATACTTTTATTTGTGAAGCGAGTTGATTAATACAATGCTGATCGCATTAATTTTAATTGCAAAGCGACATCTTAAATGTCAAACATTGATTTGTAAAGCGAGTATTTATCAATTTATTGATGAATACGAAGCGACTTTTGGTGCTTTATTCTTAATTGCGAAGCGACACATTAAATGTCAAAATATTGTTTGTGAAGCAACTATTGGTTGATTTATTGTTAATTGCGAAGCGACTTTAGTATATTTCTAATTTTAACAGCGAAGCAACTTCGTTTATATCAAATTATTAGTTCTGAATCGACTATTGATTGATTTATTGATAATTGCGAAGCGACTTCTGTATATTTTTAATTTTAAATGCGAAGCACTTTGTTTATTTTACGTTATTGGTTGTGAAGCGACTATTGATTGATTTATTGTTAATTGCAAGGCAACTTTTTTATATTTTTAATTTTATTTTTTAAGCAACTTTGTTTATGTCAAATTCTTGGTTGTGAAGCGACTATTGATTGATGTATTGTTAATCGCGAAGCGACTTCATATATATTTTTAATTTTATTTGCAAATCAACTTTGTTAATGTCAAATTATTAGTTGTGAAGCGACTATTGATAAATTTATTGTTAATCGCGAAGCGGCTTTTGTATATTTTTAATTTTAATTGCAAAGCGACTTTGTTTATGTCAAATTATTAGTTGTGAAGCGACTATTGATTGATTTATTGTTAATCGCTAAGCGACTTTTGTATCATTAAAAGGAAAGGGTTTTTTGCTAAGACTGAAGACGAAGAAAACTGAAACTTTAATATATGGTACAAATTCCGGAAAAAGGAGAGATAAAGCTAACCGAATTGAACTAAGTATAAAACACAGATTTTTGGGAAGTTAGTTTGACTGCACTGACTGATCACTTTTAACACCACACTTCTAGGAAACAATTAAAAACGGACGAAGCGGAAGAAAAAAAGACTTAAAAAAGCATTGCAATTCTTGCGTAGCCACATACCACTAATTCTTATCATATGACTGATGACGAAAAAGACTAGAAAAAAATGTCACCGCTGACAAATTCCGGAAGAAAACAAAAGCGAGTAACATGCAAGTCAACCGAATTGAATAAATAATATAAAATCTGGGTATGGCAAGAAAGAAGAAGGACTTTAGAATACAAGGCGGCTACCTGTTAGAAGAAAGTATTTCTGACCAGAACTGGTAAAACGGTTTTTCATTTTTGAAAGGATTTTTTTTTAAGTTTCTAATATCTAATATTTTTGTCGATTCATAGTAACTGAAATTCTGCAGTCATAAAGGCAGTAAGTGATTTTGATTGTATTTAATCCGGCTTTTAAATTATAAATCTGATTTTTAAACTATCTGGCTTTTAAAAGTATAAAATAAGGTTTAAAAAAATCTTGCCATCAACGTGTCTAATCTACTGCTAAACTGTTAATGCAGCTTCTAAATTGTCGTTTTTGGTTAATTATGGTGTCAATAATTAATACGGTATTGGACAGTGTTTTTTGTCTGACTTTGCGGGGCAAGTTTGTTCCAATTGACTAATTGGATGCATATTTAATATTAAATAAAATTATCGCTACCTCTTTTAACTGTACGCCGTTATTAAGACGGCTTTAGAAAAAAACGTACACAATTTTGTCATTTTTTTTAATCCTATTATTAAAGTTTCAGCTTTTTTAAATTTTATTTATATAAAGTCAAAAATAACAAAATTTGGTCATGAAATAATAAAATGGTTTATTATATATATATTTATAAAATGTAAAAATTAAAAAAAAAAAACTTCTTAAAACATTAAAATATTGTCAGAAAGCACCAAAATCTGGCCATAAACTGTTGAAGAGTGTAAAATTCTATTCTTAAATAACAAAAATAGCAATATTCAGCCTTTAAACATAAATTATTGTTAGAAAGTAACATCAGGCTATAATCTGTTAAAAAGTTTTTTATAAAACATGAAAAATATCAATATCCGGTCATAAACTTCTAAAGTGCAAAATTTTATTCATAAATTTACAAAGTCCGGCCATATTGTATCAAAATATTGTCAAAAAGCATTAAAATTGTTAAAATGTTCAAAAATAAATTCATAAAATGTCAATAAAAGCAAAATTTGGCCATAAACCGTCGAAAAGTGCAAAATTCATTTTTCAAAACGCAAAATTTGGCCATGAAGTATCAGCATATTGTTAGAAAGAATTAAGCAAATTTCTCTTTATAAAATAACAAAAATACCAATATTTGGTCATATTCTGTTAAAAAGTTCAAAATTTAATTTATAAAATGTCAATAATATCCGGTTATAAATTGTCAACAAGTGCTAAATTCTATTTACAGAATGTTAAAAATAGCAAAACTTGACCACGAAGTATCAAAATTTTCTAAGAAAGAAGTTAATCTGTTGAGAAGTGCAAATTTCTATTTATGTCAATGTCAAAATTTGGCTATCAAAGTATCAAAATATGATCAGAAAGCACTAAAAGTGTAAAATTCCATTTATAAAATGTCAAAAATAGAAAAATACTGTCATAAACTGTCTAAAAGTACGAGGTTCTATTTATAAAGTATCAAAAACAGCAAAATCCTGCTATAAACTGTTGAAAAGTGCAAATTTTGTCAGAGATAACAAAATAACAGTCGAAAGGTACACAATTCTATTCATAAAATAATAAAAATAGCAAAATTTGGCCATAAACTGTTGAAAACTGTAAAATTCTATTCACTAGATGTTAAAAATTGGAAATTTTGGCAAAAGTATCAAAATATTGCCAGAAAGAACTAAAATTTGGCCATAAACTGTCGAAAATTGCAAAATTCTGTTTATGAAATGTCAAAATAAGCAAAATCCGGTCTTAAATTGTCAAAAGGTGCAAGATTCTATTTATGAAGTTGTAAAATCCGGCTTTGAAGTATAAAAATGTTGTCAAAAAGAACTAAAAATTTGGTCATAAAAAGTTGAAAAGTGCAAAATTCTATTCATGAAGTGTCAAAAATGGAAATATCCGGTCATTAACTGTTGAAAAATGCAAAATACTATTCATACAAAGTCAAAGTTAGCACAATTTGGCTATGAAATATAAAAATATTGTTAGAACTTTTAAAAAGTGCAAAAATTTATTTATGAAATGTCAAAAATAACATTCTTTTGTCATAAAGTATCAAAATATTCTCCAAAAGGCGGCCACAGATTAAGAAAAGAGCAAAGTTTAAAAATATTAAAATATTGCCATCAATTATTAAAATATTTTCCGAAAATTTGTCCATAAACTATTATTATTAGATAAGTACAAAAACCCGGCCCAAATTGTTACAAAATGTACATTTTTTTAATGGAAAGTCCGGCTATAATCTGTTTTATATTGGTAAATATGGACATAATTTTAAAAGTCTGGCCATAAAATACAAAAAAAAAAACGGCAAAAAAACATAAAAATCTGTATAAAATTGTCTGTAACAGACGTCGCTTCCAAATCTGCCTTGTGCGATTTGGTTCTTAATGTTAAATGCAATACAATTTAGAAAACATTTATCCGTTATTCCTAGAAACTAAAACTGAATGAAAAGGTAGAAAGTGCACTTCACTGAAGTGCCCTTTTTATATTTGTCTAAATTTTTCATTGTTAGTCAGGTAAATAAACATAATTGACATATTGTATAAATAACAGCAAGCGCCACTTCAATTCTAACCGGAACTTAAAATTTTTACAAAACATTCATTGGAATACCCCAAACTCTAGCCGACATAATCCTGTCAACATTTACCATACACAACAACAAGCTTTTATTACAAACAGGTAAAATCGGCACCAGAATTTCCGCTAATTCCCCAAATCCTATTGACAGGATAAAATCTACTCACTTAATAAACGCCATTCAACGTAGTCATTTTATTACCACGGCATTTTATTCAGAAAAAAAATATTAGATAACAGCAATTGTTCTTATTTGAGAACGCCTTAATGATGTAACCGTAATACTTTTACTTCAAGATTTTATTATTATTATATATTTATTAGCCCAGAAATAATAAAAATGTTAAGGAAAATGATATCCAAACATGTAGGAAATGAGATGTGTTATGTAACATAATTGAATATAACATTTCCAATATTAATAATACTTTATTAAATATGTTAATAATGTATATTAAGATTGTATGTATATATTATATGTACATCGGCAATTGTTGTTATATAATATATTCATTTCCTTCTGACCGACTAAGATTGATGCAGGTTAAGCCTCTGCATAATGTATAGAGAACATAACATAGTATTATGATTTTAATTTTTATATTATAAGAAATTTTTATAGTCTATAAATTATTAAAGGATTAATAAGTTGTGTATGATATTTTCTCCAATGAAAATTTCTTTTAATTAAAATATGTAGGTTGTAACACCAGCTGGTGAAAATGCTATTCAATTTGTTAATGAATTAATTTCAATTATTAGCTGACACTATTCTGCTTGAAAAAAGTGAATTAAAATTTATTTTTTATAAATTGCTGCCGGCAGTTATAAGGTCTACATTAATAAATTATATGATTGATACAGAGAAACTAAAACTTATATTATTATTATTAATAATTTTGTTGCATGTTTTTTAATTATTAATTTTAGCAACTTTGAAGCACGTCGACCCAATTTTACCAAAATTTTTATTGCTGCTTTAACTTCAACTAGGATCAAAGCATCAGATCAAAAATAGATCCAGGGCTAGGATTAAAAATTGTACAGTGTATCGGCTCTGAAAAACTAGTCAATCAACTTTTAGAAAAAAATAAATTTTCCAACTATCGTACCCTGTTGTTGTTGTTGTTGTTGAATTCAGGAGTGACAGCTCCGTTGTGAGTGAGCTCTCACTTATCTTGGCTCGTACGTTGCTTCACGCTTCCGTACATTGTTGCCAAAAACCGCCTTATCTATACACTAAGAAAGTAAATATCACTGGTTACTGCCACATATACAATTACGTATATGTGCGAAAGCCAGTGACTACATTAATAACATGGAAAGGAAAAACAAAGGATGAGTACTCTTCTCGAGTCGGAGCTCCGGCGACTCTGTCACAACATTGGGGGGAGCCTCGGTCGGGATGAGTTAATAGTTATTAGATTTTAGGATGAGTGACACGGATAAACATGAAATATTACAGAACTATCTTATTGTGTTTAATATACTTCAGTAGGCAACAGTATACTTTGACGTTTTTGGAAGATATGAGTAACGCCATGCTCGTCGGTAGATGGATGTCCATTGAAATAAGGTTTTGCCATAGAATAGATTGAGCAATAGTGTAACGAGGGCATTCAAAAAATAGATGATCAGTAGTACCTACTTTACTACAGACGCAGAGTGGGTTATCCACAACATTGATTTTAAATAGATGCCAAGGAGATCGCATGTGTTCAGATCTAAGTCGACTCAAAAGACATACATCTATTTTAGAGTGAAATGGAAAATTCTTAAACCATGGTTTTTGGTATACTACTTGGTTTATCTGATTAAAGTATGTAGTTCCCTTGCTTTGACTGATGGTACTGAATTGCTGTTGCCGAGAATTTAAGCCGTCCTGCAGAAAACTGGCATAGAGGTTGGTGTAATTGATAGTGATATCATTACACCGCCTCCCATGTCCCAGTCCCGCCACATAATCTGCATGTTCATTGCCATTTATGCCTTTGTGGCTTGGCACCCAACAAAATTGAGTTACCAAACCTTTGCTTCGTAATTCAAAGATCATGTTTTTGATATGCGAGATCCAAATGTTGCCTTTGATGCTAGATGCATAGGAACATATAGCATCAAGGGAACTTTGGGAGTCAGACACTATTATAGTTTTTTCCCAATTATTTTCCGAGGTCAAAAACAGAGCCCTATAAATGGCATATAGTTCGGCGGTAAATACAGAAGAGAGGTTGGGAAGTTGTCCTGATTCTTCCAACTTTAAAGACGGAATCCACACTCTAAACGCGGCTGATCGAGGATTAAGTTTCACCGAACTGTCAGTAAAAGTTTGAATGTAATTAGGCCAGCGTTGAGATATAAATTCCTCAAACACTACATTGATTACGGACGGAGATAAGGATTTATGAGGAAAGGAATTGTATTTAACTTGGAAAATGAGCTCTTATTAATCACGCGGTCATATTGAGAAATTTCATTAAAAGCCAAAACTACGAGAGGACAACCTTTTGCTGGCCAAAAGGGATGGTTGCCAAAAATGTTACATGTTTGTGACAAGAAGTTATGCCCCCACCCATGCCAAAAAGTTTGGTAACATATCTCCTGGTAAGTAGATTTCTACTAATTTCCAGTGGCATAATACCGGCTTCTACTTCCATGACATTAATAGGAGTAGAATTCATAGCACCCAAACAGATTCTTAATTCCCTGTTTTGAATTCTGTCCAAAATTTTTAGGTTAGATTTGCTGCAAAAAGATAGAAGGAGGGAGGCAAAGTCAAGGCGAGATCTAAAAAAGGCTTTGTAAAAATTGAGAAGGATTTCCGGGTCTCCTCCCCAGTAGGTACCTGAAACACTTCTCAAAATATTAATGCCTTGAGCACAGGATTTTTGAAGTCCATTGACATGGTTACTCCAAGACAATTTGTTGTCAAAAGTGACACCAAGGAATTTATAAAAGGGTACTCGGACAATAGGAATGTTATTAAGACTTGGACAGATATTATTGGGTATGACATTGCGTGACCGGCTTGAGAAGAACATTGACCTGCATTTATCAAGAGAGAGCTCAAGGTTTCTGCTAACAAGGCGACTGAAGGTCTGTGCTAGTACAAGGTTGATGTTTCGAATTACACTGTCTGGAAAGTAGCCTGAAGAGTAAATAGCAAAATCATCTGCATAAGAGATGATTTTTACTGAGGGAATAGAGGAGTGTACTAGGTCTTGTATGTACATGTTGAAAAGCAAGGGACTGAGAGGGCTACCTTGTGGGAGACCTATGAAAGAAGTAACGAGCCCTTCTTCCGCGGATGTCCCTGCCAAGTATAACCGTTTTTTAGAGACCAGTTTGATGATAATGTTAATAAACAAAGGGGGCAGATTCAAATTAATTAGGACGAATTTTAAGTAGGCTATACGCACATTATTATAAGCTCCTTTAATATCTAGGAAAGTGACACATAAACATTTTTTTTTTGGGATAAAGCAGAGATAACATCACAGTAAGGGTCGTGACATTCTCATAAATACTGTGGCCTTTTCTGAAACCTGTGATAGACCCTGTAAATATGGAGTTCATCTCACACCATCTCTCCAAACGCACTTTGATGATGTTTTCAAAGCTTTTACGAACACAGGAAGAAATGGCAATTGGTCTGAAACTAGACTCCATATCTGGAGAAGGTTTTCTTTTTGGTATGGGTACAATCTTGATAGTTTTCCAACTATCAGGAATTGTTTCATATTTAAAGAAGGAATTAAATATGTCCACCAGGTGAGCTTTAGTGATCAAAGGAGCTTCTTGCAACATAGAATAGGAAATGTTATCATTTCCCATGGCTGAATCCTTTCTGTAAGCAAGGACAAGGTTGAGTTCACTCATTTGTATGGGTACAGTCAAAGTATGAGGAGGGGAATTATCAACATCTAGCAGGGAAAGCACCGAATGGTGTCGAACGCTAGTTTTAACAAGATTTCTGCAGCCCAAATCTCATTTTTGTTGGGAGTTACAGGTTTGGGGATTCTTGAGAATTTTTTAATCGTTGACTATACGTAGGAAGGTAAGGAGGATCGGTTCAGAGAACTGCAAAAGATTTTAAAACTTTCTCTCTTTTTGCGGAGCAAAAGCTTTTTTGCTTGGGCCATAGCTTTTCTAGCCGCATCAAGATGCACTAGTTTTTCTGTACGGCGGAATATAGTAAGAAAGCGCTTTTTTTTGTTGACAGCCTCAGAACATTCCTTGTCCCACCATGGACAAGGTGCTCTTTTGGCTTTATGAGGCAGAGTCGGGAGCTTAGGAGAGAAAGATTTGGCAGCATCAACAAACCAGGTAAAAGTTGATGATAGTTTGGATACGGGATGTCTTTAAGTTTGGCAGAGATAATTTCTTTATATGACACCCAGTCTATTTTTTTTTTTTGACAGATCTGTTTGCAGTGAGTGTACGGAACATTCTGAGACTGAGTGAGGTGGATTTCGGTAATGATAGGGAAATGAATACTTCCATAGGTGTCTTGCAATGTTACCGAATGACATTTTAAAGCAATATCCGGTGAGGCTATGACTAGATCGATTACGTTCATGTGGATGTTTGTTGGCGACCCATCATTTAGAATAATAAGACCCAAGGACTCTATTGCAGCTTCTAATTCCAATCCATTGCGGTTATGATAATGGTGACCCCAGAGAGAATGGTGGGCGTTAAAGTCGCCAACAATAATGAAAGGGGATGATAAGGACAAGAATATTTGTTTCCAAAGATTTCTATTCAAGGACCGATTAGGGGGACAGTAACATGACAAAATGGTGAGGTTAGACATAGAGGACTGTACAAATTGGAAGCAAGGAGAGACATTAAACGTAGGAATTTTAGATTTAACAAAGATATTATGGCTAAAAAAGGAGGATACTTCTCCATAGCCATCATCTCTCATGTTGTGGAAAGAGCTGAACCGAGGAATTGCAAAGTGTTTATTTGGACGAATCCAAGTTTTACACAAAGCAACTGCATTAATATTTAATTCATGCATCATGCGTAAAAGTTCCGGTTTTTTGTTATATCCAGATTGGATATTCCAGGTAACCAGACGTATCGGCGCATGAGTCATTGTTTGATTGTGATACTAGATTATTAAGGGACGTGAGAAGATTAGACATGAACGGGGTTAATTTGTTTGGGTTTTGGACGGACAACTGCTCAAGAGCTTTGATTAAAATGTCTACTAAGTTAAAAATGAACGATGCATCGGTAGAAGGTCTTGTGTCTAAGGAAGGGTACGCTAGAGGGTTATATGTTGAGGGACCGGGCAGGGACTGAAGAGATAAGTTTTTTTGGGAACGTAATTTCTCTGGAGACTTGCCATATGATCTTTTCCGCTTGGGAAAGTTTTCCCTAGATGGTTCGTAGTTGGAGATGACTGGGTCTCTGACTGAACGATTATGATACGCAATCTGATTGATGGGTTGGGAGACAGCTGATGAAAAAAGTTGACGAGACGTTTGCTGGGGGATTTCGGTCGTGAGCAGGGATTGAGGAAAATTTCTATCTAATTGCGTGGTGGAGTTATTAAAATTGGAAGGATTGAGTTGTGAAGCTTCATGGAAGGAGTAGCCATAAAAGGCCATGGCTTGTTTGATTTTTGACGGTCGAGCGTATTCAGGGCAAATTAGATTAGCCAATGAGGACTTAAACTCATTGGAGTAGTGCGGGCCTTTGTAGAAATTACAACATGGAGCATCAGGTTTGCTACACAATTCTATTTTGTGTTGATCAGAGCACGAAGGGCATTTAATACTGCTTTTACACGCCTTGGAAGTGTGGCCATACCGCATACAGTTAAAACATTGGATTACTTTGGGAACATACACACATACATTCGGTTGTCGATCGGTTATATATAGACTTGGTAAGGACCAATGTCAGAATAATAAATCTTTCCACCAACGGAGTAATAATTCTTATCTCGGGTGTTGAGATATGGGGTTGTTGAGTGTCTCTCATGCGGTTGGCTTGTCTGAGCCAGGCTCGAATCTATATCGTACCCTGCAAAGTCGCAGTATTGACAAACCTACAAAATAAAAAAAAAGTTTAACTTTTCATATCGACTGCGCCAACATCAACCTTGAGGTATAATTGTAAATCAAGATAAGTTTTATTGGGAAAGATACACTGATGAAGATTTTGTGAAAACCGAAACAATTGTCTGTATTTAGTTGGCTGCTTTGGGGTTAGATTAATTTTGAGTAATTGATTTGAAACTTTTGTTATTTTTTTTAAATTCTACAAAAACCGACCCACTTTTGAAATTGATTCAAATAAATTAAATACAAAATTGAAATAATCAAGATTTTTCTGTCACGTTGATCGCAGAAGACCATCAATACTTGATCGTGTGCTTTATTAGTAGTAAACTTACTTCATCATTTAGAGGTTTTATCGTATCTAGCGCAGATAAAATCAAAGAGAATATGCTACTTAGATAGAAATTTATAATTTACAAAAAAATAAAATAATATTAATGACCTTGACACAACAACACGTAAAATGTTTGTTTTATACAAAATAATGAAAAAATAATAATTTCATATGAATGAAATTTAGTATATACCGACCTCACCCAACCTTGTCTTAAGAAGGTTCTCTAATATGTTATGAAATCATACAAAACTATAAAATCAATTTAATGGTAATAAATTATTAACATCTGAAATTTATTTATTTAATTTGATAAATTTCTCAACAAACATTTTCTAATCATAATCAATCATGTTTAAAAGTGTTACAAGAATTCAGGTTCATCTTGTTAAATAAATATTTTTTAATTTCAGTTCACATCATATACTATCCCTAGAAACATGAGAAAATACTTGAAAAACCTGATCTTGCCTAATCCGACAAACCTTTCAATAACTATAATATATATCATCATAAAATGACATAATAATATTTGTCGCAATCTTAATTTATATTTTTTTTTACATAAGATCATCCCAATCAAAATTACCCTCATACCGTGCGCACTTTCATTTTTGTTGAATAAAAAATACTATAACATAGAGTAATAAAAATGTATTCACGATAGGAAGATAATCAGAGCACGTATTTAGGACGGATCACTTTCGTAATAATAATAAAAATATTTGCGATCAATTTTTATAGCGTTAATAAGTATAAAGAAGAACAATGGATTTTTTGTTTAGAAAAAACATTTTATTGCGAAGCTGGAGAAAAGTTACACCGGAAAGGTTTTTCTAGTTTCAGACATAAACATCCTCAAATTCCGCTATAATACACATTAACAAAGTATATTTACAATTTCTTTAGCTGGATAGAAATCAATACATAATTCTAAAAAACTTTTAAAGTATTCCCTACAAAAAAGCCATCATTAATTTCAATTATAACCACCTTTTAAGTAATATCTTGATTAAAATATATTATCAATTTATAAATAAACTAAGTTTTAATTAAATCTAAATTAATTAAGATAGAAATGATTATGTGAACCGTTAGAAAAAGCTTTTACTTTTCTTTGTGGATTAATGGTAATCTATGTAATTGCATTTTAATTTTCTGGGCTTATATAAGTGGATGTGTTTATTAACAGCAGGAAGTATTGTTTAACGTAATCTGATCAACTGACAAGACCCTTGATGGACGTCAAAGTATATGTCGCTCATAATTTATGGTTTCCTCCACAACTATTACTCATGTTAAATGTATTTATTTAAATATTTATGATAATATATTAACCATAAATCAAATGTCAAATACAGAAACAATCATTTTAATAATGGATGATACTGAAGGATGTTATAGTTTTTAATAATAATAATAATTTTAATGGTGCTACTTGTCTGCAATGGACTGTTCGAAAAAATCTGTTTGAAAATAGATTAATTTAAAATTTAAAAAATTATAATTTCATTCGGTGGCTTAGCCAGGACACTAAAATCCGGTCAAAAACGGTTTAAAATTGTAAAATTCTATTAAAAAAATGTTAAAAATAACAAAATTCGGTCTTGAAACATCAAAATATTGTCAGAAAGAAATAAAATTAGGCCATAAACTGATGAAAAATGTAAACAAAAATATAAAATCTTAAAAATAGCAAAATCCGGATAAAAAATATTAAAATATTATTAGAATTAACAAAATGTGGTCATAAACTGTGCAAAATTCTATTATTAAAATAAAAATAACTACAAAATATTGTCAGACATCACTAAAATCCGGCCATAAACTGTTGAAAAGTTATTAATGAAGTATCAAACATAGCAAAGTTCAGCTTTGAAACATTAATATATTGTTAAAAAGCTTCAAAATCCGGCAATAAACTGTTGAAAAGTGTACATTTGTTTACATAAAAAGTTAAAAATAGCAAATCTGGCTATAAACTATTAAAATATTGTCACAAAGAACCAAAAATTGAGCATGAACTATTAAATTTTAAAATTTTGTTTATAAAATTTAAACATGGTCATAAATTAGAAAAATGTAAAGAATTCTCCTAATAGGCGGCATTGCGTTACCTTCTACACATTACTAAACATAAACTGTTTAATAGTTACTGTGATTTTATGTAAATTGTTTTTTTGACCAGTGAGATGCTAGGCACACTGATGATGGGTGTATACCTTGAAACACGTGTCTCTTACTAGATGAAAAGGCAATTTACATAAAATACATCATTTATTAATTTTAAATGAAAAATGTATTTTTTTTAATGAAATTCATTAAATATTTTCAAAACCGAACCAAAATCCGGCCAAAAACGAAGTTAAAAATAACAAAATTTTGCTTTGGAATTTCAAACAGATGCTAGAAAGTTATTATTATAAATTCAATGCTTTTTTTATTAATTCTATGAAATTCATTTATATTTGTTATTATATTCATTTTATTTCATATAATTTTATTATTTATTTATTAATGTATTATTTACAACATGTTTCGTTATTTTTTAATAACATTTTCAAGTATTAATATAATAAAATAAAAATTTTTGATTGATTTATAAATAAATTAAAAACCTTATATTTTTGGAAGACTTAGAAATTAAAAAACATATTAAAAATCAAAATTATGAAGTTATAAATGAACAATTAATGCTATATGATTCACCTTTAATGGATATTTTAATAAAATAAAAACTATATAAAATTTCAAAATTCAGAATAATTATTAGAATGTTGGTATCTTTTTATAAACAAATATAACCTCTAAATTATATGTATCAAACTTCAAAGGAATTAAAAAACCGGATATCAGGGAATGCGGGAGAAACAAAAATTTAATTTATTTATAAATCAATCAAAAATTTTTATTTTATTATATTAATACTTGAAAATGTTATTAAAAAATAACGAAACATGTTGTAAATAATACATTAATAAATAAATAATAAAATTATATGAAATAAAATGAATATAATAACAAATATTATTATAAAATTTTAAAAATATCAAAATTCAGCTATAAAATATTAAAAATATTATTAGAAAGATCTAAAATTTGGTACAAACTGTTGAAAAGTGCAAAAATCTTTTAATGGAATGTTAAAATTAACAATATCCGGCTGTGAAATATCAACATATTGTTAAAGAGAACTGAAATATGGCTTTGAAATACCAAAATATTATCAAAAAGCGCCAAAATGTAGTCATAAATTGTTAAAAAGTAGATTACTTTAATGTGAATGTTCAAAGTTGCAAAATATGTTGCAAAATAACATTCATAAAAAAGGTTGGAAAATCTAAAATTTTATTTATATGTTCAGTAATAGCAAATTCCGGCCTTGAAATATCAAAATATTGTTGCAAAAGACCAAAATTTGGTCATAAACTGTTCAAAAATGTAAACATGCTTATTATATTCCAAAAATAGCAAAATTTGACTATGAAATAATAACAAATTATTATCAGAAAAGTTTAAAACCTGGTTATAAAGTATAAAAATATTGTCAGATAAATCAAAATTTGCCATAAACTGTTTAAAATACAAAATTCTATTTATGAAAAGTCAAAAATGGCAAAATTCTGTCATAAAATATTAAAATATAATTTAACTAAAACAGTTAAAAAATACAAAATTATGATTACAAAATGTCAAAAATAGCAACATCTGGCCATTAATTGTTAAAAATTGTACTTATTTTTATGAAAAATAGTTAAAAAAAATCTATTTATAAGAAAATATTGTTAGAAAAAAACAAAATTCGACATAAACTGTTGTTGTTGTTGTTGTTTTATGCAGTGGCAGCCAGTTGTGACGTGTAGTTGCACTGTCTATCACTTGGCACGTACGTTTACGTACATTGTTGCCAGTTACCGCCTGTAAATAAGTTTTGACTTCAAATTGAATTTTAATTGACCCTAAAACAGTCGTCAGGTAGGACATATACATGTATATATGCTTATACATATATACATATGGATGCGGACGACCGCAGAAGGGAAAAGGTATACATATGAGAAAAAACAGCCAGAGCCCCAGCGACTCTGTCACAGCACAGGTGAGAGGCCTTGGTCGGAATATGTTAGTGATTATTGATGATTGAGGGGCGAGTTATAGAAAGTTAATGAACGTTAAATTAACGTGAACAGAATTAAAAAAATATAGACGGAGTTTTATAGTTTTAATGTGATGCAAAAGCGAAGAATAGACATTAACGTTATTTGATGATATTAGTAGGTCGGCATTGGTGGGCAGTTCGATACCATATAAAGTCAAATTATTAATTAGAACGGAAGATTGAGCACTTATTCGGTCACATCCCAATAGAATGTGTTCCCACTTCACCACATACACAAAGTGGGTTGTCAATAATGTTTTTCCTGAAAGGTGCCAAGGAGATAGACAGTGATCGGATCTTAATCTGCTAAGCAAACTGACATCTATTTTTTTGTGGAAGGGAAACTCTTTGAACCAGGGTATCAAGTTGACTTTACTGTTAACTTTATCATAGTAATTATTTCCTTTCGTTTGGGAGATGGACGAGAATTGATCTTGCTTTCAAAAAAATCGGTGTAATTGATAGATATATCATTACACCGACCCCTGTTCGCCAATGAATCAGCACGTTCATTTCCGACAATGCCCATGTGGCTGGGTACCCAGCATAGCTCTACTATGGATTTTATTTTGCGAAGATTACCCAGGACCACTTTAACATTGGATGCCCAGCAGTTGCCTTTGATGTTATGCGCTTGACTGCATATAGCATCAAGGGAATTTTCTTCCATTTTTTATTCAAACTTATGTTTAGCGCTCTATAGATAGCGTAAAGTTTTGCAGTGAATACAGAAGATTAATCAGGAATTTTGCCACATTCTTCTATCTTAAATTGGGGAATATGTACCCCGTAGGATACCGACAGGGGAATGTTAGTTTTTGAACCGTCTGTATAGATTTTATTTCAATATATTGTGGCCAATATTCGTTACTGAAATCTCGAAAAGCCTGATAAACCTGCGGGGGAGGTAGATTGGTGATTAACTCCTTTGAAAAAACCCTGAAGGATTTAGCGGAGATAATAGATTTATGAGGAATATAAAAGAGTTTTGAGATAGCATTTTTGTTAATGACTCCAGAGAATTGGGCAACTTCATTATATGCAGAAATAAGAAGCGGCTGTCCTAGATGTCTAGAACGGTTTTTTTCCAAAATAATAGCTGGCACTGGTAGTGGCTTCCAAAGCCATACCACTGCCTATGGCAACCAGCTTTAAAACATACTTTTTGGCAAGAAAGTTCCTACGGATAGATAGAGGCATTATGCCCGATTCAACTTCCATGACATTAATTGGGGTTGAGTTCATGTAACCTAAACTTATTCTAATTGCTTTATTTTGGATTTTATCTAAAACAGCAAGAGCAGACCGGCTACAAAAAGAGAAAAGATGTGACGCAAAATCTAACTTAGACCGAATAAAGACCATTGATTATAAGGACATAATCAACTGGGATCTCATTCCGAGTGCGCGCTGAGAAGAACATACATTTGCACTTTTCTATGGATAAATCAAGATTTCGTTCAAAAAGTAGGGCTGTGGTTTCCATTAAACATCTATCCATGTTTCTTAAAATACTGTCAGGAAAAAGCCAGAGTGGTATATAGCTAGGTCGTCCGCATAAGAGATGATATTAACTGACGGAATTGTCGAGGTGGTTAATTTGATTAAGTATATATTAAAAAGTATAGGACTCAACGGACTGCCTTGGGGCAAGCCTTGCAAAGATGTTCTAAGGTTGTTTTCGGCTCCAGAAATATAGAGTTTTTAAGACCGCACAAGTTAATAACTATATTGATAAACGCGGGCGGGAGGTTTAAACTAATCAAGATCAACTTCAACGTTGCAATGCAGACATTGTCGTAGGCTCCCTTGATGTCTAGGAAGCAGACGCAGGTTGTCTGACTGCGGGACCATGCTGAAATAACCTCACAGTAGAGTGATGATAAATTATCACTAACACTGTGACCCTTTCGAAAACCAGTTATAGAATGGGGGAATACGTTTTCCTTTTTGCACCACTGCTCTAGTTGGTGTTTCAGAATGTTTTCGAATGTTTTCCGAACGCAGGATGAGATAGCTATCGGTCTGAAGCTATTACATTCTGGGGACGGTTTTTTCGGAATAGGGACAATTTTGATTAATTTCCATTCTTCTGGGATTTCTCCTTGAAGTAGAATGGTGTTGAATAGCTTCTGGAGAATGATTTTCAGCTGACTAGGCAATTGTTGGATCATTGAGTATGAAATGTTATCATGCATATTCTGCCTGCATTGGCTAGCATAATTTCATCTAATGAAATTTGGTTTGTAAGGGAATGGGGAGTTTGAGGGAGTTGATTGATAGGAAAGACTATGGATGGATGTAGTGTAGATGGAGGAGTTAATTCACACAAAAACTCTTCTTTCCAGTCTTTATCCTCAAGTAGCAGGGAGCGAGACCGGAAGGTCTTAGAAAAACGTTTTATAGTAAACCTGATGTAAGAAGAGGATGAAGTCCTGCTAAGGGTCCCGCAGAATGCCTTAAAACTGTCGCGTTTTTTGCGCAGTAAAAGTTTCCTGGCTTCCGCCATTGCCTTCCTTGCTGCTATCAGATGAGCCCGTACAGAAATAAATTTTTTTGAGACGACGACGTTTATTAACGGCATCGTAACACTCTTTGTCCCACCACGGGCAAGGCGAATGTTTCGATTGTGGTTTTTTGGGAGATGGAGAGGCTTTGATGGCAGAAGAGACTAGCCAATTAACTACTTGACAGTAGTCTGGAGATGGCTGACTTACGTTTAACGAGTTAAGTTCTTCTCTATAAACGTTCCAGTCAATTTTTTTAGAATTTATTAACCTGGGAGATCTAAGGTCTGGGCTAGGGGTAAAGACATTATTTATTTCCGTAACTATGGGAAAGTGAATGCTACCGCACGTATCCTGGAGAGTAGTTGAATTGCATCTGAACGCAGTGTCAGGGGATGCAATAACTAAGTCAATAACATTTTTATAGATGTTAGTTGGAGAACCATCATGCAAGATTACCAACCCCAACTGGTCGATAGCAGCTTCTAGTTCTAAGCCATTGCGGTTATGATTGTGGTGACCCCAAGCCGGGTGGTGAGCATTAAAATCACCTATTAAGATAAAAGGATGGGGCATAGAGTTGAGGATGTCCAGTCATTGCTTCCTATTAATAGATCGATTGGGTGGGCAGTAACCCGACAAAAAAGAGATATTAGCAATAGACGAGATTACAAATTGTACATGGGGGGAGACGTTAAAGGACGGTATTTTAGATTTAGTTCTGAGGGAGTAATGGAAGAAGGAAAAGACTCCACCATACCTATCATCTCTGTTATTGTGAAAAGAGCTAAAGCGAGGATTAGATAAGTATTTATTAGGGCAAAGCCAAGTTTCACTTAGAAAAATTGCATTAATTTGGTGTTCTTGGACCAGGTGGCACAGATCTGGTTGTTTACCACAGCCAGATTGTATGTTCCAGCTAATTAGCCGAATTGACCCCTGAGCCATTGATAGATTCAGATAAATTGTTAAGGTCGGATAAAAGATTATTCATGTGAGCAGAGCTATATGCTGGATTAAAAGCTGAGAATTGTTGTATTGCCTTAATAAGAGTATCTACTAGTTTGTGTATAAAGTTAGCGTCACAGAGATTATCTGGTTTATCAACAGGGAAAGCTAAAGGAGTATAAGGAACAGAAATAGAAGAATTGGTTTGAGAACAGGAGGCTTTAGAAATTTTGCGAGAGAGAGGGGATTTAAATGACCTTCTTCTGCGTTTTGGGGATTGAACCAGCGTCGAGTTAAAATCAGAGACATCGCTCAACGAGCTGGCTAAGTTGCTCTTAGCGTTAGCCTTGGAAGGTAGGCGATTTGGGGAGAGGGGTTTCTGTTTAGACACCATTGTGGAAAAAAGGTTGCGATTAAGAGTGTGGTTCTACTTCAGGTAAGGTAGAAGGGAAGTCCCTAAATAACTGTGTAGGGTTTGTATTTGTTGAAAATAATTTATTGGCCTCGTGAAATGAATAACCATGGAATGCCATGGCTTCTTTAATTTTTGATTGTCTGATATACTCTGGGCAGATTCTGTTTGCAAGGGAGGTTTTATTTTCATTGCTAAAATATTTACCTTTACAAAAGATACAGGTAGGTGAATCTTTAGCAGGACAATCTTCGAGTTTATGATTAGCCGCGCATGCCGGACACCTGGAGGTGTTGCTTCTACAGATTTTAGAGGTGTGGCCATATCGCAGACAGTTGACGCATTGTATCACTTTTGACACAAATAGTTCAACTGGCCTTGAATTGAGGTTGTAGTAAAAAGTTTGCGGGAGAACGTGACCCCTGAATGTCACTAAAATAGTGTTAGAAGGTTCATATTGAAAACCCGAACCATCAACTGATTTGATTTTCCTATACATAAACTGTTGAAAAGTGCAAAAGTCATAAAATGTCAAAAATACCAAAATCCGGCCTAGGTTTTTGAAATAGACGTCAGGGAGCTCTGTACGTCACTGATGAAGGTCTTTCAGAGTATGTGGATGATATAAAAGAAAATAATAAAAGAATCGTATGCACCTGCTGTTTGTCAAAAAAATTACAAAAAGATTCTGAATGCAAGTGAAAAAAAAACAAGAAAAAAATCTTGCAAAAAATCTTCAAAAACGGATAACGCAAACAAAGCTCACAGTGCGATTTTAAACACTTCAAAAAAATCATTCTAAAAGTGCTTATAAAGTTTACTTATTTCTCATACCTATAACTGCTTAAATTAAATGACTTAACTAAAGATATACGAGAAACTCTTTAACAGGAACTATCGATAACACTATTTAATTGAGTACCCATGTTTTTTTAATCGACCTTAAACTAAGTGTGTTTTTTTTGGGCTGGGCGGTAAAATCTTCAAAAGATTGCAAATAGTGTCGGTTTCACTTTTTCGGGCGCCTACCTACTAAAAACTGCCTGTTGAATTGCCTTTCGGCACATTCTTTCTTTTGGTGGAGATGGAAGTGGGAAGAAGTTGGGTGAGTAACCCTGTAGGCTGTGGAGTGATTAGAGGGGTGTCCTCTTTACGGATCGGTTTCCTGACGGAAATTTGCTCCTTGTTCAGTTTAGCCAATATGGCCAGGTCCGGGTTGGAATGAGTGAAGTTTCCAAATACTGTCGCAGGGTTGGGATCTCTAGGTCGTTACGAATTTCTTCGTTCCTGACTTATCAAGGTGCTCCGACGATCCAACGAAGGATCAGATTTTAAAATGCCTCAAGAGGTGTGTGTTTGCAACTGTCTCTTAGACTGGAGATCTAAAAGTGATTTGCGGCATGAAGATACTGAGCTTATTTTGGATTGACAACCCGCTGTTTTGACGTAGCATTGGGACGAGAAGATTTTTTGCCATCTTTGCTTTGTCTAGAATAGCCTGGACGTGCAGCTTTTAGGTTAGGCTCTTATTGACGGTAATGCCTAGGTACTTTGCAGAGTTTGACCATGGGATTGGAATTTTGTCTAGATGTACCCTTTCATGAGGTTTGTGACGTGGCCTGGTGAAGAGGACAGTTTTGTTCTTCTCTGGATTGACATTAGGTTTGTTCCAACCGACATCGCTCGGCAGTTTGCAAACTGGTTGCGACTAATACATGGATTATTTTTCACTAATTTGTGATAAAAAAAGGTAGTAAATTGTTTTATTATTTCATTAACATGAGTTATCACGTAGTAGAGGTCACAACCATCAATTATATTAAATTCAAACAGTTTTAAAAAGTGAGGTTATGTAATGTAAACAAATATTAAAAACTAAAACTGTTTAACATATCACACCTGACGTTGGGTATCACATTATTTTATTACTATTTTTATAGAAATAAATATATAATTAAACAGTTACTCATCATTCATCTTTAAAAAAACTAATTTACAATAAACTTTATTCGTTTATTTTTCACTAAAACTATAATTAAGTTTCAGATAAATAAATTACTGTTATTATCATTAAATTTAAATTCTACTAATTAAATAAATTGCGGTAGATGCGGCAGGAGGTATTTCAATTTCATTAATTTCAATAGCGGCAACATTTTTACTCTTTGCGCATGACTGGGGCGGTTCCGGATTTTTAGTACATGCTTCTGATCGCTGACTGTTTCTGACGGTCCACAACTTGGTTGTGGACGATTTGGGGTCAGGTTGGAACGCCCGACTTCTAGTCAGAGTCATGGTTTGTGTACGGTTGGAACGCGAAAGTTCAACTGCGCACAATCCTGACGGTCCCAAACCGCGTTTGGTGTCGGTTGGAACAAACCTATTGATTCGCCAGGCTTTGAGCCATTCTTCGAAATTGCTGGTGGCTTTTTGAAGTCGGATGGTGATTACTATCGGTGACCTGGAGCTGTACATTAATGCCGTGTCGTCGGCGTATTGAGCCATTTTAATCCAGTGCTTCTTGTTTGATGGCATGTCGGCGACGAATATGTTATATAGCAAAGGCGATAGACAGATTCGATCTGCCGAGTGGTGGATAGATGGTTCTGGAGTTTGACTAATAGAGTTTTGCTTTTTAAACTAACTGTGCACTTGGGGTACATTACACTAAATAATTTCTCATACCCATAACAGCTTCAACCAAATGACTTGAACAATGTTATACACGATCTAAGCAACACATTAACTGTCAATTCATACTCACTTCTTTAATCAACTCTAAACTAAGTTAGATAAAAATTAAGAAAATTAAGAAAATAACTGCAAATGTTTGCATTGTTGTAAAAATCAATAAATTACATCTTTTCAGACTTAGGATGTATTCGAAAAAAAGTCCAAATACTAAATAGAACTACATACTGACAAAACGCTAACAAGATGCAATTAATAACCTATAACAACATCATCTTCAATTTAGAGTTCAAACACATTGAACAAGTTCTAAAAAACTTAAGAGAATTTTTTGAAAATATATGCTTATAGACATCAATTTTTGTGTTTTTTGACATACACTACATCGATTTGATAAAAATAAAGAAAATATTTACATGAAAATCTAAAGAAAACCTAGATGTCTTAACACCACAAATAAAGCTAACTATAGTAGATTAGAAAAAAAATTACAAAATTATTGAGTGATTTAAAGAAACTTTTTAATCTTAAACTTAATAAAGTAACAAAAAATATACATTTAGGAAAAAATGCGACATAATATTATTTTATTACGTTGCTATAGTCGTAAGACATTATATATATAATAAATTTGTTTCATATATTTCTGTCTTTTGTCATTTCCTTAGCTTCTTTCCATGTTCTTCCCCTCTTTGTTAGTATTTTTGTTAAAATGTTATCTCATGTTTCTTTTGATCTGCCTCTCTTTCTTTTTCTTTGTGCCTTGGCTTCCCATATCCTTTTTGTTGGTGTTGAGTTTCCCATTCTGTGCATGTGTCCGCACCACCCAAGCTTTCTTCTTTCAATGAATTTCTCTATTGGTTTGATTTCAAGCTTCTTCTTTTTCTGCTCGCTCTTTATCTTGTCTTCTATTGTTACTCTTTTCACTTTTTTTAATACTTTTATTTCTGCTGCCCTAATCCTGTTTCTGTCCCTTCTTGATATCACCCATGTTTTGCATTCATATGTAAGTATAGGTCTGTAGACTGCTTTATATACTTTCATCTTTGTCTGTTTAGTTTTCTTTTTTATTTATTAGTATGCTCCGTTAGCTTTCTCAAGCCTCCTGTTAATTTCAACTTCTTGCCTCCCTTCTTCATCAATCATTGTTCCTAAGTATTGATAACTGTCTACCTGTTCTATTGTTTTTCCATCTATCTCAATTTGTATCCTTTCATTCTCAGCTGCTACTACCATGACTTTCGTTTTTTTCTTATTAATTTTTATTCCATTTTCTTTCAGAACCTTTTTGCAGACTTTCATGTTGTGTTCTAAATCTTTTTCGTTCTTGGCTAAAATTCCCATGTCGTCTGCAAAAGCTCACTCTGCTGTGTCTATCTTTTCCATTTTTTGATATCCTATATATAATGGTCTTGTTTTTTGATTAGCAAGTTTAATTAATTCGTCCATAAAAATTATAAATAGGAGCGGACTCTGGCTGCCTCCCTGTCTTACTCGCTCTGTGGTGCTAATTATTAGCGACCTCAGGTTTTTGCTTATAACGCAGTTTCTCGTTTTCGTACACTTAATTACACTAATCAACTTTTTGTCAACATTTCGATTGTTTAAACTCTCTCATATTTTTGCTCTTCGTACTTGGTCAAAGGCCTTTTCCATGTCTATGAAAGCAATGTACGTAGATTCTGATCTTGATAAGGATTTGTTTATGATTTCTTTAATTGTGAATATATGGTCCTGCGTGCATCTGCCTTTTCTAAAACCACTCTGTTCTTCTGATAGTGTGCCCTCAACTTGTCTTTTTTCTGAGATCTGCTCCATTATTTTTGTTGATGTATTTAACAACGTTATACTTCTGTAGTTATTACAATCCATCTTGTTGCCTTTTTTAAATATTGGTAAAATTAGTTCTATTACCCATTGCTTGGGAATTATTTTGTTGGTCCATACTTTATTGCATACTTTCAGCAACAGTTTTTTCTTTCATGTTTTTCAACATTTTGGTTGTTATTTTATCATGTCCAGCAGCTTTACCGTACTTTAGTCTGTTTATAGCTTCTGATAGTTCTTCCATCGTTATATTGTGTTGAGTATTTTTGCCTTTTTTTCAATTTTGTTTGAGAATTGTATCTATATGTCCTGCCGTTGGGTCTCTTTACCTCCTAGTAACTTTTGGAAATAATTCTTCTATCTCTCCATTCTTTTATTTTTCTGGTTAGCATTTTGCCTTTCTCATCTTTTATTGCCAGTCTGTCTGTTTTCTTCCCATTTCCTCTAATATTTTTCAGCACTCTATAAAACAGTTTCTGGTTTTCTTTGCTGTCTCTTTCCATTTTTTCTCCGAATTCTGTCCATGTTTTTTGCTTTGATTCTATTACCATGTTTTTTACCTTCTTTTGTTGATAAAGGTATGTTTCATAACTTTTTGCAGTCTTTTTGTGTAGATACATTTGCCAGATTTTCTTCTTCATTTTTATTTGCTCTTTTATTTGTTCTGTTCAAAAAGCCGTTTGTTTTTTATGATTGCTTTGTCTTTGTACTTTATATTTTTTTTGCTGCTTCTGTGACGGTGTTTCTGAACACTTCCTACATTTTGTCTATATCCAAGTCTTCTGTTTTTAAACTATGCAGCTTTTCCTGTATTTTCTGCTTGTATTTTTTTGCTATTACCTTGTCCTTTAGCTTGTATGTTCTTATTAGTTCAGTGTATTTTTTTGTTTTAATGTCTGATTTTATTTCAGCTCTCTCTACTATTGCTTTAATTTTTGCAACTAACAGTAAATGATCGCTATAAATTTTGATCTGTTTTTCCTTTCTACTATTATGTAATCTATTATCGATTGTTTGTCTCTACTTTGCTGAACTCGAGTATATTTGTGTATGTCTTTGTGTTCAAAGAATGTGTTGGCTATGATTAAGTCGTGTACTGTGCAGAAGTCCAGCAATCTATTCTCGTTGTAGTTTCTTATGTTTTCTTCGTGTTTTCCTATACTTTTGTGATCTCCTACTATGTATATAGTCCCTTTTGCATTTTCCACAACTACCTCTACTTTCTCCCAGAATTTGTCTTTGTTTTCCGCTTTTTCGTTTTCGTATGGCCCATATACAGCAATTATTGTTTTCACTTCTCTATTGTTTTTCAACTTGATCATTAAAATTCTCTCAGATACTGCTTCCCATTTGTTCAATGTGTTTTTTATACCTCTATGTAGTATACATCCAAGCCCTGCTCTTGTTCTTTCCTTCTTGTCTACTCTACTGTATATTAATAGGTGTTCCTTGTCTAATTCTTCTTCTCCTTTCCCTTTCTTTTTTAGTTTCAGTTATTACTAAAATTTCCAAATTTGCTCTCTCAAATTCATTGCTTAGTTCTATTTCCTTTCTGCTCAGTTCTCTAATGTTCCATGTTTTTAGTTTTGTACATTATCTATTATTTATTCTTTTGTCACCATCTTCAGTTTCAATTTCTATTTGCATTAACCGTTTCTTATGCCTGGTCATCTTCTGTTTTTCTTCCCAGTTTTGTGTATTAATCGTTTTTTGGAGTTTCACTATGTTTTCCTGTCTCTTTTAACCTAACTTCATTTTTCTGTATATCCCATATGTATAATTCATTTTCTATTGTTATTTTTTGATATCCTATTTTGGTTCTTTTTCCTTTAGCTTTTTTTTCTTTAGCGATGCTTCTAATTTCCTTTTAAATATTTCTTTCTTCTCGCGCTAGGTCGTTGTCTATGTATATTCCTGTGTTCTTTAACTTATTTTTAGCTGACATGATCATTTGTTTTTGTTTCCAGTCTTGTAGTTCTGCTCCTAGTAATTCGTTGTTGGTTCCTTTATTCAAGGTTACTATTTTCTTGATATTTATTATATATTGGAAGTTACTTCCAATTTTTCTTCAATCTATTTATTAACTGCTTCTACTGTTTTCTGGGGCATCTGAAGTCTTTTTATTACAATATTGTTCTTCTTTTTTAATTTTTCTTCTTTTTCCGCTTTTCATTCTAGTTTCTCCAGTCTATCTGTAAGCATTTTCTTTTCTTTTTTCCAGGTTTCTTCTTTCCTTTTCATTTCTGCTGACAATTCCTTTATCTCTTGTTTTATTTTTTTTGTGGTTTCCTCTAACTTTATCATCATCATTTTAAACATTTCTTTTACCTCCTCCATCTCTTCTATATTGTTTGTATTTATTTTTGTTATTGAGTTATTCCCGTTATTAAATTGTGGTTCTTTTTGTTTTTTTATTTGTTCAGGGGATCTTATCACTTTTTTATTCTTGGTAACTGCTTGTAGATATTCTTGTTCTTCCACTTCTCTTTGTCTTTTATGCATTACCGATCTGTCCTTATTTTAATATTTTAAATTCCGCACGCCACTGTGGTTTATATCTCTACGATACGCGCTACGCGATCACGGTTTGCCCCGGCTAGCACGTTCCACGGTCTCCCGTGCCCGCACTACTCTGTCTCTTTTTTTCTTATATGCACTGTTCTTACGACTTAGACCCTTGATTTCCGTATTATTTCCTGATGTCCTATTACTTTGTAATGTTCACACTCACTGTTCACCTTTTAACTTATCTCCTATTATAGTCTTTTTTTTTTTGAATAGCGATAATTCCCGTAATAACGAAATATTTATCGGCTACACTAAAAACACGTGTACTCACAGCGCTCACTCTCTCACATTATTATACTATTCTTAAAATTGAAATTTAAACGTTGTGTCTTTTCTGGCAAGCACAAGCTAACCAAAAAAGAGCTTAAGTAATTTTTTTGTCAATAGATGAAGAATCAGAACTACTACTAGATGTGCGCGATGAAACCAAAAAACTGCACGTACCACCTCGAGAAGAAGAAAAAAATTGTCTAATAGTATTTTGCTATTGCTTTTTAAAGCTTTACTTAGGTCTTTCAATTTAAATGATTATGAAATTGATGAATACTGGGTTTCTCGACAAAACCGGTTTTTTAACATTTCCAAATGTTGACACTAGATAAACATAAATGCCAAACACGTTTTTTTTTCTTTAAAGTCTGATATCTAAAAAACTTTTTAATTCTTGTTCATATGTAAACTAATTTTGTGTTCGGAATATCTAAAAGTGAAGTAAATTTCAGTTCAAAAGTTTAGTGGTAAAACGGCCAACGGTATACAACAATGATGGTTCTTTAAGACATTCTTGGGTATATTTCAAACTTGTTTTGACTAGGTTTGGTATAAATTTTAATTTATTATTTGCAAAATTTAACTTCAACAACTTCAGTTTTATCTAATCGATAGTAACTATGAATTTGAGTTCCCTGCCCTACTCTTGGTTATCAAGATATTGGTAGTATTATTGCTTCTTCTAACAGAGACTTCTAATGTTTGAAGACAGGAGAAATTTTCAATTTGTGGATTACTATAAACACTTTAGTGGGTGGGTGGACTCTACTTTAAACTACTTGATGGTAATCTTGAATTGGTGTGTTTCACTTACCCACCTTAGTGTTCATTATTACTATTTGGTATTGCTATCGTTTTTTTTTTACATGGAAACTTCTAACCTTTGCAGAGAGGAGAAACCTTTAGTTTTTGGATTACAAACAGTCGGACGGGTGGGTAGGCACTTTAGTTTAAACTACTTGATGGTAATTGTTAACTGGGGTGACTCATTCACCCACCTTAGTGTTGGTCATCAAGATATTGGATATTACTATTGCTTTCTTTGATATAAAGTTTTTGAACGCTTAACTTTTGTTCTATTGATCAAAACATCCGGGTGGGTGGATCCGCACTTCAGTTTAAGCTACTCGATAGCAATTATGAATTTGGAGTGATTCACTGAACTATCTAATTGTTAGTTTCAAAAAATTGGATATCACTATTATCTCCTTTGATATAAAAGACTTTTAAACACTTTTAGAAAAAAGCCATTTTCAATCTATTGAACACAAACATTTGGATTGGTGGGTGTAAACTATTTGATGGTAATTGTAAACTGGAGTGATCCACCTGCTCACCCTAGTGTTGGTCATCAAGTGATTAGATATTATCATTGCCTCTTCTGATATAAAGATTCTTAACGCTTTCAGAAAGTAGATACTTTAAATTTTGGGATTACAAACTTTTGGGTGGTTGGGCACTCTAGTTCAAACTACTTGATGAGTTGGTGTGATCCACCCACATAAGAGATTATTATTGCTTTTTCTGACATGGAGACTACCACTTGGACGGGTATCTAGTTTAAACTATTTATGAATTAAAGTGATCAATCCGCCAATCCAAGTGTTGGTCATCGAGAGATTGCTATCACTATCGAATCCTTTGATATAGAGACTTCTAATTGCAGACAGGAGAAACCTATAATTTAAGGAACACTAACGTTTTGGCGGGTGGACACTAGTTCAAACTACTCGATGATATTTATTAATTGGAGTGTTCTACCTATCTAACCTAGCGCTGGTCATCAACTTTGCAAAAAAAACTGAGTCATGTTTGAAAGAGATTTTGCAGTGTTTTTTTGGATTAATGTTATGTCATTGCCGCTTAACTGCTTACATAAACTTTTGAAGTTTTTCTAAGCATGATTTAGAGCCGCATTAACAAGAGTATATGCCGACTCATTATTGTAACTCTAAAAAAGTGCTCAATAGTGTTTCAACAATTGACATGTGTGATACCTCTTATCTGGTTACGGAAGGCTAATAAGGTAAACCATTTTTTTCATAATTTTTTTAATACACTAAATGAATGTTCAGATTTGCATTTAGAATGTAAAGAAGATTTCATGACAAGCTAAAATCTGATATTAAAAAAGTTGTTTCTAAAATTAATGATCTTTTTTTTAACACAATTCACTCATTGAGAATTTGCTATTATATTATTATAAACATAATTTTTCCTTTTCATTGATTATTAAAAATTTCTCCTAATCAAAACCAAATTCTTCCCACAAAAATTAATAAGTTACAAATTAGTTTTTTTGTATCACTTTCCTTCTTACAACTACCTAATAATAAATCAATCTCTACCATTATTCTTAAAAAAAATAGTACTTCTCGCTTGGATGAACGCATGGAGTATGTGGAACCTGATGATTGTTAAAGTGGAAAGGATTTACTCGAGCAAATAGATAATGTAATGAATTTATGTAGGTGTTATTATCAGTCGCGATCCTTTCATACTTTATTAGAAACCGACTAGCAACATTTTTTCATGCACGCGTATTTTTATGAATAAAAAAATGATTTATGTCTCTGATAGCAATGAGATACTGTTCATAGGGGATTTTAAGTTTATTCATGTAAAGGATTTTGATAATGTTAAATTCTAACATTAATAATTTAAGCTTAGATCAATGCTGCATTTATAACATTATAAAATTTACTGCTGACACAATTTATTCTATAAAATATATCATTTAAATTATTATAAATAGTTTCGCACTATTTAATCAAAACTATTTAACGATTTAAAAACAAATAATTGAATTAAAACGTTGGCACAATTACAAATTTAATGGGCCCAATTGCATAAATCAAAAACTATAAAGGTAAAAGTCATGAGAATAATTTATCTTAATAATATTAAAACTCAGTGAAAGCCAAATTTATTTCAAAATTACTTCACACGAGCCCCAGGAATGAAATTGAAATTCTACTTTCTTGCATTATTCTTTTTCCGAGATTAGTTTTGGATGTCAAATATGATGATCCTTTCGCTTTTCATTATTAATCTAATAATATATTTTAATTGTGTTGTGAATAATAATGCGGGAATCATTTTAACAATCATAATTGGAAGCATTTATAATTTTGAATTGAATTGAATCATTTAAATTTGTAGAAATTGAAGCTGTCAGTTTGTTGTATAACAATGATAATTATTTTAAGACTATTATTATTTCATAATATAAGACGGAAATATGTTAACTTTTATTATTTGATAACTATTAAATGGATAGGAAATGTTTAATTTTAATTTTAATTTAAATTGGTTTAAATTTGTTATATAATATGCACAAATGAGTAATTTAATTGTTATAGTGTGAAGGTATTTATAGATTTATTGATGTTATAACTTGATTGCAATTTGGCAATGTGGTTTTAATTGACTAGCAATTTTATATTTAGATTACTAATTAATCGTATGATTTTATTATAATATTGATATATTTATCAAAACGTAATTACAGATAAATGCTTTTAAACGTTTTAAAGTAATTTGTGTTAATTTGTATCAATTTTTATTGAAGAAAATATGATACTTTTGAATATTAATAAGTGATTTAAGTGTTCTGGAAAGATCTAAATATTATATTTTTAAATTAAAAATGAATGCCATATTGCAGTGAACAAATCAAGATTCAATCTTGATGAAATTCTCAGCCAAGCACCGTGACAAATCTCATTCTGACACTCTTTAAAAATGAAATTTAAGTTAAATTATTACTATTGTGTGACAATAAAATTTATATCTTCACATTAATATCCAATTATAAAATTATTCAAAGTTCACGCATATTTGAATTAATGAATAAAATCAATTTTGACCATCAACGATTTATTACAACAAATTTCAAACACGGAATTATTTAACATCTGTTCGCGATGCTTTCATCGTACAATTTTTCACCATTATAATAATTAATACACATTTCACTATATCTATGCATTAGCTACAATGAGAACCATTGAAATTGTGTTATAATTGCAAATAATTAAAACGAGATAATTGAAATGGATGAAGGAAGTAGGATGTTGATACAATATCATTGTATGAGCATTAAGAAAGTTGATGGAGTAAAAAAAATGTGCGATAATAATAAATGAAAATTCAATTTGTGTACTGACTTTCTTCTGCGGAGTATTTAAATAACGTTTAAGTAATTCTATAGGTGTTTCGATAGGATGGCGTTTTATGTACATATATTGTTCACTTTCTATTAGATCAATAATCATTTATTTGATTGGAAAAGACAGGTGATATATTATTTATTATAATTAATCATCATAATAAATCAATCATTGATTTTCTATTTACTTCCACGTTGTGTAAGATTGTATATGTAAAATCCCTATTTAATATTTTGAGCCGGTACCAAAACGTTTATGGCCATAACATAGTCAAAACAATGATTATTAATGTGCTTTGCTCAAATTTTAACCAAATTTTTGTAGTAATATCTTCCGTTTTTCTTCTCTGCGTAAATCCTGTTAGTATAATGTCCTTGTCAAACTAGTCTAGATTTGACAGTAGTTCGAGGTGGGCTGGTTATTGCCTCGTGTATTTTCACAATCAATCTGCGGCACGCATGCTGTCATCGGCCTCTCTCTTCCTATAGCCCCTAGTCAACAGATGCGTTCTTAGTTTTCTATGTCATTGTTCACTTCTTTTTATCGTATCTTCTCTCTTTCATGAATAGTTATGCAGTTTGATTAGTTGTATTCGTTTTTGGCAATTCTTAATTTGTTAGATTTGCCTTCAGTGATATCTTTGTATCTTTATCTGGGATTACTTCTTTGTGCCCTCTCGTTTCCAGGTATATTTTCTATCCGTCAACCTTGAGATAGCGTATCTATCATTTGGTATTTGCCTTGTTATTTCTGTTATTCTGCATTTATTTAACATTTCTTTTCTTCTTCTCCTTATCTTGCAATTTTGTTTGGTATTGTAGTCTCTGTAAATGTTCTTCTGTTTTCTTATATTTCTTGGTATGCATAATTGTCCTCTTCTTCCTTATTTCGTTTTTTTTTAATCTTTTTTCTTGTTTTTTTGTTTCAATTTTGCTTCTCTTGTTTCTCTTCTTTCCTTTCTATGGCTTTTATTGTGTCTGTTTGTTTCCATTGTTTGTTTTTTTTTATATTTTTTCATTGTCAAACTTCTCAATTTTTTTTTTTTGTTACAAAATTTCTTCTTCTTTCTCCATTTATTTTTATATCTTAAGCATTTCTCAATGATTCCTATTTTATCCACTTTTCTTTCCAGTATATTTTTTAGTTCTTTTTTATCTTCCTTCTACGCTTTGCATTCTACTAGAGTATGTTCTGCATTATTGTGTGTTTTTCCTGGCAGAATATACATTTTTTGTCTTTCTTTGTTTTTTAATTTTTTGCAAGAACTTTTTAAAGGGTCCATGTCCGATCAGTATTTGTGTTGTATAATAGCTCGGGTTTGTTCTCTACTCACTTTTTTATCTTTGGAATTTTTTCGTTTATTCTTCTTTTTCTTCTATATTCTACTGTTTCTGCCATTTTTTTATCGTCTGCTTTTTTGCTTCTAACTTTGTTTTCTTTTTACTGATCCCATTTTTTATTAGTCTTTATTTCTATCTTTTCTTCCACTTTTGTATCCGCGGGAGGTGTCACCTCTACTGTTCTGTAAGCCCTGCTGATCATTAACGAGCTGGCTCTTATTTTATTTCTACTTTTTTTGTCTTCATGGCTTTTTCTTATTTTTCTGCTGGGTATAACAATTTGCTTCTTGCTGCTGTTGCTATTAGCTTTCTGGCTTCTTTTCCTGAATTTCTGTTGTTTGGCATGAGTGTACCGAGCTTTTTTTTTTGTTTCCATGACCGCTTCCCTAACCTGTTCATTCTATTCTTTGCTTCAAGTGTCACTTTGAGGTATTTGATTTTTTCCTTATGGTTATTACTTGGTCTCTTACCTGATCCTCTATTACTCCTCTTAGTTGATAGCAATATCGTTTCTGTTTTTTGTGTTGCTAATTTTAAACTCTTATTTTTAACCATAACTGCATCATATTTATTGCCAGCTCTAGTCTTCCTCTTAGTATTTTTATTTTTACGTCTCTATCTACTAGTGCTACGTCGTCCGCAAATGCCGTTATTGTCACGTCTTCCGGCAACCTCATTTGAAATAACTCATTATAAACAAAGTTCTATAATTTTGGTCCTAGTGCTGAGTCTTGTTGTACCCCTCTGGTAAGTCTGTGCAAGCATTAGAAGTCTCTATTTTAGAGGAGGTGATAGTGATACCAATCTTTGAAAAGTAACACTTAAGTGGATGGTTTACTTTGATTGATGATTGTAATCGAGTAGTTTGAATTAATGTAACCATCCAACCGGCCAAGTGTGATCCAGAAATTCAAAATTACTCCTCTTTGCAAACATTAGAAGTCTCTATGTCAGAAGAGGCCATAGTAAAACCAGTCTCTTAATGATCAACACTTGGCTGGGTAGAACTCCAGTTTATGATTAACATCGAGTAGGTTGAACTGTTGACACACCCACCCGAGTGTGTTCTTTCTGCAAGCATTAGAAGTTTCAATTTTAGAAGAGGCGATGGTGATACCAATTTTTTGAAGGGTGGGCAGATGATTTTAATTTATGATTACCATTGAGTAGTTTGAACTGAATTAATGTGTTTGTGATCCAGAAATAGAAACTTTTTCCTTTCTGCAAGAGATTTTTAATCTCTATGTTAGAGGAGGCGATGAAAATACTTCAAAATCTTTGAGAAAATCAATGAAGCTCAGATCGGCGATTGCGAAAAACATAGTTCTAAGCCCAATTAAAAGTCACAAGCGAAGTTGCTACTTAAATAAAGAAAAGGAGAGCGTTTTAACTGATAAGTCTACTATTACACTTGATAGAAAGCTAGATCTTGGAAACCCATCATTGTTGACATATAATATATAAAATTTAAAAAAAAGTCAATTTTGACCAAGAAGATATCTACCAGGTGCACTGATAAATTTTCATGGAACAAATTTACAACTTTTGCTGCCTTAGTCGCGGCAAAATCTATAAATTTTGTGTAATCTTTACTTGCTTTAGCAACATAACAAAAAGTAATGTTAAGTATTGTGGGTGGTTTTTGTTGATGACATTTTAGTCTATCTGGACAATCTGTAAGAATATTTTTATAAAATGTTTGAGTTTGGTATTACAGAAGTCAGTTACTTTAGCCATAAGATTACAAGAAATTTGAATCACTATCAACAGTTAATTTGACATCAACAAACAAAAAGTTATTTGGACGATTTATGGTGTAATGTTTAAGAAACTTTTTATATGGACCAATGAAACTGACCGAGGTTTTAACAAAGTATTAGAACGGATTGAAAAATTTCTGAAATTTTTAGTGTATTTGGACAACCTTGAGGAACATCTTAACTACTTGTAGGAGCATAGGTTAGATAGTTTTGCAAGTGACAGCTGGTTTCTGCTCAGTATGTTTTGCCATTTTATCATGAATAGACTTACGCACTTACGCAGTTTGCGAAACTTACCGTGCACTATATCCATTTTACGGTCGACATAGTCGTTCATCCGAGCAAGTTATTTGGAAAACTATGGATTGTTTTTGCACTACGCGTAGTCTGATTAATAATGTTTATCCGCAGAGACATCGTACAGTGTGCACCGAAGAAGTTGTTGCAGCTGTGGAGCGTAGTGTTGAGGAGTACCAGAATGAGTCGGTTTGCTATCATGCACAGCAATTGGAATTGTGTCCATCTACCTTATGGAAAATTTTGCGAAAAGATCTCGGTTTACGAGCTTACAAGATACAGCTGGTCCTGAAGCCGCGTGACCATTATATGCGTCGTACGTTCGGAGAATGGACGAAAAAAAGATTGTTTGATCCTCAATTTTTTTAAGAAAAATTGTTTAGCGATAAGGCTCATTTTTGGCTCAATGGCTACGTAAATAAACGAAATTGCCAGATTTGGAGCGAGGAAAATCCACAAAAACACACTGTTTGGTGTGCTTTATGGGCTGATGGAATCATTGGCTCGTTTTTTTTTAAAGATGATGCCGGCCAACACGTGACAATCAATGGACACTCATCCATGATTACTGACTTTTTTGTTCCCCAGTTGAATGGCGTAAATGTGGAGGAGCTTTGGTTCCAACAAGACGCCGCAACATGCCACACAGCACGCGACATAATCAATTTATTGCAGGAAACCTTTGCTGACCGTATAATCTTGCGTAACGGACCCGTGAATTGTCCTCAACTGTCGTGTGATATCACACCTATGGACTACTTTCTGTGGGGATATGTGAAGTCACTAGTGTACTCCAACAAACCAACTACATTCGCCGCGTTATTGCCGAAATGCAAAACCTTTGCTCCGGTACCTTTAAAGCACTACCTAAACTACTATTTGGAGCAACGAGATTTACAAAACTTATAAATATTACCTGAGTATTGCTCTAGAGATTTAAGAGATCAAAAGACGATGATATCTTGGAAAACGGTAAGAGATTTAGTTTCTGCAATACAATTCAATATATTATTAGTTTAAGGTCTACGTAAGTAGGCAGTAAAGCAAAAAGAAAATTACCTTTTGAACACGCACAGTTTTTGATAAACGTTAAGTCCGGCGATCATCCGAAAAAGAGATAGTTTGAGGAAAGATAAACAACGCCCGGAGGCTGCTGTTTTGCTTCTTCTTTAGTTGGCGTTGTGGGTTATGTTACTGGAGATTTTTTCTAAGTAATGTTTTACATATTGGAGCCGTTAGGCCAAGTTTGTTGTAGATGGCAGGTGGTTGTTTAAGGATTTCATATTTAAGATGGTTTTTTTATGTTGTTATAGGGACATCTCGGTTTAAAATGACTGTTGCAAACACAACCATGGTCGATAGGTTTATTGATGTTGGAGGAAGTGAGATGATCTTTAGATGAATCATGACGCCGCCTTGGTGTCTTTCACAATCCATTCCTTTTACAAGGATGTTGACAAAGCATCTGGGTCTGGGAAAAGTTGGTCGTGGCTACGGTAGTTTGATTATTTGTGGGGTTCATATGGCGAGGGGTTTAGGTTATGTTTTTTGAAGCTTCTTTTACTATGTTATGTTAGGCCAACTTGTTGATGGCTGTTTTAAGACCTCTTATCTAAGATGATTTTTTTATGTTGTTATGAGGACATCTCGGCTCAAAATGACTGTTACATATGCAATGCTGGTTGAGAGATCAATTGATAGTGGAGAAGCCGTGCTATGGGGATGATCTTTAGATGATTTTTAAAACGATCTAAAGATTATCCTTATAGCACGAAGCTTTGGTGTCTAACGATCTATTTCTTCCTTTTACACGGATATTGAGAAAGCATCTGGAAGGTTCGTTGTGGCTACGGTAGTTTGGTTGTTTGTGGGGTTTTTAAGGCGAGGGATTTGGGGTTATGTTTTTGGAGGTTTTTTCTATTTAGTCTTTAGGGTTATGTTTTTGAAGGTTTTTTCTATAGTCGTTAGGCCAAATTTGTTGTTGATGTTTTAAGATCTCTTTTCTAAAATGATTTTTTTATGTTGTTATGGGGACATCTTGGCTTAAAATGACTGTTACATATGCAATGCTGGTTGAGAGATTCTTTGATAGTGGGAGAAGCCGTGCTATGGAGATGATCTTTAGATGATTTTCAAAATGATCTAAAGATCATTCCCATAGTATGCCGCCTTGGTGTCTTTAACAATCTATTCCTTTCTTTTATACGGATGTTGAGAAAGCATCTGGAAGGTTTTTCATGTTATTTTAGGGTGACTACAATAATTTGATTATTTTTTTTATGGCGAGGGATTTTTGGATTGATTGGTTTTGGGATTTGGTGGCAATGGAATGGGTTCTTCTATTGCAGTGGCAGGTCTTTGCCAATCTTTTTCTGGACGTTTATTTTTCTGTCGGGGTTTGTTTGATTTTTTGAAATTTCTTGTCGTTTTTATGCTGGTTTGCGGTTTTTACAGACGACTTGGCTCAGTTAGGTACTTTCGCATTATTTTTTTTTTGTTTGAAATATGCCGACATTAATTATTACGTGGTGGCGTGCTGGAGTAGGAACAGCGAATCTTTTTAGGATTTTTATTTTACTTTATTGTTTTTATTTGTTTTCTTGAAAGTGATGTATTGAGAAAGCCCAAGATTGGAAAATATATTATTTGTGTCTCATTGTTATCGGTTTGCTGCTACCAGTACGTGACATCTTCAGGCATTTGCTGAAGTTTGGTTTGATGAAGGCTGGTTCTACATTAGCAGTCTTTTTGGCAGATACTAATAAGTTCGATGACTTTCTTTTGTTTTTTTTGTTAGTGGGGGTGTAATAGGTACATTTGTAAGAGTAAACTTGGTTCAGCATAAGGCATTGGCTTTTGGATTGTAGTCGGGAATACGTAATTTCTCTTAAAAGTTACACTTTTACATCTTTCAGCCTTGTACTAGTAGTAAATATTTCTAAAATTGTATTTTGCTTGAACAATGTTTATGGAACTATCTATAAAAATAGCGAAGATCTGCAACTGTGTTCAATTTGTGTTATCATTTCTGTGATGTAGCTTTTGTCTATTTCTAAATTGTAGATTTCCTTTACTGCATAGTTTAGCAGGATTACTTTGGCTGCCTTTTTGTTTTGTGCAGGCTGTTTTCGTATTAATATTTTGAACTGTTTTTCTTTATTTTGGTAACTTTTTTCTCGCTTGTTAAAAAGGTTTTTTGGTAGTGATATTGGGCTGCCGAATTGCCGATAAGCATTTTCTTAGTCGTAGTGTAAGATGGCCATTGACAGTTTGGTTTTCTGGTTGTTATGTAACGAAACCCAAAATCTTGATGAATCAAAATCAAAGTCATGCAAATATACAAGAGTTAGCATAATACCTTTCCGGCTCTTGTTGACGTCATTGTCAACAACGAAAGTTGAGTAACATGTGTTTTGCAAAATTGACAAATGTGGCTTTACTTGCGGGAAATCTAAACGCAAAACAAAGCAGTTAGAACTTGAAACTGATTAATATGAATTTGTGGTTCTATTGCCGTGGTCAATTTGATTACTACTACTTACAATTTATGATCCTAATCGAAGTTGGACTTTAAGACAAATCTCAATGTTACTCACTAGACGAGCACAATTTATATTGATCTAACAACAAAATATGCAGACAGTCAATGCTCATGTTGACATCGATTTTTGACGCTAAAATAAAGACTAAATTGACAAATCTCACAATGATAACCGAGGATTTAATTAAAGGATTTTGACCTGTTTTTAACAAAAAATTTCTGTTTCTGAGAGAGGTTAAGAACATAATAGAAGCTAACAAACTAAACACGGAAGTTTTGGAAAAAGTATTGGAGTACGAGCGATAGTACGAAAGTGAAGCGACTGACGCGCTTGTCAAAGAAAAGTTTTGTGATGTAATGTTTGCTTCCAGATTTGAAGATAAGGAAGTATTGTTCTGCTTAAATGGTAACTACTAAAAATGCTGCTATAAGTTTTATTTTTTTAGTGCACTTTTCTGTGCTTTATCAGCAAATAACCAGGAGTACTGCATTGTTAGAAACAACAAATCATATTTATGTAACACAGTTTTGGATTTGGAATTTTAAGCTTTCAGTATCCAAATAAGGTTTTTTGGATTTTTTGGTAAAAGCGTTAGAGGCGGAATGAAGCATATTGGTTTGTTGTGAACGCACTTACAATATCTTTAATAAAAGTTTTTTTTTGTTTGTTAATGTTTTGTGGCATTGTTGTGTGCCGTTAGACTAGTTCTGTAACACTCACCTTGTTTCTTGGTTATGTTTAAACTATTTTATTGTGCTTGTTTTCTGCAAAGCTTCCTATTCTGCCAATTGACCATTTTGAAAGTATGATTGACAGTTTTAGGGCAGGTTCTTTTGAAAGCATTGGAGTTACATTGAATTTTATTACTTCCAGCTTAGTGATGTTTTTGTCACTTTTGGACTTTAATTTGAGTTATCAGTATTTTGTTATATAGTTTTTCTTGGGTTTTTGTTTTTTGAAAAGTCAGTTTTTTCAGATTTGATACTAAACTGGATGTTTGCGCGATCAGACAACGAAAGTTTGTTTGACATGTACGACTTTTTTTTTACTTTTTCTAATTTGCTAGTTTAATAACTTTGTTCCGAGACGCATTTTGCAAAGTTTATTATTCTAAAGTTAGAGTTAATTTTTTTATGTTTACATTGCACTCAAGTGCTGCTTATATGCTGTTGGATCTTGGCAAGTGGTAGAGGTTTTTTTTATTATTGTTGTTAAGTCTGTCACTAGGTTTCTGGTTTCATAATTGTATAAGGTTCAGTACGTATTAGCAATCTGTTCGGAAAGCTTAATTTTTTTTGTGGATCCTAGTTTTCATAAATTTACCAACGACGATATTAACGTTGAGTTGGACAATATACGCTTCGGGGTTTGCAAAGGCTATTCTACAATAATGTAGATGAATCTGCGCGGTATTCAATACAGGACTCTTAGCGTTTATTATTTTTGCCAAGCATTCCTGGGCTAAATGTTCTGTTACAGCTTGCGATTGGTCGCTCTCAAAAGATTTGGTTATGTAGGAACATTTTTTGAGGACTAATTATGACCCTGGTACGTTTGAAAGTACTTCTCTTGGATTTGACAATTTTTTCAATTATCCAATGTAATTGAAAAAAATTTGATAGCTTTTGCTTTTACAAATTTGAAGGAGCAATGGGTACTTTTTTGATATTATTGCTGGTGAGGGTCTTTTTTAAGGTTTATATTATTGAGTTTTTTTTGTTTTTTTTACTCTTATTTGCCGGTCGTTTTTGAGAATCTTTTTTTTTTCAGCTGGTCGGTTTTAAAAGTTTTGGTTAGAACATCTTTTAAAGAACTTTTTGATTGTAGGAACAATTAATTAAAAAAACGAGTATAATTTATAGAAAAACTCATTTACAAATGGTTATGAATTTGGCGCAGTCGGTAGGATTTTTAAATAAATATTTATTTAACAACTTCTGCTGAATGTACAATGAATTAAGTGCTTCGCTCACCTACTCAAGTGTTTGTAATCAAATTTCTTGTTTAAAAACATTTGGGTGGGTGAGCGGGGTGCTTAGTTTATTGACTGCGCGACTGTAGTTTTAACTTTAATTCCCGCTCACCCACTCAAGTGTTACTGACTCAATTTCTTGATCACAAACACTTGGGTGAGTGAGCGGCGTACTTAGTTCACTGAATGCGTGACAGTATTCTTTAATTTAGCTTTTGCCCACCCACCCAATTGTTAGTGATCTCATTTATTGCTTACAAACACTTGGGTGGGTGGGCTGGGCACTTAGTTCTATGAATGCGCAACAGTAGTTCCAACTTTAGTTCCCGCCCACCCACCCAACTGTTGGTGATTCAATTTCTTGATCACAAACACTTGAGTGGGTGGGCGGAGCACTTAATTTTATGAATGCACGACAGTAATTTTAACTTTAGTTTTTGCCCATCCACTAAAGTATTGGTGGTTTAATTTCTTGATCACAAACATTTGTGTGGGTGGGCGGGGCACTTAGTTCATTGATTGCGGGACAGAAGTTTTAATTACAGTTCCCGCCTACCCACCCAAGTGTTAGTGATGCAGTTTTTTGTTTACAAACACTTGGGTGGGTGGGCGAGGCACTTAGTTTATGAATGAGCTACAGTAGTTTCAATTAGAGTTGCCACCCACCCATCCAAGTGTTAGTGATCCAATTTTTTGTTCACAAACACTTGGGTTGATGGGCGGGGCACTAAGTTTATTGACCCACACAAGTGTTAGTCATTCATTTTCTTGATCACAAACATTTGGTTGGGAGGGCGGGGCACTTAGTTTATTGATTGCGGGACAGTAGTTTCAATTACTTGCTCACAAAAACTTAGGTGGGGCGAGGCGCTTAGAGAAATGATTGCGCGGCATTAGTTTTAATTTTAGTTTCCACCCACCCACCCTCGTGTTGGTGATTTAGTTTTTTTATCATAAACACTTGGACGGGGGAGCGGCGCACTCAGTTTATTAAATGCATGACAGTAGTTTTAACTTCACTTCCCGCACACCTACCTAAGTGTTAGTGATCCAATTTCTTGATCACAAACACTTGGGAATGCGGGACAGTAATTTTAACTTTAGTTTCCGTCCACCCAAGTGTTAGTGATCCAATTTCTTGATCACAAACACTTGGGTGGGTGGGCGGGGCACTTAGTTTATTGAATGTGCGACAGTAGTTTTATCTTTAGTTCCTGCCTGCCCACCCAATTGTTAGTGATTTAATTTCTTGTTTACAAATACTTGGGTAAGTGGGCGGGGCACTTAATTTTATGTTGCGCGACAGTAGTTTAAACTTTAGTTTTTGCCCACCTACCCAAGTGTTGTTGATCTAATTTCTTGTTTACAATTAGTTTTTGCCCACCTATCCAAGTGTTATTGATCTAATTTCTTGTTTACAAACACTTGGGTAGGCGGGCGGGGCACATAGTTAATTGATTGCGGGACATCAGTTTCAACTGGAGTTAGGCGGGTGGGCGGGTACTCGGTTTGCATCAAATCAAACGTTAAAATGTCGAAAATACGTTAAAATATTTCAAAAAATATTTAGACAAACTGTACAAATTAATAATAAGATTATTTATTTAACCTACCGACTGCGCTAAATTTGTGAATCTTTGTAAATGTTTTTTATGAATTTTGAATTTAAATAATGAATCTGAGTATTAACGATCTAACCTAACAATTTATGTTTAATAAACAATTTTTAAAGTTTTTGGCAATCAACATTGGATTCTATTATTTTTTCAATAATTGATAAGCTTGAGAAAAGATTAACAAAAATTCAGAAATTTAGCGCAATTGGTTGGATTCTTAAATATCTATTCAACAAATCTTACCTACAGAAACAAATTTATGAGTTCTTTTAAATGTGTTTTTTTTTTAACTTTTGCATTAAAATAAAATTTAATTTACGTGTTAATGACTTAACGATTCATGTTACAAAAAAACAACATTTAAAGTTATATTTTTGTAATAAAATTAGATAAATGCCATTTGTTGCAATCAACAATTGTTGGATCAAATCAGCAAGAATTGGAGAAAAGAATTAGAAAAAGAAAACATGAATACATTTAAGTTATTGGCCAAATTTAGAAATTTAAATGCCAGATTTAATTTAATGCGCATGTAATCAGTCAAACTCTAGCAATAAAAAAAGAAATAATATTTTTTGTTATTACAAACCGGATTTACTTCAAAATTTTGCTATTTATAAGTCGGTTTTTTTAAACAAAACACGGAAATTAGGTCATTTTGACAATAATTTTTTTTTTTTAATTAATAAATGACAGAAACTTTTCAATAATTGCCGAGTATTGATATTAAAGATTGGAATTGCTTTAAGAACAAGATTTAGTTAATAAATGAAACAAAGTATATATTTGATGGCCGGATTTATTTTTTATATGTCCAATTTTGACAATAAAACTAGAAATTAAACATATTGTTTTAAAAAGGCCGGATTTTATCAAAAAGGTGCAAAATAAATAATATTTGACCGAATTTTAATACTAAAGGACGGATTTAATTAAAAAAAGAAAGATTTAATAAATAAATGACAAAACGTATTATTTAAAAACCGGATCAAAAAAGTTTAAATTAAAGTTTTAACGACCAAATATTTATATTAACGACGAGATTTATTTAAAAAAAGCTTGATTTAATCAATAAATTACAAAATCTATACGTTTAATGGCCGGATTTATTTATAAAAAGTTTGATGTAAAAAAATAACTAAAAATTACATTTTTAAATGGTTGGAATTGTTTTTAAAAAGCCGGATTTAATTAATAAATGACAAAAGCTGTACATTTAAAAGCTGAATTTTAATATTAGCAGCTTGAATTGTCTTAGAAATGCAGGTTTAATAATAAATGACAACAGCTATACTTTTAAAGGCCGGATTTCTTATTTAAAAGTCCACATTTTGCCATATAAGTTTAAATGAAATTTTTAACGGCTAAATATTAATATTAATGCCCTGATTTGATTCTAAAAAGTTAATAAATGATAAAAACTGTACATTTAAAAGCCGATTTTTTTATATTAACGGCCGGAATTATTTTAATAAAGTAAAATTTAATCAATAAATAACAAAAACTATATTTTTAAAGTCCGGATTTTGTCAAAAAAAGTTTAACTGAAATTTGTAACAACTAATTTTTAGTATTAACAGCCGAAATTATTTTTAAAACGCCGACTTTAATCAATAAATAATAAAAACTATACTATTCTAAAAGCAGGGTTTAAAAAACCATACATTCCAATTTCTTACTTATAAGTCCGGTTTTTGTCAAAAAAGTACAAATTAAACTTTTTACGACTTAATTTTAATATTAACGGCCGGAATTATTTTTGAAAAGTTGGGATTTAGTCAATAAAAACTACAAATTGTATTATTAAGGCCGGATTTATTTTGATTCAAATTTTAATCCATATATTGTACAGTACAACTAATTACAATCGATTTAATAATATTTTTTACATATTATTAATTTCATTGTAATATACAGCATTTACGACCCACTTCACCATCATCTTTTTCTTTAATATCTTCACCATAAAGTTTCCTCATTCTGTTTTCTAGCGCAGTCGAACTCGAACCTATAACTTTACTGATTTTATGTTCATTTCGATAAAAAATAAAAGTAGGCGTAGCCGAAACCCCTTGAGAGACAGCAACTTCTTGACACACATCAATGTCAACTTTAAGAAATTCTGCATCCTTACAATTCTTAGAGATATATTCAAACGTTGGAGCTATAGTTTTGCAAGGATGACACCATTTTGCAGTAAAATACGCTACAACTAACTTATCTCCAGCATTTCTCAACTCTGTATCAAATTGCTCTTCGTCGATTATAATTATAATTTCAGGCATACTGTCTGAAGAATTGATTGATTTCTTTAATGGATCTGCTACTAAAATATAAATTTTCTTAATTTGTGATGGAGTTTTAATTAATTTGAACTAGATAGTGGTAAGGTAAGTGATCACTACATAAATCGTGGACAATTCTTACCTATGTAAGTCTAAAAGATTATCACTAAAATTTATATACATAGTTCTAAAGACGTTTTCAAAGTCTACTTTAATTTTTATAATAGCTACTATTAATTTTTTTTTTAAAGTTCTTTAATACTTCTATTTATACCAACAAATATTATTATTGTTATCGTTTACTATAAAAAAACTTTACTTTGTATATAGTAAAAAAACATTTTTAGATCAATAATACATTTATGTCTATCTGGATAGTTGTAAACATTTCATTTTATTAATATCGCTTCATTTTTCTATTTCCAGCTGGGCCGTATCAACAGTTATGACCCGCCAGAATACAATCCCATCCGAACTCCAAACGAGCATGACGAGCGCCCTCATACCGCTTTGGGACTTTTGCAACCACACCAACGGAAACGTAAGCGCTTCGAGTCCCAATTGCCTTGCACATTTGAAGCATTAACCCTCTTACATTTTCCACACAGATATCCACCGAATACAATCCAGTTCTCGACAGGAGCGAGTGTCTTGCCGTCAGGGACTTCAAATCCGGACAACAGTTGTTTATATTCTATGGTGTCCGCACCAATTCCGATCTCTTCATTCATAATGGGTAACGTTAATTAACATTAAATAATGCATACGGTTAATTAATTTATTTTTAGCTTTGTTTATGATGAGAATGAGCATGATGGATACGGATTGAATTTGGGTATAAGTCAGTCTGATCCTCTTAGAGAGCAACGGACTAAACTGCTCGAAAAGCTGCGGATAATTCCTAATTCGACGTTTTATTTGAACAACACATCGCAGCCAATCATAGGCGAATTGCTCGCCTTCCTAAGGATATTCAACATGAATGAGGGTGGGTCAAAATCCTCTTTAATTGGTTAATTATTTCCTTAATTAGTTTTGTTTATTTTTTATTTAAGCTTTGGCTTAATTTCACGTCATTAACAAAATCACTTTAGGAAAATAGAAATGTATTAAGATATTATTTTTAAGTGATTGAAATGAGATAACATTGTAATGAACAAAAACATTAAGTAAACGTACAAAATTAGACAAAAATCAAGCACATATATTGCGAAAAAAGCTTTAATAATTAAAAGAATTAAAGAAGTTGTTCAAAAATTTAAGAAATGCTACTTTGATATTTATAGAAAATCACTAATTTGTTCAATCAAATATTTGTTAACGCTTTTTTATTGCAAAAATTATGAACTGTTTTTCATAAATGGTTCTTCTTGAACAATTTAAAACCGTAGTGTGGGGTGTGGGGCTAACTTGTTGCTTTTGGTAAGTTATTTGGTGTTCCAGGCTCCTGACTATTTGAGTGCATAGAAGTAACTTTGTATTAGTTCTAACCAGATCATTTTTAGGCAATGTTTTTTTTTTTGTGGTAGATTGGTGGACAAAAATTCTTGTTTGACTTGGAGGTTTGCGTCCAATGCTTTAGCTTGGATGTGGAAATCTCTGCACGCCACGGTAAGCTGCAGTGGCAGTGGATCGTCCAGGTATTCTTTATGACGTAGCTTTTTTTTAATATGTTCTTCTTTGACGTCTGGGCTTAGAGTGAATGCTGCAGAAGAAACGGGTTAGAGTAAGACCGAACTTGCGGACCGCATATGGAACGCAGCTCGAGAGAGCCCTGTAAGGGTGGTGGAACCGTGCTTTAAAGAAGTTGTTTTCTTTATTCTGGACGCCTTCGTGCCGGTAACATGTTTTCTTGTGAAAGTAATGAAAGTTTAGCACTGCAGTATGCGCCTGAAGGTGGTGATCCGGAAATTTTTTTACTTGAGGACAACGCGGTTAGTCTTTTACTCAGAATTGCGTCTTTTGACGGAGGTTATTGTTTTAAATTCCGCGTGTCGACATTTTACGAGGTAGGTGTGCGACTGGTACGTGATCATATTGTGATGATTTATATTTGGTTATGGCTTACAAGTTGTGAATCATTGTCGCTTAGCACTATTTTTGTACAACCCAATCAGCAAAGGATTTGCTGCTTTAAGGTCTTGATTGCCACTTTTCTTGTAGCTTGGTAGTGAACGTTAAGATAAACCGATTCTCTGTTGGTGTAGTATTTGACCGGCTAACGTAGTCTATGGAAATACGTTCTCAAGGCGACGGTCGGGTTGCGACTGTGACTTCTTGTGTAGCACCAGTTGCAGGAAGTTACTGCAGATCTCATTTTGCTTAGGTGACCGACGGTATTCTGTGTGATGCTGCTTTGTCACTTCTTGTTGCATAACTGTTGGAGCAGCCAACAACCTAACCTAACCCGCAATAGTGCGGCATAATTCTCTGTCGGCGCCGGTAACACACATCTCTTTTTGCGGACACTCACGTTGGTTTTCTTATGCAACCACTGTTAGAGCCTCAACGGGTTGCAGTGCAGTTACTTTTTGGTAGCCTTGGTTTTGCCACAATAGGCGATAGTATAGGCTATCGAGGCTTATATTTTTGTTGATACTGAACTATCCGTTTACAAGTTCGAGCCTATGTTGTTTTTATGTGTCAATCAGGACTAGGTTTACAATTAATAATTAACCTTGGCTTGGAATTGAACCAAGGTGTACAAAAAGTGATTTTGGTGACGTCCCCTAGGTGGTAGGAGCGTCCGGTGGTTGGAATTGACGGTTGAATTTTTATTTGCTTTAGGACCAGTTATTTTTAGAAGTTGCCTATCCTTAGTGATGTTGGGTCGAGTTGGAGCGCCTTGTTCTTGAGCCCCAATTGTTGCAGCCTAGCCCGGCAGTATGCGTTTAGAGGTGGTGATTTGGGTGTTATTAAATAGCCTCAGTTGATGTTTTTTTGCTGTTTTTATAGACTTTGGGCGGTGCGTGTAGAGATATGCTTATTTTTTTTCTCCAAATTTTTTTAGGAGTGGTGTCAGGTCTGCAGTGTCCAATATTACATTTATTGGGTAGCTACGCCGGCGAATAATTTCTCCTGAATGGTTCTCAGTTTTCTTTGATTTGTCGTCTTTGAAACAATGTTGAGTTGCGTTGGTCCATTCATGCTTCTGCAACAGGATTAGTTTGGTTTGTTAATTAATTAATATAATGTAATGTTTTATTTTCTATTTTAATAATCTAGTAACTTCTCAACCTGGCAATGAGTTTTTGGAATTGTCTGCCGACAATTTGGAATTTGTTGTCAATGAGTACGATCTTGGGGTATCCGTTGCTGCAGAAAACTTGCTGCTTTAAGGTATTGTTGGTGGTCTTGCTGGTGGCAAAGTCTTCCAATCAACGTATGCAGCTTTTATTACTGCTAGGTTACACCTTTTTACTGCGAAAGTTTTGTCCAAAGGGCTTACATAATTAATAGATCTTGTCCATGGCTGCTCATAAGAATGAGATTGTGAAGTTTGGTAGCTTTTTGGACGGTTCTAGTTTTTATTTGCGCGCATGTGAGGTACCTTTTCACATAGATCTTAACACTCTGTTGATTTTCCAACCATTAATAACCTTGCAACGACGTTTTATCTTGTTTGGGGTATCTCGCATCATCTTTGTCATGATTTTGAATTACTTCTTGCCGCATTGTTATTGGTACTACCAGCTGGATCCAGCAAAGGACTGCAAAATAATTCTCTTATTGTCCCGAGTGGGTATTTATTTGTGGCTAATTTGTTGTTTTTTGTTGCGATCATTGATGTGGAAACTGGTTAAACTAATTATTTTCTTGGAGCACAGCAATTATTAGCACGTTGCAAGCATCAGTTTGCAGCACAAACTAAAGTCCGGGCTTGGGTTGGTCTAGTAACTGTTTTACTGCCATGGAGACGGGTTTAATTTCCTTATTCTATTCCAAATATTTAGTAAGATTTGCAGCTGCTTTCAGGTAGTTGGCTGAAGTTATTGCGTACTAATAGTAGGTGTTGCTCTATCTGTTGGTCCCATTGCTGGCTCAAGTGTTTGATGAGTTTGCCGAAGTTGCAATTGCTGGTCTTACAGTACAATGTGTGTTTTTATGGCAAGCTAAAGGTGTTGTACGTGGTCTATATAGTTAGTCTGATAAACTACGTTGATGTCCAAGTAACTAAGAGAAAATTGTTTATCGATCTCGCCAACATCTTGGCTATTAGTAAAAAACATTTTGTAGTTTGGCAACTTGCGTTTTATTTCCTACTTCTGAAATATTTTGGCGTGTTGTTGAGATTGTTAGTAGTTTTGTAATAGGCTTTCTTGCTACCATGTTTTCTGTGTTTTAAGAGGAATCAATTTTTACAAGGGGAGTTTATCTCCTAATTAGAGGTTGGCAATTAACATGACAATGTTTACTTTGGATGCTGCCAAAGGTTGTGCAGTCGAGATATTATGCGCTTTTCCGTGCTACGCTTTGCATAATGAGTTGTAGCAATTTATATTTTTTTACTTTGAGCTGTGTGCAATAAATAATTTAAAATTGCTTATCTTGTTAGTCTTGCAATACAGCTTGGACGTTTTTAAGCCTAAACCGTGTAACCTTAAAATTGAATGTAGTTTTGTCGAGTATGGAAAATGCCGTCAGATGTTGGCCGTCTGGTATTTGCCACTATCCGGTTTATTATATAATTTACACAGAAACGTGAATATCATTTTTTTTCCTTTGATTACGGACTGCTACTGGAAGGCTTGATATTATTGACCAATATATTGCTTATTTGCTAATAAGCGTTGTCTTAGCGGCTTTATATGCGTACCGTCTGTATATTGTTGCATTTTTTATTGGTGAAAATACTGGGGAACTATTAGTGCAGTAGTCGGAATCTTTGAAGTTCCGTAAAGTTGTGTTTTGGAATAACCACTTATGTAGTTGTTGGTTGTTCCCGTTGTTTGTTTCAGTAAACAACTGCTTAGTCCGCCTGATCTAATGCACAATGTTTTGGGTGTAGTTTTGAGCTTAAGATCGTAAGATTGGCAATTGCTTCTCTGATATCTTAGAGCTTGGAAGTTGATTCTCTTGTAACTTGGAGCTTGTTATTATTTTTGACTTGCAGTATGACTTGTTTTGTGGGTTGTAGTCTAGTATGATAAAGGTAACAAAGTACTTTTGGTAGCCTTTTGAAGAATACGACTGTTTTGTGGAGATGGTATTTTTTTTAGCTTGCCCAATGAGTGCTTGGATTAGTAGTTATTTTTTGCTTAAGTCGCCGATCTCGATTCTATTTTTCCTGTTGAAATTTAGCTGTGCATTTTGCTCTATAAGAATGTCATCTGGTTGTTGGTGCGGTTTGACCGTGAGGTTGTCAGTTGCGTTTCCTGTAACTTGAAGCTTGTTATTAGTAATAGCTTACATTACGACGTGTTTGGTGAGTTGTAGTCTAGGTGGGCAAATCACTTTTTATAGCCTTTTAAAGAGCTCGACTATTTTGGAGAGATAGTAGTCTTTTCTTGATCACTCAATGAGTGATTTGGTTGTTGCCATTTTATACCTATGATTGCTGATCCGGGGTCTATTTTTGGTATTGAAGTTGGCTTTGGTGTGGTTTTATTTGAATATTTTTTTTGCTCCACTGCTAATTTGCTGCTGACGTAATTGTGATAACTTAGATTTGATGTAGCATCATAGACTACTTACAAACACAACGCACATCAATTGAGAAAACCACGGACTACAATGTGCCAATACTTCTGGCTTTTATAGATTTTTACAAAGTGTTTGATTTAGTGGAAAAATGTTCAATTCTAAAGGCCATGAGAAGCGCTAGAATAGACTTGAGGTATGCTGCTATAACTAGAAATATCTGCAAGAACGTAACACCTAAAAATTGGGGGAAGGCTAAGCATCAACAAAGTAAAGATAGGTATAGGAGTGCGATAGTACACCTGATTTTGCCAAAGCTATTCACTCTTAGCCTAGAAAACGTTTTAAAAAAATCCAATGCTAAATATTGACGGTGTTTAGCTCAATCATTTGCGTTTTGCTGATGACATCATTCTAATCACAAAAAATATAGAGCTGGAGCAAATGCTTTGCAGCAACTCAATGAAACAGCGAAAGAGGTAGGCTTAAAAATGAACATTGATAACACAAACATAATCAGTCCGGTGGATCTTTGCATCTTCATAGAATGTGTTAAGCAATATACGTACTTAGGTCACACAATTAAGTAAAGAAATACCCATTGATCGGGATCTTGCCAAGGGATAAAATTAGGAACGAATCAATCGGAGAGAGATTAAAGATGACTAGCTTAAATAATCCTTGGTAGGACATGTTGCGCGACAAACTGGTAACAGATGGACAACCACAGCCACTCAATAGAAGCCGAGAGAAACAACAAGAAGCATAGGCTGGCACAAAACATACGACTATTGGTAAAAACTGGTTCTAAAAAGCATAATTGTGGAACAATAAAGAAAAAGAAGAAGAAGCTTTGATTTTGGTTCCCGTGATACTAAGATGTTTCAAGTTTTTCAAAATGAACTTGGGAATGTACCAGTTTTATCTCAAGCTGTTTGTCATTTCTTGTTCTAAATCTTTCTGTGCGATTTGTCGATATGAAGCTTGCGATGAAGGCTATTGGTCTTTATAGCTTTCAGTCTATGTTTGTTGGCTAAGGTGGGTCAGCAAATCTTTACAATAAAGCTTGTATGATGTCTTCTTAAGTGGTGGCCAAACCGTTAGGTTTATACTTGCTACTTATGGCGTGATTCTGCAACGTCCAAGCAGGGTTTTTGTTACTCCGAAGATTTTTAAAGTATTCCTCTAAAGCTTTGAAGAATATTTTAGGATTTTTATGCTTTAGCTCTCAATGATGATAAACCACCAATAGCGTAACTTTAGTTGCTAGTAGACTGTACTGCTGGTTTGTCTGCTTATACAAAGCTCTGTTTACTAATACTCCAGGAGCTGGTGACAAAACAGTACAAAGGTTTTGGAAAATTTGATATTTTTAGATTGGGCTATATTTTGGCCATATAACGCCTCTGTAGAGTCAGCTTGCTAGGTGTCGGGACATCTGGCGCTGGCTCGCTAAGAAAACCAAAAATTGTTTTGAAAAAGCTGTAAGTTTATCGGCAGATAGTCGATACATTACAAAACCTTAATTAACCAGTCAGACAGCTTAATAATCGAACGCACGGCGTCAGCACAGTATAGGTTACTAACTCAATGCAAATAATTTGGAAAAGCTAAAATATGGGAATTTGTCTAATTTTCAACTTTTCCAAAATAATTTTTGGGTACTAATTAAATTACTTTCTTAGCGTGCCATCGCCATGTGTCTCGACATCTGGCGTGCTAACTACAGAGGCGTTCTATGGCTAAAATACAGTCCGATCTCTTGCATTTTTTTGTCACCAGCTCCAGGGCTCCAGCACTATATTATGACGTCATCTTGGAAACCTGGAGGCAAGTAGACAGATTTTAACTGCTCAGCGACATCTTACAAATAAACACTACACTACGATTCTATCTTGGAGAACACGTGTTATTGACCAAGTAATATCTAGTTAAAGATCACATGTTGATTCTTATATGCGGTTAAATTTTTTACTACTGCTATTAACTTTGTCAAACTGATGGCGAATTTAGCTTTTGCTCTTTTTTTTTGTAGCCTTTTAAGGTGTTGGTTGGTTGGTTTTGCTTCATGCTTCTTAACTTTAGCTATGGTGTCTTCTAAACCGCTCGACTTATCTGTAAGCTGCTTTATTTTCTCTGGGGGTCAATTTTGATTGCTGTGACTTTTGTCATCAATGACTTTTTTCATAGAAATTGCGTAATATCAGTAAAATGAGACAAAATATTACTTGTATTTTACTAACATTTTACCGATCAAAATCATCGTGTTTAGAATTGACACTTAGGTCTGGGTTGACCGAGACACTCTGAGACTTTAGCTGGAAAAGTGGCCTTTTTTCTGTAGACGATTTAGTTTTGTTTATGATGTTGTTTACGAGTTAGAAGATGTATAGAACTTTTTGTTACTTTGACTCAACTTAGAAACAATTTTTTTTTCTACGGTATATTAATTTATTTTTTACATTTTTATTTTTTTTAAACAAATATATATTCTTTTGTTCTTCGAAGTTGTTTTTCAGGTGCTCCGAACGGTTGCACAATTTTTTTTTTAATATGTTTTTCAGGTGTAGCCAGAGGACAGTTAATTTTTTTTTAAATTGATTTTTATTGCGAATAGTTTTCAACCGTTTAATTTCTTATACTTTTAATGATTGGGTTTTGCTTGATTTATGAGTTATTTTAGTGTAATCAGTGTTGAAAGTTGCTGCTCTAATGGTAGTTTATCAGATGCTTAAAACGCGCATTTTTTTGCAATGTTTTTTTTTTATTGTCAACAATTTGGAGTGATTTTGTGCTAAGCAGAGTCCTTCCATTTCAGCTTCAACTTTTTTCTTCCTAAGCTCAATAGTTTCAGGAGTTTCCATACCAGCAGGTATCGAGGTTAATCCACTAGGTGTAACTAATCCTTCTGCAGGTGTAACTAGTCCACTTTCATCAGGTTTCTTATTTTCTTCTTGCTGTTCTTCCTCCTCACTTTCTTCTTCTGATTCTGATTTTAATTCCTTATCCTCCTGCTAACACACACTACTTACTCCTACTCAACTGTTTGTTATCAAGAGATTGGATATGTTACTCTATTTTCTCAATTTAATGACAAATGATGTTTGTGGAGAAATGTTCAATTTATAACAAACGTTTTTTTTAACTGTCAATCTACTGAATGTATTGTAACAGGAAAAATTTAACCCATAAATTGTTAATTTTTCTTTTATTTATTGTAGTCGTAATAAAGTATAGTGTACTTGCACGAAATGTTCATTTAGCACTAGTATAAATTGCAGCATTTGTGCAACAACGTTTATACTCGTGGGAAATTAGTATGATTACGTACTAGTTGTACAATATACTATTCTATAAAAAAAAACGCCGACTAAAACAAACTAAATAACCATTATCAGCTTATTTGGAGCGAATTTCATCATTTTATTAACATTTTAACGATAAATATCTTTTGAATATTAATGTATTACTATCATTACATTTAAACGTTTTTTTATTTTATTTTTAGAACAACTACAACATTGGCTCCAGAGTGATAAATGTCAAGACCTACAATGTCTCGATTGTGCCTTAGATACAGCTCTAGAAAAGAAGATGTGGTCTTTCCTACAAATCAGAATAAAATTATTGCTCTCTAGTTACAAAACATCATTAGAAGATGATCTTGTAGTTTTGAAAGAAGCTAAACTTAATGCGAATCAATTATTGGCTGTTAAGATGAGAGTTACTGAGAAGAAAACTTTAAGGACTGTTTTGGATTATGTTGAAACCTACATTAAGCAATAAGTTGGTTTGTTGAAGATATATTTTTTGTTTAATATTAAAACAAAATTAAAAATTAAGATGAAAATTATTGAATTGGTTTTGACAAATTATTTTATTTATTAACCAAAAAATAGTATTATATTAGCTTAAATTTGCAAATTTATCTTATTATAATTTTTTTGTGTTAGGCTGTGGTTATAATAAGCGTTTATTGAATGAATTTGTATACGAAAAATTGCATTATGTTTACCACAGAGAAAATTAATTGTTCACAAACATCAAAAATTGTTTTAGCAACATTAATAATTAATATGATTGCAGATATGATGAGACATTTGTTTAAATATGTGTCTATTATGACCACAGCTTTATAATATAGCTTATTGTATGATGTGCCAAATCATATATTTTGTAATTGAAATTTAAATAAAAGTAATTAAAGTGTTATTTGTTGATTCTCAATTTTGATTAACCTTATACGGTTACTAGCAATAATGGTTATAGTATATAGAAATTATTCAGTTTTTTCAATTTCCTATTTTTTTTTTTGTTCTAAAATGCAATGTTTATTAATTTTAAGGTTATGGAAAATTTACCGTATAAATTTTGATCAACTTAATACAGTTGGTAGCTACAATATTATAGTGCATTGTTGCTTAATTTGATCAAAATCTAATGTGTAGTTTTGAAATTATTTAATTTCTTCAATTCCCTAATACTTTATTCCGAAATGCGACGAGCTCATTAATTTTAAGGTTATGAAAAATTTACCGTATGAATTTTGATCAACTTTATACAGTTGGTAGCTATAATATTATAGTGCATTGTTGCTAAAGTTGATCAAAATCTAATGTATAGTTTTGAAATTATTTAGTTTCTTCAATTTCCAAATATTCTATTTTGAAATACAATGAGCTCATTAATTTTAAGGTTATGGAAAATTTACCGTATGAATTTTGATCAACTTTATACAGTTGGTAACTACAATGTTATAGTGCATTGTTGCCAAATTTGATCAAAATCTAATGTGTAGTTTTGAAATTATTAAGTTTCTTCAGTTTCCCAATACTTTATTCCGAAATGCGAAGAGCTCATTAATTTTAAGGTTATGAAAAATTAACCGTATGAATTTTGATCAACTTTATACAGTTGGTAGCTACAATGTTATAGTGCATTGTTGCTAAATTTTATCAAAATCTAATGTATAGTTTTGAAATTATTTAGTTTCTTCAATTTCTGTATGCTTTATTTCTAAATGCAACGAGCTCATTAGTTTTAAGGTTATGAAAAATTTACCGTATGAATTCTGATCAACTTTATACAGTTGGTGGCTACAATGTTATAGTGCATTGTTGCTAAATTTTATCAAAGTGTTATGTATAGTTTTGAAATTATTTAGTTTCTTCAATTTCCAAATCATTTATTTCGAAATGCAACGAGCTCATTAATTTTAAGGTTATGGAAAATTTACCGTATAAATTTAGATCAACTTTATACAGTTGGTAGCTACAATGTTATAGTGCATTGTTGCTAAATTTGATCAAAATCTAATGTATAGTTTTGAAATTATTCAGTTTCTTCAATTTCCTAATACTTATTCTGAAATACGACGAGCTAATTAATTTTAAGGTTATGGAAAATTTACCGTATGAATTTTGATCAACTTTATACAGTTGGTAGCTACAATGTTATAGTGCATTGTTGCTAAATTTGATCAAAATCTAGTGTATAGTTTTGAAATTATTCAGTTTCTTCAATTTCCTAATACTTATTCCGAAATACGACGAGCTAATTAATTTTAAGGCTATAGAAAATTTACCGTATGAATTTTGATCAACTTTATACAGTTGGTAGCTACAATGTTATAGTGCATTGTTGCTAAATTTGATCAAAATCTAATGTATAGTTTTGAACTTATTAAGTTTCTTCAATTTCCTAATACTAATTCCGAAATACGACGAGCTAATTAATTTTAAGGTTCTGGAAAATTTACCGTATGAATTTTGATCAACTTTATACAGTTGGTAGCTACAATGTTATAGTGCATTGTTGCTAAATTTGATCAAAATCTAATGTATAGTTTTGAAATTAATCAGTTTCTTCAATTTTCCAGTTAAATATAAATCTGCGAAGATTGTGAAATGTTTCGTATGGAATGTGTTACTATACGGATGTGAAACTTGGAGGATAAGAAAAACATGAAAAAGGCATAGAAACATTCGAGGAGGAGATGAATGGGCATTAAGAGAAGATCCGGATGAAGTACTATCGAGAAGAGCAGGTGAGGAATGCACGCTGGTAGATACAATCATAAAAAGAAAAAAATAGTGAATCCAAAAATAGGAACGATAAAATGCAAGATGACTGATGTTATAAGCAAAGAAGAAAGGTGCTGTGAAATGAAGAAAAGAATAGAGGACCGAAAAAATGGAGAAGATGCACGTTGGTCCTGCATAAAGCAGATAAATTCCAGAATAGTATAACAGTAATATTTAATTTACATTAAAAATAAACCAACAATATAATACCAAAGAAACAAATTCTCATTCCATAATTTGCTTAACTCGCATATTCAATGGTCCTTCAATACCATACAACAAAACCTGACCAAATTTCATATCTGGGTGTGGCCATTCCATGTAGAAGTTCCTCACAATCTGAATAGAAAAATAAGATATATATCAAAAGTACAAAAAAATGTGTATAATATGCAAGATTTTTTGCTCATATGACAATTAAAAGAAAGATCATGATACTAAGTTGATAACTCTCCTTGATGTACTTTTAAGTCAGCTAACTTTATTGTCATTCTAGAAACTCTTTTTATTACAATTACCTTGGCAAGAACTATTTGTATTTCCAATAAAGCTAATCGTTGTCCAATGCAGGACCTAGGTCCAAAACCAAAAGGCAAGGTAACAAACGGATTTGTATTCTTATAAGACAAATCTCCTATCGTCGTTTTAAGCCACCTTTCTGGTATAAACTCTTTTGCATTTTTATAATGATTGTCATCTAATGATAAGTTCAAATTTGGAACTATAATATTTACCTGAAATAACATACATTAAGACAATAAAAAAAAATGATTTGAATCAAATTTACACCAGCTGGTATTTGATAACCATTCAAAACCATGTCTTTAGTAGTTTTCCGCATATTTCCAAGACCGATGGGTGCTAATCTTTGACCTTCTTTAATAACAGCCTTCAAATATAGCATTTCCTCTAATATTTCTTTAGTAATTGGAGTGTTTGGTGATGGAAGCAATGGCATCAATTCTTTTCTCAATTCATTCTGTTTTTCGGGATGTCTTGCTAAGAAATATAGTATTGAAGCTGTTGTTTTGCCCGTCTGAAAATGTTAATTATTTCAAACCAATCAATAAAGTTTTTAATATTTTTGTGAAAGGATTCTTTTATAGCTTAGCTATGGGCTTCTAAGTTTAGAAGCGGAAATTTGTTAATGTAATTAAATTTGCTTACAGTATCTATTCCAGCGCTTAACATATCCAATGTCATCACTATTGCAATAGTTTTATCTTTTTTCAAAAGTTTTTCGAAGGCACTTTTCTCATGTTCAGGTTTACTATCGTAGTTGACATCTTGTTTTATCTTTTCGGCTGCTTCATCAATGTGTTTCAGAGCTAGACTAAAAATGAAATATATAATTAATGAAGCGCGCTATCATTAGACATTAGAAATAGAAAAAAATTTCTAACTTACTTTGTAAAGTAATCCTGATATTCAACAAACTTCTTAAACAAACCAATATTATATTTTCTATACACAAATCCAATTGGCATATAATCTAAAGTAAGCATCATCTTAAACATCTCCACCATATAGTCAACCATTTTCTGACTTTCCTCATTAGGATTTTTATCTAAACATCCCAATCTTGTATCCAAAGCAATCACCCCAATAGATTCAAACGCCCATTTGTTTAATTCATTATCAAAATCTAGGGGCATTTCACCTAAAGGATTCTGCTTTGCTAAATCTTTCATGCGTTCCATAAAATCGGAAGCAACTGTATCCATAGATTGTACATATTGCAAAGCAGTTCGTGGTTGCATCAAAATTGGGTTTACTTTTGAACGAACATTCTGCCATGTTTCACCATGCCTGTTATTAATGAGGATTAATTAGGTTTATTAAATATTTAATTGAAAACTTACGAATTCAATAAGCTTCCAACATCTCCAAAAATATCTTTTCTTATAACATTCCTGTATTGTCCAAGAGCGTAAAAGCCATCTCTGACAGGATAAGATCCTTCATTCCTAAACATCTAAAAATTAAAAAAAAAAATGTTATAGATTTTTCTTAAACCGTTCTGGATTTTTTTCGGACAATGTGTGGGACAAATCATAGATTGACACCATTTGTTATAGAAAAAAATTCCTCTTACCTTTTCAATCTCTTTGGGATCAAATAATAGTAAGTTATCAGCGATAGGACCCAGTTCTCGTACTCCAACAATATTTCCATATTTTTTCATAAGTCTATAACAGAATTTTGTGATTAGTAACTACTGAACTCATAATTAAAATCATTTTTAATCTGTTGGGTACTGTAGATTTTATATAAAAATAATATAGTTTATTCAATTGTAGGGCGCGAGAGTAACCAAGTAGAAAGCCGACAAATATATCCATAGAATAATTAGAATGCCGACAAATCTACAAGGCCTGGGGGTGCAAAAATGACAAATCTATCGATCAAGGTTGAGACTCAATTCGGCTTAAATACTCTAGGGAGAGTGCAATCATAAAAATATTAGTTCCTAAAAATAGTGTTAAAGTTGAAGCTGTTAGTATACTGTCTAATCACTGTTAACAAATTAGGAAGATTAACTTTTTGCGGCCATGGTTAAGCCAAGCTTTACCTACTTTCAGTACAAAGCTTCCGAGTAGGCTAAGAACGCATAGTTTCAACGCCGGTGGTACATCTAACTGATCCCACCTGGCAATTGTTCTGTGTAGCTCGTCTTAAGTTTGTAGCCAATAACCTAAACCAGCGCACTACAAATTATTCTGGTCCAAGGTTAGCTGGCCACAGTTTTGATGATCAGATAGTTTGATAATGGGTCTCCCAAAATTGATAATAAAATTTATTGTAAACACATTTGTCAAAATTGAACTAATTTCTTCCCCGTGCAAAAGTTTTATCAAACCAGACCTCTAGAGCAAAGTCAGATATCATCGCCACAGACAATAATGCCCTCAATCTGGTCCTTGTCAGTTAGAAGGATTGTTACAGCTAATATGCGTTGCCGCTAACGTTTAAACACAAGTATGGGTGGATCTTGGCGCCAATTGGCTGAAAAAGCATAAATATTTTAGAATTCTACATGCAAACCAGTGTTTTAAACTAGATTATAAATATAAGAACCCAAAGAAAAAAAGAAGCCAAATGTAACCCAAGACTGGTTTGCAAGTCAATCGTAAGATTGACCTGACGGCCAGAATTTTGCTTCCCATATCTTCCTCACTACATTATTTACTGCCTGACTATCAAACCCAGATTTCAATAAACCACTTCTACTAGATCTGAACAACATAATCTTCTAACAAAAAGATTGAATCGTTTCTAAAATAATAAGAGTAAATGTGAACGCTTAGAGATTCTAAAGACAAAATAAACTTAACTATACTACTATTATCAAACAATAGTATGATAATTTAAAAATTCTAATTCTAGGAACGAATTGATTGATTTAATTCCAAATTGATTTTTTAATACTTACTCACAATTCATTTTGTTTAAGAAAATCCATTCCACTCAATTCCCCAATAAAAAATCTCCAAATATTACCTAAAATTGGTATAGGTTTAGGTCCAGGAATGGTATTAAATGGTTTGGCATCATTCCATCCATCAGGCTTTACATTAACCTGCTTCTTTCCTATATTTTTGTTTACAGTAACATCTTGCGCATACCATCGCTGCAGCGATAGTGCAGAAATTGGACGCACCGTTCTGACTAACATATTTAACTATAACTAATATTATGTATTAATAAAAATTATTTAAATACATTATAGATAAGATAACGTGTTCAAAAAATACTATGAGTAGAATGAATCGCAATAACTATAGTTTAAAAATTAATTTAATTTTATTGATAATTCTGTAGCTTTATTGGAATTTAATTACTTAATTCAAGGGCGCCCATGAGTTTTAATATAAGATCAATAAAAATGTTTATTTACGACCAAAAATAGCAAGTTCTTGTTATAATTACAATTTATCCGATCAAATAAAATGAATTTAAATTAATAATAATAAAAATATTTATTGATAAATAATAAATTTGTAAAATATGTGTTTTGTGCGCCAAAGTTGTTTTGATCTGAAGTGAGCTGACAGTGCTTAACCAGGCCACGTCATATATGATTAAAGTGAATCAAACTTACCTCAATTAGAGTATTTATTAAAATTTATGTACACTATTAGATCACATAATTTTATTTCAAGGCACATTAATATTTTTTTTTAGTTTTGCATGGCAAATTGAATTAATTCTAATCTTTATATGGCTCTTGCATGTAGGTTACTACATCTTTCTACTTTTAGCGCAGTTTCTTGTTTACTGTTTCAGTTTCAAGGATGCAGTGCCATAGGCGCCGAATGCAGGAGGCAATAGGGTCTTGGAAAGTCAATTAAGATAAAATATATCGTAAATTCAATGCTTGTTTGTAGTAGGTAGATACCTGACCGATTTATTAATATTTATTTTTTTGTAATAGATGTTTTTTCGGTTTCTATTGTTAGTCTATCATGTTGTTGTCATACAGATTAACAATAAAATTCTCATTACAGCACAAATGTAGTTGCTGTGTCTTAAAGTAGTATATTTTTTTGTTAGATGGAATTTTTTCTGTGGTGGTGCAATACACGGTTTACTCACTAAACTTCCTTGTTTTCATATGTAACATTTTGGAATCACAGCGTAATTATGTTTTTGAAAAAAGTATTTATCTTTTATCTTTACTATTTTTGCGTTTTTTTTTTGTTTTTTATCACGATTCCTAAGTTATTTTCTGCATTTAATGTTTTTTTTCAAACCATAGCTTGATTGTAGTTAGATGGTCGACACTATCCACTGCATTGATCATATCTCTTGATATAAGATTTGTTTAAAATCCGTGTTCTGTTTAAGTTTATGACTACACTTTTTCCTATGTTTGTTATAATTTGTTTTATTTACTGTGCAACACTTACCGTGCTGCTTTATCAAGTTTTGGCAAAAGAGTTCTGATTCAATTGATTTTGACTCTTTTTTTTTTCTCATAAGTATTAGTTGTTGCTTGTTTTATTTGATATACGTTAGAGGGGCTTAGGACCTGCCCTTTTTCTTCTTTCCTTGTACGATAAGCTTTTCAAGGATGTCATTATGTCTTATAAATTGTTCAAAATATTTTAGGATGCGTGAGTAACAGACATCTTTGCGGTTTTTTGATTTTGTTTTTTTTTTAAGTTCATTCTTCTTTAGCACCACAATTCTAACGCATTTATAGTTTTTCTCTGTAGCGCTTTTACTGTCTAGGATATGCTATTATAACAATACTAAGAACACTAAAGTTTTTATGATTTTTTTTTTGTCTTCTTTGTTATGTCATTGTTTGTTTAAGTTTTCTGTAGGTAGGTTAATACTTTTTTTTGTTATTTTGCATTGCAATTTAATTTTGACTGAACTACTCTTTTATTGAAAGTGAATTTGTTGATTTGTCGTGTTTTTTCTTTAATTTTACGCAGGTTGAGTATGTGTTCCTTCGTTTTTTGTCTTTTTTAGTTTGTTTTTAGGCATTTGACTGGAGTTATGTGTTTCACCAGGTTAATACCCTTTCATATTTTTATATTCAACATTTTATTATAATAAAAGTTTTACAATGATCAATGATCCTAAATTAAGTCCAGTGGCATTTGCTTTTATCTATTAGAAAATTTCTATTTATTAGATAATTAAATTCTTCTTTTCAACAAAGAGTTTACTTGCATTTGGTTTCTATGAAGTCTCTCTAGGGTACCGTATTCAATGCATTCTTTATGTCTACTGTAATTAGTAGACAGAACTTGTTTTTATTGCTCTGTTTGTCGCATTGGTGACTAGCTCCAGTTGTGGACCTACTACTCATGAAGTTATACTGATTTGGCAATATATTGTCTTTAACTTTTGCTGTGAGCCTACTTGCAAAATATGTTTAAAAAGTCTATTAAAGCAGTTTACGCTTTTAGTTGTTTTCTTTCAACAGTATTAAATTGGTCTCTGTCAATTCAAATTTTTATCAACTTTTGTAGCCCAGTCCACAAACATATAGTTACATAATTTCTTCATAGATTTTTTTCTTAGCTTTTATAATGGCATATTTGAACTTATTTCTTACTATTGTCTATTTTTTTTAATTAAGTTAGGATTTATATCTTTTGTATTTGATATTCCTTTGGTTATACCAAAATTTTCTTTTAGTTTTTCGAGTTTGGTGCTTTACTAGTAGACCTTCCTATTCAGCATTTTGCTTTTACTTTTATCAACAAAATTATACATTGTTTTATTAATAGCTTTCATTACTTTGCCAAGATTTTATTTAGCTCTATTAGTAACTCAGTTTTGTATTTATGAATATTTTCCTCTTTAATCCTCCAGCTGACTCTTTTGCTTCTGACTTTCTTGTTATTCTTCCTTTCAGATATTTTAAAGTAATTATTTTAGTGTGGGATTAGATTTTTTTTCTCAGCCACTCTTCTCCTAGCACATTCAATAAATTTTCGAACTGGTTTATTCGACGACCAGTAGCACCAATAAATTATCGCACCCACTGTATCTATAAGCATTCGAAATCAGGTTTAATAGGCATTAAGTGAGATTAAGAAAGGATGGATAGAGTATACGTTGAGAAATTGTTTATTGAAGGAATGGTGAATGTAAATCCAAAACAAAACGACAAAGAAGATGGCAAGATTTCTAAAGAAAGGGGAAAGTTTATAAATAGCTTTTTTATTTCAGTTTTTGTATTAACGTATTTTTGATTAGGCCAGTTAGCATCAGCTTCTTCATCCATATACCTAGGTCTATGAATTGCCCGTAGATTTGTTTTTTTTTTTATTTTGGTTGCTAACAATTGATTCTGCCATGGTAATACTTTCCGGTTTTCTTTTCTGCGTAAATCCTGTTGTTATAATGTCCTTGTCAAACTAGTCTAGATGTAGCAGTAGTTTGAGGTGGACTGGTTATTGCCTTGCGGATTTTCACACAGAATCTGCGGCACGAAGGCTGTCTCCGGCACCTTTCTTTCTATAGCCTTTATCTTCTGTCTGTCTCTTTTGCTTTTTTGTATCTTTTTTATCTGCACTGACTCATCTTGGTTTACATTCTCTTTTTTTTCCAATCCGCGTGTTATTTATTTAAATTATTTGGTTTGTCCTCAGATGCGTTCTTAGTTTTCTTAGATCTTTGTTCACTTCTTCTTCATCGTATTCTCTTTCTTTTATGAATAGTTTATTAACTTCCGTTAGTTGTATTCCTAAATTTGTTAGTTTTACCTCCAGTGATATCTCCATCTGGGATTACTTCCTATACACTCGATAGAACTCATGTTACATTTTTCTTAATTTTTTCTAGCAGTTCACGCTTGTGGAGTTTTCTAAAATCCCTGAAGTAGTGCGGGTTTTTAGTGGATAGAGATTCCAAAATTTCATTTTACTATCTGACATTTTATTTAAAAAAATACTAGTAAATATCTTTTTATTTCATACTTTTTGGCAGGTTTAGTTTTGTCGTTGCAATGCTTCTTTTAGGGAATTGGGACTAGAGATGAAGAAAAACAAGGGAGAGAGTGAGAAGATAAAAACCTTTTTTTTATCGAATAGGTTTTGACCTTATGTACAATCTAGTTTGGTCCACGTGAGGTATTCTATTTTACTCTACGACCTTTTGTTGCCAGGAAACGTCGCGTCCCCTGGAAATGCTCTTGATAGGGGTACAGGTATCCTTCCTAGGAGCATCTCAGACAAAAGAAAAGTTCAAAGAATACAGCCTAACTTGAAAGCAGTATAAACGCAAATTTGGGCAGTCTAAGATTGAGTACCTTGATCATCAAATCACAACCAGGAGCAACCAACTATTAACTTTGATTAGAGTATACCCAAAACTCTAGGCATCTACACTTGGCTATGGCAGTATGGCCTTTTGCTTATGTTTTTTCATTCAGCATTTGCAATCTTTTTTGTTTGAGATATTATTTCTATTGTTTGCTGAAATAATTATTTCTGTATGCAACAAAATATATTAATTAAATTAAAGATAGATTCCTGACTAGTACAACAATAATACTTAATTTATATTCAAAAAAACTAATAATATAATAAGACAATAATATGATAGCAAGTAGAGTTTAATCCATAATTTGTTTAACTTGCACATTCAAAGGTCCTTCAATGCCATACAACAAAACCTAACCAAATTTCATATCCGGGTGCGGCCATTCCATATAGAAATTCTTTACAATCTAAATCAAAAATATTTTATTAAAATTTTGTTAGTAAACTTAACACAATTTATTTAAAAAAAAAAATAAATAAAAAGAAATAATAAAGTAAATGCTGAAAAGAAGAGAAAAAATAGTAACCATTCAATAGAGAAACTGATACTTGGTTTTTCAGTTTGACAAACTAATAGTACAAATTTTTTTGTTTGCGATAAAAATGCTGTTATGTTTAAAAGCGTTGAGAAAACTTTTAAGCGTAATTGGTTAATAGATTATATTAAACAAAAACTGCGTAATATTTAAGGTCTTCTCAAAACCGATGTTACTACTATCAACGTACCATGTGCTACGTACAAAAGCACCATAATAGGGAGGGGGAAGGTTGTAAGACAATTTTTTTTTGTTTTTTCTTGAAACGCTTGTTTTAGAATAGCCGGAGTAAGTACAACTATTTGATCCACAGACAATTTTTCAATTGATTTAATTAATACTTAAGTTTAGAAGCAACATTTTTTATTTTTTCTTGAAATTGGTTTAATGAATAATCAATTAGACTTAACACAGTGTTTCTCCGAGGATCGTTTAGTTAAGATTCTTTTAAATTGAGCGAATCAATTCTGATCATTTGTACCCAGTTGGTACTAGTAATATTTAAGTTTATTAGTACCAAATTTTATAAATTTCTAATGAACCGTTTTGAAATTATTTGATAGTTTATTGCCATTGTAGTTTCTGTTTTTAATAAGATCAGATCAATTTAAATTGAGCGAATCAATTTTGATCATTTTTACACAGTTAGTACTAGTAATAATTAAGTTTATCAGTACCAAATTTCATAAATTGAACCATTTTGAAGTTATTAGATAGTTTATCACCATTATAGTTTCTGTTGTTAATAAGATGTGATCAATTAAGTCAAGATTCATTTAAATTGAGCAAATCAATTTTGATGATTTTTACACAGTTGGTATTAGTAATAATTAAGTTTATTAGTACCAAATTTCATAAATTTCCAATGAACCATTTTGAAGTTATTAGATGTTTTATTGTTTTGTAGTTTCTGTTTTTAATAAGATGAGATTGATTAAGTCGAGATTTTTTTAAATTGAGCGAATCAATTTTGATGATTTTTACACAGTTGGTACTAGCAATAATTAAGTTTATTAGTACCAAATTTTATAAATTTTCAATGAACCATTTTGAAGTTATTAGATGTTTTATTGCCATTGTAGTTTCTGTTTTTAATAAGATAAGATTGATTAAGTCGAGATTCTTTTAAATTGAGCGAATTAATTTTGATGATTTTTACACAGTTGGTACTAGTAATAATTTAGTTTATCAGTACCAAGTTTCATAAATTTTCAATGTACCATTTCAAAGTTATTAGATGTTTTATCGCTATTGTAGTTTCTGTTTTTAATAAGATCAGATTGATTAAGTCAAGATTTTATTAAATTGAGCAAATCAATTTTGATGATTTTTACACAGTTGGTACTAGCAATAATTAAGTTTTTTAGTACCAAATTTTATAAATTTTCAATAAACCATTTCGAAGTTATTAGATAGTTTATCGCCATTGTAGTTTTTGTTTTTAATAAGGTCGATTAAGACAAGATTCTTTTAAATTGAGCGAATCAATTTTGATCATTTTTACACCGTTGGTACTAGTAATAATTCAGTTTATCAGTACCAAGTATGATAAATATCCAATGAACCATTTCGAAGTTATTAGATGGTGGGGCCCGTAAAATATTGAGTAATTTTTTATTTTTATTTTTCATTTTGTTTGTAACCTTATATGTAAGCAAGAGTTTGTAAAAGGACCAACATGGATTCACTCTTTTTAACAGTTTTACCAGTTTTTTGTTTTTCTAACAATATTTTTTATAGCTAAATTTTGCTGCTTTTTATATTAAAAATTACACTTAAAAAGTTGAACCCTTTATGTCAATACTGGAGGACAACATTGCTGCTCAGGAAGTTTTAAAAAAAGAATGCCAGTTTGTAAACAGAGCATTGCCTTATCAGAACGTTGTCAGTTCAATCGGAGTTATAAATATCGAACTTTCACACTGCAGAATCAGTGATTAAAGAGCACCAAGAATCTGCGGAGTTGTAGACTGGAGTTAACCGTCTTTCCTAAAGACGCCCTAAGCGACCCTTAAGCCACAATCATTTACAATTAGAACTTTTAATTCTACACCAACGACTATGCATTCTAACTTGCAATTGCACACATATCTGCGGCTTGGTGTCTAACCAGGTTCTCAAGCACTAGAAAACCACATTTTTAGGTTGATCATTTGCACCGTGTAAAGCTTATGGTTTGCACAGTAATTATGATTACTCAATGGACGAAATCCAAACGTTTTTAAACCTAAAGGAGAACCAAACTAAAATGCACCAGGTGAAAAATCTTGTATCACAGCCACACAACTACAATCAAGGAAAAGACTATGCAACTTTCTAAGCAAATATTGATCTTTTATTATGCAAAAAGGGAACCCGTAACAAGGGTACAACAATGGTTAAAATTGTTGGCTTGTCAAGGTCAGATTTTAGCACTTAACTTTGATTTGTTTGAAGTACATCTAGGTTCTAGTTGTCTTTTTGTTGCAGCTCAAGGGCTATAGAATATTTTGGCTACCGCCCGTTTTGTCTGTTTTTTGCAAATTTTTGTACTTTTTGACAATATTTTGCTATTTCTAATATTATCTGAATAAAATTTTATACTTTTTGACTGTTTATGACCAAATGTTGAGTTTTTTTTGACAATGTTTTGATATTTCTTAACCAAATTTTTGTTCAACACTAAAATTTACTATTTCTGAAATTTTATAAATAAAATTTTGAACTTTTTAACCGTTTTTAGCATTATTTGATTCTATTTAGCTAGATTTTGCTATTTTTGAAATTTCATAAAATTTTTACACTTTTTTAACAGTTTATGACCGCATTTTGCTAGTTTCTGACTTTGTTTAATACTTCATTACTACCGTAATTTTGCACTTAATAATAGTTAATAACTATTTTCAAACATTATGGTCAGATTTTGCAATTTTTAACATTTCATAAACAACATATTGCACTTTTTAACCATTTTTGACCGGATTAAGAAAATAAATTAGAATTTTTTTATATTTTAGCTTTTCATTAATAGAATTTTGCAGTGTTTACAGTTTATGGTGAGTTTTGGTATTATATGATATTATATATATATTTTATGAAAAGAATTGTGCACTTTTCAATAATTCTTGATATTTTATAGTTGAAAATTGCTGTCTTTGATTTTGTTTATAACTAAATTTTGTAATTTTTGACTTTTTGACAATTTTGTTATTTTTAATATATTATAAATAGAATTTTACACTTTTCAAACGTTTTTGAAAACATTTTTGACTTTTTGTGCATAAAATTTTGCACTTTTTGTTAGTTGACAAGATTTAAAAAAAAATGTCAAAATTGTGTACGGTTTTTTTTTTAAACCACTGATAGGTTTTTTTTTGGGTTAATCTCAAAAATCCTAGCTACGCCAATGTTAGTGGTTCCAGGTTTTAAAATAAACGTGCTTGTATGCTTTTTCGCATTGTAATCTTTTCTTTGCTTACGGGTAACTACCCTACTGTCTTTGTTCAGCTTACTATGTCTCTCTTGTGATTATTTGCTAATTCTCCGGATAAACTCGTCAGTTACGAAAAAAAATGCTTTTTACAAAAAACTTACTGTTTGGGGTTGGGATTTGGCCGGAAGTTAGCCGAAGCGGAGAGATTACGGAGACCGATTTACTCTCAACAAAAAAATTTTAACACGGTCTAAAAAAAATTACAAAATTGTAAAAATAAAAAGTGAGATAATAAGGCAAGGTAACAAACTTTTCTGGTATAAATTCTTTTACATTTTTATAATGACCATCATCTAATGATAAAATTAAATTTGAAACTACAATAACCTAACCTAACCTAACCTAACTTAACCTAAAACAAATTATTTTAAAATAATACTACTAATAAAAAATATTTATTTTTTAATTAGATTGGTATTTGATATCCACCAAAAACCATCTCTTTAGTAGTTTTTCGCATATTACTAGGATCAATATGTGCTAATCTCTGATCTTCTTTAATAACAACTTTTAAATATGACATCTCCTCTAATATTTCTTTAGTAATTGGAGTATCTGGTGTTGGAAGCAATCTCATTAATTTTTTTCTCAATTTATTTTGCTTTTCTGGATGTTTTGCTAGGAAACATAATATTGAAGCTGTTGTTTTTTTATAAACATTGAATGATTTTTTGTGCATATTAGGCACAATTTAGTATCTAGACTAGATATAGAAACCCTGTTGTTAGAAAACTACAAGGGTTTTGCTATAAATTCAAAGATTGAAAGCAGTTTCTATAGTCTACTACCTACAAAATTAAAGCCAACAAAAAAAATGGTTACAGACTTAACCTGCTATGAGATCATAAATGAAATTTAAATATATTAGTTTTACAACATTACAAAAGAGTTGCTTTTATGGTCTTATTCATAGCTGGTATTAGAACCAGCCAACTCTTTGAACAAAAAATTTATTTTATCAAGCATGATTTTGTCTGAACTAAGAGATGAAAAATGTCTTAACCTAACCTAATTAAAAAAACTGGACAAAATTAGAAAATTCTTTAAACTATTTTATAAAGTACTAAATAGCAATTACAGTTTTAGATCAAAATATTTATTAAATATCAATTGCAGACTAGCATAATTAATAATACTTAATTTACATTTCTAATAATATATCTTTTTCTTAATCATAAACATAATAATTATATAACAAATTTTCACAATATTTTTATTCCTTAATTTGCTTAACTTGTATCTTCAGTGGTCCTTCAATACCATACAACATAACCATTCCAAATTTCATATCTGGATGAGGCCATTCCATGTAGAAGTTCCTTACAATCTAAATAAAAAATAATTTGTTAAAAAATATACAAGAAAAAAATTAATAAAGTACAGAGTAGTACAAACGTATCATAAAAATATTCTCTTTTGATGTTGTATGATGCTGCATTTAAGAATTTATTATCAATTTTTAACTATAGCTTAAGATAATACTGTCAAAACAAGTCTAAAATTAATTAAATATTTACTTAAATTTAAAGTATGAATTATTTATTTCGAATTTTAAAATGGACTTACTTAAAAAGTATAAAACATACATTTACCTTGGCAAGAACAATTTGTATTTCCAATAAAGCCAATCGTTGTCCAATACAAGATCGAGGTCCGAAACCAAATGGCATAGTAACAAATGGGTTTGTATTCTTATAAGACAAGTCGCCTGTTGTTGTTTTTAACCATCTTTCTGGTATAAATTCCTTTGCATTTTTATAATGTTCTTCTTTTAATGATAAGTTCAAACTTGGAACTACAACATTTACCTAAAATATATTAATTTGCATAAGTTAATAAATTTTTATTTTGTATTCCACTTACACCAACTGGTATTTGATATCCACCCAAAACCATCTCTTTAGTTGTCATACGCAAATTACCAATAGCAATAGGTGCTATTCTCTGTGCTTCTTTAATAATAGCTTTTAAATAAGGCATTTCTTCCAATAATTCTTTAGTGATTGGTGTATCTGGTGTTGGAAGCAATTGCATCAATTCTTTTCTCAATTTATTTTGTATTTCAGGATGTTTTGCTAGGAAATATAATATTGAAGCTGTTGTTTTGCCTGTCTGAAAATAATTAACTTAATTAAAAAATAAAAATAAAAAATGTAGTTTTTAACTGATTTTAAATGGTTTGTACCTACTCCAAACATAACTTGGCCGCTTAATGCATTTCTGCGTTTTAGCATATTTTTTGGAATCACAATTTTTTTTAAATTTTGAGATAACAAATAATTAGAAACAAACCATAACTATTAAATTTGTTGATATAACTTACGGTATCTATTCCAGCGCTTAACATATCTAATGTCATCACCATTGCAACAGCTTTATCTTTTTTCAGAAGTTTTTCAAAAGCACTTTTATCTTGTTCAGGTTTACTATCGTAATTGACATCTTGTTTTATCTTCTCGGCTGCTTCATCAATGTATTTTAGAGATAAACTAAAAGTAAGTAAGTAAGTAAGGAATCAGTAAATCAAAATAAATTTTGTTAAATGGTAATTAATAAAAAAATTATCAACTCACTTGGTAAAATAATCTTGATATTTAACAAATTTCTTAAACATGGCCATATTATATTTCCTGTACAAACTTCCAATTGGTCTGTAATCCAAAGTAAGCATCATTTTAAAAATTTCCACCATATAGTCTACCATTTTCTGACTTTCCGCGTTAGGATTTTTATCTAAACATCCTAACCTTCTATCTAAAGCAACTACACCAATAGATTCAAAAGCCCATTTATTTAATTCATTATCAAAATCCGCGGGCATTTCACCTAAAGGATTTTGCTTTGCTAAATCTTTCATGCGTTCTATGAAATCAGATGCAACTTCATCCATAGAATGTACATATTGCAAAGCAGTTCGTGGTTGCATCAAAATTGGGTTTACTTTTGAACGGACGTTTTGCCATGTTTCACCATGCCTTTAATTAATGAGGATTATTTAATGATTTTATTATTTAATTAGAAAATTTACGAATTTAATAAGCTTCCAACATTTCCAAAAATATCTTTCCTGATGATGTTTCTGTAGTGTCCAAGAGAGTAAAAGCCATCCCTTACAGGCCACGGTCCTTCATTTCTAAACATCTATAAATTATTAATTAATGTTTGTTTTTAATTTTGTGATATATCTTACCTTTTCAATTTCTTTAGGATCAAATAGCATTACGTAATCACTGATGGGACCTAATTTTCGTAAGCCTACAATGCTTCCATATTTTTCGTTCATTCTTGAACATAATAATTTTTATTAATTATAGAATTAGTTGATTTTTTTTATGAAAAAAGAATTGAAATGGTCAATTATAGTTGCTTTAAATAAAGATTATTGCAAATCTTTATTTAGGTCTTGAACTGTGTAAACTAATGAGGACAATAATGAAAACTCAATTAAGGTTTTAAAATTATCACCAAAAATTAAAATTTTTACAAGAAATTCCAATTTTATGTTTAGTTAGTATTTATATAATATTGCATTTATTTAATTATTAAAAATTTATTAAAAATTTATTTGATAACGATTGCAATTATAATAATCTAATAAAACTTAAAGATAGAACAGATTGGTAATCTTTACATTCAGACATCAATCAAATATGTATTTTTAACTCACCTTTTATTTTGACCAACAAAATCCAATCCACTCATTTCCCCAATGAAAAATCTCCAAATATTTCCAACAATTGGAGCTGGTTTGGGTCCAGGGATAGTTTCATATGGTTTAGCTTCGTCCCATCCTTCAGGTTTTACATTAACCTGCTTCTTTGTCATATTTTTGTGGTTCGCTTCTTTGTTTACGGTAACATCTTGCGAATACCATCGCGGATGCGATAGTGGAGAAATTTGTCGAACCGTTCTGACCAACATATTTGATAACAACTAAAATTCAATAATAAAGATCACTTAAAATTAATGCAGATAAGAGTAAACTGATAAGGTTATTAAATTAAATACTTAGGGAGAGATTAGGATGATTTGCATATTTACTACCAGAAATTAAATTTAAAAAAAATAATTATTACATTTCTATTTGCTATATGAAAATAAATCAGTACAACGTTGTAAATAAAGTATTATAAATAAATATATAAAAGAACTTACCTAAATTAAATTTTATCTATCTATGTTTTGACTATTAGATCACATAATTTTATTTTACAGCAGCTGAACAAAATATTTACTTTTGTATGACACAATTACATCAATTGAATATACATTTTGCGCTGCTGTGGTGTGGGTCGATTATAACTTATCTTACACAGTTATTTGATGTTGTTTGAATTCATGTTTCAAGGATACTGATGTTATGAATGTACAGTAACCTGACTAATCAACATTTATTATTTTATATTACTTCATGATAGGTGTTGTGTCACGTGGTTTAATTATTTTAAACTTGACTGCTTTTTAGTAAATAAATTATTAATAAGCAATTTAATTTAATTAATGTAAAATTAAAAATATGAGCGCTGGATTTAGATTTTTTTATTAACTTGTTACTTATTCCACGGGACATACTAAAGAGACTGACAATGAGTAGATAATTATTATAAGTTGTTTAAGCACGGAGTGGTGGTTGGGAGGATTAGCGTGCGTTGCGTTAGTTATATAAAAAAAATGTACAGGGAGTTTATAAATGAATGGGATTATGTAATCACTTTAAATGTGCCGCTTTTGTTAAATTGTTCACTAAACTATTTGTTTTGACAGATCAACTTTGACAGCTGTCAAGCAAACATATGAAAACATATGTAGTATAGTGGACGATTTTAAAAAGGCGGCATATTTAAAATGATTACATAATCCCATTCATTTATAAACTCTCTGTATATAACTATGTTTTACATTCTTGATAATAATTATGAACTGGAGGTTCACCCACCCGGCCAAATGTTAGTCATAACAAACTTTTGGGCGGGAGGATGGACAGTCCAGTACAAACTACTTAAAGGTAATCATGATTTGGACAAAAGTAAATAGAAAAAGCGGTTCCGGGGCCTTCCGCTCCTCCGCTTCCGGTGTTATAATGTGTATAACAAGTTGTAAAACGTGCCCCTCTACTTTGATGACGTGACAACGTGAGGGCATATACAGGGTGTTTGAAGTATTGTATATACAGGGTGTGTTAAAAATAAATAGTTGTGACGCAAGAACGCCTAGGCATATACAGGGTGTTTGAAGTATTGTACACAGGGTGTGTCAAAAATAAATCCAAGATGGCGACCGGAATTGGTTATCATTATCTTAGAATCAAAAATGGTGACCGGATGTTTGACTTCCGGTGTTGTAAATAAGGCCGTCATTGTACTCAAATGAAAAGTTTCATTGTGTAGGTTACGAATCTGAAATAAAAATGTTTACTTGACTTGCTCCCAACCCTTTTTGACCATACGATACTGATGACGGTATAAACGCCTCTCCATTATGACGCGCGCTGTTATTGTTATTCTAATATGTAATAATAATAATAGTTTACATGGGGGTCTAAAAGTACTTTTTGCAATCGGCCTCCCTACTTTACCAACATTATTTTTGGCGGGAAATTCAAATATTTTGCAATGGCGTTCCTACTTTACCGATATTTTGGTGTGAAATTCAAATGTAGCAAGTTGTGTATATGGCCAAAAGCCAAAACGGCCATTCTTGTCATCATCTTCACATCCTGTCGAGAGGGGTTTGAGTGATTCAGGTGCGGTTGCATACGATATACGCACTCTCTTGTTATACCTCCATAAGAGGCCCTTGTGTGTTAGTGAGAACCAGAAATTGGAAACGTAGGGATGGAAAATATGAAAGGGGAAAATTTCAATGTTTTGTCTCAAGTGTGCGAGTGCAACGCGCAATACCAAAACGGAACAATGACGTGTGGCGTAAGAGGCATCCCAAACAACAGCAGCAGCAGCAGCAGGCAACCCAAACAGCAGCAGCAGCAGCCAGCTGTCGAAAGACTATGTATATACGGGTGTGTCAAAAATAAATCCAAGATGGCGACCGAAAGTGGTAATCTTTATCCCAGAATCAAAAATGGCAACCGGAAGTGCGACTTCCAGTGTTGCAAAAAGAGCCTTTATAATACCGCCCTTCGCGTACGTCCTCCCCCCCCCCCCCACCCCGCTTCTAAGCGATAAATATACAAAAAACTTTCTGGATGGTTTAAAATAAAGAATAGCAACAGCAATAGCAGCAATAGCAATAGCAGCAGCAGGGTTCCGGCAGCAGGCTCCCGGCGGCTTTGCGGCTATTAATGTAGACCTAATTGTTACTCATTAAATATTGGGAGTTAAATTACTTCCTGGTAAGTATAAATTGCTTTTTTCTTAGACAAAGAATCTTGTAACGGAAGAAAATCTTAAATTTTTTTAATAAAAAACACTTGGGCGGGTAGGTGGGGACTCCAGTTTATACTTTTTGTTCATAATCATGATTTGAAGTGACCCAACCACCTTCCTAAGTGTTGGTTATTAAATGATTAAATATTGTCTTGTCTTTCTTAAACAAGAAAACTTTAAAGTTTCTTAATAACAAACACTTGGGAGAGTGGGTGGTTACTTTATTTCAAATTACTCAATATTAATTATGATCTTAACAAACCTTTCTAACCAAGTATTAATCATCAAAAAATTGGATTTATCATCTTCTCATATAGCCTTCCAACGCTTACAAAGAAGAAAAAAATTAATTTCTTGATCAACTTTTAGGCGGGTAGGTGGACATTCTAGTTCAAATTACTTGATAGTAATTATGAAGTGTCCTACCCACATGTCCAAGTGTAGGTCATTAAAAGATTGGATATCACTTTTTCTTCCAACGCTTGCAAAATGGAAACCTTCAAATTTCTTGATAACAAATACTTAGGGGGGTGAATGGGCATTTCAGTTTAAATTACTTGCTGGTAATCATGATTTCTAGTACTCCACTTACTCGCCCAAGTGTTGGTCATCAAAATATTGAAAATCACTATCTCCTTACACAATAAGATTTCTAGTGCTTTCAAAAAGGAAACCTTAAAAATTTTTAGAAGAAAGATTAGTTTACGCTTTTTTTTTAGATAAAGAAATTTCTAACTTTTGCAAAAATCTTGATAATAAACACTTGAGCGGGTGGGGAAGTCATTTTAGTTTAAACTACTTGCTGATAATTATAGTTTGGAGTAACCGTCCCACCCACTTAAGACTTGGTTATCAAAAGATTGGATATTACTTCTCTTTTTTTAGTCAAAGACACTTTAACGTTTGCAAAAGGAAACCTTAAAATTTCTTAATATCAAACACTTGGGCGGGTGGGTGGACAGTCCAGTTTAAACTACTCGATAATAATTATGATTTGGAGTGACTCACTTACCCGCTCAAGTGTTAGTCATCAAAAGATTGGATATTATCTCCTTTATTTTAGGCAAAAAAAAATTTTGCAAAAAAATGTATAACAAAGTTTTGAGCGGTGACACTTTAGATCAAACTACTTGATGGTAGTTATGATCTGGAATGGCCCAGCCACTTACGTTAGTGTATTAATTATCAAAAGATTGGATTCATTATCCCCTCCTTTAACATAAAAACTTCTAACGCTTGCAATAAAGAGAAACTTTTATGCTACTATCACACTATCACACAAACTGTCATGGAATATATGCTAGTTTAAGAACATTTTATGGCACTTGCTGCATCAAGAACATTTAAAAACAGTTCATCGTTATTTTATGGTTTATAGAATACCTTGTGATAGGTCAAGATTATTGTAAAATTTTGGAAACACTTTATAAAAGTTCAAAAACATTTTATGATATTTTAAGAACATTTTATAGCATTTCAAAAACATTTTGAAATAGTTTAGCGGTGTTTTATGATTTTTAGAAGATTGTATAATTTTGGAAACACTTTTTAGATGTTCAAAAATTTTTTATGGCATTTGTTGCAATTCAAGAAGTTCATTGTTACTCAATGATTTTTACAAAATTTTGTGATAGATCACTGATATTGTATTATTTTGGGAACATGTTCAAAAACATTTTATGTTAGTTTACTTAAAAAAAAAAATAGAAAAGTTTAATGTTAGTTTATTATTTTTAGAAGGTTTTGGGATAGGTCAAGGTTATTGTATAATTTTGGAAACACCTTATGAATGATTATTTTATGGCACTAGTTGCAACTCAAAAACATTTTGAAACATTTCAGTGTCATTTTGTAATTTTTAAAAAATTTTGTTTTAGGTTACGCTAGTTCTATAGTTTTAGGAACACTTTATGAATGCTCAATATTATTTTATGATAGTTTAAGAACATTTTGTGGCACTTGTTTTACTTCAAGAATATTTGGAAACAGTTCAGTTATTTTATGATTTTTAGAAGATTTTGGAAACACTTTATGGATGTTCAAAAACATTTTATAAAAGTTTAAGAACATTTTATAATATTTGTTGCGACTCAAGAACGTTTTGACACAGTTTTGTGTTATTCTATGTTTTTTAGAATATTTTGTGATAAGTCAGAGTTATTGTGTAATTTTGGAAACACTTTATAAATGTTCAAAAACATTTTATGATACTTTAAGAACATTTTATGGAGTTATTTTATAAATTTTAGAAAATCTTGTGACAGGTTGGGCCATAATTTTGGATGCACTTTATAAATGTTCGAAAACATTTTAGATAGTTTGTGATCATTTTATGGCACTTCAAGAACATTTTAAAAGTGTTCTTTATTTTTTCTTGATTTTTAGAAAATTTTGTGACAAAGCATTTTATTACTTTTGTGGAAATTCAAAAAAAAAAGTTAAGCCAGTTTAATACTATTTATATGTGGAAAGTGAGGTAAAAACGTGCCTCATCAGAGAAAAAAACAATATCATCTTGAGGCAACGCAGCAAGCATGTTTTTACTAGCGAGTTATCTGGCTTTAAAATCACGTGGCTGCAATTCTTGGACGACAACCAACTTATAGGAGTGCAAATGAAGATTTTCATACGCAATTTGTCGAATAGAACGCCTCGATATGTCATGGACACCTGCTTGTTTCCAAATTGAACGCATGGGAGATTGTTGAATTGCAGCTCGAACCTAACCTAACCTAACCTAACCCGAAGGCACTTATAGATTTGCATTGTGTTTTTTTTACCACTTTTGCGTTGAAATCTTCCATTATTATTGTTATTTTTTGCTTTGGAAAGTTTCTTCTTCTCTATTGTTGTTTCTAATTTGTCTTTCATGACTGGTTAAACTTTTGCTTTCTATTTCATGTCTTGTTTTGCTACTTTTACATTTTTTATCTTGTTTTAGTTGTTTCTGTTAACTAGGTTGTAGTCGATAATTCATTTTTCTTTTTTGGTTGGTTGTGTTCTTGTGTATTTGTGAATTTGTCTGTTTCCTTGTTGTGACCTCTACTACGTAATAATTCATATTATGAAATAATCTTACATCTGTAAAAGGTTTCATTGGAGCCAAAACTAGTAATGTATTTGTAAGAATAAATTTGTGATAAAAAATACAGAAAATTGTACAAACTAGCAGTTTTTAAACAACTTTTTTGTGTAAACCAAATTGACAATAGTTGCAGGCAAAACATTGTAAAATCAAAATATGTGATTTAAGGCTAGCCATGTAAAGATAGATTAGCAATTGGAGTATTAACATTTATATTAAGCAAATTTTATCAACTACTATCAAAGAAAGTTAAAATCCAAAATTATGAATACTTTTGTTGCTTTTACGTGGCGAGATCATAAAAATATCTTATCCTAGTCTAGATTGTTAGTCAGCAAACTGAAAAACAAAAAAATAGCCCGGGCATATATATTCTTTATGCAAAGTTGTGTAAAACGCAAACGATCTTTACAATTCCACTATTTATAAGGACGCGTTCTCTATATGTGTAAGTAAGTAATCAAAGATGTGAATGAGATCTTTTGCACTTGTAAGAATAAATTAAGGCATAATGATAATGTTGCTTACTATATCAAAAATAAACGTCAAACAGATTTGCTAAATTGCTTCTGTTGCTGTCCACAAAGTTATAAAAAACTGTTAGACATTATTGGGCATTAAAATTGACAATAACTTGCTTTTTGGATGAACATAGAGACAAAACTCTCAAAAACAAACTTTTTTTTTAAGATAACTTCCAAAAAATAAAACTTTTGCTAACATTTGGTCTTACAATCATAGCTCAAAAATGTGTACAAAAGCTTATTCAAGCTAGCGGTAATTCTCCGCATCGTCCGGTTATTCCCCTGCTTTGTCCAATAGTAAACAACACAAGTCGCTCTTTTATTTTAATATCTAACACGGCCATTCTGACAAATGTTTCGTTCTCGAAACATTCCTGCGTTGGGGGACTAATTTTCTAGAGATCTGCAACACCGGAAGCAAAGTCCAAATTGGAAACAAACTCCAAACTTTACTCTTCCAGAATCATTAAACAGAATTAGTACATTTAGTAATTTCCTTAATAATATTTTAAGTTATAAGTATAACAACAGACATCCGGGTCTTAAGCTCGAATCTTTATAAAAGCAACGGATATCCAAATTACAAACTTGAGTTCTGATAGAAGCACTGGACATACAGGTCATATGTCTGAGTGCTGATAAAAGCACCGAACTCCAGGTCACAAGCCCAAGTTCTAATCAAATTACCGGACACCCAGGTCACAAGCCTGAGTTCTGATAAAAACACCGGACATCTAGGTCACAAGGCTTAGTCATAATAAAAATACCGGACATCTAGGTTACAAACCTCAGTCCTGATAAAAGCACCGGACATCCAAGTCACAAACCTTAGTCCTGATAAAAACACCGGACGTCCAGGCCACAAACCTTAGTCTTAATAAAAATACCGGACGTCCAGGTTACAAGCCTTAGTCCTGATAAAATCACAGGACGTCCAGGCCACAAGCTATAGTCCTGATAAAAACACCGGACGTCCAGGCCACAAGCCTTAGTCCTGATAAAAACAAATCACAAACACTACATTACTATAGTTTTAACAGCAATCAATAATCAAACCACACTCACCTGTATCACTAATCTCATCGAGTTCACTCTTATCTATTAGTAATGTTAAATCATCTGCTGACCATTCTCCTGGTCACACTGGAAGTTGATTTTTTGAACACTTCATTAGTTTTGATGATCCGACCTTGGACACAATAAAGCGATCATTCGGAGCCACCTCGACAATCTTGCAAAGTCCATTAAAATGATCAACCAATTCCCAGAATTTAACCTTCTTCGATAGAGTAATACAAAATCTCCCAACTTTAAATCAAAAAGTCACGCCTTCTAGCATCAAAATATTTACGCTGGTTTTCTGAATTTTTTTAAATTCTTTTTTAAATTTTCTTTTGATCCTGAGAACAATACGATTTTCTATTGAAATGTCATTTAAAATTGCATCAATTACAGGAATTATGCCTTCAATTCTTAATAATAATTCTCGTGGTTTTATGTTGAGTTATATTTAACGTTAATTGAATTTTCCATAAGCATTTCGACCATTCTGATTTGACCTTGTTCATCATAAACCTACATTTAGCCAAATTCAGCAAAACCCCAGTTTTTTCTAATGCAATAAGAACTAACCTTAAGACTCCAAACTTTCAGGAAAAGATAAAGATAGAATCAAAACTTCGTCCATAGGTACACGAGTCAGAAACTGTCTAAAGTGACAAACTGTCAAAAATATAATTTATAAACCAAACTGTCAAAAACGGGCATATCATTGACACAAATCACAAACTGTCAAAAGTAAGAACTAATGTTTTACTGATTATGTATTTTTATTAAAACTTGTTAATAATAAAATTAACTCACATATGATTTTACATACAATTGCTGCTCAATACTGTAATTTGCACTACTGGTGTGTCGTTTGCAAACTTTAGTAAACTAACCAATTCGAACCAGGATATCGTTGGCAGACGGATCTTTCGGCTCGCACTAACTCTGATTCTTGTTGGCTTAGTCCCATGATCCTGTCTTGATCCAAAACAGGGTGGATTGCAAGACGCATTAAAAATATGTTAACAATACTGCTACCAAAAATACAAACCAACATTGACAGTCTATTTTACACAAAAGCAATACTAACTTCTTATTATACGTTAGCAATTATTACTATCAAATGTTACTTCCAGATGTTCCACCTAGCAGGCGCAACAGTTTTTCAAATCACAAACAATATATATGACGTAACAATCGCTCAAATCGCACAAATCACTTCATTGTGCCGATTCGAATAAACCGAATCACCAAGGCAAACAAAAGTTCTCATCAATCGCATTTTTTTATAGCATTGCGATTGATATTGTATTGCTTAGCTTCATGCAAAAACTTACTCAGGTTTTTGTTTACACGTATATCATCAACTTTAAAATTGACCCATGTATGTTCACTCGGCTGCAACCGTTCATACCACTTCTTAGCATCGCCTAATAAAAATGGGGCCGATCTGATTCTTTAATGCGTAAATACTTTCACTCATTCGAGAAAATAGTCCATTCATTTGTTACATAAATAAATTTTTCCATTTTGTTTTATATTATTCAGCAGTAATCCCACTTCTGATGTTAGTTTAATTAAAATATAACTTAAATAAAACAATTGTTTATCAAACTCAAACGGTTGTATTTACTAAGTTTAATTAACATTAAATGTATTAATAATAAACGGGGCTGCGGTCGCTAAGAAACGATCCTCACCCTAACACGTGTGAATTTTCTTTGCCGCATACCCGTGGGAAACATTATTCAAGCTAGCGGTAATTCCCCGCATTGTCCGGGTATTCCCTTGCTTTGTTCAATAGCAAACAACACAGGCCGCTCCTTTATTTCAATATCTCTAACTATATCTAGTCAATAATACTTGTCAGTGAAAAATTACAGAATTTTTTTAATAATCTTTGAATAGCATAAACGCCAATTATTATTTTGTCAAAATCAATTGTAATACTGTAGCTTGAGACTTTTTTTATAGTGTTCATGTTTGTTACGAGCGTAAGCACCCTTTTTGTATGTTTGTGGTGTGTGATAATAATTCTACACAAACATGCGGGACCACCAGTTTAACGTAAAATCCGAACCACACCACTAAGGGCTTACTAGATAAATACTTTGATAGTTTGCCGTTGCTTTGCAAAGGAAACAACCGCATCAAACCCAGGATGCCTGTTGGACAGTATTTGCACTAGACCATTGATCTACGGTTACTAGTAAATATTTATTACAACTTGGTTAGAAAACATTACTGACACATTTTTTTGTCAAATTTATTAAACCAAATAGTCGATTATTATAATTAATTAAAAAAATTTAGTACTAGAATACAGTAACTTTATTTTAGAAGATAAAAACTGTTATGCACTTATTGGTAAAGGTATATGCATACTAGTAACTTGAAAAATTGTTTATGGTTTAGACTTTAAGAAGTTTACAAAAAAAATGTGAAAGATCTTCAAAGCCTTACGTAACAAGATAGTCCCGATACCCGATATCCATGGTGAGAACGGGCTCTAATATTTTATCAAGGGAAAGGCTAAAGGAGTTGGACAGCTTGGAACTCTAATGCGGGAAGCATTAGAGTTCCTCTCTGGACGGGGAGTCTAGAGAGGACGATGATATGGAGCGCGTTGAAAGGGTTGAAAGAAAGGTTGAAAACTTTTTGGCAGGCTTGGACGACGACACCTTATTGAACATGGCTTGATTTGCACCAGATTCTGACGGTATTCCAAACAAAGTTTTAAAATCTATCTTTCACAAAGCAATAATGGTTCTGACCAATATTGCTAATGTAATCATGGGCACTTCCCAACAGTTTGTAAAATCTTCTACGTAATCAACATCCCAAAATCTGAGAAGGACCAAAAGTTTAGTCAAAACTACCGGTCAATCAGTCTCCTATGCACCTTGAGAAAAGTAATAAAAAGAGTAATCTCAAATAATAGTCAAAAACACTTTGATGTAAATTTTGTTTTCTTTATTATTATAAAGTACTGATAATCGTTTTCTTTGTTTTTCAAGTACTTTACAACTATTCTCATCTTCCCATTTGGGTACCTTATTTACCATATGTTTAGCCGGATTATCACTGACTGATTGACTTGGTTTATCCGTTAATGCTAAAATTGCTTTTAAGTAAATCCGATAACAATAAATTTTTCTGTTGAAGTTTTTCACCCAAACTTAAACCACCACTTTGTTTCAATAAAGCTTTAATGTCGTGCACTGTTGGTGTAGAAGTTGTTGTAGTTCTTGGCTTTTTTCTACAAACTGTTGTTGGTTCTTCATTAACTTCTTCACTACTGAATTGTAGCGTAGCTGATACAGTTCCTGCTGAATTATCCGGTTAATATATTGGGCTATTGCGGCGTCTATTGTATGGTCGTTTGGGGCTTTCAGCTTCCATTTCTTGCCATGTGTCCCGATTTTTATCGAGCCTTATAGGGCAGCGTCTTGGACGGACCTGGATATCGGTTTCGTTATCGTTGATGATTTGTAGTCTAAGTTTGCGTTTCCTTAAACGTCTGCGTTTTTGTACTTCTATGCTTGTTTCTTGAATCATGTGTTGTTGTGTTGCTACCCATCCGCTTGTTTCTATTGGTTGTTGACTGCTTTCCATTGCTGGAATAAAAAAATTGCTATTAGATTTGTAAAGTTTATGAAAAATAGACAATATTGCAATATTAATGATTTTGGCGCAATCGTTGAATACTTTTTTAGTTGTATTGTGATCATGTTTTTATATACTTCCGACGATGTATTAAAACATATTTAACTTTCAAAAAATGATTTAAATTTGTGGATTAGTTGTGCAAGGTACAATTAATTTTTTGGCGCAGTTGTTATGAGATATTGATACTTAATTTAGCGCAGTTGCTATGAGAAGTTGAATATTTAACTTGGGCGATGACGTTGAATTCTGATTATGTATTAAGCTCATTCAACTACTAGAACGGCTAAGTTTGGAGAATATAGTGGATGGATTTGAAGCCTAATTAATTGATTTTGGTCATGGTTTCTAATTGCTTTGCAAAGGAAGCGATCGCATCAAAATTATATTATGAAGCTGCCTGAAATTGAACCCAGTTTCCTCAACAGTCCTTGCACTAGAACATTTGCGATTTGAGTTTGATCGGTATTGTTGTGGCCACTAAATTTTAGGACAGGCTACATCGCCAAAAATATGTTCCTTGCAATGGCACATACATTCACATTTCACCGACCAGAGTGGACGCTGTCATTGTCTCTAATTTTATTGTCCGACCAGCAGAACTCAATAGGGCAGCTGGCTGGTCCATCTGTTCTCTTGTGAAACGACGATATTTGTGCAGCTGTGGAAGAGAAAACGAACCCTTGCGCAGAAAAGCATGATCGCTTTTAAGAAAAAGATTGTCATTGCTACCGCAAAATTTTTAAGTTACAAACAACGATAATTGGAGAGGGTTGCATGCCCTTTTTTTCTTTAAACCAACGGTGTTCCCCAAGGATCAAATATTAGCGCTACCTTTTTACGATTGCGCCGAACGATATTGCAGCTTCAGTGTAGATAAATCCTTGTACGTCAACGATTTGGTGATCTACATGGCAGGAGATATCATAGCTGCCATATCACGTCAACTCTAGATAATCATAGACAAAGTGACTAAAGAGGCCGAGGAGAGAGATTTTTGTTTCTCTACAACAAAACTTTGTGCGTGCATTTTTGCTACCTTAGAAGACGACACCGCCACCCGCGTTTGTTTTGCGGGGTTCTAGAATCATGTGCGTTGAAACAGCCGTTTTCTTAGAGTTTGTGCTCGATTAGACTTTTTCTTTTTATATTGCTAAATTGGTTACAAAGTGCAAAAAAGGTCTTGAACGTGATCAAGTGCTAGGCCAACATGAACTGGGGTATGCGGACAGAAGTACTGTTACCATTGTACAATGCCCCGGTTTTGTCTAGAATCGACTATGCCAACGCAAATACAGACTCAGGCTTACCTTAAATTGACCTGTGTGCGTCTGAACCTAGGAATTTTAAAAGAGTTAACTATCTAATGGTATTTGAGGTTGGCTCTGGCTAGTTTTCACCCTGGCTGATGCGGGGGTAAATGCTCGTTTAGAGCAATCGAGAAATTTCTAATCAGACTTTGCAGTTGTACACGGACGATTTTAATATGGATCTGGGAGTCCGAAATGTCTTTGTCTTAGACGGTACGGCCCATTCATAGTTCTAAAAAGCTTCTGTATATACCGCAGAATTATATGCATTACATAAAGTTTTGCTATACTCTGAGATGTAGATGGAGTTGGAAATGTCATGCCTCACCCCGACCTTGCGCTTGTTTGCGGGGTACTAAAATCATGTGCGTTGAAACACTCTATTTCTTTGGATTCGTGCTTGATGGGACTTTTTCCATTTGAGCACAAAGTACAAGAAATCTTTGAACGTGTGCAAGTACTGAATTCTGGATTTGAGTAGAAGAATGAAAGCCCTTTCTTTACAGCTAACCTACGTGGTTGATGTATGCTAAAACATTGCTTGGGGGGTTTTCCTTATGCTGGCAAGTCAAGCCAGCAATTCTCTAACATGGACTCTCTTGCGTAGAAGAGCTCCGAGCAGGTGCATAGTACGTGTTTGGTCGTTTCTTGCCTATGTTATTTAACCATCGCAATGGAAGCACGCGTGTCTCTGGAACAAACTTCGTACACGTCTATCATCAAACTTCAAATAACGTTTGGATCTTTAATCTAGGAAACGGCGGTTAATTTTTACCTCAGGCGTCTTGACGTTTTTTAAAATCTAACCTCGTATTGGATCACACCGCTACAATAACATTTCGAGGCGTTTGCAAAGAAATATTTTGTAAATTTAGCTCTTTACTTGAACACCGATCTGGCCAGACTGGTCAATTTAGGATGTCTGTCCCACAACCTCACCGCACAGCCTATAAAGCATCTTATCTTAATCATTCCCTTAATTTTGTTTTAAGGTCTTGAACTTTGCGATACTCAACACTGGAGGAAGAAGGAGGTTTGGTCGGTAGGCACTTTTTTTGTAAGATTAAATCCAATACGTTGACAAGTCTTTAGAAGATTTCCTTCCTAAACCATAAAAAAAAATGTCAATTATAAACAAAGAAAAATAAGAATTTATTTTTATAATTAATTTACACTTGACAACACTATTTTAACAAAAAAATTACATTGTCATAAATAAAATTAAAAATGATATTACATTTTTTTGGTAAATATAAAATATTATATGCAATACTTGCATTACTAGACAATAAAGTCCATTGATGACGTCAATAACGCCAAATCTGTTTCATAATTAACATAAATAAAATTGCATGATATCATTATTGCGTAATTTGTTTAACTCGAATCTTCAATGGTCCTTCAACGCCATACAACATTACCATTCCAAACTTCATATCTGGATGCGGCCATTCTAACTCAAAATTTCTTACAATCTAAAAAAAAATATATATATATTTACTACAAAAATTACATAAATATTATTACCTTAGCAAGAATTATTTGTATTTCTAATAAAGCCAATCGTTTCCCAATACACGATCTAGCTCCAAAACCAAAAGGCAAGGTAACAAATGGATTTGTATTTTTATAAGATAAATCGCCGGTTGTTGATTTTAACCATCTTTCTGGTATAAATTCATTTGGATTTTTATAATGATCTTTATCTAATGATAAATTCAAACTTGGAACTACAATATTTACCTAAAATATTTTATTGCATTATTCAAAAAAAATTTAATATACAACAAACTTACACCTGGTGGTATTTGATATCCACCTAAAACTATTTCTTTAGTTGTTGCCCGCGAACTAGCAACTATAATAGGTGCTATTCTTTGTGCTTCTTTAATAACCGCTTTTACATACAACATTTCTTCTAATAATTCTTTTGTAATAGGAGTATCTGGTCTTGGAAGCAATCGCTTTAATTCTTTTCTCAATTCATTTTGCTTTTCTGGATGTTTTGCTAGGAAATATAATATTGAAGCGGTTGTTTTGCCTGTCTGAAAATATAAATTGTCTCAAATTTTGGTTTATATTGTGATTAGTCAATAGATATTTTCTTAAATGATTTAAAATTAATTATTTCAGATTTAGGGTGGTATTATATTATTAAACTATTATTAGCTTATAATATTTAATTTTTTAATAACGTTTCAACATTAAAGAAAGCAACGTTAGCTATTAAAATACAAATATATTAATAAATTATAATTTATAGCTTGCATATAAATTATAAACATTCTTAATTTGTTGATATAATTAAATTTACATACAGTATCTATTCCAGCGCTCAACATATCCAAGGTCATCACCATTGCGATAGTCTTATCTTTCTTTAAAAGTTTTTCGAAAGCGCTTTTATCTTGTTCAGATTTACTATCGTAGTTGACATCTTGCTTTATCTTCTCAGCTGCTTTATCAATGTGTTTCAGAGTTAAACTAAAAAAATATTATTTAAATTTAACAAATAATATGTTTATTGTAAATTGTCATTCTACTCAGTGTAAGACACATACACTGTGTTTTAGGGTATGCACCTTTCATCAGTGTTTGGAGAAACAATTTATATAAAATCATAAAAATTAATAATAATAACTACAAAATTTTGGACTTAAAATTATTGTTTAAATTATTAACTTACTTTGTGAAGTAATCCTGATATTCAACGAATTTTTTAAAAATACCAATATTATATTTTCTGCAAAAAATTCCATACGGTCTGAAATCTAAAACTGCCATCATTTTAAAAAGTTCTACCATGTACTCCACCATTTTTTGACTCTCTGCGTTAGGATTTTTATCTAAACATCCTAATCTTGTATCCAAAGCAATTACACCAACAGATTCAAACGCCCATTTGTTTAATTCATGATCAAAATCTTCGGGCATTTCACCTAAAGGATTTTGCTTTGCTAAATCTTTTATGCGTTCTATAAAATCAGATGCAACTTCATCCATAGATTGAACGTATTGCATAGCAGTACGTGGTTGCATCAAAACTGGGTTTACTTTTGAACGAATATTTTGCCATGCTTCACCTTGGCTAAAATTAATTAGTAATTTTATCTCACTATCAAACTTATTAAATACTTACGAGCTCAATAAGCTTCCAACATCTCCAAAAATATCTTTTCTAATTACACTTCTGTAATGTCCCAGAGAGTGAAAACCATCTCTGACTGGAAAAAGTCCTTCGTTCCTGTACATCTGTTAATTTATTATTAATAACTAATTATATTAATGTTTTGAATTTTATAATTTACCTTTTCAATTTCTTTGGGCTCATATAATATTATCAAATCTATTATAGAACCCAACTTTTTCAATCCCACAACACTTCCATATTTTTCACGGAGCCTAGAATAAAGATTATATTTACTAAACGTATAATTAAAAGCTGATAAGTACTTTGTCAATCAATTAAGTTATTTTATTTTTATTTAAAGATTAAAATTAATAACACTCCTTATTCAAATTTAAATATGAGTTATCAATTACTTAAAATTAAATGTTAGTTAGTAAATAATACTTACATTTTATGTTGTTTAACAATATCAAATCCACTCAATTCCCCAAAGATCAATCTCCAAACATTTCCAATAATAGGTGCTGGTTTGGGTCCGGGAATAGCGTCATATGGTTTTGCTTCATTCCATCCTTCAGGCTTCTTTTCTGTGGTTTCTTTAATTGACGATACATCTTGCGCATACCAACGCGAATGCGATATGGAAATTTGTCGAACCGTTCTGACCAACATATTGAACTACAAATAATATCTATTAATAAATAATGTTATTTTGTGAAGTTAATGATAAGATGCGGTGCTCAAAATAATCAACTTTAGATAATCTATTTTTATAAACAAACATTAAGTAATTATAATTAAGCAAACTCATTCCTAACAATTTTAATTAGTTGCTATAGAATAAGGAATTAATATCATACTATTATTTAAAATTAATATTAAAATAATTAAATATTAGTATAGAATTTATCAAAATTTAATTAAAGTTTCAATTGAGTTAAAACAAGATAATTCCTGCTTTATTTTATTAAATTAGTATAATGTAATTATTTATTAACTTACTTAAATATATGTTTTATCACTAATCTGTGAAATATTCGATCACATAATTTTATATTAAAATATATATTACTATTCTTATTAATATAGTATATCAATACACGAACTATTATTTATAATTTTGTGTAGCAACAATGATTCAATGGAGCGTTTAAAGTGTGCTACTGGCATGAAGGTCGATTGACTACTGAGCATCTAACGTTGTTATTTAATTTTAGTTGTTTTGTTGCGAAATAGTAGCGTTACCAATTAATGACATTAATTATTTTATCATTTGTATTAATGTTGATATTTTGAAAGTGGAACAGACAATTTAGTAGTTTTTTGAATAGTTTTAACTTTACTATGAGAATTTTATTGATATTTTGAAATTAATTGAATTTAACTATACACGTTCACATTGAAGACGATATAAGTAGTCCTTGATGGTTGATGACGGTGGTTCTTTGGCTGGTGTTATGCCAGAGATAGTTATTAGTAAAAAAATTGGGTTAGTGCTGTTTATGTTTTGTTTTTCTTGCAAAATCTATCCTTCCTATTCCTGGATAAATATGCTCCCTCAGGCTAGCTCAATGGTGTAGTATACTGCCGGGTCTTATTGGGACTAAATTCATGTTAGCAGATCTTGGTCCTGGGTGTTGTTTTGTTTTGGTGGTAGCAAAGTCGATGTTAGGGCTTGCGGTGGAACTGGCTGGCAAGTTCTGATGTGTTGCAGGTCCGGGTCTACAATGATTCAAACACGGCACTTACGCGGCGGAGCTTAGAGTACTGTTCTGGAGAGTGGGGTGGCGTTTTTAAGTTGTTGTTGTTTTTTTTTTTTGGGGTGGCCATGGTGGTCCAATTCTACGTAAAGTTTTTGTAGCAAGGAACTTCTGGTTGCTTTGGTCCCGGGGTCCGGTGGTTTTGGGATAGGTTCTCCCATCTGCAGTGGTGGTTGAAAGTTTATTGTTCCTACCCAAAAGTTCTTTCTTTTAGCGTCAACTTGGGTTTGGGTTTTCTTGGCCTCCCGGTCATACCTAAGCTTCTTCTTTTTCTTCTTTTTTTTCTTCTTCTTTTTCCTAGTGTTGTTTTGCAATTTTTGCAACTTTTGCAAGCAACCTTGCCTGCCGAGCGTCCGTCGTCAGTTGCCGGTTTGGTCTGGTCTGGTTGGTTTGCTTTTTCTTTTCCATTTTTTTTTTCAAGTTTTGTGGGGTTTAACAAACTTGCACTCTTCTAATAATAGCGCTGGCTTGAAACTATTGAGGGTAACTTCATTAGGGATCTTCCGTTGATTGCTACCTGTGAAAGTTGCTATGCTCTTTGGGATTTTTTTTTTTTTTTAAGATCGTAGTGAGATGTTGGCCTCAACAAATGGCTCTTGAAAACTAACGCATGGCAATACCTTTCGGTTTTCTTCTTTGCGTAAGTTTTGCTGTTAATTTGTATTAGTCATTGTCTTTAATGTGGTACTAGTTTGAGGTGGGCTGGTTTTGGCCTTGCAAAATTCACGCAGTCTGCTGGCATTGTTTTCTTTTTTCTTCCATTCTTGTGTTATTCAGCCTAGATATTAGCATTGTCTTTAGGTATCTTCTTAGTTTTTTTTATATCTTTATTAACTTCTTCCTTGTTGTATTCTCTTTTTTCATAAATATTTTGTGCAACTCCATTAAATGCATCTCTTTTGGCAGTTTAACTTCTAGTGAAATTTTTGATTCATTTAGGATTAGTTCTTCGTGTCCCCTGGTTGCCAGATATACTCTGACCCTTTCAAAAGTTGCATTTTTTGTCAAGCGTATCTTCCGTTTGGAAATTGTTTAGTCAATTCCGTCAATTTATTTTCCTTGAGCAGTTCTTTCTTTTTCCACCTTATTTCTGCAACTTTTGTTGGTACTAGGGTCTCAGTATATGTTCTTTTCTTGTCTTTCTGTTTATCCTCTATAGCTTGGCAGGCATAGTTGTTTTGACCTTTTTTGTTTCTTTTTTTTAATACTTTTTTCCATATTCTTTTGCTTCCATTTAGTTTCTCGCTTCTTCTTCCTTTGTCTTCTGTGGTTTTTAATTTGAAAGGGTCTTTTTTACTGATAGTTGACTTGGAAAACGCTGTAGAGTTTGTGTAGTTTGCAGAACTACCAAAAGAACTGTTTTGAATAGCATAGTGTGAGAATAAGTGTGCTAGTGTTAATGGTTTTTATGTTGAAAACAAAATTTTTTGTCTTGTAATTCTATTTTGTTATAACTTGGTAAATAATATAAAAAAAGACAGCCAGTACTATTTAAAACTCTTAAAATGCAAGGAAAATAATTTGTAATTATATATTTTATAGTTATTTAATTACTTACTCTAATATTTATTGAACTATCTAAGTTGATTTTATTTTAGAATAATTTTCATATTATACATTATTAATATTAGAAAGTAGAGCTAAAGTCATAGAAATTGACAACTTAAGATGTTAGATTAATTTGACACATGTGAGATGTAAGCAGGTTTCAAACTTTAACTACAGCTTAAGTTGCGTTTGTGCAACCAAGCATTAATGACAAACCACTTACGCTATTCAACTCGTTGATTGCCTACGTTACAAGACCGTAAGTTTAGAATGTTTTCAGTAAAACACGGATTAATTTTTATATTTAAAAAAATAAGTAGTAACAAATACACTAGTTGGGCTTACGTTGTGACCCAATTTGTTATTTTGCTAAGTAGTATTATACATGAATCAACCGTATATTTACACTGCGAATGTCTATGTTTTATCAAATAAAATTAATGTTGACTGATGATGCCATGCATAACCGTGCTAATAAATGTTTATTGCAGGTTTTTATTTAAAACTCTTTTTGCAAAGTTTTTGAGGGGTTACAACCTCACATAATCTTTTCAGGATCGACTATGTTGTTCAGCTATCTTTAAAAGTATCTAGAAAACTGTCCTCTGGAGAAAGCATCACTTTACCGTTTGTGAGAAGTCTCAATAACCTTGTATATAGGGAGCAATTCCGGCGGTAGCAAAGTTAGTTAGGCTACCTTTGCGGTGAGGTTTTGTAGTGAAAAAGATTCTGCAAACAGCATCTGGTCTCCGGTAAGGCTTCTTCTTCTTCTTGTTGTTTTATTTTTATCGGAGATTGGAAAATATAAATGCTATTTTCACTCTTCTTACTGCTATGGTAAATAGTTCTGTTGTATTACATCCGCACTATTAGCAAAACTTTATGAGCCACAACATTTTACGTTTTTTGTTTTCTTTTCTTTTTATTTTTTTCTTCATAAAGATCTGTAGAATTGTGCATTTTGGTCTCCTAGCTACATATCCAAAGAATCTTAGTTGTTTGGTTCTAATACTAGAAAGTACTTCACATTCCTTCTCCATTCTAAACTATAAAAAAGGGCATATGGAACGTTTAAAGCATGTAACCTGGAAAGATACATAATATTATATTATAAAATCCAAAAATTGAAACTCAACATCTTAGACGTCAGTAAAACAAGATGGCCAAGTCATAGTCTAATATCAATAGAGATGTATGATGTATCTTACTGGGAATTAAAATAAACATCACAGACACGGCGTTGCAATTATTGTCTCAAAATATGTTATGATATTTATCACCAACTTTGTTTCTATTTCGGACGGAGTCATATTCTTACAACTGCAGATCAACGGTACCGGCCATTACAAACCTTATCAGTGTGCCTTGCATGATGACAAAAAATAAATTTGATTTATTATTTACTTATAAATATTATAATTACCTTAGCAAGGACTATTTGCACTTCCAACAAAGCTAATCGTTTCCCAATACACGATCTAGCTCCAAATCCAAATGGCAAGGTAACAAATGGGTTTGTATTTTTATAAGACAAATCCCCGGTCGTCTTTTTAACCATCTTTCCGGTATAAATTCATTTGGATTTTTATAATGATCTTTATCTAATGATAAATTTAAACTTGGAATTCCAATATTTACCTAAAACAGAGCATTTTAAATTCAACAAAATAATATTAAATTTGAATAATTTACTCCAATTGGTATTTGATATCCACCCAAAACCATTTCTTTAGTAGTCAACCGTAAAGTAACAATAACAATGGGAGTTAATCTCTGTCCTTCTTTAATAAGAGCTTTCAAATATGACATTTCTTCCAATAATTCTTTAGTGATAGGAGTATCTGGTGTTGGAAGCAATCGCATTAATTCTTTTCTTAATTCATTTTGTTTTTCTGGATGTCGAGCTAGGAAGTATAATATTGAAGCGGTTGTTTTGCCTGTCTAAAAATGTCATTTTTAGAAATTTTAGTTTGATTTTGCTATCACATTTAATTTTATTTTTGTCATTTGTTATTAAATGACAAACACTTTAGCGGGTAAGCAATTCTGGCGTAAATTTTTGTCTTGTTAGTTTCACATTTGCAGAATAAATGTTAGTTGTTGTTAAATCAAAGTAAGAGAAATAGACAATCAATTTGTTGACAAAACACTTGGGCGAGTAGGCGATTCTTGTTCAAGTGTTTGTTATCATAAGATTAGGTTTTTCTTTTATCTGTTTTTACAGTCTTTTTTTTGTTATTTGTTATAACGCGAGCAAAATAGACAATCAATTTTTTGATGACTAACACTTAAGTAAGTAAGCGATTCTTGCTGAAGTATTTGTTATCAAAAGATTGATTTTTTTATTACTTTTGAGTTTTTTTTGTTGTATTATTTCATTTGCAGAATACATTTAGAGCAGTAAGAACATACAATCAATTTCATGACCACATACACTTGGGAAAGTAAGCGATTCTTGATCAAGTGTTTGATTTTTTTTACTTTTTTATTAATCACATTTATAAAATAAATTCCAACTGTTATATGCAAAATAATATGTCAATTGCTATTAAATCAAAAGAAAGTAGAAATAGACAACTAATTTTTTGATAACAAACACTTGGGAGTTTAAGCAATTTTTGCTCAAGTATTTGTTATAATTGTTTTTTTTTATTGTTTTGTTGCTATTACATTTGAGTGCTGCGGACGGCATCGTTATGCGTCAACAGTGAACACCAATAGTTTGCCCATCGAGTTCAGGATGGTTTTTTACTCTTCAGGGAAGGTGCCCTTGCTAACATGCAAGTTCAGGGTGCCAAGGAGCGACTCGGGTCTCTTTTCAACAAACGCCTTGATGACCTCTGGTGGGATGCTGTCCGGGCCTGAAGCTTTGCCTGTTTTTATTTTGTTTCCCGCTTCTACAATCTCTTTTACAGTGATTAGGGGGACATCTCCCGGTTGGAGTTTGATACTCGGCCATACCTGCTTTGGGTGCTTGGGAACTGGTCCTTTGCAATCTGTAACTGGGCGTCGTCAGACAGTTGTATCGGTGAACGCAGTCATAACTTGCTTAATAATGAGTCTGGTAGTAGCATTATTGTGCTGAGTACATGTTTCTCTGTATAATAAATTTTTTCTAGCATTAACTTCTTTTAGGTAAATTTTGATTTCTTGTTCTTTATTCATACTAACACCCAAATGTTCATCATTAAAGTGAATGCTATGTCCTCTAAGTAGGCTATATTTTTTGATGGCTCAGACTATTGCTATTTCTTCTAGTTTGTTAGCAGACTGCCTGTCTTGTGTTGGCATAAGAAATTAAGTGTTGTTTCAATTATTTTTTTTGACATAGTACCGCATCCATTCCGAAGTTATATGCGTCGATTTGTAGCATGTAGTGCAGGCCGGGGCGTAGACGGGCAAGTTTTAGGAGATGATTCATTAAAGTTTTTACATTTTTAATTTCTTTTTTTGGTAACCATTGAAAAAGTTTTTTGTGTTTTGTGGCTCTATTAGTAATGTGGTTACTTGGGCAAATATGACTAAAATATTAACTTTGCTCTTTATCTACCGGGGTGATTCGGAAGTCACCTAATAAGCCGTTGGTCCCATCAACCCTCTTCATACAAGTCGTAAGACTTCTGGGGCGATGTAAAATAGCTGTAAAACGCGAAATAAAGAAGAAATGAATAAGCCCATGGATTTTTTGACTTATTTCTTGTTGGTAGGTCGAAGGGACTCTTGGATTACCTTCAGGTGGTGTTCTATGAGTTTGTTTTCCCGGACGTAATGTTATAACTTAAGTATTTTATCTCTCTTGTCCAAAGGCACATTTTGTAAAATTTTATTTTGGCAGGCGTTCCAATACCTGTTGTAAGTGGTTTAGATGTACACTATTTAGTATACTATAATGTTGTTTAAGTATACTAATACAAAATTGCCTAGCATTTTATTGAGCATTTTATACATTAACTTTTGGAAGGTTCTTTAACCCAAAAAGCATCACTTGGAACTGGTGAGTTTTTTTATCCGGTGCCGCAAACGTGGTAAGGTGTTTGCTTGTCTTTTTTATAGGTGTAGGTGTGCAAATGCCAAAATCTTTTTGCTATTTTGTCTTGGGTCGCAAATTGTTCATTTGCAAGAGTCTATGCAAAATCTTGCGTGGGATTTCTTTTTCTACTAATACCACTTGTGAACAGTAGTTGCTTGTGCTAGGTTCTATAATGCCCGAGGCTAGTAGCATTTTTACTTGTTTAAAAATTATTACTTTCTTTTGAATTTTTCAATAATTTTGCACAGCTCTAGATTATCTGGTCTGCTTTGGCAATTCAGGTGAGGTTGTTGGTTGCTTCGTGAATGAGTGATCTTTCAGTAGATGGTAGATGCATAGTTCAATGCATTGTTTTTTTTTTTAGCCAAGGGTGGCCCAGTATTAGCTCTTTGCCTAACTAAGCAGTTAAATGGTTTGATTTTCTAAGATAATTTTTTTAAAATTGTAACTAAGGATAACAACTGGTATCTTTTCAGAAAACAACGGTTTATCTAATGACTTTATAAAGACTCTACAGACAATGAAGACAATTTTCTGCGCAAAAAATAATAACTAAAGTTTTCTGGTACACTAAAAATTTTTTTTAATTAAGTATATGTTAAGAGGGACCACAATAATGGGAAATGTTTACAAAACATAATTAAAAATTTAAAAACGGCCATACACAAAAAAGATACTACAAAAAAACTGTGGTTTTACACAACAACTCCAAGATACATAAAGCAAAAAATATTTAAAAAGTAGTCAATAAATGTGGTCTTAAAAACATTTACCATACAGTCTCGACCTTGCTCTTTGTGCCTATTTTATTCAAAAAACCTTTGAAAAGGCGTCTTTTTTACTGAGAGTTGACTTGGAAAACGTTGTAGAATTGTATTTTGCGAAATATCACAAATAAAACTTTTTTTAAAATCATAGCGTTATTACAAAAACGTTAAAATAAGTGTGGTATTCTTGATGGTTTTTAAAATTAAATTTTATTTGTCCTGTAATACTTTGTTTTCATTCTTTAAGAGAAATCAATAAATGTTTATTTCATTGTAAAGAGGAAGGTATGCCATTAACGTTTGAAAACGATATCAGTCAAATAGCCGCCATGGTTACGGTTGCTGTACCACATTCTTTTCATAAAATTTTCCATGACCAATTCGAATTCCATCTTTAAGGTCTTGAATTGATTGTGGAGCATTGGCATAGACCTTATCTTTTACGTGGCCCCAAAGAAAAAAGTCTAAAGGTGTTAAATCACAAGATCTCGGTGGCCTATTGTGAGAAATAACACGGTCAGGAAACTTTTCTTGCAAAATTGCGATTGTTGTGTTGCTTGTGTGGCACGTAGCGCCGTTTTGCTGAAATTAAACGTCGTCCACATCAATATTTTCCAATTCCGGTCATAAAAAATTATTAATCATAGCTCGGTAGCGCCATCCATTCACCGTAACAGTTGTACCAGCCTCATTTTTGAAAAAGTGGGATCCAATCACACCGCCAGCCCAAAAACCGCACCAAACAGTGACACTTTGAAGATGCAAAAACTGTTCAACAACCATTCTTGAATTTTTTGAGCCCCAAATGCGACAATTCTGCTTATTAACGTAGCTTTTGAGGTGAAAATTAAGTATCATTTTGATGCATTTGAAAGACGCCCGGCTTGAGTTCTTGTGTTAACTGAACTTTAAAAGTCTTAAGACTTAAGTCTTTATGCAAAATACGGTGTAATGTCGTTTGTAGAATGTCTAGTTCCAAAGATGGACAAATAATTGCTACATCAGCAATATTCTCATGTGTTCTTGAGCGATGCACACGGTTTCGAATCTTCACATCACAACGTTGTCCCAACAGCTAAAATTTTTTCACCAGGTACTATTGCCGGCCGAGAAGGTGCTTTACGACGACTAAAAAGTGCTTTAGTTTTGCAATTTTTGTAGTGAATTTTAATAATTTCAATGCGTTGTTGAAGCGTGAGTTATATGAACGCCATTCAGTAGTTATATGAACGCCATTCATTGACCCAGACGCAAGATCAGCAAGATATATGAACGCCATTCATCCACACAGATGCAAGCTCAGCGGAATAATAAACAACATGTTATTTCAGATATTATTAACACCGTGCATCTGCACCTAGATTTAAGCTTACTAATCACTTTTGATTTATATAAATACTTTTAGAATAACCATTTAGTTCAGTCTATGTTAAGGCGTGAGAATATTTATTTCATTAATAAAATTAATCTTATCTTTTTTAAAAACGTTTATCTTTGCGGTCAGATTATAATTGGCGCAGTCGGTAGGATCTGTCTAACGGTTACGAAAAATCGCGAAACCGGTCTATTTTAATAGTTAAAAGACAGAAACGAAACAAAAGTGTAAATAAACTGAACCAAAGAGAAGTGAATAATTAAATTACGTGCTGTGAAAGTTTGTTAACTTCACACACAGAAACAGCAAGAAATTTAGACCCACGACATCATAGACTCAACATCTGGAAGAAGACAACATTGCCAACCCCAGACAACAACACCAAGGATAAAGGACAAGCATCGCCAACATCTCCTGGTACAACATAGATTAGGAAGACCAAGGACAAAGGACACACATCGCCCGAATCCCTTTGGCACTAGGATTAAGAACGAGGGATTAACACGAGAATAATGAACACAATTATTTTACTGTAAGTCAAAAAACGAAAACAATTTCTTATCTCCTATCCCAATCAAAAATTATATAGTATATATTTAATTAAAAAAAAATATAATAATAAAATACTGTAATTGATATTAACAGTTTACGCAAATAATTGTAATTGACTTTGTAAAATTCACGAAGTTTCAAAATGGCTGTACCAGTCAATTACCAATTATTAAAATTACACATAGATACTATTCCTCAATACGAAGGAAACCCCCATACTTTGGGAATTTTTATAGATAATTGTGAAAATTTAATAAATACGTTTTCCGACCCGAATAATTTGCAATTAAATAATTTTATTCGCGAGCAATTATCGGCAAATTAGCAGGTCGAGCCTTAAGCTTGATTGGTTCAAGAATAGAACTAAGAACCTGGAACGAAATAAGAGATTTATTAAACTTAAGTTTTGGTGATCAACGCAACATAGAATGCTTGATCCAAGATTTGATTACTTTGCATCCGAATAGAAACGAGACACCTTACACTTTTGGTATGCGTTGTCAAGATGCCAGAAGCCTTATTATCGCAAAACTGAACACCTTAAATATACTAGCTGCAGAAAAGGTAATTAAATTACAAAGTTATGATAACCTGTCACTTAAGACATTTATAAGCAGTTTATCAGGTCAACAATGTGTGCTTAAGAAACCCAGACAGTTTAGAAAGAGCCATGTCTTTAGTAATAGAAGAAGAAAACTTCCTTAATAACCAAAATAGAAATAACACTTTAAATTTTCAAAATACGTTTAAACCGAATCAAAGAATAAGTCCAATGAATCAAAACATTCAAAAGACAACACAACCTGGAAACTCTTATCAAAAGTTTCAGAATCAACAATTTAAACACTCAACATCAAACTTTCAAAAACCAATTTATCCAACTAATTTTTAACAACAACCAAATTTTATAAATGCAATGGAAACCTAATAACAATTTTCCAATTTAAAAGCACCCCTATTTTCTGCAAAGGCCAAGTCAAATTTAACGTAATAATATCAATATCAAAACAAACCTTTTGAAAATCAAAACTATCAAAGAGGAAATATTCCTGAACTTATGGATACGTCATCTAGAAACACTAGGAGACAACCAACTCAACCAAAAGATAATATTAAAGAAATTTTATTCATACTGAGCTATTTTCGCAAAATATCAACAAAGGTGAAAATTCACCGGAAAATTTCTATGGCTTAACAGAATTTTCTGACATGCCAGAAAACTCCCAACAAGTTTGTCCTATTGAAAATGATTATAATGAGTATAATGAAAATTATTACTATCAACATGAAAACAATGATATACTACAAGAACAACAATTGTAACCGGACAACAATGATTTTGACCCGCATAATGATACTGATGAAAATTTTCATCAGGACAATATTATCAACGATCCGAGATGATAAATCTAAATTTAGTTAAAGCTAACCTACTATACATTTTTATTCCACAACTAAATGCAAATTTTCTAATTGATAAAGGCAGTTCAAGAAGTTTAATTGACCCAGAATTAGCACACAAATTCTACAAACGTTACATTTTTAATGAAAATTTTAACATTCAAACTGCTCACGATACTAGCTATCATAATGAAGTTATGGTAATACCAGTTTTCAAATTTTTTAAAACTAGCGAAATACATAAATTTTATCTATTTAAATTTAGTCAAAAATACGATGGCTTAATTGGAATATATTTACTTAAACAACTCAGAGCTTTAGTAAAATTGATTCAAAAATTATAAAAACACCACACACTGAAATCCCAATAATATATGAAACTGAAGAGTTAACCAAATTAAAAAGGTCTTTACAGGTTAAAAGTTATACAATAACAATACCTGCCAGAACTCAAAAAGTAGTCGAATTACAAGTAAATTATAAAGAAGGCTTGGGAATTTTAGATTATATAGAATTCGAAAATTTAGTAGTTGTAAATATAAAAAATTATTTTCCTTTAACTACTATAATCAACTCAAACACCAAAACAGTTGATATTAAGATATTTTTTTAATTGAATTTTTAAACGTCAACGAATTAAACTTTATAGAAACGATGTAAACTGATAACGATCTAAACCAAACGCAGGATCATTTATTAAAATCAAATTTAAAAAATCTTCGCTTAGAACACTGTAACTTAGAAGAAAAACAAGCAATTAGAAAATTATGTCACGAATACCGCGACATATTTTATAACGAGCAAATTCCGTTAACGTTCACTAACAAAATTCAACACAAAATTAATTTAAACAATGAATCTCCAATATTTACCAAAACGTATAGTTACCCCAAAATTCATAAATTATAGGTTAAAACACAAATTGATAAACTACTAGAACAAGATATCATACAAGACTTGATATCCCCATGGTCTAGCCCAATTTGGATCGTCCCGAAAAAATCCGACGCATCAGGAAAAAAGAAATGGCAAATAGTAATAGACTATCGCAAGTTAAACGAACGTACAATAGACGACAAGTATCCCTTACCTTTGATAACCGAAATTTTAGACAAATTAGGCAGAAGCCAATACTTTTCAACCTTCGATTTGGCCAACGGATTTCTCCAAATTGAGATGAACTCAGAAGACGTCCAAAAAACAGCGTTTTCTACTGATAACGGGCATTATGAATTTAAACGCATGCTTTTCGGTTTGATGAATGCACCGTGTAATGGATAATGTATTGAGAGGTCTTCAGAACGAAATGTGTCTTGTCTACCTCGACGACATTGTTATCTTTAGCATTTCCCTACAAGAACACATAAGCCGATTAAAACTAGTGTTTGAACGATTGAGACAATCTAACTTTAAAATACAGTTAGATAAATCAGTTTTAGATCTAGTTGATTGATTATAATTTTTTATGTGTTCTCTTTTTTTTTTTTTTTATTATTTTATTTTTAATATTATATTTTGTTAGTTATTACTTTTTTTATATACTTATTTTTTAAATTAATTGTTTAATTGTTTATAATACTTGTATTAATATTATTACTAAATTGGATGTTTCCCTGTTATTGGAATGTATTTTCTGTTGGGAAATAAATATTATTATTATTATTATTATTATTATTATTATTATTATTATTATTATTATTATTATTATTATTATTATCAGAGTTTTTAAGAAAAGAAGTTAGTTACTTGGGACATCAAATAACAACTGATGGTGTCAAACCCAACCCTGATAAAATCACGCGCGTAAAACATTTCCCCATTCCTAATACTACGAAAGAAATCAAAAGTTTTCTAGGACTAGTTGGATACTACAGAAAATTTATTCAGGATTTTGCCAAAATTACGAAACCATTAACACAATGCCTAAAAAAGGATACCAAAATTGTTCATGATCAGAACTTTATCAACGCATTTAATACTTGTAAAAATCTATTGACGAATGCTCCAATATTACAGTATCCAGACTTTTTAAAAGAATTTATTTTGACCACGGACGCATATAATATTGCTTTAGGAGCAATCTTATCACAAGGTACGATTGGTTCTGACAAACCAATTGCATTTGCATCACGAACCTTGAATGAATCTGAAGAAAAATATAGTACAATAGAATAGGAACTATTAGCCATAGTTTGGGCTTGCAAATATTTCCAACCCTATTTGTATGGTAGAAAATTTACCATATATACAGATCATAGACCACTGGTTTGGTTATTCAAACTAAAAGAGCCAAATTCAAAACTAGTAAGATGGCGACTCAAATTAGAAGAATTTGATTACGAAATTATTTACAAAAAAGGAAGTCTAAACACAAATGCGGACGCTTTAAGTAGAATTAGTCCCATAAACGACTTAATATTAAATTACGATCACTTTAAACAACTTTTCGATAACAAACAAATTAAAAAATCACCAATTATTATAAACAAACTTATTTGAGACACCAATTGGTTTTGCTTTATGCCATTGTGTAAGCAAAGATCTATATATGGGAAGTGGTATAGCAAAAGATTTTAAGACCAGATATAATAACGTTTTAGAATTAAAAAATCAAAACCCTAAGTTAAATTCTTTTGTCTATCTAAATACCAACGATAGATATATATTCTACCTTATAACAAAAAATCAATATTTCGAAAAACCTTCCTATAAAAATTTGTTTAATTGTTTATTAAATTTAAAATTGTTTTGTTTAAACAATAACATAAACAAAATTGCCATGCCAAAATTAGGATGTGGGATAGACAAGCTAAATTACTCACAAGTTTATAAAACACATTATTTAATAGAGAAATAACTAAAATACACATTATTTAATAGAGAAATAACTAAAATACTTATTATTTAATAGAGAAATAACTAAAATACACATTATTTAATAGAGAAATAACTAAAATACACATTATTTAATAGAGAAATAACTAAAATACTTATTATTTAATAGAGAAATAACTAAAATACACATTATTTAATAGAGAAATAACTAAAATACTTATTATTTAATAGAGAAATAACAAAAAAACACATTATTTAATAGAGAAATAACTAAAATACACATTATTAAATAGAGAAATAACAAAAAACACATTATATTTGACAAAAGCTTTTATATTAACATATATGAGCTAAACTCAGAAGTCCAAATTAACGCTTTAGAAGACGAATCGATGATTAATAACCCAAGCGAGATTAATAATGAGACGCTTGAATATTTACGCTATTTAGCTGAAAACCCTATTCAAACTACTAGTTCGATTCAACCAAGGGAACGACTTAACATAATATCGGACATACAAATAAGACCAGCAATAGAGAATGTAGAACAAAAAGAGTATAGCACGATGACAACGCAACATACTAACTTTAACGAAACAACAAATGATGGAATAAGAATTTTAGACGAAATAATAAATAATAAACAAAACCAAATTTTAATTTATCCACAAATATATGATAAATTAGATGAAAATTATGAACACTATAAAATAATTAGTTTAAAAATTCCTAGTACAAACAACTTAAATATAATTTTACAATTTCTAAGAGATTATACTATTTCAAAAAAATTATATCATTTGCATTTTCACAAAGAAGAATTATATCAAGATTTTTTTAGAATATACTTAGAGCATTTCTCCAAAACAGGCCCTACATTAATACGATGTCTAAAAAAAGTAAATACGATTACTAATACAGAAGAACAGATTCTTTTAATAAAAAATCACCATGAAGGTAAATCAAACCACAGAGGGATAAATGAAACTATTGAATATCTCAAACGACACTACTATTGGATAAACATGAAAATGAAAATTTATTAATGTATGCGATATTTGTCAAAGAGCAAAATATGCACGAAAAACCTCTTATACCCCGCTAATGCTCACCGAAACAGCTTCAAAGCCTTTTCAAATACTTCACATTGATGTGTTTATTTACAATAACAATAATTACCTAACTTTAGTAGATCCTTTTACAAAATTTGCACAAGCTCTACCCATCATAGGAAAAACAGCTATCAATATCAGTGATGCTTTGATAAAATACTTTACATCAATTGGAGTACCAGAAAAAATAGTAGTCGATAATGCAAAAGAATTTGATAATGAAATGGTGAAAGAAATATTAAAGTTACACAAGATCAACGTACATTTTACTACAGCGGCTCACCATGAATCCAACGGTATTATAGAAAGATTCCATTCAACCTTCATCGAACATCTACGTTTACTAAAAGAAAATTACCCAAATGATAACAACTTAATGGATTATGATATCATAGGATATAATAGTTTAATACATAGTTTAACTAACTTTTGAACTAACTTTTGGTCATACCCAATCAAGAAGTCCAAACGAAATTTTTGCACTAATTTTCTTCTACAATGATTATGTTGAATATCATAAAGAAAAATTAAAACATGTTTATCAAGAAGTAACTGAAAAGATTATAGACCTCAAACATAAAATTATATCAAAATCAAATGAAAAGAGAGAATCTAATGAATTTTATCTAGGACAAATAGTTTATAAACAAAACCCCAATACTAGAAACAAGAAAAATAACAAATTTATTGGACCATATAAAATAACAGAAGTCTTAGACCGAAATAGAGTAGAAATTACTAATGAACAAAATAAAAACAAGAAGCAAATAATTCACGTAAAAGAATTAAGAAAACCAATTTTTGTTACAGGTTCATCACCTACAGCAGTAGTGAATTAACCTCCCCAAAATTCCAAAACCTAAATTCCAACCCAGGTTTATTACCACTCAAAATAGGCAACGCACAGATCAAAATTGACCATTGGTCCTTTATCCAAATATTCGATATATCGAAAGTAATAACTGAATTTCACTCACTTCAAACAAACTTCAATAAATTAAAAATTGCATTTGAAAGTAACAAAACTAAGCCTAATTACAATAAAGAGTTTTATAATTTATATCGGTTAGTTGATATATTAGAACATAAAATATCAACGTTAATAAATCAAATAAACCTTCTAAATAATAAAAGAACAAAACGAGGACTTATAAATGGACTTGGAAATGTAATTAAGTCATTAACAGGTAACCTAGATAATAATGATGCAGAGAGATATGATAATGCTATCACAACACTCTCTAAAAACCAAGTTAAGATTAAATCGTTAGTTAAACACCAAATAACACTTCTTCAAAAATCGATACAAACTTTTAAAGAAAGTACTGAAACTCTAGCTCACAATCAATTAAATTTACAATCTTGAATTTTACAAGTTGAAAGCATTATTAAAACAGTCGAGGTTAAGAATATTGAAACTCACCATTATTTTCTAACACATGTCATAATATCTCAAGTAATCACGTCTTATCAAGTAATCAATGAGATTCTAGAAAGAATAGAAACTGCCATCACGTTTTCTAAATTAAACATTTTTCATAATTCTATGGTTGAACCAAGCGAGCTATTAATGGAAATAAAACTAATCAATAAACATTGATTAACAAACAAGTTACCTTTCGATCCAAAGATAGAGAACGTGTTATTGTTTGAAAAAATTGTTAACATCAAAAGCTACAGTAAAGAGAATAAAATCATATTTATTATCAAAATTCCAATAGTTGAAAATGAAAACTACAACTATTTTCATTTATATTCACTACCTATCCCTGAAAACCAAACATTCAAAATTATTTTACCGCAGTCCAAATACCTTATCCTAAATGAAAGAAATTACATGTTTTTTGACACTAACTGCCAAGAAATAACGCCGGAAGATTTCATCTGCAACAACGTATACTCAACAAGGATCCACGAAGATGAAGCCCCATACGAAGTACAGATGTTAAGGTATTCAAAAAATATTACCAACTGCCAACAAATACCAGTCCTAATCAAGAATGAAAAAATTCAAAAATTAGAAAATTACAACAAATGGATCGTCATTTTACCAGATAAAGTAGTAGCTACACAAGTTTGCGGTCCCAACAAAGATAACATACCACTTCAAGGAACGTATGTTCTAGAAACAAACTCTATCTGTAAAATTAAAATTTTAAATATAACCATTCCAAGTTATAAAAACTCCGAGAGCAAATTCAAAATTATTAATTTGCCTACAATCGAATTTAAAATTGAAAACACCAACTCAATGGCTAAGTTTAAGCCAATGAAACTGAACTCTATTAATCTTGACGAAACACAGAACATCCACAACGCATTAAACATGCAGGACCAAAGAATCCAAACAATATTGGAAGAGCCTCTACACTACAACAACATCAGTGTCTGGACAATTATTATTTATGTTATAATTATCATCATCATAATTTATTATGTCTTCAATTATGCTAAACATATACGGATTAAAAATGAGATAGAAGCAGAACCTAACCCAGATGTGACATTGCCGAATCCTGTTCCAAACCCCAGAATTCTAATCTAAGGATGGAGGAGTTATATGAACGCCATTCAGTAGTTATATGAACGCCATTCATTGACCCAGACGCAAGATCAGCAAGTTATATGAACGCCATTCATCAACACAGATGCAAGCTCAGCGGAATAATAAACAACATGTTATTTCAAATATTATTAACACCGTGCATCTGAACCTAGATTTAAGCTTACTAATCACTTTTGATTTATATAAATACTTTTAGAATAACCATTTAGTTCAGTCTATGTTAAGGCGTGAGCCTATTCATTTCATTAATAAAATTAATCTTATCTTTTTTTAAAAACTTTTATCTCTGCGGTCAGATTATAATTCGTGTATCGTTCCATTTTTAATAATGGTGTAGTTTTTACTTGTTGAATGTCAAAAGATAATAGCTTCAAACTTGACAGCTGCCCAAATAGCCTGCTATTCAAAATAAAACTTCTTATTTGAAAACCCTTTATAAAATGATGTTTAGCGTAAATAATTTATTTTCAAATATGGTAATATAATGTGAATATGTAACTGTTTTTTATTATATTTTTGAACGCTTATTTATATTAATGGCTTTAGTATATTGATTTAATTTGTGTTGTAATGTTAATTGCTTACTAATTAAACATTGGAAAGAGTTTGTCTATTTGGGTACTAACCAAAAATGCAAACAGAGAAGGTAACTAAAAACATATTTTAATAATTTATAATAAACGTGCGTAGTAACCATTTCAAGTTTTAAAGTTATAAAATATATTTTTATAAATTATTTTATTTTATTTAAAATTATTATGATTTGTAATTAATTAATTAATTTTTATTGTTGATTTATACTATCCAGTTTACCATTTCATCACTCACTCCTCAATCAATGGCATAAATAAAATTACATATAACAAATATTATTATTGCGTAATTTGTTTAACTCGAATCTTCAATGGTCCTTCAATGCCATACAACATAATCATTCCAAACTTCATATCTGGATGCGGCCATTCCATTTCGAAGTTTCTTACAATCTAACAAAAATGAAATAAAATTAATTAAAAAATTATAAAATATAAACACAAACAGAGAATTGTATTGGTTTTACAAACCTTATTAGTGTGCCTTGCATGATGGCAAAAAATAAATTTGATTTATTATTTACTTATAAATATTATAATTACCTTAGCAAGGACTATTTGCACTTCCAACAAAGCCAATCGTTTTCCAATACACGATCTAGCTCCAAATCCAAATGGCAAGGTAACAAATGGATTTGTATTTTTATAAGACAAATCCCCGGTCGTCTTTTTCAACCATCTTTCCGGTATAAATTCATTTGGATTTTTATAATGTTTTTCATCTAATGATAAATTTAAACTTGGAATTCCAACATTTACCTAAAATAAAGCATTTAAAATTTAACAAAAATATTAAATTTAAATAAATTACTCCAATTGGTATTTGATATCCACCCAAAACCATTTCCTTAGTAGTCATCCGTGAAGTAACAATAACAATGGGAGCTAATCTCTGTCCTTCTTTAATAACAGCTTTCAAATATGACATTTCTTCCAATAATTCTTTAGTGATAGGTGTATCTGGTGTTGGAAGCAATCGCATTAATTCTTTTCTTAATTCATTTTGTTTTTCTGGATGTCTGGCTAGGAAGTATAATATTGAAGCGGTTGTTTTGCCTGTCTGAAAATGTCATTGTTAGAAATTTTAGTTTGATTAAACGATTTAATCTAAAATTATTTTATAATTTTTAAAACAGCAAAAATTTATGATAAGATTACACAAATTTTAGTTTGTTGATATAATTAAATTTGCATACAGTATCTATTCCAGCGCTTAACATATCTAATGTCATCACCATCGCAATAGTTTTATCTTTTTTCAAAAGTTTTTCAAAGGCACTTTTATCATGTTCAGGTTTACTATCGTAGTTGGCATCTTGCTTTATCTTTTCGGCTGCTTCATCAATGTATTTTAGAGCTAGACTGAAAAGTATTTACAAAATTATAAATAAGTAGTTAAAAAATATTTTACTACAAATAAAATAACGTTAATAATGAATAACTTACTTTGTAAAGTAATCCTGATACTTAACAAACTTCCTAAACATACCAATATTATATTTCCTACAGAAAATTCCATATGGTCTGAAATCCAAAATAATCATCATCTTAAAAATTTCTACCATGTATTTAACCATTTTCTGACTTTCTGGATTAGGATTCTTATCTAAGCATCCTAATCTTCTATCTAAAGCAATTACCCCAATAGATTCAAACGACCATTTGTTCAATTCATTATCAAAATCTTCGGGCATTTCACCTAAAGGATTTTGCTTTGCTAAATCTTTCATGCGTTCTATAAAATCAGATGCAACTTCATCCATAGATTCGACGTATTGCATAGCAATGCGTGGTTGCATCAAGATTGGGTTTACTTTTGTACGCACATTATGCCAAGTTTCACCTTTACTGTAATTAATTAATATTAATTAAAATGATAAGTAATTTAATTGCATAAGAATCATAAACTTGTAGCACAAATTAAACAATCACGTGTTTATCTATGTTTTGCTAAATGTCTCAATTATTATTTTTTTACATAATACTTACGAATTTAATAAACTTCCTACATCTCCAAAAATATCTTTTCTGATTACATTTCTGTAATGTCCCAGAGAATAAAAACCATCTCTCACAGGCGAAGGGCCTTCATTTCTAAACATCTATAAATTTATTAAAAATAATTAAATTAATCAACTGATTTTGATTGAAATTTATAATTTACCGTTTCAATTTCTTTGGGATCATATAAAATCACAAAATCTTTGATAGGACCCAACTTTGTTAATCCAACAATACTTCCATACTTATCATTGAGCCTAAAATAAAATATATTATTATTAAATTTTTTCTAACTGGTTAGCTCTCAAATTTGATTTTATATACAAAATCAGTCATTATGGTCATTTTGAGACTGCTTCAAATCAGTGGCGGTTTCAGAAGGGGGTAATCGGATAATTACCCCCCTAAGAATCTTTTGCTTATCAAATTATATTATTAAAAATTACAGATATTCCATATTCCAAACAAATAACATAACCAGAAAATTTTTCTAACGCTTTAAAACGTTGGAGAAGGTCCTTTTCTATGCTGTTTGTTTGTTGTACAACAAAATAAATAATTATTTTTTTAATTACCCCCCAAGACTAGTTGGCTGGAAACGCCCTTGCTTCAAATCAATTTATATGTGAGTGTAGTATTTTTTTTTGCAATACTTACAATTTATGTTGTCTAACAAAATCAAATCCACTCAGTTCCCCAAAAACAAATCTCCAAATATTTCCAACAATTGGTGCTGGCTTGGGTCCTGGAATACTGTTATATGGCTTGGCTTCGTTCCATCCTTCAGGCTTTATTTCAGCCTTCTTTAATGATACATCTTGCGAGTACCATCGCAAATTTGATAGAGCAATTGGACGCACTGTTCTGCTCAACATATTGAACTACAAGCAATATTAATTGATAAAAATAATTATTAATAAGAGAAGTCTATTGATAAGTGATAAGATAAAGAAAATATAATCTTAAGATAATAATTTGAATAACACAAATCAGCAAACTAAAATGCTGATTGATCGATGTTTTGATTACTTATTAATATTGAATTTAATAATTAGTTTATTGCGTATTATAAATATAATTGGTGTTTCAATTAAATTGTAATCATTACATGCATATTTTTATAGTTTTAAGTGTATTGTTTATGCAAATTTGTAATTGAAAAAATCGTGTAAAGTTCAAATTAAGACCGAAACGTAGTAGTTAAAATAATAGTTATCTTTAAACTAATTAATTTGGTAACAAATAATCTGCATAACTTTACGAAGTAATTGTTTATTGACTTACCTCAGTTAAATAATTCTCTCAGTAACGTGCACACTGTTGAATCACATAATTTTATATGATCGCACACCTACTTTTGTTATATTGTTAATTTTGTATAACAAATTTGACTCAATGGAGCGGAGCATTTAAAATGTGCTACTGGCATGAAGGTCAGTTGTCTAGTGAGTATCTAACGTAGAACTAATGTTATTATTTAATTCTGGTTTTGTTTTCAAGGATGCTGAATAGTTCGTAACCTGATCATTCAACATTTTAAATAGATATTTTAGATTCTTCTAACTCATTTTACATAATAAGCTTTAGCAATAAATGTTGTGTTAATTGTTGTACAAATAATTATTTTGTGTAAATAGAATGAGAATTAAATTATAATGCTTTCATACTCTTTTCACTAAGAATAATGTTAAAAGTATTTTTTTTTTATTTGAGTTACTTATTAAAATCTGTTATTTTAAAATAAATAGATGTATATAATCGAATAAAAATATAGGGATATATTGGATACCCAACTTGCGTTTATAAAGTGGTATCTACGTTTTTTTTCAGAATTTTCTTGAAATACAGGTCGTCTTTCTTGCGTTTCTTGACGTAAAATTAACCCTTGATTACAATTTTGATATTTTTAGCATGTATCTGTCAATTTAAAGATAATTACCAAAAACATGGGTTTTTGCGTTTGAAAGGACAAAAAAGGCAGTAAACGGTGAAGTGAAGGAACGCAATCTGAATCTCCGCCAAACCGGCTGTCCGTGGCTCAAAGAGTTTTCCTTCGGCGATCGACAAAATGTTCGGTTTTATTGGTGCATATGCTCGTGTCGACAAGGTGGTAGGTGTAGAGGTGTACGTAGGTCGCATTCCAGAGGCGTTATCCAGGGAAATTATTCCGGTTGTAGAGGGTAGTCGGTGAAAGCATCGTAGTCAAAGGTTAAATCGTTCCGGCCCATAAGTTCCTTGCGGCTTCGCTGCGAGGTCAAGACTGATCGTTAGGCCGTCGACGCGCCAGCAGTGTAGTCAGGTTTTAAAAAGCAGTAGCGCAATTTTTTAGTTGAAAACGCGCTCAAAATTGCCAAAATTAAAATTGAATATTTTAAATTCTAATTATAATTTATTCGGGGTAAGAAGTAAAATAAGAATTAATTAAAAAAAATAAACGTTTACAAAAATATCAGAAAAAAAGGTACAAAATGTTTTACAAATCCGGAAAGTCTTCGGCACTGACGGAGTCACCTCCGGTTGTGCAAGCCCTGCCTGAATATCAGGCTTACCAGCAACCTGAAGCGTTTACCACCTGGATTTCTCACGGCCCACAACACGCGTAGAACCCGACTATGTGGCCGACCGGGATACCTTCTGACCGGACCAGACCCTCTCTTCCGGGTCGGTCTTATGTGGAAGAGATGGTCTGGTCCGGTCAGGCTCGGGTGGCAAAACACGCACCAGTCCACGCCGATACGCGACTTGGCTCAGAAAGCCACGATGGCCGATGACATTGCCAAACTAGTTGTGTCATACACCAATTTTAAGACATCAGTTCCATACCAAGATAAGAAATGAGGATCATTTGCCGACTTTTCAGGGGCTTAGACACAAAGATCCCTACCTGTTTTTTGCTAAACTCGAGGACCATTTCTGTGTCTTCCGAGTGCCCGAGCCAATACACCACAGCTTCTTGATAAATGCCTTAACGGGCAAAGCCAAGACTTTGCAAGAACAGGCCGATGGCAATCTCGAACCCGTCTACGACGAAACGAAACGGGTCCTACTGCAGAAATACGCAGACCCAGACTGAAAATCACCAGGCAAAGGAACCGGTGGCTACTTTTAGCGCCGCAAGTTTGCGTTATACAAGCGTGTCCACCAAAGTCTTCCAAAAAGGCATGGCCAACTGGCTAATCAACCTGGAGGACTACTAAATTCAACAAATGGTGGGAATCATAGAGTTCCAGGATTTTTAGCACCTGTTTGAGACGGCCACCTGGACCGAAACCAAGTTGGTTAGATTTTGGAACGACTGCAATAACGAGCGGCAAACCCAACCGACAAACGACACCCTGGCAACCTTCTCCCAGTCGGGAAACGAGCAGCGGATCAATTAAACGGAAGCACGACGCAACCATCGATCCTTGCTCAAATAGGAGTAGTCGGCGACTACCACCATCTGCCAAAAATTTACATTACTTACCAAGGAAAAAAGCACTTGCCTCAACTGATAGTGGGGCCAGCTAAACCTTTACGAGGCTGAACATGCCTGACTACATTGGACTGACTTTGTCGTCCACCAGACCAACCCAAATAACAACCTACCCGTGACCGGAGAAACTACCGTCACCATCTAAGTTGGCACTCAACAAGTTACGTTCCTGCACGCGCCGGACTTTGGCGAAGTAATCATCCTGGGTCATCCGTAGTTCCTACAATACCAAGCCACTTTCGATTACGTGCGACACCTTGTCCATTTTGGGCGCCCGCGAGGTTGTATATTGGGCATACCCCCAGGCCAAACCGGCGGACATACCAATCACCGACATGCTGAAGCACGTTTTCCCAGACGGTTCAGAATTTCACAAACTGATCCGGGAATTTGAATCTGTTTGTAGAAGATATGAGGCCGGCCTCTACCAACGCAGTGTCGCACCGCATCAAACTGGTGGACACCTCGCCGATTTGAAAATTACTATATGCCTGCAATAACTATAAGTAAGCAATAATCTACAAAGAGGTAGACAACATGTTATCCAAAGGGGTGGTTGAGCTTTTCATCAGCGACTACTGCCAGTGGTTATTATTAAGAAAAAGGATGGAAAACCGCGCTTTTGCGTCGACTTCCGGTCTCTTAACAACGCTAGCCGAGACAAAGCGGCCCCGCTCTTGAAGATTTAGGAGACATTGAAAAACCTTTTGCCCGCTGCAGTTTATTTCAAGTTAGATTTGACCACGGGATGGCAGATCCCTTTACAAGCTAACACCTTACCATCCTTTGCCACACCGGACGGAGCAACCTACTATTTTAAGGTCAAGCCTTTTGGCCTTAAAAATGCATCAGCAATCTTTCAAAAGTTAATGGCAAAGGTACTGAAGGATGAATTGGCAAGTTCGTGTTTGTTTATCTCGACAACATAGTGTGCTGGAACGCTTACAGAAGTACGAGCTACGTTGCAATCAGGAAAAGTGCTACTTTGGTCAAACAGAGATTAAGTACCTGAGCACAAGGTCACCGCCCAGAAAAACAAACCATTAGAGCACTACCTTTGGCTCATCCGCAACCACCCCCGTCCTACGACCCAAAAACAGTGCCAAAACGCCCATTCCGTTGGAACAAAACGGCTGAACAGGCATTTAACGCCGTTAAAGCATTGTTTGACCGGCCCCTGATACTAGACCGGCCGCGACCTGGTTTGAGGTTTGATTTTCAAACTGACGTAAGCATGGGAGCGGTGCTATATTAAGAAGAAGGAGATAGGAAGCGCATCATTAGCTACGCGAGTGCAAGATTTGTGTGGTTATCCAGCTTGCGGGACACGACTTCCAAATTCATGCGGTGGTTGCTGTTTCTTGCCGTGTTCACTTTTGATATTGAACATACTTCAGGCGCCGAAAACCATTTGCCAGATGAACTGTCACAAGCACCCGACGACGAAGGTGCCGGCGGCAACGTTGGTGACCTGAACCGGTTACTGCCTCCCGACACGGCAAGCCTGCCGATCAGTATAACAGGATTATATCACAGACTGTCGCGACAAAACCAACGGCACCGGCGCGTCATTGCACTGCAACCCTTGGAAGTAGAAACCTTGGCCGCCGCCGTAAAAAGGAACCAGACCGAATGCCCGCAGGTGCGTAACATTCTGGCCAAATTACACCAACGGCTGGCCAACCCCGACGCAGACGTAGGTTACCGACGGGACGCAGAAGAAACGCAATGCAGCAAAAAGTCATGAAACAGCATCACAACGACGATCCCGCTGGACATCCAGGGCGCGACGAAACCTGCCGCAACATCTTGAGGGTTTACTATTAGAAATATGTTAAGGCGTATGTCGGGGGGTGCTTTACCTGTGCGCGGATGAAGACTGATGTCACCCGAGAGGCCGCAGCCTTACAGTTTCATCCCGACAGCGGCCTCTGGGAACGTATTGCCGTAAATTATGTAGGCTTCTTGGACACCACCCCTACATAAAACCGGTACATTCTCACGGTGATGGACATGTGCACCCGCTGGGTGAAAGCTTTTGCCATGCATCACACGGTCAGCGATACCACGATCAAGACGCTAGAACAGCAGATCTTCTACCAGTTCGGCTACTCCAAAATTATCTTGACTGACATCGGACTTTAATTTGTAGTACACAAATTTAAGGAAACCACAACAAAATAGAAATGCCATCATCATACCACAGCGACATACTATCCGCAGGCTAACCCTGTGAAACGACGCCAAGCGGAGTTGAAAAAACCTCTGCAGTGCTTGTTGGGCAGCCACCCAGGCACGCTTTGGGACGAGTTACTGCCCCTGACCACCTTCCAACTTCGTCACCCCAAGTGAAACCCTACTGGGAGCAAACATCGCTGAACCCGGAGATATGAAACGACGCAGAAGCGCGCGACCAAAGGCTGCAAGAAGCGCGGCAGCGACAAGCCACCTACCGACGACGACAATACTCTAAGAAGCAGAACTCCGCCATCAACAATCAAACTGGTGACCAGGTCATGATGCCTGGAAGAGAGAGAGGAATAGCGGCCAAATTGATGGGCCCGAAGCGGTTGATTACCGCGGCCGGAGGACATTGTCACTGGATTAAGAACAACCCACAGCGCCCTTTTGTCAAGATCTATGTTGACAACATACGGTCCGCTCCACCACCAGACCGCCCCAAAAAACTAGAACAGTGAAACCCCAAGATTAATTCACCTGGAGCACCACCGGCAGAGAACCCCGATGATCTCCTAGTGCGTTATACCAACCCCGAACATTAGTGCGACCGGCAAGTGGATAGAATACGGACCTGGAAGACTTGCACGACCTTGCCAACGTAAACGATGTCAAGATGTGGGGGGAATGTTGCAAGCGCGCTACGCGAATGGGCGTGGTCTAAACATTGACAAAACTTAGCTGAATCTCGGCGCTCAGTGATGCCGCCAAGGGGCGGAGCATTAGCGACTAATGGCGACACAGCACAGCAGAGCGGAATGGGTATAAAAGAAAAACTCGCACGCTGCAGAGGCCAGTCTACTTCGACCATCGAGCACGAACAGGCAACTCCGTTCCAACTCCAAGATGAAATCGCACCCAGACAACGAGATGACGACCACCGCTACGACCACGGACAACCCCATGGAAATAACCAGCTCTACACCGACGACTGCACCGGGGAGATTTACCATCCTCTCCGGCCTCGATACTTCGGATGGCATAGCACCCCACGCCACCGGGTATCAACCCACGCCCTTCGGCATTGCACATACCGCCGCAAGGGCCCAAATGCACACGACGACCACCCACGCTATGATCATGTCACGTCATGTTCAGATCGTTGTTCCAGAGGGTGTCGAACAACGATCTGAACATGACGTACCACCAGCAGAGAGCTTACCCCAAGCTTGCTCACCACCGAGTCGGTAGCGTTGCACTACCTGCAGCCGACTCACGCCCGACACCTGGGGCACACCGCCACGAGGTGACTACGCTTGAGGAAGTGGTGATCCACTCACCACCACCTCCAATTACACCGAAGATGGAGGTCCAGCCACCTGGACCTCATCCCCGAAGCGTAACGGCATTCCAGGTCGTACCAACCAGCCTGGGGCAAGTCGCCACCGACCTGCCTGGCGTAGCTCCGCTTCACGGAGGTCCACCAATGGGTTATACAACCCGGAGGCACCTGGAGGACGGGGCCTGTGTGGCGTGGGAACCAGCGGGTTTGGAGTCTTCGGGCTCGAGCGTCCGTGGGACGTGTGTGTCGGGGCCTGCGGGTCTGTGCGTCCGTGGGACGTGTGTGTCGGGGCCTGCGGGTCCGTGCGTCCGTGGGACGTGTGTGTCGGGACCACTAGGTCCATGCGTCCGTGGGACGTGTCAGTCGGAACCTTCGGGTTCACTATATACACAAACCAGGTACGAATGTACCAAACTCTGTCCGGGACTCCCCTCCGGACTTGGACCGGCAACCTCCGCCATTCCCATGGAGGCCGTGCCGGTAACATCAGGCAGTGTTCTCTGAGCGTCGACACGAGCAACATTGTTCAATCAGCAAAGATCATCTCCAATTCCGAACTTTGAAAGGTTTGACCGCCCCCGCAATCTCACTGGCAACTTTGATTGCCATTGCCGGCTCGACTTTGTCCGACATTGGACCCCTAGCAGCACCTGGACGTATTCCCCAGTAAAAAATACAAAAAACAAACCGATACTAAACAGCATCTTCAGGGGCAAATACAGACCTCTGCACCCGGACACCACTATCCAGGCCTTTATCGCAGGACTACACGGCAACATGTATTGTCTTGAGATGCAAGTCTTATCAACCTCAAACGTCGGAGCGAGTTATTATCCATACTCTACCAGGTTGCGGTCTGGTACTCGAGTTGTTATAGACGCAGTTCAACCGCTGGCACGCCGACACACGTGCAATGCAACTACCTACCAATCCAAAACATAGTAACGGACCAATAGATTAAAATGATGGAGTGGCCTCCCCACCCACCCACGTGTTAAAAAGTTGGATCACGACCTTTTGTTATTCTAAAACATAGTTTAAAATAGAGTTGCTTACCCACTCACCCATGTGTTACTTATCAAAAAGTTGGATCACGACTTTCTCTTGTGTTAAAATGATTTCTGACGTCTGCATAGATAACAAACTTTAAATTTCTTGATGACAAACATTTGGGTGGGTGGGTGGGCTACTTCAATACATATTAACGGACTGGAATGTAATGGCCCACCTACTCGCGCATGTGTTACTTATTAAGAAGATGGATCACAACCTTCTCTTATAACAAAATGACTTCTGAAGTCTGCACAAACACTTGGGTTGCCCATCCACCAAGTTTCCGTTATCAATAAATTAAATTTGATCATAACCTTTTTGAAGTAGAGACTTTAAACGCTTGCAGAGACGAGATGCATTTAATTTTTTTATGACAAACACTTGGGTAAGTAGGCTGGAATCCATGTTTAAAGTACTTGCTCGTAATTATGCTTTGGAGTGCTCCGCTCACCCACTAAGTGCATTATAAAGGAATTGGATTTGACCATTACCTCTTTAACGTAGAGACTTTCAACGTTTGCAGAGAAGAGAAACTTTAAATTTTTTGATAAAAAACAGTTGGGTGGGCTGAAACTTTAGTTTAAAATACTTGCTTGCAATTATGCTTTGGAGTGCTTCGCCCACCTACCAAGTGTCTGTTATCAGGGAATTGGATTTGACACTTCTTTAAAGTAGAGACTTTAAACGCTTGCAGAGAAAAAAAAAATCTTTTTTATGACAGTTACTTGGGTGGATTAGCGGGAACCCCAGATTAAAGTACTTGCCCGTAATTATGCTTTAGAGTGCCCCGCCCACCTACCAAATGTCCGTTATTAAGGAATTGAATTTGACCATCACATTGACGTAGAGACTTTAAACTTTTGCAAAGAAATTTTTTTTAATTTTTTGATGACAAACACTTGGGTGGGTGGGCGGGAACTTTAATTTAAAACACTTGCCCGTAATTATGCTTTGGAGTGCCCCGCTCACCCACTAAGTGTTTGTTATTAATAGATTGGAATTTACCATCACTTTTTAACGTAGAAACTTTAAACGCTTGCAGAAAAAAGAAACTTTTAGTTTTTTGATGACAAACATTTGGGTGGGCGGGCGGGAAAACCAGTTTAAAGTACTTGCTAGTAATTATGCTTTAAAGTGTCCCGCCTACCTACCAAATGTTCGTTATTAAAGAATTGGATTTGACCATCACCTCTTTGACGTAAAGACTTTACTTTACAAACACTTGGATGTTCTAGTTTAAAATAATTGGATTTGACCGTCTCTTTGACGTAGAGACTTTAAACGCAGAGAAGAGAATTTTTTAAATTTTTGATGACAAACACTTGGGTGGGAGGTGGGCCACTACAAAACATAGTAAGAGACCAATAGATTGGAACCCACCCACCTATGCGCTACTAATCAAGAAGTTGGATCACGATCTTTTCTTGTGACAAAATGGCTTCTGACGTCCGCAACGAAGAGAAACATTATATTTCTTGATAACTAATACTTGGGTGGGTGGGTGGGCTACTCCAAAACATATTAACAAATCAACAGTTTGGAATTCAGTGGCCCAACCACCTACCCACGTGTTACTTATTAAAAAGTTGAATCACGACCAAAATGATTTCTGACGTCCGCATAGAAGAAAAACATTAAACTTCTTGATAACGGACACTTGGGTGAGTGGGCTATTCCAAAACATAGTAAGAGGCTTAAAGTTTGGAATGGAATGGCCCACCCACCCATCCATGTGTTACTTATTAAGAAGTTGGAACTCGACCTTCTTTTTTGACAAAATGACTTCTGACGTCCGCATAGAAGAGAAACAATTACTTTTTTGATAACGGACATTTGGGTGGATGGGTAGGCCACTCCAAAACATAGTAACGGACCAACTGTTTGGAATGGAATAGCCGACCCACCTACCCATGTGTTACTTATTGAAAAGTTGGATCACAATTTTTTCTTGTGACAAAATGACTTCTGACGTCCGCATAGAAGACAAACATTAAATTTCTTAATGACTGACACTTGGGTGGATGAAGGGGTCATTCCAAAACATAGTAACGGATCAATACTTTAAAATAGAGTGGAGTGGAGAGTAACAAAGAACCACAGGAACAGGTTTGGGTAGATCCACTTTGTCATATTACTTGATTTAACACTCGGTGGAAACAAATTAGTAAGAGGCTGGCGGGATAAGATGGGTGTGGCAAAACCCAGCGCAATTTTAGTTGCAAATATGCAAACTATGTTTGAAATTTAAAAAATAAACGAGATTAAACTGGTAAAAATTGCGTTTTTCTAAAATTATCTCACTATTTATTTTTTTGTGTTTCTTTCCGGTAAGTCGTATAATCGGATTCAAATGATTTGATTGTAGTACACTCAAGACTAGAGCGTAGTATTTTTTTCAAAATTTTTACAGGTCCTGGGTCTTTAAAAACTCCACGCAAACAGTCAAAAAAACGAGTTTTTTAGGATTTTTTTTTTGCAAGAGTAATCAGCTTCATTTTCCGCTAAACCGCATGTAAATATTTTTAATTGTTTGCGCGACAACTCAAATTAAGTTATAAAAATATTCCATGACTTGGTAACAAAAATATAATTACGCGGGTTATTGGCTAAATATGACTAGTATATATTGTTTTTTTTTTATAAAAACATTGTTATGGATTAGAATACGTATAGGAACCTTAATTGTTTTCGTTTTTTACTTAAAATTTGTGTGCCAACGACATAGCAATGTTTGAATTTGGCGCAATGTCGGTAAAGAAGATTACTGTAAGCGGCGCTGGAATTCCTGTTGCGCACATTTGAGGTTAGAGCTACCCCATGTTTGGCAGTGTCAACAAACATCATAGTGGATAAATGTCATCTAAAACTTGAGCAGTTCAGGTAATGTAAACAGTACAACTTCTGATTCTTGTTTAATCTCATTTTTATTTTGAAATATGTTTTGCAATATCTTATTTTAACAATCATTTGACATTAACAATTAACAATCGTTAACACCATACCGACCGCTACCTTGATTTCTAGTATTTCAACAAAAATGGCAACTTTGGCGTCATTGCTGTTTCTACATATAATTTGATAATTGATTTATGTTTTACCACTTCATTTAGAAAGGATTAAACTATAATATGTCGGAGTGTTTTTTGTCAAATTTTATTTGCAAATAGCAACAAAATGCATTCAAAAGTTCATAAAAACGCATTTATTCCTATAATTGATGAGTTTTTTCGGCTATTTCCTAACTATTATTTGATTAAAACACTTTGACATATCACAGTTTGATCTTTTCTAAATGTACTAGTGAAAAAATAAATTGATTATCAAATTATATGTAAAAACAGCAATGACAGAAAAAGTTGCCGTTTTTGTTAAAAATAGTACAAATCAAGGTAGCGGTCGGAATGGTCTTAATGATTAAAAAATAATATTTAATCATAAGTTAATTTAAATAATAACACTGCCTATTTGCATATATTTTAAATACTTGACAATAATGGTCCTTATTTGATGTTGTTTGACATCGTTGCAGGTTGTTAGTTTATGAGTAAATAATGGCACCAAAAAAGCATAAAGTTGATCACAGCAAGAGATATGTGAATTGTGACAGTTTGCTGCAATATTCAAAAAACCAACTAAAAGTTTTGAATTATACGGATGAAATAGAAGAGGTTTCGCTCTTGATGGAAAAACCAGTCATTGTAATTGATGAACTTTGTGGACAATGCTGTTTATCGATCACAAAGATTAAATAAAAATTGTACTATAGACAACCTGAACCTTTGTCTAGCGCTGCCAAAAAGGTTTTGCAGTGTTAGAAAATGCACTTGATGAAGATTTGGACACTGCATCACAAATTTTATCGGTGACGGACACTTCGGAAACTGATTTACAAGCATTGGTAAAAACGTTGGAGTCATCTCAAACAACAGTGGACCAATATTCAAGCGATTGATTTCAAGTCATATGTCGTTGTTCCGCATAAAGCGCTTTTGCAAGTTTTTGTAGACAATCGTATATTTGTAGCAAAACAAAATTGTTGCTGTACACATCATTTGATTAATCAGAGTTTTTATACCGGCAATCTAAAGGAGGTAACAGTTTATTCACATCAAAAAATCTGAGTTGGTCTTGTATTTGAACGTATTGTCCAAAAAATGCCTGGATAGTATTCTGGACAAAGCAGACGATTACGAGTTATCAAGCAAACGAATACAAGCATTAACTGGTTGTACGCCCAAACATTTAAAAATGTTGACAACGATGCTCACTTTGGTGTGAAGTTCGGACAATTGCAGTGTGAATCAAGTTTTTTTTGTATTCCTTTTTAAGTTAAGAACTGGAAGTTCCAACACCGTGACAGCGTCAATTTTTGATATGAAATGCTAACAGCAAGTTTCGGATTATTGCGAATCTGTTTTGAGGTCTTTTAAGGTTGATGTTTTACCTACACACCTCGGCGTACTAGCATGTTTTTGTAAAGATTTATTATTAAACCATACGTTGCCCTACGTGAAACAATTGCATGGCTATGAAAGACGATTAGTTTTGATAGCTGATGGTACATATCTGCAATATGAAAAGAGTACTAACAACTACTATCAACAAAAATTACATTTGTGTCAAAAAAAAGCACCGTTTACAGTTTGTACCACACAGATGGTTTTATAGTAGATACATTTGGGCCATACTTGGATACTATGAACAACGCAAAAATATTAAGAGTTATTTAAAAAGACGAAATGGAATGTCAAAGCTTTTAAGGGAAGGTGACGTCTTAATTCTTCATAGAGGTTTTAGAGATGTTTCTTTTCTGGTTAATACTTTCGGAAAACGCTTGAAGTATGCAAGATGAAGTTGCCATCTTCATGCTTACAAAACAAAGTGACGACAATTCATTAGCAAAAGAACTGGAGGAGGTTAACTGGAACAGAAGGAAAAAGTCATTGCAATCTTTAAAATTATCAGATGTACAAGATTTCTCCGAGATGACAGAGGACTAGAAAATTCTGTTTACTAGTACCTATCAGTTAGCCCAAAGTATATCTTACTTAGCCGAGCGATATAGCGAAGAGGTGCACATAAAAATAAATTATTTAGTTGAAGATAACACGGTGTTTAAATGCGAGATACAGTCGCGGCATATTAATTATAATAGTAAAATATACAAATGCTTTGTTTACTATCAACTCAACACAATCGGGTATGGTGGTAATAGGCTGCAGTCTCACTGCACCACCGCCACCAACTATCACCGTTTGCCACTAACCACCAAACTGTACTGCGGTCTCACTGCAGCCACTGGTGACCACCAAATATTTAAATTTCCCACTCTTTTCTATGTCAGTAGAAGAATGCTATATTTATATTTCGTGCCTTTCATTTACTAATGTAATTAGTTTATCAATGTCGGATGGTGTCCATGTTTCTTCCATGTTACCGTTTTTAAAATTCTCAAATATCAAAGCGAAAATGACAGTATATGTTTTGATTTGTAAAATATCAAGTTAGTATGTTTCAAATGGCGATCAACTGTTGCCGCGCTACCACCAACCGATTTGATATTATGAAACGGTGGTTACCAAATGACAGATGCCGGCGAGAATAGTGAATCAGTGGGACCGTCGCCATATGATTTAACGTGTTCGAATTTTAGTTGGTGGCGGTGGGTGGTGCAGTGAGACTGCAGCCTAAAAGCATTACGTATGCGACTGCCCCAATGGGCTTTGAACAATCGGCTGTTTGCACGTTGCTACCATCATATATTATTTATCACAAGCAAGATATTTATCAAAAATAGTACGTCCTGCACAAATATTGTCAACATTATTTGAAGTGCAGAGAATTCAGCCGGTGATTAACAAAGATAATGACGACGAAGACCGAGTTGTAGATGTATGATTTTAGTTCCTATATGTATTTTAACATTTGTATTGAATATTTGTGAATCAATAATAATGTATTTTTTTGTAAAAAATGATAAAACGTATCATATTTTGTCAATAGCCATAATTTGTTACTAAGTCATGAATGTACTTCATTTAAGTTGTTGCGCGAACAAATAAAGATATTTACATGCGGCTAAACGGAAAATGAAGCTAATTGAATGTGCTATTTATGCTATTTAGCCTCTCTTGCAAAAAAAAATTATTACTAATGCATAGAGTTTTTAGGGTCTCAGGACCCGTAAAAACTTCGAAAAAATAGTTTTCAGTGTAATTCGATCAAATCATTCGAATCTGATCATACGACTTACCTGAAAGAAACTCAAAAAATAAATAGTGAGATAATTTTAGAAAAACACATTTTTTAACAGTTTTGGCACAAGTAAAAAAAAAGCTGATGAGCATGCAAATATCGTTTTTTTTAATTTCAAACTAGGTTTGCATACTTGCAATTGAAATCGCGCGGGGGCCGCCACACCCATCTTATCCCGCTACCCCCTTTGTTCACTTTTGCCGAGTCTTACTCGGACTGCCACTCACAATATCAAGCTTCGCGCAGCGCTGCACTTTTACTGCACCTTGGCCCGTATCGTATACTGCGTACACACTTGCAACAATCTGCCGTACCGCAACATCGTCGCGCAACAACCTCGCTTAACATCACTGCAACAGCGTCCCATTGCTTGTTGGATCAAAGAAAATGTTACGCGACGATGTTGCGGTACGCAGTTGTGTTGCGGAGTGATGGTACGCGACGATGTTAGGGTGTTGCGATACGGCAGATTGTTGCAAGTGTGTACGCAGTATAACCTATTCGGTAGAGTTTTGCGTTGCGTTATAGGCTGCCTCGCGCATCACTTCCTCGTCTTCAAGGTATTTTAGTCAAAATAACTTCTATTGCGTGTGTTGAAACCATACATTTTTTAACGTTTTTGGTTCGATTTCAGTGTTTTTTGTCAATATTTTGATGTTTTAATGCCAGATTTTTAATGTTTCTTGCAAAATTTTGCTATTTTTGACAATTCATAAAAAAATTGCCATTTTTAACAGTTTATGCCAGCTTTTGGTTATAACTGAATTTTGCTATGTTTAACAAAATGTTGATATTTTATAGCCAGATTTGCCAGTTTATTAAAGTTTTTTCACCTTTTGACCGTTTATAGCCAGATTTTGGTGTGTTTTAACAATATTTTAATGTTTGAAGACCAGATTTTGTTTCTTTCCAACATAAATTTGATATTTCATAACCGGATTTTGCTATTTTTGACATTCCATGAAAAAAATGTTTAAATTTTTATGACCGTATTTTGCTTTTTTTGACATTTTATAAATAAAATTTTACATTTTGTTGTTTTTATTTTTTTGCAAATTTTTGCAGTTTTATTAAAAGAATTTTGCCATTTTCAAAAGTTTATACCGGATTTTTGTTCTTTTTTACATTATTTTAATATTTTATAACCGGTTTTTGCCATTTTTTACTTTTTATAAATAAAATTTTGCACTTTTTATGCGTTTTAAGCCAAATTTTTAACAGTTTATAGCTGAATTTTAGTTCTTTCTAATAATGTTTTAATATTGCATAGCTGGATTTTCCTATTTTTAACTTATAATGAATAGATTTTTGCACTTTTTAAAAACTTATTTAGCTAGATTTTTAACGATATTCTAATATTTTATGGCCAGATTTTGAAGGTTTTGAAATTTCATGAAAGTTCATAGTGGATTTTGGTATTTTCTAACAATATTTTGACGTTTCAAGACTGGATTTTGATATTTTTGACATTTTATAAATAGAGTTTTGCATTTTTAACAATTTATGTTTCTTTTCAACATAAAAATTTAAAACAAATCCAAAAATTTTAGACTTTTCAACGTTTATGGGTTGTGTTTGGTGTTTCTTGAGAATATTGTGATGTTTCAATGCCGGATTTTGTTGTTTTAACACTTATTGTTTACAATAAATAATTTTTTTCTGTAGTTTTTGATTTGTTTGAAACTACTAGTATACCCAGATAAGTAACTTCATTGGAATACGTAATGGAGAACTTGATTACCGGGTTTTTTCTAGTTAGACTGCCTTGATGTCGGTTTAGTCTCCAACTCTAAAACTCCAACACTACTACTTTATACTGCCACTTTCTTCACGAAAGAGACGCTAGTTTTTTTATTATTTTCCTGTTTCCATCTTTTATTAACAGAAGCAAATTAATATAAAGTTCTACACTATTGGGCCGCATATAGAGCCTTGCCTCTTTTAATGGTTTTTGTTAAAGATTCTTCAGTTCTTTTCACAATTATTTGCCTATCGCAGAAATAACTGATCGTTGTAACCGACTAATTACAATTGGTATTCTAAGTTGTTAAACGCACCTTTAAAGTCCACGAAGACACCAAGCACGTACTTATTCTCGGATTTGCGCAATACCGTTTTGACGCTGGCTCACGCATTTTCAACTGACCGGTCTTTGGTAAACCTATATTGATTTGGGTTAGTTGGCTACTTGGCTAGCTTTTCCAGTTTTTTGACCATTAGCCTTTCCAGCAGTTCACTAATTGTTGGTAACAGACATATAGGCTTGTATGACCGTGGTTCCAATCTTTGTCTGGGGACTTTAGTATAATTACCAGCAACCCAGTATTCTACTTAACAGGCACTACTTAAGCCGCAAATACAGATTTAACCATTCTTGTAGTGATTCCGTCATCCGGCGCTTTACATATTTTTAGCAAGCAGACCGCAACACACACCTCTTCACTGATAAAGTCTACGGGGTTACTTTACAGACTCGGTATAGTTTGGCGCTACTGCTCGGGAATCATTCCGTTAGCATCACTTGATTGATTCTTCCCAAGATTTAGTCCATCCAACCTCTATCCTAATACCGAGGCGCGCGGTTTTTTCTTTTGCAATATTTATAGATATCATCTCACGGGTCACTAATGCTTTTAGTGCATACAGTTTGTTTCCACTGGAAATCAAATATTTATACTGCCGCGCAACGTTTTGTGCTTCTTTACTGCATCGGGATTATTCCGACCTCCAGGTGCTTGGATCTTCTTGCGCGCTCTGCAACAAAAGTTTGGGCACAGCTAAGTTTACTTGTTCACCATTTAATGGCTTCCGTAGGGCGACGTTTGAAATGGAGGCAACATTTGTTAGCTGACGTTCACAGTAATGCCATCTCTTACCTCTTTTACTTGCTTACTAAAGCCGCATTTTGTCGCAAAGTCCTCGAGCACGTTAACATAATAGGGGGGTGCCTGCGTTCCTATCTTTTCAGATTCTGCTAATCTAAGACTGTAGGACAATATTTCTTGGTTTGATTATCACCTCAATTGTATTATGGTCGCTTACCGACCAATCTTCGTGGACAGTCCAAGAGGTTGCGTAAGGACATGCGTCACTGGTTAGGGTAACATTGATATCACTATTACCTATGGAGCCACAGAAGGTATTAATATAACCTAGAAGGTTAGTTCAGAATTGTTAAGTTTTTTGCAGTAATGTATTCCTGAAGTTTGTTTCTGCGCACTTTAATTTCAGTCCAGCTCGCTGCAGTAAACTTGCTGTGCCATAATCGGGGTTTGCTCAGTTGCAGCTTTTACTTTTTCCAAGTAGTTTAGCGTGTGCAGTACACCGTGCAGACGTAAAAATCCACATCTGCTCCAGTGATGTGCACGCACGTTGCGTCAGAGGGGTCAGGTTTAGCATGAATTCTCTGACAAACACAGTTGCTTTGGCAGCTCCAACATTGGCTACACAGTTGTATCCTGGCATTTCTAGAACATGGCCATGTCTGCTTGGATGTTGAGCTGTTTATCAGCCGCGGTTTTATTTAAGTCCAACGTAACCGCATGGGCACGCTGGCAGTTGAGCTGCATTATGTTAATGCACTGGTAGCGTTTACTCATTTCTGGTTTTGAATGCACCTAGTTTTGTCTGGCAAGTTTGGCATTTACCACTTACCCCTGAATGACTTGAATCAAGTCTTTTAGCTTTACAGACTGAGCATGAAGGCTTATCTCTATCACATTGTTCAAATAAGTGCTTTTTTTTACCGCACTTTGTGTAAACAAATATACTTCAAGCCGGCAGTGGGAGACGCGTTTGTTCCTGTAGGAAGCCCTTATAACCCGACAGATGCTCTTTCAAACCGGAAGTCCGTAAGCCAAAGGGTTTTCGTTTGGCAATCAAAATCAAAAAAAGTAAAATGTAGGAAAGATATCTACGTTTTTTTTCGAAAATTTCTTCAATTTTTGAAAAAAATAATTGTTTTTTTGCTTTCTCTGATGTAAAATTAACCCCTAAATAAAATTTTGAAGGTCCGACACCAATATTCTTAGCATTTATCTGTAAATTTTAAGATAACTACTAAAAATAAGGGTTTTTTGCGTTTCAAAAGGCAAAAAAGCACTAGGCGCTGAAGGAGAAGGACGCAATTGCTCCTAAGGCTAGCCAACAAACTTATCTGAATCCCCACTAAACCGGGAGTCCGTACCTTAAATGGTTTTCTTTCGGCAATCGATAAAATGTCTGGTTTTATTGCCTGTACGTACATATACTCGTGCCGACAGACTCAAATTAGCAAATTTGGACCAAAGGAATCGTCGTTTTAATATTTTCAACATTTTATTCAAAGCGGTTTTTTGGTATATTTTTATTGAGGAAAAGTGTGAATCAAACATCTTTTATACATTACGAAGATATACGAACATTGACGAAACAAATTATTTATAAAAAGTAAGCTTTGTAGCAATTTACAAAGCTTCTAAACAATTAAATTTATTATATTAACATGGAATTTTATCTATTACCTCATATACTACACTAAAACAATTGTTTCTTATAATAAAAAAAAGAAATTTTTTAAATCTTAAAATTTTATTATGATTATATAATTTACACAACTCCATCCCCACTCTTTTCTAACTTAGCGCATGGAAAATATCCCCACACTTCAACACGTGGATTTATATAAACAGAATTCCTCATTCATTCATTCAATTCCAGTGTCACCTGACGTAACTATATTTCGACGTTGATGCATCCTCCGATAAGATATAAATGATAACAGCATACTAAATTATTATCAAGTCATTGCGAGATGTGCGAATCTAATAACATGTCGAATTGTCCACTTTTCAAACGCGAATTACAATTCAAGTTCGTTGTTATAGGTGACTTTGGTGTCGGTGAGTGATACATTTTTAAAAGTTTTAATTCTAATTCGAAATATATTGTAGGAAAGACATCGATTATTAAGAGATATGCGGAAGGTAAATATAATTTTTATTAGTTCTGATTAGATTTAATCAAATTAGTTATTTTGCAAATATTTAATTAATACATCTAAATTTATTTAATTATAAAAGTTTTGATTAATTAACAAAATCTCTGAATGCCCTTGAGACTCTTTACAATTATTGTTGCATTAATCTATAGATAATTACACTATTATCATTGTCTTGTGATATTATTTTTTGGAATGTTGGTTAGTGTATCAATTATTAAAAGATAAACATCCCCGCGTGTTACAGTAATATAGTTTCGCCTGAAAAGATCGATAATTTCCGCATTCCACAAAAATCAATTTTATGAGGGGTGGATTTGACTTGCAGTAACCCTTTAAACTTATTCTTTGTTAATTTTGATTGCAGAAAATTATTTTAAGTAATAATATTTAATAATATAATCGACAATAGTTGTGATCTCATAATATGTTTACTTTAGATTACTATTAAATGCATAAATGCTAATAGGAAGATAATGTTGGCAAATATTTGTTTTTATTTAAAAGCCAAGTAGGAATGTTGAGATGTGTAAATATTAAACCCGTTATAGTTTTATAAATAAATAATACAGATAATTTTGTTTGAAACTAATCTAATCCAATCTGAATAGTTCGAAAAGATTGGTTGTTAATTTATTTTACTGAATAGAAAGCTTATTTTAAAAAAATCTTATTTTCTTGTATACTATGGATAACATTCCAATATTATAGCGTGACTACACGTTTGAATTTTGGAAATTTGGATAATAATATCTGCTCATTCTCTAAAACTTGATACCGTTTGTAAAGGTGTAAAAGTCCAGATCCATATTCACTTCATATTGTTCTAAGTCTGGCAATTGAACAATAAAATTATTCATAATAATAATCAACCTTCAACAATTGTCATAATATTTTTATTCTAATAGAAATGAGCACTGTATTAAAATTGTTGTTATTTGTAATTTTATTTACACAAATTTTTGTTAAATTTTAGAACCCATTTTTTATAATTTCCGAAGATACACGAGCAATGACGAATTAAAATTATTTCCTAAAAAAATTATAGAAATTTTCTTTAAGCTTTCAGCGGCCATAATTTATATTTTCCGGAAGTACACGAGCAATGCCGAATAAAATTATGTCTGAAAAATATGCTTTATAACAATTTACAAAGCTAACAAAGCTTATAAACAACTAGATTTTGTAGTTTATGGACATCTCTGACTGCATTTTCTTTTGTACTATGCTTTAGACGGTGGTAGTGTAGAACATAATAAAGACAAAGACAAATCCTTTAGTGTACATAGCTTTTTAGAATTGCAGCTGCAACTTATCAAATCACGCATCGATCAACCGCTATTTAAATCCTCATGTAATAAACTTATCATAAAGATTTTGGATTTGATAAAATTTTATGTCTACGCTTAATTGTTGTTGTTCTCAGTCTGTCATTAGTTATAATGTTTTTAATGGTTTGAAAACTAAACCATTTTTTTTAAATCAACTTTAAATAATTTTTATTTTAATAAAATGTGCAATGTATTGAAATTTTTGTTATTTTTATTTTTATTCGGCAAACTTCGGAAGTTTTCATTAATCATTCAGCGGCCATTTTTTATATATTCCGAAAACACACGAGCAATGACGAATCAAATTATTAAAAAAATAAAGCGTTTTACAAAGCTTCTAAACTACAAGTTTTCATTGTTTAGATCAATAGATCTATTGATCTATCGATTGTGTAGAAAATAATAAAGATAAATTTCGTAGTGAAGAGAACCGCAGCCCATTGATATCTTTATGTATATAAACTTAAAACTTTTAAATTAATTAAATTTGATGTATGCTTTACTAATCGCATTTACATATTTTTTAAATTTCAAAATATGATATTTAAAAATAGCTTATCAAAATTACATATTATTATTGAACTTTTTCTGCATATAAAATTATTATTATTAACTATGAATTTGTAATTAATAATATGTTTTATTTAAATTTCTTTTAGATACTTTTTCAACAACTTATAAAGTAACAATAGGTACAGACTTTGCATTGAAAAGAATCGAATGGGATGAGAGCACCACAATTAATTTACAATTATGGGATATATCCGGATATGAGCGTTTTGGATCTATGACTAGTGTTTATTATAGATATGCGTATGTATTTTAAAGTAAATAAACTTGCAGTAAATAAATAAATTGTATTTTAGTTTGGCAGCTGCTGTGGTTTTTGATTTGACACGTCCGGAAACATTCAAATCTACAGAAAAGGTAAATAAGTTTATTAATAATTGTTCAATATAAAACTATTGAAGCCTGTAATAATAGACAATATTGAAATTTGTGATATTGAATTTAGTAGTTAATGGAATAAACACAAATCAGCCTAATTTTGTTTCAAGATTTAAGAAGGATAATATTTCTGTTTTCTAATCAACTAAATATTTTTTTTATTAATATCAACTCATCAGTTTTTATCCAAAATGTGTATTTATAGATTAAAATTACCAGCGCTTTGTAAATGGTTTTTATAAAATATTCTGGATAACTTGGGCTTTTGTTGTTTTTTGGGGCTTAACATCTTCTTTATTTATTCCATTGAGTAACTGTTACGTTAGATAGTTTTTTATTTTGTTGAATATGTTTAATTTATAAATTTATAAAGACTATGTGAAGTGTGATTGTAAATTTCTTTTATTTCATGTTTTAGAAATTTTTTTAATGTTACACAAAGTTTCTTCTAAAGTCTGTCTTACAAGATATTGTCGGACCTTGGAAAAGGTTTTTTTCTTTCTTTTCTACTCCAAGAAATATTTTCTGTTTTTGTTTGACTGTTTGGAGACAACAGTTTTTTTAATGCTTTTTTTCTTAATGATTTTGATGTTTACCAAAATGTTATGAAACCATCAAGGTTTCAATATCTACTTCAAAGTTTTTTGATATTTCCAAAATTTTGAATAAAAGCTTTAGAATTAGGAGATACTAGAAGAAAAAAAAATAAATTAGGGACACCCAAGAAACACTTTGAGATTGGAAAAATAGAATAAAATAAAATAGATTTAGGAGAAATAGTCTCCATATCTTGCAGGAAGATAATTGAAAAAGAAGACATTTTCAAGACATTTTGAAATTTGAAAAGTTGGCAGACGTAGTCTCATATTTTCCAATCCAAAATTTTTTAATTTTATTTTTCAAAACCTTAAAATATTTTTAGAGTGCCTTTAAGTTTTTTTAGTATCTTCCAATGAACTCCGGAACCCTTTCCCAAATTTTTTCACTATGTATCAATAAATAATAATTTTTTTAATTATTTTTCAATATTTTTCAAGGTATATGAAGTATTTTCAAACAACTTTCTTTGAGGTTTTATGATAACTTTGAAATTATTCTGACTATCTTATGTTTTCTAAAAGATTAATATTCTGCGATGGTTTTTTATGTTTATAAATGTCCTCTCAGTTTTATGCTGTATTTAAATACTTACGTATTTAGCAAGTTCAACATTTTTGCACAAGTTTGAGTATTACTACGCGATAACTCTATGTTGTATCTATCTACCTGTGTGGATCGATGAAGGCAACTTCAGAGTATAATGTAAAAAGTTTTAACTGGAGTTGACCAACCACCCGCCCGAGTGTTTGTTATCAAAATATTAGTTTATAAAGTCTTTTGCGGGTGACTTCAGAGCATGATGACAGTCGATAGTTTTAACTGAAATTGTACATCCACCTTTCTGAGTGTTTGTAAGTAAATATTTTGATAACAAACACTTGGGTGGGTGGGAGGGCAATTCCAGACTATGATGACGATCAATAGTTTTAACTGGAGTTGCCCATCCACCCGCCCGAGTGTTTGTTATCAAAAGTTTTGTTTGCAAACATCAAACGGGTAACTTCATAGCATGATGAGAATTCATAGTTTTAAATAGAGTTGCCCAACCACTCGCCCAAGTATTTGTAAATAAATCTTTTGATTACAAATACTTGGGCAAGTGGTAGGGCAACTCCAGAGCTTGATGCCGGTCAACAGTATCATCTGCTGTTGCTTATCACCCGCCCGAGTATTTGTTATCAAAAGATTAGTTTACAAACATTCGGGCGGGTAACTCCAAATTATGATGACGGTCAATAGTTTTAACTAAAATTGTACATTTACCTTTCTGAGTGTTTGTAAATAAATGTTTTGATAACAAACACAAGGGCAGGTGGGTGGGCAACTCCATAGCACGATGACGGTTAATAGTTTCAACTGAAATTGTACATCTACCCTTCTGAGTGTTTGTATATAAATCTTTTGATAACAAACACTTGGGCGGATAGGTGGACAACTCCAGAGCGTGATGACAGTAAAAAGTTGTTATCAAAAGATTAGTTTACAAACACTCGGGCGGGTAACTCTAGAGCATGGTCAATAGTTTTAACTGAAATTGTACATCAACCCTCCCGAGTGTTTGTAAATAACTATTTTGATAACAACCACTTGGGTGGGTGGGTGGGCAACTCCAGACTATAATGACAATCGATAGTTTTAACTGAAGTTGCCTAAACACCCGCCCGAGTGTTTGTTATTAAAAGATTTGTTTACAAACACCAAACGGGTAACTTCATAGCATGATGACAATTGATAGTTTTAAATGGAGTTGCCCAACCACCCGCTCAAGTATTTGTAAATAAATCTTTTGATTACAAACACTTGGGCGGGTGGGTGGGCAACTTCAGAGCTTGATGACGATCAATAGTTTCAACTGAACTTGCCAAGCCACCCGCCCAAGTGTTTGTTATCAAAAGATTAGTTTACAAAGACATGAGCGGGTGACTTCAGAGCATGATGACGGTCAATAGTTTCAACCGAAGTTGTACATCCACCTTTCTGAGTGTTTGTAAATAAATATTTTAATAACAAACACTTGGGTGGGTGGGTGGGTGGGCAACTTCAGACTATGATGACAATTAATAGTTTCAACTTGAGTTGCCCACCCGCCCGCCAGAATGTTAGTTATTAAAAGATTTGATTACAAACACCGGGCGGGTAACTTTAGAGTATGATGACGGTCACTAGTTTTATCTGAATTTGTACTTTTACTTGCTTGAGTGTTTGTAAATAATTTTTTTGATAACATACACTTGGGCTAGTGGCTGGGCAACTCCAGAGCATGTTGTCGGTCAATAGTTTTAACTGGAGTTGCCCACTCACCCACGTGTTTGTTATCAAAAGATTGGTTTATAAACACTCGCGCGAGTATCTCCAGAGCATGATGACAATCATTAGTTTCAACTGAATTTGTACTTCCATCCGCCGGTGTGTTAGTAAATAAATATTTTGATAACAAACATTTGGACCGGTGGTGGGAAACTTCAGAGCATAATATCGGTCAATAAATTAACTGCAGTTGCCTATCCACCCGCTTGAGTGTTTGTTATCAAAAGATTAGTAGTTTACAAACACTCGGGCGGTTAACTTCAGAGCATGATGACGATTAATAGTTTCAACTGAATTTGTTCTTTCACCCGCCGGAGTTGCCTACCCGCCCGCCGGAATGTTTGTTACTAAAAGATTAGTTTACAAACACTCGTGCAAGTAACTTCAGAACATTGTGTTTTTTAATAATAAAGCATTAATTGATGCTTTCTTAAAAAAAATGGTGTCGTGATTTTTCTGTGTGATCTGTGTGCCGATATTGTTGTCGTCGTGGTCGTGACGGTGTCGGCAATATGTGTATGGGCTACACATGTTGCGTTGAGCTTAGCCGGGTTCAACTACAAGATATACTTTGGTTTTTTTTTAGACATAATATGGGGTAGGACTGTTTATTTTTTATCACAAATTCTTTCGATATCTCTGGGGCGTAAAGAAGTGAGATTTTTGTATTCAATCTTTTCAGCGGCTTTTGTCCGGTTGTTAGATTCAAGTTTGTTTTGTTTAGTAAGGTCACTGGTGTTGGTGACTATGGTTGGGGTAGAGTTGAAGTGTACTACTTTCTTTTGGCGCTCTTCTTTGACGCGTTCAGTGGCATAGATTACTTTGGTGGTTGTAGTTGTTTTATATACTTCTTTGACAATACTTGTTGTATCTTGAGTTGCTCCAGATTATATTCCAGAACTTTTTTTATCTCTTTTGTAGTTACGTGAAAGAATATGCGGGCAATCGGGATTGGCAGTTATTGCTATTAAGTCTGATGATTGTATCAAGAATATATTTAGTTGTTTGTAACTTGCCGAGTATTAATGTGTTTTCATTTCTGTCTTGAACTGATCTTTAAGGGAGTTGAAGTAATCCGTCATGTTGGCGGGTTTGATGGCGGTTGGTAATACGGTCGTCTTTAAAGATTATCATGATGCCGCCTCGGTTGTGTGTTGTAATAGACGGGTGTGCAGCTAAGTATTGAACTAGTTTTTTGTTTTCATTTTTTTCTTTTTTTCTTTTTTTTACTTGTTGGATTTTTTCTTACTAAACTTATTCTATGGATAATGAAGAAGAAAGAAGTCTTTTATAAATTTTTCCTAAAAATGCAATCCTGAGAAATTACAAACGATCAAAAAATGAAAAAACCTTGATTTTTTTCAAATTTTGATTGCTTATATCTTGGAGCCGTGAGCCATTCACGGCAAAAAATTCACATAATCATTCCGTACACTTGACTCAAACATGGTCTTATATTAATTAAAAAAATGAATATACTAATATTATACTAAGTCTCTTGCTATATGCGCGTTCATCTTCACAACTGACGTCACACGCACCGATCATATTATCTGTACCGCATCGGCATAAGGCGTGTAATTGGTCTAAGATAATGACTAGCATAATATAAGATTTTGAGAACTGTTTGCTTTATTAAAAATTTATTTGTTATTTTTTAGTGGATCTTGGATATACGGGAACGTATAAGTCTACCAAATGGAGAATCTATACCTGTGATATTGTTAGCCAATAAAGGAGACATAGCACTAGATAATGTGCCCAGCATTTTAGAAGAATTCTGTAAGAGACATAAAATTTTAGCATTTTTTGTTACATCAGCAAAAGAAAATATAAATTTAGGTATGTTTAAAAAAACATTTGTAGAATGTCTATAAATAAATTTAAAAAAATGAATAAGTTAGATTTAAGCTACATAGTGGGAAACTTTTTATTGTAGTTACGAAAAAACTCCGGACATTTTTCTTTTCATTTATTTACGTTATACACTTTTGGAGTTTCCAAACAATAATACAAATGCTTAAAAAATATTTTAACAGATTTGATTGCTAAAAAACAATCTCAACAAAAATGTTTTGGATATTGAAGACTAAAGGTTAAAAAGTTTTTAGAGCTTCGAAAACAAGTTGAATTCAAGGTATGCATTAAAAATTTAAACTGACAGCACTTCTAGCGCTTTAAGTGGTATATATTGTATGTAAGATTCAAAACTTTAATTTTCAAAAACTTATTAAGGGTGGGCCATCTTTAAGTTGAAATTTTAATCATATAGGATAAAGAACAAACTGCTTATTGTTAGATTATTTATATTTTATAGTGTATATTCCGGTTAAGTATAAAATATGCCGCGGCAGGCTTGGCAGTTGGGCCATTCTTGAGGACCAATTATCGAAAATTTGCGCCACTGTTTCCAGAAGTATTTTGCTCAATTGTCTGTGGATTGTTAGCATACATTTTTTCCTTTAATGCGCTTCACAAAAGAAAAATCCAGCGGTGTCAAAACGCAGCTGCGAAGTGGCCAGTTCACATCACCGAAACGGCTAATAACGCGGTTGTTGAATTTGGTGCGCAGATGATTGTGGCATGTGCAGTATGGGATGTTGCCCCATCTTGTTGAAACCAGAGCTGCTGTAGATCAAATTCCTCCAATTTGGGTCACAAAAAATTAGTGATCATGTCTCTGTAAAGATCTCCGGTAACAGTTACGTTGGCTCTAACATCGTTTTCAAAGAAAAATGGCTCAATAACTCAACCACTCCAAAATCCGCATCATACGGTAACTGGCAATAGATGCATTGGTTTCTCAACTATGGCATGTGGATTTTTTGTTCCCAAAATAGAAATGGGCCTTGTTCGAAAAGATAATTTTTTGGTTAAAATAAGAGTCAACATTGAATTTGTTTAAAGTCCACTGAGCAAAGCAAAAATGGGCACCAAGGTCGGCTGTTTTAATTACTTGAACGAGTTGCATTTTGTTTGTGAAGAATTCGCCTTAAAGTGGTTTGCCGAATATTGAGTTGCTGACTTCTGCGCCGAGTTGATGTTCCTGGGTGCTTGTCTATACTTCAAGCCACAGATGCGACAATTTTGGCAGAACGCTATGGACTAGCATGCTTGATGCGCGCGTTGTCTACCAGCATTCTAGTTTCACGCACTTTTCTTACAAATTTTTGTATTCTTTTAATCGTTGGCGCTTTATTTTTTCCAAATTACGTACAAAATTTTTGCGTTTTTGCAGACAAACGAGACCCATTTTCAAAATAAATTTTTATTATTTCAAAACGTTGCTCCAAATTAAAACAATGCATCTTTTGTCTACGGAGGTATCTCTCCTTGGCCGGATTTTGCTATTTTTGATATTTTATAAATAAACCTTTTTAACAATTTATGCCAGATTTTGGTTTTTTACCAATATTTTCTTCTAGCTAGATTTTGCTATTTTTAATGAAAATTTGTACATTTTTTTAACAGTTTATGGCCGGATTTTTAATTTTTATGAACAAACTGTTGGTCGTATTTGGCTTTTTTAAATATTTATATGTTTTATGGATTTTTGTAAAAAGAATGAAGCAAAAAAATGCTTCATTATTATATTTAAAAAAAAAAAACAGTTTATGACTGAATTTTGGTGTTTTTTAATAATATTTTAAAGTTTGAATTTGCTATATTTGACATTTAATGAATAAAATTTTGGATTTTTAAATCGTTATTGCCCAAATTTTGCTGTTATAATGTTAATGTTATATGATCAGATTTATCTATTTTTATGAATATAATTTTGCTGCTTTGCTGACAATGTTTTTATTGTTTATAGCCAGATTTTGCTATATTTGATATTCCATAAAAGAATTTTGCACTTTTTATCAATTTATAGCTAGATTTTGGTGCTTTTTGATAATATTTTAATGTTTTGGGTTTCTAAATAATTTGTTAATATTTCATGGCTAGATTTTGATATTTTTGAACAGTTTATGACGGATTTTACTTTTTTTATAATATTTTTTGCTAGATTCTACATACTTTTGAGATTTCATAAAAACTTTACATTTGTTTAACAGTTTATGGCCGGATTTTGCTATTTTTGACATATTATAAACAAAATTTTGCATTTTTTTGTTTTTTTGAAAAAAAAAAAAAACTTTATGACCGAATTATCTATAATAAGAATGCAGTTACTAACAGTTTATGGTGAGTTTTGGTGTTTTGTTATATGTTTATACTTTATGGCCGGGTTTTGTAGTGTTTGACAGTCTATGAATAGAATTATGTACTTTTTGACAGTTTATAACCGGATTTTGAATCTTTTTGAATATATTTTAATATTTTTCTACCGTATTTTGCTATTTGGGATTTTTTGATTGAGTTTTGCCATTTTTAACAGTTTATGTTCAAATTTTTGTTCTTTCTGACAATATTTTAACACTTTATAGCCGGATATTGACATTTTTGACTTTTTATGAAAAGAATGTTGCATTTTTTAACAGTTTATAGCTGAATTTTGTTACTTTTTAACAATATTTTCATGTTTTTAGGCCAAATTTTGCTCTGTTTTATATTTTATAAATAAAATGTTACACTGCAGCAGTTTGAGACCAGATTTAAGTGTTTTTTGACTATATTTTATGGTTATTTTTGACTTTATGAATAGAATTTAGTACTTTTTAAAAGTTATTTTACTGTTTTTAACCATAATTTGATATTTTATAGCTAGGTTTTGTTATTTTTGAAAAATTTATTAAAAAAATTACACTTTTTAACAATTTATGGCTAGATTTTGACAATATTTTGATGTTTCAAGAACAATTTTTGTTAATTTTAACATGTTACAAGTAGAATTTTACAATTTTCAACTGTTTTTGGCCGGATTTTAGTTCTTTTTAAAAATATTTTATAATTTTTTTTTTGTTTTTTTTGACTTTTTAAGGAAACAATTTGATGTATTCAAACCGAATTTTGCTGTTTAATATTTTATGAATAAAATTTTACACATTGTATCAGTTTATGCTCAGTTTTTTGTTCTTTGTGACAATATTTTATCATTTTATAGCCAGATTGACTTTTTATGAAAATAATGTTGCACCTTTTAACAGTATACAACTGGATTTTGTTACTTTATAACAATATTTTGATGTTTCCAGACCAAATTTTTTTATGTTTAATATTTTATGAATAGATTTTTACACTTTGCAGCAGTTTGAGGCCGGATTTAAGTGTTTTTTTACAATATTTTATTGCTATTTTAGACTTGAATAAAATTTTGTACTTTTTGAATAGAATTTTGTAATTTTCAATTGCTATTTATAACAATATTTTGATATTTCATAGCCAGGTTTTGTTATTTAGAGAATTTGTGAATTTTTTTTCAATTTTTAACAATTTATGGCTAGATTTTACTGTTTTCTGACAATATTTTGAAGAAGAATATGAAGTTTTTCTTATCTGCAAATGTTAGAAGTATTTTAGTTGGAAGACGAGAAAGTTATATTCAATCTCTTGATCACCAACACTTGAGCGGGTGGGTGGGTTACTCCATATCATAATTACCAACGCGTAGTTTAAACTGGAGTGCCCACCTACCCGCCCGGGTGTTTGTTATCAAAGAATTGTAAGTTTCTCTTCTCTGCGAGTGTTAGAAGTATCTTTGTGAGAGGAAGAAGAAGTTATAACTAATCTCTTGATCACCAACACTTGGGAGGGTGGGTGGGGTACTCTAAATTATGATTACCAGCAAGTAGTTTAAACTGGACTAAACATCTACCCGCTCAAATGTTTGTTATCAAAGAATTGAAAGTTTTTCTTCTCTGTGAGTGTTAGAAGTTGCATAGTCAGAGGAGGAGGATATTATATCTAATTTATTAATCACCAATACTTGGGCGGGTGGTTGGGGCACTTCAGATTATAAATACCTGCAAGTAGTTTAAACTGGTGTGCACACTCACTTGCTCAAGATTTTATTATTAAGAAATTGGTGGAAAAGATTATAGCTAATCTTTTGATTACCATCACTTGGGCGGGTGGAAATTTTATAAATATATATTACAAACTGATAATTGTCAATGCTATTAAAGAACAATGAATGCTAATTGATTAGAATAAATGAAAGTTAAGAACAATAAATGACAATTTTGTAGATTAAGTGACAGTTTGAAGACTTAATATTAATTAATGTTACAAATTGGTAATTGTAAATGACAAAAAAAACAATTGATTAGAATAAAAAGAATTGCCTAGATGAAGAGACAGTTTGAACACATTTAATACGTTTTTGACACTAACGCCGACTTCTGCTCTTTGTTGGAAATCTGGAAGACATTTCCTTATGCAATAAATTTCCGGTGGGTTTTAGATAGTGGTGCAATGTCTAAAATTGTGCGCAACAAATTTAATGTGTTTTATTTGGTGAAAGCTTTAAGCAAATAAGTTTTACAGCTAAGATTTTAGATCTTTGGTATAACTAAAAAGAAAATGATTATTTTGTTTCTGTTTTAATAATGGCAGCCCTAGCATATCTAAAATTTTATTTTAGGCAATAAATAAACTTGCATATTTAGTTGCTTATCTACCCAACCTAACACATTTTTGCTCACTCTGTATTTAACATTTTTAAATATTTCAGACATAGCTATGAATAGACTGATAGAACACACTTTGGCCAAAACCACATATATACCAAGCAACAACTACAATGAAGTTGTCAAACTGGAGGATATAGACAAAAAAGTCAAACCAAAACGTTATTGCTACTGGTTCTAAAGCAAAAATAAAGATTGGATCTATATAAAACATTAGTGAATTATTGCTAAATTGTGTACAATTGGTTAATTTAGCAATTTCAGCTAATGAATTAACAGTTTACAAGATTTATTATTTAATTAATAATGCAACACTTGTAAACATTTCCAATTTCTTAAAATTATTTCATTACAGAGGTGTAATGTATGCAACCAAACATACACAACTTTTGGTATAATATATTTTATTCTATATCAAGTTGAAAGTAAGGTATTGCATCTTAATATACTATTCTAGAATAATATAAAATTATATAACTTAAGCAATATATGACTGTTAGTAAGTAGTTAATTATATAAAAGAAATTGTAATCTCAAAACTTTTTATAACTAATATTTATTACTAATAATATTTATTTAACAAATAAACAACTCTGAATTTATTACAATTTGTTTATAATACATTATTCGATAAAAGAACTTCAGCTTTGAATGTTTTGACCCAATTTCTGCGCCGCAGCCAACGCATTCTCATTAGCTAGCATCTGGAATTCGGAAAACCTCTGTGATATTCTTTGATTTGTTTTCAGGAACTTTTCCATACAGGTAAATGCACATTTTTCCTAAAAACATTTTAATTAAACTGAAAAATCTTCAAATTTGACGGTTCGTTTAATCCAATTTATTAATAATATTCTCACTCACCTCTTTTGGTTTTATAGTCCGACTAGTAAAATCTGATACGCAGTCTGTGAAACAAAGCTCGGATACTTTGTTGTAATTTATTAAAAACTCTTTAAACTGCAATAAAATAATTTATTGTAACCTTAAAAATGTTGAATGAAAATTATAATTTACCGTGCGGATTTGGTCGGTATCGATGGATTCGGCACCCATTGCTGGTAAAACACTCATTTTTAATAGGTATTTATGTTTGGTTGACTGGAATTAGTAGAAAATTTGTACTTGATCGATAGTAAAGTGCTATGGTTTGAGGTTATGTTGTTTTTAAACGACCTCAACATGTCATGTTCTGACAGTGTTGGCACTACTAAAAAAATCAGTTTAAGTAAGATATATTTGTTTAAATAATGTCATTAATTTAATAAAATTATTAATTATCACATTTGTATTAGTTGAATTATTTAAATTCATCAACAACTTATTCATATTATTTAAAAAAAATTAATTAAAACTGATATGTACTGTATTAAGTAAAAATTTATTAATGAAGTTAGTTTAGTACATAGTTTTGATGTTTTTTATAAATTAAATATGCAAATTTATTTGTACACACATAAGTGGCATTAATAAAATAGAAACGTTTTATTCAATTAAATAAGTAATTAAAAGTTTTTACGCAACTAAACCAACAAATATGCTGAAAGAGTTGCCTACCTTAACTTATATAAATGTAGTTTTATTATTAATATGAAAAATGTGTGTCATGAAGAAACTTATAATAATAATAATATCTATAGTGATTGTTTAATACAATTTAAAAATATAATAAAGTAGTTTACATAATTAATTTACCTTAATTAAATACCTAACTTCACCGCATTACATTTCCAACCAACAATAGTTCTGCTTTTATTTTATTTAATTGAATTAATATAAACTAAAAATACGCTTAAATTTAAACGTTTAAATATATATAACAAATGCGGTAATACATAAGAAATCGGTAGATTGATTATCTAGTTTCCGCGTTTTTAGATATTTACTATAGGCAACTAAATATACACTAAATAAAAATTTATTTAAACTAAAATTATAAAACTATTAAATTGTTTTTGTTTGCCAAACTAATTTATAAAATAATTATAAATATCCAATTTATTTGTAAACAATAAATATATTCATTTGGCATCATTGCATTATATGAGTAATACCTGTTTTACCGACCAATTGTTACTAATATTTATTTTGATACTTTAGATTGACGTTAGGTGGCAGCACAAGGATTAAATTGTAAGAATTTGTAAATAAAAACAAAATTTTGTTATAAATAATACATTTTTCACATTTGTTTATACTTCTTTATTATTTTAATTAATTAGTTAAAATTATTTATGTTTTATCTTTGTATTCATTTAATATAACTAAAATCATAATTTATTCTGTATTTTTTTATTTTGATTATGTTGGCTGTATAATCTGTCACAGTGTGAGTGAGTGTGTGATTATAAAAATGTGTGGAAAGTGCTTCTGGAAATCAAAGAATACTTGCTGGAAAATGGAGTATGGTGCCAGGCAAAGGTAAAATAGTCTTCTTATAAGTATTTACCATAATATTCATTAAATGTTACGATTGAGGTAGCAAGATTTGTCTTATCTTCTAATTCATTTAATAATAATTTTTATTATTTATTTAATTTGGTTATATTGGCAGTATCATCTGTCAAAATGTGCGTGTGTGGTTATACAAATTTATTGAAAGTGCTTCTGGATTCAAAGAAAACTTGCTGGAAAATGGAATTTGGTGCCAGGCAGAGGTAAAATATTCATGTAATAAGTATTTACCATAATTTTTATTAAATGTTTGATTGCGGCTGCAAAAGTTTTGTACAAAATGTGTATTCTTGAACCGGTTATAATATGATCTATATTTGACATGTATGCGATTGAGATTAAGTTCTGTAGATCTTCAAATATGTTATTTAATATCATCACTATTGTTGGTAAGTATATAAAATAATAGAATTAATGCAATCACTTGATAGATTCAATAAAAACAATAATTGCTATGCAAACTCTACAGTAAACAGTGGCGTAGTTGAGATTTGGGAGAAAAAAAAAACGTACAAGTACTCATTTTTTTTTTAATTCATTTTGTAATCATTTCCGTAAGTTTGAAAATATAGAATAAACGTCGGGGGAAAGATGGGTCTGTGTAATATTTTTTTTCAGTTTGATTATTTTATTTTGGCAGTATTATCTAAGTAGTAACCGAGTGGACGAGTGGATGAGTGCCGGGCAGTATTGAATGCAAATTTTGAAAGGGGAGGGGGGGGGGGCAATTTAAGAGTACCCAGCACTACGGCGGAACATCACCAACAGTCTCAAAAGATCTTTATAGGAGCTGGAGTGAGAGTGGCGCAATCTGATTGGCCGTTGTTGCTCCGCGTACTGGCTGCAACAATTTCTCAGACTTCCAGGCTAAGCTTCCGGATGTAATTGACGTCGGTTTGGTTTTGGCACTATGATAACAAAGGGGAGTAGTTTACAAACAAAAAGTGTCCACTGGGGTTTATTATGAGTCTTGGTGGCACGAGTTCAAAATGTTTGAACACTTGCGGCACGGGAGTTCAAAAACAGGCTATGGTCTGGATTCCGGTGGCGGTATCAGGGATTCCTTGAACTGGTCGGAGGCACAAACCGAGGGATTGAAGGCCCGCAAACTCAAACGAAAGCAACTCGACCGACGCCTGCCGCTATAAAAGTTAACTCTGTAACCTAACCAAAACCTAAGAACCACATCGCTTTTTTAGGCTGATATGCCATAAATCTAAAAAAAAATAGAACCACAGAGTACTGAAAAAAGAGAAACCGCAAGTTATGGCTAGATTCTGATCACGATAGCACGAGCCTCCTACCGGAAAATCAGAAACGCTATCAATCCATAATACAAGCGTTTCCGGTAGTTTTTAGCAAAGACCCTTGTCTTGCCCCGACCCTGAGAGGCACCCATAAAATCGAACTGAATGACGGTCACGTCAATTTGGGATATCCGCTACTTGTACAACTCTCATAAGAAAGCGCTGATATATCAGCAGATTGAGGAATTACTGGCATCCGGCATAATAGAGCGCAGCAAATACTGCGCTCTCGTTGTCATTATATAAAAAAAAAACGGCTTGCCGAGGTTCTGCATTGACTACAGAAAGTTAAACAATGAAACCTTCAAAAACATCGGCAAAACCAAGATATTTTCAAAAATCGGTTGAGGTCCATGAGGGGTTATTTGCAAATATTTATGCATGGGTTACACAAAGAACGAACCGTGTTTGCCTTTCCCAATGGGGGACTACTTCAAGGTGAAGCCGTTTAGCCTCAAAAATGCACCGGCCACGTTGGCAGCAGGAAAGTTGAGTATCTGTGCCACCGCATAATTCTAGGCTTATGCACTTAGCTAAGAGAATACGATTCCGTCTTTATCAGAATTGCAGGTCTAATAATGGTCATGCAAGGCCAGAAATAACCTTTTAAATGGACAACCGCTACCAACGACGTCTTTGAACCTCTAAAGAAGGCTATCGAACAACCCCTGAAGCTGACTAGACCACAGTCACAGTTTTAATTTGTACTTCAAACCGACGCGTCCGTTAAAGGCGTGGGTGGATTACTGTACCAGGAAGAGGGCTCAAAGAAGCATATAATATCATATGACAGCGCGAAGCTGACGGACAGGCAAACAGTCTGTGGGGCATGAAAAGATACAGGTCATACCTAGAAGTCAAGGTATTTACACTACGGACGGATAACAAGGCCCTAGTCTGGTGTAACTCATTCACAGTTAGAAAGTCGTTAATATAAATACACCGTCAAACATACTCCAAAAGTAGTCAACCTGCTACCAGATGCTTTATTTTGCCACCCTAAAGACAAACTAATCTAAGAGAAGAGATTGATGATTCCAACAGACTCATACCACCGGAAAACCCACAGACTTCTGAGACAGCATACAAATGTTGTATAACCAACTGGGTTGACGCCACAACACCCGAGGCAAACAAATAACTCTCCTAGAGACCAAAAACACCGTCGACATGGTCAAAGGAGCACAGAAAGAACGACTGCATATTTGCACGCTGGCTCAACGTTACAGAGAAATGTAGCTAAGGCACGAGAATCCCGTCGAAGCAGACTTTGGGTTGGATTTTGGGCTGTGAAGACATCATACTTTTTTTGCCCTACGTTGGGCGCCATTTGTAATCGGTTTAGGGTTCTAGATATACATCACATGTGATGTGCTTGTATATGTTTTTTTACTTTAAGCTGAGGTTTTGTTTTTTTTTCTCTTTTAATTTGTTGTTGTGTAGATATCTATTAGGTTTTTATCTTTGTTGTTTGTAAGTTAGGTTTTTCACTTTAAGCTGAGATTTTGATTTGTTTTCTCTTTTTTTTGTTTTTTATATCTTTGGGTGTCGGACTTTGGGGTTGTGAAGGCCCCGTACTTTTTTGCCTCACGTTGGGCGCCATTTGTAACCGGTATAGGGTTCTAGCTAAACATTATGTAGATATTTATGGGGGTTTGGTCTCTGCGTTTTTTACTTTAAGCTGAGGTTTTGTTCTTTTTTTTTTCTTTTTTAGTTATTTTTTTTTTTTTATCTTTGGGGTTTTGAGTTGTGAAAGCATCATTCATTTGATGTGCATGTAGATACCTATCGGGTATTAATCATTGTAGTTTGTAAGTTGGATTTTTTACTTTAAGTTAAGGTTTCCTTCTCTTTTCTTCTTATAATTTTTTTGTCTTTTGTATTTTTGAGTGTTGGGTTTGGGGTTGTAAAAGCAAAATACTTTTTTTTTTTTGGCTTGCGTCAAGCGAAATTTGTTACCGGTTTAGGGTTTTAGATAAGCAGAAGATTTTTTAAAATTTTAGTGTTTGGGGTTGTGAAAGCACCATACTTTTTTCTTTATTCTGAGCGCGTTTTATTACTATTTTGGGCTTCTAAATGTTGAACTTTCTAGCTGTCACAAGTTTAGCGGTTGATGAAGCCGCTCTTGGATGATTTTTCTGATACACTAGGAGTTGTGTGATGACTTTTGAACACAAAGAAATTTGTTGTTGGCGTAGTCTTGGTCTGTATGACTTTAATTTAATAGTTGCTTTGAATGTTGCTATACGTAGAGCTAGTTTCTAGATCTGGACAATCTTGTTTGCTGCCGTGGAATTATCAGTTGAGGTTTTTTTTTTGTTTTAATTTAACTGTTTTTTTTTACTATTGGTCGGTTTATCTTGGGTTGGTCGGTTGAGTTATAATATCTTTGCCATTTGTGTCTAGTTTGATTTTGTGACCTAATTAGTTTGATTCTATTTTAGTAAAGCTTTGATAGACTTATCCATTACTAGCGAGATAATGCTAGTACAGTTAACCACAGCGATGTCAACTCTTTTAGCTTTTTCCTTGAGGAAGGGGAAAAGATTTTGTGCCGGATTTATTTGAGAATGGCCTCCAAACGCATACCTACTAAAAAACACCTTTGTTGTTGTTTGTACCAGTTGTGTATTTTTTTTTAAGACTTCAAGGTGTATGGGGAATGTCTATGCTACCACTTGTATGGCCCTAGTGGATACGGTCCTGTACGCGCTAGCCACACGTATTGCCATTTTTCTTTGTACTTCTAACATTTTTCTATACCTTGGGATGTGTGTAGTTGGCCACCGAGCTAATAGCCAGTCTTCTGTCCGCTCTGTTTTCTTTGATATTGGGCAGGCATGTGCTGCTACCGATTTTTAGCTTTTGTGGTAGTCTCTGCAATGTCTCATGTGCAGATTTCTGCCAAGAATAACTCCGAGGTGGCGCAATGAAAGAGCGTGGCGCAATAAGAGAGCGTGGCGCAATGAGAGAGCGTGGTGCAATGAGAAAGCGTGGCGCAATGAGAAAGCGTGGCGCAGTAGTCTAGACATCCGGCCGCTGTACTGAAGATTGTGGGTTTGATTCCCATACACCGTAATACACTTTTCACTTTCTATATGCTCTCTAACTCTCCAAGCCGTCTTGCCAGCGTGGGGTTTTACGGCTAAAACCTTCTCTGATGGAGTGATAAATTCTCTCTAGTGGTTCGGAATCTACTTAAAACTGTAAGTCTCTTGTAATGTCGTAAGACGCCAGGAATGGCGTATGAATGGCTGACGAAGAAGGAGAAAAAGCAAGTGACGATGACATTCCATACTTTTACGAACACAGATTTGAGTGAGTTACGTCTGATTAGTACAACCGTACTCAGCATTCTCTATGATGGTTGTTTTGCACGGCCCGCACACCACCATAGCGAGATCATCCACATATTCTACTAAAGTTGTGTTCTTTGCCATGATTTTTTAAAGCGCCCCGTCGTAATAGGTGTTCCATAACGTGGGGCCAAGAACTGAGCCCTGTGGTACCCCGCAGGTCATCTCCATCTGTCTGACAAGATACAGCCTCACTTGCTGCCTCTTTAGTTCCATAATAATGCTTTTCAACAGAACCGAGTTGAAGGCATTTTTGACGTCCAGCGTCAACAACACTGAAATTTTGTTTGTTTGGTTTTTTTTTGCTATGCCTTTGACCGTTTGGATGGCGTCTACCGTTAAACTGCCCTCCGTAAAACCATACTGCTCAGGGGACATCCATCGGTTCTCAGTTGTTCTTCCAGCTTATTTAAGATCAGTTCAAAGAGATTTATTTAGAATGCATAGTGGTCTGTAGTGTCTGTCGCAAAACTGTTGGCATATTTCTTAGCCCGCGCATCGCAGTAGATCCAACCGTGATTCTACGTGATCAGGTTTTTGCAATTTGTTTTGTCACCTCTATCACGTACCTTATGCTATTACGGTTGCTGAAGTTTTCATCGTTCTCCCCAGTTTTTCATTGTCTGCCGTTCTTTTTGATAGGGGGGGGGGGGGGGTGTTGTTTTTGTTCAAAACGCAGAGGTCTAACTTGCTTTTTCATTCAGCCATTATGCCGCCCTTTCTTAGACAGGGACATTAAAACAACAGGATTTGCGCAGAGAAGAAAACCGGAAGGTATTACCATGCGTAAGTTATTCTTGTTGAGAGCCAACAACTCACTACGTCCTAAAAAAAAAAAAAAATGCTGCCCTTTCTGTCTTATGTTAGGGAGCCTCATAGAGCTAATTTTGCATTAAAATTATCGCCTATCACTACTCCCTTGATGTGACGAGTTTTGCTAAAAAGTTATCAAATTGCCTGATTATTATATTTGGGGAGAGCGGGACTAGACTGCCGCCGCATTAGTCTACACCCACACAAATCCGTTTCCGTCATTTTTCTCCGTGGTTGTTGTACCGTTGTGGGGGATGAAAATTGCCGCTTCTATATTTTGATCCGTAGCTCACTTGCGGTTGTTTTTGGCCTTGTTCAAGTGGTTTGGATACGATCGCAAAGTCGATATTTTTAACAGAACAAGTGTACATGAGTTGGTTCATTGCTTTCTTCTACCTGTCCAAGCTTACCGGAAGCAGCTTTATTGTGTGCTTGCGGACGTTTTCGTTTTTTTCGGCTTACGTACCATCTCCCGGTATTTTGTGCAGTTTATTGTTTTTGTCTTGTGGCCGGTTTCTTTGCAGAGGTAGCAGGCACTTTTTTTCTTGCAGTCTGCCTCCTTTGCACGTATTTGCAATGTGCTGTGCCCTATTTTGTAACATTTGTAGCATCTGGGCGGGACCGTCATTTTCTTGATTCTCTAGCGGTTCCAGCCGTCTCCAATTTTCTTCTTTGTCAAGAGTAGACGTGTCGCGTTGCTTGTGACCGTAATGAAGATGTGCTTTGCATTGTTTAGGTTGGTCTTCTCCGATAGCTTGGTTGAGTTTACCTTATCATCACCAAGCTTTTCTTCTACTTCCTTACGCACTTTGTCTTTAGATAGGGATTTGTCGATGTGGAGGAGTAATTCCGTTTGCTGTCTCTGCCTCATCTTCACTACTGCCAGGTGTTCCATTTTGTTTTTTAGCGTTTTTGTAAATGCTTTTGTCGATGCACCTTTTTTTCTTTTGACCCTAATTTGTGACGTTATTTACTGCAATCACGCCAGTGACAATCTTTTTCCTCATGCTTTTAATGACATCCGCATACAGAGTGCCCGCCCGCCTTTGGTTTGAGAATTATTGTCTCATATATGTTGCGTTTCTCGTATGCTTTCTTTTTCCTATCCGCTTTTCTTGCCGTCCTTTTCCTCTTGCATATGGATTTTGGTGTCTTTATTTCTGAAGGTTACTTCCAAAATGTTTCTTGTTACAGTCGCATTTGGCTTTTGTAGTACACATACCAGTTTTGTTCGTCCGTTGCTGGCGGCTAGATTTTTCATTGTTTTAAAAAAGGTACGTAAACCTATCATGTCGGCATGTCCTTCTTTGTCATCTTGTACTTACGGTAGCTTTCCTTCTGCCACTTCTTTTAAGTTAATTTGTACAGGTCGTTTCCGGTTTCTATTGCCTTCCCAATGTTTTGAACTAGGAGATTTTTTCTTTTATCGTCTTGTTCTTCTGCGTAGTGGGTGGCTTTTCCTGCTGGGTGAAGTCGGAAACTAGGACTTTTGCAACTAGTTCCTCCAACGTGCTTCTTAGCTTACCGTCATTGGTTGCATTTTCCTTATCAATTTGTTTTAGCGTCATTTAGTTGTTCTGCCAATTCCTTAATTTTAGCGTGGACGTTTCTATTAGCTTTTGTGAACGACAGAAACTTCTGTACCCAGTTTTCTACTTTGCTGCTTTAATTCAGCATTCTTTTTTGTAAAGCTGTTTTTGCAGGTTCTTATTTCCGGTAATTTTAGCACCTTCTTTTTATGACGGTTTTCCTTTTCGTCTCCTTACTTGTTTTTCTCCAAGACTTCTAGGGTTGTAGTATCCAAATCTTTATTGTTTTTTCAAAGAATTTTGTAGTTGTCATCTTTGTTGTGTTTTTCTGAGGTACTACTGCTGGTGCTGTCCTTCGGTCTTTTTCTATTCTCAGGAGTCATCTTGTTCTTTTTGCTACTTGTTTGCGAGAAGGCGTCTTTTACCTCTTTAGGATCGCTTTTGGTGTCCGTTTTGTTTCTTGTTTTATAGCTTAGTTTGTCGTGTATTTGGTGCTGGGGAAGATGGTAAATTCTTTAATGACGAACACTTAGGCACGTGGGTGAGTTACTTCAATCTATGATTACCTGCAAGTAGTTTGAACTGTAGTGCTTTGATGACTGTAAAAGGGCGTTTGGTCAAAAAAAATTTGAAATATTTTATGGTACTTTACTAAACTGCAGATTTGGGTCGTGATAATTGTTAAATTGATACCTCCGCTTCCGATGAGCTATACCAAAAAAGTTGCTAAAAAAGTAACCGTTGGTTTTGCCGACGATTATAGTACAGCAGTTTGGTGGACCCAGGGCCAAAATTTTGAGTATTTAAAACAAATATTTTTTTGGTTTTTCTAGATAACCGGCTTTTGCGGGAATTTGCTACGTTTTCATTTTTTCCAACGCTTTTTTGGTCAGCAAAGAATCTTGTCGATTGCAAAATTGTTTCTGTAAGATCATTTTCTCCCAAAACGCTCTTTAAAAATTTTGCTTTAGGTATAACTTGAGTTTATATGTTTTAATTTTGGAATTGAAGATTGTGAATGTTTTTGGTGCTCGTAAACTACAAACATTTAAACTAATCTTGCAAAATGGAAACAAATATACAGCAAAATAAATCAAAAAGAAATAAATAAGAAAGGACAGGACAATTATGCATACCAAGAAATAGAAGAAAACAGACGAACATTAACAGAGACTACGATACCAAACGAAATTGCAGAGATAAGGAGAAGGAGAAAAGAAATGTTGAAGGAATGCAGAATAACAGAAATAACAAGGCAAATACCAATTGGTAGATACGCTATCTCAAGGTTAATGTAAACACAACTTTTGAGATAGTCAAAATATATCTGGAAACAAGAGGACACGAAGAAGTAATTCCAGAAGGAGATACAAGGATATTACTGAAGGTAAAACTAACAAATCTAGGGCTGCCAAAAGGAATACAACTAATGGAAATGCATAAATTATTCATGAAGAAGAAGTGAACAAAAACCTAAAAAAAACTAAGAACGCATCTGAGGAGAAACCAAATAATTAGAATAAATAATATACGGATTGGAGAAAGAAGACAAAAGAGACAGACAACGGTAGGGGCTATAGGGAGGGAAGGGCCGGGGACAGCATGGGTGCCGCGGATTCTTTGTAAAAATTTGCGAGGCAATAACCAGTTCACCTCGAAATACTACCAAATTAAGACTAGTTTGACAAGGACATTATAACAGGATTTATGCAGAGAAGATAAAGTTATTGCCATGTGTAAGTCATTTTTAAGGACCACGTGTTGAGGCCTTAAGCCTTAGACTATACACACTTATAGACACCCTTTTTGCTAACGCGGTGAAGCCAACATAATCGATGCATGTGACGTCAGCTGTGGACAAAAACGAGTACGTAACAAAATACGTTTATAGATGAGTATGTAAATACATTTTTATGCACTTAATCTACCAAAATGTCAATAAATCTATTGCTTAGTGTATACATGGTGCATGCCGTTGCTAAATTATTTAATAAACAAACAATTTATATCACGTATTGAATTGAATTGAATTTTGTTATTATAAAAAAAAAGTTAAAATTTAAATATAATATATATTTTATTGAGTTCATTAATGTTTACATGTATATGACTACAATTAGCGCGTGACGTCAGTTGTGGGCATAGAACGTTGTTATGTTGGCTTCACTATGCGACAAGCGGGAAATAGCACACGGCGCATCTATAAGGGTATATGGTCATAGGTTGAGGACAACACCTTACTACGTCCATACACAAAAAAACTGATCTTGATACGTTTAATTGTATCACTTTTTGTGCAAATATATACGAATTTATAGCTTCCATTAAGGTACGAGTATATATGTATGTTTGACTTATTAATCAAAGATATTTGGAAGCATCTAAAGGTTTCTGCTTTTAAAGTTTAAAGGGGTAGCATTACTTGAAGGTAAATTTTGTAAACTAATTTTTTTTTACACGTTTTTGTTCGGTTTTGTCTCCGCCATTGAATTCAATGTAAAACGTGATTGCATGCATTTACAGTATAAAATTATTTTATATTATTTTATTCTCAATTAAAATTCTTTTATAAATATGTTGAGATGTTAGGAGTATATTAAAATCAAAGCAACATCAATTCAAAACACCAAAACTGTCGCTGTCATTTTAAGTCATGAAGCCTGTGTACTTCAAATTTAAAATTTACTATTTGTCTTTTAACATTATAAGTTGGTATATGAATCGATATCATTTCCCCCCTTAATGCAGTAACCTACTTTACCCCCATATGTACGCTTCCGACCATGACTGACAGATTGTGTAACAAGCCATTTGTTGGCTTTCAAAAGTGTCTTGTCAAAATTTTGGTTAACGCGGCTTTTCAAAAACCCCGGACATAAAACAACAAGAAATAAAAATAAGGACTTACAAATGTCCCCTGAAATCAACAAACCTAATTCAGTCAATGGCTATTATAACCCGCGTCAGTGAAGTGCGATCATAACCTATTTAAATTGGTTTGTTTACAAACACAAACATGGATAATAGACAGAATAAAAAGAAGAAATCAACCATAGATTCAAATAGGAAATCATCAGAAAAACCAAGACCTACCTTACAATCAACAAGAAATGATTCAACGCCGTATGTAGATTATTGTGGTTCTAGTTCGAGTTTAATTAAAGTTCAGAATAAATTGCGGACTAATATTGAAAACATTAAAAAGCGTACGGGGATGAGGGATAAATTAAATAATATTGAGTGTACCGGTTGTAAGGGTTTGTGCGAGAAAGATGTTAAGATACTTAAGCATGAAATTAAGAAGAATAGAGCGAATACGTCTAATGCTTCTAATCCTAAATCTTCGGATTTGAAAGCACTACAGAAGGAGATTGCTGATTATAAAGAAGGATTGAAGAAGGGAGGAGGTATTACTTATTTAGTTAGTAGTAATTTTCAATTTTTAATTAGTATTATTTTGCTTTTTATTACTGGAGATAATTTCAAACCTTAAGCAAAGTCCTTGGTTGTATGAAACTAGTACTAAATATATCACTTTAATTAAACGCAGAAGTCTTAACTGGTAGACGATATAATTGATGACCTTCATCGTCGCGAATGCACAGCTTTTGTTTTTCTCTTGCTTTGACATTAACCCACATTTATACGTTTTTGTTTAGTCTGCGACCCCTATAACATTGTTTCTTTATTGACCCTCTTCTAGGGAAACACATGTTCTGTAATTGCATATGGACGGACGGGACGCTGGTAGTTGCGTCTGGTGCACCTGGCACGCCATGCGTTACATTTCACCACATGGCCACGTGTAATTTAATGCGAGCAGGAAGGTGCATTTATAAATAGCGCTCCGAAAAGGGAGTGTGTCTTGTATATATTCCCCTTTGTTTTGTTGCGCTAAAATTAGTGCGAATGTGTGCTGTATTCCAGAAATGGAATTTTTTAATTAATTAGGAGGGAAGGATGTTTGGGACAGAATTAGGCAGACAGCACCTGCATGTTTTAATATTTTCAGTTATACTATATTATAATAAACTAATGTGTCTTGAATTTGCTACTAAATTTATAATTTCATTAATAAATGATTAATGATTAATTTTAATATAACATGTGGAATTTTAGATGATGTAAGTTCAATACTAAATAATTTAATCAATGCATTATTGAGGTATTATCATTATGCATGTTGTGGGGTTAGTTTGATGGCTTTTAAGATTAATTTATATTGAATTATACTAAGGTCGTGCAGCTTTTTGAATTAATAAATTAAGATTAATGTATAATTAAATAAAAGGAAATCAACTTGACCCGAATAAGCACAATATCAATCAATTTATTGAAACAAGGATAAACTTTTAAATTCTTAATTATCAAACAAAGAACTGTCAAACATGCACTCATAAAATGTCTTCAAACTGTCACTTATTTTTCAAAATTTTTATTTACTGTTTTTTATTCTAATCAACTGTCATTCCTTGTCATTTACAATTACTAATTGGTAATATTAATGTCTTAAATGTACTCAAACTGTCACTTTATCTACATAATTGTCATTTATTGTTTTTTAGAATTTTTTATTTTAATCAACTGTCATTTATTGTCTTTAACTGTTATTCACAAGTAACAACTATTTACATTAATTCATAAAATGTCTACAAACTATCACTTTATTGACAAAATTGTTATTTATTGCGCTTAACTGTTATTTATTGTTTTTATCTGGCATTACAATTATGAACTTTAAATATTGATTTATAAAACGTCATTATCTACATAACTATTATTTATTGTTTTCATCTGTCATTCATTCTAATCAACTATCAGTCATTGTTTTTAAATGTCATTTACAATTACCAACTTTTTTCTTCTTCTTCTTTTTCTTCTTTTTCTTCTTTTTCTTCTGTTTCTTCTTTTTCTTCTTTTTTCTTCCTTTTCTTCTTTTTCTTCTTTTTCTTCTTTTTTTTTTCATTGCAAACGGACCAGAGCAGAAGGTGCATCGAGAAATTTGCTTTAGTATTTTTTTTGTTTCCATAACTTACTTACCCCTTACCCTTAAAAAAAATTCTAAAATATTTTTAGTTTTTTTATCGTTTTTTTTTTTTTAACTTTGACTTTGTAAAATCACATTTTTTGTTTAAAAATCGCAATATTAACTAAAAAAAATATATTAGTGAAATTAATCAGTAATTTTCTCCAAGTCCAAATATGGTGCCATTTAATACAACTCTATACCCTGTCTATAAGCCGCAAAAGCCATAAAACCATTTTTTTGTTCTCAGTGGGTTGGCGAATTTTGATGTAATTTAGTTGAAAATTATAAAAAATTATAAATTTGTTTTGAGTTGGACGACAATGTTTTATTTCAGTTGGTCTGAATAATCTGAATAGTGCTGTAGACGACATACCAGTCTATGTTCTTAGTTTACTTAACTTCGACGTACGGCGTTGTTCAGGACCTCTGCCAACTGTTGCCAAGGTTTTTTTTGCTTGCTCGTGCGTTGAAGCATTATTTCATTTGTTAACCCTACGTCTCAAAGGCTTTCACTTGTTTACTAGCAGTAGTGTAGGTGACTTTGTTTGTCGGCTTTGAAAATTAAGATATGCGTTTTCTTATATAAAAAAAAAAAAAAAAAAAAAAACAAATTTATGAAAAAATTATCCTAAACTAAAAACATCCATAGACGCGTTTTGAGGTTTACCTTTCATCAGTATGGCTTTATTTATTTAAACTTAATAATTGATTTGTAACTTACTTCGTCAACATTGTTCACCACCAACTAACTAGGCTTTATTCGAAATTATTGCTTTACAACTGTCTTATTAGAGAACATTGCGTCTCTTCTTTATATATCTTACATCGTTTTCTTACAATTTAGATTTATACTATACCTTTCAGTCACCTCTGCTACCTGGTCTATTAGTTGTTGAAAACTTTTGGCGTTGTCGGCTATCAATACGGTGTCATAGGCATAACTCAAATTATTTTGAACAACATTTTAGAGTACGCGTTAAATAGGAAGTGTGACAATATACAGCCTTGACAAGTTTTCTATTTTACTTTAATTTCTCCGACATCTGTTTTTTTACAATAGTTTTTTGCATAAGTTTTAAATGTTTATCAAAAACTTTATTGAAGTTGATGAAATATGTGAAAATGTTTTTTAAAACCTGTATTGTGTCAGAAATCTGTGTCAAAGCCGTTTTGGAATCTAAATTGCACGTCGACTAGTTTTTTTGGAGTATTTTTAAAACATGGCTTATTAGGCTGATAACTTTTCGATCGGAGCATTTGGCGGCGTTTGTTTTTTTTTGTGATTGGTATGTCAGCCATTTTTTGGCAAGTGACTACTTGTATAGGTCTTGTTGAAATCTTTGTCTCTAGAAGTTTCAATAGTTTTTTGTGGATTTGGTTTGGGCCAAGTGCTTTTGAGCCGCTTTATTGCTATATTTGTCTTTTTTGTAATTATTTTGGGACCGGATTTTAGTAGGCATGTAGCATGTAGCTATGTACTTTTTATACCTGTGAAGTTTCTTGTCAGTTTTACTTATTGGATTTTTATTAGAGTCTAAGAAAGTGTTTGTGTTCCTATTTTCTATTTTCTATTGTTTTGTATTTTTGCCGTTTCTTTGATTTTTTTGTGCAAGTTAAAGTTTTGCCTACAGTATTTTAATCTATAAACATTTATCTTGTAGTCATTTTTCTTTGAATCTCTGTTTTTCTTGTGCATTTTTCTACGCATTTCAATGTATTTTTCTTTATTTATATTGGCGTATACTTTTATTTCTTTTATAAGCTTTCAGTTTATTATTTAATTTAGAAACGACGGTGCCTTGTTGTGCTCCAAAGGAAAATCAGTATCAGAGTATGTTTTAGCTGACGATTTATGATAATGTAATTGATTTGGTTTTTGGCAGTTTTTTGAAGGTTGTTTTTGTGCAATCTTTTTGGTGGTAGTTGTCAACTGCCAATTTGATAAAAAAACTGTTAATTATCTCACAAATATGCCATATAAGCCGTTTTTTGTATAAACTGTTAATAAAGGGTTTTTTTAGAGAAGGAGAACTATAAATTGAAATAAAACACAAAAAATGGTTTTTAATATCCATGAAATTGGCTTTATTACAGATAATTGTATGGCATTAACGTTTGAATATGAATTCGGGCATGTGACCGCCGCCGCTGAAGCGTACATGGCGTAATCTTGGACTGTTTCTGGTTTATCGGTTTCTAATGGCTTTAAATTGCACAAACGAGGTAGCCAGTAAACAGGACTATTTTGTGAAATTAATCGTTTGTGAAATGTTTTCAGTAAATTGTATCGCGTAGCATGTGGCGCCGTTCTGCTGAAACCACATGTCTGCAACATTAATGCTGTCTAATTAAGGCACAAAAAAGTTGCCAATCATGTCCCTGTACCGCTCACCGTTGACTGTAACTGACCAACACTATTTTTGAAGACATATGGATCAATAATTTTTCCGGTCCATAAAGAGCACCAAATGGTAATTTTTTCTGGTTGTAATGGTGATTTGACAATGGTTTGTGGATTATTGTTGCTCCAAATGCGACAGTTTTGTTTGTTGATATAGCCATTTAACCAAAAGTGTGCTTTTATCACTGAACAAAATTTTTAGATGAAATTGTGGATCAATAGCAATGTTTTCCTCGGCCCATTTACTAAATGTACGGCGCGAACGATGATCGTGTGGCTTTAATTTATGTACAAATTGAATCTTGTAAGCTTGTAAACCAAGATCTTTTGCAAAAATGTTCATAACGTGGATGGATGGAATGGAAGGAATCAAAACTATGATTTTTTTTTTAATATTTTTAAGTTTCAATTAGGCTATAATGTTTTTTATTATTTTTGATAAAAAGTCTTTTAGTTTAGTTTTGACAAAAAAACTCAAAAACGTTTAAGCCCGAATTAGACCACAAAAGATTTTTTTGCAAATATTTTATAAAAATTATATTTTTTTAATTTGTTTGGCATATATTACATGGGATTTCTTCAAAAAATGGTTTAAAAAAGAATATGTTTGTAAAAATGTTTGAGTCTTTAAAAAGTGTTAAAATGCATCAAACTTTGTTCTTAACAAAAAATACTCATTTAAGTAATAACTTGTAATTTGTCATTTTACTATTAATTGCCAAAAGATTTTTTATTTCTATACTTTGTCGTATTTTCTTAAATCGTATAGTTTTTAAAGATAAATGATTTAAAGCTTGCTATTCACCAGATCAAAAATGCCGCAAAATTTAAAAAGGGACTTTTTATTATTAAAATATTTTTGAAATTTGAAAAAAAAAATTTTATGGCTTAATTTAGGTTTAAAAACATGATAAAAATTAGAAAAAAATGATAAAGTTTAAAAATGATTTCTTAAGAGAGACTTACAAAACAATTATTACTAGTTTTTGTTTTTTTTAAGCTTTAAAAACAAATTTCCTTCACACACAAACAGTTCAACGTTTTTCCTAATAGGGGCATTGCACGTAAACTGTTTAATAGTTACTGATAATTTTATGTAAATTGTTTTTTTTTGGTTAGTGAGATGCTAGGCACACTGATGCATACCCTGAAACACGAGTGTATGTGTCTCTTCCTGGATGAAAAGGCATCTTACATAAAATACATCATTTATTAATTTGCTTTTTTGTTTACTTTGTTGATTTTTCAAAGTCTTACATTATTATTAAGTATTTAACATATTTTATAACTTTTAATTAGATGCGTTTTACAATTCTGTCATATTCTGCTTTAATTTTTAAAATGCTGTTACATAAACTGTTAATATGAGAATTCTACTAATTTTTATTTCATTATTTTGACGAACTATCAACTAGATTTTTATGATATGTCATGTCCATTCAGAAACTTGCTTATGTGTTTTTTTTTTTAATTTCTATAACTTATTAGTAGTCTTTTGATCGGTATATGAGGGTTTCAAACTTTAAAAAAAAATTCTACGATTTTTTTAAGTTTTTTGTCGTTTTTTAACTTAATTGAGCTTTTTGGTTTAAAAACCGCAATTTTAACTAAAAAAAAAAATTACTAATGAAATCAATCAGAAATTTTCCGTAGAATCTAAATCTGACGCCATTTCAAGTCTATACCTTGTCTATAAGCCGCAAAAGTCATAAAACCATGTTTTTGTTCTCAGTGGGCAGTGCAAAAGCAAAAAATAGCATTAAAAAAAAAAAAAAATAACTCTCAAAGTTGACGTATTTTAATGTAAATTAATTGGAAAATATAAATTTGTTTTGTGTATTTGGGTTTTAAAAGTCTAAAACTTGAAAAAACTGCAAAAATAGGCCTATTTTTCAACATAAACTCTTACAAATGCACATTTTGCAGTTTTCAGAGGAACTATACACCAAATATAATAAAAAAATTGAGTTTTGCAAACAATTGTACATGAAAAATAGTCAGTGTCGTACTTATCTAGCTTAGAAAAACCCAGCTAGAAAAACAATTTGTTCAACATTTACTTAAAAAAAAAAAAATTTTAAATTTTTTTTAAAGATTATTTAGATTATATTTTTTAAGCTCATTTCAGAAGTTTAACAAAGACATCTTTTGTCGCTTGAACCAATTTTGGGCCATTTTACTCTTTGTTTGATAGTTTTTTTGCTTGCTGCACAATTTTAGACCCGATCAATCGGCGCCAAAATTTGAAAATATTATTATTTTTGGCATTCAAACATAAATCCGCCTGGCGCTTATCAAAATTTGTTAATTTTTTTTTATTTTTTTAAAAAAAGGTCCTTTTTGCCCAGCCCACTGAGAACAAAAACATGGTTTTATGGCTTTTGCTGCTTATAGCCAGATTTGGATTCTACGAAAAATTTCTGATTAATTTCACTTTTGATTTTTAAACAAAAAATACTATTAAGTTAAAAACTTTAAAAAAATCGTAGAATTTTTTTTAAAGAGTTTTGTAGCTTCATATACCGATCAAAAAACTATTAATAAGTATTTGTTAGATAGTAATGGTTACATTTTTATTTTTTATTGGCTTATTTTTGACATATTTTGATTAAATTTTGATTGCTTTTATATTTACTAGATCAATTTTTTTCTATTTGTTTGTGTTTTTGTTTTGTACTTTTTGTAAACTAACTTAACCTAACCAAACACGGTTATTTTGCCAAAATTTAGTTGTGATTTTGATTTTGGGTTGATTAGTTTTTCATGTTTTATATTTTTGATTGATTTTAGTAAAATTTTTTAATAGTCTTAAATTTTATATTTTTTACTCTATTTAAAGTTATAATATTGGTTTTACGATTGTTATTTGTTAAATTGGCAAAAGTTTTAAAATGATTTGGTTGTGCTTTTTTGAGACTCAGCACTCTCTACTAAAACAAGGACTGGGGTTAGTTTTTTTAGATTATTTTATGATAATTTTGCTATTTTTAACAGTAGATGTTTGCGCGACTAACTAAATTATTAAGAATTAGTTTTTCCATTTTGAAAGTGTTAATATATTCTAGTGGCGTTGTTAAAGTTGTTAAAAAAAATTAGTTATGCAAAATGGTTTTTTTAAGTTTGTCTAATTAAAACACTGAAAATTTGCTTTGTAAACTTCACAAACAGTGCCGTTTCAAAAGTGGCCATTAAACGCACATTTTAAGAGTGCGTAATTATTTAACTTGAGTATGCACGACACTGCTTAGTCTGAAGCAAAAATCTATTTTGTATTTTCATATTAATTATTTTTTTATCATTTTGTTCAAAAATAAAGTAATAAGTTTTTATAACAACAAATTTAATTTTAAAATTTAACAATCAATTAAAGATTTTAGATTATTATATATTTCATGTCACTGGAAATTTTATTCTCTACACATTGCAAAAAACCTATTAAAAAAAAAAGTTAAATCTTCTTTAATAGTAGTAATACGTAATACACGTCGCATTTTTGCTATCAATTTGTTAGTAGGTGCAGGAGAGGGGGTTGAAGAAGGAATAGTAGTGGGTTGTGCTTTACGGTGTTGGGGGACGTTGAATTAAAGTTGAATTTCAAGTGCGATTTTTGTCAAGTTTTCTTGCTGTCATTTAGAACTATGTTTATAAAAAGTTTTTGCTAGATGTAGCTTAAACATGGTTTTTATGAAGTAATAAATAGTATTGACAGAAATTTTTCTCTGTCTTGAGCGTCACTTCTAAACATCAATAAATAAAACATGTTCAGACTTGCCAGACACTACAAGTTATGTACTTTTTTGGTTATCCACTCAAGATTTGTACTAAGAAATTGGACTTTTTCTTACAACCACAGTAGACATTTATTTAAAGAGAAGAGTGCACTTTATGGGTGGGTGGGACAATCTAATGGAAACGACTTCTTTGTAAACATAAACTGAAGTTTTCCTGCGGTCCACCCACCCAAATGTTACTCATCAAGGTTAGGTTTTTGATGTTTTGTTTTAGTACAAGCATCAGCAATCACTTATGGAAGAGAGTGTGGCATTCGGATACTTGATAACTAAAACTCGGGCGGGTTGTTGGGCCATTCCAATAAAAACAATTTTTGCACAAACATTAACTGGGGTTTCTTACCCACCCGCCTAAATGTTAGTTATTAAGAGATTGGTTATTTGTCTTTCTACAAACGTCAATAGTCACTTCTTAAATTATGACATTAAATTTTTTAATGAAAAAACTTGAGAAACGTTTTCGACAATTTTGGACCATTTTTGACAATTTTGAAACATTTTTGACACTTTTGAAACATTTTTGACAAATTACATTTAATTAACATTTTTAACAATTATAAAACATAATCAGATTGTAGAAACAAGTTATCAGAAACATTGTTTACTTTTTTAAAACACTTTTGTTGATTTAGTAACATTCTTGACAATTATAGAACATTTTTGTTACTTTTGGAGTACTTTTGATGATCCTAGAAAACATATAAAGGGTGGTCCATTTAGTGGTCCCATTTTAAAAATTTGAAAATATGAACAAAAATCAATTTTTTTTTGGTATGTTATTGGTTTATTCGAAAGAGCAAACATTCCCATTATTAATAGAACGCGATTTTATTTATGTGGCTACCATGGCTGGCTTCGCAGTAGCGCATCCTGTTAATCCAGTTTTACAAAACCTTGGTTTCTGGCTTTATCTCACGAATTGCTTGCTCAATATTTGCCTTAAGGACCTGAATTGTTAATAGATTGTTTGCATAACAAAAAGTCTAACGGCGTCAAATCGCAGCTCCGAGGTGGCCAATTGATATCGCCAAGACGGCTGATAACATTATTACCAAACTTGGCGCGCAAAAGATCGATTGTGGCATGGGTTGTGTGAAACCAAAGATCGTCCAAGTCTATGTCTTCAATTTCCGGTCACACAAATTGTTTATCATGTCTCTGTAGCGCTCACCGTTGACCGAAATGGCGTTTCCAGCAGCATTTTCAAAGAAAAGTGGTGCCACCGCTCTAAAATTCGCAACAAACTGTGTTTGACTCTGAGGATGCATTGGCTTCTCGACAATCACGTGCGGATTTTCCGATCATCAGATGCAACAATTTTGCTTGTTAACATAGCGGCCGAGATGAAAATGCGCTTCGTCAGAAAAGATGATTTTTTGAGAAATAATGTTATTCATTTTGAGTTGCTCTAAAACCCAAACTGAGAAACGATAACGAACCGAATGGTCGTGTGCCTTTAATTGCTGAGTCAATTGGACCTTATAAGCGAATAATGCGAGGTCTTTGTGCAAAATTTGCATCAGTCTATCAGTCTTTGAAGTCCATCGGCAGTATCAGCAATCAGAACAGTGTCGTCTGCATATCGGAGGTTGTTTATTGTTTTGCCGTTTATTACTAGACTTTCCTCTACGTTGTCAAGTGCTTCTTTGAATAGCTGTTCTGAATATGCGTTGAACAGCAGTGGTGATAGTACACAACCCTGGCGGACCTCTCTCTTCACTATAAACTCCTCGAATATTTGGTTTTCTACCCGAACTATGCCCTTTTGCTGTAAATACTGATTAGATATTATGTCTATGTCTCTGTTGTCAATTCCGCTTTCACGTAGAATTGTGATGAGTTTGCTATGTTGAACTTTATTGAATGCTTTCTCAAAATCAATAAAGCATGCAAGTACATCTGCGTTGATGTCGCGTGCTCTTTGGATAAGCACTTGTACAGCAAATAACGTTTCTCTTCCTATTCTTTTTCTAAAGCCAAATTGTTTATGACTGATGTCGTCATCTAGTTTTTTATATATGCGAGTTTGGATAATATTGAGGAATACTTTTAGAACGTGACTCATTAGACTGATTATTCTGTGTTCTGAGCATTTTGTTGCGTTTGCTTTCTTTGGGAGTGGAATAAATGTGGATATTAATCAGTCTTTTGGTATTTGACTTTCTGTGTATTTTGTTGAGGAGCGTAGTTTCACTTGTTCTGGCTAAAGTAGTTTTAGCATTTCCCCGTGTATCTGATCTGGTCCCGGAGCCTTGTTTTCTTTTCAATCGGTTGATTGCTGCTTTTACTTCTTGTTGAGTAAGAATTGGCCCTTCGTTACCCGATGTTGTGGTCATAGTGTTATCCACATCTATGTCTCCAAACTATTGTTTTCATCTTGTTAGTATTTTGTCAGTTTTTGTGATGATGTTGTTGTCTGAGTCTAGGATTACGCCCCCTCTCCTTCGTTGCTTGCTTTCTATTACTTCTTTTATTTTCTCATGAAGATTGAAGCTGTCGTGTTTTGCTTGTAGTATTTTGATTTTGGCACATTTTTCTTGTAACCATTGCTCTTTAATTGTCTTAAGTACTTTCTTGTGCAGTTTTTTATACATTTTTTGGTTTTTGTTTCTTATTGCCTTCTTTCTTCCATGAGATTTATTATGTTATTAATTATGTTGTTCGGTCTTTTTGGATATCAGTTCGTCTTCTGCAACCGGCGTCTTTTTTTGATTATTTTCTTTAGTCGTATTTTGGTGCGAGTCAGTAGAAAGTTATGATCTGATGGAATGTTGGAGCCTGGGTATGTTTTGACTGATAGGATTGCATTGCGATATTTTCTGTTTACCATTACATAGTCAATTTGATTCCTTACTATTCTCTGTTGGTTATCAACTGGAGATCTTTATGTGTAAAGCCTTTTGAGGTGTAGTTTGAAGTAGGTGTTTATTATTGCAAATTCCAGTTTTTACTGCATCGTTGGCTTTCTTGTTAAGTATTATTGCGATACCGTTGTGGTGATCCAATTTCTTGATAAGTAACTCATGGGTGGGTGTGAGGTGTTCCATTCCGAATTATTGGTACGGTACTATGTTTTGGAATAGTCCACCTACTCATCCAAGTGTCCGTCATCAAGAGATTTAATGTGTCTTTTCTATGCGGATATCATAAGTCATTTTGTCACAAAAGAAGGTCGTTATCCAACTTTTTTTTAAGTAACACATGAGTGGGTGAGTAAACCATTCCATTTTGAACTATTGGTCCCTTACTATATTTTAAAATAACCCGCCCGCCCACTCAAGTGTCCCGTCATTAAGAAACTTAATGTTTGACTTATATGCAAACGTCAGAAGTGATTTTGTCATAAGAAAAGGTCGTGATCCAACTTCTTAATAAGTAACACTAGGGTGGGTGGGCGGGCCATTTCATTCCAAACTATTAGTTCGTTAATATGGAGTGGCCCAACTACCTACCCAAGTGGACGTTATCAAGAAATTTAGTTTTTGTCTTCTATACGGATGTCAGAAGTCATTTTGTTACAAAAAAAGTCGTAATCCAACTTCAGGCCACTCCATTCCAAATTATTGATCCCTTACTATGATTTGGAGTGGCACACCCACCCATCTAAATGTCCGTCATCAAAAAAATTTATGTTTGTTTTCTATGCGGACGTCAGAAGTCATTTTGTCACAAGAGAGAGTTGTGATCCAACTTTTTGATAAGCAACACTTTGGTGGGCTGTTGGGCCACTTCATTCCAAACTATTGGTCAGTTAATATGTTTTAAAATGGCCCACTCAGCCAACCAAGTCTTTCTTATCCAAAAAATTAATGTTTGTCTTCTATGCGGACGTCAGAAGTCATTTTATCATAAGAGAAATTTGTGATCCAACTTTTTAGGTGGGCCACTCCATTCTAAACTATTGGTCTCTTACTATGTTATGAAAGGACTGAGTCGCACACTCTCGGTTACGGCAGCCACATTATTATCAGTGCGCACCGTACGACGGCGGGGACCGTGTGTGTTGACCACTAGCATGCCAGTTTCCTGAATTTGGTGTGCTACAGCATGCGAGGTGAGGGTCTCATTTTGGCCAAAACTTCTTTTCAATAAACGCACTGTTTGGGCTACACAACATTAACTTTGCAAATAAGTTTGCATTATTTTCCAACGTTGTTCAAGCGTAAAGCGATTTATTTTGTTCCGCGGAGATATGATACTGACTTTCTGTCAAGATTTTCACTATCAAAATAACAGATGATTAAAAAAATACCACTAGGTGGACCACTTTTTACAGACATTTTTGATCATTTTAGAATATTTTTGAAATTTTCTAAATTTATCAACAGACTTGATGAACTTTTTTGATAATTTTGAAATTTGACAGTTTTTGAACTATATACAACAGGCTCTAAGAACATTTTTGTTAAATGTAAAAGTTTTTGTAATATTTAACAATTTTGGAACTTTTTTGACATTTGGTAATTATATTTATTTGTTTGTGGAATATTTTTGACAATTCTAGAAATATTTTTACAATTGTAGTACATTTTCAATTACTGTAGAACATATGAAACAAACTTTAGAAATGTTTTTGACAGTACATTTATATATTTTTGACAATTTTAGAATTTTTTTGCAGATTATTTATATTAATGTGTAACATTTTTTATTAATTAATTACATTTACTGGTTTGTGGACATTTAAGAAACGTTTTTTACAATTGTTTTAACATTTTAAGAACATTTTTGGAACATTGTGACCTATGCTAAACTAATTAGCTTACTTGTAGATTAAATAAGGAACATTATTTACTATTGTACAACATTTTTGACAATTGAAAAATATTTCAACATTTGAAGAAAACACCAAAACAGTTTATAAAATTGTAGAACCTTTTTTGACAATTAAGAAACATTTTTTAAAAGAATATCGAACATTGAAAATTTTAGACATTTGCCAAAATTTACTAGTTTATGGAAGATTTTTGAAAATTAGGAAACTATTTTGACAATTGTTGAACATTTTGCAAAAAAATTTGACAATTATAGAACGTTTTTGACAATTGTAGAACATTTTTGACAACTGTGAAACATTTTTGACGTTTGCTTGCATGTAGAGTATTTTTAACTTTACTGAAAATCGTTAATCAGTTGCTAAAAGAAGAGTTAAAACAATTGGTAATTGTAAGTTGGCAATCATGTGTCAGAAATGTCAAAATATGTTCTAAAACTGTCAAAATTTTAAAGCAAAGTATTAAAACTATCAAAAGATGTTCTGAATCTGTAAAAAAGTGTCAAAACCAATCAAAAAATTGTCTCTAAAGTAATGTACAAGTTTTAATTAAATGTCAAAAATTGGATGCTTTGTTTCCAACTGTCAGATTGTTAATTGAAATTGTCTGAAAAAGTTACTCAAACAACAAAAAAATGTTAAAATTGGATCTGATATTCTAGTTTGGCTTTTACTTACAACAAAGCACTTTATTCTGTCGTTGGTTAGGGTGACCAGATTCTGTTCATGGTTTTCTTGGCACTCCAAGATGTGTGCCTGATTATAGTTTATAGATTATAGTTTGTGTGGAATCTTCTGAGAAAGTTTTATACGTAAACTATACTACAAGTTGAATTAGTAGATCTGATGTCAAACTTCGTGGATGTGTTTTGTATCACTTGCAGTGGTGTAACTAGAACTTTTGGGCTTCACTGAAAAATGAGAAAAAAGGTCCTTTTAGAGACGGTTTTGGAAAAAGACGTATAATTTTGTCTCTTGTTTAATCTCAAGTTTTGAAATAAATGTTGGGGTCTCTGTGCTTATGAGCTCTTTTGCATTGCAGACCTTTACTTACAGGAAGCTCCGCCACTGTCTCTGTGGTATTTTTAAGTGTGCTTCCAAAATTAACATTTTTTTTTTAATGTTTTACTAATTGTTAAGTATAAAAAAGATTAATATAATATTATAGAACTTCTAATAAACTAATATATGACTTACAGCAATCTGTCTTGCAGTCTAAGGCACAATAATTATATTCCATTACGTCCATTAGTTTTGTTATCTATTACCATTACATTAAAGTAGCTCGCGTTACAGAACGACATTGCTATTGTAATTTTAATGCACACAGATATTATTTAAAATCCATTAACCGAGCAAACATTCAATCGCGAATATTACATAAACCTGGATCATCCATTAGTGCAACACTTAAAAATAAATGTTATGTTCACATTTTTATCATACTCATTACTATTATCTAATTGAGACTAAATATGTAGATTAATAATTAGTTTTTTTAACTGTCTAACATGAACAAAATATATTTTTTTTCTTAATTATTCAAATAATCATTTATTGTCTTCTATTTTATTACCTAATTGTAAATAATTATTTCCTGTTTCCGATTCTTAATGATACTAATTCATCATACTAACACTTATTTTTTTTTTAGTTGCAGAGAAGAAAATGTAAGTCCCATCATCTTCGCCACATAAATACATTTCCTTTTTTGTTGTTATTCACAGACGTTCCTGTCATGAATGCGACGTTGGCACGCCTGGTTTAAGCTCATCCACATTGTCAAGGTAAGTGCATACGTCTATTATTTATGCAAGAATGACGTCGACTCGCGGTCTAACGCACCTTTAACTGCATCTAATTACATGGGGCACGGCTTCGCATTAACATTTATTATATTCTCCAGCAACTGTACATTGGAGAAATAAATACACTTGAAAGCGTTTTGTTTATGTGTAAGCAGGAATTTTTTTAGGCGCATAGTAATTATTTATCTTAATTTAAACATTTTTTTTTAATTAATAATAGAAAAATTATAATAAATTAAGGAAAAAGTGAATTTATTTTATCTATCTTTAAACGTAATTGAATTACGTGATAATTCAAGTTTATAAAATAATGAAAGAAGCTTATTTTTATGAATACATTACTAGTTTCGGTTCAACTAGAGCCTTCTATGAATTTATCTAAAAATAAATTTGTGATAGAAACATTGTTTTATTAATTTAATCAAATTTATATTATGGATATTTGGAATCAATATATTGAATAGAAAATCAGCTTTTCCTAAACTACTAACAATTTCTAAATTTTATCAACTTTAGTTACCGATTTCAACTCCAATATTGTTTTATTAGATTCTTATAAGACTTCCAGCCCATTATGTGCAAAACCCACTCGAGTGTTTAGTGGTTTTAAACTTGGCCCTCCCATAAACTTGCACAATATAAAATCCTCGTGCGCCAAATAGTTTCACCCTTGCCTTATTTATTATATTTTTTCTCCTTCTTATACATACAATTTTTTTGTGCTACTCACAACATTAAAATGACATAAAAGGCTTGAAACCCCTATTACGTGTCTGAATGGTTTCTATATACCCCGAGTGGATGGCGTCTTACGTCATATCCTTTTATGGAACCCCCAATTCTTGTCAAGGATTTCGTTTGCAGATGTCTTTAAGGAAGGGACAGCTGGTCTTTGAGGAAACTCACCGAATGAATGAATTAGTATGGGGAAGGTATTTTTATTATGTATGTGTGTAGGATTATTTGAATATCAATAGAAAGCGATTTGTTGGTGTAGATTTAGGTAAGATAAACGATGACGTCACATTTATGAAAAAATAAGTATTTTTAATTTTTATGCTTTAATAATTGCAATATAAATGATAGAAAATATAAAAAGTACTTTTCTGATTGCAAAATATAGTAAATAAGAAAGAAAAATCAATCAAATCAAAAATCAAATTGAATTTATAAGCTGTACTTTACATATATATAATTTGACAAGTACGTTGATCAAAATATAGCTCAACTACACCTAAATCTAAATAAGACTAGCAAAATCTATTTGATTTAATTTTATCAAACGTTATTGCAGTACTCGAGCGTTAATAAATTAATTACCGCACTAGATCGTTAATAAATAATTTATCGCACTAGGGAGTTAATACGTTAATTACCGCACTAGGTCAACTACAACAGTAGAAATATTCAATTTACATAGCTTTCTTCTACTAAGTTTTTACTGTAGTTGTGTTATAGTTGAAAATTTTGCTTCTTGTATGTTGGTAAATAATAGTAGCAAATCCAATTTTAATTTTAATAAACGTTATTACGGTACTAGAACGTTAATAAATTAATAACTTCACTAGATTGTTAATTAATTATTACTCTAGAGAGTTAATAAGTTAAGGAAACTATTGCTTTTACGGCTAGTTACTAAACTCAGCTAATTCCCTGTCAAACAAAATGTCTTTTTTTTATCAATTTTTCTGACAACTTACATTTACGCGGGTTTGGAGATGCGGTTGCTTCTGAAGCAAGTTGCAGACCACGGTAGGTTATCTGCCAAAATAGAAGATTGTGTTTTAAGGGTTTTTTCAATTTTTATTTGTTTTTATTAAAAAACTGTTTTTGTTTTTGCTTTTCTTAAAGTCAAATTGACTCTTGATTACAATTAAGCGGGTCTGCAATCAATATTTTCACCTTTAATGTTTTAGTTTCAAAAAAATGATTTATTAAATGCATTTTTGTGTTTTGGACGGCAAAAAGATCATATTTAGTGTGACGAAAAGACACATTTCTTCTGCGGCTAGCCACCAACTTAGCAAACGCTCTGCAAAATTGAAGAAAAATATGACTTTTAGTCAAAGTTTTAAGTTTTTAGCGTAAATTAGTCATATCATTATGAATTCGGTGTTTAATTTTTTTTTTTTAATTTTGTGGAAAACTGAAAAACGCGGTTTTTCAATCAAATTATTTGTGGTTATGGGATGTGGTTACTACTTATTTTTACGCAAGGGACAAAAATGTCTTCTGATTATAATTAGGGCGTTTGACAACAATTTTTTTAACATTGGTTTTTTTAGTTTCAAGAAAACATAAGTTAAGAAGGTTGGACAAAATTGGTCCTCCGGATAACCACCAAATCTAGAAGATGTTTTGCCAAATTAATAGTTTTGTGGATCAAAAGGTTTTTTATCGGAGATTGAGTAAATGTTTGACTTTATTGCTTTTACGTGCATATTCTTCTGTTGTCAGTGAAAATTTTGCAAATTTAGATAAAAGCATGTTATCTAACGTAAATTAGTCTTTTGATTATTATTCCGGGGTTGCAATTTTGGTAATTTTTTTGAAATATTTATGTTAACGCATTTTTGATCAAATTGGGTAGCAATCGTAAAGATTTGAGGTCGTTTAAAACAAAATACTTTAAAGAAACTTATTACAAAAGTTTCAAGTTATTTAGAACAAAATGGTTTGGAAAATCTTAAGAAGAAAGCATTTTCAACAAAATTGAGCAGAAATAGTAAAGGTTTTTTGGTCTTTCAGAACAATAAAATTAGAAATTAGTAAACATCAAAGAAATCCTAAATATTAAAAATTATTCAGAACTAAATATTTTAGAAAAAAACATTTTTAACAAAATTAAGCAACAATGGCAAAAGTTGGATATCATTTAAAACAAAATATTCTTAATAAATTTAGGAAGAAAGTAAATTTTAAAGAAAACGTAAAGGTTTAAAGTCATTTAGAATTGAATTCTTTTTGGCAATCAACAGAAAATATAGTTTTTTAAATTTATTTAAATTCCATGGAAAAGCCTTTTTTAAAAAATGAAATAAATATTGACTCGCACCACTCAGCAGGCCATTGTCTTAAATTCTAGACTGCGTCGCATAATGAGTGAATTGCCTCAACTTCTACCTCCCCTATTGCTTTAATAATTTCTGCCGTTATATTATTGGTACCAGCAGCTTTTCGATAGTTTAACCTTTTAATCGCCTTTTCCACTTCTGATTTTAAAATGCAAGGCTCCTTTTTTTGGAGGATAAATGATGTGCTGTTTGATGCCAGCAAAAAGAGAAAAAAACCTTCTCTAGGCTTCAGCAATCATATGTTATTATTTAAGTTCTTGGTTTAAATTTTCTGGCTAAATTTCGGATTTTATTAAATACTCATTGTGCTTCCGAACAAATGTCCTTAATCTGCTTATTTATGTCGTATCTGCAAGCTTGTTTTATTTCATGATCTAGTTGTTTTATCTCACGTGTATTTTGTTCAATGCTTACATTTGACATTCTTAGATTTTTCCTTTGATCTACTAGTTGGACGGTGGCATCTGACATCCAGTGTTTATGCCTGCTTGTTCTTTGAACTGGAGTGAATTTGCTTGCAGCATCTATGCTTTATTTTTTGGTCTCTTGCCAGGATTTGTGGATGTCATGAGTAGCTCTTAGTGTTATGAGAGATATTTAAGAGTTTCTAGAATTTGTCTAGCCTTTGTTTTTAACCATTCTTTTGTTGGGTGTTGGTTTCTTGTTGTGTGCAGTTTGATTGATAGGTTTGCAAAAAGAAGTTTATGGAAGGATTTGCAGTCTGGACCAGGCTTCCTTAGGAATGTTTTCCATCGTGTTTTGATGAGGATAACATCTATTTGGTGATGTCCATGTAGAAATACGGCTGGGATGATGTTTAAATAGCATATTTGCAACAATAATATCAATATTAACAGCAAACTGCAATAGACGCTTGTTTTGTATACCAAGCCCAAATTTACCAACAATATTGCGTAGATGATCATCGCTGGATGTGTTGCGTTAAAATCCCCAACTATTCTTTCCGTAAGATAGTTGCTATTGTATCTTCAATCAATTGATACAGTTCATCTATTTTGTTATCTGTGGCATCAGAGGTAGCCATGTAAATCTACAGTATATGTATCTTTACAAGCTTGGCATTTATTGAGATTTGAATTAGTCGGTCATTTATGGGTTGGTATCCTTCTACATATTTAGCTAGTTTCTTGTTTACTACTATTGCAACTCCATTTCGAGCCGTCTTATTTGCGCCATAAATATAAATTACGTAGTCGGCAGTTTCAAAGTATTTTTTCTCGAATTAGTTTTTGTTCGAAAATGTGTAACTTTCCCATTCATAGCAGCCCCCTTACGTTCCATGTTGCCATGCTCAAATTCTTAAGTAGTTGCAGATTATTAGTTTTACATGTTTTCCATGGGATGCCTGGTTGCTCACGTCCGCATGTCCGGTATCAGATTTAACACTGGTCAGCCCGAACCCGACACAGCGCCGGTCGCTAACCGGATTATCAAGAGGTTTTTAATATTCTAAAATGGTCAAAATCGGCGTATTCTTCAAAAAAACATATAAAAATTTAAGAAACATTTTATTGACGACAATCACTCTGGCGAGTTTAGCGGATATTAAGTCTACTCCCAAACACAGACCAGCAGCCTTCAACGCCAACATTAGAACAAATGACGCCCAACGTGCAGCAATTCATGGTTCGGGTATGGGTTTAGTTTATTTCATTTCTTATCTTAAAATTTACCTCTAATTACTATTTAGAGGATGTGATACCGATATTTTTAACATTGATTTTTTTGTGCCGGACGGCACAAGAAGCACTAATCGGTAAGAGGGAAGACGCAATTGCTTCTGCAATTAGCCACTAAACCCTACAGGGGTTCTGTTAAATTTGAATCTTGACCAACAAAGGTTATTCTTTGGTTAAATTTATTGCTTGTACGTCTTCTTCTTTTTCTTAATCCGCCGTTTTCTATTCTTTGGATATAAGCTTTCATTTTATTTCTTCAAACCTCTCTGTTCTGTGCGACTTTACACCAGTTTAATTTTGCAGCTAGTTAGATATTATTTCTTTATCTTATCTAATAACTACACAACTCTATTTGTTTTGTCTTCTTGCTACATGTCTATCTCATTCCTATTTTAGCTTTGCCACTCGTTTGGCTATATTATGCACCTCTGTTTTTTGTCTAATCTATGTGTTGGTCTTATGTTGTAGGGAAGAGTGCTTGAAATTATTTACAAATAGCTCGAAAGGATTTTAAGGGTGTTTAAATCTAAGTACTTTGGCATGAGGTCATTGAGGTATTTGACAGTTGTAGTGTGCTAAGTTGCTGCCAGAGTTAGAGTTGTTATAAGCTATAAAAATAAGCTTAAAGCCTTTGGTAATTGTTTCATAAAATTTGCACAAAAAACATATTTTCACAAAATTTATCAAAAATGACACAAAATCGCTCAGAAGAGCTAATTGTTGCATGAAATCTGCACAAACCATATTTTTTTTAAATGTATCTATTAAATTTGTATAAAATTGCTCCGAAAAGCGCTTGTTACATGAATTTTTTTATAAAGGTTAAAAATTATTATTTTTGATACTAAATTAGTATAAAATCGCTCAGAAAAGCTAATTATTCCATGCATTTTGCATAAAAAACATATTTACTTGAGAAATTTTTTTTATTTTTATACTAATTTTATATTAAATCGATTAGAAAAGATAATCGTAGAATGAAATGTTTACAAAAAACATACTTTCCTATAAAATTTATATAAAAAAAAAAATTATACTAACTTTGTACAATATCGCTCAAAAATGCTAATTGTTGCGTGATAGTTTTATAAAATCGGTTAATTTTTGAATGACATTTACATTTACAAAATTTATCAAAAATCACAACAAATCGCTTAGAAAAGCTAATTGTTGCATAAAGTCTGCGCAAAAACATATTATTTTTTTAAATTTGTATAAAATTGCTCCGAAAAGCGCATAATTTTTTTTATAAAATTTATCAAAAATTATTATTATAAATTAATTACCGCACTAGATCTTTAATAAATTAATGTTTGCGCTAGAGAGTTAATAAATTAATTATTACACTAGAGAGTTAATAAGTTAATTACCGCACTAGCTCAACTACAACAGTAAAAATATTCAACTTACTTGGCTTTGTTACTAAATTTACTGCAGTTGTGTTATAGCGGGAAATTGTGCATCTACAATTGGTAAATAAGAGTAGTAAATCTTATTTGATTTAATTTTAATAAACGCGATTACAGTACTAGATCGTTAATAAATTAATTATTGTACTAGAAAGTTAATAAATTAATTACTGCACTACAGCGTTTACATTTAATTATCATACTAAAGCGTTAATAAATTAGTTATCGCACTATTTGAATTTATAATTTTTAATAAATCTTATTTTCCTGACTCTTTATACACTATATACTATTTGGTGAGGTGGTTTAAGGAACTGTTTTTTTTTTACTAGTTACTGTTTCCAGCAGACGTTTGTCAAAGGGAAAAACCGCAAGTGTTTTTTTGGGAATCAAATATACATATAAAAATGATTAGTTTTTGCGGTGACAGGATGGCAAAATGTTTTATTTATGGGTAAAACAGAGCGACACGTTTGATTGCAAATTACTAATCCGAGTTGTCAGAGGAAATCCGGAAATTACAAAGTTTTTCTTCGGAGATGAAAAAATGGTTTAATTAAAAAAAATAAAATTACTGACTTTTGATTTTGATGTAGTGATCTCGACAATAATATGTATAACTGTTTTATATTGGGCTTCTGCGGCTAGAAACCATTTTTAGCAAATGCTCTGCAATCGTACAATACGTTCTACAGGGTTGGCCCAAAAACTTCTCTTCTTCCTCTGCGATGCAGAGTGTTCTCTCGCTCAGGTACCTGGCCAACATGTGCAGGAGGTATTTGGACACCTCGATCTTCTGCAAACGTCTATTAATATTACTCCACTTGGCCGTATTGAAGGCGTTTCTGACGTCCAGGAGGATAAACGCCGTCTACGCGCTGTTCCGGTTTTTGCACAGTTTTTTTGCTCTTATAATGGCATCCACAGTCGAGCGCCTCTTCCTAAACCCATATTAGGAGTCTGAGATTGCTCTTTTCTTCTCTAACTTTTCTTCGAGCTTTTTCTTTAGGAAGTGCTCAAAAGCCTTCCCGAGCACACTTAGTATATAGCCTATGGCTCGAAGTTTGTTGGCCTCCTCTTTTGAAATGAACACAACCTTTGCACTTTTCCAGTTATTGGGAAAAACTCTATTGGCCAGGATACTGTTAAAAGCTGAACGTAAGACTTTGAGAATCTCTTCTTGGGCCAGTTTTACAGTTTGGCCTTTGATGCCTTTGGGACCTGCAGCTTTCTTTGGTCCAAGCCTTGCAATGGCTACTTTTATCTTATCTCCTGTGAACAGAGAAGGTATGTCCGGACTTTTGAGACTTGGCGAGCATGCCACTGGGTTGTCGACGTTTGGGAAGAGCTTCATTATCACCCTTCTTCTTGTTGCATCATTTAAGGCAATTTGATTTGGCCTTACACCCAGTCTTTTTACTGTGATCTGGTACCCCTGACCGAATGGGTCCTTCTTCAGATCGTTTAACAGGTCGTGCCACTTCTCCTTCTTACTCTTTTTGATCGCGCTTTTGTATGTATTTTTGGGGGCCTTACTCTGCTTTTTCAGGTCAACATCGACTTTGCTCCTAGCCCTGACTCTTGTGAGTCTTCTCCTACCGATGCATGGCTTCCGTTCCCTTTCAATAGCGTTGCTTTACCAGTACGGAATGTTTTTACCTCCCTTATCTCCCAGCCTGTAACTGGCACAGCCCTGTGCCTTCTTTAGAATTTTTAAGACATTTTGTTTTTTTTTTTGAGGTCTCAGAATACTTTCCTTGCTTTCTCCGCGTTCAACGCTCACACCCATTCCGAGCGGTCTATGTGTTGTCTGCCTTCGCACGCCATTTTAAAGGAGAGGTACCTGTAAAGGCTCAGCAACTTTTCTTCCTCGTTGACCTTCTATCCTATCAACATCACATTGTTTGTGGCCAACGTTAGGTCAATGTGTGAGCCGCTGGTCTTCCTCACAAATGAAGGTATGTGCCCGTCATTTTCGAGCACCAGGTTTAGAGTTGCCATCCACTGCGACAGATACTGTCCCGTTTTGTACTTGCTCGCCGAGCCCCAGGCTGCAGCTTTGGAGTTAAAATCTCTGGCTAGGATAACTTTCTTGGGTTGAAGGGTTCTAATCCGGTCTATGATTTACTACTGCCTGGTAAATTAATTATAACCATGTCTAGCATCTTAATGATCTGGAAGCCGTTTTCGGCTTAGTGCCCACTAATCCTCGCCTTCTTTGTGACCTGGAAAACCGGAAAATCTCCTTGCAGGTCCGTCAGCAGGCTCTTTCTTTTTGGCTAAATTTTGTTTGGTTTTTGGAGCAACACCAAGTTTGCCCCGACTTGCCTCGCCTGTGCCTCCGAGGCGTCGTGTGCGGCACTTGCGGTACCGATGTTGTTTCTGACCCCCAACACGTAGGCGCTCCCGATCTTTTTCTTCTGCAAGACCTTTTTATGCCCTCAGCACGTCCCTTGTCCGTGACAACAGTGAGGTCTCCGCCTTCCGTCTTTCTGATTGACCTTGCCCCCGCCCCTTCCTGGAGAGGACCGTGCATGAGTGCTGCCGTTCGTCTTAACTATGATGGTTTCTGTCGACCTGGGTTTGGCTGCGGTTTCTTTGACATTCTTTTGTTGCCCCTTTTTTTTCGGGTTCTTTAAAGCTTGAGGGGACATTTATCTTCACTTCCAGCTTCTTAAAAGGCAGACTTACTAACTTTCTTAAGGCTACCCAATCGTGCTCTTCCAAAACCGCCACCGTAAGGCGTCTCTTGGGGACGCTGACCTCCACTATTTCTTGCAATTTCTTCAGGGATGCCACTATACCGGCCACGCTGTCGGACAACCTGTTCCCTGGTGCCCTCTCTCTTGGTCAATTGGATTGCGTAGGTTTCCTCCAGCCACTTCACTTTGAGTAGCTTCTCCATTCTCCAACTACTCCATTTTTTTTAACCTTTTTGTTTCTGGGGTTTGTCCCTTGTCGTGGTCGGTGTTTAAAGTTGCTTTTTTGGCTTCTAGTATTTTAATTTTCTTAGCCAGTTTGTTAACTTCTACTCTTATCTTGGAGCTTCACTTTTTCTGTCAGTTCCTGGACATGCAATTTCAGTAGCATTTTGGCATTGGCTACTTCTTTCTTGTTTTTATTATCCGCTTTGTTTATGTTTCTATATAGTGTGTCTACCGCATTCTTCATATGGACATGTACGTTTTTGTTGTCCTTGACAAAGTCTCTCGCCGCAGTAAAGCATTTGTTCATGTCTTCCATGTTATTTGATAGTCGATTCCTTACTATTATTTGATTAAAAAACTTTGATATATCATAGTTTAATCTTTTTTTAATGTACTAGTAAAAAACTACACTACTACAAATCAAGGTAGCGGTCGGTATGCTCTTAACAAGTTTGATTTTATTGCTTGTGTTTTTAATTTGAATTAAAATTATTTTTTTGTTTAATACCTTTTTGTTAGCGCGATTTTTTGGTGCTTTGCCAAAGTGAAAGTACGTGAGTCAATGCGTTTTTCTTTGGCGTTTGAAAGAGTTTTTAGTTTTATGAAATTATTGGGAATGAAATTTACTTTTTAGAACAGAAAGTGCTGCTTTTTGCACTTTCCGACGTAAACTTTATCCTAGATTATAAATTATAAAATTGGTGTTTTGATTACGATTTTAAGATTTAATTTTGAAATTTTTAATATTTTTGTTCTCATTTTGATTGATTTTTAAATTGGTCTTCTGTTTACAATTTTGTGGTTGTTTATTTGATATTATTTTTGACACGTTTTTTTCTTTTTCAATTTTTGTGATCACTAATTTTCTTATACGTGCGTGACAGGGATACGGTAGGTTACCTTCCAAATCAATAGTGCGTGCTTGAAGGAGTTAGCTTTCAGCGATCAAAAGTAATAAAATTTACAGGTTTTTTTTCAATTTTTAGAAAAAACCTTTTTTTGTCCTTTGATTTTGGATTCCGCCCAATTGTTAGTTATCAAGAAATTTGTTAATGTGCTTATCTTTGACGTATTAGTGAAATTTCTTGATAACAAAAACTTGGGCGAGCGGGTGGGCGGGAACACTGTATCAAACTACCAACTCAATATGTTTAAACTGTGTTCCCGCCCACCCGCTCAAATGTTAGTTATCAAAAAAATTGTTATTGTGCCCACTTTTGACGTATTAGTGACAACTGTCATTTAATCTGTCACATTAAAAACAGAAGAATCGCAACAAGTGTGAGAATATGCAAATGATGATGCGAATGATCTCAAAGATTGATTTTTATGTTTACCTTTATGAAATTTAGTTTATTAAAAAAAGGTTTGTTGTCTTTTTTTAACAATGATGGAGAGAAAATGCTGTTCTTATTTGTGTTAAGCTCAATTATGTTGCATGAGAAACTTGAAAGTTTGGATTTTTGTTATTGGCGTGAATTGGTTTTTTGATTACAATTTTAGGGGTTGCAATTTTAATGTTTTTAATATTTATCAATAATATTTTGAGAAAACGCGTTTTTTTGATAATTTTTTGTGATTACAATATTTGAAATTAACTTACCTCTACGAAGGAGACAGAAATGCGTTTTTTTCAGCCACAAACTTTGGAAGGTTTATGCCAAAGGTGCAGTTTATGCTATACAGCGATCAAAAGAAAGTTTAGTTTTATGAAATATAGTGGAGTTTTGGGTATTGGTCAATTTTTAGAAAAAACTTGTTTGTTGACCCTAGATTATGATTCAGAGGAAAGATTTGCTTCTGCTGATGTTTATAAAAAGTTTGGAAATTTGGATAAAAGTTTGTTTTTTTTTTAGTTTCTAGCGTAAATTTTATAAATATTTAGAAAATGGTTCTTTTAAAAACAATTTTTGCACTTACCTAAGTAAAATCCACTGATATTTCAAACATTTTCATTTTTTGAACAACATTAAAGTTTGCAGTTTTTTTTTGATAAAAGTCTTATGACTCTTCTTCGTTTAAATTATAAATCATCTCTTGTTTGTCTCTTTAAACCAAACTTGGAGATAACTATAAAATATCACAAAAATTTGACAAAAGAAATTATTGTCTGGCACAACTCAGCCCTTCTCTGAGCGCTGTTTTGTAGATGTTCAGTTTTTTTGCGTTGTGTTGTTGTTTGTCATGGTAGATGCTGTGCGACGATGCTTTTGAAATGTATGCTGGCAGCGACGTCGTTTTTTATGTGGTTGTCTGGTACACTTTCATTGCCGAAGATGTTCTTCTGATCCACACAGTCGGAGAGTTGAAGTTCACTGTCCGGTTATTTAAAGTAAGTGACGATGAAACTTTATTTGATGTTTCTGGTATGTAGTTCATTTTTAGTTGTTTTATTTGGTATTGCTTGCATTCTTCTTATCTTATTTTTTGGTCTCTATATCTTTTTGCTCATTATTTCTTTTGCAATTTTTGTTTTTTATCTTGTTGCTGTTTTTAAAAACTTAAAAATATGAATTTAAGAACTTAAATAATCATATAAAACTTTTTACCTTTTTTCTTTTTTAATTGCGAGTCGGGGAGGTTCTGCCAGCCTAAGTGTGGAGCTCACATTCACTAAACCCCCATCTCACTTGGCGTTTTTGTAATTCACCCCGGAATTGCCGTCAAGCATTACTTTAGGGTGAATTCGCCCGGACTTGCATTATGCATGCCCTAGTTCCATTTGATGTTCATCACCTTCTTTGGTAACCATTATTCTTCATATCATGGCAGTTATGGCGTTCCATGTGCTTTCGTCCCTCACAAGGAGGCTGCTGATGTTCTCTTTAGTCATCTTTTCACCGCATATTACCTCTGTCAGTGGAGGTGAGTGTGTTCGGGCAAGTCCACATCGTAGCAGTACCAGCATTTATCGTCTTCCTGCTTTTGGATTTTTTTTAGGTACTCCCCAAAGACTCCATGTCCCGTGAGTAGTGTGGAAGTCACTGTTCGTCCAGGTTGTGGTTACCCATGTGTCTACGTCCTTTATGAAGGTCTTGACCCATCCTTCGTAGGTGTTCCAGATTTCCTGCCAGTGCGTTAGTGTTTGTTGTTTGATTTCGGTTCTGGAGTCTTTCCCTTTCTGGAACATGCTTGTCTTCTCTTCCATTTGCAGCTATATCGGTGAGAGGTTGGCTATCGTTAGGATCGCTGTTGTTGGTACCGTGCGGTAGGCCGACGTGATTCTGATGCGAGTCTCCCGTTTGTTTTCTCCATTAATCGGAGCACCGTATAGCATTTCGTTCACTACGGCTGCTGCCAGGATCCTTCTTTTTCTTGCTCCAGGGCCTCCTAGGTTAGACATTATTCTCGCCAGTGCCATGAAGGTTTTATTTGCTTTGGCGCATGTGTTTCGGATGTGCGTCACCTTCCTCGCATCCTTATCTATGTAGACGCCCATGTACTTCAGGGCTGGTTGGCTGTCTATGCGTAGGTTCTCCAATTCCACCTGCATGTTAGTGAGCTTCCTTCTGCCGGCGAGGATTACCACCTCTGTTTTTTTTGTGGCCAGTTTGATGCCTAGGTCCAAAATCGCCGAGGCTACTTTCGCCATTGCTAGTTGCGCACGAGCTTCCAGTAGCGTTTTGGTTTTCCCCATAACTACGATGACCAGGTCGTCCGCGTAGTCTACAAGTGTAACTCCGGATCCTATGTACAGCTTCAGGATTTGATCGTAAAATACGTTCCAGAGTGTGAGTCCCAGCACGGAGCCATGTAGTACCCCCCATGAGATTTTGACAAGACCTCCGTCTGGCTTTTGTATATATCGTTCCGTCAGGTAAGATTGGATAAAGTTTATTAGATACGCGCTGATGTTTGCGGCTTTCAGCGTTTCGATTATTTTTGGCCACGGCGCCGTATTAAAAGCGTTCTTTATATCCAGCGTGACCACCGCTGCGAAGTCCTGATTCTTGTAGTTCTTTGCTTTGATTTTTTTTTGTAATGTCTAGCACTTTATTGAGGGCATCTATTGTGGACCGTCATTTCCTGAACCCAAACTGGTTACAGCTTATGCCTTGGTTTTTGTCCAGTTTTTCCTCCAGGCGGGTTTTTACCTGGCTTTCTAGAATCTTATCCGCGACGTCTAGCAGGCATATCGGTCTGTAGGTACTTGGTTGGTTCTGGTCCTTCTTCGGTTTTTCGATGAGTACCAGTTTCGCGATTTTCCAGTTTTTTGGGAATTCTTCTTTGAGGAGACACATATTCATGTTTTTGGATGCTACCGCTTTTATCACTTCATATCCGGGTCCGGGGCTTTCTTGTTTTTAATTCTCCTTATAGTAGTTTCGACCTCATCTGTTGTGTATTTCGGTACTTCGGCTTCTGTTACGCTAGTTTTTTCCCACATATTTCGGGGGTGCTTTGGAAATTTGTCAATTTGTTCGTCAACTTTCTCTGCGGAAAGGGTTATCTGCGGTCGTTTCCTTAGTTTTTTGGTGACTATCTGGTAACCTTTGCTCTATACGTCGTTTTCGAGGTCCTCGCATAGCTCCGTCCACGCTTTGTGTTTTTGCCTTGAGATAACCTTTTTTAGCTCCTTTTTGCTGCTTTGATATTCTCTTTTCGCTGTCTCTTTGGTGCTGTCATCTGTCCTCCACCAGTATACGGGTGTGTGACACCGTTTGGGCTGCATCTTTTTGCGTAAGAATTAGTTGCATTTTTGTTTGATTTTGCACATCGCTTTTTCCGGGCAGTAATCGTTTCTGTGTCGCAGCTCTGCGAACATGTCATCGCAGTTTTCGTGGATTTTTTTAAGGGTTTTGGGAGAGGTATTCCATCCTCTTGCTGGTGTTTGGTGGCCGTTTTTTTTTTTCTAGTTTTTTCCTTCCATTTTTTTTAATGTTAAATATTATGGTGCGATGGCAGCTCATATTTTTCAGGTCATCGGCGACGTGCCATTCGTTTACCCTGTTGTTCAGGTTCATTGTAGAGATGGTGATATCAATGATTGAAGTTCCATTGAAATTTACGAAGGTGGGTGTTTGTTCTCTGTTCCAGGTGATGAGGTTGTTCGCATCAATCCAGTCTTCCAGGATCTTTCCTTTAGCATTCGTCACCTTGGATCCGAAAACGTTTCTTTTTGCGTTTAGGTCTCCACCTATGATGGTTTCCTTTAGCCTGGTTTTTATGTGGTTTAGTAGTTGGTGTAAGTATACTTTGAATTCCTCAGTGGGCCGGTTTGGCGAGAAGTAGCAGGAGTAGACACAAGTGTCTTGTAGTTCCACACATGTGAAACCTATTCCTTGGCAGTGTTTCAGTATAGGTAAGTTTTTTCTGACCCTTACGAAGCAATCGCTGTTAGTGTCACAGAAATTTTTTCCCGTTTTTTTTTTTGTTTGGTTCCTTGCCAATTACCACGTCTATATTCTTTTCCGCTTCCCGCCTTGTGCCTTTCCGTGTTACATATGGAGCATGAGGGTTCGTTATTGCACTCTTTGACATTGTGGCCATCTTGTCCGCAGTTATGGCAGTTCCTGGATCGATCCGGGTCGTTACACTCGTACGTTCTGTGGTTGAGACCCCAGCATTTATAGCACTTCTCCACTTGGATCCGTTTCTCTACGGTGCATTTTACTATACCCATTGTTAGATGTTTCTCTTTTATGAGGGAATTTCCGCCTGTTTTTCCTATTATGAGTGTGGCAGCTTGCGTGTCTTTAGCGGAAGGTCTTAAGTCGCTTAGTTTGAAGGTGTCGAGCCCTGTTTCTTCGGAAATGGCTAGCCCTACTTCCTCTTTTTGCGTGACTGCGTCTATGCCGCGGATGAGTATTACTTCCGTTTTTTCTTGCCTACCGGCATGTCTAACTTTCCATGTTGCCGGTGTCTTTTCATTTATTTTGTTTTGTGTTTTCTTTAAAGTTTCTCCATTTTTGTCTGTTGTGATGAAAAGCTTTCCATCCCTTGTGCTTCTGATGCTTTTGATAGCTTTGAAGGCTGGGTTGTTTTGCAATATGTTCTTCACTTTGCTCAGCGTTTCTTTGTAGTTCTCCTGCTGATCTTCTATTAGCAGGGCATGTGTGCTTTTTTCTTTCGTCTTGGGTCTTCCTTTGGTTGCCTTGTTTTGGCTTGTTTTTGTTTGTTTCTCCTTGGTCTTATGGAATATGCATTCTGCTATTTTTTGTAGGTGTATGGGTGTCATGCGGCTGAGGTGGTGGATAGTTATCATGCTGTCGTTTTTCGTTTCCTCCTTTTTACCTAACTTAACACGACCTAACCTAACTTAACCTAACTTAAAAACTTCAAAAAACCTTGAAAAACCTCAAAAAACCTTAAAAATCCTAACCTAACCTAAGAACTTAAAAAAAACCTTAATAAAACTTAAAATTCTCAAAAATCTAAAAACCTAAACCTAATCTAACCTAACCTATAAACTTCAAAAAAACAAAAAAAAGGCAAAGTTTAAAAAAATGTTTTCGGGTTTTTTTTTTAATTGTTTTCTCAGCAAAAGATTTAGACCAACAATTAATATAAATAATCTTTTTTGCATCTTTTAACATCAATAAAGTCTTTATCAAATTTTACTTTGAAGTCTTAACATATCCAGAGGGTTATTCTGGCACTCATTTTGATATCGCGTTACGTTATAGATTTCCCCTACCGCAAGGAAAGTATGACATTTAAATCATAAATTAATAATTAATAACACATTTTGATGTTTAAAAAAGCAATTAACTTGAAGCTTGTTACTGTGTTTATATGTGAAAAAGATTACCGGCAGATTTTTTTAATTAATGTTCATTCATCAAATTAGGTTAATCAATGAAAAAAGAAATGATTTCCAACCAATTCATGATAAAAAAATTCTGTAAGTTTTTTAACTGTAATTTTGTAACAGGAGCTTTCTCAAGGGAATAGGAACTAATATCGGCACATATCGCTTTTATAGATTTAAAATCACTTTGTGCGCAAATCTTTGTCATCGATATAAATAAAATGTCAATAGAATATATTTCAAATAAACTCGCACGACACCTGAGAAGCTATATTTATGACTTTTACACTTGCACGAAATTCGCCACTGCTACAGTTATTTCCACCATTAAATCAAATCACAAAAAAAAACATTGTTCTCGATGCACTGTTATTCTGCGCCACTGATCCCCATTGTTAAAATCCATCCGCGCGTCTTGAATTATTATTGTGTAACATTACCTGGGGGTTTCTTTCTTTGATACAGGAAGGATGGCATAATGAAGAACAATCCGGCCAGACGGCTTTTGTCGCCGGCCGGAGTGCACGTGGCCCGAAACGAGGTTTCTCATTGCTATTCAAGACTTCTTATACCTGGAGCCCATTGTGTAATTTTCGTTTACTATATTAAACGTGATTTATAGGGATCGTACACGTGGTACTGTTAAAAAGGGGGACGCATACAATTGAGGCGTCGGGCCGTATTCTTATGCTGATTAGATTTTATTGGGGGGTTTTTGACCGACCGGCATCTTGCATGATTTACATCCTGCCTGATTTATTACCATCTTTGTAATAAGAAAGCATTATATTTTGAGGATTTTTATATTTTAAATAATTTAATAAATAAATTAAATAAACTATTTATTTGAATTTTATGCAACCAACTTGACGTTGCTAACAGAGTTGCCTATGTAAATATATCATCGCTTTGTGTTTTTACTCTAATGAATATTTTATTGTAACAATTATATTTCATTGATCAATAAACGAAGCTTCAATTGCTTATTAATTGTTTTAATTTAATTAATTACAAAGTTATTAATTATACACGGTTTTGCGCGTTTAATAATTTACTACTAAACGTTATCGTATTAAATGCAATGAAGGGAATAATTAAATCATTTAGATTTAATAAATAAAATTTACTAAAAAATAAAAATATTGTTTTAATTAAATTAATTTTTTAATTTTTTTTAAAGTAATTACTAATTTTTTTCTTAATGAAGGGTTGAATTTTATTATTTTTTATTAAATAAATAGAAACAAGATTTGGATTCTGGCCGGTGACTTGTGATCGTCGTTCTCATTTTCCAAGTGCGAGAGCCTCTTTAGCTCAGTGGTAGAGCACTGGTCTCGTAAACCAGGGGTCGTGAGTTCAAACCTCACAGGAGGCAATTTTTTTGCAACTTTTTTAGCTTTGTAAATTTATAAGGGACATTAATTAACGCTGCTTTAATTGATATTAATTTGTATTGTTAAAAATTTTATTGTTTTACGTTCAATATTTCAATCATATTTGGTGTTTTATATCGAATAAAATTAACTTCATTTTAATAAATCTGCAAAATGAAAAACCGTTAGAATAAAACACTGGAACATCTTGCGATAATTAGATTAATACATACTAGAAAATAGCGTACAGTTCAGCAGACTTTGTTTTGAGCAACTTTTTGGATTGATAAGAAAAAAGTTTTTTGAACTTTTATGGTTTTGTGTAACTGTTAATTTTTAATAGCATATGCAGCATTTGTTCAAACTTTTGAATTGCGTAACGTGATGCATGAATGAATATCAACTAAAACCTTTTTTAAATTTAATTAACCAAGAAGTTAGCGTCAGAACTGTGACTGATTTCTTTGTTAAACTGGCTTCTTTATAAATGCTGCGATGAGGACGTCTTCAGAGTTTTGGTTTATAGGACTTATTGATTGTTGATTTGTTTGGATGATCTTTATATCATCACGATTATTAAGCTTGCAACAATTTCTCTCTACCTTACTTAGGTTGCAGTTTGTTGAAAATTTGGATGACGACGTCTTGAAGGTGGTTGAAAGATCTTCTTTTGATGTGGTCAAAGTGGTCCGATTGTTTACGAAGACTTTGTGGCAAATGGCTTTTGGTTAAATTGGTTTTCTATTTAGTGTGGAAGTGGAGACCAGGCTTGATTGGAGTTTTTTTGGTTTCCTAAAATTTTTTTTTTGCTTCTTTTGGAATGTGTTGGTTTTGAAGATTATTTTCCGTCTTTTTAGTTTTTGTGGTTTGGACAGAATTTCTCTTTATAGCCACACGTGATTACATGTTGGGGTAGGAGTTGCAATGCTGTTCTTTCAAATTTGCTGTTTTTGAAGTTGATTTAAAATTATTAGTTTTATTCTATGGATCTTGATTTGAAGTTTTCTAGAAGTTTGTCTAGAAACTTTTGAATTAGTTTTGACTTCTAAGCAGGTGTAATAGTAATGGTGTAGGCTTAATCAATCTTTCTTCTTGCAGGTCGCAAAGTTGTTGCGGACGTTTTATGTTGCCTTTCTTTTCTGAGTTTTGCATCTTTTTTTGGATTTATTGGCATTGACGATTACTTTCTATTTTTTTTGTTGTCTTTGAATTTTGGACAAGTTTTTTCTTTGGAGATATACGTGACATGTTGGGGTAGGATTAACAATGCTTTTTAGAAGCTTTCTTCTTTTGATTTGTCGAATTTTAATTGTTTATCCAAAGTGATGTATGGAAAGAGACTTGATTTTTTTTTATTTTATCTGTCTATCAATCGTTGCTTGAATTTATAGACATTTGCTAGAGTTATGTTTTTAGGTTTGAGTTAGCTTGATTGGGGTTAGTAAAAATTACTGGATTTATGTTACGGATCTTGTTCCTTGTTGAAGTTTTTTAGAAGGTTGCTTAGACGGTTTTGAAACTTTTTTGGGTAGCGGGGATTTTCTTACTTGTTAGTATCCATCATAGTGATGGTGAAGGTTTAAGAAATTCTTTTTCTGGGAAATAGTACTTTAATCTTCTTGTCGACGTCTTGGCTTTCATTTTTCTATTTTTCCTTTGCTTCATTTATGATATATTAGTGTTGACAATTACTTTTTATCTTTTTTGCTACTTTTGAGATCAGGAAAAGGTTTTTTTTTAAAGCACGTTGTTGCGTAGTAGGGTAGGAATTGCTATACTTTTTTGGTGTTTTTATTCTTTCGTTTTATTGGTTTTTAATCAAACTTTTAAAGCTATATATTGAAAGAGACTAAAAGTTTTTTTGGCTTTATCTTACGGATTTTTTTGAAGTTTTCTAGAAAGTTATCCAGAAGGTTTTGAATTGGGTTTGGTTCTTAAACTTTTTAGTTCTAGCTTGCCTACATGTAGCTTCCAAGCGGTTTTATTGGCTGGCTGTTGTCTTCTGCATCTTTTGCAGCCTCAATCACGTCTTTTATCGTAAAGAAGTTACATAATGTAAGTCTTTTTAAGATGAAATTAGGAGCATTTTCTGGAGTCATCTTTATTCATCTTTGGGTAGTAGAATTGCTTAATATGTGTAACAGGACTTTTTGCCGATTTTTTATGGTTCTTGCGCTTTGTAGTCTGTTCTTATCTGTAATTTCTAGATATCTGTTGGAGTTTAACTTTTGGTTTTGAGTTGGTGTTCAAAATTGTTGGTTTTATCTTACGAATCTTGTTCTTTTATTCTTGTTTGTTAGAAAATTGTCCAGAAACTGCTGAATTGATTTTACATTTTTTTCTTAGCAGGTGCCTATGTGACTGATCTTATTTTGCATTTTATTTTTTTTAGCTTTAAGTTTAAACTTTCAAACTTTTTTAGTAAAGCATAGTTTTGACTTCCAAGCTTTGGCGATAGTAGGTCTTTTATTGTGGATGATTGCTCTTTAGTCTGTCTTGTCATGTGTGTTGGGTGTGTTCCATAGTTTATTTGCTTCAGTGCTGCAGAAATTTTTTGCCGTTTTTTTGTGCCTTGTAGAGGTGGTTAGCTTTCAGTTTGTCTTGTGATGTGTGCCAGGCTTATTTGTTCATCTTTAGATAGTCAATTAGCTACATATGCTGCATGGTTTAGCAAGGAGTTTTGTAGGAGGAGTTTTGTTGAAGGAGTGATGTATGGCAGGTTTAATTGAGTACTCAATTTGATTTGGTGCAGCCCAATTAAGCAGGAATTTCTAACCGTTTTTTTGTTGTTTTAGTGTTTTGTAGAAGTTGGCTTTCAGTCTGTTTTGTGATGTGTTGCGGGTTTATTTCATAGTTTATTTGTTTTAGTGCTGCATGGTTTAGCAATAATTCTCTGCCGATTTTTTGTAATTTAGCACATAAACTAGAGGTTTGATTTTAGTCTGTCTTGTGTGTAGCGGGCTTATTGGTTCATTTTTGGATAGTTAATTTGCCTCAGTGTTGCTTGGTTCAGCAAAGATTCTATGCTGGCCTTTTGTGGCTTTGTAGAAGCTGGTTTATCGGGAATTTCCTGCCGGTTATTTATAGTTCTTGTGCTTTGTACTGGTTGGTATTTTGTTTGTCTTGTGATGTGTGACAGATAAACAATTTGATTTGGTGTAGTTGTAATTTGCATAAAATTTTCTGCGTTTTTTGTGGTTTTAGTGTTTTGTAGAAGTTGCCTTAGTGTTGCATGGTTTAGCAGGAATTTCTTGCTGGCTTTTTGTAGTTTTTGTGCTTTGTAGGGACTGGCTTTTAGTCTGTCTTTATGTAGTCAGTTTGCCTCAGTGTTGCATGGTTAGGCAAAGATATTATGCTAGTTTCTTGTGGTTTTTGTGCTTTGTAGAGGTTGGCTTGTGATGATGTGTGACATGTTTATTTGTTTAGTAGTCAATTTGATTTGGTGCAGCTCAGTTTAGCAGGAATTTTTTGACATTTTTTGTGGTTTCAGCGTTTTGTAGAAGTTTCAGTCTAAATGGTAATGTGTGCCGGATAATTGTTTTAATTTTAAGTAGTAAATGTGCCTTATTGCTGCATGGTTTAGCAGAATTTTTTTGTGGTTTTTGTGTTTTGTAGAGGTTGGTCTTTAATCTGTTTTGTGATGTGTGGCGGGTTTATTGATTTATCTTTGGATAGTCTTGGTGTTGTTTGGTTCAGCAAGGAATCTACGCTTCTTGTGGTTTTTGTGCTGTAGAGGTTGGTTTTTAATTTGTTTTGGCAAGTTTATTTGTTTTTCTTTAAATAGTAAATTTGATTTAGCAGGAGTTTTCTTCCGTTTTTTGTGTTTTTAGTGTTTTGTAAAAGTTGGCTTTCAGTTTGTTTTGTGATGTGTGGTTGGTTTGTTTGTTTATGGGTAGTAAATTTGCTTAGCAGAAATTCTTTTTCTGTTTTTTTTGATTTTTGTGTTTTGTAGAGATTGGCCTTCAATCTGTCTTGCAATCTGTAGCACATTTATTTTATAGTTTAGTATTGCTTTAGTGTTGCGTGGTTTAGCAGAAATTTTCTGCCGTTTTTTTGTAATTCTTGTGCTTTGTAGAGGTTGGTATTTTGTTTATCTTGTTATGTGTAGCAGGTTTATGTGTTTATCTTTGAGAAGTCAATTTGATTTGGTGTAGTGGGATTTAGAATTGTCCAGCCGTTTTTTTGCGGTTTTAGTGTTTTTTGTAGAGGTTGGCTTTCAAGTTTAGTGAAGTAAGTTTGTCTTAGTGCTGCATAATTTAGCAGGAATTGTTTGCCCGTTTTCTGTGGTTTAGTGCTTAGTAGAGACTGGTTTTTAGTCTAGTTTGTGATGTGTGGCAGGCTAAAGGAATGACAGTTTTGTTGGGCTGGTTTTAGCATTGTGTGTGGTTTTTGATCAACTAGTCTGGAGAAGCGTCTGGGCTTTAAAGATTTTAACTTTTTTGGAAGGACCTAATCATTAAAAGTTTGGTAACTTTGGGTATGTAGATTGACATTAGGGCCGCTTGGGTAAAGTTTTCTGTTTGCATAGTGTGCGATCATTCACTAAAGCAAACAGTTTTGGCATGTCTTTGGCATTAAAAAAGTACGCTTTTATTAAGGTTAGTTTTTTTAGAGTTCTAAACTAGCTGAATTTTTATCTAGTTTTGGTTTTTGATATTTTAGTAAGGTTTGTTTTTACTTTATGGTCTACCAAATAAGCTAAATTAAAGGTTCAGATTAATTCCTTGATTTTTAGTCTTGACTTTAAAGAAATGCACATTGGTAGGATTTGATTAAGGTTAGTTTGTATTTAGATTTCTGGCTTTGGTTTTGAAGGAGATTAGTACGTTTTTATTGACTTTACTTTATTTTGATTTACTAAGTCTGCTAAATGTTGATTTGGCTATGAAGCAATGCCAACCGTATTGAGGATAACTGGGTTTTTGATTTGGCATTAAAAAAAATTGTATACTAAGTAACATGAAAATTATAAAACCAAGAAAGTGAAAAAGAAAATTGTTCAAATTTAGCAGAAATTGTTGTATTTAGAGAAATAAGATAAGACAATTTTTTTATTATTTATGCGTTAGTCTACTTTTATTGTTTATCCATTATTTAATCTTTTGTGGCATTGGTTACAATTGGTAGTGTAGGTCTATTTGTGCATCTAAAGCAATTTGTTATTTAGCAAAGTTTGTTACTTCCTTTTTATCTTGTCTCACAAGTTTAATGGGTAAATGTAAATCTCTTAACGAATTTTTAGAAAATCCTTGCAATATACGGACGGGGCAATTTCTTGCTCAAAACGTGGATTTTCTAGTCGTTTTAAGTTTGTCGGCACATGAGGTCTAGCACCTCATTATTATATCAAAATTTCTTGAATAAAAATGACTAAAGAGATACAACAATGTTCACAGTTTGCTGTAAAGTCTTTGTAATTCAGAACTCAAAATTTTGCTGTTTACAAGGTTTTTGACGAACCTTTATGCGACTATTATGTATCCCCAAATAGAACTTTGACTTATTGCTGAATACTACCTTTGCGCAGATTAAGGTTCTAATTTTATCTAAACCTGCACCACTCTAAACGCTGTCTAGCTGTTAAGATGTGAGTGGTCTGTAAGATTTTAAACCAAAAAAGCTGATTTGGCAGTAGTCTGTTTGAAATCTCACGAGGCAACCTTTTTTATCAATGCATTGATCAGAAATTGACTTGTTACAATGATCTCTTACAGCTATAATGCAAAGACGACGGCCCTGAGCTTTATTTGTTCTTTTTTTGCGACGTTTTTGTTTTTGACTAGTCCAAGTATAATAACATTTTATTACGGTGGATTTCTTTTATTTAAGACGTTTTTCGATTTTTTTATATAAAAAACCACCTTTACGTAAGCCAACAATTTTGTTTTTATCGAATTTGCTTAATTGGTGAATTTTTACGTACTTTTATTGTGTAGGCATAATGGCAACTTTAAAACGCTTAAAAAAAACAAAAACTTACCTTAGACCATATAAACTTATAGACACTCATTTTACCGCCCGGGCAAAGTTGACATTAATGCATGTTACGTCAGTTGTGGGCAAAAACACACACTAAACTTGTATGTATGAAAACACATTTTTACGCACTTACAAACATCTTATTTATTTTACATAAATATTGAATTTTGTGATACAAACAAGTGTTATTTGATAATTCATGACAATTGACCTTTATTGTTGCAGAAAGTTTTATAGTTGAAATTTTTTATAACCGCATTGCAAAGATCTAATTGTTCATCAAGCAAGTTATTGTTTTTGTTAAGTAAAACTTGTAATGATTATGTTTACAGTATATATAAAGTTAATACGCTTCTATTGAAGTTTGTTTTTAGTACAAATCTAGCTTATAGTTTTTTAATTTTTTTGTTGGAATGTGGATTTTTTTTAAAACTGTAATTTTTTAATAAAATATTCTCAAACTTGTCTTTAGTGTGATGAATCAAATAAATAAATTTGCAATTTTATTTAAATTATTTATGTTATGCACATACTATTTTTTTGAGTTTTTCTTTAAATATTCAAAAGAAGAATGAAACTCAAAGAACCATACAAAATCTAAATATTAAAATTTATATAAATCAAAACTGATTGAATAACAATCTCTACACATTTCATTAACATAATCCGATTCAAAATTGTTGTAATAATATATATTCAGCATTTCACAGACGAGCTAAAGCTCTAATAGAATTGCAATAACATTAAATAAAATACACGTCTGTTACCTTATCTGTTGTGTTTTCGGTACTTTGGCTTCTGTTACGCTAGTTTTTTCCCACATATTTTGGGGGTGCTTTGGAAATAACTTGTCAATTTGTTCGTCTACTTTTTCTGCTGAAAGGGTTATCTGCGGTCTTATCTTTAGTTTTTTGGTGACTATCTGGTAACTTTTGCCGTTGTTTTCGAGGTCCTTGCATAGTTCCGTCCATGCTTTTGCCTTAAGATGGCCTTTTTTAGCTCCTGTTTGCTGCTTTGATATTCTCTTTTTGCTGTCTCTTTGGTGCTGTCATCTGTCCTTATTTTGTTTAGCTTCACTATCTTTCTTCTTCGTTTGATACATGTTTTCCTGTATTTCGCAATTTTGGGAGTCCACCAGTATACGGGTGTGTGGCACCGTTTGGGCAATGAAGTTGTTGTTGTTGTTTGTTGGTTGGGGTTCTTTTGGTTTTTTTGCCAAATAACTTCATTTGAATGTACTGATGGTTTTTGGATTCTTGATTTTTGGTTAGGGTTTTATTGAACATTGGCTAAAGGGGTTCTTGGAGACGGTTGGTTCAAATCATTGGCTTTATCTTACGGATTCTGTTCTTCTTTCAAGTTTTTTTGAAGTTTGCTCAGGAGCTTCTAAATCGGTTTTGGCTGGATGGTGAAGGCCATGGCAATTCTTTTCCTGGCAATAGGCACATCAAATTTGGGCAATGAACTTGTTGACGTCTTTGTTGGTTGGGGTTCTTTTGGTTTTTTTTGCCAAATAACCTCATTTGAATGTACTGATAGTTTTTGGATTTTTGATTTTTGGTTAGGGTTTTATTGAACATTGACTGAAGGGGTCTTTGGAGGCGGTTGGTTCAAATCATTGGCTTTATCTTACGGGTTCTGTTCTTCTTTCAAGTTCTCTTGAAGTTTGCTCAGGATCTTCTAAATTTTTGGCTAAATGGTGAAGGCCATGGCAATTCTTTTCCTGACAATAGACACATCAAGTTTGGACAATGAAGTTGTCGACGTCTTTGTTGGTTGGAGTTCTTTTGGTTTTTTTGCCAAATAACCTCATTTATATTTTTTGTTGGCGTTTACTTTTAATCTTTTTTTGGACGATTTTGAGGTTTGTACATGGTTTTTTGGAGGCACTTAATTGCATGCTCAAGTAGCATTAACAATTTTTTTTGAAAGTTTCCTTTTTTAATGTTGTTGGTCTTTCTTAAAGTAAGAATTGGGAAGAATCTGACATTGTTCTTTGGATGTTTTTGGGTTTTGTAGACATTGAAATTGGAAAAACTTTTTTTTTTCTTAGGCGCTTTGTTTGATGTTATTTTTGTTGATTGTAGTTTTTCTTACTTATCTATTGGTTGTTGTTGTCTGGAGTTTGTCTGCTAGATTTGAGGCCGTTTGCTTCAAAATGATAAGTTTTATTCAACGTTTTTCTTTAAATTTTCTTACAAGGTTGACCAACCAGCAATCAGTTTTGCTTACTAGGGATTTTTTCTTTTTCTTAGCCGTTTTTTTTTTTAGTTTCAAGCTAACTTGCTTAATTAAGCAAAGGCGAGAGTGACGTTATTGGTAGTAACGGCGGTGAGGTTTGTATATATGAGTTCTATTGGTTATGATGTTTTTTGTATTCTCCGCAGCTTCAATCGGGTCTCAAATCATGGAAAAGTTCATACTTAGTAGGGTTTTATGAGTTGTGGTTGGGAACACGTGTCGAAGCAACCGTGTGATGTAGTCTTTTTTAATTTTTGGATAATCAATTTTCTTTAGAGCTGCTTGGTTTAGTAGGATTTTTTTTGTCAAATTTTTGTGGATTTATTTCTTGAAGAGGTTGGTTTTAAATATGTCTTGTAATGTGGCAGGTTTATTAGTTCATCTTTAGGTACTCAATTTGCCTCGTGGTTAAACAGGATTTTTTTACTGTTTTTGCGGTTTTTGTGCTTTGTAAAGGGCTAATTATGTGCAGCGTTTAGGAATAATGATGCCCGATAGGTTTGCTGGGTTGTTGTTTTTAGTTTTTCATAAAATTTTGAGACTATGCAAATTGGGCTTTTGTTTTCTTTTTCTTTTTTTTTTGGTATACGTTTAATTTACGTTTGTTTTTTTACTTTTTTGGTCTACCAAATCCGGTGAGTTTTGATCAAGTTTTAAGACAGTTCAAACCTGGTTAAGAGTTCTTCATTCTTGTTTTTGACATAGAAAAGGTATTGTTGAAGTTTCTTTTTTAGGTCTACCAAGTTTTTTTATTTAGTTTAAGATTTTGCAAAATTGAACTGATAGGTTTTGGTTATTGATTTTCAGATTTGTTACGCCCAGTTTATAAATTTTGTTTATTTATATAACTGTTACAACGAACGCTACACTTCCCAACCACCACACCGTGCTATCACGACGTATATTAATTAACTTAACACTAATCAATAATATCAATAATAATAAAGGAACTGTTTTTGCCTTTAAATTATTTGACCTCACTTTACTGCGCCAAAGTTGCTGAAGCTTGAAGAATTTTTTTATGGCGGTACTCTAGTAAATGCGTGAAATTTGATTAGGTTTTAATAAAATGCAAATTTTACTGTTTTTTTTGTTTTGAAAGAGGTCAATTTTTCTACGTTCACCAAAACTAGATTTAGGTTTTGAGACATTTTAAACCGGGTTGAGGGTTTTTGGTTTTATTATTTATTGAAGAAATACACTTTTATTAAGGTTCGATTTAATTTGGTTAGTCTATTGACTTTTTTAAATTTTGATCTAGACAATGCAAGACTAGTTAACGAGTTTTTATTTTTTTTATTTTTGCATTTGACTCTGAAGGAGGCTAGTTTTTTTTTTAATTTCTTTTATTGAGGTTTGTTTTCAGAATACTAAATCTTCTGAATTTTGATCTGGTTTTGAGACAGTTTTTTTTTTTAGTTTTTTTTGGTCTATTAATTTTTTCAAATTTTAATCTGGTTTTAAGATAGTACAAATTTTGCTGGGTAGGTTTTGGTTTTTAGATTTTTGGCTATGGCCTTAAATGAGGCCAGTATTTTTACGTTTGTAAGCTTTTATTGAGATTTGGTTTTACTTTTTGGTTCAACAAATAGGTTGAATTTTGATCTGGTTTTGAAAAAGATTGAAATTAATTTTTTTGGTTTTTGGCTTTAGTTTTGAAGATGTACTCATTGGTAGACCTTTATTAAAGTTTGTATTTTTGGTTTATTAAAACAACTTTATTGATTTTTCTTGAGACGGTGCAATCTGACTGGAGGTTATTGGTTTTTTGATTTTTTGCTTTGGCATGTTACTACTTTTTTCTTTTTTTTTTTTTTTTTGTCTTCTATCTACCGTTGGTTATTATTGTTAGACATTTTTTTTCTATTTTGCGCTCCATGAATTAGTATTGCAATTTTGGGTATTTGAAGCCATTTGCGCAGTTTTTTTAGCCAAGTTAATTTTTTACGACTTATACTTGGGCAATTTAATTTCAAACAGACCAGAGGGGGGGGGGGTGCATTGATTAGTATATTTTTTTCAGTTTTTATAACTTTTTAGTAGTCTTTTGATTGGTTTATGAGGGTATAAAACCCTTAAAAAAATACATTTTTTTTAGTTTTTTTGTCGTTTTTTAATTTAATCGCATTTTTTGTTTAAAAATCGCAAATTTAACTCAAAAAAAAAAAAAAATTTACTAATGAAATCAATCATAAATTTTCCGTAGAATTTAAATCTGGCGCCATTTTAAGTCTATACTCTGCCTATAAGCCGCAAAAGTCATAAAACCATGTCTTTTTTTTCAGTGAGAAAAAACTGCAAAACTAGGCCTATTTTTAAACTTTTACAAATACACATTTAAAAGTTTTTAGAGGAACTATACACGAAATATTATTAAAAAATTTTGTTTTGCAAACAATTCTACATGAAAAATATCTGGCGTAGAAAAACTCATCTAAAAAAAACATATACATTTTTTCTTTACATAATTTTTTTTTTTTTTTAATTATTTGGTTTATATTTTTTTAAGCTCATTTTAAATGTTTAACAAAAACTTCTTTTGTTGCTTGAACCAATTTTGAACCATTTTACTCTTTGTTTGATAGTTTTTGCGCTTCCGGCATAAATTTACGCTTGATCATCGGCGCCAAAATTTGAGAATATTATTATTTTTGGCATTCAAACGTAAATCCGCACGGCACACATCAATTTGTCAGAGTTTCTGTTGAAGAATAGGCTTACTTTTGCAGTTTTTTTGAGTTTTAGACTCCAAAAATCCAAATTCACTGAACAAATTTATATTTTCTAATTAAAAAAGTTAAAAACCGACAAAAAAACTTGCAAACTGGCAATATTTTATGATGCAGCAGTTTAGAAGTTATTGTATTTCTTTTGAGTCTACAAATCCAAACTACGTTTTCTACGTTAATATGCTTTGATTAAGGTTTGCTGTTACTTTTTTGTCTACTAAGTTTATTGAATTTAGATATAGACTTTGAAACAGTTGACAGGTTGGGGGTTTTTGGTTTTTTGATTTTTGCGTCTGTTCTTCTTCATGAAACACACTTTTATTGAGGTTTGTTTTATTTTTTTTTGTTTACTAGGTTTGCAAAACCGGAAAAAAGAGTTTTTAGTTAATTTTTGGTTTTGGCTTAAAAAAAGGCTTGTTTCTGCTTCTTTCCGATCTACCAAATAGGCTGAATATTGTTTTTGCTCTGAGTCAAAGCAAAATGTGTTTTTTAATTATTAACTTTGGCCTTAAGGAGGTCTTCCACTTTGTTGGTTTCAAGAAAATGATTTTTTCGCATTGTATTATCTAAAAGGTCAGAAAAGTGTTTTTTAAAAAGTTTTGCAAAGTTCTCTTGATTTTGGGTTTTCTGTTTCAGGAATTCTTTGCTGCTCAACTGTTATTTTTTGGAATGCGTACATCAACTTGATAGAATTTTAAAACAGTTCTTACCGAGTTGAAGGTTTCTGAATTTTTGTTTGTTTTGGTCTTGAATGAAACCAGTTATGGAACACTATCATTGGAACACTATCATTGAGGTTTGTTTTTAGTTTTTACTAATACATACTGAGGGGTTTTGGTTTTTTGATTTTTGTTTTTGGCTTTAAATGATGAAGCCAATAATTTTAAGTTTGCACCTAAGCTTCCTTTACCAAATAAGCTAAATTAAAGGTTCAGATTAGTTCCTTAAATTTTTGTCCTAGTTTTGAAGAAATACACATTGGTAGGACTTTATTAAGGTTAGTTTATTATTGGTTTTGGCTTTGAAGGAGGTTAGTACGTTTTTATAGAGGTTTGGTTTTAATTTATTTTGATCTACTTAGTCTGCTAAATTTTGATTTGTTTTTGAAACAATGCAAACTGTATTGAAGATTACTGGTTTGATGTTTGATTTAGCCTTAAAAATGACTATAAAGGGTTAGTCAAAATTACCGGAACACCTAAATAATTCTCCTCTAGTTAAAAATTTTAAAATAAGTTTTAAATAAAAGTTTTTTAGTTTTAAACAAACTAATTTATATAAATATTTTTAATATACAGGGTGTTCATTTTATTATGGATTTTTTTTTCAAATATATTTTTATATTTTTCATTCTAAAATTAAGTTTAAGTGATTTTTGTAAAAATATTTTTATTATAAAATGCACCATTTTTGAGTTATAAGCAAACTTCTGAACGTCAAATAAAGAACATTTTTACACAAACATTCATATTTATTTTAACCAAACGGATAAAAAGGGTATTAACTTTCAAAACAATTAATAAAACAATCAATAAATCATTAAAAAATCAAATCAAATAAATCAATAAATGTTCTAAAAGAATAGGAACATGGAATGTAAGAAGTTTATACACAACCTAGTAACGGAAATGCAACAAATGGATATAGAGATCTTAGGTAATAGTGATGTTCAATAGCCAGACTGTGGAGAATACCCGATCAATAACTATCACATGTATTACTCAGGAGGCAATGATGCGCAACATAGATACAGAGTGGCCATATTAGTGTCACAAAATATCAAAAAGACTGTCTTTTCCTGTTGTGAACCTATCAAACAGAGTAATAATGGTACAACTCAGATCTCATGCAGGCAAAATTAACATCATCCAAGTGTATGCACCCACAGCAGATAAAAACGAAACAAAAATAGAAGAATTCTACAGCCAACTAAACAAAATTATGAAAATTGTCAAAAGCTCAGATATTACCATTGTTTTAGGGGACTTTAACGCACAAGTTAGGAAAGAAAGTGTAGATGAATGTGTAGGCTCATATGGTCTAGGGGAGAGAAATGAGAGGGGAGAAAGACTCATTGAGTTCTATCAAATTAGAAACATGCTCATTACAAACACATGATTTAAACTACTAAAACGGCGACTATACACTTGGACATCACCAGCCCACACAACAGATAAAATAGTACGGAACCAAATAGATTACATCCTAATTAACAGAAGATATGAAAACGCTATTAGCACATTTAAAGCGTATCCAGGCGCAGATGTGTATTTTGATCACAACCCTATTATAGCCACCCTAAAGCTAAAGAAAGTCCAAAGAAAGTATCAAAAACTTAAATTAAATACAACTATGCTCCGGGAAGAACAAATCAGACAGAAGGTAAAGACAAATATCAACAAAAACCTCAATTGATTTAATAAAAACTACATAAAAAAGATCGAGTTATTCGAAATGTGGCTTTACCGTCGTATGCTAAAAATGCAGGGAGGCGTAGAGAACAGAGACGTAAACGAGACATGGAAAGACCTTAAAGAAGCCTTGCTGGATGGAAGCAAGAATGAACTTAAATGCAGTACTCGGTTTCCCAAAGAACAATGGATGACTGATGAAATCTTGATTCTAATGGAAAGTAGATGACAATACAAAGAACAAAATAAGGATACATACAAAGAGATTCAACAACAAATAAGACAAAAAATTAGAGAGGCCAAAGAAACATTCATTAGACAGAAGTACGAAAAGATAGAAGCACTAGAACAGAGATACGATTCATTTAATCTACATAAAAAGGTCAAAGAGTTTAATGGCATAGGAAGGAAAAAACAAAATGGTTTAATGAAGAATACAAACGAAAACATTATAATGGACATAGAGAAAAAAATCAAAAAGTGGGAGGAATACATACAACAACTATTTGATGACACTAGAAATAAGATAAATATACAAGAAACTACGAAAAGCCTCCTTATAACTGCCGAAGAGGTAAACCTATTGTGCTATTGTGTTATGCTATTAAGAACTCAACAGATAAGAAGGCGATAGGTCCAGATGAGATACCAGTAGACCTCCTTAAATTAATTGATGACGACAAGTTGAACATTCTAGTAAATCTATATAATACCATCTACAAAACCGGAATCATACCTCAAGAATGGCTTAAATCAACTTTTATTCCGATACCAAAAAAGCATAACGCATGGAAGTGCTCAAACTTTAGAACTATTAGCCTGATGAGCCATACTTTGATAGTGTTCTTAAAAGTTATTCATAGTCGCATATACAAGAAGCTAGAAGCGGATATCAGCGAGACACAGTTTGGATTTTGTAAGAACTTAGGTACAAGAGAGGCGTTATTTAGCATGAATGTCATAATACAACGATGTCTTGATATGAACGTCGACCTATACATCGGATTTATCGACTACGAGAAAGCCTTCGATAAAGTTAAGCACGAGCACCTAATGGAAATAGCACAACAGAAAGGTCTTGACTCCAATGACATCAGAATAATAAAAAACTTGTACTGGAATCAGAAAGCCCAAATAACTGTTGAAGGACATGACTCTAGGAAATTAGAAATCCGCCGAGGTGTTCGACAAGGCTGCATACTATCGCCAGTCCTATTTAATATGTACTCAGAGGTCATATTTAAAGAAGCCATTAACAAAGACTCCGGGAGAATAGTTATAAACGGGCAAACTATCAATAACATTCGATATGCTAGGCCTGCCGCCTCAAACCCCAACCCCGACGGTGACGATTCCGAAACCGAAAACCCACCGGCAGTCGTCTCCTTGACATCGCGTCCCCCGGCATTCATCCTAAAGCAAAAGGAAAGATTTCCGGAAATCTCCAGCGATTTCAAGGCAAATAACATCAATTATTTGTCTGCCACGCATACCTACGAGGGTATACGCATTCAACCCGCGACAATCGCCGACCATCGGGCAGCGATCGCGTTACTAAAAATAAAGGAAGCCAAGTATCACACTTGGGCTACTTCCGACGAACGCAGCCTGGAGGTGGTAATCCTCAAGGTGCCGACCTACCTCACCGAGGAGGACGTCGGCAAAGCGTTAGAGGAACTGGGTTTCAAACCCAAAAACGTACATCAAATGGGGAACCCATTCATCAGGTTCTCCATGGTATTTGTGCAACTCTCAAAGGGAGCTAAGAGCGCGGAGATCCTAAATTTAACTGATCTACTCGGCTTAAAAGTCGCTGTAGAACATAAAAAGAAATCGAATGGCATCCCACAATGTCAGCTTTGCCAGAGGCACGGACATACTGCCAACAGGTGCAGCGCAGATCAGGTCTGCAGAATATGTTCGGGGCCCCACCGATCGGTGGCCTGCCCTAACAAATCAGCGCCAAAATGCGCTCTATGTTCAGGCCCACACCCGGCCAACTACAAGGGATGCAAAGCATACCTGAGAGCGATGGCCGCTCACGGAAAGACAGCTAAATCTAGGCCGACAGCCAAGCCCGCGCCGGCCCAGGTCCCTACTTCTTCTTCTTCGTCTCAACCTACAGGTCCCCGCAATCCTGTAGAAAACGGCAGATCTTTTGCAACGGCCATTGCTCCTTCAACGCAACAAAAGCCATCTGCTGCAAAAAATAGCCGAAATTTTAAAAGAGATGGGCGAATCTAAAATGAGGTTCATGGCCAACCTTTTGTCTACGCTCATCGACTAAAATGGATAATACACCAGACGTAGTATTACTCCGAGTCTGCTTCTAGAATGCCAATGACATTACAGAAAAAATGGGAGAAGTGGAAGAGTTCTTCTTTGATCAGAACTTAGACATCTTGCTGGTGTCAGAGTCGGTCCACAAACCCAATCAGGCATTGAGAATTCCGTACACGTTTACTTATAGGGGGCCGCCGGTGGTCACCACAAGGCGTGGAACTTTGATCTTTGTAAAGAGATCATTGGACCATTCTGAAGTGGATACTCCCGACCTAGTCTCCCTTAAATCGAACGCGATAGTAGTGACCGTGCCAGGACTTGGCACGGTCAGGATTGCTTCCGGTTACATCCGTCCGCAAAACCTCATCGAAACAGCGGATTTCGATAGAATTTTTGATAATCCACATCCCACAATAATTGTGGGAAACTTCAATTCGAAGCACGGGTCGTGGAATAGTTGATTAACTAACGCCAAGGGGCGAGCTCTGTTTGACTACGTTGAGCAAAAAGATTTGCAGGTTCTGGGTCCGGACGAACCCACTTTTCACTGCGCCGCGGGCCACAGAGGGGACGTTCATGACGTAGCAATACTAAAGAACGTCAACTCGCACGCAGTGGTAACTATGCTCAACGGCCTAAACTCTGACCACAGCCCAGTACTATTGGAGCTACTCGGAAGGGGGTCCGGAGAGGGGGGAAAATTTGTCACACAGACGGATTGGACTCTTTTCTCTCGATGCCTGGAAAATAGCATTGGTAGTCTGACTCCAGTACGAACGGCTGAGGATATCGAAAGAGCCGTCGCACTTTTGACTACTCAAGTCCAACAAGCCTCGGAAAAGGCTTCTAGAACCTTTCAGGTTTGCGTCGATAATCCTCTAGGATTATCACGAGAAACAAAGGAGTTTATCCGAACAAGAAATGCCGCCAAACATCAATGGCAAAGGCATCGCGGCCCCAGAGATCGAGAGATTTTGAATCGACTTCACAATGAAGTTCGAACGGCCATAAGGGAGCATAAAAACCAATGCTGGAAAGATACGCTAGAATCTTTCACGGAGGATGAAAATACGATGTGGAGGATCTCTAAAGCCCTTAGGAACAGACGGGTTCCCATTCCCGCCATTCACGGTGAGAGTGGGATGCAATACACTACTGAGGGAAAGGCCGAAGCATTTGCAGACAGCCTGAAACTCCAATGCTCCGATCTGTATACCGATTATACGGATCTGGAGCACATCGAAAGGGTTCGCAGGGAAGTCAGAGACTTTCTGAGAACCGCTGACGATGACACTATCAATCAGAATCAAAAAAATCATTAAAAGATTCAAATCCCGTTCTGCTGCAGGCCCGGATAAAATATCTAACAAAGCTCTTAAATCGTTCTCTCATAAAGCAATTATGGCTCTAACCAATATTGCAAATGCTATTCTTCGCACTGGGCATTTCCCGTCAGCCTGGAAAGGCTCGCACGTGGTAAACATTGCTAAAGTTGGGAAAAACAGGTTGTTTCCCCAAAATTATTGGCTTATAAGCCTACTATGCACCTTAAGCAAGGTCATAGAGAGGGTGATCTTGGATATTATTTAAGAGCACACGGATTTGAACAATCTTCTCCCCTCCCATCAACATGGGTTCAGATGGGGACACTCGAGCGTACATCAACTCAACCGAGTGGCGGACCACATTGTCGAAGGTTTCAGACAGAAAAAGGCCACAGGAGTGGTCTTTTTCGACGTCGAAAAAGTTAATCAGACAACGATTTCCACTGCGTATTATAAGGCTGCTAGCCTCATATCTAAAACGCAGAAATCTGGCAGTCAAACTCGATAACCACATTTCTACTTCTCGGCTGATAGAGGCCGTAGTTCCTCAAGGCTCTATTCTCTCGCCGCACCTTTTTAACTTGTATGTAGCCGACATGCCTTCAGGGCGCATGCACGGGGTTAAAATGGCTCAATACGCTGACGATACAGCACTTATCTACTCCTCAAGGTCGACTCAAGTGATCACCTTACGCCTTTAAAAAGCCACCTCCGATCTGGAAGATTGGATGGATAAATGGCTCTTTGGAGTAAACCCAGAGAAAAGCAAGGCCGTACTCTTCACTCGGCGTTGGTCACTTAAACCGCATGAGAACATCACTTTCAACAACGTTCCCATACAGTGGTCCGACACTGCCAAGTATCTCGGGGTAATCTTGGACAAGGGTCTCTATTACAAGCCTCAGGTTCAATCCATCCTGGAAAAATCTAAAATGGCTAAATCTCTTCTCTACCCGATGCTGCGACGGAACAGAGGCATTTTGCTCCGGAATAAAATTCGGCTTTACACTTCGACCATCAGACCGATGATCACATACGCTTCCCCCATTTGGGGAACGGCAGCAAGTAGCCACCTAAATCGTTTAGAAGCTTTTCAAAGCAAAACTCTTCGGATGCTTGCAGGAGCTCCATGGTACGTTCGAAATCTGGACATTTAAACTGACCTAGAGATTTCTCCACTTCGTCAACATTTTGAAGCTTTGGCCGAAAAGTATTTCAAAAACCTCGCGGTTCATTCCAATCCCGATTTGGCAAGACTTGCCGAACCAGATCGGGAAGATTTTGTCCACAAACGACCGGTGAATTCAATAGTAGCCGAGTTACTCCTAACATAGCATGGGTAAAACCACATTCAAAAACAAAACCCCAACCTGGCCTATAAAGCGACTCCTAAACAACCTCCTACATACACATCTCCAAACGGAAGGTACATGAGCCAAAAGGTCTCGAACTTCCAGGCAATTCCCAGATGGGTGGGGTTTAGTCGGTAGGCACCCTTAAAAAGGTGAATCCGACACGTGCTGGGAGCGAAGTCTTTAGAAGATTTCCCACCTACGCCTAACAAAAAAAAAAAAAATTTTGATATGCAGACGATACCGCGATAATAGCAACAAACATCCAAAATCTTCAGAAAATGCTAGTAGACATAAATACTGTTAGCCAATCCTATGGACTAAGAATGAATTTAAATAAAACTAAAATTATGGTATTTAAAAAGAATGACTCTAATAATATCCCAGCCGTTGCTTCTTCTTCCTTCTTCTAAATAGGCGAATCGCCTGTTCTTCGTCGATTTTGCCCGGTCCTTTTATTCTACGTTGAGGTTGTCGTTCCACCGTTTTCGTGGTCTCCCGGTACTCCTTTTCCCTGACGGCGATTTGTCTCTTGAGATTTTTACAATTCGGTCATCTGACATTCTGCTAATGTGTTCGTTCCACTCGGTTTTTCTTCCCAACACCCAATCGTTGACATTGTTAATATTGCATATTCGTCTAATGTTTTCACTTCTCTCCCGGTCTCTCAATGTTTTGCCGGTTATTTTGCGAATTACTTTCATCTCTGTTGTTTCTAAGATCTGCTTAGTTTTACATGTTTCAGGTCTTGTTTCTGCTGTATATGTTAATATAGGTCTTATAGCTGCCTTATAGATGCGAGTTTTGGTTACTGTTTGTAGGTGTTTGTTTGTCCATATCGTGTCGTTCAGTTGGGCTGCTGTTCTTGCTGCTTTTGACGCCTGGTTTCTGACTTCGTTTTCAATGTCTCCAAAGCTTGATATTTCTATGCCCAAGTACTTAAATTGCATTACTTGCTGGATGATTTCATCGTCTACCGCTAGCCAGCCGTTGCAATAGATAATACCATAATAGAAAGAGTGAGAAGCTATCAGTACTTGGGAACACAAATAGGGGAGAACAACGACCAGACCAGCGAAATCAATAAACGTATAGAGATAGCAAGAGCAACGTTCGTTAAAATGAATACATTTTTTGTAGATAGAAACCTAGATATATCTATAGCCTTGCGAATACGAATGGTGCGATGTTATATCTTCTCGACTTTATTGTATGGTATAGAAGCATGGACACTAAATAAAAACAACATAAAAAAGATCGAGTCATTCGAAATGTGGCTCTACCGTCGTATGCTAAAAATACCCTGGAGGGACCTTGTAAGCAATGAAGAAGTATTACGCACAAGGAAAGAAAACTTTTACTTACAATCAAAAAAAGAAAGCTCAAGTATTTGGGGCACATTTCCCGAGGAGAAAGGTACTCAATTCTCCAACTAAATATGTAGGGAAAGATACAGGGAAATAGATCCGTAGGACGCCGCAGAACATCTTGGCTGAAAAACCTCCGGGAATGGTATGGAAAAACTTTGGTGTAACTATTTAGAGTTGCAGTTTCCAAAATAAATATCGCTATGATGATTGCTAACCTCCGTTAGGAGAATGCACCATAAGAAGAATCTAATTTAAACCTGCACCACTCTAAAAGTCTGTAGGATCTCAAACCAAAAAAGCTGATTTGGCAGTCGTTTGTTTGTTACTTGTGAAACTATATCTTACAGCTATGATGCAAAAACAAAGGTCCTGAGCTTTATTTGTTTTTCTCCTGCGACGTTTTTTTTATTTTTCTAGTTGAAGTCTGATAACATCTTAATACGGGTTTGTTTAAGACGTTTTGCAAAATTTTTGTATGAAAAACGACTTTTATTTATTTTTATATTTAACGAATTTTTACATACTTTCATTGTGTAGGCATAATGGCAACTTTAAAACACTTAGAAAAACAAACAAAAACTTACCTTAGGCCATATAAACCTATAGACATTCTTTTTACCGCCGAGGCAAAGCCATGTGACGTCAGTTGTGGGCAAAAACACACACTAAACTTGTATGTATGAAAACATATGTTTACGCATTCAATCTACAAAATTTGTATAGAAACATCTTATTTATTTTACATAAATATTAAATTTTATGATACAAACAAGTGTTATTTGATAATTCATGACAATTAACTTTTATTGTTGTTATAAAGTTAATTAAGAATTTATATTTCAGTCATATTTTGGAATTTGATAACTAAATTGTGGTTTCAACTTTATGGATACAGTGTTTAGAACAATAGTACAAATATTGGCATTTAAACCTAGCAGTAATAGTGCGTTCGGTCCGATCAACAATTTGATATTAGGAATTGTATGCAGTTGAATTTCAGTAGAAACTAATAAAGTTCTGCTTTTTATAATTACAAATTTTTATAACCGCATTGCAAAGATCTAATTGTTCATCATTAATAAAATTTTAAATGGAAAGTTATTGTTTTTAAGTAAAATTTACCTACTTGTAGCGTTTATGTTTACAATTTATTATTGACGTCATTTGTGGGCATAAAACGTTGTTGTGTTGGCTTCAATATGCCACGATCGGAAAATAGTTATTTGGTATATATGGTCTAAAGTTAATACGCTTTCATTGAAGTTGTTTTTACTTCTTTCTGCTCAATAAATCTGCTTATGAGACAATATCAAATCTAGCTGAGGGTTTCTGGTAAAAAAAAATACTGTTTTTGTTGGAATTCTTTGTAAACTGTAATCAATTTTTTTTAATAAAATATTAAACAAACTTGATTTTAGTGTGATATGTGTGAATTTATTCAAATTATTTAAATTATGCACATACAATTTTCTTTCAAGCAGTGTTTTTTGAATCTCAGAATACCAATTTTCTCAAATATTCAAAAGAAGAAAAAAAAAACTCAAAGATACTTTACCATACAAAATCTAAATATTAAAATTTATATAAAACTGATTAAATAACAATTGCTACAGATTTCATTAACATAATCCGATTCAAAATTGTTGTAATAATATATATTCAGCATTTCATAGACGAGCGAAAGCTTTAATAGAATCGCAATGACATTAAATAAAATACACGTCGGTTTATTGTACAGTGAATGAATGGTATCAAACTATAATTCCGTTGCGTCAAGCGTGACATATCTTCATACAATCAGTATAATTAAAAACCCATAAATTGCCTACAATATTATGTACGGAGTACAACACACACACAGTATTTTGTTAACCATATATACTTAAACGAGTTACCGCAAATTATAGACTTTTATTATATCATTGGATTTAATCGGAAATTTCTTGGAATCAAACCAGTGGACATGAATGAAAGAAAATTATATGAATTGAAGTTTATACTCTATTGAGTTTGTTCAAGGTTGATGTAAAAATGCCAAAAAGAGATAATTATTTAATTTAATACTGCGTACACACTTGCAACAATCTGCCGTACCGCAACACCGTCGCGTAACATCCTCGCGTAACATCACCCCGCAACAGCGTCCCATTGCATGTCGGTATTCTGCCGTCGGATCAAAGAAAATGTTACGCGACGATGTTGCGGTACGCAGTTGTGTTGCGGAGTGATAGTACGCAACGATGTTACGCGACGGTGTTGCGATACGGCAGATTGTTGCAAGTGTGTACGCAGTATTACAGAATAACAAATAGTGCGAGCGTAACCTATATAAAGTGTGCCACTTTGCAACCGACCCTAATACATCAATCGATCTATTTAGCTTTGCTTGCCAATACACAACAAACAATGCATCTACTGTAAATTTGAAAGAATCTGATTTCGTTTTCACTATATTTACGCCTTCGCATTTACAACAACAGTGGCGGATAATTATGCGTTCTACGTCAACAAATTTCGTTTTCAATAGCGGGGCGAGGTGGAGGTTGTTGTGCGCGAAATCAATAGAGTGCACTTGCGCTTCCCCACCGGGAGAGATAAACGGGAAAATACGGGATAGAGGGATAGGTCCTGCAGAACCACCTCCAATCAATACTCTCTGGCGGTAAAGGGGGGTTTTGTCGAGGGAGTCGAGTCACCCCTCTATCGATTCGCGAACGTGCGCCGGCCCCGATTCGCGCGAATTTCGCGGCGAGATTAACGCTTGCACATTGATCGGCGGTCGCATTGCGAAATAAATTGTATCTATTCGGTTGGATTAAAGGGGGATTGTTTATATAAAACAATTGCACTATCAACCTATGCAAATTTGGTAATAAAGCACAGCTGCTGTCTTGTGGGTCTATTAGAAAGGTTCTAATTAAATCAGCTCGATTATGCAGAACGCTAGCTCGCAAAAACTTACATTGCTAATTTTATCTTCATGCTCATTTTAATCCAGACTAGTTTTTATTAGAATTAAATTGATCATAATTCAAAAGGATCTCAAATTAAAAAATAAATTATACTTTTAACGACTTTATTGTTATTTCCAGAATCTTCAATTTAAATAAAAAAAATTTATGTTCACAATGCTTTCAGCTGTTCGTGCATATTATTATGATAAACAAATTTGTTTAGAGTTATAATTACTTTTCTTAAGCTGTCCCAATAATATTCTATATGATTAGTATATTCGGAGCTTGTTGGGTAATTAATTTGGTCGATTTTTATGCTAAAAACATGTGCTTTGCAATGTGCTTACTGTAAGTAATCTGCTTTTTGAAAATTTATAAGGTTTTTTCCGATTATAAGATATCGTTTCTCAAAGATTAGTATTTTAGTTAAAAATTATTATTTTGGTATAAAATGTATATTTTTTGCTGAAATTTTTAGAGTACATTTCTAAAACATCTCTGAAGTTTGGTTCTTGGGAATAATATTGAGCTCGACTTTTAGCACTTTTTTTATGAAAGTTTGTAAAAACAAGAATGTTTACGTTAAAATACCTGGTAATGATTTATTAATTTTTTTTCATACGTTTTTATAATTTTGATTTAAAAAAATATCAAAATTCAGCAAATAAAATGTAAAGATATATCAAAAAGAACAAAAGTTTGGCCGTAACATCAAAAATTGTTAACTCAGGCACAAAATAAACAAAAAACTACAAAAATCCTGCCATTTCATGTATAAATTGACCAAAAACTTTAAAAATATGGTCGAAAAGAAGGAAAATTTGGTTTTATAATTGTAAATAGTCAAAATAATCAAAAAAGTACAAAAATTTGGCCATAAAATGTAACAATTGATCAAATAGTACCAAAATTCAGCACGAAAGTGTAACAAGTATTAAAATAAACAAAAATCCGGCCATAAAATGTACAAACTGACCAAAAAGTACAAAAAGTTGGTTGAAAAGAACGAAATTTTGGTCATACAACTGTAAATAGCCTAAATAAAGCACAAAGTAAAAAAAATTTGGCCATAAAATGTAAAAATTTATCAGAAAGTACCAAAATTCAGCAACAAAGTGTAAAAAATATTAAAATAACCAAAAATTCGGTTATAAAATGTACAAACTGACCAAAAAGTACAAAAAGTTGGTTGAAAAGAACGAAATTTTGGTCATACAACTGTAAATAGCCTAAATAAAGCACAAAGTAAAAAAAATTTGGCCATAAAATGTAAAAATTTATCAGAAAGTACCAAAATTCAGCAACAAAGTGTAAAAAATATTAAAATAACCAAAAATTCGGTTATAAAATGTACAAACTGACCAAAAAGTACAAAAGTTTGGTCGAAAAGAACAAAAATTTGGTCATATAATTGTAAATGTCTAAATTAAGGCAAAAAATTATCAAAAAAGTACAAAAATTTGGCCATAAAATGTAAAAATTGATCAGAAAGTACCAAAAAAGTGTAAAAATATCAAAATATACAAAAATCCGGTTATAAAATGTGCAAACTGACCAAAAAGTACAAAAGTTTGGCCGAATAGAACAAAAATCCGGTCATGTAAATGTCAATGTCCAAAATAAAGCAAAAAATTATCAAAAAAGTACAAAAATTTGGCACAAAATGTAAAAATTTATTTAAAAGTACCAAAATTTAGCAACAAAATGTAATATCAAAAATAACAAAAATTTGGCTATATATTGTACAAATTGATTGAAAAATATGCTAAATTAGCACAAAATAACCCGAAAAATTCAAAAATCCGACTTTAATTGTCAAAATTTATCAAAAAGAACAAAAATCCGATAATAAAATTAAAAATAGCTAAATCAGGCACAATAAGATACGAAAATCCGGCAATAAATTGTATAAATTGTTAAGAAAATAACAAAATTTAGCAATAAATTGTGAAAAATTGTTAAATTAAGTACAGAATAAACAAAACTATAAAAATCTAGCTATAAAACGTACAAACTGATTAAAAGGTACACAAATTTGGTCAAAAAAAATCAAATTGAGCAATAAAATATAAAATTTGATTTAAAAGAACAAAATTTGGGCCATAAAATTAAAATTTGCTCAATCAAGTACAAATTAAACAAAAAAAATACAAAAATCTGGTCATAGAATATATAAATTTATTAAAAGTACCAAAATTCAGCAAAAAAAATGTAAAAAATATTAAAAAGAACAAAAATTCGGTCATAAAATGTACAAACTGATAAAAAAAATGTCAAATATGCTAAATCAAGCACAAAATAACTCAAAAAATACAAAAATCCGACCATAAACTGTATAAATTGTTAAGAAAATACCAAAATCTTGCAATGTGTGTGAAAATTTATCAAAAAAGGCAAAAGTCTGGTCATAAAATAAAAAAAATTGCTAAATCAAGTACAGAATTAACAAAAAATATAAAAATCTGGCCACAAAACGTACAAATTGATCAAAAAGTACACATATTTAGTCAAAAACTACTCAAATTCAGCAATGAAATTGATCAAAAAGAATAAAATTAAAAACTGCGCAATCAGGTTCAAATCAAACAAAAAAATACAAAATTCTGGCTATATAATGTATAAATTCATTAAAAGTACCAAATTCAACAACAAAATGTAAAAAATATTAAAAAAAAAAACAAAAATCCGGTCATAAAATGTACAAACTGATCAAAAATATTGTTAAATATGCTAAATTAGGCACAAAATAACTTAAAAAATACAAAAGTCCGACCATAAACTGTAAAAATGTATCAAAAAAGACAAAATTCCGTCCATAAAATTGCTAAATTAAGTACAGAATTAACAAAAACTATAAATATCTGACCATAAATCGAACAAATTGATCAAAAAGTGTTAAAATTCAGAAATGAAATGTAAAAATTGATTAAAAAATACACAAATTTGTCCTTAAATTAATTAAGAAAACAAAACTTTGGTGAAAAAAAAACTAAAATCCGACCATAAAACCAAAACAAGATAATCAAGCAAAAAATAAAAAAAATAACACAAAAATTCCGGCCTTAAAATGTATAAATTGATCAAGAAGTACAAACATTTAGTCAAATAAACCAAAATACCAAATTAGGATCGAAATATACAAAGTTTTGTATTAATTCTGCAATTTAACGTCCAAACATTTTGTATTGTAAGTGATTTATGTTGTATTTTTGATGGTAAAGGCTTCAGATGAGCGATTTATGTATTTTATGAGCGATATTTGATTTACTTTATATTTTTGACAAGTTTGCATTTTATTTTAAACGTTTTCTGGGAGATTTATTGTCTTTAGATGTGCTAAAAACTAATTCCAACAATTATTTAAGTTTTAGGATTCTATTTAGCTTAAATTTTAGTTAGTCTTAGGAATTTATGTGTTTTATGAGCGATATTTAATAAATTTCATATTTTTGACTGATTTACATTTTATTTCAAACGATTGAAGCGTTTTCTGAGCGATTTATTATGAATACATGCGTTAAAAATCACAAAAATTTCAAATTTTTGAGAAGTATCTAAAGCAGGAAAAATTGCATTAGTAATATTGGTACAGACCATTATTACTTTATATGATAAAGATTTAAGTGCTCTGTTTGGAATTCTGTCAGGGCCAGAAGCAGATGGAGTTTTCAGTTTTAAGTCAATCTCTCTGATTTGAGAAGGTCGTCAGTGACCTCTAAGTCATTGACTTTTTGGTGGACCTTTTCGACGTGCTCATATTAGATTTAGTCATTAAATAGGAGCATTTGAGTTCTATGCTGCCAGCAAATGACTTTTAAAGCAGCTCGGATGAGTTTCCACTTTGATAGTTGACTAATTCCAATGTCCAACGTGCAGCCCCATAAAAAGGTCATACATGATGATGTAACGGGCACCACATTTGCAAAAATCCGGCCATAAAATGTACAAACTGACCAAAAAGTACAAAAGGTTGGTGGAAAAGAACGAAATTTTAGTCATACAATTGTAAATGTCCAAAATAAGGCAAAAAATTATCAAAAAAGTACAACAATTTGGCACAAAATGTAAAAATTGATTTAAAAGTAACAAAATTTAGCAACAAAATGTAATATCAAAAATAACAAAAATTTGGCTATATTATGTACAAATTGATTGAAAAATATGCTAAATTAGCACAAAATAACCCGAAAAATTCAAAAATCCGACTATAAACTGTATATATTGATAAAAAATAACAAAATTTAGCAATAAATTGTCAAAATTTATCAAAAAGAACAAAAATCCAAAAATAAAATTGGAAATAGCTAAATCAGGCACAAAAAGATACGATAATCCGGCAACAAAATGTATAAATTGTTAAGAAAATAACAAAATTTAGCAATATATTGTAAAAATTTATCAAAAAGGACAAAAATCCGAAAAAATTGTTAAATTAAGTACAAAAACTATAAAAATCTAGCCATAAAACGTACAAACTGATCAAAAGGTACACAAATTTGCTCAAAAATTTCTCAAATTCAGCAATAATATATAAAATTTGATTAAAAAGAACAAAATTTGGGCCATAAAATTAAAATTTGTTCAATCAGGTACAAATTAAACAAAAAAAAAATACAAAAATCTGGCCATTGAATATATAAATTTATCAAAAGTACCAAAATTCAGCAAAAAATGTAAAAAATATCAAAAAGAACAAAAATCCGGTCATAAAATGTACAAACTGATAAAAAAAATGTTGTCAAATATGCTAAATCAAGCACAAAATAACTCAAAAAAATACAAAAATCCGACCACAAACTGTATAAATTGTTAAGAATATACCAAAATCCTGCAATGTGTGTGAAAATTTATCAAAAAAACAAAAGTCCGGTCATAAAATTAAAAAAAATTGCTAAATCAAGTACAGAATTAACAAAAAATATAAAAATCTGGCCAAAAAACGTACAAACTGATCAAAAAGTACACCTATTTGGTCAAAAACTACTCAAATTCAGCAGAGAAATGTAAAAATTGATCAAAAAGAATAAAATTGGGACTATAAAATTAAAAATTGCGCAATCAGGTACAAATCAAACAAAAAAATACAAAATTCTGGCCATAGAATGTATAAATTTATTATATGTACCAAATTCAGCAACAAAATGTAAAAAACATAAAAAAAATTGAAAATCCGGTTATTAAATGTACAAACCGATCAAAAATATTGTTAAATATGCTAAATTAGGCACAAAATAACTAAAAAATACAAAAGTCCGACTATAAACTGTAAAAATGTATCAAAAAAGACAAAATTTGGTTCATAAAATTGCTAAATTTAGTACAGAATTAACAAAAACTATAAATATCTGACCATAAATCGAACAAATTGATTAAAAAATACACAAATTTGGCCATAAATCAATTAAGAAAACAAAACTTTGGTGAAAAAGAACTAAAATTCGACCATAAAACCAAAAACAAGAAAATCAAGCAAAAAAAATTAAAAAAAAAACGCAAAAATTCCGGCCTTAAAATGTATAAATTGATCAAGAAGTACAAACATTTGGTAAAATAAACCAAAATACCAAATTAGGTTCAAAATATACAAAGTTTTGTATCAATTCTGCAATTTAACGTCCAAACATTTTGTATTGTAAGTGATTTATGTTGTATTTTTGATGGTAAAAGCTTTAGTATGAGCGATTTATGTATTTTATGAGCGATATTTGATATACTTTATATTTTTGATTAAAACGTTTTCTGGGAGATTTATTGTCTATAGATGTGCTAAAAACTAATTCCAACAATTATTAAAGTTTCTGGATTGTATTTAGCTTAAATTTCAGTTAGTTTTAGGAATTTATGTGTTTTATGAGCGATAATTAATAAATTTTATATTTTTGACTGATTTACATTTTATTTCAAACGATTGAAGCGTTTTCTGACCGATTAATTATAGTTACATGCGCTAAAAATCACTTTTTTTAGCAACAATTAAGGTTTTAAATTTTTGGAAAGTATCTAATGCAGGAAAAAATGCATTAGCAATATTGTTAAAGACCATTATTACTTTATGTGATAGAGGTTTAAGTGCTTTGTTTGTAATTCTGTCAGGGCCAGAAGCAGATGGAGTTTTCAGTTTTAAGTCAATCTCTCTGATTTGAGAAGGTTGTCAGTGACCTCTAAGTCATTGACTTTTTGGTGGACCTTTTCGACGTGCTCATATTACATTTAGTCATTAAATATTAGCATTTGAGTTCTAAGCTGCCAGCAAATAACTTTTAAAGCAGCTCGGATGAGTTTCCACCTTGATGATTATTCCAATGTCCAACGTGCAGCCCCATAAGTAGGTCATACATGATAATGTAATGGGCAACACAATTGCAAAAATCCAGCCATAAAATGTACAAACTGACCAAAAAGTACAAAAGGTTGGTGGAAAAGAACGAAATTTTGGTCATACTATTGTAAATGTCCAAAATAAGGCAAAAAATTATCAAAAAAGTACAAAAATTTGACCATAAAATGTAAAAATTAATCAGAAAGTACTAAAAAAGTGTAAAAATATCAAAATATACAAAAATCCGGCGATAAAATGTACAAACTGACCAAAAAGTACAAAAGTTTGGCCAAAAAGATCAAAAATCTGATCATATAATTGTCAATGCCCAAAATATGGCAAAAAATTATCAAAAAAGTACAAAAATTTGGCCACAAAATGTAAAAATTGATTTAAAAGTAGCAAAATTTAGCAACAAAATGTAAAAAATATCAAAAATAACAAAAATTTGGCTATATAATGTACAAATTAATCAAAAAAATGGTCAAATATGCTAAATTAGGCACAAAATAACCCAAAAAACTCAAAAATCCGACTATAAACTGTATAAATTGATAAAAAATAACAAAATTTGGCAATATATTGTCAAAATATATCAAAAAGAACAAAAATCCAATAATAAAATTAAAAATAGCTAAATCAGCCACAAAAAAATACGAAAATCCGGCAATAAAATGTATAAATTGTTAAAAAAATAACAAAATTTAGCAATAAATTGTGAAAATTTATCAAAAAGGACAAAAATCCGGAAAAATTGTTAAACTAAGTACAGAATAAACAAAAACTATAAAAATCTAGCTATAAAACGTACAAACTGATAAAAAGGTACACAAATTTGGTCAAAAATTTCTCAAATTCAGCAATTAAATGTAAAATTTGATTGAAAAGAACAAAATTTGGGCCATAAAATTAAAATTTGCTCAATCAGGTACAAATTAAACAAACAAAAAATACAAAAATCTGGACATAGAATATATAAATTTATCAAAAGTACCAAAATTCAGCAAAAAAAAATGTAAAAAATATCAAAAAGAACAAAAATCCGGTCATAAAATGTACAAATGTAAAAAAAAATTTGTCAAATATGCTAAATCAAGCACAAAATAACTTAAAAAATACCAAAATCCGATCATAAACTGTATAAATTGTTAGGTAAATACCAAAATCCTGCAATGTGTGTGAAAATTTATCAAAAAAGACAAAAGTCCGGTCATAAAATTAAAAAATTTGCTAAATCTAGTACAGAATTAACAGAAAATATAAAAATCTGGCCATAAAACGTACATATTGCTCAAAAACTACTCAAATTCAGCAATGAAATTGATCAAAATGAATAAAATTGGGACTATAAAATTAAAAATTGCTCAATCAGGTACAAATCAAACAAAAAAATACAAAATTCTGCCCATAGAATGTATAAATTCATTAAAAGTATCAAATTCAGCAACAAAATGTAAAAAATATTAAAAAAAAAACAAAAATCCGGTCATAAAATGTACAAACTGATCAAAAATATTGTTAAATATGCTAAATTAGGCACAAAATAACTTAAAAAATACAAAAGTCCGATCATAAACTGTGAAAATGTCTCCAAAAAGACAAAATTCCGGCCATAAAATTGTTAAATTAAGTTCAGAATTAACAGAAACTATAAATATCTGACCATAAATCGAACAAATTGATCAAAAAGTATTAAAATTCAGAAATGAAATGTAAAAATTGATTAAAAAATACACAAATTTTGCCTTAAATTAATTAAGAAAACAAAACTTTGGTGAAAAAGAACTAAAATCCGACCATAAAACCAAAAACAAGAAAATCAAGCAGATAATAAAAAAAACACAAAAATTCCGGCCTTAAAATGTATAAATTGATCAAGAAGTACAAACATTTGGTCAAATAAACCAAAATACCAAATTAAGTTCAAAATATACAAAGTGTCGTATTAATTCTGCAATTTAACGTCCAAACATTTTGTATTGTAAGTGATTTATGTTGAATTTTTGATGGTAAAGGCTTTAGTATGAGCGATTTATGTATTTTATGAGCAATATTTGATATACTTTATATTTTTGATTAAAACGTTTTCTGGGAGATTTATTGTCTTTAGATGTGCTAATAACTAATTCCAACAATTATTTAAGTTTCTGGATTGAATTTAGCTTAAATTTCAGTTAGTTTTAGGAATTTATGTGTTTTATGAGCGATATTTAATCAATTTTATATTTTTGACTGATTTACATTTTATTTCAAACGATTGAAGCATTTTTTGACCGATTTATTATGGTTACATGCTAAAAATCACTTTTTTTTAGCAACAATTAAAGTTTCAAATCTTTGGGAAGTATCTAAAGCAGGAAAAATTGCATTAGTAATATTGGTAAAGACCATTATTACTTTATGTGATAAAGATTTAAGTGCTCTGTTTGGAATTTTGTCAGGGCCAGAAGCAGATGGAGTTTCCAGTTTTAAGTCAATTTCTCTGATTTGAGAAGGTCGTCAGTGACCTTTAAGTCATTGTTTTTTTGGTGGACCTTTTCGACGTGCTCATATAAGATTTAGTCATTAAATAGGAGCATTTGAGTTCTATGCTGCCAGCAAATGACTTTTAAAGCATCTCGGATCAGTTTCCACCTCGATGATTGACTAATTCCAATGTCCAACGTGCAGCCTCATAAGTAGGTCATACATGATAATGTAACGGGCAACACAATTGCAAAAATCCGGCCATAAAATGTACAAACTTACCAAAAAGTACAAAAGTTTGGTCGAAAAGAACAAAAATTTGTTCATATAATTGTAAATGTCCAAAATAAAGCAAAAAATTATCAAAAAAGTACAAAAATTTGGCCATAAAATATAAAAATTGATCAGAAAGTACCAAAAAAGTGTAAAAATATCAAAATATACAAAAATTCCGCTATAAAATGTACAAACTGACCAAAAAGTACAAAAGTTTGGCTAAAAAGAACAAAAATCCGGTCATATAATTGTCAATGTCCAAAATAAAGCAAAAAATTATCAAAAAAGTACAAAAATTTGGCTACAAAATGTAAAAATTGATTTAAAAGTACCAAAATTTAACAACAAAATGTAAAAAGTATCAAAAATAACAAATATTTGGCTGTATAATGTACAAATTGATCAAATAATATGCTAAATTAGGCACAAAATAACCCGAAAAATTCAAAAATCCGACTATAAACTGTATAAATTGATAAAAAATAACAAAATTTAGCAATATTTTGTCAAAATTTATCAAAAAGAAAAAAAATCCGATAATAAAATTAAAAATAGTTAAATCAGGCACAAAAAGATACGAAAATCCGGCAATAAAATGTAGAAATTGTTAAGAAAATAACAAAATTTAGCAATAAATTGTGAAAATTTATCAAAAAGGACAAAAATCCGGAAAAATTGTTAAATTAAGTACAGAATAAACAAAAACTATAAAAATCTAGCCATAAAACGTACAAACTGATCAAAAGGTACCCAAATTTGGTCAAAAATTTTTCAAATTCAGCAATAAAATGTAAAATTTGATGGAAAAGAACAAAATTTGGGCCATAAAATTAAAATTTGCTCAATCAGGTACAAATTAAACAAACAAAAAATACAAAAATCTGGCCATAGAATATATAAATTTATCAAAAGTACCAAAATTCAACAAAAAAAAAATGTAAAAATATCAAAAAAAAACAAAAATCCGGTCATAAAATGTACAAACTGATAAAAAAAATTGTCAAATTTGCGAAATCAAGCACAAAATAACTCAAAAAATACAAAAATCCGATCATAAACTGTATAAATTGTTAGGTAAATACCAAAATCCTGCAATGTGTGTGTAAATTGATCAAAAAAGACAAAAGTCCGGTCATAAAATTAAAAAAATTGCTAAATCAATTACAGAATTAACAAAAAATATAAAAATCTGGCCTTAAAACGTACAAACTGATCAAAAAGCAATTCAGCAATGAAATGTAAAAATTGAACAAAAAGAATAAAATTGGGACTATAAAATTAAAAATTGCGCAATCAGGTACAAATCAAACAAAAAATACAAAATTTTGGCCAAAGAATGTATAAATTTACTAAAAGTACCAAATTCAGCAACAAAATGTAAAAATTATAAAAACAAAAAACAAAAATCCGGTCATAAAATGTACAAACTGATCAAAAATATTGTTAAATATACTAAATTGGGCACAAAATAACTTAAAAAATACAAAAGTTCGACCATAAACTGTGAAAATGTATCAAAAAAGACAAAATTCCGGCCATAAAATTGCTAAATTAAGTACAGAATTAACAAAAACTATAAATATCTGACCATAAATCGAACAAATTGATCAGAAAGTATTAAAATTCAGAATAAAAATGTAAAAATTGATTAAATACACAAATTTGGCCTTAAAATAATTAAGAAAACAAAACTTTGGTGAAAAAGAACTAAAATCCGACCATAAAACCAAAAACAAGAAAATCAAGCAGATAATAAAAAAAACACAAATATTCCGGCCTTAAAATGTATAAATTGATCAAGAAGTACAAACATTTGGTCAAATAAACTATAATACCAAATTATGTTTAAAATTTCGTATCAATTCTGCAATTTAACGTTCAAACATTTTGTATTGTAAGTGATTTATGTTGTATTTTTGATGGTATAGGCTTTAGTATGAGCGATTTATGTATTTTATTAGCGATATTTGATATACTTTATATTTTTGACTAGTTTGCATTTTATTTTAAACGTTTTCTGGGAGATTTATTGTCTTTATATGTGCTAAAAACTAATTCCAACAATTATTTAAGTTTTAGGATTGTATTTAGCTTAAATTTTAGTTAGTCTTAGGAATTTATGTGTTTTATGAGCGATATTTAATAAATTTTATATTTTTGACTGATTTACATTTTATTTGAAATGATTGAAGCATTTTTTGAGCGATTTATTATGATTACATTCGCTAAAAACCACTAAAGTTTCAAATTTTTGGGAAGTATCTAAAGCAGGAAAAATTGCATTAGTAATATTGGTAAATACCATTATTACTTTATGTGATAAAGATTTAAGTGCTGTGTTTGGAATTCTGTTAGGGCCAGAAGCAGATGGAGTTTTCAGTTTGAAGTCAATCTCTCTGATTTGAGAAGGTCGTCAGTGGCCTCTAAGTCATTAACTTTTTGGTGGACCTTTTTGACGTGCTCATCTTAGATTTAGTCATTAAATAGGAGCATTTTAGTTTAATGCTGCCAGCAAATGACTTTTAAAGCAGCTCGGATGAGTTTCCACCTCGATGATTAACTAATTCCAATGTCCAAAGTGCAGCCCCATAAGTAGGTCATACATGATAATGTAACGGGCAACACAATTGCAAAAATCCATCCATAAAATGTACAAACTGACCAAGAAGTACAAAAGGTTGGTGGAAAAGAACGAAATTTTGGTCATACAATTGTAAATGTCCAAAATAAGGCAAAAAATTATCAAAAAAGTACAAAAATCTGACCATAAAATGTAAAAATCAATCAGAATGTACCAAAAAAGTGTAAAAATATCAAAATATACAAAAATCCGGCTATAAAATGTACAAACTGACCAAAAAGTACAAAAGTTTGGCCGAAAAGAACAAAAATCCGGTCATATAATTGTCAATGTTCAAAATAAAGCAAAAAATTATCAAAAAATACAAAAATTTGGCCACAAAATGTAAAAATTGATTTAAAAGTACCAAAATTTAACAACAAAATGTAAAAAATATCAAAAATAACAAAAATTTGGCTATATAATGTACAAATTGATTAAAAAATATGCTAAATTAGGCACAAAATAACCCGAAAAATTCAAAAATCCGACTATAAACTGTATAAATTGATAAAAAATAACAAAATTTATCAATATATTGTCAAAATATATCAAAAAGAACAAAAATCCGACAATAAAATTAAAAATAGCTAAATCAGGCACAAAAAGATACGTAAATCCGGCCATAAAATGCATAAATTGTTAAAAAAATAACAAAATTTAGCAATAAATTGTAAAAATTTATCAAAAAGGACAAAAATCCGGAAAAATTGTTAAATTAAGTACAGAATAAACAAAAACTATAAAAATATAGCCATAAAACGTACAAACTGATCAAAAGGTACACAAATTTGGTCAAAAATTTCTTAAATTCAGCAATAAAATGTAAAATTTGATTGAAAAGAACAAAATTTGGGCCATAAAATTAAAATTTGCTCAATCAGGTACAAATTCAACATAAAAAGTACAAAAATCTGGCCATAGAATATATAAATTTATTAAGTACCAAAATCCTGCAAAAAAAATGTAAAAAATATCAAAAAGAACAAAAATCCGGTCATAAAATGTACAAACTGTTAAAAAAAATGGTCAAATATGCTAAATCAAGCACAAAATAACTCAAAAAATACAAAAATCCGACCATAAAATGTACAAACTGATAAAAAATATTGTTAAATATGCTAAATTAGGCACAAAATAACTTATAAAATACAAAAGTCCGACCATAAACTGTGAAAATGTATCAAAAAAAACAAAATTCCGGCCATAAAGTTGCTAAATTAAGTACAGAATTAACAAAAACTATAAATAACTGACCATAAATTGAACAAATTGATCAAAAAGTATTGAAATTCAAAAATAAAATGTAAAAACTGATTAAAAAACACAAAAATTTGGCCTTAAATTAATTAAGAAAACAAAACTTTTGTGAAAAAGAACTAAAATCCTACCATAAAACCAAAAAACAAGAAAATTAAGCAAAAAAAAACACAAAAATTCCGGCTTTAAAATGTATAAATTGATCATTTCGTCAAATAAACCAAAACACCAAATTAGGTTCAAAATATACAAAGTTTTGTATCAATTCTGCAATTTAACGTCCAAACATTCTGTATTGTAAGTGATTTATGTTGAATTTTTGATGGTAAAGGCTTAAGTATGAGCGATTTATGTATTTTATGAGCGATATTTGATATACTTTATATTTTTGATTAAAACATTTTCTGGGAGATTTATTGTCTTTAGATGTGCTAATAACTAATTCCAACAATTATTTAAGTTTCTGGATTGTATTTAGCTTAAATTTCAGTTAGTTTTAGGAATTTATGTGTTTTATGAGCGATATTTAAAAAAATTTATATTTTTGACTGATTTACATTTTATTTCAAACGATTGAAGCATTTTTTGAGCGATTTATGCGCTAAAAATCACTTTTTTTTAGCAACAATTAAAGTTTCAAATTTTTGGAAAGTATCTAATGCAGGAAAAATTGCATTAGCCATATTGGTAAATACCATTATTACTTTATGTGATACAGGTTTAAGTGCTTTGTTTGGAATTCCGTCAGGGCCAGAAGCAGATGAAGTTTTCAGTTTTAATTCAATCTCTCTGGTTTGAGAAGGTCGTCAGTGACCTTTAAGTCATTGATTTTTTGGTGGACCTTTTCGACGTGCTCATATTAGATTTAGTCATTAAATAAGAGCATTTGAGTTCTATGCTGCCAGCAAATGATTTTTAAAGCAGCTCGGATGAGTTTCCACCTTGATGATTGACTAATTCCAATGTCCAACGTGCAGCTTAATCGCATTTTTGTTTAAAAACCGCAAGTCCGCTAAATTTATTATTTAATTGCCATTTTGTTAAATTTTATTATATTTAGACGTTATTTTGGAAACCGATTCTGACCTGCTTGACACATGTTTTCATTAAATTTGATCGATTTTCTTGCAAATTTTTTTAATTTATTCCCAGTTTTCTACAAGATTTCAATCTGTGTAAAATTAATTAATTGACGGCCATTTTGTTAAACTTATTTATATGGACACCATTTTGAAAACATATTCTGATATGCTTGACACATATTTTTAGTAAATTTTATCAATTCTCTCCTAATATTTTCCGATTTATTAGAGGAGCTGATATCTAATCTTTTGATGACCAAAATTAGGGTAGTTGGGTGAGCACTTTAGCTTAAACTACTTGCTGGTAATCATAAACTGAAGTAACCCACTCTTCCGCCAGAGTGTTTGTTAGCAAAGATATGGTAGTTTTTTTTTCTCTGCGATTGTTAGAAGTCTCTTAGTCAAAGGAAGAGGAGGTTATATCCAATCTATTGATAAACAACACTTGAGCATGTGGGTGGGGTAATCTACTATTATTACTATTTAGTAGTTTAGATTGACCACCTACTTGCCCAAAAGTTTGTTAACAATAAATTGGAAGTTTTTCCTCTCTGCAAGTGTTAGAAGTCTCTTAATCAGAGGAAGAGAACGCTATAACCAATTTCTTGATTACTAACACTTGGGTGGGTGCTTGGGTCACTCCAGATAATGATTACCAGCGTGTAGTATAAACTAGAGCATCTACCCACCACATGGAAGTTTTTCTTCTCATCAAGAGTAACAAGTTTTTTAATCAGAGGAGGAGGTTATAACCAATCTTTTGATCACCAACACTTGGGCAAGTGGTTTTTTTCCACAACCTATTGTATGAATTTTAAAAATTCTGAATTTTTTGCTATTTAAAACAATGATGAATCTTTTCTAAGTTTTTAAATTTTAGATTTGTGTTTTTGGTACCAACATTAGTCAAAATTGTGATTTTCATCAAAACACCTTTCTTAAATTGACTTTTTGCACTAAAAAATAATTATAACTCGAGAACGGTTGGTAGTAAAGATCTATTATCTATTAGTGTGTTAATTTTTTTGTTAACCTTTAACTTTTATTTTTGGGTTAAAAAATAAAATTGACATGATTGGCCGTCATTTCAAAACGGTTCAATTTTTTTAATTTTAGTTTTTATTGTTTATTATATATAAAAATGAGCGTTTTTGACCAAATTAATAATATTTCACAATTTAAAAATTTGATCGGAAAAACTTTGTTTGCAAAATTTTGTAGGGCAATTTAATACTGAGCCAGTCTAGACCTAATTTTGTTGAAATTTAAAGAAAAATTACGAACAAAATTAGTGCTATTTTCGATGTGATTTTTGGACATTTTTTTGTTTACAGAGGTTTCCAAAAATATGACTTCCAGAAATAAAAAAAGTGGGAAAAAATGTTTTTTGGTATATTCAATTTTGAGTCAATTTGTAGATACTATACTTATTAGAACAATTCAACAAAACTAATTGATGAATTTTGTTTTAATTTTTTATAAGTAAGCATCATTGAATGCTTTAGGGAAATAAAAATTAAAAACGCAAATTTTTAAACTATTTAATTGCAAATTCACTAAAAATAATATACTTAAAACAAAAACTAGTTAAGGAGTTTTGTTAGATTAAAAAATTACTTTTTAGGTGACGTGACACAATTGTTTACTATGCAAAAAAGTTGGGTTTGTGTATGTAAACACATATCAAATATTTTAAAAGCTTTAGAGTGTTAAGTAATTAATTCCATGACATTCTTGTTGAATAAATTGCCTATTAAATCAACATTCATAATTAACTACACTACATCATATTATCATACTGATTTTCTTGAATGTTTTCGTTGACTTAATTGAAATGTTTAAATTTTGCAGTAAAATATAACAAAACCTAGAATTTGCTCGATGCATTTCTTGGAGATTGTTTGAAAAATCATGTACGCCCGACGTACTATCGTTCTTCTACTATTACTACTATAGCCGCAGGAAGGCCAAAAATGGTCACAATACGGCTTTCCAGTTTCAATAACCCGCATTTTTTCAGCGGCAAACGAGTCTCGTGAAGTCGTGGATGATGTTCCCCGAGTGCACGTATTTACTAACAAGCATACATTTTTCACTTGCCGTCCCTGCGAGTTCTCTTCTCTTTTCTTTTCGCAATTTTATTTTATTTTGCTTTTGTTTCGACCGCGAGTCGATCTACCAGTTTTGTTACCGGGGGAAAGAGAGAGCTATTAGCTGGAAGTGAAGCCATTAAAATCAAAGTTCGAACGATCGCAGACTTAAGTCTTGAGTAAAAATATTACACACTAATCCTAGAGCTTGATATTAGAAATCAATCTATTCTCCAAGCCAATTTTATAGCAATAACTTTAACATGATTTATATTTGTTGATGAATTATACGCACAACATGTTCTTGTTGTTGTTATGCACACATATTTTTTCATATCTTTTACTATTTGTATCATTCATTATCGCTTGTTTTTGCATTCCGTGTGGCGGCGTAGTTAGTTAAACTAGTCACCTTCATGTCTCGTATGTTATTATTTTTTTTTTAATATTTCAAACTGAAAGAAAAATGCGTGCATTGCTTTTATCGCTCTCAACCGATATTGTATCTGCTCGCTTTTATCAGAGAAGTTATGTGCATATTTCAACCTTACACGTAACTATTGCGTACCATATATTTATTCCTGATATTACGTGGGCGTTCCGAGCTATGGAGCAGAGAGAAAAATTATATGAAATGAAATGGAACTCATGCGTCGCTGTGGGCTGTTCGCACGGGAAAAGATAAGACGTTACATGATTTCTTTGTTTAATGCTTAAAATGTCGCGTATTAATTATAATCATTTAAATTATTGCGTGACAAGATGTGAATTTCATGACAGGGAATAGTAAGTTAATATTTTATTGATTTTTTGTATATCGAATGAGTTGTAAATTTGATGTAATGAGGACAAAAGTTTGTACATTTGTTTTCTTACTACTGGCAGTAGATGGAACCAATTCAGACCAATAATTTTACAACCGTTGATGTAAACCTATAAGCTTAGGGCCATGATTTGTTGAATTTGCATAAATGAAGTATCGGCATCACATTTGCAATTAATTGTCCGGACATAAACAGAGAGTTTTGTACGTTTTGTGGATATGTGTTCTCTTCCGCCGAGTATCTTTGGTACATTTTACTACAATTTGCTTCTGAAAATTAGTTTACTTGATAGCCTTACAACGGAAATATTGTTAAATATATACGAAGTGTGTAAAATAAGTAATAGAATTGCAATTCATTATTGTCTTCCTCAAAATAAACTTTTTGAGAAGGCATAAAGCGTTGGAAACGGTTTTTCTAATTTTCTTAACAGCTTTGGAAATTGGATATTGGAATAGCGTTCAACTGGTTGGTTACAGCTGTTTGAGTGTCCCAAAATAACGCCGTTTAAAGTGAATTTTTAATCTCGGGAAAAGAAAAGAACCAAAGTCAAGAATAAGAATGTTGAAGAGCCACAGAAATATTTTTACTTCCGAAAACTTGTTTTTTTTTGGGGGCTTTGAAAGGTTGAAATGTGCTATTCAATGCTTACCTAAAACACTCAAAACTTGTTTAAAAAATTGGATTTAATTTTAATTGATTTCAAAAACCTTTCTTTTTTGACGTTTTTTGGTCTTGCGAAAGGTTTTTTGGAATTAGTCTTGCACAGATTTGTTTAAATCCCAGTTCATTGATCAAAATCTGATGATCGATTGTGTGAGTCAAATTGAACAATTTCGCAATCAATGTCAACTGACGTTTTACACTTACAAGATCTCGGATTTTGTTGACATTTTTATTGGCTTTTGAAGATGAAGGGATCTGCGTGTTTTTTTTTTTAATTTGATTGAGGAGGTAAATGCCTTACGCACTTTGTGTGGGGCTCCCGGTTACCCGTATACCCATTAAAAACCCTAGAACCTCTAAGCACTCCAAGCCTTGCGGGATTACCGTTGTGGTATTACTTCTCAAAGTCTGGACACCTTCTATTTATCCTACTATTCTCGGCTTCCTGCTCTTGCTTTCTCTTCTTCTTCTTTTCTTGCCATTATTTTCTGTAAGCCATCATCAATAGCCCTCCAGTTGTATGCACTTTTAAGCATAAGTGAGGTCAGGTTATTTACGGTTACCTCTTTACCGACTTTTAGCTGCATCTCTTCTCTGGTGCTTCTCCAGCGAGAGCACTTTATCAGTGTGTGTTCCGGGGTATTTTCTCTCTACAATAGGGGCATTTTTCCTGTTCTGCTACGCACATTCTTTTTAGATATGACCCAAAACATCCATGGCTTGTTAGGATCTGTGTGAGGTGGTAGTTCAGGTTACCATGTTCTCTGTTTACCCACGGTGTCAACAAGGGTATGAGGGTCTATGTTCATCTGGCGACGTCACCCTTGCACTGTCATACTGTTTTCCATTTTTTTATCGTCTCCACTCTATTGTCTTTCCTGTGCGCTTTCGGTTGTTTCCTTTTACATTCGGCCCACTCCTGGGCAAGGAGGTGTATAGAGATTGTGCCCGTTATTGCTTGTATGGCCTTGGACAAAATTGCACTGGCTATTCTAATTGCCATTTTTGTTCTGGTCCGCTTTAGTATTATTTTGTATTTTTTTTCTCGTTGCTTTCTATCCAGATGGGTACGGCGTACTACAGTATAGAGTTTACCGTTGCACCCATTACTTTACGTTTCTCCGCCCTTGGACCCTCTACGTTAGGCATGACACGTGCCAGTGCCATTACAAGTTTTTCTGCTTTTTGCTTTACCTCTGTTATATGAGGTATTTGATGCTGCCTTGGGATGTAATTGTTGTATCCCCTAGGTTGATGTCAACTGTGATGTCCTTCTTTTTACCCATCAGGACGATAGCTTCTGTTTTATGGGTTGCCAGTTCTAGACTCATTTTTTTTATCTACCTCCTTATCTTATACGACGCCCACTCTGCCTCCTCTTCTATTTTCCTTATACTGTTACCCTTGACAACCATAGCTAGATCATCAGCATATGCTATTGTGATAATCCCCTGTGTCATCTGTTCCCTCAGCAGACTATCATAATATATGTTCCACAGGATGGGACCCAGGACAGACCCCTGAGGCACCACGCAAGTCATTTTCAGAATTGCTCCGGAGCTACCTGTAGATAGTGGCATAGGATTTTTCTGAAGTATGTTGAAATTTCCTTTCTCTCTAGTTCTTTCATTAGTCCCCTCCAGGGCGCCGAGTTGAACGCGTTCTTTATATCAAAGGTGATCAACACTGTAAATTTGTGTGTAGGGTGTTCAGCTACATGCACCACTGCTTTCCTAACATGTCTAAGTGCATCCAGTGTAGAGTTCCTGTCTAGTTCCTCTGTAAGTCTCGTGTAAAGGACGTGCTTATACAGCTTTTCCAGTGAGTTTAGTAGACATATGGGTCGGTATGCATAGTCTTTGTTTTTTTTTTGGTAAGTTTCTCGATTAGTACTAATTTTGCCCTTTTCCAGTCTTTGGGGACCTTTCCTTGCTTTCCTTGATGAGTTTGTAAAGGACCCTCGCCCAGAATTGAGGTTTTTTTGTTGCTATCGCTCTGATCACCTCCGGCGGTATCATGTCAGTCTCGTGAGCCTTTTTTCTTTTAATTTTGCCACCTGCCTTAAGTATTTTTTCTTCTGTACATTCCAGTATCATATCCGTATCTGTTCTTATGTCTATCCACGTTGTTCTGTGAAGGTCCGGAAAAAGATTCCTTGCTTCAGCAGTTATCTCCTTCCCGGACAGTGTTATTGGGGATCTTTGGCCTATTTTATTTGTGACAATTTTATATCCTTTGCCCCATGTATCCTCATTTAGTTCCTCACAGGCCATCTTCTTGGATTCCATTATTGCCTTCTTAAGGGATTTTTTCTCACCTGCGTATGACTCTTGTGCTTGTTGCAGAAAATGCGTGTGTTTCCATAAATTTGCTAAAGTTTTGTAAACAAGGTAGAAGAACTTGAGAGCAGTTGAGCGGCTTTTGGTTTGATCTTTATTCTTATCATTATTTTTATCGGAATCTGATTCATTATCATCTTCAAAGTTTGTATTATTTCTTACTTCAATTGCTTCTAATAAAATTTCTTCAATTATATTCAAAATTTTAAAAAGTATATTGTTATTATTCTGCATATCACTATCTTTCATCATCTTCATCATATCTTCAATTTCTGGTTTCTCCATAGTATCTAAAGCTTTAGACATTAACAAAGTTAAATCATTTGAAGTTGTAGTTGTTTCTTTAATATTTGTATTTTCTTCGAATTCTGGTTTTTGCATTTCTTTTATATCATCTATAGTTTTTGACATTAACAATGATAAATCATTCAAAGTGATTTTGTTTGTTGTGTTTTCAGATTCAGGTTGATTTTTATTAACATTTATTTTACTTTTTAAAATTGATTCAAATTTATCATCTTCAATGTTTTCTTTATTTTTAGTTTCCATAGATTCAGAATTTATTTTTTCTTTACTAACTTCATTTATTATTTTACTTACTAATCTGATAGTTTTATTTAATTCATTTTCTTCTTTTTCTGTTAATTTTGAAGGTTTTGGAGCTATGACCTTTGTTTCTTCTATGATTTTTGAGACTAATTTAATGGTTTCATTTGATTTATCATCTTCCATTTCTGATGTGTCTAATGATTGTGTAGTAGTTCCTTCATTATTAGTTGTTTGCATTGATTGTTCAAATTTTATTTCTTCAACATTTATTTCAGGTTTTTCTTCTATGGTACTTAATGTAGTAGGTACATTGGTAGTATTTTCTGCTGTGATAGTGGTTTCAGTAGTATTATCTTTATTAGAAACATTTAAAGATTTTGAAAGTTTTTTCTGTAACTTTAAAGTATTCAATTTAATTTCTGAGTTACTGTTTTTATCTAAATTCTTAATTGTTGTAGTTTTGCATCTTCTAAAAAAGTGTCTATTAATTCAGTAGTAGTTATAATATCATCATCAACATTTATTAAAGCTTCCTTTATTTCAATAAATTCTGGGTCATTAAAACTTGTTGTAGTTTCAGAATTATTAAAAGAATCAGTTTTATCTTTTTTTTTGTTTATAAACTATAACTTTTTTAATCATTTTGTTTGCGTTAGCATCAGTAACTTTACCTTCAGTAATATCAATAGGCTCTATATTGTCTAGTTCATTTATAGTACTATTTGGATTATCTTCATTTGATTCAGTTGGGTTACTATCTGTAATATCATCCAACTTTGTAGTTAAAACTTCATCTTCAATAGTTTCTATAATGGTCATAGCTTGTACATCATTATAACTATCTGTAGGAGTAGGTTCTTTATTATCAAATGATTTATTCTGATGATCAACCTCTTCAGTTTCCTCCTTTTCTGTATCAATAGTTTGCAAGTTGGTTGTTTCATCTAAGGTAGTATTTATTCTCGATTATAATTTGTAGTGGTTTCAATGGTTTCATTGGTATTATTTTCTATTTTTTTAGAGTTTTTTGCTTCTTGAGTACTGTTATTTTTATATGCACCAATTTCCAATTTAAAAGTTGCCAATTCTGCATTTAAATCTGCAATTTCTTTCAAAATAGCTGACAATTGTTTATTACTATTTTCTAATTCTTCAGAAGACGTTTTGCTTGTGTTTTCAGCAATGATAGCAGAATCAATTAATTTAATGTTAAAGTTTTGCTATACTTTCTAAAATTTTTATCATATTTTCCATTTCCATTAAAATTTGTTGTTTTGAATTCATTTCTTCTTCTAAAGTAGTATTCAAAATTTGTGTTGATGTAGTCATAATAGAGGTAGTGGTTTCAATATTTTCTGATTGAGTTGAAGACGTGCTATCATTAATTTCAATAATGGTGTCAATAGTGTGTTTTTCACTTACTTTAGTTTCTGTTAATTCATCTAAAGTACCAATTGTACTAGATGTGGTAACACTTTCAATAGTATCATTTTTATTTTTTGCTTTAAAAATTTTTTGCTTGTTTTGCTTTGATTTTTCTGTAGAATTTTCTTTACTGTTATCAAAATTTTTTGATTCATTTTCTGATTCTTCTGAATTTAATTACTTAGAATTGTTATCAGTTTCTTCTTTAGAAATCAAATTTTTATTGGTCATACTTTCAATAATATCATCAAGTTTTTCTTCAGAATTTTTGTTGTCTTTTTTAGATGTATCTTTTTTAAATTTTTTTGAATTTAATTCTTCCGTACTACTACTAGGCGTGTGTTCTTTGGGAGCAATTTCTTCAGTGATTTCAGATTTTGTTAATCCATCTAAAGTACCAATTGTACTGGATGTGGTAACACTTTCAATAGTATCATTTTTATTTTCTTGTTTAAATATTTCTTGCTTTGATTTTTCTGTGGAAGCTTCTTTAGTGCTATTAAGATTTTCTGATTCATTTTCAGATTCTTCAGAATTTAATTCCTCAGAACTGTTATCAGTTTCTTCGTTAGAAGTCAAATTTTTACTGGTCATACTTTCAATAGTATCTTCAAGTTTATCCTCAGAATTTTTGTTGTCTTCTTTAAATGTATCTTTTTTAAATTCTTCTTAATTTAATTCTTCTGATTCAGTACTACTATTAAGCGTGATAATTTCTTCAATTGTATCTTGTTTCTCTTGAACATTTTTGTTTTTTTCTTTAGTTATATCTGTTTTAATAATTTCCTCCATTTCTGTTTCCATGTTATGCATTAATTTTTCTTCAAAATTTTCTTCACTGCTACTAGGATTTTTTACGTCATCATCAAATTCTACTAAATTTAATTTCTCAGTACTTGTACTAACATCTTCTTCAGTAATTTCTGCAAGTCGATCTAAAATTTTAACCAAACTTTTACTGAACGTAGTAACACTTTCAATAGTATCTTTTTCAGTTGTATTTTGTTTAAATTTTTTTTATTTTTTTTTTATTTTGCTTAAATTTTTTTTCAGAATCCAATTCTGACTTATCATCAGATTCTTTCAAATTTAATTTCTTAATATTTTCTTCACTTTCCAAAATTTTACCATTTCTAATAATCATGACTGGCAAATCTTCATTACTTAAATTGCCTGATTTGTTGCTACCAATATGCTCTAACCCATCTTCAGTCATGAGCGATTTTTCTAATTCAATATTTTCTTTATTACGGTTATCAATGACAATTGGTAATTTTTTTATTATTTCTGGTTTAGCACCAATGGTTTCATCTTGAATTGATTTCAAAAATTTAGAATTTCTTATACCTTTCGAGATATCTTTTATTGTATCCAAAATGTTGTGCTTAATTTCAGTGCTTTCTTCATTTTTAGTTTTAGACAACATTTTTTGTTGTAGTTTTTTTTTGGAATCATCTTCTTCTTTTTTTTGCTCAACTGCTACCGTATCATCATCATGCAATTCATCAGATACATTCGTTTTTTCATCTTCTACTTCTTCTACTATTTCAAAAAGTTCTTCCCTACTTTTTGGCATCAATTTTAAGCTTCTTTCATTATCAACATCAGTTTTTAGGTTGTTAGAAATTATTTTTGCTTCCAATTTTGGTTTCATTTCAACATCTTTCAAAGTTTTTTTTTTTTTTTTTTTTCAGTGCTTCATCAACCATATCTATGATATGATTTAAAGCTTCAGTACTATTTTTGTCGTTAATTTTTGCAATATTATCATCAATAATTTTGCTATCCTTTTCTTCATTCTCAACATTCTTACTATTATCTAATGATTTTGAGCTTCTAGCTTCACCATTATTAATCAAATTATTTTCAATTTTTTTATCATCTACAAATAACGCTTCACTGCTTTTATTTTCAACTAAATTATCAGACTTATTAACCTCATTACTAATTCTACTAGGTAAGTTAACTAATGTTGCTACTTCCATATTTTTATTGCTTTCTTCAACTTTTGTATGTTGATCAGCCGTATTATCATCATGTAACAAATTATTAACTAAAACATCTGAAAAATCAAATCTAAAATAAATTATAAATTAAGTTAATTAAAGTTATAATTACCTGTTCCATTTTCAGTTTTCATTTCCATGAATCGGAGATCTAATTTGAAATTTGTTGAATTTTTTTCAATAGCTTTCATACCTTAAATAATATATTATATCAGTTTTTTGGAATAATAAATAAATTAATTAATTTACCTATTGGAGAAGTTGTGTTGTTACCAACTAAGTTTTTATAAACATTTACAACGTCTTCCAAACTAGTTGAATTGGCATTAACAAGTTTTTCCAAATTCATTTTTTTTTTGGGTGGATACGGTAATGTTTTTTCAATTTTATTTGGTAGTTCGGTTAGATTTCCTTTTTGACAGATGTTTCCGTTTTTATATTGGGATTCAAAAAGAGTGCTTCAAAGAAACGGGTTAGAGCAAGGCCAAACTAACGTTTTTTTTTTTTTTAATTAGAAAAAGAATGTTTTTAAAGACTTGCTAAATGTAGGATAGTGCTTTTTGAATAAACTCTTTTCTAATTGTAAACCAAATACCTTTCTGCCTAATTGATAATGATCTTAATGTGGGTCACCTAGTGTGCCAACCTTATTTGCCGTTGAGAAGTAGGTGCAGTGAATTGAGCTTTAAATGAAATTTGGCTTGTTTTTAGCTTGAGATAAGTAACTTTTTGAGTGCGGCCCTTTGTACAAAGCGTAAGTTGCTACATGCTGCGACTTCTTTGTCTTATGGTGAATTGCAGTGTACAATGTCACTTTACTTTTTATTCTATTTGACACAAGCCGTGAGGTTGGAAAACTTTTAGAGATGTGTGAACTTTTTGCGTTCTGCGGCTATTGAACATAACACATGGGGAAAGGTTTTCTATTCCTTCCTGTGGGTTTGACGTATAATAGGTGCGCATTCTACAAGCAGTTGCAGTTTGAAAATCCGCATGCTAAAGAGGACACATGCGGATATCATCTACCATATTCATGTAATATGACAATAGAAAGTGAGCGTTTTGTGGCAGCATTCCTTGTAGATGCTTTTATTTTATTGGGTTTTATTGAGTGGGTTAAGGAGCTATTAGGCTGACCTGAAGTGGTTGCCTGTGCTTTAGGGGTTGACTGGTTTGAAGACCTTTTGGCTTTGGTAGCTGATGATCTTGGTGGTGCTGAAGGCACTTGAAGGGCCGGCTGATGGCCTATTTGCACTTGTGTCCGATTTGTATTTTGTTGTTACCGGCGTCTTTTCTGTGGGTGTGGCGGAAGCAGCTGGCTCAAGTCCGAGAGCAAGAACGTGGGGTGTTCTCTGGAGGTTGTGGTAATGTAAATAGCATTTTGTAAACAAACTCATTGTTATGGTTTGTCATACATTTTTGCACAGAATGTTAACCGCAAACGTACTCACACAGTGTGCGGTTTTTGGGAGAACTTGGTGATACTTGTGTGGTACGACGTGAGAGAGCTTAAAGCTACTTACTGTGGCCGTAGTGAATGTTACCCGTTTGCGGAAAGTGCAATGATGTAGATATAGAGGCAAACCCTTGTGCAATGGTGGTGTGGGCAAAATTTTGTATCTTGGAGTTTGTCTGGTGGCGGCCGTCGGTGGAAGGTTGTTGTAGGCGGAATTCTAGTCAAAAAACCTTTTTACTGTGGTGCTGTTTTGGTGCTCTATTTGGATAGAAGGCGAGTCGACTGTTAGACAAAGTTCCAGTTTTTGAGTCGTGCTTTTTCTTTTAGAAGCATGAAGTTGACAGTATGACTTACGTTTAGAATACTGCGGTCTAAAACTGGCGAGTTTTATAGAAACGACTTTCTTGCAATTGTTGGAGCGGTTTGCCAAATGGAGCATGGTTTTTGTAGTAGGCGGCAATGTTGTTGTCTAACTGAACTTCCATTACTTTTTTGTTCTTGGACGTGGTGGGCTTGGCTGGGTGTTTGGCAGTCCCTTATTAAGGGAAGTTTGAACTGGGGCGTCCGGGGTTCATGGTGGGCTAAGTCGGGATTTCAGTTGCTGGAGAAGACTCTGGTGTCTTTGGAAGAGGTCAAAACCGGTCACGACAATAGCTGGATGTTCTGACTGGCAATGGTGGCCAAAACTGTGAAGGCAATTTTTTTCTTAAACATTTTCTTGTCGATGTTCTTGCGCATTTTAAAAAAGGAGTTTCTTTTGGTTCAGCTTGATCTGTTTGAGATTGTCTTTTTGGATATCAATCTGCTCAGACATCTTGATCAGGCTGACAATACACTTTTTGAGCTTGTTGACTATCTCTTCTGTTTTTTTTTTTAAATTTTTATTTTTTATTACTATGATTTAGTGCGTCCTCATTCCGGTTTCCATGCTTAAAAAGAATTTTAATTAAATAATTAATTAGACAAATTAATCAGTTGATGACAGCTTGTACAATAAAATTTGCAATTATCCTTTTGAGATCTGTAGTTAGGTGTAGCTGCGGTGATTCCTCGAGGTGTTTACTGGTTGGCTGCTTGCAGTTGAGTTGCTTTAAGCCTGCAATATTGTTCAAAATAGAATATGTTTGAAAAATGTCCTCAGAAGTTACTAAGTGTGGGTGTTGCAGTGCTTTGAAATGTTTAAAACATTTGCATCGCTGGCTGTTCTAAACTAGTTATGGTTTAGGTTTAAGCGGGGATCTTTTTGGTACACTGTTTTGGCACTTGTTCAAAAGTTTTCATTTTTTGCGCACTAGTGTTGCACTAGATTTTTTACTTATTTTCCAAGGTTGTTTGCAAATTGGGTAAAGTAAGGTGATTTGCCAATGTTTGGTGGCTTCGTTACAAGTGGGTCTTATGGACTTTGTTTTTGTCAACGTTATTGACGTTTATGACAATGTTTAAGAGCGAGGCCGGGTTTTGCTGCAGGAATTTCTGGTTGGTTACTTACAATATTTTCTTAAGAGTTTAATTTGAAGAGTGACGGACGGTTTATTTCTAGTTTATGTATTTTTTATTTTTTTTGCACTCAAGAAAATGGGTTTTTGTCACGTTTGGTTTCTGGATGTTGGCCGTGAAGCGGTTTTTGTTAGTAGGTATGTTGCTAATGGAGGCGACTGCAGTTAGGACGGAGTCAAAGCATTAAGTTTCTTTGTAGCATTTGGTTCTTGGATGATCAGGTGGTCGATTTTGATGAGTCTTGTCAGTGGTGAATTTTGTCATAGAAATTCAGTAAAATCTAAGTAGCATTCTGTCACATTTTACTGACATTACGTATAAAACTTATAAGTTAGGTTAGGTTAGGTTAGATTAGGTCATAGGTTAAATAGATTAACTAACCTAACCTAACCTATTTATTTATTTATTTACTTAACGTCGGTCTATTTCTGCTGCCAATGCTAATCACCGACTAGGTTAAGACTACCACATCTGGAAATTTTGCCGCAAATTCAGGAATTCAACTTAATCTATCCTAACCCAACCTAATACTAGATAACATAACCTAATACTATATATTTTACAACAATGCCATCTTAAAATGATTAAAAATAACAATATTTCTATAAGAAAAGTTACTCATGACAAAAATCACAGCGATCAAAGTTGCACTCCAAATTGTTTAGTTGCCAAAGGTTTTGAGAAAGGCAGTACGTTATGTCCTTGCACCTATGTGAGCTATGGATTGCCTGGGGTTTGCGTTAGTGCTTAAGGTGATTAATTTATTAGTAGTCAGCCAGCGGTGAGGACGGGGCGACCGTAGCACAATGGTCTTGTGCGAGGACTGTTGTGCCGGCAGCCCGGGTTCGATTCCCGGCAGCGTCAAATATATTTTGATGCGGTCGTCTCCTTTGCAAGGCAATGGCAAACCAGCAAAGTATTTGCCTAGTAAACCCCTCTAGTGGTGTGGTTCGGATTCTACGTTAAACTGTAGGTCCCGTATGTTTGTGTGGAACTATTATCGCGCACCACAAACATACGAGAGGGGCGCCGAACGCTTGTAACGAGTATGGCACTATAAGAAGAAGAAGAAGCGGTGAGGACGCTGACCGGCTGGTTGGTTGCTTGCCGGTAAGTCGATGTCGTACTGTTTAAAGTTGGCTAGGTATTTTTCTAGCAACTATTTAATTTTTTTTCTTCTTTTATATTTCTCCTGTGTTTCTCCGAAGTTCTCTTGTTATGAACGCCAGGCGGCGCTGACAACCATACTACCTGCCTACTCCCACCTGTTCTACTAAGCACGCGCTACCGAGGTACATAAAAGGAATTGATTTCAGAATTCCGCTGCAACAACCAACGCAGACATATTGATGTACCTCTGCAACTGCTTCCATTTCTACGGAGTGAATACGTTGACTTGACAAACTCCGCCACCTCAAAAGGCAACCTTTTCTTTTTTTTCTCAGCCTTTGTCTGTCCACTGCTGGACATAAGCCTCTTCCAAATTTTTTCATATGTCCTTATCTAGGGCGAATTGGTGCCAGTTTTGGCCCACAAACTGTTTAATGTCGTTGAGCCATCTTTTTTGGGGTCTTCCAATGCTTCGTTTTGTAGGTTGTGGCCGCAATTTTACTATTGTTCACTTTCTGTTGTCTTGCCGTGCCACATGTCTCACCAATCGCCACTTAAGTTCAGCTACGCGCTCAATTAAGTCTTTTATCTTCGTCCTCTTCCTTATTTCTGTATTGCGTATTTTATCTCTTAAACTGATTTTAAGCATGGACCTTTCCATGGCTTTTTGTGTTGTTCTGAGGCGTAAGGTTGCGGTTTCTAGTCTATACGTGGCTACGGGCAGAATGCATGCATTATAGACTTTTTTTTGAGACTTATAGGGATGTTTGGGTTTTTAAAAATATGTCCTAAATACCCGTACGCCGCCCAGCTAAAGGCAACCAGACTGCTGCAAACATAATTGGCTTGAGGTTACGCCATCAACAAGTCGAGACAAGTCACAACGTAAGACTGCCACGTCATCACACACAATTTTGGTGTTTTGCAGAAGTTACACACCTGATGTGCACACCATCGATACTACCTCCTAGCCACAAGAGGCTGGAAATTATTACATTAAATATATTTATCTGCTGAAAGTAGTTGGCAGTACGGCAGAGAGAGCATGTACAAATACCAGCGCTAAGGAAAGTTAAGCAACGGCCGCTCTGGTTACAACTTGGATGGGTGAACCCAAGTAATGCCGAGCGTAGCGTTCTTCCCAATATGGGTCCGTTACTTCATATAAGCATCCATACATGTCTTCTCTGTGGCTCGGTGTGTCCGACACCTCTGGTTGGTTACTTACAATATTTTCTTAAGAGTTTAATTTGAAGAGTGACGGACGGTTTATTTCTAGTTTATGTATTTTTTATTTTTTTTGCACTCAAGAAAATGGGTTTTTGTCACGTTTGGTTTCTGGATGTTGGCCGTGAAGCGGTTTTTGTTAGTAGGTATGTTGCTAATGGAGGCGACTGCAGTTAGGACGGAGTCAAAGCATTAAGTTTCTTTGTAGCATTTGGTTCTTGGATGATCAGGTGGTCGATTTTGATGAGTCTTGTCAGTGGTGAATTTTGTCATAGAAATTCAGTAAAATCTAAGTAGCATTCTGTCACATTTTACTGACATTACGTATAAAACTTATAAGTTAGGTTAGGTTAGGTTAGATTAGGTCATAGGTTAAATAGATTAACTAACCTAACCTAACCTATTTATTTATTTATTTACTTAACGTCGGTCTATTTCTGCTGCCAATGCTAATCACCGACTAGGTTAAGACTACCACATCTGGAAATTTTGCCGCAAATTCAGGAATTCAACTTAATCTATCCTAACCCAACCTAATACTAGATAACATAACCTAATACTATATATTTTACAACAATGCCATCTTAAAATGATTAAAAATAACAATATTTCTATAAGAAAAGTTACTCATGACAAAAATCACAGCGATCAAAGTTGCACTCCAAATTGTTTAGTTGCCAAAGGTTTTGAGAAAGGCAGTACGTTATGTCCTTGCACCTATGTGAGCTATGGATTGCCTGGGGTTTGCGTTAGTGCTTAAGGTGATTAATTTATTAGTAGTCAGCCAGCGGTGAGGACGGGGCGACCGTAGCACAATGGTCTTGTGCGAGGACTGTTGTGCCGGCAGCCCGGGTTCGATTCCCGGCAGCGTCAAATATATTTTGATGCGGTCGTCTCCTTTGCAAGGCAATGGCAAACCAGCAAAGTATTTGCCTAGTAAACCCCTCTAGTGGTGTGGTTCGGATTCTACGTTAAACTGTAGGTCCCGTATGTTTGTGTGGAACTATTATCGCGCACCACAAACATACGAGAGGGGCGCCGAACGCTTGTAACGAGTATGGCACTATAAGAAGAAGAAGAAGCGGTGAGGACGCTGACCGGCTGGTTGGTTGCTTGCCGGTAAGTCGATGTCGTACTGTTTAAAGTTGGCTAGGTATTTTTCTAGCAACTATTTAATTTTTTTTCTTCTTTTATATTTCTCCTGTGTTTCTCCGAAGTTCTCTTGTTATGAACGCCAGGCGGCGCTGACAACCATACTACCTGCCTACTCCCACCTGTTCTACTAAGCACGCGCTACCGAGGTACATAAAAGGAATTGATTTCAGAATTCCGCTGCAACAACCAACGCAGACATATTGATGTACCTCTGCAACTGCTTCCATTTCTACGGAGTGAATACGTTGACTTGACAAACTCCGCCACCTCAAAAGGCAACCTTTTCTTTTTTTTCTCAGCCTTTGTCTGTCCACTGCTGGACATAAGCCTCTTCCAAATTTTTTCATATGTCCTTATCTAGGGCGAATTGGTGCCAGTTTTGGCCCACAAACTGTTTAATGTCGTTGAGCCATCTTTTTTGGGGTCTTCCAATGCTTCGTTTTGTAGGTTGTGGCCGCAATTTTACTATTGTTCACTTTCTGTTGTCTTGCCGTGCCACATGTCTCACCAATCGCCACTTAAGTTCAGCTACGCGCTCAATTAAGTCTTTTATCTTCGTCCTCTTCCTTATTTCTGTATTGCGTATTTTATCTCTTAAACTGATTTTAAGCATGGACCTTTCCATGGCTTTTTGTGTTGTTCTGAGGCGTAAGGTTGCGGTTTCTAGTCTATACGTGGCTACGGGCAGAATGCATGCATTATAGACTTTTTTTTGAGACTTATAGGGATGTTTGGGTTTTTAAAAATATGTCCTAAATACCCGTACGCCGCCCAGCTAAAGGCAACCAGACTGCTGCAAACATAATTGGCTTGAGGTTACGCCATCAACAAGTCGAGACAAGTCACAACGTAAGACTGCCACGTCATCACACACAATTTTGGTGTTTTGCAGAAGTTACACACCTGATGTGCACACCATCGATACTACCTCCTAGCCACAAGAGGCTGGAAATTATTACATTAAATATATTTATCTGCTGAAAGTAGTTGGCAGTACGGCAGAGAGAGCATGTACAAATACCAGCGCTAAGGAAAGTTAAGCAACGGCCGCTCTGGTTACAACTTGGATGGGTGAACCCAAGTAATGCCGAGCGTAGCGTTCTTCCCAATATGGGTCCGTTACTTCATATAAGCATCCATACATGTCTTCTCTGTGGCTCGGTGTGTCCGACACCTCGACATTAAGAGGTTATTAAATTGAATTGAATCTGCTGAAAGTAGCAATTTTGATTATTAAAGTCACCCGTCCGATTCCTAAAGTTGTGACGGTGAGGGATCTTCTTCAACGGATTTTCAAACCGGGAACACTTTGGATGGTTTTTGAGTGAGTATTTGGCAGTTCTTACGACGGTAACGCACGTTTACTTTGCAAGATGCTTGACCAGCCACATGCGAGCAGGGTGCGTACAACACTAATTCTGTCTTGAACTAACCTTACACTACTGCAACTTTTTTTTGCGAGTCTTATACGGACCAACAAACGCTTTAAAACCGTCAAAATTTTAACGAAAACTTGGAACATCAAATTACACCGGTCCAAGTTTACGCCACAGACAACTCCGAAGATGTTTTAAAATAACACTTGGTGACACTAGAAGTAGCATACCTGATGCAAAACTCAATTATCACCTCATTGGACTTTGAGACCAAAAAACGCACATATTGCATTGCGAGGTGGCTCATAAAACTTGGCATTGTGGCGAGGCACGTTCTCAAGTTTTTTGTGTTTATTTTTGCTCAAAATGATGTGGTGCATCGCGTTTTTAGCTTTTTCTCTGAAGACAGGTACAGAGAAGCTTCCGGAAAAGCTTTTGTAAGGTGATGGTGACGACTTCTTGGTAGAGTTCCAATTAGGTTAAGGATTTTTAGCAGTAATCTGTGGTTGTTTTGTGGATCAGCATTGAGGCGACACTAGGTTTGTCCAAGTTGTTGTCCGGAAATGCGCCAGCAGGGGTAGTGTGCAATACTTCAAGCGCGTGTTGATGTTGGAAGACCTCTTTTTTGGTATAAAAGACTCTAGTCGGCGTTTAAGATTTTTCCAATTGTTGGTTTAGCCAGTTTATTGCAGGGGTATTTTTGCCAGTTTTTTGCAGAAATTTGGGTGGCGGACATGATTTGGTTTGTATGCCAGATTACTTTGTTTTGTATAAATACAAAATTTTGCAGCTGGCATAACATGATCCTTTAGAACAAGATTGATCAACCGTTTAACGTTTAATCTTCTTGGAACTGGCACAAGTTTTGATCTTCTATTAAGACTAATTTTGCTCCAAACCATTACAGACCCACCACCATATTTTTTGACTTTTTGTATGGTTTGTACAGAATGGCGTTTATATGGACGTACTTTACACAGGTCTTCTTAGTCTCAAGTTGGCTTCTCTCAGTCTATTCCTTATTGTCTGGTCGGGTTATGAGTTGTTTGGAACCTGATTTAAAAATTTGAAATATGTAAAATTTGTTTTGTTTTTGCAAATTTATTCGGACAAAATGAATCAACAAATTAATTTGTCCCAAATTAGTTTACTACAGCAATAACGAACGTGATTTAATAATAAATTGAGATGAACTAAAAAGGTTTTGACACCCAAAACACGTGCACGTGTACACTGTTAAGACGGAAACAGAAATATTTTCATACACGTTAATTTGAACAATACTAATACTATTAAATTATGAAGAAAAAAATTGATAAAAATCTTGTGTTTAGCCAGATATGTATTTAAGATATGAACGTTTATTAAAATATTTGTATATCAAAAGCCTTATTATAATGTACTTCATACGTCTAGCAAGGCGTTAATCATACAATCTCCACACATATTTTTTATTGTCGAGAAAATAAATGAGTGGTCGTGAAGTGCTTCGTGCATGATTTGAAATAAATTAAAAGCGTATGCGCAAATGCACGAGGGGGTGGCAAATCCTCCTTAGAAACAGCACTCTCCTCCTCCATGAAAACGCCATTAACTTTAATTGCATACGCAAATGCAAATCGTTCACGAGAACTCCATACTAAACAAAACGATTATTCGACACGAATCCGTGTGCACAATAATTCCACACACACTTTGAGAAAATAAAAGAAATAACGTTTTTTTTTTAACTTTTATTATTTTGGTGCACAATTGAGAGGGGGATCGCGTATTCATTTCGCATATATATTTCGAATCCCGTCACGTTTCGGACACTACGTGAAACTCGAGGATTGTGCCGTCCGGAATAAAAGCCTCTCTTTGTCGATTGCGAAATGCTTTTGGAAATTTGATTGCTCCTGATTAAAAAAAGTTTTGTCTGTTTTCTGGTTCCGACAGTCGTTGCGGATGCTGCGAGCGAGTCACTGCCAGAGTGCAAATTACTTTTTTAATGTTTTATGAGGAGATCCCCGAAGAAAATTATCTGAGCAACGAGATTAAAATTTCATTATTTAATATTTTCTTGGATTAATTAAGTTGGCTAGATTGAACTTTTAATATTAGTTCTGCAACGTTTGTGTTTTAGAAGTTTGGGTCTATCTATTTAATCATAAATATTTAATATAAGAAAGGGTTGAGATGAGTTAAAAAAAAGGTCAAAATAGAATTAAAACGTTTTTACAGAAAAAGAAACTTGTGGTGTTTAGGAATTACTTAAAACAACATAAAAATACCTTTACATTTCAACTATGAAACTATCACATTTAAGCAGTTTGTGTACATTGACTTTAAATAGTTGCGGATTATAAGTTTTAAAAAATTAGAACAGAAAATATGTTTTTTAGTTTAAATACAATCTGGAGCAGACCGTAGCCCTGCATCTACACCAGTATTCAGCTCGACCCTTTGTCAACCTGTATTTGTCCCGCACTCAAATTGCACCCGACCTGCACTTGAACCGTACCCGACTCGCACTCGAACCGCACCCGACTCGCACTCGAACCGCACCCGACCTGCACTCGATACGCACCCGACCCGCACTCAACTTTTATTTGACCAAACTCTGGAGTTTACAAAAAAGAATTTTAGTTTTACACGGACTGAAGTTTTGATAAAAGTGCCAAATTTTCTAAAACTTGTACCAACTACAAACACTGTTACTTTTTTAGGTTTGGCAGATGTATGCTTATCCATTTTTTTGATACAAAATTTGTTTTTTATTGGCTAATAGGTGCAAAAATCAATATTATAAAAAAGTGCTTTTTATTAAGCTGTGCAAAAGATTTCAACAGTGTCTACTGTTCCTAAACCGTTTTTTCCAATTGGACACTTTTTTCAATAAATCGGTCAGAAAATGTTTTGCGGTTAGAGCCGAAAGACATCTTTGTTGATTTCTATAAAAACAGCCTTAAATGATCTTTAAAGTACCCTTGCACAAATATAAAAATTGTTTATTTTTTTATTTTAGACAGTTTTGTTTGTCGTCTTCTTATGCTGGGCACAAAAGGAAAACATTGAAGATACCAACGACTGGTTTGCATCTTCAAAAAAGGAGTTTGGTTTTGAGGAAATTTGATGAGTGCGACTTGATATGGTTTTAGTGGAAAGACATTGAATGACGTTTGTATGATTCCAAGCAAATAGTCTTTACGAAGCTCATTTGTACACTTAATGAAAAGTGTTTTGTGGAAATTTATTTAGTGCGGCATAGAATTTTTGGCGGCAGAAATTACTGAAATACTTGATTGAAAAGAAGCGAGGCGGTGGTTGAATGACTTGGGCTGGTGTTGGATAGTTCTTCAGAGAATTGCAAACTGGTTACTCTATAGAGTACCACGAGGTCTGGCAAAGGTTGTTGGAGATGCTTTCCTGGCTATGCGTCTAGAAATAAGTAATTTTGGCCCATCGCGTCTGGTAGATGAATTTTAGTGGTGGACTACAAATTAGCCAAAGATCTTGGTTCATCAATGTTGGTTAATGTTTTTAAGTAGTTCTTCTTTTCTGATATAGGGGAAACGGAGGAGTTGTTATGGCTTGGAACTGTCTGGAATGTTTACTCACTTTTTGGCTACGCTTTTACGTGCTTTTCATTTTGCAAATCTGCTTCCATCATTGAGAATACCACGGATGGGTTGTACGCTTTTATGGTACCTACTAATGTCTTGCATTTTGCCTGTGGTAATTTTTTTTTTATTTAGTCATTTTTTTTGGAGTTTAAGATTGGATTACGTGGTGTGGCTCAGATCCAGTCCACATTAATGTTAAATTACTTCTGGTATATCTCCACTGACCTCTAACGCGGTGACTCAATGCAATAAATTGATTAACACTACGTCTGATCTAAGAAGCTGTGAGCAAGATGCTCTCAAAAAGGATTATCAAACAGTCCAATAGCAATTACTATGCGCTTGTGGTTAATATTCAGCAAACTATTTTGTGAAGGTGAGCAAAGCAAGTTGCCTTCTTTTCAATATTCAAGAAAACCTTGAAAGACTTTAGAACCACCGCCGTTTTCTCAAAACTGGGTATTAGCAGATGCTCTTGCACCCCAACAGCCAACACCGTACAGCCTTTGGAGGGACGTATCATTTTAAGGTCATGCTTTTTGGTCATTTAAATTTTCCGGCTACATTTCAGAAGCTGGACGTGTTAGAAAGTGGATTTATCTTGGATTACTTGGACTATTTTGTAGTCTATTCCAAGAACTATGAAGACCACATGAGGAATTTGCGGCTAATTATGAAGAACCTTCAGAAGTACAAGTTGCGTTGCAACCAGAAAAAACATTGAGTACTTTAAACACAAAGTTACCGAGCAAAAATCAGCTTATCTTCAGTTAATCTACAACCACCACAGGCCGACCACACGTAAACTTCGAGCTGCGCAAATACGTCCACAACTTTTGCAAAACCAACTCTTTTCACCGACCTACAAAAAATTAAACGCCTGTTTAAATAAGACAATTTAACTAGCTTTCAAAAGTTTTGCCAGACCGTTTGGTGATGCTAGACCTCCCAAAACGGCATGAGAATGGTACTTTTTTAGCAAAAAAAACAAGCGTAAGCAAATCATCAGGTATTAAGAAGTATAGCTCTTATCTCAAAAACTATCAATTCCTATTGCGCACTTACAATAAAGCATTGGTTTAGTTAACCGGCACCAAAATGTTAAGTCCAAATTTATAAGGTGTTCACTCTTGTTTTTGCTTTTGCGGAATTCATACTTTGAAAATGAAAAACCATCTATCCGATGCGCTTTCACAAGATCAAGGGTACCTAAAACACTGGTCAAACCTGTCAGTCAACCGTTCAACCGTTGGTAGTTGAGATCTTTGCAGTAGCTTTCAAACAAAACCAACTAATGTGCCAGCAAGCTCGCATCATTGTAGAATCTAGTTGCAAGAGTGGAAGTAACACACGATAATGCAGAACACACTCTACTAGAATGCGAAGCGTGGGAGGAAGATAGAAAAGAACTAGAAAAAGTACTGGAAAGCAAAGTGGATAAAACAACAATCATTAAGAAATGCCTAAGAGATGAAAATAAATGGAGGGCCCTAAGAAACTTTGCAACAAAAACTAAGAAAAAAAATTGGAGTTTGACAATGGAAGAATATAGAAAAAAAACAAACAATGAAAACAAACACACAAAATAAAAGTCATAGAAGAGAAAGGAGAGAAACAAGAGAAGCAAAATGGAAACAACAAAACAGAGAAAAAAATCAAAAAGAAAGATATAAGGAAGGTCAGGACAATTATGCATACCAAGAAATAGAAGAAAATAGAAAAACATTTACAGAAACTACGATTCCAAACAAAATTGCAGATATAAGGAGAAGGAGAAAAGAAATGTTGAAGAAATGCAGAATAACAGAAATAACGAGGCAAATACCAAATTGACAAATAACGCAACTTTTGAGATGGTCAGAATATACCTGGCAACAAGAAAACACGAAGATGTAATCCCAGATAGAGATACAAGGATATCACTGGAGGTATAACTAACAATTTAAGACTGCCAAAAGGAATAGAGCTAATGGAACTGCATAAACTATTCATGAAGGAAAGAGGATACAATGAAGAAGAAGTGAAGGAAGACCTAAAAAAACTAAGCCGGTAGCAACAGATACCGCTACAAATGAAGCGCTTGGTTTACACCTTTCTGGACGCATCCAGGGTCGGAGCAATTAGGTGTGCTTGTTGGATGGGAGTTCTTCCAGTAGATGGTAGCTTAGCGGCTTCTGCCAAAATTAATGCAGCAAATCCAGATTGGATTAATTATATTTCAGCCAAGGGTGGCCCAATATTAGGTTTTTGCCTAATAAGTAATCACACTTGATGGTGGCCTCACCTGTGACTTTCAGTTTTGCAGCAGGGTCCGCTTGGGAAATACATTTTGTAGCTTTTTAACTTTGGGTAATTTTAATTTGTTGAAATGTTTGCTTGCTCCTAAGTCTATAAGTATGAAGTTACAGCGTCGGCCTAGTCATTCCCAAGGTTGCTGTAGAGTTTTTATTGTGGTTTTGGGATCGACCGGGATGTCGGAAGTTATTTTCTGAATTGGGTGTTCTTCTTTCTTTTAATATTAATTTTGATTTTGTTTGCTTGGTCGACCCGACTCTAGTGGGTTGAATTCCAGAATGTTGAGGGATTGTTGAATCTTGGGTTTTGCTTGGCTGGCCATTGTTTTCTCCTAATGATGTTGATTGATTGTTTAAGTGATGCATGTTGCAACTGTCTACAGTTTTCTAGATTTTGGGTGATGTTGCTTGTTTTGATGTTTCTAGCACTTGATAGATAGCGAAGTGCACCTTCAATCTTCAAAAGAAGTCTTCTGGGTTTTTGAGGTTGAGTTGACCGAACGTTAGCAAGCTTTCTGCTTCGGTTTTAATTTTTCTCGATTGCCCTACGTTGAGCGCCGTTTGTTGCCGGCGTTGCCCCATGAAGTGTTTGGGGCTCGATAGAGGAGTTTTCCAGATGTGCGCGTGCCCTATCTTGCCTTTACGACCGAGGAATTGCTTCTGCGAGCTGTCAGACGAAGGTGCAGTGTCTGGCAATGTACAAAGTGGTGTCGACGAAGATGGTGTTTTGTTGGCAATGCGGAACAAGTGACAACGCGTTTGTTCTAGGTTCACTTGTTTCTTTTTCTTCTTCACTGTTGTCATCTTGTTGCGTGTTTGTTATGTGCGGTTTTCTATTTACTCTGGCCGTGGGTTTGTTTGCTTAAAAGTTGGGACTCTGATTGACTTTCTATTGTGCGTTTTGTATCGCCCAGGGTTTGTTTGAAGCGGTTGATGGGATCAACGGCTTATTAGGTGACTTCCGAATCACGATATCTGAGGACAAACCTAATAATTAGAATAAATAACACACGGATTGAAGAAAGAAGAGAATGTAAAGCTGGATGTCAGTGCAGATAAAAAAAAGTTTTTTAAAAAAGACAGAAAAAAAGTAGGGGATATAGGGAGAAAGGGGCCGGGGACAGGAGGCAATAACCAGCCTACCTCAAACTACTGCCAAATCTAGACTAGTTTGACAAGGACTTATAACAACAGGATTTACGCAGAGATGGTATTGCCATGCGTAAGTCATTCTTAAAGACCACTTGTTGAGGCCAACTACGTAAAAAAAAAAAATTTGCGAGAGTGGATATCAAAAAATAGAACTTTAGAACTAGGCTATAGTCTAAGAAACAAGGGCAATCTATATGGCTTCATTGGAACCAGCTAACGATGCCGCCAGACATGCAGCGGAAACTGATGCATCAACATCACAACGATAACGCCGCCGGCTATAAATAATGGTCACGTGCTGGGTGGAAGCATTTTCTACTAGCTACAAGACTAACGACGTTACGTTCAAGACCTTAAAATAGAAACCCCTTGGTCGGTATGAGTACTTGAAAATCTTAATGAGGACGCCAGATGACACTATCGCACGACAACCACGTACACGCAAAACTCAAAAAACGCTTTCAACTGTAAACCTTGACTAGACATAAAAGTTACTCTACCAAAAGTTTGCAACGCAACACAAGCAGAAATGCAGAACAACAAAAAAGATCGGACCGCTGACTATAGAGGAGCTAACTAACACCAAGCCACCTATTGTAAATGATTGTACTTGCAACGCTAGATCGAGTATTGCCCGGAAAATCAAGTAATGGTTCAAGAAACGGCCAGGGCTAAGTTCTTTAGATGGTAGGAGAGTCTGAAAGTTGATTCAGTAGTGTGGAACGTGACGGTTGAATTTGACGTTAAATTCTTTCGATCGTTTGGAGAAGTTTTTCAGGTGTCGGAAGTTCTTTGTGCTGTTCTGGTGTTTTTACTTTAAGTTTGTCTTACGTTGGGTGCCAATTTTTACGGCTTAGACTTGTCAAAGGCGGTGTTTGTCACGGTTTTTAGTCTAGTCTTATATTATTTAACTCCATTCTCAAGTAACAGAGAATGGGGTTAAATAATGAGATTTGTGCGTAGTTTTGAGCTTGTTTCCCACTGGTAATTGCCGCAGAGAAGGAAAGCAGAAGGAGGGAGGGGTAGTTGGAGATGTTTTTCCGGCTATACGTCCGGGACTAAGCAATTGCAGCCGGTAGATACATTATATGTGCTTAGCTCTCGAAGTTTGACTGGAGGTGGCCGTAAAAGGCAAGTATTTATAGGAGCGGAAGACAAAGTACTAAGATGCTGTTGGTAGAGTGAGGCTTTGCTTACAAAACGGCACTCCAAAACCCCGCCTCTAAAGAAGAGCCTAGTGGGAAGTAAAAATCTCTCCTAATAGGCCATTGGCTCATTACGCCAGGTGCTTTTAACGCCACCAAGCTGATCAGCCACCAAGGCCAAAGGGTCTTTAACCCAGAACGCAAAAAGTCGAGAGATCATGTCTGATGTCACAGACTGAGAGTAAATCCGATACTTAGTTTGACGCAAGTTTTAGATATACCAGCAGGTAACGGAGATGTTCTATACAAAGATAATAACATCGTCAATCAGCTACTACTGAGCGTCAACATTTTAGTTCTGGTAAAACAAAAATCAAAAATTCAAAAAACATTTAAAGTTTTTGGTTACAATTAGATTTTTACCAAGTTTATCAAATATACAGCAAACGCCAGTTAAAAAAAAAGCCACAAATTCTGTAGAATATATCAATTTAAGATCATGTTATTTAGCCGTAAGAAAGTGATCTAACTTTTTGATAACTACCCTTTCGGTTGGTGGGTGAGCCACTTTATTTTAAATTATTGTCCTAGTACTATGGTATGGAGTGTCCTACCCACCCGCCCAAGTGTTTGTTATCAAGACGTCAGAAGTCATTTTGTCACAAGAGGAGGTTGTGATCCAATCTCTTGATAATTAATATTTGAGTGAGTGGGCTATTATATTCTAAACTATTGGCCAGTTACCATGCTATGGAATGTCCCACCCACCCGCCCAAGTATTTGTTATAAAGAAGTTTAATGTTTGTTTTCTATGCGGACGTCAGAAATCACAAGGGAATGTTGTGATCCAACTTCCTTCTTCTTTGACTAGTCTATTCCAACCAATTGGCCATGGAGTAAAATAAAAACTGGTTTTTTGGTTTTTGGAAAAATTTGGAGAATTTTCTAGCGGGAATGGTAAATATTGTTTGCTTCTTAAGTGCAATAAAATTATTTACCATTTTTGCCAAGAAATTCTACAAACTTTTTCAAACATTTTTTTTATTGTGTTTGAAAAGCTTACACAATAGATAAACACCTCTAATCTATCACACAAGAAAAGTCTTCTCAAAGCAGTTTGTTTACCTTTGGGAAGATTTGAACATTCTGGCGAAAGTGGTCAAAAACCGTTTTGTAAAAACCTTCATTGCAAATAAGAACATACTTTTTTGTCTTTCTAAATGTAAAGAAAGTTTTTCTAAATCAAGTTTTTTGAAAGTAGGTTTGCAAATTATGTTAGTGTTTTGAACTGATTGCTAAAGTGATCTGAAGTAGTCTAAAGTAGTCTGAACAGTTCCAAAATATTTGAACTGATTGCTGAAACAATCTGGAGTGATTAAAAACAAACAATAATGATCCAAAGTGGTATAATTTATAAAGTAATTCAAACTAATTTAATAAAGTATTCCGAGTAATCCAAACTGATCTTTATTTGAACCGCACAAATTCAAATAATCTAAACTTTACTGATCTAAAGTAATCTAAACTGATTTATTGATCAAGCGCTGTATTATCAAATTTTTAAAAGATCCAAAAAGATGTTTTAAAATAACTTAAAAATATTCTGAACTGAATGATTGAAATTGATCCATAGCAACCTAAACTGATTCAAAGTAATCCCTGAATGATTTGATTTAAGTGGATTGTACAAATATGTTTTAAACTAAAGGTTTCAGTACTTAATGTTATTTTAAAAATAGAAACAAAGATCTAAACTTTTCCGAAATGGTCCAAACCTGTTCAAAAAGTTCCAAACTAATGTGATAACGCTAACAAAGTGATCCAAACTTATCCGAAAGATCCAAAAGTAACATGTAAACTATTTTGTAGTAAACTAACTGATGTAAATTGACCAAACCATTTTCAAGTGATCCAAAACAACTCAAACTGATCCAAAGTAGCACGAACTGATCTAAACTGAAATATTTAAGTGATCTAAAGTGTTACAAATCAATCCAAACTTATCCGAAATGATCTGTTGAAGTGTTCCAAAAAATCTAAGTAATCCAAGTTAATTCAAAGTTATTCATACTGTTCAAAACTGATTCAAATGGTTTTAAACTAATATTAAGTGATCCAAATGAACTAAAAGTCAAAATATTACAAACTGTTTGCAATAAAATAATTTCATACCTTCTCTACCATTTATACGATTTTAGATTATATAAAAATGTTTGTATTGCATTGAATTGCATTGAATTTATCCGCGATTACAGATGCCTCAATCATAACGGTATCAAATATTTAACAAGAGATTAACTACATAGCCGTTGTTATGGCATGCGACGCAACAAATTATGTCAGCGGACCGGAATTGGCATTGACATTGTCATGAAGGTTAAGCTGCAATAATTTTGTTAAGTTAGGCCAGTCCCAGAAATGTCTCCTAGATTTTGTGTAGATAAAATAAATATTCAAATCCAACGATTTCGTGCATACTTTAGAAAACCGGAACAGTGCACACGCGACTGATTTGAATATGAAATCACCGGTGATACAAATACACACACACACAAACACACAAGAAACTTGATTCCGATTCATGCCCATAGAATATAAAGACACGGCTGTTACTCAATCCCCGAAACGTATTTATAAATTGACAAATTGGCGGCACGCAAAAAAATATATAAAGGTCAAGGATAAGGAACGATTTAAATTCGGAGCACGAAGTAGGAGATTATCTCATTTGGGATTTCGCATGTATGGAGATATCTTTTTTTTTCGTGTCGTGTTGTTTTAGTATGGCGGGGGATGAAATTAATGTGCCGGGGGGAAAGTTAATGTCGGCCGCGTGGGTATACTTTGACGCAGTGTGCTCTCTCGCGTTCGCTCGCTTTAACCCTCGACCGACTGCAGCCAAGCCCAGTTCAATATTTGGATGTAAATAATGGGCCGAGCCCCGTCTAGACCGAGAGGATCGAACCCGGGACTTGCGTACAATCGTACCGCGCGTATATCGACCATTCACAAACTTCATCAAAGGGATATAAATATACGCGGCGGTCTTATTATTATTTCATAAAGTCAGCTATTTATAAACGCTAATGGAGTCATCACAATTGTCGAAATGCGTTTAACAATAATTAAAATTGTTACATGTTATATTACGTTAATTTTTAAGACTACGTTTTTTGTTGTTATGTTACAATTTTGAAGCTGGGTATGACCCAATAATTAAGCTTTAATAAACAAGGCGCATGCGCGCTATATCAATTTAATCACATTTTCGTAGCGTTTAATTTAAGTTATTATATAACGTTTGGCAACCTGCGAGTAGTCCTATTTAACAAATTTGTTCAATCATTAAATATGTATTTCGAACACGTAACATCACAATTTTTGGAAATGTACCGATAAACTAATCGTATAGCAAAGATTTTTTTTAAGAATATTTTGTGAAAATTTTGAATTTTAATTTTAAAAACTACAGCGATTTAAGCAAAGGCACGATATAAAGTTTTTAAAAATTGTAAAAAATATTTTCAAATTTCAAACATTATTTTTAGTTTTTTCATAGACTTTTTACATGTTTCAAGAATATTTTGTGAAGTTTTGGAATTGAAATTTCAAAAATTGTAGTAACTACTGCGATATATGCAAATACATAATTAAAAGTTTTTTGAAAATTTTTAAAAAATATTTTTAAATTTGAAAATAATTTTTAATTTTTTCATAGTCTTTTCACATGTTTTAAGAACATTTTGTGCAATTTTGGAATGATAATTTTAAAAAAATTAGTAACTATGCAAAAACATAATTAAATTTTTTTTGAAATTTAAAAAAAAAAATATTTTTAAATTTCAAAAATAATTTTTATATTTTTATAGTCTTTTTACGAATATTTTGTGAAATTTTGAAATTGTAATTTCAAAAACTGTAGTAACTACAGCGATATATGCAAAGACAAGATTAAAAGTTTTTTGAAAATTTAAAAAAAATATTTTTAAATTTCAAAAATAATTTTAACTTTTTTCATAAGCTTACCACATGTTTCAAGAATATTTCGTGAAATTTTGGAATTGTAATTTTAAAAACTGTAGTAACTACAACGATATATGCAAAGACATAATTAAAAGATTTTTGAAAATTTAAAAAAAAAAAATTTTAAATTTCAAAAATAAGTTTAACTTTTTTCATAAGCTTTCCACATGTTTCAAGAATATTTCGTGAAATTTTGGAATTGTAATTTTAAAAACTGTAGTAACTACAACGATATATGCAAAGACATAATTAAAAGTTTTTTGAAAATTTTTATAAATAATTTTTAATATTTTCATAGTCTTTTTACATGTTTTACGAATATTTTGTAAAATTTTGGAGTTGTAATTTCAAAAAACTTAGTAACTACGGCGATATATGCAAAGACATAATTAAAAGTTTTTTGAAATTTAAAAAAAAAAAAATTAAATTTCAAAAATATTTTTTACTTTTTTCATAGTTTTTTTACATGTTTTAAGAATATTTTGTGGAATTTTGAAATTGTAATTTTAAAAACTGTAGTAACTACAGCGATATATGCAAAGACATAATTAAAAGTTTTTTGAAATTTTTAAAACAATATTTTGAAATTTCAAAAATAATTTTTAATTTTTTCATAGTCTTTTTACATGTTTTAAGAATATTTTGTAAAATTTTGGAATTGTAATTTTAAAAACTGTAGTAACTACAACGATATATGCTAAAACATAATTAAAAGATTTTTGAAAATTTAAAAAAAATATTTTTAATTTTCAAAAATAAGTTTAACTTTTTTCATAAGCTTTCCACATGTTTCAAGAATATTTCGTGAAATTTTGTAATTTTATAAACTGTAGTAACTACAACGATATATACAAAAACATAATTAAAAGTTTTTTGAAATTTTTTAAAAAACTGTTAAAAAATATTTTTATATTTTAAAAATAGTTTTTAATTTTTTCATGGTCTTTTCACATATTTTAAGCAAATTTTGGAGTTGTAATTTCAAAAAACTTAGTAACTACAGCAATATATGCAAAGATATTTAAAAGTTTTTAAAAAATTGTAAAAAAATGTTTTCAAATTTTAAAAATAATATTTAAATTTTTTATAGTGTTTTCACAAGTTTTAAAAATATTTTGTAAAATTTTGGAATTGTAATTTCAAAAACTGTAGTAACTACAGCGATTTAAGCAAAGGCATAATTTAAAGTTTTTTTGAAAAATTTAAAAAAATATTTTTAAATTTCAAAAATAATTTTTAATATTTTCATAGTCTTTTTACATGTTTTAAGAATAGTTTGTGAAATTTTGGAATTGTAATTTCAAAAACTGTAGTAACTACAGCGACATATGCAAAGACATAATTAAAAGTTTTTTTGAAATTTATTTAACTTAGAACATTTTGGGTCACTTAGTTTGGAACATTTTTTTTTGTTGGTTTTTTTTTGTATTGGTTTGGATCACTTTGGACCATTATGGTGGGTTAGTTTTGATTGTTTAAAACATTTGTACAATTTTGAACAAAACGGATCATTCAAATTGGTTTTTGGATCAGTTTAGATCACTCTTTTTGGAACATTTTAGATCTTTTTTTTGGTAATTTAAAAATTAATTAAACCTCCTTCATTATTATTTACCTCCTTTGTTTCTATTTTGGTTTCAAAAAGGTTTTGAAAAGGTGTTTTCCTGCGAGAGGTGTTTGGGGAAAAGAAGTGGTTCTATCCGCCAAAATTGTACGCAAAAAAAATGAGAACGACGAAAACTTGAACTTCCGGTTCTCCGACAATGTGCAAAAAACAATTTTAGCAATTTTTTGCATTATATCCGCTTCCAGTGGGTCAACAAATTAAAAAAAAATTTGACGTTTACCGGGACCTCCTCTACCTCTTTTTTTTAGAGCTATCTTTAATTGAGTCGATTTTGTCTTCGACGCACCGTTTCCAAGATATCCGCGCTTTCCCGGGTCGCCGATCGGAAAATTTTGACGTTTTCCGGAACCTTCTCTACTTCTTTTTTAGAGCCATCTATGATCGAGTCGATTTTCTCTCCGGCGCACCGTTTCCGAGATATCCGCGCTTTTCCGGGTCGCCGATCGGGAAATTTGGAACCCTTTAGGCCGCCCCTTTGTCGGTCAGCATCTCTGGCGCCCGCCTTCCGATCCCAACGCAACCGGCAGTGTTTCTCACCGGGAAGGACGGCGGAATCTGAATCCGGGCTTCGAATTTTGACGCCGTCCCCGCTCTCGGAACAGCGGCGCGCGCCCTATCTTTTCTGGCTTCTTTAATTTTTGATAAAATCCGACTCCAGATTTGGATTATTGGGTATCGGAGCATTTTTTTCGCGGCCGATGCTTTCCCCGTTTGCCAAACGTTTGTTGATTAGGGGGCAGAGTGCTCGAAAATTTTCCGGAAGCGAACGGGGGGTTGGATCGATAGGCGGTTTTTGGTGTTGGCTTCCGCACGGCCGTCCCTCTCCGGGATAAAAATATGAAACCCCGCGTTCCGCTTGAGATGAAAAACGGGCGTTTTGATTTTTGAAATCGCCGTCTCTCCCCGCTTCATTTTATGCACTGCACTTGACATTTTCGGGGGCAGCGCGGCAATTTTTTGAAAAAAAATTGGAAAACGACCTTAACTTTGCCGTTTTTGACCGCACGGGGGCGGCGGACAGGTCAAAACGTTTTTCTCTGAAAGCTCCGTTGGCCCTTTTATACCCCGTCCCGATCGGGAGGCAACATCAAAAATTATGCGTTTAAAATCGGCCTACTACTATGCGACTCCTAGCGACGACCCGACGTAAAAATACTTCAATAGTTTTCGAAAGAGGAAGGATCCGAAATTGCAGAGGGCTGAAGCGATTATTGAGTTTGACTATGGAGACTTGCACTTTTAAAGAAGTTTTCAGTTTTGATCCGAACGGGAAGCCATTATTAGAAGTGTCTTTCCCAGATGTTTTTATCGATTGAAACCAAATGTCACTTTTGAAACTAACAGAAATACTTCTTATTTTGTTAATTACGATTTTTGAAACTTTACTAACAACTCTTTTCTCTTCTCGTAATTGACAGAAGATTATTTGCTTGTCAAAATTTTTCTTTTCAAATATGATCTGTGGTAACTTGCGCTTTTAAAAATCAAGAATCACCTATTGTTTATGAATCTTTTTCTCAACTTATAAAAAAAAGATTTTAAAAGCAATTCTAACCGTAGCTAAGCAATTTTAAGTTTTTTATGCAATACTACTCATACCTCCCTCTTTCTCAAACCAACAAGATGGGCTGGACAATATGTAAATTATTATCTTAAATTATCTGCAGTCACTAGCTTATTCAAACTCCCCCCCCCCCCCCCCCCCAACTTGGACAATATGCAAAGAGTTAACCCGGCTTGTTTTTCCAAATCCGTTCGACATTGAGAATGGTGTTCTTTCTCTAATCTAATCTCTTTTATGGTTTTGAGATTAAATATGTACTTAACTATGTGCTGCAATAGTTTGATCCTGAATACAAGAACTGTAGTGGAGCGCTAACTTAAATCTAGGTGACATTCAGAAAAAATATTGTTTCCTCCTCTCTTTTCCCTACCACAGTTATTAGTTATTTTAGTATTGGTTTAGAGATTCCTAAGTGACACATGACAACCATAGAGGTCTAGCATTAACAGTTAGAATCTCCCCCCCCTCTCTATTGTTTACTTTTCAAAATATTAAAACGTTGAAATTTTGCTTTCAATGACATTCTTCTCGTATTTGAAAAGGAATTTTCTTCTCCTTCTCCTCTTCCTCTTATAAAGACGTAGCTGTCAAATCCTCTTAAACGTCAAGATATTAAAAGATTGACCTTTTTTATTTACTGCTCCTCCCCCATCCCCCCTCTTCAACTACCAAAAGGTATATATACTTTAATAATTTAATAACACACTCTTACCCTCAACTCTTTTTTTGTCATAGCTATTGAACGTGTTCGCTAACCCATCTTCTGGTTGTTATTGAGATATTGGCACCTCATCCCGTCTTGCTCTTCTTTTTACTTTTTTAGTAAGGATCGACTGTGCATTATTAAACTTATTTGATTATTCAGATTTATCTTTTGATATTGAAAGAAAGTACATTTTCATTCATTCTTCTGTACTGTATGGAAATTACTCTTCTCTTTCTTCATCTTTCTTCTCTCTTGTTTTATAATAAAAGGGACAGGCAAAACATATTGACTTTAACTTTATTTGACAAATTCAGAGTGCCAGAGTGAGCTTACATTGTGAAATTTTTTCTATGGCAACTTTTTCCTTCCCCACCGTCTTTTTCTCCCTTCTCCCCCCTCCCCCCAACGCGTTTTTTTTTGCCATAGAAGATCAGCGTGGTTTTAGAAACTTTTTACTGAAAAACGTTGTAATTTTGTCATTTTGTCAATTGTTGACAAATTCATAGTGCAAGAGTGAGCTTTCATTATTTTTTTTCTATGGCAACTTTGTTTTTTTAACCCCCCCCCTTTTCCCCCACAATACACGCGCATGTTTTGCCATGGAAGATCAGCGTGGTTTCAGAAACTCTCTTTGAAAAACGTAGTAAGTTTAAGTTTAAGCTCTCGGTCTCTCCGGGCCCGTAGAAAATCGCGACTTCTCTCTTTTACGAGGTACATACTCTTACAGTTTTGTGATATCTCCGCGCTTTAACCTGCGGCGGTGCGTCGAAGGTAAAAAAAAAAAACGTGTTTTTAGCCAAAAATTTGGGTCGCGGAAAAACCTACTCCTCCCACAGTATTTGAGATGAAATTTTTGGCATAATTTCATTCGAATGAAAAAAGGACGGAGCGTAATTGACTACATTAAATTTTTGAATTTTTGCCCCCAACTCTTTTTACGAATTTTGAAGGTCGGCCGATTTTTTTTTCTATTTTTTGCCGCAAATTGAGCCGCGATGTGAAGGAGGGACATTTTAGAAGCGTTATGACTCTGAATTTGGATTTGCCGTACCGATTTCCTTTGGGAACCCAAGTTTTGTTGCAATCGGGCCTCCCGTTCTCCGTATTTTTGCGTTTAAGTGTGACGGTGCGAAGGTAAAAAAAACGCTAAAGGTGAGGTCGCGCGAAAGAATAGGAGCACCCTCTTCCTTCAGGAACCCGAATATAGTCGCGATCGGGCATTCTTTTCTCCGTATTTTTGCGTTTAAGTGTGGCGCTAAAAGTGGAGTCGCGCAAAAGTGTAAAGTGCCTCGTGGTTGGAGAGGATTGGGCATGATTTCGTTCGAAAAAGGATGAGTGTCTGCACAAACTGTTTGCGGCGGATTTTTGATTTGTTTCCAATCCTTTTTACAAATTCTCAAAATTGGTCAATTTTTAAGCTATTTTTTGCCACATACGAGCGCTTAAAGTTTTAACACTTCGTATTCGGATTTGCCACACCGACTTTAGATCTGTTGATAACACTTTGCATACGTTTGATAACTCCAAATTTGTTTGATTTAGTTTGGAATAGTTTAAAATTTTGCAAAATTTGTATTAGTTTTGGGAATAGATTTGGTTTGAATCAATTTGGGTCACTTTAGTTATTTAAATCTGTTTCCATGACTTCGGATCAGTTCAAACTATTATGGATCACATTTTGGGCATATTGGCCTCAGTTAGAACTACGTAGTTAAGAAATTTTTTTTACGTTAAAATACGTTGAATTTTTAGAATTGTTTTGGATTACTTTGCGGGTTATTTTGGGTTACTTTCTTGGTAATCAATTTGGATGAACTCAACAAATCATACTGAACTAGTTTAATATTGTTTGGATTACTTTAGATCAGTTTGGATTATTTTAATTGGTTTGGTTTAATTAAGATTAGTTCGGATTACTCCAGATCTTTTAAACGCATTAATTGGGATTAGTTTATATTTTGGATCACTATTGTTTGCTTTTAATGACGTCAGTAATTAGTTTAAACTATTATGGATCAGTTTGGATTACTTAGAACATTTTGGACATGTTTGGATCACTAAGTTTCGAACGTTTTGTTTTATTTTAAAATATTTTAGAGCAAATTGAATTTTTTCAATTATTTTGGATCAATTTGAAACATTGTTGTACAATTTTAAACAAATTGGGTTACTCGAAACATTTTAGACATTTTTAGATTAGTTGGGATCACACACTTTGGAATATTGTTTTCTATTTTAAAACAATTTGGTAAACTTTGATTTTTTTTGAATTGGGATTGATCATTTTGGATTAGTTTACGGGTTAATTTGGACCAGTTTTAAACATTTTTGTACAGTTTTAAACAAATTATATCATTTAGAAATGTTTGGATTATTTTGGATCAGTTTGGAGTTTGGATCACTCAAGAATGTTTGAATTATTTAGTTTTGAACAATTTTGGAGAATTTTATTTTTATTTTGGATTGGTTTGGATTATTTTGGATCATTTTATAAATCGGTTTGGATTAGTTTGAAACATTTCCGTACAGTTCTAAACAAACTGAATTATTTAGAAATGTTTGGATTATTTTGGAACAGTTCAAACTATTACACTGGCCAACAAAATTGAACTTTATGACTGATGAATGACTTATGTCACTTGATGTTTACTAATTTGGCGTCGCTGATTCCAAATTTAACCTCATTTCTTTTCTGACAGCTCTTGTTTACAAGTTACAGCTTTCACTTAAAATTAGCTTTCTTGCTGTGTTTATTTGCTATTAATTTACAAATTATTGAGTTATCTAACTATATTTTGATATGGCATCGTCAAGAAGACATTGTGTGAATGATCCAAACCATTTTTGTTTTATTTGCGGAGAGTATATGTCTAAAGTATGCCGTTTAAATGTGACAACGTTCGTAAATGAGGCTTACAAAAACTACTTTGGGCACACGTTGGATATGAAAGATAAGCCTTGGATTCCTCAAAAGGTATGCAAAACGTGCGTTGAGTTTCTACGCTTATGGACAAATAAGAAAAGAAATAGTTTCCGGTACGAAACCGCTATGCTCTGGAATGAACCACGGAACCACCATGACGACTGCTATTTTTGTTTGGTGAACATAACTGGCATTAACCGAACAAATAGAGCCAAATGGAAATATCCGTCCATACGATCGGCACATAGATGTGTCTTGAGTTCTAAGACACCTGAACCTGAAGCTTATGCTTCACAGGAGGAGCCATTTGATTTGGAGACAAAACTTGACAGTAGTGATAGTGACTTTGAATGTGACCTGGAAAAGCCAAAACCATTCAACCAAGATGATTTAAACGACTTAATCAGAGATCTGGGACTGTCGAAGTCTGCTTCAGAAATTTTGGCTTCTAGGCTAAAAGAAAGGAACTTAATAACAAAAGGAACTAAAATTTCATATTACCGCACAAGAGAACATAATCTCCTAAAATATTTTGATGAAGAAGATGATTTCGTATTTTGTAGAGATGTACCTGGTTTAATGACTGCAATGGGATTACGAAATTATGTTCCAAGTGAGTGGCGTTTATTCATAGATTCGTCAAAACGGAGTCTAAAATGTGTTCTCTTACACAATGGGAATAAATTAAGGTCATTACCTATTGCACATTCTACTAAAGTAAAAGAAGAATATACATCTATTGCTCTGGTTTTGGACAAAATTAAATATGTGGAAAACAACTGGCTCATATGTGTTGATTTAAAAATGGTCAACTTTCTATTAGGCCAACAAGGTGGTTACACAAAGTATCCCTGTTTTATTTGCTTATGGGATAGTAGAGCTAAAGGTCAACACTGGGTTAAAAAGGATTGGCCTACTCGGGAAATGTTAGTTCCAGGACAACAAAACGTGATAAGCCCCCCTTTAGTATCAAGGGATCGTATAATTTTGCCTCCATTGCATATAAAATTAGGGCTTATAAAACAATTTATTAAAGGTCTTGACAAAAATGGAAATTGCTTCCTTTTTCTACCAAAAAAGTTTCCAAAACTGAGTGCAGAAAAGATAAAAGCGGGCATTTTTGATGGGCCACAGATAAGATCATTAATAAAAGACACAAATTTTACGGACACTATGACAGAGATTGAGAAAAAGGCATGGAATGAGTTTGTTTGGCTTGTTCAAAATTTTTTGGAAAATAAGAAAGGTGCTGACTAGTCTCAACATGTTGAACAATTAATGAGTCACTTTCAAGCGCTTGGATGTAACATGAGCATCAAGTTACACTTTCTTTACAACCACCTAGACTATTTTCCTGCTAATCTTGGGGATGTAAGTGAAGAACAAGGCGAGCGATTCCACCAGGACCTTCGTACGATGGAGGAACGCTATCAAGGCTACTGGAACGCACACATGATGGCTGACTATTGTTGGAGCATTCAGAACAGCTCTTCAACTTCAACTTCTGTAAGAAAGTCTTATAAAAGAAAGTTTTTTTAACTTAAGAAATCAATAAAATAGGATTAACTTTAAACGTGTTGTGTTTTATTGTAAAACGGCTCATGTGTCATATTTTTTAAACAAGAGCTGATACATAAATTTCGATCACAGATTTGAAAACGTCATTAAAAATTAGGCTAGTATCATGTAACATAATTCAATCATCAGAAATGCTGTTGTCCAGTGTTATGAATCAGTTTGGAAATTTTAGAAATGTTTGGATCACTCAGTTTAGTATTTTTTGTTTGTTTTCTATACAATATCAGTTGTCTAAATTTGTTTGGATTGTTTTGAATTAGTTCAAACTATTATTGATAATTTTGGATTACCCAGAACATTTTGGACATGTTTGAATCACTCAGTTTAGAACATTTTGTTTTTGTTTAAATACTCGGAACATTTTAATTTTTTTTTGAGTTGGTTTGAATTATTTTAGACTACTTTATGGTTTAGTTTGGATTAGTTTGAAACATTTTTGTACAGTTTTAAACAAACTATTTTATTTAGAAATGTTGGGATTATTTTTGAACAGTTCAAACTATTATGAATCAGTTTGGATCAATCGGAAAATTTTAGAAATGTTTGGATTACTCAGTTTTGAACATTTTTTTGTTTTCTAAACAAACTGGATTGTCTAAATTTGTTTGGATTATTTTGGATTTGTTCAAACTATTATGGATAATTTTTGGATTGGTTTGGATTATTTTGGATCTGGGTTAGTTGGGGTTAGTTTGAAACATTTTTGTACAGTTCCAAATAAATTGGATTGTTTAAATAAATTTTATTGGGTAATTTAAATAAAAAGAATGCTGAATAGTTTGTTTCCTACTTTTAATACAAAGTGTGTGGACGTATGCAGCGCAAATAAACCAATGCACAAATTTGCGTCGCATTCAAAATTTAAAGTAAATATTTATAGATGTGGACCCAGCTTTAGGTAAACTAAAGACCGTGCTTGATTTAGCTGATTTGACTATAAATCTAAGATTGAATAATTTCATTAAGCAATTTTATTTGTGGAAAAAATATTGAATTGGTTTCTGCGTGACTGAAAAACGAAGTCATCCAATCGAGAAATCTCGGCGTGGGTGGATATGTAACTAGCTGCAATTTAAATTGAAAGCTATCATGCAGTCAATAATAAATTAGCAGGAGCAACATCAGCTAGAGAACTCAATTATAGTATAAATTAGTTAACTTGTTTATTTTCTGATAGCTTAATCAATTCCTTCATAATATATAGCCCAACATATCTGAGAATGAAATATAATTTAACACCCAAATTCCGTTACTAGTTCATCAAATTATGCTCATGCAATTGAAAGAAATGTTTTAATAAGATACAATTATTCTTTTTAAATATAGAATTCTAATAAATTATTAAAGAATAATCGGAATTGCACTGGTGGGACTGACTCCCACCATTACAACTACAAACATTTGCATCGAACGTAATTAACCTTTCTTGTTATTTACTACGTCCACGTAATGGGATTAGTGACTCCTCCACATACGACCACCACGTCATCCCTTTAAGCACTGGATCAATACCCTGGCATAGTAGGAAAAAAAAATAACACGCTCACACTCAAACAGCTTGCGCCCCATCAATAATTGATCGCGACTGAACTGAAAGGTACACGTCACCACTGGGCTGCCGCATGCGATCCGTTTCAGTTTCAATTATTTATGACACAATCGTAAAAGTTTTCCATAATAAACAATATGCATGTACATACGTGGCGTTACACCCCACCAATGTGGATAAAACACGTAGTAAAATTGCGTCCGATTATCATTAGTCGCGGAAGAGAACCACATAGCAAATACCATTCCGACCAATCCGATCAAACACGCAACAGATTATGTAATTATTGACGTGGAAAAATAATATTGTTATTGTGTCGAGGTTACAGGTGACATATTCACTGTCAATATTAGAATCCATTTTTTACATTTTATTATAAAACAATCATAATTAAATAAGTTGTTTTTTTTGTTTGTTTACATAATTTTTGTTAAACACAATCATCAATCAAGTTTGGTTTTTATACAGAATCTTGCTTGAAGTAACAAACTTTAATCAAGATTTTCTCTTATAAGCAAAATTGTAAATTAAAGATATAATTTTAGACAAAATAAAATCTAAAATCTTCAAGTCATTTAAAGAGAACATTTTTTGCGTTCAAAGCAAGAATAAAATAGTATTAATAGAACCCAAATTTTTTTATGCTTATGTACTTTTATTTTATTATTAAACTATAAAATAATAACAGAAAAATAATAATGAATAGTCAATGAAACTCTCAAAGCGACCTGAAAAAGTTTCAGATTGATTAATTAGCACAGTAGCTGCCGAATAAGTGCCACGATTGAAAGTGCACTCTATGTGGGCTAAGTTCTGTTACATTTTGGGCTTCAGTTTTGCTAACGGCATTAACGTTTTTTTTTTCTTTAGTCTAGTCTAGTTTAGAAAGTTAGGCTATAGGCGTGTGGCTTATACTATTGTACCTTGCGAACTCGCCTAACTGCCAGTTACCAAAGAATTGAATGTTTATTTCTACTGTGAATGTTAATTTTAACTAAGTTGAAGGAGGAAGGGGAAATTAGCATTTTATTAATAGCAAACACTTGGGCAAGTAAACGGGGAGTTTATAATTTAAGCGTGTGGCTATTGTATCCTGCCCTTCTGCTCAACTGTCGGTTATCAAAGATTGGATGTTTTCACACTGTGAACATCAATTGTAACAAGGATGAAGAAGGAAATATCAATTTTTGAATAACAAACGCCCAGTTAGGTGGGCTGGTACTTGATTTATAAAGTATAGGCGTGTGGTATAGTCTACTATTGTACCCCACATACTCCCTGTTATCAAAGAATTAGATTTTTCTTCTTACTGAAAATTTAATATTGTAACTAAGTTAGGATCTCGGTGGGCTAAAACTTAATTTATAAAGTATAAACGTGTGGCTTATAGTATTGCATCCCACCCCACTCCACAATTGGAGTTTTTTTACTTTTTTGCCAAATTTTGTCAAATTTTCTTTTTCTTAAGCTTTGTCGATTATTTTTTAGACGTGTCGGGTCAAAAGATTTTAGGCTGCTGATGTTTGACGATTTATGGGTTGTATTTGATAAGTATTTCACTTTTTTACAGCAATTGTAAGAAAAAAATTTCCAGGTGCAGAGAAACTTGGGTACATTAGTTGGGGATTTTAGGTATCAAGGCTTGCAATGAAACCGTAAATGCTTCTAAGTGGTCAATTGTAAGCATCTGGTTGGCGTTGACGATGCTTTCTTTTTTGATAATGTTATTTTTTGGATACTGCATAACGCTACTTGTTAAAGTAGAGTTGCAAAATTGCAAACGAAACTTTGGTTTAGAGAGCTCTTTAATAGTTAGGAAACATTGCTATGTGGATATTATCCTGTACTCTGTTTCTGTGACTGCAATAAAAATGTTATTGTTATTTGGACTTCGAGGCGGCACGGCAAAAACGCATCGTTTCAGAGATAATTGGGGATATTCTCTACGCACATTGCGGAAAGTGTGCATATTGCTAGTTAAGAATATGAACGTTTGTGATACATCATCTTTGTTCATTAAGTTCTTTGTTGAGTGTGTTGGAACTTTATGGTGTTTATGCTTTATGTTTGTTGAGGATTTTATTTTCTACAGACAACTTTTGGAGCAGTTCTCCAGGTGAAGATAAGCCAACGCACTCATCGTTGGTTGTTTGGCGATTTTAGGTATCAACGTAAGCAATGCCATTGAGAAAACTCTTGTGTGGTTGATTGTAATCAGAGTTGGGCGTTAGTGACTAACAATTTAGTCAAAATAGTAGTTTTATTAATGATTACTGACTAACTAATCAATCATTAATCACAATATTTTTTTTAAATTGATTAGTCATTAGTTAGTTTATTTACGATTACAGATTGATTATTAGTCGATTACTTGCGACTATTGGTTAGTCAAAATTACTTTGTAATCGAGTATTTGTCAATCATTAATCACATCGTATTTATTTGACTAATTATTTTTTATTAAAAAAATTAATAAATTAAAAAAATAATCACTATTAAAAAAATTATTTTGGAAATTTTTGAGAAATATAGTTATTCAAAATTACATCTGTCATTTTAAATTTAAGAATTTAAAAAAATTATTTTAAAATTAATTTAGAGGAATAAAGCAGTGTGCCGCAAAAAGGCAAGATAGGATTAAAATCTTAACTAAAAAATACTAAAGCAACCTAAGCATGTACGTATGTAAGAATAACCAAAAAAAAAAAAAAAAACTGGAAAGCATTTTTGTATAATTAGAGAGTTGGAAAGATAAACGAAAAATTATTATGAAGAAAAGCGTATTAAAACGAAACGACATATTTATTGAAAATGACCTCACAATGAAAAAAGAGGAATACAAAAAGAACTGAGAAATATCGCAAAAGAAGAGAAAACAAAAGGCAAGACGGCGATATATGAAAATAGTGGTAAATGGAGAAAAAAGTTGTTACAACAAAAGAAACGGCAGAATAGAATTGTCAGTAATAAATGGGAGAAAGGAAATAGGAACAACAAAGAACTAATCTAAACTGTGTTAATGGAAAAAGTTGTGAAAGAAGAGCAATAAACAAATTAAAAGCTAACAAAGATGATCTAAAAATAAAAGATACCCCAGCAATCAAATAAATAAAGGTTTAAATAACAAAAATGATTTTTTTTGGAAATACATAAGAAAAGTAATTGAAATGGTGTAAATATGGATACACAAAAAGAGGTAGAGAAACATTGAAGATCAAATGCCTAAAAAGTTTAGATGAAAATGCAAACCAGCTATTAAAGAATAAAAAATGGGAAACGCAAAAGGAGAGACTATAACAGGAATAAGAAGGGAAATATCACAAGAAGATAATGAAGAATTGGAAATAGAAGGGGTGGTGTAGCAAAATTTTATAATGAAAAGAACAAAATACAAGATGGTTACGTTGTATAGGAGAAGGATAAAAAAATAGAATAAAGTTAGGAAACTCAATACAAGAAACCGAAAAATGTAAACTAATAGTAGAAGGAGTTTTCAACGCTAGAATCGGACTAATATAAAAAAAACGAACAAAAAAGCAAAAGAGGCTCAAAAAAAAAAATAAAAAATGAAGAAAGAAAAGAAATGATGAAAATGATTGAAAAGAATAGGTGGGACATACTAAACGGAAATATGGAAGAAGATGAAGAAGGAAAATATACATTGAAGCAAAGGGACAATTGATAATTGATTACATAATGGTAAATGAAGAAGCTTAGCAAGAAATAGACACATTTAAGAATGAAGAAAGAAAAAGAAATAATAATAATAATAATAATAATAATAAACTTTATTCATGTTTGCCAACATATTTACAAAACGTATTATTGGATATGAAATGTCAAAAATGATAGTCCTAGAAAGAAAAAAAATACAATTCTAATATAGAAATATAGACTAACATATACTCTACTATACAATTTATATGTCTAAATTAGCAAAATTTAGAAATTCTTCGATGGAATAAAAAGCTTTCAAAATAAGATAATGTTTAATTAAAGTTCTAAATTTGCAAAAACTTAGTTGTCTAGTTTCAATTTTTAACTTATTAAATAATTTTACCCCGGTGTTAAAATAAGATTTTTGAAACAGTTGTGTTTTATGTACATCCACTGTAAGTAGTGATCCGTGTCGGGTATTATAATTATGGTACTCGGATAGAGCATGAAAAGATGTTTTATTTAATTTTATATAACAGAGTGCTTTAAATATATATATTGAAGGAAAAGTTAAAATTTTATGTTTAATAAAAGTGTCCTTACATGACTCTCTATAACCCAGATCAAAAATTAATCTGAGAATTCTTTTCTGCATCAGAAATACTTTTTGAGATTCAGATGCGCGTCCCCATACTAAAATCATATAAGATACATGAGAGTATACAAGAGCATAGTACATATTTAATAGCGTTTGGTTTGTTATCAGCTGCTTTAATTGTAAAATTTGAAAATAAGATTTATTTAGTTTGTTCATTATACAAGTTATGTTTTCCGACCAAACTAACTTAGAATCAATAATCAGGCCTAAAAAAGTACAACTTTGTTTTAAATTATATAAAATATTATTTACTGAAATTCTAAAATTATCCGGCAATATTTTACGCTTTGCAAAAAATACACATTCTGTTTTTTTATGATTGGCAATAAGCTTATTTTTTAAACACCAGGTATTAAACTGAGTAATAGCTGTTTTTACTTTAACCATAAGTTCTTCTGGACTTTCTGCAGATATTAAAACTGTGGTATCATCAGCGTACATTATTACTAATCCTTCTGTTACAAACTCTGGTAGATCATTTATAAACATTAAAAATAACAAGGGACCTAGTACAGAGCCTTGTGGAACCCCCATTTCTAAACCTTTCTGTTTTGATGTAGAGTTATTAATTCTTACAAACATATTACGGTCAGTAAGTTAAGAAATTATAAAATTTGCTGCAAAACTTCTAAAACCTAAACTGTGCAATTTAATAGCCAAATAATCTATATTTACACTGTCAAACGCAAGCGACAAATCAAAAAAAAGTCCAATGACATATTTATTTTGGTCATTTTCGCAAATGACAAATTTAATTAATTCTAGTGCAGCCGTTTCAACAGATTTATCTTTACGAAAACCATGTTGGCACGTAGAAAGAATATTATATTTGTTTAAAAAGATTGTTATTTGTGTATTTATAATTTTTTCAAAGACTTTTGATAATGTTGATAACACCGAAATTGGTCTGTAGTTACCTATATTATTAGTTTCTCCTTTTTTAAAAAGCGGAGTAACGGCAGCTGTTTTCAAAACACTAGGAAAACATTTAATATTAATTGACCAATTAAACAAAAATACTAAATGATTACTAATCAGATTACTTAATGTTTTTATTATTCTGCTTGATAATTCATCATTTCCAAAAGAATTTTTTGGATAAATATCTCTGATTGCCGATCTTACATCAATAATGTTAATTTCCTGTAATACAAACGAGTTTGCAATATATTTTTTTGTAGTGGTACAAACATTATATGGAGATGAGTTAAACACATTATTAACATTAGTTGATGCAACAGTTGAAAAATATTCAACAAACTCATTGGCCACTAACCGAGGGTGCGTTATTTGTAGTTGATCATTGTTTAATAATGCAATATTAGTCTGCAATTTAGTCTTTCCTAAATTTTCATTGATTAAAGACCAAGTTGTCTTTATTTTGTTATCTGATTCATTAATTTTTTTAGTGTAATAACTCTTTTTACATGCAACTATATTTTTCCGATATTGTTTTTTCTTAGATTTGTACAAGTTTTTTAAATTTACATCATTTGAATTGTTTGCTAACCAAAACATTTCCTTTAGGTATTTACCTTCTTGAACAATGTCTTGTGATATCCATTGTTTGTGCGATTGCGCTTGTTTTCTTATTACTTGCTTTGGGCAAGATTGATCTAAACTACTTAATATAATGTTAATAAAATATTTGAATGCGTTCGTCCGTGCCAGTTAGCTATACTAACTAAATGAATTAATTTTTTAACATTAAAATCGGAATATATTCGGGTTGAAAATACCTTGAAATGAGGAATTTCAGATTTGATTGAAATATTTAAAAGTAAACTAAGATGATCTGCTACAACAGGATCTACCACTTTACAGCTATAACTTTTACTACTTAGGTTAGTAGCTACGTAGTCAATACAACTTGAAGATGTATGACCCAGTACATTTGTGAAAATTCTAGTTGGTTGATTATTAGGCAAACTGAGTTGAAAAGAATTAAAAACATTTATTAATGCCTTTTTTTGAGTTGACTCTTTTAAATAATCAATATTTATATCGCCACATATTAATATATTGTTTTGTTTTGAATAAAGACGATTTAAGACATAATAAAGTTTATCGTTAAAAATGTCTACGTCGCCAGTCTGTGATCTGTAGACAGTAATAATTTTTAATTTAAAATTTGTAATTGATATAGTTATTCCACATACCTCAAAATGCTTTTCCATTGAAAAATTATCTAAAAATGCTATTGTTTCATGTTTTAAATGTTCTTTTACATAGATTGCAACACCACCGTGTATATAATATTTACGAGAGAAATGAGTTTAAATCCTGGCAAGATAAAATGTTGCAACTCATTTAATAAAGCAAAATGTTCTGTAACACACAATATATCAATGTTTTCAGTTGCAAAAACTTCTACAATATGTATTTTATTTTTTATTGATTGCACATTTATATTTGCAATATTTAATGTATTGTTTATATTTCTGGCTTCTTCTTCAGCCAATGCAGAAAAGGGTTAATGCAAACACCCATTGGCCACACCGATTCTTCTTTTAACGCTTCTAAATTATTCATCGGGACTGATATCTTGCATGATGAATATTCACGCGGAAATTTTGATGCCATCTTTTCACATCTCACATATTTGAATGATTTACTATTTAAGTATTTGATCAGATCATCTGCCGTGACATCTGGATGGAGGCGTGAAGCATGAACATGCGCCATCTTTGTGACACCTTTTATAGTAGTATCAACTTCGTTACCATGTATTGTAGGTAGATTTCTTCTTGTATTATTTCTTGTCTTTTTGTACTGCACTGTTTAATAACAAAAATAGTAGGAATACAAAAGAGCGTAGAAATGTGCAGGCAAAATTTATATAAAAGAATTGAAGAAAATGATGTAGAACAAAAAATGGCCGAAGTTGAAATTATAATTGCAGATGGAACAATAAAAAAAAGGTTTTTACAAACTCAAAAATCATTTGCAAAAAGCAAATGGCAGAGCACAAAATGCACGCAGAAAAAAAGAGAAGCTAGAAAAATACTCCAAAATTGAAAAAATGACAAGGCGACTAAACAAGAATATCAGAGTGCTCAAAAGGTATACAAGAATAAATTTAAAGAATTTAAGACTATATATATATATATGGGTAATTCCATTACTTTTCGACCAATTTGAAAAAGTCGACCTCTTTGATTTTGCTCAAATTTTCAGGGATCAAAATATAGATGAAAAAAATGATATTTCCAAAATTTTGGACCTTAGAATATTGCCTGTTCAAAATGACACACATTTGAAGGTCAGAAATTTTACAATAAAACGTCATTTTTAGCTTAATTTGTATCTCAATTTTTGGGCTTCTGGAAAATGATAGAAAGGTCTACGATAGCTTAAATTATTCCTTATTACATGTATTTTAAAACCCATATTATTATGTTTAATATCGTCGCAGTCATTTTGATATATTAAGCTTTAAACATTATTCCAAAAAAAACCGTAAATTTAGGAAAATCGCAAAACTTTGCTTTCTTTAAACCGTTCTAACTTTGTCAAATCTTAGCAAAATTTGATTTGCAAGGTCTAGATTTTCTCGTGGTTAATCTCTTTTTGAAGTGATCACACAATACTTATAGAATCAATACGTATACACCATTATTTTGATGCAGGAAGTTGCACATGTTTTTGCGATCTTCAAAACTAGTAATTTTCAGGTCCCGAAAAAGCGCTGTCACCCTATGTCGATTTTAGTCAAAATTTCAGTAAATACTCTTTAGAGCACAAGAAAAAAGGTTATTCATATGAGAAATGGTATATTGGGCATTATCAAGAAATTTTTAATATTCAAAAATTGTCAAAATCGGCAAACCGCACATTTTTGTATCTCAATTTTTAGGCCTCTGGAAAAAGATAAGAAGGTCTACGTTGGCTTAAAATATTCCTTATTGCATGTACTTTAAAACACATATTCGTATATTTAATGTTGGGGCAGTCATTTTGATATATCAAGCTTTAACCATTAATTAAAAAAAAACGTAAATTTTGAAAAATTGCTAAATTATGCTTTGTCAAATCTTAAAAAAAATTGATCCACAAAGTCTAGATTTCTTTGTGTTCAATCTTTCTTTAAAGTTATTACACTAGACTTATAGAATCAATTTATATTCACCACTCTTTTGATGCAAGAAGTTGCACATGTTTTCGCTATTTTCAATACTTGTAATTTTCAGGTCCCGAAAAAACGCTGTCACCCTATGTCGATTTTAGTCAAAATTTCAGTAAATACTCTTCAGACTACAAGAAAAAAGATTATTTATATAAAAAAAGGTATATTGGGTATTATCAAGAAGCCATTAAGAAAATGCAAGTCGTTGTGCTACGTCGCCTGATTGTAGGTGTTTTACTTTTGATAATAATATGGGTAAACATTTTCACTAAAAAACGCGCCAAAAAAGTTGTTTTCAGTCAGGAAATCTCAATTGCTAGGGCATTACCATTACAGAGTCCGTAAACAAAAATGATATTTGCGTATTCTCTATGTTGAACAGCATTTTTATCAAATTTCACTAACCGAACCAAAGAAAACTGTTTTAACAAGTATCAAAAGCTTGCATTAATGCACACTTGTTAAAGTAATGTTGTTTTGTTTGTGTTTTTTTGCTAAATAAAAAGGTTTTTAAATATTTTGTATTTGTTGACTATCTCCAAAACAAAGCAAGAAAGACAAAAAGTGATTTAAATTTTCTGAATTTTGACGATTTTTGAATATAAAAAAATTCTTGATAATGCCCAATATACCATTTTTCATATAAATAACCTTTTATTTGTGGTCTGAAAAGTAATTACTGAAATTTTGACTGAAATCGACATAAGGTGAGGGCGGTTTTTCGAGACCTAAAAATTACAAGTTTTGAAGATCGCAAAAACATGTGCAACTTTATGCATCAAATTAGTGGTGAATATGTATAGATTTTATAAGTCTTATGTAATCATTTTAAAGAAAGATTGAACACACAGAAATATGGACCTCGTGGATCAAATTTATTTAAAATTTAACAAAGTTAGAACGGTTTAAACAAAGCATAATTCTGCAGTTTTGCTTAATTTACGGTTTTTTTTGGAATAATGTTTGAAGCTTGATGTATCAAAATGACTGCCCTAACATTAAATAGACAAATATGGGTTTTAAAGTACATGTAATAAGGAATATTTTGTGCCATCGTGGACCTTCTTATCTTTTTTTAAAGGCCCAAAAACTAATATACAAAAATGTGCGGTTTGCCAATTTTGCCAATTTTTGAATATTAAAAAATTCTTGATAATGCCCGATATACCATTTCACATATAGATACCCTTTTTTTTTGTGCTCCAAAGAGTATTTACTGAAATTTTGACTAAAATCAACATAGAGTGACAGCGCTTTTTTGGGACCTGAAAATTACAAGTTTTGAAGATCGCGAAAATATGTGCAACTTCCTGCATCAAAATAGTGGTGTATACGTATTGATTCTATAAGTCTTGTGTGATCACTTTGAAAATAGATTAAACACAAAGAAATCTAGACCTTGTGGATTAAATTTTGTAAAGATTTGACAAAGTTAGAACGGTTTAAAGAAAGCAAAGTTTTGCAATTCTGCTAAATTTACGGGTTTTTTTGGAATAATGTTTGAAGCTTAATATATCAAAATGACTGCCACAATATTAAACATAAAAATATGGGTTTTAAAGTACATGTATTAAGAAATAATTTGAGACATCGTGGACCTTTTTATCTTTTTTCAGAAGCCCAAAAATTGAGATTTAAAATAAGCTAAAAAAGACGTATTATTGTAAAATTTCTGACCTTCAAATGTGTGTCATTTTGAACAGGCATTATTCAAAGATCCAAAATTTTGGGAATCTCATTTTTTTCATCTATATTTTAATTCCTGAAAATTTGAGCAAAATCAAAGAGGTCGACTTTTTCAAATTGGTCGAAAAGTAATGAAATTACCCATATATATATATATATATACAGGGTCTCCGGAAAATACGTGTACAACGTTTGACGACAGACTCCTGACGTCAAAATAGGTCGATCTAAGCCGACTTAGTTATATCCAAAATTGTCTCGTTTAGCCGGTAGAGGGCGTCAAAAATTTGTAAATATTAAAAAGAAATTACCTGTAACAATAATTTTTTAAGTGACCTTGTTGCTATGGCGTTTAATAATTTGACAATTATTGACAAATTGTCACCAGTCTATGAAATTTACTTAAGTATACGATCAACATTCTTGAATTACAAGTTCATTTTACCATTAAAAATGGAAAATTATACAAACTCTCAGAAAGTTGACATGCTCCTGGTATACGGGTTTTGTCAAGGAAATGCTCGTCAGAGTGTTAGGGTTTACATGGAGAGGTTTCCTAACCGTCGAATACCAAACCACTAAACATTTGCCAATATTGAGCGTCATCTTCGGGAAACGGGCAGTTTTGAGAAAAAGTTTGAAGGCAGGGGTCGTATGCGAACAACTCGAACTGTGGAAACAGAAGAGATGATTCTGGAAAGAGTTGAAGAAGATCCAAGTACCAGTACCCGTCTCTTAGAACGTGAGTTAAATGTTCCTAAAACGATTGTCAATGAGGTTTTAAGAGAACAGTTGTTACATCCTTACCACATACAAAAAGTCCAGGAACTTTTACCGACTGATCCCCCCATGCGGCTTACATTTTGTCAATTTATTAGAAACAAAAGAATCCTTGTTCCAAATTTTTGTAGAAAAATTATGTTTACTGACGAGGCATGCTTTACAAGATCTGGGGTAACCAATCTGCACAACAAACATATTTATTCCGATGAAAATCCACATGCCATTAAAGTTGCACATCATCAGCATCAATTTAAAATTAATATTTGGGCAGGTATTATTGATCACTACCTTATTGGTCCCATTGTTATTCCAGACAGGTTAGATGGAAATATTTATTTAAATTTTTTGCAAGACACATTACCAATTCTTCTGGAGAATTTGCCCCTTTTACTTCGGATTGAAATGTGGTATATGCATGATGGTGCCCCGCCCCATTTTTCCGTTGCCGTTCGGCAATACTTACATCATCAATATCCCAACCGATGGATTGGAAGAGGCAATGATGCACCAGTAAAATGGCCACCACGTTCTCCTGAGTTAAATATGTGTGACTTCTTTTTGTGGGGCGCTATTAAAACATAAGTTTACAAGACTCCGGTAAACACACGCGATGATTTATTGCAGCGGATTTTAAATGCAAGCAACCATTTTAATAATCCCGAGACATTAGATAGGGTCCAATATCATTTTTTAAAGAGTGTTAATAAGTGTATTTAGCAAGATGGCGGTCATTTTACACATTTGCTTAAGTAATGTTTTTGTTTTACTTAGTTTCTTAGAATAGATACTTTCAACTTTGTTATACTTTTGTTTTTTTGGCGCCCTCTACCGGATAAACGAGACAATTTTGGATATAACTAAGTCGGCTTAGATCGACCTATTTTGACGTCAGGAGTCTGTCGTCAAACGTTGTACACGTATTTTCCGGACACCTTGTATATATATAAAAAAAAGAAAAAATAGAGACTAAAGAAATACGTTTGGAAGAAAAAGCATAAAATACATAAACAAAGAAAAAAAAAACAGAAAACAAAAAACAAACAAATTTTGATGGAAGACAGAAGGATACACCTCTTAACACTGTATGAAAGATTATACAAAAAAACCGATAGACAGCCAATGACAACACAAAAACTGAAACAAGATGTAGATGAAATAACAAAAAAAATTATTTGGAAGCAAATTAAAAGACTAAAAAAAAACTGTCAGTTGTCGATTGAATACAAAATAAAGTACGGAAGATTTTATCAGCATTTTTCAGACTTTTGTATCTAATTTATGTTATCTACTACTTATTCTATGTTATAAAAAAGACTGAATTAGATAATAAATGAAATATGAAAAAGAAAAGGGTTTCCTAGTCAGTGGAGAGTAGGTTTTGTATGTCCGATAAACAAAAAAGAAATAAAGACCTGGGAAATGGGATTTTGCTAGACGGACAGGCCGGGTTTTAAAAAAATAGAGACCATGAATAATGTATACATACTACACTATATAGTAAAAAATGAAATTTCAAAAAAAGGAAAGTTGTATGCGTTATTTTTGGACCTAAAAGCGGCATTTGACAGTGTGAGTAGAAAAAAATTGTGGATGTATTTGAGAAAAATAGCACCTAGTAAAAAGAATTAAAGAAGTATACGTAGAAACAGTTAGCAGGGTCTGTATGAATGAAAAAATAAGTGATAAGTTTTGGACTACAAAAGGTGTGAGATAAGAATGCTCATTCAGCTCTAGTTTATTTGCGGCATGCATTGCAGATGTAGAAAAAATGCAATGTAAGCTCAGACGGGTGGTAGTGAACAGAGAGAAAGTGTGGTTGCTGGCTTATGCAGATTGTACATAGCAAAGCAAGCAAATGAAATGAACAAAATGATTATATGCCTGGATAAGTATTTTTGAAAAAAATTGTTAGAAGTAAATGTAAATATAATGACTTTTAGAAAGGGGGGAAGAAGACATAGAGTAGAAAGATGGAAGTGGGATGAAAACAAAATTGAAGAAGTAAAAACATTTAAATACTTAGGATATGTTTTTTGTACAACAATTAATGAAAATGAACACATAAAAATATGACAAAAAACGAAAATAAGTTTGTGGAATTGGTGAAAAAAAATTTGAATGTATGAGAATAAAAGGAATGATGTTTGATAGTTTAGTAAAATGTATGTTATTGTACAGAGCAAAAACTTGGTGATGGAAAGAGCATGAAAAGTTAGAGACTATTCAAACAAAATACTGGAAATGGGTATTAGTGGTAAACAAAAAGATCTCAGTATACATTGTAACGGAAAAAGTTAAAACAGATAAATTAAAAGTAGAAGCAGGAAAACGTGCAATGAGGTATGAAGAGTAAGAGAAAAAAATGAATGTCAAATATTACAAGAAAAAAATGAAAGAAAAATTTGAAATAAATGGGAACATACAGAGAAAAATATTTGAACAGGAAAAGATATGCTAGTGAGGAAGTAGAAAGATTCAGAATAGATAGAAGTATGTGGAAAAAAATTATGATGAAAGATAGAGATATACAAGTGCAAGAGCAAAAAACACGGATAAATAAATCTAGGTACAATTTAAATTATGAACACGTTATAATGGATGTACTACTAAAATATCTAGAAAATGTAAATGATGGAAATGGATTTAGATGTGGTAATGAGGAGAAAGTGTGCAAATTTTTAGATGAAAGAGGAAAGGAAAGTGTGTAGGATGTGTGGAAAAGTTAGAGAAAGCATGCTAAAAGAACCTTCTCAGAAACGGCTTTATGCATACAATTTTGTTTTGTTGTTATAATGTTTTTGTCAAACTATTCTAGATTTGGCAGTAGTTTGAGGTGAGCTGGTTATTGCTTTTGCGGATTTTCACACAGAGCCTGCGGCACGCATGCTGTCCCCGGCTCTCTCTTTCTCTATAGTATTTACCTTTGTCTGTCTCTTTTGCCTATTTGTATCTTTTCTGCAAAAACATCCAGCTCTGCATTCTTTTTTTTCTCTAATCCGTATGTTATTTATTTAACTATATTGTTTGTCATCAGATATTTTCTTAGTTTACTTTTGTTTACTTTTTCTTCATCATATCATCTCACCTTCATGAATAGTTTATGCAGTTCTATTAGTTGTATTCCTTTTGGCTGCCTTAGATTTATTAGTTTTACCTCCAGTAATATCACATCTGAGATTACTTTTTTGTGTTCTCTTGTTGCCAACTATATTCTAACCATCTTAAAAGTTGCGTTATTTGTCAACCTCAAGATAGCGTATCTACTATTTGGTATTTGCAATTTTGTTTGGTATCGTAAATGTTTTTCTGTTTTCTTTTATTTTTTGATATGTATAATTGTTTTCTTTTTGATCTTTTTTCCTGTTTTTCTGTTTTTATTTTACGTCTCTTGTTTCTCTCTTTTCTCCTCTATGGGTTTTATTTTGTGTTTGTTTTTTTTCTCTATATTCTATTATTGTTAAACTCTTCTATTTTTTTCTTTTTTTTGCAATGTTTCTTAGCGCTCTTTTAGACATTTTTTAATGTATGTTGTTTTATCCACTTTGTTTTTCAGTATTTTCTAGTTTTTTCTTCTTCCTCTTTCTTCTACTATACTGGAATACTGCATTATTGCGTGTTTCTTTCTGACAGAATATACATTTTTTATCATCTTTTTTTTTTGTAAGAACTTTGCAAAGGTTTGGTCAGTATTTGTGTTGTATAATAGCACGTCTCGGGTTTGTTCTCTACCCACTTTTTTATCTTTTTATTTTCCCTTTTCTTCTCTATTTTGCTGTTTATGCCATCTTTCTATCGTCTTCTCTCTTGTTCTTAACTTTGCATCTTTTTTACTGTTTTTTTTTAGTATCTATATTTTTTCTTTCCACCATCAAATCCGAGGGCTGTGTTACCGCAATCACCTTTACTGCTTTCTGTGACACCAATCTGTAAGCCCTGCCGATCTTTAACGAGCTGGCTCTTGTAGCTCTTTTTATTTCATTCTTGTTTTTTTGTGTTTATGGCTTTTTTCTATGTTTGTTAGGCGTATAACAATTTGCTTCTTCTTGCTGTTGTTATTAGCCTTTTGGCTTCTTCTTCTGGATCTCCGTTGATTGGCATGATTCATGACCGCTTCTTTAACTTGTTCATTCCAGCCTTTTGTTTCAAGTCTTACTCCAAAGTATTTAATGTTTTCCTTATAGTTATCACTTAATCTATTTGTATCTTACTTGTTCCTCTATTAGTCTTCCATGCTGTCTTTATTTTTCATTTATAACTATATTATATCTATTGCTAGTCTTTCTGTTATTCTACGTTTCTAACTGCTAGTGCTATGTCGTCCGCAAATGCCGTTATTGTCACGCCCCGGCAACCTCATTCAAAGTGAGTAATTATAAACAATGTTTCATAGTTTTAGTCATAGTGCTGAGCTATATAGTACTTCTTTGGTAAGTTTGAATCTTCTTTTCTTGTTCACTAGGTTTCTACCTTGTAAGTAGGTCCATATGATCTTGATCGTTTTTCTGTTCAGTTTTTTTTTTATTGCCGCCTCTATATTTGCTTCCCATAACACGCTTAAAGCGTTAAAAGTGTTCTGTATGTACAACGCTATCATTACACAGTGATGTTTTTTCTTCTGCGTTTTGCTGTTTGTATTTTTTGCTATTGCTTTCACTTTTTTTATAGTTTTTTATTCTTCTTGGGTAAATCCGTATTGTTTTTTTTCCCATCCTTATTTTTTTTCTATTTCTTGTTTTCTTCTTCGTACAATGACTTTCCATTATTTTAGCTAGTGTGTTTATTTAGCATATTGGCCTATATGACGTTGCTTTTCTTACTTATTTCTTTTTCTCAACCAGTATTACGGTGGCCTCTTTCCAACATTCTGGAAAAGTTTTTTCTTTCAAGCATCTGCTGATTATTTGAGTTATTTCTACCTCGTTCTAGTCTAGACCTGCTTTAACAATCTCTGTTGTTATTTTTCTTCCACTGTTGTCATAACTGTTTTTTTTTTCTATTTTTTTTCTTCTTTTTCTTTTTTGTCTGGTTCTTTTACCAGTTTCTTAATTATGAATTCTTTCTATTGTTTTTTTTTCTTTTCCATTCAATTTATTCATTATTATTTTCTACGGTTTTCCTTAAGGATTCTATCTTTTTTTTTTCAACATCTTCTTTTGATATCCCTAATTACTTTTTTTAAAAATTTTCTATCGTTTTTAGTTCTTTCTCCGTTTTTTCTTAAAGTCCTCTTGTATTCTTTTTATCTCGGTGATTTTGCTTTAAAATCTCTTTCTACTATGATTTTTTTGCTTTTCTGTTTTCTTAAACTACTTTCTAATTTTTCTATCCACTCCGATAGTATTCCAGTCCGAAGTTTGGACTAGAGAAAGAAACTATATAAGAAGTCATCAAGCGAAAACAGCTTGTATGGTTCGGACATGTCAACAGGATGCACGACGAACGTATTTCAAGGATGCTGTTTTACTGGACACCACAAGGTAGAAGAAAAAGAGGGCGCCCTAGAAAAACATGGATCACCGATATTCGAAGATCACTAAGTAAAAGAAATATCCAAGAAGAACTGTGGATGGATAGGAGGCAATGGCAAAGAGAAATCGGAAGGCGACGACAGACGCTTTAAATATATAGTTTGGACTGACATAACAGCTGTATGTGTTTTCCATCTTTCCACTTTGTCACTACACTTTCTCCTAGCTAACATACTCGCATCATTTGCTATGCAGATGTAGCTAAGTTGCTTAGTTCTCTAACCATTAGCGGTAAGGGGATCCGGCTGTTTTTTTTTACAGTTTATTTTTTTACTTAAGATATTGTAAGCAGTTTTAAGTCTAATGAACATCTCTGTGTTTTTTTTTACATTCTGGTCTGCTTTAATGTTATCTTCAATATCTTGATCTTTTAGTATCCAGATCAGGCGTAGTCTGTAGTTTGCTCATGCTTTCAAACTGGTTAATCAGCCCATTATTAGTTTGAATTTTATTATTGACAAGCATATTACTTGTAGTGCCGCTTGGTATTATTGTGCAGGTTTTGGAAGGGTTTTCTGCAAAAGGCAAATTAAGCTCCAGATAGATTCATAAAATCTAAATCCAAATACCACTTTTTGTAACCAAGGGAGCAAAAACACTAAAACCTTTAGAAGCATAACATAATACTAATAAACACTGTGACAAACTCCTCTCTCTAACCGTGTCCCAGAACAATTCACAAACCAATTCGACCATTCGCCAAAATTCCTTTGGTTCTAAAAATTACCATCACCAACAAACAAGATATTAAAGCCCAAAAAGCAGCGATTAGCTTGAGACAGAATTGGGCTACCTACGGTCAACTTATGATGTCGCTTCCAAGCAATACCAATTTAGTATGACTGTAAAAACTAAACAAATGCCTTAGCAACAATTACTTCTGGCAAAAATATAGTCATTATTCTTCTGTCGATCCAATTGCCTTACGTTAGCAGTAGCCAGGTCTCGCTCAACAAGACACGTCCAGAGAACAGTCAAAGAGAAGAAGAAAGAAGCTCTAAAAAGCATTGCAGTTCCTACTACTTCTCGTAGCCACGTGCTACCTAAGAATGAAGCAAGCCAACTAAGCCGGGCCAGCAATCTAGCAAAGAAACTTTGCAAAATATATTATTTGCAAAAGTCGGAGACCAGCAATGAGAAGACGGGAAGTAATCAAGACCGACAGCTACAACGCAGCACCAAAAAGAAGAACTCCGGGTATAGCTGCTAGAGTAAAGAAATCCTAACAAAAGATGTCAACATTAAGACCACTTAGAAGGACGTGCTACCTGCTAATAGAATATCACCACTGCAAATAGATGAATTCATTTTAAAGCCACCAAGCCCCGAAACCGATGTAACTAGAACTCCTTTCTCACAAGAGCTCCGTAAAGAATTGGACCACCGTAGCCACCTCAAAGAAAATACGGATTTAGAAACAGTCTCTTTTTAGGAGCCATAAAAGCAAACTTAAGCAACAATTGCAACGTAAACAAAAAAAAAATATTTAAAAACACAAAGTTTTACATTTAACCTTGATAATGACTATGATGTGCATGCGTTCAGTGATGGTATACCTACCGCCACTGGAGTTGGACGGATACTTGGTTAAACTTAGTGCCAACTTAACGTAATTCTTCCACAAAAACTTAAATTGCACTTAAGGATTCTTGAATTGAAGTTGAGCCGACCAGAGACATCATCTTGTCTGGATCAGGTAAAGGTGGAGAACTATATAGTTTGTTTAGTCTTTTGCTAAGATATTTTTGATTGGAAACAAAAGAAATTTACGACAAAGTTATAATGTTTTTGACAAATCTTTATATATACTATAATTACAATTACTACTTATCCAATGTCAACCATTTTAATGTAATTTGTAATTTTTATTAATCCGGTTTGAAGGACCATAAATAAATTTTATTTTCTGTTTTTAGTTGGTACAACTTTTTTATGTGTTTAAATTGTACAATATTCATTCTTTTCTAAGAAATTTTTGATTGAAAACAAAACAAATCTGCGACGAAGCTACAATATTTTTGTCAAACGTTTACGTATAATATGTTTACAATTACTACTTATTTAATATTAACCGCCTTAATGCAATATGTAATTTTTGTTAATCCGATTCGAAGGACCAAAAATGAATCTTGTTTTTTGTTGTAATTGCTACTATTGCTATTTATTCCAGTACACTAACAACTTAATGTGTTTTTTACATTTTTATTTGATTAACTGTACTGAATGTAAAAAAGATTCTTAAAATATGCATTAAAATGCAATTGTAAACTTAGTTTTGTTTTCGGTATTAGTTTGAATAATATTGCGTTTACTTATTCCGCAATTTAATCAATATTTTAAAAGTTGCAACAGATAAAAATAGTAAGATGTTTTTTATTCTATCTTATTAATAGCAATTTTAAATCGCGTCACTTTTCAAGAGGTAATGCATTATTTATAACATTCTCTGTCGATTATTTTTATGGGTATAGCGCCCACTCGCCTCTTGTTTATCAATTATGAACGCTTTAAACTGAGTTGACGGTTCTATTTCTAAAATAAATCACGCAAATACTAAAATACAAATGAAATTATATATTTAATTTAGTAAAATATTTGTAGATTATAGACAATTTGCAAGCATGCTTTTTTAGTTCGAAAGAGTATTATTTCATTTAATTAATTTGATAAAAATTTACATATTAATTTCTATATGCAGGTAAAATAATTTGTTCAATCTGCATGCACATTAGAAATTAATCGATACATTACTGACAGTTATTATATTAAGTTGCACAACTCTTAAATGAAAAAAATGAAGTATTGAGGCCAATGCATTTTAATGAATTCTGAAAACACAACTTTTATCAGCAGCCAGATAAATAACGCTTCGTTCAAAGCCAATTCAAATGAAACCTGCTGCATTTGACACATCCAGTTCATTGAATTTATTAATGGATTATTTATTTCAATGCGGTATATATATATTTTGCTCGCCAGGCTATTTCACCCAATGATAAAATAGAAATGTAACGGGGCAGGTGGTGCCAATTAACAATGCGCTAGTTTCAACTTGTCTCTAAAAATGGCAATTTATTGTTACCTGCTTTCGCACCTGGATAAATACCTTTCAAGAAAAAAAAGCAAAGTTTTTTCAAGTGGAAATTAATCATGATTGCTGGTTAAATTGTACAACTAAGGGTTGCTTACCTGATGATGCTATTGTGAAATGAGAGATAATATCTTTTTTTTTGTTGTAACATGTTGGAATTGTGGGTCAATAAGGGCAACGACCTAATGTTATCTTATCGCATCGTTGAGTGTTTTAAAATTCATATTGTGATAGCCGATGTTTTCTTACATGCTACGTTTATAGTTTTTTTTTGCATAATATGTAGATATCGAGTTTGTTAAACTAACTGTTAGATTGCACATGAAATATTTACAAATATTATTAAGTAAACATTACGATTTTAAAATAAAACGTACTACATATTCATCAGATACAATTTTGATAGTAGAAAAGTTTTCAAATAATATAAATGTTATGCAAATTGTATATGTTTGAGGATTGCGACACATGATGATGCTTTAAGATATGGATTTTGCTATTTTTGATATTTTATTAATAGAATTTTAAACTTTTTAACAGTTTTTGGCCGGATTTTTGTGTTTTCTGACAATAAAATATTTTTGATTGTTTATTAATAGAATTTTGCATTTTTTAACTGTTTTTGGCCGAATTTTGGTTTTTCTGACATAGTTTTAATATTTAATGACCAAATTTTGAAATTTTATGGCTGGATTTGGTATTTTTTGACAATATTTTGATATTTCAACGCTTTTTACATTTTTTTGATTGCAGGACAGTAGTTTTAACTTTAGTTCCTGCCTACCTACCCAGATGTTTGTGATTCAATTTTTTGCTCACCAACATTTGGGTGGATAGTTGGGGCACTCAGTTTATTGGTTGTGGCACTGCAGTTTCAACTTTGGTTCCCGCCCGCCTACCCAAGTGTTTGTGATCCTATTTTTTAGTAACCAACACTTGGGCGGTTTAGTTCTTGCTCACTTGCTAAAATGATTGTAATTCAGTTTATTTTTTTTTAAATATTTTTTTTTATTTTTTTTTTATTTTTACCTACCTACCATTGATTACGGAACAATGGTTTTAACTTTAGTTTTTGCCCGCCCACGAAAGTGTTTGTGATCTAGTTTCTTAGACACCAACACATGGGCGGGTTATTTCCTGCTCACTTGCCAAAGTGATTGTAATTTAATTTCTTGATTAGATACAGTTGAGTGGGTGGATCACTCAGTTCATTGATTGCAGAACAATAGTTTTAACTTTAGTTTTTGCCCGCCCACCCAAGTGTTTGTAATCCAGTTTCTTAGTCACCAACACTTGGGCGGTTATTTCTTGCCCACTCGCCAAAGTGATTGTAATTCAATTTCTTGATTAGAAACAGTTGGGTGGGTGGGTCACTCAGTTCATTGATCGCAGAACAATAGTTTTACCTTTAGTTTTTGCCTGCTCACCCAAGTGTTTGTAATCCAGTTTCTTAGTCACCAACACTTGGGCGGTTATTTCTTGCCAACTCGCCAAAGTGATTGTAATTCAATTTCTTGATAAGAAAAATTTGGGTGGGTAGGTGGGCTACACAGATTATTGATCGCAGGACAGTGGTTTTAACTTTAGTTTCCGTCCGCCTACTCAAGTGTTTGTGATCCAGATTCTTAGTCACTAACACTTCGGTGGTTATTTCCTTTCCACTCGCTAAAGTGATTGTAATTCAATTTTTTGATTAGAAACAGTTGGGTGGAAGGGTGGGTCACACAGTTTATTTATTGCGGGACAGTGGTTTTAACTTTAGTTCCCGCCCACCCACCCAAGTGTTTGTGATCCAGTTTTTTGATTACAAACACTTGGGTGGAGTCCAACGTTTTATTCTTAATTTATAAACTGTACATTAGACATTGTTACCAATACACCTCAATACCATTAGTGCCAACTGTGTAAAATTAATTAAAATTTAACCTCAAATTATTCAACTTTTTTGATCCACAAAATTTTGGAAATTGGTGTAATTTGGTTTTAATATACTTTGAAACTAGTAGTATTAAATGCGTCAAATTTATTGAAATATTCAATTTTTGCATAAATTCAAATTATTTAACTTCAGTTAACTGAATTAAACTTTAATGGAGATAATTAAAAAAAAACTCATAACTTTTGAACGCTTTATTGAAACATGATGTAATTTAATACTAATATACCTTAACACTATTAGTACCAACTATGCAAAATTAGTTAAAATTAATACGCCCAATTTTGCATAACCTCAAAATGTTTAGCTTCACTTAGTAGAATCAAGCCTCAAAGGAGATAATAAAAAAGTCATAATTTCTAAATGCTTTATTGGACCTTGATGTAATTTTGTAACATTACACCTTAGTACAATTAGTATCAACTGTGTAAATGTAATCAAATTTTATACACCCAATTTTGCTTAACTTTGAATTATTCTACTTCAATTAAGTGAATTCTGCTACGAAGGAAATAACAAACAAAATCATAATTCCTAAATGCTTTATTGGAAATTAATGTAAATTGGTACCAATACACTTCAAGATCATTAGTAATAACTGTGTGAAATTAATCAAATTTTCTACGCTCAATTTTACATAACTTCAAATTATTCAACTTAAATTAACTAAATTCTGCCACAAAAGAGATAATAAAAGAAATCATAATTTCTAAACGATTCATTTGAAATTAGTGCAATTTGGTACTAATACACCTTAACACTATTAGTACCAACTGTGTAAAATTAATTAAAATTTGTGCTCCCATTTTTGCATATCCTCAAAATGTTGATCGTCAGTTAACTGAACAAGTCACAAAGCAGATAATATAAAAACTTGAGGTTATGTTAAATTGAGCGTATTGATTTTGATCATTTTTATACAGTTGGTGCTAATAATAATGGAGTATATTAGTATCAAATTGCATCAATTTTCAATATAAGGTTAGTGAGTTATATTTGTTTTAGTAATGATGTAAATGTGAGTGTAACGATCAATTAATTTGAGGTTATGTCAAATTGAGCGTTAGGATTTTTATGATTTTTTAACAATTGATAGTAATTAAAATAAAGTATATTAGTAGTAAATTGTATTAATTTTCTATGTGTTATAATTGTTTTAGTTTTGAAATAAGTGTAACAATTGTGTTAGCTGAGATAAATTAATTGAAGGAAATAAGAAAATTAGCGTATCGATTTGAATATTTTTTACACAATTGGTACTAATGATAATGGAGTATATTTGTACAAAATTGTATCAATTTTTAATGATTTCTTAAGAAGTTATGTTTGTTTTAATAATGAGGTAAGTAGATGAGTTGAGTTAGCTCACATCAATTAATTTGAGGTTTTGTCAAATTGAGCGTATCAATTTGTATAAATTTTATACAGTTGGTGCCAATAGCAATGAAGTATATTGTTATCAATTTGCATCAATATTCAATACACCGTTTAAGATTTATGAACTTTAATTTATCTAATAAGTCTCTTCTTTGAATTCCATAAAGTCAATAAAATTGAGGTTATGTAAAGCTATGCGTATTGATTCTTATTAATTTATTTATACAGTTGATATTAATGATTTTGAAGCATATTGGTACTAAATTGCACTAATATGCAATGCACGGTTTGAGATTTATGAATTTTTAATTTATTTGGTTTGCGTCTAAATATATTTAGTGTGAAGCTTAGCTATTTTTTTTTAAATCATTATTATGCTTGAAACTTATTTTTGCGCATAATCAAAATTAATTAAATTGGTTTGTAAATTGGCTATATTTGTTTTTTGCCGGATTTTAGTTCTTTACATACACATTCATAAGTTTTGCACTTTTTAATAGTTTATAATAAGAAAAAATTTTGTACGCCTTTTTCCAAAACCGTGAGGGCGTTCTTCTTAATATTTTTGACCAAAAATCTTAGCTAGTCGCGTAGCTAAGACTTTGGGGCAATTGGGAAAACTTTGCTGCTATTTTCAATTACTTATTTGTGTGAAACTGTCAAAAAAGCCATTTTTTTGCAAAATTTATTAAAGATTTACGAGGTTTGTGTTAGTTTATATCATTCTAGTTTAAAGTTTTAAAGTAAAATAAGAAAAACTGCCAAACAATTGCATTTTTGGTGCAAAATTTTTTTAGTTTGGACGTTGGCCTGGATTTGTGAAAACTCAGTCACGTTTGCATTTGGGTTGTGCGTGAGTGTTCTTGTTTTTTGTGGGGTTGGCCTGAAAAGATTGGATGACGACGTTGGCAGCGCCATTTTGGGTAACCGAGCTTAACAGGGATTTTTTGTTGAGGTGGGAGTTTTGATGCTTTTCAGAGATTTCTGTTTCTTTTAATTTGTTGTTTCTTGAACGTTTGTCAAAAGAACGCTGGCCCTGGTGTCGGCCGATCAGAATAGTTCAGTCGGAAACAGACAGGTTTTTGTGTTTTTCTGGGTCTTGTTTGCAGTATTCTTTTCTCGGTTTGCTGTAAACAGTTGGAGTTAACAGTATTGGGGTTGACTTTGCTTGATCGGAAATGGTTTTGCGTTATCAGTTTTATTCTCCAGGTTCTGTTTGTCCCTTAAGTTGCCTAGAATGTTGTCAAATAGTGCCTGCATAGGTCTTGGCTTCTGCTGGCTGGGAGTTTCCTCAATTCCTTTGCAAGTGTTTTTGGGTTGGATATCTTTCATTTTCTTCTTGTCTTTGGTTGACTTAATTGTTTAAAGGTAAATCTGACTTTGGAATTTAGCCCCTATTGTCACCTGGGGTTTTGCTTTTTTTTTTGGATTTGTTTACAGCTTTCTTTAGTTTTTTGTCATCTTTGGCGTCTTTTATAGCTCTGTTCGTTTATTATGGGTAACTTTATAACTTTATACACATTGTTGCGTCTTGTGTTGCGGTTGGGAGCACGTATCAAAGCGATCGTGCCATGTACTCCTTGTTCATGTGCGGATGATAGTGAATTTGTCTCATTGCTGCGTGATTCAACAGAAATTCTTTTGCTGTTTTTTGTAATCTTTGAGCCTGGTACATACTGTTACCCAGCATGCTTTGTGGTGTTGGCGGGCCTGTTCCGTGTTTTTTTTTTGGGATGATAAAATCATGTAGTTTGGCTAGGTTATTCATCTTAATTTTCTCTGCCGTTTTTGCTAGTTTTCTTGGCGTGGAAAACCGTTCGGCTTTATTTGTTCTTGTGTGTATTGTAGCAGTTGTTTTTGGAAGGTTTGTACTATTAAAAACTTGCATGGTCCGGGCGAGTGCACTAACATTACGGCGCTTGGTTGACAAAGTATTTTTTTGCGGTTTTGTACGTCCTTTGGTAGATTTGCAGGCTTGCGGTCAGCGCAGATGGGAAAATCTTGTAGACTTTATTTTTTTTTAGTAGCCAAAATTTTTTATTAGTTTTCTGGACGTTTTTGCACAAAAGTACAAAAATTCTGAAAAAATTTCAAACAAGTTTTTGGAAAAGTTTTTTTTTGGGATGGTTTTCTAGTAGCAGGTAGAGTTTTGTAGGTGTAAAATCTTTGTTTTCTGAATGTCCATAATAGACACTAATTATATATTAAGCTAACGTCCCGAATTAATAAATGCCATAACTTTTTAATTTTTTTTGTTGGAGATGGGGTTTGAACCTGCGACAAATTATGCGCCTAGATTCAAGTTAGGAGCTTCTCCCAACTAAGCCACTTTCCAGTTTTTACGCACTCAACCACTGAAATGTTTATGAATTTTGTTTAAGGCACTTAGCGTTTAGCAGGTGAAATTGCGGTTTTGTTTGGGACCGTTCTCGTGGTTGATTTCTGGCCGTCTTTGGCGAATCATTCTGGCAGACTTTCTTTGTGGTGAGGGTTTTTACAGGTACTTTGTTATTGCTGCTTTGAAGTTGGGGCTCAGAGCGAGGGCTGCTGAGAAAATCGGTTAGAGTTTGCCCGAGAGTGTGGAACGCACTTGGAACGCCTTTTGAGAGGATCCTGTAATGGTAGAAAAGCTGTGAATTGAAGAAGTTTTTTTTTCTTTTTGGAACGCTTAACAATTTAGTTGGCTTATAAAGGTTTTGATTAGAATGCAAAAAACTGCCAGAAAGGTGCATTTTTGCAGCAATTTTAAGTTTTTTACTAAAACTAGTGTCAAAAAAAGGTAGTATTAATTTTAGATTTACGAATTCTATTTGGTTTATATAGATTAAGTTTAAAGTTTATAAGTAATTTTTTTTGTTTGTCACTCAATTTGGACGTCAAAACTAGATGCAAAATTTGTTGTAGGTTTACAAGGTTCAGTTGACTTATATAGGCTTAGTTTAAAGTTTTTGAGTAAAATGCAAACAACTGCAGAAAGATTGCATTTTTTTTTGGAAGTCAAATTCTATCTTAGCACACTAAAACTAGAATCAACAAATGTAGATTTTTTTGTAAGTTTACGATATTTAGTTGGCTTATAAAGGTTTGGTTTAGGTTTTTTAGTAAAATGCAAACAACGTTATATGTTTGTCACACTTGTTTGGACGTCGTATGTTCAAACAAGTGTGACACTTTAAAACCAGGGTCAAAAGATACAGAAGTTATTGTAAATTTACAAGGTTTAGTTGGCTTATATAATTTTAAGATAAAAGTTTTTGAGTAAAATGTAAAAAACTGCTAGAAAGTTACATTTTTGTTGCAATTTTATATTTGTCAATTTTATTCTGACGCCAAATTTTATTTATTTTTCAACTATTGTGCTTTTTGTGACCCGGATGTCTATCTATCTATCTATTTTTTGGGTGGGCGTTTAAGGAACGTTTTTGTATTTGGTTTTGCTGTTCAGGCTTCTTTTGTTTGTCTGCCATCGTCTACTTATGTAGATGCTACTTGTTGCTCTTTGATCTTGTCTAGTGCACAATGTCTGTCACAGAGTTACTCCACTATAAAATGTGTAATTTTTTGTTTACCAGTTTGAGCGTTTTGTAGTAATTAGTAACAAATTATAATAAATTTATTGAGCTTTTTCTCCTTAAAAGTTCTTCATGCCTCTTAAAATCTTTTAGAGTTTTTTCAAACGTTCTATGTCATTATACAATACTTCTTTAATCTCCTCATTGCTTTTCAAAAACTTTTCTTGTGCTTATCAAATTTTACTAAACAAAATTGATCAAGTTTTTGCAAAAAGCTTAAGATTGAAATTTTTTCCAAAAACTTTTAGAGATACTATAAACACCACTATGAGCTTCTGAAAGTTCAAGAAACTTTTTAAGGCATTTCTAAAATTTTAAAAAAGCTTATTAACTTTATCAAGAGATTTCAAAAAATTTCTCAAACATCCGTTTGAATTTTACAATAAATTCTAGCGCCCTTGAAAAGCTCCTCAAGCTTTTAAAAAACTTCTTAATCTTTCTAGATAGTACCATAATTTTTAAAAAAGATTTGGTTTTGTAAAGATTGCTTACATTTTTATATTAAAAAGGTTTTCAATTTCTTCAAAATCATTTAAAAGATTTTATTTGTTTAAAAAAAGGTTTTTTTATAAGCTTATTGGTTTTCTAAAAAGCTCTTTTAATTTTTAAAATCTTTATAGAATTTTTTGAAAGTTCTTGAAAAGTTTTTCAAGCTTTCTAAACAAATTTATAAAGTGTCTCGATCTATGTACGTTTAAGCTCTTTGAGTATTTTTAAAGCTCCAAAAACTTTTTGTAATTAGCAAATTTTAAATAGTGTATCATGTACTAAAAATACACTTTAGCAGGTCGCTTTTAGCAGCACGCAAGAGCGAAGCGGTTGTTGCTTCTAAATTGTCGTATTGGCCCATTGTTTCGGGGTTTTGGTAGAGGCAAACAAACATTTATTTTTTTTAAGATTTGTGTGAGTTTTTTAAATAATGTTTTTCACGTTTTTCAAAAACTCCTTAAACTTTTTATGTGTTTTTTTGAATTCTTCAAACACTTTTTTGATTTTTTTTATACGTTTATTTTGTGACAATTACCTTAGCTCTTAAGTAGGTTTTGGAGCTTTGCAAAACTAATTTTTTATCAAAACCCACTAAAAACTTAGTAAACTTTTTGGAAAATTTGTCGGTTTTTCCAAAAAATTATTGAGAACTTTAACAATTTATCAAAAGTAATAAAAGCTTATTGTCTTTTTTTTATATTTAAAAGCTTTTTAAAATTTTTAAAAAATATTTGGATTTGCTTGAACTTTTTATGCAATGTTTGCGTCCCGTCCGCTCCTTGAGTTTTGTATATACTTTGAGATATTTAGATATTTTCTTAGCTCTTAAAAAGCTTCTAAAAAGTTTTTTGTTAAGTTCAAATTCCTAACAAGACCTCTACTTTATGACAATTATTTAAATTTTTAACTTGTTTAAATAAGTTGTCAAACTCTATAAAGGGCTTTCTCTATCTTCTTAAAATGTTCTTCAGTTAGTCAACAGCTATTTTTAAGTTCTTAAGATTTTCCAAATTTGTGCGCCTTAAAAGCTTTTAAATAGATAGCTTTTAATAAATTTTTTTAACTTTTTGTAAGCTTTTACAACTATGAAACAGTTATTTTTAAGTTTTTAAAAAGCATTTTAAGCTTTATAAAGTTTTTGGCTTCTGAAAATAAATATATAAATTAAAGAGCTTTTTAAAAACGTTTCAAAAGATTTTTTAAAGTTACAAAAAAATGTTTTAGAAGTTGTTAAAGTTTGTTATATTTTATCATTTTTTTAAAAGCTTCTAAAAAGATTTGTTTGAGATTTCGAAAAAGGACTTTTTTCTGACAATTACACATTGTTGCGTCTTGTGTTGCGGTTGGGAGCACGTATCAAAGCGATCGTGCCATGTACTCCTCGTTCATGTGCGGATAGTGAATTTGTCTCAACGTTGCGTGATTCAACAGAAACTCTTTTGCTGTTTTTGTAGTTTTTGAGCCTGGTACATACTGTTATTCAGCATGCTTTGTGGTGTTGGCGGGCCTGTTCCATGTTTTTTTTTTTGGGATGATAAAATCATGTAGTTTGGCTAGGTTATTCATCTCAATTTTCTCTGCCGTTTTTGCTAGTTTTCTTGGCGTGGAAAACCGCTCGTGCTTTATTTGTTTTTGTGTGCACTATAGCAGTTGTTTTTGGAAGGTTTGTACCATTGAAAGCTTGCCTGGTTTGGGTGAGTGCACTAACATTACGGCGCTTGGTTGACAAAGTATTTTTTTGCGGTTTTGTACGTCCTTTGGTAGATTTGCAGGCTTGCGGTCAGCGCAGATGGGAAAATCTTCTAGACTTTTTTTTCTTTTTTAGTAGCCAAAATTTTTGAATAATTTTCTGGACGTTTTTGCACAAAAGTACAAAAATTCAGAAAAAATTTCAAACAAGTTTTTTGGAAAAGTTTTTTTCTAGTAGCAGGTAGGGTTTTGTAGATGTGAAATCTTTGTTTTTTGAATTCCCATAATAGACACTAATTATATATTAAGCTAACGTCCGGAATTAATAAATGCCATAATTTTTTAATTTACTTTGCTGGAGATGGGGCTTGAACTTGCGACAAATTATGCGCCGAGATTTAAGTTAGGCGATTTACCCAACTGAGCCACTTTCCAGTTTTTACGCACTCAACCACCAAAATGTTTATGAATCTTGTTTAAGGCACTTAGCGTTTAGCAGGGGAAATTGCTGCTTTTTTTGGGACCGTTCTCGTGGTTGATTTCTGGCAGTCTTTGGCGAGTCATTCTGGCAGACTTTCTTTGTGGTAAGGTTTTTTACATGTACTTTGTTATTGCTGCTTTGACGTTGGGGTTCAGAGCGGGGGTTGTTGAGAAAATCGGTTAGAGTTTGCCCGAGCGTGTGGAACGCATTTGGAACGCCGTTTGAGAAAGTCCTGTAATGGTAAAGGAGTTGTGTCTGTCTTGAAAAAGGTTTTTTTTTTCTTTTTGGAACACTTCCTGGCCGGTAACAATTTAGTTGGCTTATAAAGGTTTTGATTAGAATGCAAAAAAATGTCAGAAAGTCGCATTTTTGTAGCAATTTTAAGTTTTTTACTAAAACTAGTGTCAAAAATTGCAGTATTAATTTTATATTTACGAATTCTCTTTGGTTTATATAGATTTAGTATAAAGTTTATAAGTTAATTGTAAAAAAACTGACAGAAAGTAGCTTTTTTGTTTGTCACTTAATTTGGACGTCAAAACTGGGGTCAAAAGATGCAAAATTTGTTGTAGGTTTACGAGGTTCAGTTGACGTATATAGGCTTAGTTTAAAGTTTTTGAGTAAAATGCGAAAAACTGCAGAAAGATTGCATTTTTTTTGGAAGTCAAATTCTATCTTAGCACACTAAAATTAGAATCAACAGATATAGATTTTTTTTGTAAATTTACGAGATTTAGTTGGTTTATAAAGGTTTGGAATAGGTTTTTTAGTAAAATTCAAAAAACGTTTTATGTTTGTCACACTTGTTTGGACGTCGTATGTCCAAACCAAGTTCAAAAGATACAGAAGTTATTGTAGATTTACGAGGTTTAGTTAGCTTATATAATTTTAGGATAAAAGTTTTTGAGTAAAATGTAAAAAAACTGCTAGAAAGTTACATTTTGTTATAATTTTATATTTGTCACTTTCATTCGAACGCCAAATTTTATTTATTTTTCAACTATTGTGCTTTTTGTGACCCGGATGTCCATCTATCTATCTATTTTTTGGGTGGGCGTTTAAGGGACTTTTTTGTATTTGGTTTTGCTGTTCAGGCTTCTTTTGTTTGTCTGCCATTGTCTGTTTATGTGTGAATTTTTTGTTTACCAGTTTGAGCGTTTTAAAGTAATTAACAACAAATTATAAGAAATTTATTGAGCACTTTCTCTTTAAAAGTTCTTCATGCTTCTTAAAATCTTTTTGAGTTTTTTTAAACGTTCTATGTCGTTATACAATACTTCTTTAATCTCCTCAGTGCTTTTCAAAAACTTTTCTTGTGCTTATCAAATTTTACTAAACAAAATTGATCAAGTTTTGCAAAAAGCTTAAGATTGAAATTTTTTTCAAAAACTTTTAGAGATACTATAAACACCACTATGAGCTTCTGAAAGTTCAAGAAACTTTTTAAGGCATTTCTAAAATTTTATAAAAGCTTATTAACTTTATCAAGAGATTTTAAAAAATTTCTCAAACATTCGTTTGAATTTTACAATAAATTCTAGCGCCCTTGAAAAGCTCCTCAAGCTTTTAAAAAACTTCTTAATCTTTCTAGATAGTACCATAATTTTAAAAAAAGATTTGGTTTTGTAAAGATTGCTTACATTTTTATATTAACAAGGTTTTTAATTTCTTCAAAATCATTTAAAAGATTTTATTTGTTTAAAAAAAAAAGGTTTTTTTATAAGCTTATTGGTTTTCTAAAAAGCTTTTTTAATTTTTAAAATCTTTATAGAATTTTTTGAAAGTTCTTGAAAAGTTTTTCAAGCTTTCTAAACAAATTTATTAAGTGTCTCGATCTATGTACGTTTAAGCTCTTTGAGTATAATCTACCTAAAGTTTTATGTGTTTTTTTGAATTCTTCAAACACTTTTTTGATTTTTTTTATACGTTTATTTTGTGACAATTACCTTAGCTCTTAAGTAGGTTTTGGAGCTTTGCAAAACTAATTTTTTATCAAAACCCACTAAAAACTTAGTAAAATTTTTGGAAAATTTGTCGGTTTTTCCAAAAAATTATTGAGAACTCTAACAATTTATCAAAAGTAATAAAAGCTTATTGTCTTTTTTTTATATTTAAAAGCTTTTTAAAATTTTTAAAAAATATTTGGATTTGCTTGAACTTTTTATGCAATGTTTGCGTCCCGTCCGCTCCTTGAGTTTTGTATATACTTTGAGATATTTAGATATTTTCTTAGTTCTTAAAAAGCTTCTAAAAAGTTTTTTGTTAAGTTTAAATTCTTAACAAGACCTCTACTTTATGACAATTATTTAAATTTATAACTTATTTAAAAAAGTTGTCAATTTCTTTAAAAGGCTTTCTCTATATTCTTAAAATGTTCTTCAGTTAGTCAACAGCTATTTTTAAGTTCTTAGGGTTTTCCAAATCTGTGCGCCTCAAAAGCTTTTAAATAGATAGCTTTTAATAATTTTTTTAAAGTTTTTGTATGCTTTTACAACTATTAAACAGTTTTTTAAGTTTTTTAAAAGCATTTTAAGCTATATAAAGTTTTTTGGTTTCTGAAAATAAATATGTAAATTAAAGAGCTTTTTAAAAACGTTTCAAAAGATTTTTTAAAGTTTCAAAAAAATGTTTTAGAAGTTGTTAAAGTTTGTTATTTTTTATCATTTTTTTAAAAGCTTATAAAAAGATTTTTTTGAGATTTCTAAAAAGGAATTTTTTCTGACAATTACTTGAATGTTAATCTTACTTTTAAAGAACTTCTTTAACTTTTTAAAAACTTTACTATTATGAAGTGTAAGTTTGAAGAATACAATTGCCAAGTCAATAAGCACATCACTATGCTCACTACAATTGAAAAGTTTTTCATGTTTTCTAAAAATTTGTATGAAGTGTTTTGATCATGCTTTTTGAGTATCACTAAAGCTACGAAAAACTTTTAGGAGTCAGCAAAAATTTTTAAATAGTGTATTAAGTACCGAAAATAAGCTTTACTAGGTCGTTTTTAGCAGCACTCAAGAGCGAAGCGATTGTTGTTCTTAAATTGTTGTTTTGGCCCGCATTTTTGGGCCAAAACAGATTGTTTTGGTAGAAGCAAGCAAACATTTTTTTTGAGGTTTTGTTTGAGTTTTCCAAATGTTCTTCAAGTCTTTCAAAAACTCCTTAATCTATTTTTTGGCCTTTTTGACTTTTTATTTAAATTTTTATTTTGTGACAATTTCCTTAGCTCTTAAGTAGCAAAACCACTTTAAAAGTTTTTAATGGTTATCAAAATCTACTAAAAACTTTTTTATTTATAAATTTATAAAATATTCTTGGATTTTTTTTTGTTTTAATTTTAGTATTTATTTGACTCGTATACATCCCGAAATGTTAGCTTAGCTCTCCAAAAACTTCTAAAAAGTTTCTTCTTAAGTTCTTAAGAAGACTTCTACTTTGTGACAATTATTTAAATATTTACCTTTATTTAAAAAGTTGTCAAACTTTTCAAAAGCTCTTAAAAGCTTTTTCTATCTCTTTAAAATGTTCTCCAGTTAGTCAAAAGCTTTTTTAAGTTTTTAGGGCTCTGCAAAGCTAATAAAAACTTTATTAAGCATACATTGGGCTCATTGTACACATCAAAAGCTTTTACAAAAATAGCTTTTCTTATTTTTTTTTTCAAAGTTTTGAAACAATTTTTGGTTTTGTACAAGTTTCTAAACATTTTTTTAGGTTAGCAAAAATTTCTTAAAAAAAATGTTCTTTAAAAGCTGCTTAAATTCTTTGAACGCTCCTTAAACTTCTTAAACGCCTCTTCAAAAAAATTTAAAAATACGCCTGCTTAACTTTCATAGTTCATAAAAAACTTTTTGAACTTATAAAAATCATATAAACTATTTTAAAGTTTTTTATGCTTAAAAAATCTAGCAAAGCTTTGAACTATTTGAAATATTTTTGATATTTTGAAAAACTTATTTTAAACATCTTCTTAAGCTCTTTGAAAGCTTCTCAAACATCTTAAATTTTTTTTACAATTATTAAAAAGTTTTTTTAATTTCTAAAGTTTTAAAAAGTTTACAGCTCTTGAACGTTTTTTTTTGTTGTTTTAAAAGTTTTTGGACATACCTCAAACAAAGCTTTTTGAAGCTCATAGAGCTTCTTCAAAAGGTCCTTTATTTTTACATATTCTTTTAGATTTCTAAATGCTTTTAGAAAGGTTTATTGAACTTTTTAAAAAGGATTCTTGTGACAATTACTTGAATGTTTATCTTACTCTTAAAGAACTCTTTTAACTTTTCAAAAAAAAAATTAATTAGTTAATCAAAAACTTTTAAAAGATTTTTGGTTTTTCTATGCCATCACAATGCTGATTTTACCAGTTAATTTTATTAAACGTCATTCTTGAAAGTTAAACAACAATTTCAAAAGAAGATAACTATATTTTTTACTTACTTTTTGGAAGTCACCTCAACGTTTTTGTAATTAAATAATTGACACAATTACAATCTTTAAACCTTTACAAGGCCATTATCAGACGGTGTCAAAACAAGCACAAATTAAAAAAAAAATTACAAAGCATATATACGACAGTAAAACATTAAACATTTGATATGCTTTCTAAATTTTCTTTTATATTTAAACATGTTTGTATCACCGTCTGATGACGGCCTTGTAAAAGTTAAAACTAGTTACGGTTTTTTTAATATATCTGTGATATAGCAAATAGTAAATGTGTTTTATTTATTTTATAATAAACTATGACACAGTAATGGCCACCACCATTTAATTTTTTTCTTTATTAATGGTCACTAAGCTGAGGGAAAAATAACTTGGGTCTATGTAGATAGTTTCAAATTGCTGCGGATGTGGTTTGGCAAAGTCTATAAAGAAGTACGTTGCTGTAAGTTCTGTTTTTTGTCTCAGTTTGTTTTTGGTTGCAGCAATCAGTTTTGAAAAAGCGACTGAATTTAACGAATGGTTAGTTGTTTTTTTGCCAAAGCTAAACATAAAACTATTTTAATTAGAGGACGTGTTTTGTGCAAAGTTTTACACTAGTGGGTTTTACTTGGTTTAATTCCATGGTTTTCAGACATGTAAAAACGGCAGTTGCAAATATTGTTGGCGGTTCTGCTACAGAATGATGCCTATTTTTATCTTTTCTACAGTGTATAGTCTGGATATTTATACCTAGGAGTTTTTAGAAGTTAACCTGGACATACATTGCTATTATAGCATTTTTATAAATAAAAAAAATTTTTACTGATAAAGAATAGAATTTTTATTTAATAATCAAACATCAAACAATTATTGGTATATTTGCAGAGATCTAATAGTAGTGAGCGTAGTTGGCAGTGTATGGATAGGCTCCATAAGCATGAGCTCCATAAACTGATGGAGTGTAAATTCCACGAGTATGACGGGTAAGAGCTTCAGCATGAGCGGCAAAATGTTTAGCCTTAGCAGCTACTACTTCTGGAGTTTCAAGTGGGACTCCATTGACAGAAGTTGGGTAGACACCGGTGGTTGGGTAAGCAGCTGGATGGTAGTGAGCAGCGATGGCGGTATGGGCATAAGTTCCAGCTACTACTGGAGCGGCATGAGCGTAAGTTGAGGCAACAACTGGAGCGGCATGAGCATAAGTGGAAGCTACTACTGGAGCAGCATGAGCATAAGTGGAAGCTACTACTGGAGCGGCATGAGCATAAGTGGAAGCTACTACTGGAGCAGCAATAGCGTAATCTCCGTTGCGTGCATGAGCTTCAGCATGAGCGGCAAAATGATTGGTCTTAGCAGCTGCTACTTCTGGGGTTTCAAGTGGTACTCCATTTACATTAGTTGGCCATCCAGCGGTGGTTGGGTATGCAGCTGGAGTGTGGTGGGCTAAAACTGGTGTTGCATGGGCATAAGTAGCTCCATGAGCATAAGTGGAAGCTACGATTGGAGATCCATGAGCATAAGTAGAACCTACGACTGGAGATCCATGAGCATAAGTAGAAGCTACGACTGGAGATCCATGAGCATAAGCACCTACTACTGGGGTACCATGAGCATAAGTGGAACCGGCCCAGTTGGCGGCGTATCCGTAAGCGTAATCACCGTTGCGGGCAATAGCATCAACTTTGTGGGTTAAATGGGCGGCAGTTGCTTGTTGTACAGCTGGGGTATCAACTGGTACTCCATTGGCTCCAATTACTGGAAGATGTTGTGGGGCAGCATATACTGGAGCAACAAGGTGTCCAGCTGAGGCTGTAGCAGCAGCCAAAGCGCAAGCGAATACGATCTAAATAATAAAAAAAAAATTCAAATATAAAAAAAAATGGCAATATAATAACTCATAATCAAATAATTAGCATATTATAAAACTAGCACGTAATGATACCTATTTTCCATGAGCATAATCGTTGTAGCACGAGCCTTTTGGCAAGTGTTGCAGTTTATACGAGTGCAAAATGGGCATTACGTGCAACTGTACGACTACAATAAATAAAATAAAATTACCAATTTATGGAAACTTATACTTATAATGTATACGAAAAGAACTAAATTGTTTATTAAATGTTATAATATGACATTTGACAGATGATTTTCACGTTTTGATGACTTTGTGCTTAATGTTTATTATTCGCATTGCTTAATGAAAAGTAAAAATTGCATATTACAGTATAGAATTAAAAAAACAGTTTGTGTTACTTGTATGTTTTATACCATACATCACATAAACGACTTAACACATTATCCACAGACAACTCAGTTATGGCTATTGAAGTTTTTTACAATAATGCAATTGCATTTTCATTTTTAATAGTTATTTAATTATTTAAAATTTATAACATTTACAGGCAAATAGAAAATTGAATAAAACTTTGAAATTATTTTATTTTAAATAATAAAATAATAAATTAGTGTGGGATACTAATGTTTTGGGGAATGATCCCTTGTAATTGTTACATTTTAAGTATCTGACTGTAAATTCTAACTTAATTTAATATATTAAACATATTATTTACAAATTTAATTTCTATTTTACATGTACAATATTTGTTATATGATAAATTTGTATTATATAATTACACTGATTTTTACTTACCAAGAATTGCATGTTGATTATTGTCTAACCTCCAGAAATAGGACTGTTAAAGTGTATCGATCATATCAAAACGCAAACCTTTTATACTAGAATTGAATGCACTTTTTCGGGTGTGGTGGACTTATTTTAATGCACCGGTATGTAAATTATTTATAAAAAGTGCAGCTAGCAACTATTATGAATGTTTTATATTTGTGGAATAATTTAAATCAAATTTATTTTAATTGGATCATTTAGATTCTAATAAAATTTGAAACTAAATATTCTAAAAATGTTTTACATGTTGCTATGTGATAATTTGCGGATAAACAATAAAAAGAAATATTTTTTTACATTGATTTTGTTGGCACATTTTAGCTGATATTCAATTTTATTTTGTTTTTGCTTGAAAATGCATTTGTTGTAACAAAATGATAAAAAATGCACTTGGTAGCTATTTATTGCAAGTAATTGATTAAAAATTGTACATAATTCGGATTGAATGTGATAAATCTGTCAAATCTTGCAGAAACATTTTTTTGTTTTTATAAATTACTCAAAATTTATGAAAAATTGCTCAATTTATTGCAAAATATTGATCAAAAATTGTACCAAGAACCTTTATTGCAAGAAATTCTACAAACAACAAAAGATAAATTACGTTTATGGTATAAAATTAATCAAAAATGCAGTCGCAAGAAAACAAAACAAAAATTGCATAAAATAGTCATTTATTGCAATTCATCAAAGTTTGTACATAATACCGATTAAATGTAAAAAACTTATCATAAATCTTGCTTAAACACTGAAAATTATATTAAAAAACCATTTATTGCATAACGTTTATGCCATCAAATTAATTAAGAAATACTTAAAAACGAATTTGTTGCAAGAAATTAATAAAAAATTGCAGTAAGTAGCTATTTACTGCAACTAATTTATCAAAGATTGTCGATTCAATGTGTTAAAATTGTCTTAAATATTGCGGAAACATTATTTGTTTATTTTCAAAATTTATCAAAAATTGCTCAGAAAACATTTGAATAATGTTGATTGATAAAAGATCCATTTATTGAAAAAAAAAATTGTAAACAACATAGGATAAATCACATTTATGGTATAAAATTAAAAAAAAAAAAAATTTTGAAATGGCATTTGTTGAAAGAAAAAACAAAAAATTGTACAAACTAGCCATTTATTGCAAGAAATTGGTAAAAAATACTGATTGAATATGTTAATTTTGTTATACATTTTTCAGAAACAAGATTTGTTTTACTAAACTCATTAAAAATTGCGCATATAACCTATTTATTATTCTACATTTTTCAAAAATGTTAATTAAATTTTGTTGTTGCAAGAAACAACAAAGATAAATTACGTTTATGGTATAATTTTTATCAAAATTTGCTTAGACACGCATTTGTTGAGACACGAAAATAAAAATTTTCACTAAATGCCATTTACTGCAACCATTTTATCAAAAATTGTACATAATACGGATTGAATGTGAAAAATCTGTCAAGTCTTGCAAAAACATGATTTGTTTCATTATATTTTTTATTCAAAAATTGCCAAGATAGACCATTTATTACAAAAAAAATATTTAAAAAACTATTCAGAAAACTAAAAATAAAAATGTACAAAAAATTTGTATTTGTTTGCATAAATTTTATAACAACGAAGGACAAATCATGTTCAGTGTGTAGTGAGTTTGATTCTGGCTTGAAGCTTTAAAACAAATAATAATAATAATTATTATTATTATTCCGTGCGAGAATTTCAAGTTTTACATTTTACTACTTTGACTAGAACTATAATAAATATTATTTTAGAAAAATACTTTATAGGACAATAAAAAGTCTACTAAAGGGTCCCCCCGGTTAACTTAGGTGAAATGCCCCCCATCACGAATATCCAAAATACCTTAAAAATTACTTTCTTAGCATCAAAAAAACATGTTTGGTAGAATTTTAAAATTTTGATACCACCCCCTTTTCTATAAGGGGCAAAAATAGCATTATCTCGTTTTTATTTTTTTTCTCTGCACCTATTGAATGAAAAATTCTAAAATAAATCATGAAAGTAGGATTTTGGGTGGTCTTCCAACCCAATTTTTAAATTTAAATTAAATTCTGCATACAACTCTTAAAAAAATTCCAGAAGGGTTGAAATTTACTTTTGGTTATCAAAACCCGAATTTTATTTTTTAACTTCATAAGTAATTGAAAAATCTACATCCATGATTTTTTTGGATTTTTTGCGAGTGGTGCGCCACTATTTAAAATCGATTTTTTCACTTTTTTGCCATTTATACTGTTTTCTTCTGCTTTTATGACTTTGCAATGCATTTATAGCTTTCAAAATAATGAAATTCGGATTCTACGGAAAATTTTACATCGAGAAGGTATCCTGGGTATAATATTTTTATCAATTTGCAATGATTTGACAGCTCAAAACACGCTTTATCGTATTTTTACGAGACAAAAAAAAATTAAGTATTTTTTTTTTAAATTTTTAAATGTCAGATTTGTATTCCTGGCATCAAAATTAGTCAGTAAACTAATTTTTATCAAAATTGGTAAAGGTCAAAAAAACCACTCCTATCAAACTTTATTCACAATTTTAAGACTTTTTGCTCTAAAAAATTAAATCTTAAAAACGGTTAGTAATAGAGACACTGAACAAACTCCATCATCTTCAGAAGGATGAAATCTATCAAATTAATCGGTTTAATTTTTTTTTATTTCAGCTTTTCTTTTTAGAAAAAACATGAAATTTACATTATTTCATTTTAAAATGGTTCAATTTTTTTATTTTTTTTTTATTGGATAGGTTTTTTCAAAAACTTTCTAATTATGTTATACAAACAGTATATTACGCAAATTTTTACTGTAGTTTGAAATTTGGAATAATTATCTGGGGTAATTCACATGATTTTTACAAAGTTTTTATATGTCAAAAGAGGGTTATACGACTTACAAAGTGGAATATTTGGAAACTTGTAGAGGGGTATTCAAGGCTGAGAAGTTATTGACAGTACCAGCAATATACATATATCTATGAATGCTTAAAATTTGTTTTTAAAAATAAAAATAAGTTATATTCGTGTGTACAAGAACACTCATACTCCACAAGGTCTTAATTAGATTTAAACTATCCAATTCATAAAAAGAGTTTTTATGAAAGAGGAACATTCTTTTCTTGACTGTGGAAAGGGAAAGAAACCGAGATAGGAGACTGCACAATTCTATGAACAACTCCAATATAAATTAGACAAAATTTCAAGAGACCAAAAAATCCTGATACTTGGTGACCTGAACGCACGCATCGGTAACAACGCCGTAGATGGAATGATACAAAGGTTCAATGAACCCACGCTAAACAAAAATGGAGAAGCCGTGGTAGCATTCAGGGCGCAAAACAAAATGCAAATAAATAACACGTACTTTAATCATAAACCCCAACACAAAATAACTTGGTCTAACTCTAGAGGACAATCGTCTATGATGGACTATATAATATCGAATAAAAATATACACCCGTTACACATATCGGACGTTCGAACTCTGCCATTCGTAAATATTGGATTTGATCATGGCCTTGTACTGGGAAAAATACGACTCTCTGTCCAGCTAAAGAAGATACTACCATACGTATACATGGATAAAATGAACATTAAACTAACGCGAGACGAAAGTATCAGAGACCTATACACCAGGCACCTGAAATGGAAGATTAACGGCAACAACATCAAACCAGGAGATAAATGAAGCGGCTAAGGAAGCTTTAGGAAGAGGAAGGTAAACAAGAACGCCAAAATTACTCAGAAACAAGGTTTGAGAATTAGAGAACTAAAACTGAGTACTGGGCTAACTTCACCGCTGAAATGGAAAGAGACCTATATAGGTCCCAAAAAAAAATGGGTCTACTAAGGCTCAGAAAACAAGAAACCAAAGAATGCGCACAGTCACAAGCGATTAGCAAAGATACCTGGGTGGCATATTTTAAAAACCTGTACACTCCACCTCCAGAAAGAGGAGGCAGGGAAATTAACACTGCACTTGTAGAAGAGACCATCAAAAAGCTCAAAAACAGAAAAACGCCAGGCCTTGATGAGATACCGAATAAACTGCTCAAGAATGGTGGGCAAGAACTAAGCACACAATTAGCAATACTCTACTAAGATATCCTCGACACAGGAACCGTCTCAAGGGAATGGAAAAAGAGCATAACTATCCCAATTTTCAAAAAGGGAGACAAGAAACGTTCCGAAAACTATAGAGCAATACACTACCGAGCAGTATTATGAAACTATAGATTTTTGAGTTTTTATTTTTTTTGATCATTTGTAACTTCTTAGGATTGCATTTTTAGGAAAAAATTATAATTTTTTTTTTAACTTTGAAATAAAACACCGTTTTTCTTAAAAAAACATTACTGGTATTTTCTGTTTTTTTAAATATGGATAAAAACTTGCTTTTATATGTGCAAAAAATATCCTGAAAATTTTAGGAAGTGTCGTGTGCTACGTTTGGAGATATCTTACAATGTATCTACAGAAATACTTAAAAATAGCGAAAAAAAGCTTAAAATTTAAATTTACATTTTTTGATCATTTGTAACTTCTCAGGATTGCATTTTAGGAAAAAATTATAACAATTTGTTTTTTCAAATTTGTCTAAAGAATAAGTTTGCACAGACAAAAATTTTTTCTTTGAGTTTTGAAAATGTTGCAAAAAAAATGATATGGTATTTTTTTTTTGTCAAATATGGATAAAAGCGTGCTTTACATATAAAAGCATTTTAGCACTTCCTGAAATTTTCAGGGTATCTTTTGCATATATAAAAGCACGTTTTATTTATATTTGAGAAAAAAAGAAAAATCTCATTTTCAAAAAGAAAAAACTGTCTTTTAAAGTTCTGCAATTTTTTCAAAATTTAAGGAAATTTTTTTTCGTTTGTGAAAACTTATTTTTTAGACAATTTTGAAGAAAAAAGTATATTGCAAAATTTAATGATTTATGATATTTTGAAATATTTTTATGTTTTTTTAAATAATTTTATTTATAGTTTCTAATATTGAACAATTGATTGATAATTATTTTAAACAAATTAGATTTAAGATACTCTACTATACTGTTGTGTATGATGTTTACAACAAAATTTATTGATTAGTTTTTTTAGATTACGAATTGTGATTATTGTTCAAAATTTACAATTAAACTGTTTTTAAAGTTTATAAAAAAATATTTTTATTATTTTCAACCATTGAACAATTGTTTGAAAATAATTGCTACAAACTTATTGATTAGTTTCGAAAAAAATATTTATCATTGAATATTTAAATGATGATTACTTACAGCAATTTTAAAAAATTTATATTTATATTTCAATTGATTGATAATCATCTACAGTAAATTACAAGAAAATTTATCAATTAATTTTAAAATGTATTTTTTACATATTTTTTATCATTGAACAACTAAATCTAGTCTTTAATGTGATAGTTTCAGCGAGTGTGGTTTTACTCTTTGTAATGCAAAGGTATTTTTGTGTTGTTGTGGCATATTATTATATATCACACGTTGAAATTAAAAAAAAAATACATTTTGTAATTAATACATAAAATTCACATTTTTTAAAGTTTATAAAAAATATTTTGGAATTAACTTTGGTTTTTTAATATTTTTTGCGTAAAAAAAAGGATTTATCTTTTGAAATTTAACAAAAATTGATTAGAAAACTAATTTATATAATTTAAGACAACAGTTGTTTTAAAAATCATTTTACTTTATTGTATTATCATACAATTTGCAAAACACATTATTCTCTTAAGAAATTGTTGGGAAATTTATATAATATTGCATTATAAAATTGAAAATAGCATTGACAATGCAAAAAAGAATGTAAAAATAAAACATCTTTTTTAAGAATTTTTAAAATTTGCATATAAAAATTTAATATAGTTTTAGAGGATAACGTTAAAACATTATCAGATTAGCTTTAATATACAGGGTGTCCGGAAAATACGTGTACAACGTTTGACGACAGACTCCTGACGTCAAAATAGGTCGATCTAAGCCGACTTAGTTATATCCAAAATTGTCTCGTTTAGCCGGTAGAGGGCGTCAAAAAAAACAAAAGTATAACAAAGTTGAAAGTATCTATTGTAAGAAACTAAGTAAAACAAAAACATTACTTAAGCAAATGTGTAAAATGACCGCCATCTTGCTGAATACACTTATTAACACTCTTTAAAAAATGATATTGGACCCTATCTAATGTCTCGGGATTATTAAAATGGTTGCCTGCATTTAAAATCCGCTGCAATAAATCATTGCGTGTGTTTACCGGAGTCTTGTAAACTTCTGTTTTAATAGCGCCCCACAAAAAGAAGTCACACATATTTAACTCAGGAGAACGTGGTGGCCATTTTACTGGTGCATCATTGCCTCTTCCAATCCATCGGTTGGGATATTGATGATGTAAGTATTGCCGAACGGCAACGGAAAAATGGGGCGGGGCACCATCATGCATATACCACATTTCCCTCCAAAGTAAAAGGGGCAAATTCTCCAGAAGAATTGGTAATGTGTCTTGCAAAAAATTTAAATAAATATTTCCATCTAACCTATCTGGAATAACAATGGGACCAATAAGGTAGTGATCAATAATACCTGCCCAAATATTAATTTTAAATTGATGCTGATGATGTGCAACTTTAATGGCATGTGGATTTTCATCGGAATAAATATGTTCGTTGTGCAGATTGGTTACCCCAGATCTTGTAAAGCATGCCTCGTCAGTAAACATAATTTTTCTACAAAAATTTGGAACAAGGATTCTTTTGTTTCTAATAAATTGACAAAATGTAAGCCGCATGGGGGGATCAGTCGGTAAAAGTTCCTGGACTTTTTGTATGTGGTAAGGATGTAACAACTGTTCTCTTAAAACCTCATTGACAATCGTTTTAGAAACATTTAACTCACGTTCTAAGAGACGGGTATTGGTACTTGGTTCTTCTTCAACTCTTTCTAGAATCATCTCTTCTGTTTCCACAGTTCGAGTTGTTCGCATACGACCCCTGCCTTCAAACTTTTTCTCAAAACTGCCCGTTTCCCGAAGATGACGCTCAATATTGGCAAATGTTTGGTGGTTTGGTATTCGACGGTTAGGAAACCTCTCCATGTAAACCCTAACACTCTGACGCTCATTTCCTTGACAAAACCCGTATACCAGGAGCATGTCAACTTTCTGAGAGTTTGTATAATTTTCCATTTTTAATGGTAAAATGAACTTGTAATTCAAGAATGTTGATCGTATACTTAAGTAAATTTCATAGACTGGTGACAATTTGTCAATAATTGTCAAATTATTAAACGCCATAGCAACAAGGTCACTTAAAAAATTATTGTTACAGGTAATTTTTTTTTAATATTTACAAACTTTTGACGCCCTCTACCGGCTAAACGAGACAATTTTGGATATAACTAAGTCGGCTTAGATCGACCTATTTTGACGTCAGGAGTCTGTCGTCAAACGTTGTACACGTATTTTCCGGACACCCTGTATATTAAAAGATTTCTTAATTTTTTTTGTTTGTTGTCTTGCAACTTTTTTGGACGTGCGTTTCTTGCCTTTTGGCATAATTTTTTTTTTATTAATTATTCAAAGAATAAGAATTTTTTTCTTGCATTTTGACAAATTTGCATTTTTTTTTTTAATATTACAGGTGCTTTCTTTTTTCTCAAATATGGATAAAAAGGTTCTTTTATATGTGCAAAAGATACCCTGATATTTTCAGGAAGTGCCGTGTGCTTTGCTCTGAGATATCTTACAATGTATTCACAGAAATACTTAAAAATAGCGAAAAAGGCTTAAATTTTAAATTTACATTTTTTGATCGTTTGTAACTTCTCAGGATCACGGCACTTCTTAAAATTTTTAGGGTATTTTTTGCACATATAAAAACACGTTTTTATTAATATTTGAGAAAATAATACTTGTCATTATTTTAAAGAAAAACTGCCTTTTAAAGTTCTGCAAAAATTTCAAAACTCAAGAAAACAAAATGTTGGCGATAAAAACTTATTTTTTGGATAATTTTGAAAAAAAAACATCTTATAATTTTTTTTTAAATGCAATCCTGAGAAGTTACAAACGATCAAAAATGTAAAAAAACTTTAAAAACTTTGATTTTTTTAAATTTTGATTGTTGGTTACTTGGAAATGGCTTACTGAAAAAATCTGAAAAAATTCACATAATTAGAATTTATGTAGAGGACGGCATTTTCAGTGGTTTGAGCATAAACAAATTTATATTCTGTACACTTCACTCATACATGGTCATTTATTAGTTCCTTAAATAGTAAATCTTCTTTTCTTTATTTTTTAACTGCCCTCATCTATGCTATTTCTTTTTCGTCTCTTTTTATTATCTCATTTTTCTCATCTGTTCTTTTATTATTTATCTTTGAATATATTTTTCATAGTTTTTTTTTTTTTTAGTTTTTCCGCACATTCTGCACATTTTTAATTTGTTAATAGTCTTCTTAGGCTGATACGCCAAAAATTTAAACTAAAACTTTTTAACTTTTTTCTATTCAAAATCTTGTCACTTGCTTTTTGTTTATAATTTTTTTAGAAGTAAGGCAGTGAAAGCCAGAACTACCATTTGTAGGCTAGTATTGAGTTTTTGCTCACAATTTTTCCACAATCTTCTACATTTTTCTAACCAAGCACAACCCATCTTTTGGGCAATCATTACCACATCTGAATTTTGCAATCATATTTTTATTATTTATCTTTACTATATCTTTTGCTCTCTAGGTACATTGGCATTTCTTTTTCTATAATATGATCAAAATTTGCAATGTACCTAACCTCTTTTACTTGTATTCTTCTTTCTTGCTTTTGTATATTTCTATCCATAAATTTTTGCCATGTCTTTTTTTTTCTAGATTCTCTCATTTTTTTGATTTCTTGGCTAGCATAACCATTTTTATTGTAATAATTTTTTTTATCTTTCTTAGCTTTCTATTTCTTGTTCTCATTTTTGTTTTAAGCATTTTTGTAAGATTTTAGATTTGTGTCTCTGTCTTATTTCTTCTTCATACTTCTTCGTTGCTCTTTTTCTTGTTTCTACTACTAACTTATATTTTTTAACTTTCTCCACAATATATGCTGGAGTATCTCTTTTTAAACCTAGCACCTTTTTCCAATATTTTACATGTATTGTTTCTAATTTTTCTTGTTTCTTTTATCCCCATATTTCTGACCCATACAATATCATACTCCTAACTAAACAATCAAACATAAGTCTTTTTATTCTTATACATTTAAATATTCTTTCACTTATTGCCCAAACTTGTCCCACTACTTTATTTGCTTTTTGAGCCATCTTTTTAGTGAGCTTGCTGTCGCTGTTATTTTTGCAAAAAAAACATATTTAAAAGATTTAATTTTTGTAATATCTTGCCCATTCTATTTCCAGTTCTCTGTTTTTTCTCCCACTCCTCTTTTTGAACAACTTCATTTTTGTTTTTTCTATATTAACTTCTAAACTTTTTTTTCTAAAATATTTTTCTGAACTTTTCATAATTTCTATTGCTAGTATTACTATGTTGTCTGCATCTGCTAGCGATTACACTTTTTCTCTACCAACTACTACTCCTCCTGCTTGCGCCAACCTGCTATGTAGGTTGCTAAACAAAGTGGGACTCAATGGACAACCCTGTCTTGCTTCTTTTGTTGTACAAAATCTTTCACTCATTTTTCCGTTAACCCACACCCTGCTTGCTGTCTCCTCATACACTTCATCATTTTTTTTACCAAGTGTTTGCTAATTCTTTTTTCTCTCATACACTTCTACAGTTTCTATCTACATTATCAAATGCTGCTTCTGGGTCCAGGAATAAAGCATATACTTTTTCTTTTTTTTTCTGCTATTTCTTTTTCAACAATATGATGTAAAATATATACGTTATTCATGGTACCGTTTTCATTCCTGAAACCAGCTTGCTCGTCTAGAACTATCTTATTCATACCCAGTTCTTTATTCAACATTTCCTCTTATATGATGGCGTAGATTTTGATGCCGTATCCAGTAGTGTTATTCCCCTGTAGTTAGTTATTCATTAAATGTTTGGTTCTATTGACTCGGAAACCCTTCTTTGTTCCATACTCTATTTATTAACTCACTTAATCTCTCAATCAACCCTTTTGTACTATACAGCCACGCTTGATTCTGTAACCCATCCACACCTGACGTTTTCTTTTTCTTTCATTTTTTTTTGTCTATATTACTTTCTTTAAAAAAATTTTTGCTTGCTGTATTGGCTTTTGTCTGTCTAGTTTCTTTTTTTTCTTTTCTAAACAAACTCGAAAAGTGTTCCTTCCACGTCTTTAATGGTATTGCCTCAATGTTTCTTTGTTTTTTTTATTTCTTTGTTTATGTATTTTTATGCTTCTGTTTTATTTTTTTTAATTTTTTTTTTTTATAAATATACTTTAACTTTTTTACACTGTTTTTTTGGATATTTTTTGTTTGGGCTTTTGTCGTTTCTCTAGTGTCTTAACATCTTTATGGTTTCTAGTTTTTTTAGTACATTTGCTGTTCTACCATTTGTTTTTTTTTTTTAATTTTTTTTTACTACCGCATTTTTGATTGTATCTTCTATTTCTCTCATTATCTGTTTGACATTTCTTTAATTCTTTCCAGATTTTTTTTTATACATTTGTATACTTTCTTCCGTCTATATTATATTCTTTTTACTTTCATTTTCCTGTCTTCTTACAGTTTTTTCAGTTAAGCTCAGTTTTAAATTAGAACTTCTAATGGTTGGTGGTCTGATTCAACTCTTATTCGTACTTTAAGTTTCTCTATTACCACTTTAGAACTACATAATTTATTACTGATTGCTCAGTTGTCTTTATATAAGTAAATTGCTTCTCCTTTATCTTCTGTGAAGTTTTTATTTAAAATGTCCCAACTCCTCTTTTGTGTCATTTCTATCAGTTCCTTTCCTTCTCTATTTTCTGTGGTATTCTTTGATTTTCTGTTTCTTGTGTGGTCGTCATGTTTGGTTTTTCTCTCTCTTTTCTAATTTTTGGGTTGAAGAGACTTCAACCCAAAAATTAGAAAAGAGAGATATAGATATAGGAAGAGACTTCCTATATCTTTTTTCTTCAATTTTTAGTGTTAGTGTTTCTAATTTTTGCTAAGTGTATTTTATGCTTATGTTTTTCTCCTCCTCATAAAAAGTTTTGTTCTGGTATTCTTTCATTTTCCATAGCACCATCCTCTTCTTGACTTATTTCTATTTTTATGTCTCCTTTTGCTCTTTTTTTTATAGATAGTTGGTATTTCTAAATGTATTTGGCCGGCATGTTGAGCTTCAACTTTTCCTATTTCTTGTTATCTGTCTACGTCTCTACTATTCCAATTATATCAAAGATTTTAAAGTTTAGTATTCAGTCAACAAATTCATTTCATAAGCTTCAATCAAGACTTAATTTATTTATACTTTACCTTACTTCCTTTCATTCCATCAAAAACATTTAATTTTATTTATTTAATACTACAGAACAGAATCTACTTGGTTCCTTGAGAAAAGGTTTTCAGTATTTCAATTTAATGCAATTGGTAATAATTTAATCTAAAATAAATGCATTTCAAGTTTTTTGTTAGTTGTCCGGAAGAGCAACAGCCGAGCTATTGTTCCCACGGACAAACGCCATGTTTGTTATAGTACTCCCCTCTCAGTATTCGCCGGTTCCTCAGCTGTGTTAAAACGTAGCGCCGAGTTCTCAAATTAATTGCAAATTTGAGGTAATTATAACTATTGTGATATGTTATAAGTGCGTGAATTGTGTTCTAAAATACGTGTAGTGACCAGTGCAACAACCAGAATTCAAATCAGTGACATGCAGAACGTGGGAAGAATCGTGCAAGGATTTGCAGATAAATGTGAGTGCACAATGCCGCTGCGTAGTATACTTAAGTCATTGTAAATTTGTTATGTTTGTATTTAACATTTTTTAATCAAAGTGTATTGATGAATTGGTCAAACAGGTTGTATCAGAAATAATAAAATAAGTTTTATTGTTATATTATAATAATATATTAGGTACGTAATTAGTTTTAGTGCAGGTTTAATTATTGTTTACAATGCGTTTTTAGCTACTTATAAATACATTTTAATTCTGTTTGCAAATATAATTCGACGAAATGACAAATTATGGTAGATTTCTTCTAAATGTACTGGTAAAAAAAAATAGTTATTAAATTATTTGCAGAATAAATTCTGCAAACTAAAGTAGCGGTCGGAATGGTTTTAAATTTTTATTTATACTCTTAGAATCTCTTTGTTGTGGCGCAATGTGAAGCAAATAGTTTTTTTATTATTTCGTAACTTAAATTCTTGGTAAATCTGTTGCAATCAAATCAATACTTTGATTTTTTTAATTCAAAATACTTTTTTGATACTAATTTTGAGCAAGTCTATGCCAAAGATTTTTTTGTTATGCCCGTTACATACGTAACTGCTTTTTGACGAGTATACATGATAAGTAAAGTGCTCTAATTTTGCTTAATAACTTGCCAAAATTATTCTACTTACTTACAACTTTACTTGATCAATTTTTAATCTCATGTATACTTGGCAAGTAAGCAGTAATTTGTAGCTTTATTTTTTTCTGTTGGTGAAATATTCACAAGATATTAGCATTTGCTGAAAGATACAATCCTTATTTCAATTCCACCTTTTATTAATCTTAAACACAACCACAGCTACTAATCCACCCACGAAGGCACTTTCATCCCCATAAATAGACATTTCACGTTGCCAACAATCTCGTTCCATCCCCACCGGAGACACAAAAACCTTTCCAGTGAATGTGGGCGCCGACGGCGCGCGTATATTTAATGAAACAGCTCCTGATGTATGTTTTTTATACGTGAGCACAATCAACAAATGAGTAGATTTCCACTAGACCCAGAAGGAAGCCAAACTGAATCGGCGTTGTTACTCCCCCGGAGTATAAAGGAGAGGAGAGTATTGATCCCCTTTTCCATTCCCGTGAATGTATAAATAACTTGGCGCGAGCTAGTATGTGTCTGTTAGGCTCCGAGCCCGGCAAATTGAGCTAAATGAAAATTATCCAAAAAAGCTTTCAGGTCGTAAATATTGAGATTTTTTTTTGCTGCTTTAGTTTAGTAGGAAAAAGTTTTCTAGTGGAAAATTACGTTAGTCAATCAGAACTAATGGGAGCTGTAAAGAGTTACGATTTGCAAAAGCTGTCAGATGGAGGATTAGTTTGTACGATATAGCTAATCAATTTGCAGTATTCTAATAAAAGGCGAAGTAACTGACAATCAATATTAAAAAATTGAATATTAATTTTTCATGTAGTATTGATGTGTGGGACAATTATTACGTGCATTCATACCTACTAATTATGTAGGAGAGAAGGTCTAAATTAGATAAACACATTTGTTGACCTTTTCAATTTTATATAAATCATAAACTTAGTAAAAACTAGTACTTTAAAAGAATGTCTTTAGAATACAAAAACAAATTAAAAACCATCAATAAGAATGTATAAAAATCAATGAAACCTGTTTTGGGTAAATAGAGATCAAATAAAAGCCTACTAAAGATTGCATCAAAACTAAAGGAGACGTGATAGTAAGTTATTAAGTAAGTAAGTTATAGTCATACAGAAAAAATAGAGAAAGAGGAAACTTTAGACGGAAAAAGACGTTGTGGCTAAAAAACTTTTGGGACAGGTACGGCCAAAACATTAAATCGCTATTCCGATAAAAATTTGCCATAAAGGTAATTTTACGGAAATTCGGACAATTGGCTCCACATCGATATCTCCAATTTTGCTCAAAAACATTTGTACAAAATTTGAGCAAAATCGGAGATATCAATCTTGGGACGATTGTCCGAATTTCCGTAGAATTACCTATAATGGTTGCTAATTTTTAATAGAAAACGGCATCAGAAAAAGTAGATATTTTGTGTCGCCAAATGTTTTTTATTCTTCTCAAAAAAAAGAAGTCTTGACAGACTCTGTTAGGTTATGTTAGGTTAGGTTAGGTTAGGTTAGGTTATTGATATAAATGCTTTTTATTGCTGCGTAAAAAATTGAAACTGTCATAGTAGATGTTTTTTCTTTGAATTTTGTCTCAAAAACTGCTAAGTTTATAAAATTCTGATAGGCAATTTGGTCAGGTCAATCTTGAGAGGTCTTAAAATATTTTTTAAACCAAACCTGTTTGATTTTGATTTGCTATTGAGGTCTAATTTAGGGTTTTTACTAGATAAATTGTTATTGGTGTTTTTGCCAATGCCTGTCTCAAGCCAGGATGAAAAAGGAGGAAGGGGAAGCGTAACAACCTAGTCAAAAAACCAGGGTTAAGCTCGCCTTGTTAATAGCACCCCCGCCTAGTGTACAAGTGAAAACTAGTCAACGGTCCCGAAGGCAGAAGATGGCAAAAAAGTCACAATGGCGGCCTTCTTAAATATGCAAACATCGTCTACTAAATGGCCCCGAGTCTCCAGCGACCTGTCACTCCGCAGCCAAGGCAATGGTTGCACTGAAAGTCAGATCAGAGGTGCTAAGAATTTCTGGAAGAAAACAGGTTGTGTCACAGGGAGGTTTTTCGACCGGGATAAATCTCAAAATCACAGTTTACAAATGTTCTATTTTGTATTGTAGAAAAAATCATACATCTATTGATCACAATTATATTTACTTTTCAACTACCTGACATGAGTTAGTTGACATTTCTAATTAATTATATTTCTAACCCTTTATGATTAACACAATGGCAAATGTAACTAAGTAAATACTGGTTGGGTAGTTCCAACTCTGGATAACTAACGGCGTATTCATCAGTTACGCCGGTAACAAACGGCTCCGGAAGAGGTGGAACCATCCAGTTATCGAAAGAAGTGTGGTTTTGGGCTCCACTACATGTATTACCGCATGCAGGCGGTTTTAGAGAAGTTCTAGTCGTTGTCAGAGGAGGATTGTTCTTCTTCGGCGCTGAACGGCTCGGGTGTTGTTGAAGGCGTTGGTGTAGGTTTGCGTACTGGTGAAGGGGGTCGTACGTCATTCGAATGCATGCAAACTCTCTCTCCGTTTTTATCTACCTCGTACATCCGACCTGCAAAGATGTTGCAAATTTGTTGTTTGTTTATCAGTTTTTGTATGATTCCGGATCATGACCGGTTTCCCGATAGCTACTGGAGCGGGTTTCTCTGGCCGATAATACCTTTGGACGTAGCGCAGTTGCTTTTGCTGGATGTCTTCTATTTGCTTGTCGCGGTTGGAAGGCTGACGGAGGCCCCCGTGGTGGAAATCCGCCAATTCCTTGGTCAAGACAAGTTGTACCCCATCAGCGCGTGGCTTGGGGTATATCCCGTTGTTGCGTTTCTCCAGGTGCGTAGCTCAAATGCCAAGGGTTGGATGTGTTGCGCTCAAGCATTTGGTGGTTGTCCTTGCATCCGCACCCACAGGGCTTTCTTGAACTCTTGGTTTCGTTGTTCCGTCGGGTTGTCCTGAGGATGGTAGATTGGCGAGTAATATGTTTGGCTACCTTATCGTCTGCACGTCCGCACTCATTTGTAAGATTTAAATTGGGTGCCGTTGTCGGTTATTATGATGCCGGGGTAGCCAAACCGGTAGAACACCTGCTCCTCCAGAATTTTTGTGATGGTACCGGTTGTGACATTGCTAATCACGAACGCTTTGGTCTATTTCGTAAACAAATCAACGAGCACGAGTATGTGCCGTTTCTTGGTTCTGGTCTCCGGGATTAGCCCCATCAGCTCAACAACCACTGAACTGAAGGGAGCCTTACTAGTTCTAGCTCGTAATGGAGCGTGTGGTTGCTGTTGGCCTCGTTTGGTGGCGGTGCAAATTAGACATTCTCTCACGTACTCTCGGACATCTTTTGACACGGTGGGCCAGTAATAGCGGCTCTGGATGGCCCGCTCTGTTTCGTCTCTTCCGGGATGTGTGGCGTCGTCGTGCAACTCGTGGAGCACATGCTGCCGGAGTTCTGACGGGACGTACAGGCACCGGTCAAGATTTTTGCTATATAGAACCCCGTCAATCACTTCCATGTGATGATCGTGTCCACTTGTCACGGGGTTGTTTATTACTTTGCCAATTCGGATGGCGTTTTTGTCTTGTTTTTGTGCCAGCTTGATTTCCTCGATCAGGGGAAGTTTCATGGCATGCAGCTGTGGTGGAACGAGTTAGTCCAAATTAAGAACGTGATTTGTAGGTTGATTCTCCGGGTTTTGACTTAGTAAGTCTGGTAGCTTGTTTTGCTTTCCTGGGCAATGTTCAATGGTGAAGTCAAATGATTGCAAGAACAATGCCCACTGCACCAGCTTCGACTGATAGTATTTGAATTATTTAACCACGTCAACGCCTGTGAATCTGTTTTGACCGTAAAGTGACGGCTTTCTAGGAGAGGTCTGTAGCGTCTTAGGGCCCACACCAGGGTAAGGCACTCCTGCTCGTTGACGTGGTATCGTCGTTTGGCCGAATTGAAGCTGATGGTCCTTTTCTCATCCTCCGGCGTTAGTTGAAATAAAACCGCTGAGATCCTTAGTTGGGACGCGTCGGTCTGTACGACGTAAGGTAAGTCGGGTACTGGCCTATAAAGTTGCAGCGGCTTAGTCACTGCGTGCCATATTTGCTGCATTGCTGCTGTGGCGGCAGGTGACCATTTAAAAGCTCTTGTGTTGGCCGTTAGTTTGTTTAAGGGTGCGGCCAATGTGGCAAATTGTGGAATGTATTGCCGCACCCAGTTACATATTTCTATATATTGACGTAACTGCCGTCGGGTTTTTGGAGGCTGGTAATTTGCTATCTGATTGATGTACTTTGCGAGGGGCTTTGTTACATTGGTATTTACTATGTGTCTCAGCTATTCCAACGTGCTTTGTGCAAATAAGCACTTTGCTCGACCGAGCTTCAAATTAAATTCATGAAGCCGTTCGAATACTAGGGCGAGGTGGTAGAGGTGTTTCTCGTAGGATGCACTGTAGATGATGATGTCATTCATCTAAATAGACCATTGCAAACTGATGCATAAATCCGGCCAGCACCTCTTGGCTCATTAGTCGCCAAAACGTCACTGGAGCGTGTTTTGAGTCCAAAGGGAATTATCCGAAATTGGTAATGCCTTCCGTTAGGGGTGCTGAATGCCGTGTGTTTCTTGGACGCCAATGTCATTGGGATTTGCCAGTATCTGGCTGGTAAGTCCAAAGTAGTGAAGATGGTGGCAGCTCCTAAGTCGCGGAGTGATTCTTGAATAATTGGCATCAGCGTCGGTTTGGATGGGGGCGCTTCGTTAATTTTGCAGTAGTCCAAAGAAAACCGCAAATTGCCGTTTTTTTTCCCAATCAGCACTATCGGTGACGCGTAAGGGGTTGTGGACGCATTGATGATGCCTTGGGCCAAGAGTTCTCTATAATCCTTTTCTTTGCCTGATTTACCCGATAGGGTCGTGTCGCAATCGGGTTGTTGTGGGTAGGTAGATCGTGTGTTTGATGATGTGAGGCACGTTGGCAAACTGATCTTTTGCTTTGAATAGTTCTGGAAATTTCTTATACAGTTTGCGGAATTTGACGTGGAGTTTAGTTGGAAATCTACTTTCCAATTCTTCCGGTTCCGCTTTCTTCCGGGTTGTTGTTTGGGTGGTGTCCCAGAACACGGTGTCGCGGAGTTGTCTTCACAAATTTAGACAGCCGCGGGCTAATACGGTGTCCCTAGTATCATTTGCATTCGTAGATTTTTTGATACTAGTCGGTGTAGGTATTTCTGCCTAACAGGAACAAAATTGTGGTATTTCCAATAGCCTCCAGCTTGCCATTTTTGGCTGCAGTCAGCATTGCGAACTAGTTTAATAACTAAGCCATATCCAAATCTCCAGGATATAGACATTAATACACTTTCTGATAAAATTCTTAAAGACATTAACACAGTACATAGGAAGTATGAACAAGAGCAAAAATACATAAAAACAAAAAGATAAGCCTACAATCAAGATCATAGAACAACGAAGACTTAAACCGCAGCTCACCACAATTCAAACAGCTGAATAAAAACGGGGATTCGCAAGAACATACAATTTTTCAATACTTCGAAAAGTCATAGAAGATAATAGAAATATGAATGTACTAAAAGGACACATCAAACGGAAAACCCAAAGTTTATAAAATACAATACAACGAGGGTGCCATTATTAGGGATGAAATCAAGAAGGCAACACAAGAGTTCTATACAAAACTGTACTCCTCTTCTATAAACAAACCATTAGAAAATAACACAAGAAATACCAGATATCGATACCCATGAACTACGGATGGCACTAAATCATAAGTAATAAACAGAAAATCTTCGGGTACAGATAGAATAACTAGCAAAAAGCTGAAAATGGGAGGAGATACCTTGATAGAAGCTGTGCAAATTTTACTAAATAAATGTTTGAAAGAAAGGAAGATACCAACAGAATGGCAAAATGCTCAAGTTACCCTAATTCACAAAATGGGCAATAATACAAACATTAAAAACTACCGCCCAATCAGCAATCTCACACCTGTATAAATTGCTCACAAAAGTTATAACAAACAAATTTGACTTCTACCAGCCTTCCGAGCAAGCAGGTTTTTGAAAGGGATTTAGTACAGCAGACCAACTCCAAACTATTTGATCGCAAATCAAAAATCTGTCGAATACACCTAGCCTTTGTAGATTTCAAGAAGGCGTTTGACTTGATCAAGATATGAGCAGTATTAAATGCAATGACTAACGCACGTATTGACTCCAGAATCTACTGAACTACATCTATGAATATGCGACACCCCAAATTAAGCCGGACGATGACACCAGTACTAACAAGGTTACTATTAGAAGAGAAGTAAGGCAGGGTGATACCATCTTACCTAAACTCTTTACGCTGGCAATGGAAGATGTCCTTAAACGCTTGGACTGGGAGAAGAACGGTGTAAACATCGATGGGAAACTTCTGAACCATTTGCATTTTGCCGACGACATTGTTCTTATTAGCTTGGACATCAGAGAGTTAAAATGCATGCTCACAAACTAAATTTAGAGTCCAAAGAAGTCGGACTTAAGATGAACCTCAAGAAGACCAAAATTATGAGTCATTCTAAAATTCCCATTTCCATAGAACAAAATGTGGTGTAGTAGTGTAGCATAGTATGTGTACTTGGGTCATGTGATCACTCTTGGAAAAGAAAACCAGTGCGCCGAAGTAAAACGCAGAATTAGGATGAGTTGGGCAGCATTCGATAAGCTGAGTTACTTACTGAAAGATCAGAGCATCCTATATGGACTAAAAAGAGAGATGTACAATAAGTTCATCCTCCTCGTAACTACGTATGGTCTTGAAACAACGACCCTTACCAACAGATCAGTAGACAAGTTGCGAACTTGCTAAACGGCAATGAAAAGGGTCATGTTAGGTGTAAGCTTAAGGGATCACATTTAAAACACCGAAATCTGCAAGCGAACAGGTGTTGAGGAGTTTATCACACGAGTTGCAAAGCTTAAGTGGAGCTGGGCAGGCTATGTTGCAAGGCAGGATTCATCGAAGTGAACGATATGGGTTATGCAGTGAAGACCACAGACCTTTAAGAGAAGTGTGGGAAGTCTCCAAAAAAGGTGGAGAGACGACATCCGAGAAGTCGCCGGCTATTTGTGGCAACAGAATGCTTTATAGAACCGTGTGGCAAACTTTAAAGGAGGCCTATGTTTAGAAGTGGATAGATACAGGCTGAAGAAGAAGAAGAAGAAGCTTTAGTTGTGAAATTGAATGGCAGATAAGGCGCAAATTTTAAGTACTGCTTACACTTTCTATTGAAACTGGTATTGGCATCCAAACACTGTTTCTGTTTTCGTAGAGAACATTCTTTAGTGGTTCTTGTTACTCTTATCATTATTGGTATACATGATTTATCATTATCTGTTTTTAATAGTTTTAGACAAAACTCTCAATTTTTAATCTTAGATTTCATAAATGCCAAAATTTCTTTTAAAAATCTGGCGAAGCTGGGGCCTTGAACCAAGTTAAGAGCTTCATCTAACTGAGCCACTTTCTGGGTTTGCTATCTCTTTGGACTGTACTCAGTTGGATTTCTAATCTTTCTGCTTTAGACGGTTTCAATATCTGGATTCTGTAACCGTTTAAAATTCCTGAATATTTTTTTCTAATTTTTACTGTAATATATCCATTGTTGAACTGTTATTGTTCTTGTTGCTACAATACATTACGCACGCGTATTGCATGCAAAAGTTGAGCATTATGCACGGGGTCATCAAAAATTGACAGATGATCTCTCAAGTGACATATTATAACATTTAATAAATATTTTGTATACTTTTTAAAAGTTTTCATAAATTGTAAACTTTTCTTTTATTTATTGTAGCCAAAGGTTCGAACAACAACGTTTATACTCATGGGAAATAGGTATCATTAAGTGCTAGTTGTACAATATAGATTTTGAAAAAAAAAAATTATAATACTTTAGATCACAAACAAAAAATATTATTTACATCATTTCAATTTTTTCTTATTTAAATTGCAAAGCCTTACACCGAAAGGTAGAAAGGCAATTGAATAAATAAATAAATAAATAAATTGCAAAATAAAATTTGAGAAACAAAAGCAGAAATAAAATTGAAAGCAATAAATAGATTATTATTATTTAATACAATGCGTAAAAACTATAGTAAATAAATTCACTAAAATGTAACCTTCAAATTATAATAAAAACAGGCGCCATCAGTCATGGAGATTTAAATTTTTATTTACTTCTGGTATTAATCGCATTACAATGAGGACAATAAATGCGTAACATCAAATGATCTTGACCGAAATTTTAAACAAATTAATAAAAACATTTACACAGTTTAACTTAAATTAAAATTAAAATTAGCAAATATCAATCGGCTAGAATGCATGTGATATGACGCAGTCAGGATGTGGCAACGCTGCTCCGACCAGCAGTTCGTGTATGTATTTATTTATTTTTTTATTTCACGTTAGTCATAAAGAGAGTTCAAGGCCTGGTGACGTCCATCCTCTATCTTTTCACCCGCACACAGTCTACACACATGCAATTGCACCACAGCATCCGCAAACTATTTATATATATGTCCCGACCCTGTTGCCAGACGCGCACTTTTTAATTGTTTGTTTACTGTAGTTTTTTTTTAATTTAAACTATAATTATATTACGATATAATTTAGCATAACAATTTATATTATTTAAATTCTATTTTTTTTTTATTGATATGTAGTAAATAATGTTACTGAACGCCTGCCTTATAACATAATTATATTATTATTTATATACTTGGTCACCAAAAGCGTTGTAAAATTTATTTGTAAACATGATTTAGAACTATGTTTTTAAATTTTAATTAAATTATTAACTTAAAATGTTGATTTTTTATGTCAATAAGCTCTACTCGTGGTGTATTTTACAAAAATATAAAAATTGCGCATTTTATTGATGTAAAAGGAATTGCGTCTGATACTAAATAGAGTAGTCACCAAATTTTATTTTTTTTAAATTTTAGTAACTGTATAAACAACACGAGAACCAAAAAACAAGAGCTTCTATGCGTATACATTTATCATCAGCCACTTGAGGCTTAAGATATTTAAATTTATCATCTTAGGTGCAGCAGTCGGATGCCTAGACTACTGCGCTACGGTCTCTACTCAATATGCGTTGCAAGTTGAGGAATGTTTGATTTATCGACTTTCCTTTGTTGCAAACCAATCGTCAAAGCTGACATTTTGACAATTAATAAAACTGCTTTATTATTACTATAGAAGACATGTAAAATTAAATTGAAAAAAAAAACTTGGCTGCGTCTTATTGAATAAAACAAAATTTGCTTTTAAAATAGCTGTTACTTAGACCGTAGCTAAGTAGCCACATGTTGACTGAATAGACTAGTAATAAAAAACTTTGTTAATAATTTAGAGGTGGTAACGTAATGCTTCCTATTAGGAGAAACGTTGAACGGTTTGTGTGTAAAGGAGGGCAGCCTAATTCATTGTAAAACACACAAAGTACTTTTAAATCAATTCTCCTTATCTCCTTATATATTGTGCGTCTTCTTCCTGGACCTCGTCTGTCTTGGATTTTTTCTTGCATGATGTTCTGCAAGATACGGTATTTTTCACCTCTCATAACATGTCCAAAGTATTCCAGTTTGCGTTTTTTGATAGTAAACATGATTTTTGGTTGCTTCTGGAGAGGGGCAAGCACCTTGGTGTTTTGGACTTTGTCTACAAATTATCTTTGTTAAAGTCTACCCTTCCATTCCGTAGTACAAAATTGGAAAGACGTAGCACCGTAGTTAACAAAAACCTAGGGGTATTGACAAGTCACGAGATGTAAGCACCTTCTTCATGTTGCTAAATGCTGTTCTAGTCTGCTCGATGCGGGACCTCATTTTGCATGCTATCACACTTACTGCTCAATAAGCATCTCAGATATATGAAGCTGGAGACTTGCTGAATCTGTTGGTTGCCTGTACTCAGGTTTGCTAAAAGCTCACCATCTTTGCTTATAACTATAGCTTTGGTTTTGATGATATTTGCGGACGTTTCTGCCATCTAAGTTCATATTCTGAAAGAGATTGATAAGTTTTCGTGGTCAACACAGTCAAACGTTTTCTGGTAATTGATAAAACACGCGTATACATAGGTAAACATGTTGCGACATCTCTGTATTAGGACCTGTATACCAAATAGGGTCTCTCTGGTTCCAAACCCGTTCCAAAATCCAAACTAAGTATCAGAAAGGTGTTTCTTGGATTTACAATATAATTGAACATGTTTTATTTTGATCTTTAGCGTATGGTTCATTATGCTAATCATGCGGTAGTCTCCGCATGTTTTTGGCCACGTTTCATAAGGAAGTGTGACAAAGACAGACTCCAGCCATTTACTTGGTATTTTTCCAGAAACATAGATGGCGTTGAAAAGGCTGACTAATTTCTTTGTTTGTTATCCAAAACTTGGATTTGTCATCTTCTCAACACATTTTGATAATTGCTCACTGATAAGGTTAAGCATGACAAGCTATATCAACTACTCCTACGCAAAAACATCGACTCTGATGACGTGAGAATAATCAGTAACCTGTATTGGAACCAAAAGGCTAGTACTACAGTGGACAAACATCCGACCGAAGAAATGGAGATTCGTCGTGGGGTAAGGCAAGGATGCATCCTCTCCCCACTACTATTCAACCTTTATAGTGAAGCTATTCTTAACGAAGCCCTAGAAAGCGAATCAATAGGAATTGTGGTCAATAGGGAATTCGTTAACAACATGAGATACGCGGATGACACTGTCTTACTAGCGACTACCGTTCATGATATACAACATCTTTTAGGAAAATTAAATCAGAGATGTAACGAGTACGGCCTGAAGATAAATCTTACCAAAACCAAGCTTATGGTAATTACAAAGTCACCACTAAACCACATCAACATTAATCTTACAAGAGCAAACACCGTCGTGGAGAATGTGCAGGTATATAGATACCTAGGAACGTGGATAGAACAATCATGTGATCAGTCACGTGAAATAAGAACAAGAATTGAGATCGCTAGATCTATCTTTATAAAAATGAAGAAGTTTTTCGTTAGTCGTGACCTGAATATAAATCTCAGAATGAGGATGCTTCGCTGCTATGTATTCTCGACACTACTGTACGGGGTCGAAGCTTGGACACTCAAGAAGAACCATATGGATAGACTACAAGCTTTTGAAATGTGGTGTTATCGAAGAATGTGGCGTATTCCATGGACAGACCGGATTACAAATACGCAGGTCTTAGAGAAGATGCAAAAAGAATGCGAAATTATCAATACCATAAAGAAGCGCAAGATGGAATACCTAGGCCACATAATGAGTGGGCCCAAATACGCATTTCTGCAAATGATAGTCCAGGGGAAGATCAAAGGAAAAAGAAGCATAGGCAGACGCCGGGTATCCTGGTTTAAAAACCTTAGAGACTGGTTTGGCTGCAGTAATATCCAGCTATTTCGTGCTGCAGTCAACAAGGTTCAAATAGCTTTGATGATAGCTAACAATTGATGATAGGGAACCTCCGATAGGAGACTCACTCACAGAAGAAGAATCATTGATCTGAATGACCACAAGGCTTTTTGTTATCAAAAAGTCGGAAGTTTCAACATTTTTGCTCAATTTAGTAAAAGCTTACGTTTGCATAAAAGAAAAACATACAATTTTTGGATAACTAACACTTGGACGAGCAGGTGGGTCATTTCAATCAAAATTATTGTCTTGCAATCAATAATCTTAAAACTAGTGTCTAGTTTAGAGGCAAATGACGTTAACAAAAAAAAGAAAATATAATTCTTGGATCTTTAAGATTTGGGTGAGTGGTTGGGGCATTCCAGTTAAAACTACTGTCCCGTAATTAAATGAACTAAATGACCAGTCCGTCCTAACCTAACCTAACCTTTAAAAAAAAAAAAAATTGAGATGGTGGAAGATCTTTCATAAGACACCCCGAAGGGTAGTGTCAGATTCTTACTGACTAAATACACATCCTCCTCTTCTTGCGGGAATAACGATCTTACTCTACCACGGAATTGCATTTGAGTATTACGTCGAGGTAGAGGTTCTCGCGCGCCAGCCTTCAGGCGCAATTGACACACATTTACATAGATTTGACACCACTTTTTTTTGCGCGCACATTTTTTTACATATTTTTGACAAAACAATTTACAAAACATACATTAAAACTGAATTTACAATTACAAAATACATTAACGAGTAGCTACGGGTCGTAGCTAAGCTGAAGCGGGAAGGGAGATGGGGCCTATCTCTCTTCCCGCTTCATTCACACCACACCATGGAGTTAATTCCCTCTCTTCTTTCTCTTTTATACGTAGCATAGACCCTATCATGGTGGCCACAATGTCCCAATTGTACACCGAAGACAGCATTACAACCACCATGTTATCCTAACCTAACCTAACCTAACCTAACCTAACCTAACTTAACCTAACCTAACCTAACCTAACTTTTTTTTTAAGACCTAAACGTTAATGCTCCCTGGGTTCTTGGTTTAATGAGTCCGGAAGTGTGGGACTTTTACCCACCAAAAAACCTCTGTTTTTCACACCGGTTGGACGGCATACCCTGGGAGAGTTTCTTCCGTCCAAGACGGCTGAGAGTTTCTTTCGTTCAAGACGGCTGGACTCTCTATTGTCAACTAATTCTACTTGCGGTTTTTTGCCTTGCCTTTTCTTTTTCTTCTTTGCACTTTATGGACCCGCTAATGAAAGAGTAAATGTGGCTCCAGTTGTTCTTTGAACCAGTCAATAGGTCTATCAGTTTGTCCACTTTGAGGCTTTGTCCTATGGCTGCTTCCGCTTCTTGCCTTTCGACCTGCCATCGATCGCAGATAAAGATAGTGTGTTCGGGAAAATCTAGTGCGCCGCAGTAGTGGCAGGCGTCGTCAACGGTTTTTTCAATATTCTTTGTGTAGGTCCCAAAACTGCCGTGGCCCGACAAAAATTGGGTTAAAAATAGTCAGAATTTCTATGAAGACACCTACTTCAAATTTAGATGTTTGGGATCAGCCTCTTAGTCCATTGTGCGTTGCTTGAAGTTTCTGAAGCTGCAAAGGCGTGTTTTGAATTGCCAATAATTGTCATTTTAAGCTGTCAATAATATGTTTCAAGCTGTTAAAATTTTTAAAGCTGTCAACAAGATTTTCCAAAATGTCAATAAATTTGTGTTCTAAACTGACAAAAAGAATCAAAGTTATAATAAACGATTTTAAACTTTCAGAATATTTTCAAAGATGTCAATAAGGTTTTTGAAAGTGACAATAAATTTCCTCAATTATCAAAATGCTGTTAAAGGCAGTCGAAGCTTTAAAAGATGTTTTAACTTGTCAAAAATTGTTTCAAGCTGCCAAAAACTGTCAAAACTGTAAAAAATGTTTCAAGCTGTTACAAATACGTTTCAAGCATTTTCAAAACTGTTAAAAAACTTAGCTAAAGTATCAGTTAGGTTTTCGTGCTCAATGCTGCCAAAACTATTAGAGCTGTAAACTAAAATTGATTTAAGTTGTCAAAAACTGTTAGAACTATAACAAAACGTTTCAAATTTTTATAAATATGTTTCAAACTGTCAACAAATTTTGATAGCTGTCAAAAACGTAAATGTATCCTCCTATTATCTCCCATTTTTGTTGGCCCTTCAGCATTACTTCCACGGTGTGGTCCGGGGTTAGCTCTATTTTAATCTTTGTACGAATGCTTTCTCTTGCGCTGCTCCATCAGCAGCATTCGTAAAATGTGTGCTGTGGGGTGTCCTTTTTGTTGCAAAACATGCATTAGTCGCTCTGCTCAATTTTGAATATTTTTAGGTATGCCATGTAGCATCCGTATCCGCTCAGGTATTGGGTTGTGTAGAAGTCCACATTGCCGTGCTTCCTACTAATCCAGCTTTCTAAGTTTTTGATTAGCCGCTTGGTTCAGGTTGCTTTGCCGGATTCTTTGCTCCATGCTGTCTGCCATTTGTCTAATACTTTTTTTTTATACTAGTCTTCTCTTCCTTGCTCTTCTTGTGTGTTCTTATTTGCTGTTCTACCATGTATTCAATGGGCATGACGACCGCTAGAAGCCTTATAGCTTTAGTGGATATAGTGCGATATCCGCTGGCTATTCGTTGTGACATCGTTCTTTGTTGTGTGTCGAGTAGTTTCCGATGATTTGCTAGCTTCATTGTTTTTCCCCATATGGGCGCGCTATATAATTTTATTGCTGTTTGCCTAACGTGTTCCCTCATCGTCATGTTGTGGTCTATCCATACTCCAATGTATTTTAATGGCTTCCTTGGATTGTATTTGCGTATTTCCGCATTTGAGTGAGACCTGCTTTAGTTTCCTTCCCCCATATAGGATGACCACTTCTCTTGCTTTCTTCAATCTCTAGTTTAAGTTCTTCTATTCTCTTCTTGATTAGTTGGATTGCGTGGTTTGCAAGATCGATTAGGTCTCTTGCTTCTTTGGCCCATACTACAATTGCCGTGTCATCAGCAAATCATACAGTTTTGATTCCTATCGATTGTTTTATTTCTAGAATGTAGTTGTAGTAAAGTATCCGCAGAAGTGGTCCCAGCACGGAGCCCTGCGGTACTTCACAGCTCAGCATTATCTGCCCGTTTTTTCCCACGCATAACTTCTTGTTTTTGAGGTAGCTGCTTATCACTCTCCTTATATGCTTTTTGAACTTTTTTCTTTTGAGCATTTCCAAGAATTCCTTCCAGGGTACTTGGTTAAATGCGTTTTTAATGTCAATGGTTGTTAATAGACAATACCTCTTGTTTTTTGTTGCATAGCTTTTGGCTTTTTTAGTTGCCCTCTTGACCTGTTCTATGGCATCTACCGTCGACTTTCCTTTCATGAAGCCAAACTGGTTGCTGGAGATCTTTCCTTCCATTTCCATCCTTAACCTTCCCGCTATTAGCTGCTCGTAGAGCTTGGCCATAGAGTTAATCATACATAGTGGTCTGTACTTCGTCTTTGCTTCTCCTGCTTTCTTGGGTTTTTCTATTAGAACCAGTCTTGTTTCCTTCCATTTGTCTGGGAATCTTACTTGTTTGTACTCGTAGTTAATAATTCCGAGTATCAGTTTTGTATCAGTCTTGGCGATGCTCTTTATGACTTTGGTGGGGATGTTATCCAGCCCGGGCGCTTTGTTGTCTTTTATCTTTTTTAGGGCGTCTTCCAGTTTTTCTTTAGTGAAGGGGTCTGTTGTTTCTATATCTATATTCTCATCCCTATAAGGATGGTGCGTGGGGAATAGTTCTTTTGCTATTGTCATCTGTTTATTGTCGTTGATTTCTATTTGCTGTCCCAGGTTAAGCTTATTAGTAACGATCCTATACCCTAGGCCCCATGTGTCTTGTTCTATTTCATTGCACACTTTATTCCAGGCGTTTTCTTTGGCTTTATCTATTGCTATTTTAAATGCGCTTATATAGCATATTCAATGCTTACCTCGGTTTTCCTCTCTACATTGAGGCTGCGTTTGCTGTTTGCTCTAGTCAATGCTGGCCTAGCTTGGTAACACTCTTTCTTGATTTTGTCGAATTATTTGGACCACCAGTATATCGCTTCTTTAGATTTGCCTTTTTTGTCGAATGTTTTATCCATGGCCCTCTTGATAGACAACATTAGATTGCTTGTGTCTTTTGTGCTCATCATCGCTGCTTCTTTGGCAAATCGTTTTGTGAATGCAGGTATAAGTTTAGCCTTTACCTTCCATCCTTTTTTTTTTGGTGTTATTCTCGCATTTTCTTGGTGTGTGACTTCGAAGTAGATGTTCCTGTGCAGGCTCAGGTTCTCCTCCCCTGATACTCGCCAGTTTTGCATCTTTGCGCATGATTCTCCTATACATAGGGTGTGACCTATGTACGATTTGCTTGCTTCTCTGATGAATGTTGGCTCCTTTCCGTCGTTTATAAGAACGAGGTTTCTCTCTGCCGCCCAGTCTTTAAGCATCATTCCTTTGTTGTTGTTTCTTGTGCTACCCCACAGTGTAGCCTTAGAATTAAAGTCCCCCGATATGATAATGTACTTGTTGTGCATCTTTATGCTTTCTCCAAGTTTGTGTAGGTATGCTTCGTACTCTTTAATGGTCTTATTTGGGGAGCAGTAGCAGCTGTATATAGCTATGTTTTCTACTTCGGCCCAGGCAAAGCTTTTGCCGCTTCCTTCCCATTTTGTTGTGGTCAAGTTTTTGTTATATACTCTGATAGCCACATCGTTGTTTTGGTTCACTATCCATGGGCCCTCTGATACTATTTTTTTTGTTTTGTTTGGAAATGATGCACAAGTCCACCTCATTATCTAGAGCCGTCTTGTTTAGGAGGCTCATTGCGGCACTGCCTCTGCCCACGTTAGTTTGTAATACTTTCATTGTCAGTTTTGGAGCTTATTCCTCTTTGACCTTCTCTCCCCTTACTATCTCTTATTGCCTTCTGTAGAGTGCTGCCCTTGCCCGTTCCTGCTTTGTGACCCTCTACTTTACATAGTGGGCAATTTTCTTTATTTGTGAACTCACTTATGTTATGCCCTTCTTTTCCACATCTGTAGCATAAGTTGAACCTGTCAGCCCCTTTGCAGTCCGAAGCCTTATGATTGTATGACCAACACTTGTAGCATCTCTTTAGTAAGATACGTTTTTCTAGGGTACAGTTTGAGTATCCCACCCTGATCGTGCCAGCTTGCAGTAATTTTCTGGCTTTCTTTTTCTCTGATGACAGGGTCGTTGATTGCGTACCTTTATCGTTTTCTTTAAGAGTCTCTATATTGTTTATATTGTTGTCATTTTATATAGCTTTTCTTACTGCTAGCTTTACTTTTTCCCGGATAGTAGTAGCATCTAGTTCTTTTAGTATTACTGTATCCATCTTGCTTTCTCCTATTTGTTTAGTGATTACCGGTTTATCGCCTTCCTCTAATTTCTTAATGCCTTCTAACGCCAGAGAATTTTTTTCAGTAATTATGAGCACGTTTTCTTCTTTTGTCTTTCTTATCGCAGTGACCGCTTTGCTGTCAGGGTTGTCTTTTAGTTTTTTCTTAAGGCTAGAAAGAAGTTCCTTGTAATCTTCATTGTCCTCCTGTTTTGCTATCAGAGCAAAAGTATTCCTTTTATCTTTTGTTTTCACCCGGGGTGCCTTCTTTTGAGTTTTGTTGATATATATAAGTACCCTTGTTTCTGCTAGTTGGAAGATACATTCTGTCATTGCTCTCATGGTTTCAACGATGATTGTGCTAATTTTATGTAGCGCAACAGTTTTATCATCTGCAGTCTCTTTCTGTAGCGCCGAGAGCTTATTCCACAAATCTTCCTCTCCAGCATTCAGCCCAATCTTCACAATTTTATTCTTCCTTATAATTCTTTTGTCAGCTTGTGACTTGGAGCGTATCTTTGTGGTTTGCTCAATAACTTCAAAATCTTCCTCACAAGAAGCCAGTATTGGGTAGCGATCCCGGTACATTTTTTGTATGTTTTTTTTCATCTTCACGTCAGAGTTTTCTACCAGCACTACCTTTGTTTCCGAAATTTGGTTGTCAATGGGGTTTTCTACAATGATCTCGGTGGCTTTGAATAGCTTTGGATTCCATGTTTGTTTAGGGGCTTTTTCAAAATCTTTATACGTGTTGATATCATCTAGTATTCTTAGAATTTCAAGTTTCTTATTCCACGCTACTATTTGCGTCGCTTCTGTTGTGTATGCCTTATCAGTCTGCGTGCTAATTTCTGATGATGTTGTGCATTCTTGTTTTTCCTTTAGCCATTCGATTAGGTGGCTTCCGTTAAATAAGTCACCCTGCCTTGCCAGCTAGCTTTCTAGCAGCTTCTTTTATTTTTTTTTTGTGTTTTTGTTAGCTTCTATTTCTTTTGTTAGGTTTTTAATATTTTTATTAAGTATATTTATCGCTTCCATAATGGTGGCCGTATTTCTGACGTCTGCTGCTTTTACGAAAATAGCACTGGTTATCGAGTCTGCTTTCCTTTTTTTATGCGAGTTATCTCTTTGTGATAGGCACCTATGCCTCGGAGATTGGCTCCCAAATGAGGCATCCTTTTTCGTTTTCCCTTGCGGATTATCTTTCTTCTTATTTTTGGGCTAGTTGAGTTGGTCTTCTTGTGTTATCTCTATTACTGTTTTATTTTCATCCTCTTCACTGGACTGTTCCAAGCTAGTGTATTAATTTCTTAGGAGGTCAAAAGAGTGATCCTATTCAGCGCTTTCTGTACTTGATTTCCTGTCTGTGCTGCCATTATCTGGCCCCGGGTCAGAGGTAGTAGGCCTACTTGCGCCCAGGATTCTCCTTGCGGGTGACCTGGTCAAGCTGGTCCGTCTGCCCTGTTCAGCCAGTAGCTTTAATTCAAAATCTTGACTTTCCTTATCCAGTTTCATGGCCGTGTTGTCATCGTTGGGTATTTCTGTATTCGTGTCCATTTTTGTCGCGGGGTTGTTTGGCTGATCCGTCACACCGGTGGTAGCCAATCCACGCGGTGTCATCTTTTCCGAGGCTTTGTCATTTGTTGTAGACATTTTATGGGGTGCATTTTTACGCTACTGCCAGCCGCAAGGTAAATGTTTGACCACCGGTAGAGCCTTGCTGGGCCCTTACTGATTTTGGGACCTGCCGGTGGAAAAAGGATTTTACACCCGTGCGTCCTCATCTCGCGCGGGGTCCATTTTGTGGCTTTTGGCTGCCGCGCACCCTGTCCGTTGATTATGGTGTTGGGTTCCACCTTTTTATTATAAGAAAAAGAAAGATGCTTAGCTTCTTAGCCCTCGATACCTAATAGCATCAGAAGCTTAAGGGTAGTCTAGATTAGGCCGAAGAGTTGACCAAGAGAGGTCGACAGGTCAAAGAAGGAAAGGTAAGAGGAAAGTGGTAATCTCGTGCTAAAGCACCGCGTCCGCGTCCGCGTGTGCAACTCCCCTATCCGCCACCTGGGGACGCGTCTGGTAGGGGTTACACTTTCCCCCCCAATAAATTAAATACATCTAGTGACCTCTAACATCACTAATTACTCGTTTTGTCAAGATTTTGATTGTTTTATTATTTTTCGATTAATTTTCTTTACATCTAAGCCAAAACCAATTAAACAGACTTCAATTATTTATTTACATTCTACTTTAAAATTGATCTTATCACGAACACCTAGCAGCTACATTGAGCAACAAAAACAATTAGATGTAGATGATTATGTCATCCAATTTAGCATACTTATGTACATATAATTAGTTATTATTATGATTAGATTCAAACATGTGGATTGCATGTTGAGTTGCATTATTGCAATATTATTCCATGAAATCTCTGCCATAATTAAGCATTTTTTTGTAACATTGACATCAAATTAGAGAATATTGGATTTAAATAAATAATTTTTACAAAAAAGCTAATAAATTGGTAGGTTTGGAAACAAGATATAATATTTTGCAAAAATATGCCTGTGTGTTGGTGTGACCAGTAGCATAATGATAAAATTTATCTGATACGTTACGTCATTATAAAATTGTGCCGTTTAAATCATTAAATGTTTATCGCTTATATTTCGCTAATAGATTCGATGTAATTATATCATTTGCGTGTTGCGGTGCATTAACCGTCGCAGTAGTGGTAATTTATTGCTCACGAAGACCGTACATTTCGCAGCAAATATATTTTTTAAGTTGTGTTGTCGTATTACTGAATCGCCGATGAGGATGGCGTTTTGTACAGCCATTAACACAGAGAGAATGTTAATGGTCCACATATGCACTTTGCATGTAATTCGCACCGGTCACGGGGCTGCCTGAGGGTACCCGATGCATGGCTGTATTTTGTCACGCTCACACTCGACGGTCACGCAGCGTGTCGTGACGGCACGCATCGCACTTTGTGTGCGGGTCTCCTTATATTTCCCAACCACCCCACATGTCGACTGACGTGTTTTGCTTATTAGTTTTTAATCAAACCTAAACGGAACGATAGTAATAGTGGTATACCAGATATTCATATTCAAGACTTGCATTATCGATTAAATCTATTAATAAAAATTGTTAATTTATTGTTTGCAAGTAACGTACGCTACAGTCTACTAATGATTAGTTTTATGCATAAAGTGATACCTACATTTTCTTCTCCTATATAGTAACCCGATAGAACATTTATTGAATGCCTAAATATATCACTTTTAGAAGTAGAAATTTTAAAGTTTTTTTAATATATAAATTTAAAAAAAAAATGGTTTTAAAATAATAACCCTATATAAGAGAAATTAATAATATAGAGTCTATATCATAGTGTATGGTCTAGAGTCTATATCATAGACCATGCATACTAAAATATAAATTATATCAAAAATTTAAAAACAAATCTTTTTTGGTCTCAAAGTTTCATATTTTGAGACCAAAATTTGGATTTTGAACTTTTTATCAACGTATAAGTTTTTGAAAACTGATGTAATATATGCCAAACTTACTGAAAAATTATTCTTATCAAATTTTTTTAAAAAAAGTGGTTAGTGCTACCTGGTTAGGGACGTACTCTTTGGCCAACGAGTTGAAGCTAACATGAACGGTGCGTGTGACGTCACTTGATGGTAAAAAACTAAATACTATATAAATATGCACATTGCTAGAAGTAAGCAATGATAAATAAAATTTATATTGAAATATACATTTATATTTTATGATTTTTATTATTGTTCTCTAAAAATTGTTGTACTAGTAGTGCCTATGCCCCCGGCTAGCGCGTGACGTCAGTTGTGGGTATAGAGCCTTATTACGTTGGCTTCACCATGCGACAAACGGCAAATAGCACAAGGCGCGTCTATGAGTATAATATATGGTCTAAGGCAAGCACGCATTAAGATGTTGCCAGTTGCAATGCCGTGAGTGCCGGTGCTGCATAAAGATAGGTGAGTTGCTTCTATGGCATTTGTCATTGTATGTCGGTAGTACGGCAGAGAGGGCATGTACAAATACCAGCGCTAACAAAAGTTAAGCAACGGCCGTTCTGGTCACAATTTGGATGGTTGAACCCAATGTGATGCCGAGCGTAGTGTTTTTCCCAATATGGGTCCGTTACCTCATATAGGCATCCATACATACACATGACTTCTCTGTGGCTTGGTGTGTCCAACACCTTGACACCTAACGGTATTAGAGGTTATTGAATATATATATGTTAGTAACCAGAGTGTACCGGGTGTGTAGTGGAGGTTGCCTTTGAAAGACAGTATAGGATATTTTTGGTGCTGGAGATACAAGTCACATCTGTTAGGATCGAGAAGCGACTTACGGCAGTGGTTTGGGTGCAGGCCGGGATGCATGGAGTGCATTGCCGGAACAGTCGTTGGTATAGATATATTAGGTACGTTCCTTTTGCCAGTAAAGTAAGCCAAAATACTCACTTAACCTACAAATATTTGTTTTTTTTTTAAATAAAATTTTGTTGTTGTTGTTGGTTACAATTTTACACATTTTTATATAATTTAAATGATTTAAAAATGTTTAAAATTGTAACCAACAACAAGTAAATATTAATTACAAAAAAAAAACAAATATTTGTAGGTTAAGTGAGTATTTAAGCTTTCTTTACTGGCAAAAGAAACGTACTTATAAGAATAGTTAAGGTGCGTCGCAGGGTTGAAAAATAACTTTGGTTGTTGTTGCTTGGGGTTTGTATTATAGAGAACGGTTAAATTCTGGTCTATAGCTTTGTAGACTTTTACTACTTATAAGAAGTGACTGATTTTGATCCCTCAATGTCAATGTGTTACCGGCTGGGCACCGACTGCACACGGAGGCCGCTGGTTTACGATCAGGAGTTGTCCTGGAGTGGTTTTCCGGAGCGTCGGAGACAATTTGTAATGACGTTTACACACAACGTGCAGGTCCACTAGCACTATGGTTTTGTTGGATTGACGTGAAATTTTGTGGCAGCTATCAGTGACCGTCTAGAAACTTTGGCGAGGTGTGCAAGCATAGGGTGGTGGATATGTAGTTTCTCGGATGAGTTGATTCTACAATGTTGCGGAGTAGTCTTGGAATATGCCGGTGGGTCTACTTGTTGATGGTCGACGATATCAAGGTCTTGCAGAAACTGCAGTGTACTTGGATGCGGTTCATCTATTCGATCGAGTGTTTGTGATCCAATATTTTGATCACAAACACTTGTGTGGATGGGTGAGAACCAAGTTCAAATGTTGTGGACGTTTTAGCAACATATTCATATCAATATAAAGTAGATACGGGCACTAATTGACTCTAGGGCTATTCCATTTCAATATTTGGCCAGGTATTCGGCCAGTTGGTGGCATGTGCAAGTCTCTAGGATGCTAGTTTGGTAGTTTGTTTTTGAAGATAGAAGGTTTGTATCATTCTTCTGTAGGTACCTTTTTCTCATATTTCTTTGTGGCCGGTTTTTCCTCTTTTTTTCCTCTTTTTGAGAATGTTTCAATATCGACTTGAAAGCACTTAATTGCCTCACGTTGGGCGTCATTTGTTTCAATGTAGGCGTTGGAGGCTGCTGGTCTGTGTTTGAGAGTAGACTTAATACCCGCTAAACTCACCAGAGAGATACAAAAAGAGCTAAAAAAATTGTTTTACTGTGAAATTTTTGACTTTCATATGTGTGTCATTTTGAATAAGCGATATTCTAAGATCCAAAATTTTGTGAATCTTAAATTTTCATTTATATTTTAATCCTTCAAAATTTGAGCAAAATCCAAGAAGTCTAAGTTTAATTTGTGGGCGGGAAACTTCTTCTACTGCGACTCACCCATCCGCTCAAGTGTTAGGTCATTAAAGGAACTATTGTTTGCCCAACCTCTTGTGCTATTGCACTTAGATATCAGAGATTTGTCTGTCAATAAATCTTTTGATAACTAACGCTTGGGGTGGGCGGGCGGGTACCAAGTTTATTTTGTGAGCGGCTAGTTTTTTCTACTGTGACTCACCCACCCGTCTTTTGTGTTAGACATCAAAAGAACTATTGTTTGCTCCACCTCTTGTGCGGTTGTACTTAAATATCAGAGATTTGTCTGACAATAAATCTTTTGATAACTAACTCTTGAGTAGGTGGGCGGGAACCAAGTTTATTTTGTGGGCAGGTAGCTTTTTTTACTGTGACCTACTTACCCGCCCAAGTGTAAGTCATTATAGGAACTATTGTATGCCCCACCTCTTGTGCGCTTCTTGAATCTATTTAGTATTTTGATTTTCTAAGCCTTTAGTAAATAACAACAGACGGACTGCCGGTCTATGGTTGCTTTGCTGAATAGAGGTTAAAGTTTAGGCTTGGATGCTGTTTCTTTGCTGGCTTCTGGTGAACAGGTATCTTACGGTGTCTGAAATCTGATTACATTTTTTTTTGTTGTTTGTCCGCATTGATTTGGGGGGGGGGGCAGCAGATTGCGCGCGTGGATTATAAAAATTGACATTGACATAAAAATGAGTATTAGTTTAGTACTTAGTTATCTGGCTTGAAATTGATCTAAAATGCCTATTTTAGCAGCGACCTGCAACCTGAACGGTCTGAGTGGTCGGATTAAAGTTTAGCTTGTGCAATTGAGCAGGGGCAACTTCTGCTGTTAGTTTTTCTGTAGGTTTGAGATGAATGCAATATTTAAGTGGCATGTTAGACTGGCGTAGAGTTTGCTTGGAAACTGGTTGCGATGTTCTTAATTCCAGTTGACTAGATTCCGGCACGCGGATTACATACGAAACGATGGTCAGCTTTTTGCATTAGGAACTTAGATGGTGGAAGTGGCTGTGTCCTTATTTGGATTTTGGTGGGCTGTAGCGCGGTTGTCTTTTGAGCAACCACTTCCGCAATAGCAACACGTTTGTATTATTTATATACCCGTGCACGCTTTTGCTAGTTGGGGTTCTGGGCGTGCTCTCCTGTGATTGACTGTTGTGATGAGCTGGTAACAATTTTTCTACTTAGAAACATACTCACGTTTCTACAATGCTAATGCTATCCGGTTTCAATGCTTTGGTTTAAATGTTTAGCACTATTATTGGGAATGGAATTGTTCAAGTTCACTGAGTGTTGTGACGCGGTCTTTAAAATGTAGGCATTTGCAATCACATGTTCCGGGGGAGGCTTCAATTACGTTCTGTACATTTTTCAGCTGGCACTCGAAGTTAAACTGAGAGTTTCTAATGAGCAAGTGACTTTTGTGCAAGGCAACAGACTGTGTTTTAGTCAATAATTGCTTTGGCTTTGTTGGAGATCTTTGTTTGCTCGTTTGCTCGTTTGCTTGTAAAGCGATTACGACCGGTACTGTGATACTTGGTTTTTGTTGACGTTGGCAATACAGGTTTGAAGTAAGTCTGCGGATGCAACGGACTTTGTATATTGCTATGCGATTTAACCCTTGAAGACTAGAGCTTTAATTCTAGCTTGTACTTTTACTCATTCTTGTTGTTATTTGCTCATAGGATTAAAGCTGTATCGTTTCAGGGTGGGTGCGGGTGAGTGCGGGTGGCTGCAGGTGGGTAAAAGGTAACGGCAAGAAACACCAAAATAAGTCCGGCTCAAATGTCAACTTCTTCTGCACGCGGTGCCCGCTGCTAAAAAACTAACGAGGCTCTTAAAAATTAGAATTAAGGAAATGTAATTCCACCAAACCGTTGCCAGGATAAGTAACGAACTTTTTTCTTTAGAATGAAGAAGGGCACTCTCTTGTCCTGGGGGTGAGAAACCGCCTCCAAAGGCGGATGAACCAGCAAACTTGGTCAACGGCATAGGATAAGGCAGGCAAGAGGAAACCATCTGATTATTCACCCAAGAAAGCACTATGATGATGATGATGATGAGTAATAAAATCGAATTTGTGATGCTAGGCGATCCGGTTAGCGACCGGCGCTGTATCAGGTCCGGGCTGACTAGTGTTAAATCTGATATTGGACATGTGGACGTGAGCAACCAGACATCCCATAGAAAACACGTAAAAGTAATAATCTGCAACTACGTAAGAATTTGAGCATGGCAACATGGAACGTAAGGGGGCTGCTTTGAATGGGAAAGTTACACATTTTCGAACAAGAACTAATTTGAGAAAAAATACTTTGAAACTGCCGACCACGTATTTTATATTTCTGGAGCAAATCAGACGGCTCGAAATGGAGTTGCAATAGTAGTAAACAAGAAACTAGCCAAATACGTAGAAGGATAAATTACCGACTAATTCAAATCTCAATAAATGCCAAGCCTGTAAATATACATATACTGTAGGTTTACATGTCCACCTCGAATGCCACAGATGACGAAATAGATGAACTATATTAATTGATTGAGGATACAATAGCAACTATCCTACGGAAAGAATAGTTGGAGATTTTAACGCAACACAGTCAGCGACGATCATCTGCGCAATATTGTTGGTAAATTTGGGCTTGGTATACGAAACAAGCGTCTATTGCAGTTTGCTGTTAATAATGATATGATCGTTGCAAATATGCTATTTAAATATCATCTCTGCCGTATTTCTACATTCTTCTTCTTCTTGTTCCACTCCTATCGGAGATTGGAAATCATCAATGCTATCTTCATTCTATTTACTGCTGTCCTAAACAGTTCTGTGGTACTGCAGCTGTACCATTCGCGCAAATTTCGAAGCCATGAAGTTTTGCGTCTCCCTACATTTCGCTTTCCCTTTATCTTCCCTTCCATAATAATTTGGAGAATTCTGTATTTTGGTCCCCTGGCTACATGTCCGAAGTAACTTAGTTTCCTGGTCTTAATACTAAGGATTATTTCACATTCTTTTTCCATCCTCCGAAGTACCTCGGTGTTTGTTACATGATCGACCCAGGATATCCTCAGTATTCTTCGATAGCACCACATCTTAAAAGCTTGTATCTTGTTTATGTGGGCTTGTTTTAGTGTCCAACTTTCTATACCGTAAAGTAAAATCGAAAAGACATAGCAGCGTAGCATCCTTACTCTAAGATTTAGGGAGAGATCTCTGTTGTTGAAGAAGGTATTCATTTTTATAAATGCATTTCTGGCTATCTCTATTCTTGTTCTTATTTCTTTAGTTTGGTCTGTGTTGCTACTTATCCAAGTGCCGAGGTATTTGTAGGTGTCTACTCTATCTATATTGGTGTTAGAAATTCTCAGGTTGTCAACGATGTTGTTGTTTTTTGAGATTGCCATAAATTTTGTTTTCTATAAGTTCATTTTAATGCCCCATTTATTGCAAACTGTGTTGGTTTTTTCCACAAGTCGTTGTAGGTCTTCCATGTTAGTAGCCAGAATTACCGTATCATCAGCATACCTTATGTTGTTTAGTATGTTGCCATTTATCACTACTCCTCCTTCCTCTTCTTCTAGGGCTTCTCTAAATATCTCTTCGCTGTATAAATTAAATAATAGTGGAGACAAGACACACCCTTGTCGCACCCCTCTGCATATTTTGATATCTTTGCTGGTTTTGTTATCAACTCTGATGTTAGCTGTTTGGTTATAGTACAGATTTTGAATTATGCAGATGTCCCTAGTATCCAGATTTTTCTTCCGAAGGAGCTCTAGTAATTTTTGATGTTGGACTTTATCGAAAGCCTTTTCGAAATCTATAAAGCACATGTATAGGACATCACCAAATAGATTTTATCTTCATCAGAACACGATGGAAAACATTCCTAAGGAAGCCTGGTTTAGACTGCAAATCCGTCCATAAACTTTTTTTTGCCAACCTATCAATCAATTTGCATACAACAAGAAACCAACACCTAACAAAAGAATGGTGACACCAAGGCTAGACGAATTCTAGAAATTCTTAAATATCTCTATAACACTAAAAGCTATTCATGACATCGACAAATCCTGGCAAAATCGTGGACGGAGCACCGGACCAATGCATTTATATTAGAAGATCTGAAAATCAAAGACCAGTTCTCTAAGAGAGTGAACTGAAACATTTTGCGTTATTTTGGCCAGGTATCTAGAAGATAAGATACTCTGGAAAAATTATTGGTCCAGGAAAAGGTTGACGGACGAAGACCACGAGTAAGATTGCCAACTCGGTGGATAGACGGTGTTACCAGGCTGGTTGGTCATACAATGCATGAGGCTCAGGACAGAAAGACATGAAAAGTTGCTGTTGATATGATTCCATAATAGTGCTACCAAACCCTCACAAAGGGTACAAAGATTGAGGAGGAAGAGGCAATGAACAAGAGTGCGATGCTATGATCAGCGCGAGTTTCTCGATGTGTCTACAGTTTGCTAGCGGTGGCTTTGCAGACTTTGAGAAGTTATGTTTAGAAGCTATTTTTTTTTATCTGTGCGTACTCTTCATACAGATTATGGGGGCAAGGTTTTTGACAAATATTTGAAAAAATGTTGGTGATTTGGTGGTAGTTTTTGTGGTTGTTGTTGATCATGATGATCTGTTTACTAACTTGGTTTTGTCCGGAATTAAATTGTTGGTAATGGAGGTTGTACTTTTGTTTAAAAAACGGTTTTTGGTTTGTCTAGGGCCCAATTTCTAGTTTGCAGTTCATCCATCTAGAGAGGCCTGGCAAACAGAACTGTCTGCTGTAGTTTGGAGTTTGGCAGACTAACTGTGATCGACTTTTTTAGTGTTGCAGTTTACAACTTATTGTATAGCTGGAGGTGTTTTATTTCAAATTTATCACGTGTTGTATGACGTGACGACATATTTGCTGACTTTGATATTGCTCGAAAGGGGATAACAGTAATGATCTATCAGGATTTAATCGTTATTAAATTAATTCAACACGTCAACTTCAGACCACTATAGACACTGAGTTTTGAGGGGTTTTAGCTAATCGTCGGCAAAAACTTTCTTTCGTAGTCGACCTCACCGCGACTTTGTTATGTTCCTGTAGGACACGAGAAGCATGTGCGACTAAACCGTCCGTCTCATAAGAAAGCTTTTAATGTGATCAAGAGAGAAGTACTGTTATACTATAAAAGAGTGCAGAATTGCTTACGGTTGCACAGCATACTTTTTTGCACAAATTTGGAGAAGAGAACGTGGAGTATTGAAATTATTTAAAAACTTTATGTGTATGGACAAGACCGCAAGTTTAAAGATAGGGTGATAGACTTTATGTTTAGAGAATGACGTTTTTTGTTTCTCAAGGGTCAACAATTAGCTTCTTTATCTGTGTCGTAAGAGGTTAAGAATTCTGTTAAAAAGTTTAGTAGCTACGCGATGGAAGTTACGAATGGGGGAGTAACAATTCAACACGTCAATTTCAGAACACCATAGACAATGTGAATTAAGGCACTGAGTTTCTGAGGGTGCACTTCTCAATATTTTGCGATGTCCCAAAATCATAGCCCCCCTTCATTTCCAGGTATTAACAATAAAATCCAAGAACTACAGCAAATGCTCACGGACCTCAATGAAAAATCTAAAGAGGTGGGACTAAAAATAAACCACAGCAAAACAAAAATAATGACACCAGATGAAAATAACATTCAAATATACTTTGAAAACACCCTAATAGATCAAATAGAGTCCTACATATATCTAGGACAAATAACAAAATTTTTAAAGGAAAACATTATTGCCGATCTTGACAGGATGGGCGGCTTTTGGAAAAATGAGCTACATTTTCAAAGCAAACATTCCAACCGTACTAAAGGCATCAGCAGTTAATTAATATGTACTGCCTGTTCTCACATATGGCACGGAAACGGGGGCACTGAACAACGGAATTGTAAATAAAATGCAAGTAGCCCAACGGACCATGGAGAGACGTATGTTAGGAGTCACTCTTTGGGACAGGATTAGAAGCGAAGAAATAAGAAGAAGATCGAAGGTAGACGATGTGGTGGAAAGATTGGCAAAGCTAAAGTGGAGCTGGGTCGGCCACATTGCAAGACTAAAAGACAATAGATGGAGACCTCGACCTCATTGGCGACCGATTGGATGCCCCCAAACGAGGTGGACGGATGACATAAAAAGACAAGCAGACACAAACTGGATAGAAAGTGCCAAAGATCGTGACAGGTGGAAGATAATAGTAGAGGCCTACGTCCGACGTTGAACGAACTATGGGCTGTGAAAGAAAGAGAAGAAGAGACAGAAGTAAGGCTTAGCATTAGAAGGCTGATGTGCGTCCAAACGCAAGATCAGAGTTCAAATATTTATTTTTCTGGTTTTGGCCAACCTTAAACGCTACTTTTTTTAAAATTTATTAGTTAACGTCGGTCTATTTTTGCTTCCAAGGCTAATCATCGACGTCAGAGGTTAAGATTTCCACGTCAGGAAATTTTGCCGCAAATTCTGGGTTGGAATCCCTAAATTATATATTACACGTTCTTCAACGTTCACGCAACATTGAGGCAGTACACATAACCTACTAAAGTTTCTTTTTTATCCGAAAGAAGACCCATCACAACACATTTGTTTTTAACCAGATTCTAAATAGGGAACTGGAACCAGACATTTTTGGTGTAGCAGTGTAATACTCTAACCACTACACCATTTGGACTGTAAAAGGGCTACTTTGGATCTGACTTTATTAATTAATAAGAAAAACGATATTTGCTTTTTTGTTTGTTGTTACAAGGACGGAAGCGCGCTTTTGTAGTTGAGGAGAGTGCGGCTCACTTGTGGTGGTTTAGTCACGAGTCGATCGGTGTACAGAATTATAGGCAATACATCCATCTTTACTGTGAAGTGTCTAATCATAGTTTGTTTTTCTTATGTTCTAACTCGTTTTGCGCCATCTTGAGTATCAGCTCCATCTATTTAGCAGATTGTCAAGCTCATATCATAATGTACACACACGCTACTGCTGGCCTAATAGTTTCTTCTCCGTCCGTAATGCTGGCAACTTACATTACGGGTGGACCTACAGTTTTTCGAACTAAAGGACTATTTATTTACTAATAGAGAAAGATAAAACCCTACGCTGACAAGGCGGGTTGGGGAATGGGAGAGCGTATATACGTTTGAAATTTGTGATTTTTAGTTGTGGGGTTTAAAGCTACAATGTTTGATACAGCAGTCGGATACCTAGATTACTGCTCTACGCGCTCCCCCTTCCAAACTCATACATGACTTGATATATGAATTTGTCCAAAAATATTATTGTTTTTGCCTGGCCGATAAAACCGCTTATAAGGTGGTGGGCGTGGATTGCTTATAAATTTAAATTTTAAATTTAAAAGACATAGAACACACAAAAGTGGCTATGGACAACCAATTGACCCTAAAGAGTTCAAACTTGTACTGGAGAAGCATTAGAACAGTTTTTTATTTTTTTGGGCATTAATTTAGTTTTATTTGGAGAGATTGCTTTAGTTTTTGAGTGGTCAATATAGATTATTATCTTGGAATGTTTGTCCTTTGATGGTCATCTTTCTTTTTACAAAATACTAATTTGTTTGGGCTTCAATTTGTTCTTCTTTAAAGTCTGGCATGTTTTTTATTTGATGTTTGTTTGGTTTTGTCATCATTTTGCCAAGATTGACAATCAAAATGATCAGGATGATCTATGATTTTTGTTTATATGGATTGGGTTTGATTTTACGTCAGCTTTGTGGTTATGGTCTTATCATTCAGTTGCATTTGCTTCATATTATCTTTAAAACATCTACACACAACTTTCTTCTACAAGGATACTGCAATGAAGGGCTCAAATAAGGCTAGAATTATATGTTTACCAAACAATGAACTTTTATTATTTGCATAAAATAACAGAATTGTATTATCAAATTAGTTACATAAATTGAATCAGTTTAAATATTAATTTGTGAAGCTTCACAGTCAAGGATGCATATTATACATAATATCAATGACTATTGGAGACTGTGTGCTCATGCTTAAACCAATTTCAATTAATTAACTCAATGCAATTCAGTTCAAACATTTTCCTTTTGTCTCACTGATTCGACAGATCGAGTGTCCGGATTATGGGCCAGATTATTAATTAATCAACCACTTTTGGGGGTTTAATTTAATTCGTCGGCCCGGAAAATCCCGTAAAGTGCCTAAGGGGTAACGTCCGTGCCAATTACAAACCCCCACTTTGCCCGCGCCATATCCAATCAATGCGGTGACAGGGCGATAATTCAGTTAGCGTAACCGCAACGTGGGTGGTTATGGGTTATGGTTATTTTGTAAACTTTTAGTAGATTCAATTTTGTTTGGTTTGAGTCAATAATTATGCGTTTGTTGATAAATTAAGTAATTAATAATGCTTAAAAATACATAACCTTCTATTAAATTTTCCATTTGCAAACAGACTACTTACATCCCAAGGAGAAAAAGCATCACAATTCCGCTCTCCCCCACTGCATCGTAATTCTATTTGCGTACACAAACGATAACATATCTATATGGCAGCAATGTTTGCTCATCTAATCAATTTTTTAACACTTCCTGGACTCTGCTCCGAAGCTGGAATATATTTTTACGGCAACACCTTTTTGTTTACTCAGATAAGATTGCCTCTACAAATATTTTTGTAAAAAAGATAACATCACTTGATAAGGCTTTACACAAACTGACATACATCGTATATTATTTTGTCTATATTTTTTATTTCAACAACAACATATGTTCGGGGAGGATTTTATTTATTTGTAAGATAATCAATGACGCAATTGTATCGTTTCTGGGAAATTTGTAGTAGAATAGATGAAGGCATTGTATAACGTTTATGAATGGTATTGTTGCGTAAATATGCGAGTAGGTTTGGATTGAATGTAAATTTATTGAAGGATTGACATAAATTCATCATAGTTCTGCAATTTGCATGTTAAGGAATTTAATTTTTAGTACAAATCCAATAGAAGCTTTTTAAGTTTTTTAAGAATGTATTGTCATTTACTGAAGTAGCATAATTTAAAAAAACCTTTTGTCAGAATCTTCAAACATAGAACACTAATTGCGAGTAACTAGACCAGGACAACAACTGGACAACTAAACTGTTATCTTGTTGATAGCATTTTATTATTACTGCAATTTAATTAAAGCATTTTATTGAGGCAATTTAAAGATTACCGAAAATGTCAAAGTTACAATCTAACTTCGAGCTTGTTTAAAAAGTCTTATTAATGATCGAGTTTAATGAATGTTTTTTTTTGTTTCAGGTAAGCAATTTACTGTAGAAATCTTATTGTATCATTGTTTTGTGGTAAGTCATTTAACAAAATAATGTTTTGGTTAATAACAAAATTTTATATAAACAATTTATAGAATCTCTTTTTTGTTAAAATTATAAAAAAAATAGTTACAATTTTTAAAACTTAGTTTTGAGGTTAGTATGCTATTGGGCCTTGATAATGATTATGATATCAGCATTAGGTGATTTTAAAAAAATATTTGTAAAATTTTGACTTTAACATAAATGTTAAAATGTGATTTTGGAAAAATTCCAAAATATTCACAAAAAAATAAAAAAAAATATATACAATTTTTTAAATTAAATTTTGAGGTTAGTACGTTAATGCTCAATATTAATTGGACTATGTTTGGTGTTAATTTTGAGATTTTGTTTTTAAAAATGTAAACTCAGCATAAATATATGATTTGGAAAAATTCTAAAGTTTTCAAAAAATCATTAAAAAATATTTACAGTTTTTTTGGGGGTTAGTATATTATTGGGCAATGTTTGTACTATGATTGGTGCAAATTTTGAAAAATTATTTAAAAAATTGTAACCTTAGCACAATTTTGAAAAATAGTTTAAAAAAATTCTAAAATTTGCATAAAATTATAAAAAATACCTGTATGTACAAATTTTTAAACTTAATTTTAATGTTAGCACATTATTGGGCAATAATTGCATTATAACTAGTACTGATTTTGATTTATTTTGCAAAAATGTGACTTTACATAAATATATCTAATGTGATTTTGGCTAAATTCTAAAATTATCAAAAAAATATTAAAAATATTTACAGTTTTTAAAATTTAGTTCTAAGGTTAGTTTATTATTGGGCAATAATTGGACTATGACTAGTGCTGAATTAAAAAAAAAATTGCAATATTGTGACCTCTGTATAAATATATATTTTTAAAAAAGTTCTAAAATTTTTAAAATTATAAAAGATATTTACAACTTTATAGTTTAGTTTTGAGGTTAGTACATTATTGAGCAATAGTTGGACTAAGACTGTTACTGATTTGGAAAAATTACTTGCAAAATTGTGACTTCAGAATAAATATATGCTCTAATATGATTTTGGAATCATTCTAAAATTTGCAAATAATAATAAAAAATTAAGTACAAATTTTTAAATTTAATTTTGAGGTTAGTACATTGTTAGGCAATGCTTTTACTGGGTTTAATGATGAGTTTGGAGAATTTTGTTCAAAATTGTGACCTTAGCGTAAACATTCGTTTTATTATGACTTTAGAAAAATTCTAGAATTTGCAAATAAAATAAAAAAATATTCACAACTTTTTAAATTTAATTTTGAGGTTAGTACATTATTGGGCAATAGCTGGACTATGACTAGTGCTTATTTGAAAAGTTATTTGCAAAATTGTGATATCAACATAAATATATAATTTTGAAAAAATTCTAAAATTTGCAAAAATTATAAAAAAATATTTATAACTTTGAAGTTAGTACATTCTTAAACAATGTTTGGACTGGGTTTAGTGATAAGTTTGAAGACTTTTGTGCAAAATTGTTACCTCAGCAAAAACATACGTTATATATGAATTTGGAAATGTTCTGAAATTTGCAAAAAAAATTAAATCATTCACAACTTTTTAAATTTAATTTTGAAGTTAGTACGTTATTGAGCAATAGTTGGATTATGACTAGTACTGATTTGGAAAAATTATTTGCAAAATTGTGACCTCACCACAAATATTTGTTCTGATATGATTTTGGAAAAATTCTAAAAATTGCAAAAAAATATAAAAATAAGTACAAATGTTTAAACTTAATTTTAATGTTAGTACATTATTGGGCAATAGTTGCATTATGACTAGTACTAATTTTGATTTGTTTGTTGCAAAAATGTGACCTCACATAAATAGATGCTCTAATGTGATTTTGTTAAAATTCTAAAATATGCAAAAAAAACATAAAAATTATTTACTTTTTTTTTAATTTAATTTTGAGGTTAGTACATTATTAAGCAATGTTTGAACTATGAGTAGTGCTGATTTTATTAAAAAAATGGCAAAATTATGACCTCAGCATAAATAAATATATAATTTTGGGAAATTTCTAAAATTTGCAATAATTTATAAAAAATATTTTTAATACTTTAAATTTAATTTTGAGGTTAGTACTTTATTGGGCAGTGATTAGACTGCAATTAGTGCAAAAAAAATATTTGCAAAATTGTGACCTCAGCATAAACATACGCAATATGATTTTGGATAAATTTGAAATTTTGCATAAATCATAAAAAATATTTACATTTTTTTATATTAAGTTTTGGTGTTAGTTCATTAATGGGCAATGATTGGACTATGATTTGTGTTAATTTTTAGATATTAATTCCATAATTTGAACTCGGCATAAATATATGATTTAGAAAATTTTTTAAAGTTTCAAAAATAAAAAAAATAAAATATTTACATTTTTTAAATTTAATTTTGAGGTTAATACATTATTGTGCAATGATTGGTGTTAATTTTGAGATATTATTTCCATAACTGTAAACTCAGCATAAATATATGATTTGGAAAAATTCTAAAGTTTACAAAAAATTTAAAAAAAAATAAAAAAATTACATTTTTTAAATTTAATTTTGAGGTTAATATATTATTGGGCAGTGATTGGACAATGAATTTTGTTAATTTTAAAATATTATTTTCAAAATTGTGAACTTAGCATAAGTATATGATTTGCAAAAATTCTAAAATTTACAAAAAAATTACAAAAATATTTACAGTTTTTAAAATTTAATTTTAAAGTTAGTACTTTATTGAGCAGTGCTTGTACTATGATAGTTAATAATATTAAGAATTTTTTTGCGAATTTGTCAGTTTGACACAAACATATGTGAGCAATTCCATTTCAAACGGACCAGAGCTGGAGGGGGGTGCATTGAGAAACTTGTTTAAGTATTTTTTTTAGTTTCTATAACTTATTAGTAGTCCTTTGATTGGTATATGTAACACATAAAAAAAAATTCTACGATTTTTTAAAGTTTTTTTGTCGTTTTTTAACTTAATCGCATTTTTTGTTTAAAAACCGCAATTTTAACTCAAAAAAATAAATTTGCTAATGAAATCAATCAGAAATTTTCCGTAGAATCCAAATCTGGTGCCATTTCAACTCTATACCCTGTCAATAAGCCGCAAAAGCCATAAAATTATGTTTTTGTTTTTAATGGGCTTGGCAAAAAGGAGCATTATTTAAAAAAATTTAACCGCCAAAGTTGACGTGTTTTGATGTAAATTAATTGAAAAATATAAATATGTTCTGTGTATTTGGGTTTTAAGAGTCTAAAACTTTGCAAATCTGCAAAGTAGGCCTATTCTTCAATATAAACTTTTACAAATGCACGTTTAGCAGCGCTCAGAGGAACAATACACCAATTATTATTAAAAATTTGAATTCTGGAGACAATTTTACATGGAAAATAGTCAGTTTTGTACTCATCGTCTATAGAAAAGTCCATCTAGAAAGAAATGTTTACAAAATTTTCAGACAAAAAATGCGTTAAAAATTAATTATTTTTTATATTCACAAAAAATATTATAAACACACTAGGGTGTGGTTTAAAACTTTTTTTTAACAAATTTTGATAAGCTTCAGTTGGGTTTATGTTTGAATGCCAAAAATAATAATATTTTCTAATTTTCGCGCCGATAGATCGAGTCAAAATTTATGCCGCAAGCGCAAAAACTATCAAACAAAGAGTAAAATGACCCAAAATTGGTTCAAACAACAAAAAATGACTTTGTTAAACTTCTGAAATGAGCTTAAAAAAATATAATCCAAATAATCTTTAAGAAAAATTAAAAAAAAAAATATTTTAAGTAAATGTTGAACAAATTTTTTTTTTTCTATATGGGTTTTTCATCGCCAGATAAGCACGACACTGACTATTTTCTATGTGAAATTGTTTGCAAAACTCAGTTTTTTTAATAATATTTGGTGTATAGTTTCTCTGAAAACTGCTAAATATGCATTTGTAAAAGTTTATGTTGAAAATTAGGCTTTTTGTGCAGTTTTTTTGGGTTTTAGACCTTTAAAATCTAAATACACAGAACAAATTTATATTTTCTAATTAACTTACATCAAAACACGTCAACTTTGGCGGTTAAAAAAAACTTAAAAAATGCTCTTTTTTGCACAGCCCACTGAGAACAAAAACATGGTTTTATGGCTTTTGCGGCTTATAGACAGGGTATAGACTTGAAATAGCACTAGATTTGGATTCTACGAAAAATTTCTGATCGATTTCATTAGTAAATTTATTATTTTGAGTTAAAATTGCGGTTTTTAAACAAAAAATGCGGTTAAGTTAAAAAACAACAAAAAAACTTAAAAAAATTGTAGAATTTTTTTTATGGGTTTTATACAATTTCTTAAATTTAATTTTGAGATTAGTACTTTATTAGGCAATGTTTGGACTATGATTATTGATTAATACTAATTTTAAAAAATTGTTTGCAAAATTGTGACCACAGCATAAAATATATTATTATCATTTTGGAAACATTTTAAAATTTGCAAAAAAATTTAAAATTTGCAAAACAATTTTAAATTTTAGTTTTGAACTCAGTACAGTATTTGGCTAATTTTGAGTGATTGTATGCAAAATTTTGACCTCAGCATAAACATACGCTCTATAATGATATTGGATTTTTTTAATTATACAAAAAATCATAAAAATATTTACAGTTTTTAAAGTTTAATGTTGAGGTTAATATATTATTGGGCAATGATTGGACAATGAATTTTGTTAATTTTGAAATATTATTTGCAAAATCGTGAACTCAGCATAAGTATATGATTTGCAAAAATTCTAAAATTTACAAAAAAATTACAAAAATATTTACAGTTTTTAAAAATTAATTTTAATGTTAGTACTTTATTGAGCAGTGCTTGTACTATGATTGTTGCTAATATTAAGAAATTAATTGCAAATTTTTCAGTTTGACACAAACATATGTTCTAATGTGTTTTTGAAAAAAATCTAAAACTTGCACAAAAAAAAAAACTTACAATTTATTAAATTTAATTTTGAGATTAGTACTTTATTAGGCAATGTTTGGACTATGATTAGTACTAATTTTAAAAAATTGTTTTTAAAATTGTGACCTCAGCATAAAATATATTACTATCGTTTTGGAAAAATTTAAAAATTTGCAAAAAAAAATAAAATTTGCAAAAAAATTTAAAATTTGCAAAAAAAATTTAAATTATAGTTTTGAACTCAGTACAGTATTTGGTTAATTTTGAATGATTGTTTGCAAAATTGTGACCTCAGCATAAACATACGCTCTATTATGATATTGGGTTTTTTTAAGTATACAAAAAATCATAAAAATATTTAGTTTTAAAAGTTTAATTTTGAGGTTAATACCTTATTGGGCAATTGTTAGACTATTACTAGTGGTAATTTTAAAGAATTATTTGCATAATTGTGACCTCAGTTTAAACATACGCTTTAAAAAGATTTTGAAAATATTTTAAAATTTGTAAAAAATTATTAAAAATATTTACAGTTTTTTAAATTATTTTAAAGATAGTTAAGACTGAGCAATTTTTAAACTATAATTAGTGTTAATTTTGAGATTTTATTTGCGAAAGTTGTGACTTTAACATAAACATACTTTTAATTATGATTTCGGAAAAAAATTAAAATTTGCAAAAAATTATATTATTGGATTGGATTTTTTTATAGTTTACAAAAAATCATAAAAAACATTTGCAGTTTTTAAAATTTAATTTTTAGGGTAGCAACTTATTGAACAATAGTTGGACTATTGCTAATGCTAATTTTGAAGAATTATTTGCAAAATTGTGATTTTAGCTTAAACATACGTTTTAATAAGATTTTGACAATTCTAAAATTAGCAAAAAATAAAAAAAAATATTTATAGTTTTTTAAACTTAATGTTGAGATTAGTATATTATTAGACAATGTTTGAACCATAATTGGTGCTAATTTTGAAAATTTATTTGCAATATTGTAATCTCAGCATAAACATTCTATTATGATTTTGAAATTTTTTTAAAATCTGCATAGATTTATAAAAAATATTTTTTAATTTAGTTTTGAGGTTAGTACAGTATTGAACAACGTTTGGACTATGATTGGTGCTAATCTTAGTGAACATACGCTCTAATAAAAATCTAAAAAATAGTTTTATTTTTTTAAATTATTTCTTAAGGTTAGTACATTATTGGGCAATGTTTGGACTGAGATCGGTGTTAATTCTGAGAAATTGTTTGCAAAATTGTAATTCTAGCATAAACATACGCTTTTACATGGTTTTGGAAAACTTTTAAATTTTGAAAAAAAAATTACAAATATTTACAACTATTCAAAATCAGTTTTTAAGTATATAATACATTATTGGGCAATGTTTGGACTATAATTTGTGATGATTTTGAAAAATTATTTGCAAAATTGTAACCTTAGCATAAACATACGTTTTAATAAATTTTTGGAAATATTCTAAAGTTTACAAAAAATATTAAAAAAAATTTAAATTTAATTTTGAGGTTAGTACATTGTTGTACAATATTTGGACTATGATTGGTGCTAATTTTTAAACATTATTTGCAAAATTGTGATCTTATAGCATAGATAGATATACATAAAATACGCATTTAAAAGTATTCTAAAGTTGCAAAAATTTATAACTTTCAAAGTTTTTAAAGAAATTAGTTTCAAAACCACAGTTTCTGCAGTTTGACCGCGTAACTGTGTAAATATTATCAACATTTATTTGAGTTTTTAGAAAGTAATTAAACTTTATAAAACTTTTATATTTCAACTTTTGCAACTTTTAAAATAATCAAAGAAAACAGTTGTCCAAACCGGTCTTTAGTTTAAGAGAGTAATTGTCAAAATATAAAATTTTGTAAACAATCTAATTACTTGCAACTTTTATACATTTTTTATTTCTTTCACTTTCAAACTTTTTGAAGAAATTGGCACCAAAGGCAGTTTTTGTACTATTAAGAGTAAAGCTGTATATTTACGCAAAAATACTGAAATTTGTATGAAATTTAATTTCTTACAACTTTTATTTTTTTAAGTTTACTTTAAATTTTATAATTTTTATAACATAAATAGATATTTGAAGAAACAACTCGAAATCCAAATAAAACTGTCAAAAGAGCAAAACAGTTTTAAATACAAATGTTGTAACAAAACTACTTTTTTACAACTTTTTTTACTTTTACAACTTTTGAGATATTTGAAGAATTGTAAAAATATTAAAGTTACTTGAAAATAATTAAATTTTGATCAACTTTCATTTCATTTTGACAAAAATTGTTCTAAAATTAAGGAGTGTTTCAAACGGTACAATTTTCACCGTAATCAATTTTTCAGAAACTTCAAAAAACTAACACAACTAAAATCATTCTTAAAACTGATTTCTGTCCGTTTTGAGTTATTTACAAAACATTTGTTAACATTGTTATAAATTTAAATTAATTTGATCAAAATAAATCAAATTGCAAGTTGCATAATGTCATTTTAAACTGAATCTTGCCAAAATCTTTTCTTAAGTAAAAACTAAATTAACTAAATAAATAAACAAAACTTAATTTTATTAAATTGTATGAAAAAAAATTAGTTGAAGAATGCGTAATTTGTCACAAGATGACATCAACTCAATAATTTTACAAAGTGGAGATTGTAGCTTTTAAAACTACACCCCTCAATTGTTTTCTGCATTTTGATAGTTAAATTGTAATAATATTCTTCTTTTTCTGGTGCATCTTCATTACTGAAGGTTTGCGACCACTTTACTAAAATTTTTCCTATCGGCAGTCGCGTGGATCAATTGCCCCACCTCCATGCCGGTCCAGTTGCGGATATTGCGTGACCAAGAAAGTACATTTTTTGACTCGGGGCCATTGTTGATTTTTCCTGCCATAATAAAGTGTTTTTTTGGAAAGTTGGAACCCAGAACCCTTGCTTTTCTGGGTTTGTAGTAGTCTTACCTGACTGAGGACTGTAGACGCCGCTGTTGGCTAATCAATAGTTTTTCCGCCGCCGTCTGAGAGTACTATCCTACAATGATATTACTTAACCCAAACTACCCATCCTTAAAGTATGTCTAAGTGTCTAGTCCGAGCTTTTTGACTCTTCTGCTCTCTAGTTTTATAATTGAGATTGTTGGTCGATTTCTTTGCCTGTAACCCTAGACAAGGGCCCTTACAAGGTTCTATCATCCGGAGCCAGATAAACCCAGGTTTTTTAACAAGGTGTTACTCCTTATTTCAAATATTATTTAAATAGTAAAATATTTTTTGTTGTCAAATTTGACAATTTGGTTAGAAAATGAATTAAATATTTTATGTACTTTTTATAAAAAAGCCGATAATTTTTAATTTTGAAAGATTTCTATTTTAATTTATTACAATGGTTTTCTTCTATTTTCAATAAAAATTTAGAGCAATTTCAAATTTAATTTTCTGTGATGTTTCTATATTTGACGTACATCATATTAAAAAAATTAAATTTATTAAAATAAGTAAAATCCGCACAACCTTTATTCTAAGTATGAAACTTTCAAGATATTTGAAGAAATTAATGCTGAAACTAAGTTTGCTGCATTATGACAGTTTAATTCTCAAAATATTAAAGAAAATTATTTGAACTTTTATTAAAATAATAAATTTTTTCTAACTTGAAAATATTAAATTAAAATGTCGTCAAGTTTTCTGCATTATGACAACTTAGTTGTTAAAACATTAAAAATCTCAAGTTTTATTAAAATGAGTAAATTTTGCAAAATTTTTATAAAACTATGCTTTCTGCATATTAAGAAACTTTGTAAACCATAACAACACCAAATTTCTTGCTACATGCTCGTTTTTTCCCACAACTGACGTCACGCGCACTGCGTCTGCGTGTCTATAAGTGATTAATGGTCTAAGGTCTCTGCACTACGGTTTCTTGATTGCACTGTGCAGTTTTTGTTACTATACTTACTATTTTAGTGGTTTGGTTTTTTTTAGTTAGCTTGTATTTTTCAAAAAAGATTCTGAGCTTTTCATTGTAATTATCACACTCGCTTAGCAGATGTAGTAGTAGAGTAGTGTCCTTATCTTCTAGATATACTCGACTAATGAATGCCCTATATTCATTGGAATTCCATTCTATGCATGCGTTTGTTTAAGCCATAGTATCCAGTAAGTTTTTACAATTTTTTTTTGACAGTTTTGCTATAGGTTGCTGTGTTTGTTTCAAGTTTTCTACGGATAATTAGTTTTTCCAATCTTGTATGACGTGATAGTTACAGATTTCCTAACGTGTTGACGTGATTTAATAGTGTTTCTAGCACACCAATTTAATGACAACTATTTTTGCTTGAAAAAGTAATTTTGGCTTTGAGAGCATGTAATTGGCGTCTTTTGGCTTTCTATGGTTTGTGATTGCCGTTTTGGTCAGGTTGGCCAAATTTTTAAAAGTTTAATAGATTTTTTAGTTATATTTTATATTTAATTTTTGAACATCAACAAATAGTATATTTATTTTTTTAGAGCATGATTACGGACGAGTAGTTTGTACTGGGATTTCCGCTCACTTACTTAAGTTTTTGTTATTAAGAGAGATTGGAAGTTACTTTTCTCTACAAACGCTTACTATGTGAGAGGAGACTTTGATATCAATTACTTGATGATCAATATTTGGGTGGATGGGGCACTCCAATTTATGATTAATATTGCGTAGTTTAAACTGGTGTGCTCATTCATTATTCTTCGTATTTGTTATTAAGGTTACCTGCAAATGTTAGAATTTTTTATATTTAAAAAGGTTGTGGTGATGACCAACGTTTGCGTTAGAAGTTTATATGTTTGAGTGGATGGGTGAGGGTACTCCAAAGCATGATCACAGACAGGTAATTTAATTTTTTAGATTTAACAAAAATTTAGACTAAATCTGTTCAAATTTTTTTTAACTAAATGATTTTTTTTTTGTAAAAATTGGATTTAGAATATAATTTTTTATGTTTCTAGTTATAGGTGTTGTCTAAGTGATCAATTCAACCTCCAAAATGTCAATTTTTTTGATTTAACATAACTGCAAAGTATAAATATTTTAAATTCAATTTTCTCAAAATTTCTTTGAATAAACTAATTTTATTCTTTACATAAAACGTCTTTAGAAGACTATTTTAAAAATGAATCAACATTTCTTGAACATTAACAAAGTTTAGAAATGAGAAATATATTATTTTATGCTATAATTGTCTTCCAGGAATTTAAAATTTAAAGGAAAAAAACTTTTTCAAACAGTACCAAAGTCTAAAAATAGGAAATATGTGATTTTAGACTATAATTTGTTATTTGTCTTTAGGAGTTGGTTACAGTAGAAAATTTAAAATTTGAAAGAAGACTTTTTTTTGGGAAATGTATAAATATAAACATTAAATTGTATTATTTAGCTAAAAAAATATACTTTGATGACTGCTGTCATTCTTGCATTAAAGTTTGTTAACTATTTTTGGTTTTTTAGTAGAACGTCCACATATTTTTTAATAGAAAGATTGGTTTCAAATTGTAGATGGCAATGGAGAATCAGAAAATGTGTGTTCTATTTTGAAAGTCAGGGGCGGCATGTACACAAGTAATTTTTTTTTTTTATAAAAATAAATGTTATTTACGATGGAAAGTAATAAGTTTTTTGTGCAAATTTTATTTAAAAGTTTGGATTTAGCGTGTTTTTAGAATAATTTTGTACAACAATTGCGTTTTCTAAGTAGTTTGTTGGTAAAAGCCTTTGTGCTGTACAAAAGGTGTATCAGCGTTACTTGGATAATAGCTTGATAACCAGAAGGTTAGGATTTGAGCGAAAAAAAGTCACCACGAACAAAGATTACTGTTTTTGGTGTCCACAGTTTGCAGAATAGAACAGCTATTGCAGTTTATCTACAAAATCAACTCCATGAAGTTATAGATGTAAATGTTAGTGAATGGGCCGTTAAAAGAAGGTTTCAGGCTCCTGGATTGTTTTGTAGGTAGATGGCTACAGGTCCATCTTTACAACGCCAACATCGTCTTGCAAGATTGGCTTTTGCCCAAAATCACCGGGCTAGGAATAATGAAGACTAGAGCAAAGTACTGTTCTCAGATGAGTTGCGCTTTTGTTTCATTTGGCGCTGAGTCGGTTATGGTTTGGGCAGGAATTTCTACCAAACGCACAGAGTATGAGCGAGCGCGGCATTTTCATGAAAGATAATGCTGGACCTCACGTAGCCAGAGTTGTCAGAGATTATCTGGAGGGAATTTTGCGGTTTGATTTGCCAGCTTTCAGCCCGGACATGAATCTCATAAAACATGTTTGGGATGAGTTGGGACAACATATCCGAAAACATACACTTGTTCCAAGAACTGCAAAGGAGCTAAGACAGTTGCTATTGCAGGAATGGAATAATATCAACCAAAATGTGATTCTTAATTTAATTTAAAGTGTTTCTCGTCGACTTTAAGCAGTCATTAATGCAAAAGAGGGTAATATTAGTGATAAGTTTTTTTAAGTTTTTTTTTTATGTCCTAGGAACAAAAATTCGATTTTTTTCTGAATTGTAAATTTGTGATATTTCCACAATACACAATAAAAACAATAAATATGCTTTACGATTTAAAATTGAATTTTTAGTTTAGTGTGCAAAATACAGTACAATTGTTTACAATTTGCTAACATACGGTTAAAACATAAACTAAGTCATAATTTTAAAGTGACCTCTATTTTTTGTTTATCTTATTAATGATCGTGTTTAGTAAATTATTATGAAGTTTTTTTTTTGTTTCAGGTAAGCAGTATTGCTGTTTTCTGTTGTTAATCAATGCATGGTGAGTCATTTAACAAAACTACAAAATTTTATAAACTCTATTTATTGACTTTTTATATAAAACACAAATTTATTTAATCTTTGATAAAATTATAAACATAAGCAAATACAAAATTTGATACCTAATAGTTAATAAAGTAATCTATCTCCAAAATAAAATTAGTGATTATATAATTTAACCGAATTCACTGATGTTTTGTTAAGATTAAACTAAATCCCACTTAATCTTCACATTTCAATAAAACATCATTAAAAATCTATTACAAATATTTTGATCATTACTTTTTGATAGCATCTTTATGCTTTCCGATTGGTTAAACCAATTCAACTATTTTATCCGTTGCACTATAAATATGTACTTAAGATATCCTCGTTAATACATACAATCATCTTCAAAAAAGATTGATTGCACGCATAATCTTATCCGAAGAGTAAATAATCAAATCGAAAACGAATTACGCAGCAAATATATTTTCAATTTACATATTTTTCCCCAATTGTATTTTTTTACCGAATGTAATGGCAATTTGGTTGTAATTGCCCTCGATTATATTACAAAGCAACACAGAATTGCTATACATTTGCCTAATGGGTATATAAAAAAATGTTATGTTACTGATTGATTGACATGTTTCATATAGGATATCAACTTGTTTAGAATTTACACGTGTCAGAATTTGGGTGGATAAATATTACAAAAAATGTACTGAATGTAATAATTTATTTTATTTCTTAATAATAATAAACATATTTATTTCAGTTTGATGACTAACTAAATTATGGTGGTTTTGAAAATTTGTTTATTATTTTATATGTTATAACATAATTAATTGCACTATTTAGCCTTAATTAAACAATAATTAGATATGGAACATTATTTATTTTTATTATTTTTTTCCCTTCATTTTTATTTTTCAAAAACATGCATTTTCTTATCATAGTTGGCTGATGTTTTGTGAAATAAACATTTAATATTTGACAGTTGTTGTTAGTGCACAAGTTTTCATTGCTATGGCTGATTACTCTAATGCAGAATTAGCCACCATGCATTTCATGTATGGTCGTGCTAATGGGATTGCCACCAAAGCGCGTATGTTTGGAAGAATTTACCAGAGATTGAGAAATACCGGTTCACTTTGAAAACTCTGCTATCTTTTTGGAAGACCAAGGTTGGTATCTACTTCTAGAGCAGAACAAGAAATTATGGCACGGATAGGGCATAATCCAGGAACGAGTGTACGGAGAATATCAGCCAAAGTAGGAATTGGTGCTACTCTTGTTTGGAGAACTCTTCACGAGCTGCTGCTGTATTCATACCATGTACAACGAGTACAGACCTTAAATTTAATTGATCATCAGGCACCTTTGGTTTTTTGTCGCTGGTTTCTACGCAAAGATGCTGAAGACCCGCATTTAAAAAAAAAATACGAATGAAGCCGAGTTTACACGAAATGGAATTGTTAATTTTCATAATGCACATTGTTGTGCCGACAAAAATTCTCATGCTGTAATTGAATGTGGACATCAGACACGTTTTTCATTAAATATTTGGATGAGTATTGTAGGCGACAGGTTTCTAGGTCCTGTTATTTTACCATACCGATTAACAGGCGCTGCTTACTTCAAGTTTCTGCAGAACACAATGTATGATCTTTTGGATGACATTCCTTTGGCCCACAGGCAACAAATGTGGTTCCAGCATGATGGTGCTTCAGCTCATTTTTTAATTGCCGTTAGAGAGCATTTAGACCAAACTTTTCCACATGGCTGGGTAGGAAGAGGCGGACTAGTTTTATGGCCAGCAAGATTGCCTGATGTAAACCCTATTGATTTTTGTCTTAGGGGATATTTGAAACTATTAGTGTATGCTTCTTCTGTAAATAGTCTCGAAGATTTGCAGTTAAAAGTTTATGAAAAGTGCCAAGAAATCCGAGCCCATGAGGGGGTTTTAGAAAAAGTACAAATGTCCTTCAGACAAATGTTGTGCCTGTTTGGAAATAGAAGGAGGGCACTTCGAACATCTTCTACAACTCTGTTCTTTGTAAAAATATAAAAAATAAATAATGTTCTATATCTCCAAAACCGTTGTTCTGACAACTCATGGTTATTAAGACTTTTTTGTTTGTTGTGGTTTGTACTACCACCCCCTCACACATTTTAAATTCTTTTTTGAACATTCGTAGAAAAGAAACTCATTTATTCTTGATTTTTTTAAGTGCATATTAATAGCCATTATATAACAAAAAATTTGTCAAATTACGTAATATTTCTTGCATAAATATAAATACTGCAAATGATTTATTAAAACTTGAGGTTAAGGGCGCGATCGAGCACAACTTGGAGCGAGATTTTCTTTTTTTTTTAATTGGGAATTTTAATTTTATTATACGTTTACAACTTTTAGCAGAACTATACAATTGTTATTTAAAAAAAAATAACTTTCAGCACAATAAAAAGTTTACAAAATAGTATTATAAAAAAATATAATTTGAATTAAAAATTTAACAAGCTAAGATTCTTATGTATTTTATGTCACTGAAAGTTTTATTTTCTACACGTTATTGATTTTAAAAAGAAGTTAAATTGCACAAAATGTGCTTAAAGTTTCATGACACTTACAATATCGCGTCCTTAATAATAAAAACTTCTAGAAGAACAATTTTTTTTATAAAGTTTAACTCTTTGGGTATACATTTTGAGATTAAATAGTAAAAACTGGGGTAGCTCTGGTGCGTTTTTAGTACTGGTGAGGTTTGACAATGCCAGAACTGTCTTTAAAAAACAATGGTAGTGATTCTGCATGTTACAGATTTAAACTTTATTAAGTTAAGTTTTGCTTGAGACTTGGCGTTGCAGATAACAAATTGAAACCTACGAGGTTTACTTTTTTCTTCAAAAATCTGTATAGAACATGACAAACATGAGGGAACAAACTACGTGCAAGGTTCTGGACTGTCTAGCAGTTAGATTTAACAGCGGGTGTCTAGGTCTATTTTTCAAGTTGTAGTTAAATATTATGGTAGCTTTCTCTGAAAGTAATTTTGACGTCCGCACTAGTTATTAGTTTATCTGTGGTTAGTCTGGGTTTAGCATTTTGGTTATTCCTTAACTCATCATAGCTGATTATGTTTGGCACTTTAGTTCCGAAAACTGATGTGTTGCAGCATTGTAAAAAAAAGTAGTTTAAAGATGACTAACGTCTGTTTTGTTAAAACGGTGCTATTTGACCAAAAAGTTTACAAACGAATTTTTTAGTTAAAGACCATTGACTGACTTGCAATAGTTTAAAACTTAATTTGGCAATTAACTTGTTTAGTAGACAGGCTTTGTTATAATTTAGGATTATATATAAAAATTGTGCAGAATAATAATTTTTGCTTACTTGCAAAAATTAGGAAATGAAAAATTTGTGCAAAAACACGCAATTTGTGCGGTTTCTTAACACTTGTAATGTCAAAAATGGTTATTTACTTAAAAAAAGTGGCCGGCTTCTGTATTAATGTAAAATTTAGTTTATCTTCAAAGTTTAAAGGACAATTGTAGTGTTGTTTAGTACAAGGACTGCTACGCCTACAATCTGGGTTTAATTCTTTTTTACATTATATCTAAGAGTTGTTTGCAAATTAGCAAATACTGTCAAGCAAAATTTATATAGTAGTGAGGTGGTATTTATTTTATATCAAATAATACTGAAGTTGGGTTTTGCAGGCGGTAATGTGCTCAAGTTGTTGTGTGCTCTGGGCATAGATATATTATTGGATGGACCTTACAAGGGTATGCGTGCAATGTGAGGGTTGTCGAGCCTGGGTTTGATTCCAGGCAGTGACAATATCTAATTTGTTCAATAAATTTGTATGCGGTTGTCTTTTTTGCAAGGCAGTAATGGCAAACCAGCAAAGTATTTGCCTAATAAAATCCTTTAGTGGCGGGGTTTGGATTCTACGTTGATCTATGGGTTTTGCATGTTTGTGTAGAACTATTATTGCACACTTCAAGTATATAAGAAGAAGAAGGTTGTGTTGTTTGAGTAATAATAAATTTTATTGAACTCGCTCACTATTTTTTACTTTTTCTTCTCGCAGCTGGTACACAACTTGGTTAATGTCTTTGTGTTTGAGGACGTAGATAGCAGAAAGCTGACAAATATTGGTTCTCAAAAAAATCTTTTTTTATATATTAGGTCCTGTTTTTGTGGCAAGGCTGTCTGTACTGCTAGCGATTCTAGAGTCTTTTGGTTGTGTGGGTTTTTGCTGCTTCACAGGTGTTCTTCCTTACACTTTTTTATTTGTTTTGGTCGGGGCTGCTTACTACCGTTGAGTCAGCCTGGTACTAGGTCCGTTGGCTCTAACTTTGTTTGTACAGGTTTTTGCTATTGGGATTTATACTAATAACAAATCTTTTTTTCACGATCTACTTCGGGTTATTTTAAAGTGACAGCTCAGTTAGAAATAGCTAGTTTTAGGTATGTCCCTTGCTCACCTTCTATCATTTCACTTGTTATCATTTTCTATTGGGGTTTTGGGTGTGTACTTCAAGTTACTGTAGAGCCAGCAGTAGTGTGAATCTTTTGAGCCAATTTTTTTTACTTGTTTACCTAAAAACCCTTAGCACGGTTTTTCTCTTATTAGATTGGCTGCGGTAATCTAGTTCTTTGTCTGGGCTTTCTATAGCGGAACAATTACAAGATATTCTTATATGTCTGTCATTTGCTTGCTTATTTAATTGTACTTTTACATGTGTATTATTTAAGAGATTATTTTCTTTTTAGTGGATGATGATGTCTACATCCAGTCCGCACAGTTTGCTTTCCTAGGCTTAGAAGTAGTTAGCACTGGAAAGCAGACGTGGTTGCGTAGATTACTTAAGTAGCTAAAGTGCCGATACACTTGCAAGTATGCCGATACACGTATAAGTTATGCCTATACACAGGTCAACTATGTTGATACACCGTACCGATGAACTATTGAACTTGTAAAAGGAGAGAATTGTAAATTTCTTCGGTGTAGTAGTTATTAGACATTGCAGGTTTATGGACTCAATTGGGATCGAATCTAGGAAGTTGATGTGATGTATAGGGATGCATCTTGGTGTAAACCAAATTTTTATATTATAAAGTGCAATTTTGATGACTTGATAGACACTATTGTAATGGGTGTTTTATTAGAGGTTAGTTTTTTGACCTGGAAACACTGTTTCTAGTGACAGACAATTTGATAGGTGACAGCTGATTTTTGCTTAAGATGTTTTGCCATTTTATCACGAATAAACTGACGCCAGAACAACGCTTGCAAATTGTGCAAATTTATTTCGAAAGTCGTGGTTTAGTTTGCAAAACTTACTGTGCACTACATCCATTTTACGGTCGACATAATTGTCCATCTGAGCGAGTTATTTGGAAAACCATGGATTGTTTTTGCACTACGCATAGTCTGATTGATAATGTGCATCCGCAGAGACGTCGTACAGTGCGCACCAAAGAAGTTGTTGCAGCTGTGGAGCGTAGTGTTGAGGAGGACCAGAATGAGTCGACTTGCCATTGTGCACAGCAAATGAAGTTGTCTATCCACCTTAGGGAAGATTTTGCAAAAACATCTTGGTTTACGTTTTTACAAGATACAGTCGTGCAAGAGCTGAATCCGCGTGACCATTATATGCGTCATACGTTTGGAGAATGCGCCAAAAACAAGATTGTTCTTTATTTTTATTTTTACCAACAAATTTTGTTTAGCACTGAGACACATTTTTGGCTTAATGGCTACGTAAACAAACAAAATTGCCGGATTTGGAGCGAGGAAAATCCAGAAGCCATTATTGGTGGGATCATTGGCTCATATTTCTTTAAAGATGATGCCGGCCAACACGTCAGTCAATGGAAAGCGTTATCGATCCATGGTTACTGACTTTTTTGTTCCCCAGTTAAATGGCGTTAATGTTTGTCTTTGGTTCCAACAAGATGGCGCAACATGCCACACAGCGCGCGATACAATCAATTTATTTCAGGAAACATTTGTTGACTGCATAATTTTGCGTAAAGTACTCGTGAATTGGCTTCCACGGTCTTGTGATTTCACACTTATGAACTACTTTCTGTAGGGATATGTAAAGTCGCTAGTGTACGCCAATAAACCAACGACGTTAGATTAGCTGGAAGCCAACATTCGGCGCGTTATTGCCTATATACGGCCCCGGCTGCTCAAAAATTGGACTTCCAGATGCACTTTATTTGAACAAGTGGTTTACTTAAAACCTTTCTGGTTGGGGTTTTGCATTTAACCCAAGAACTGACGGTTTACTGTTTCTGTTTAAGATACTAATTTATTATCATTATTAAGTAGACGAAACTGTTCCTGCTTGTATTGTAGTATTGTACCAAATAATATTTTTTGCTTTGTGGAAGTTTATGCAGTTGACTTTAACGATAAAACCGCTTCTGTTTTTTTTTAATGTTAATAATGCAGTTGATTGCTAAGTATGCCTTCTTGAGGTTGTTATATTTAGGATAAATATTTCTGCTTTTTTGCGTTTGAGGAGCTCTACTTGGTTGGTGCAGACCTGGTCTTGGTCTTTCAAGTTGTCCTTATTGGATGTGGATGTTGATGTCACAGTTGGTGTTCTATGTACTATATTCTATTTGTAATAAAACTTCATTTGATTTTAAGCTATCAAAGTATTTCCAATTTCCGACTGTAGCTTTTAGGGCGGTAGTTGTCAATATTGAGGTGATAGCATATGTTAAGCGCTATTTTTAAGTTTTTTTTTAATAATTTTTACTGAAAGCTTTATATACGTGTCTGAGCTTGTTGAGATAAATTGAAACTTGTTTGGTGTTTGAAAGCATCATTCTGGTCGGTTTGTGGTTTGTGAAAGCTTCTTGTTGTTGCATGTTGGTTACGAAAGTGTCCGAGTTTTGTTTGGGGTTTTAAATCATTATTTTTTTTGTTGTCTCACGTTGGGCGTCATTTATAAGTCTCCCTACTTCTTCTTCTTATAATGGTAGATGTGTTCCTACTCCTTCTTCTACTTTAGGTGACTGTTTTATTGTAGATTACGCACGTGTATTTTTTCTCTTTCTTCTTATAATGGTCTATGCGTGTAGGTGACGCACATGTCCGAGGTTGTTGAGGCAGGTTGAGATTTGTATATCGTTTAAAAACACCATGTTCAGCACCATGTACTTCTTTGTCCCACGTTTGGCACTATTTATAAGTCTGAAGTCGGAAGCTGCAAACACCAAAATTTTAAAAGCTATCAAGATCATGAGTCTAAAAGGCAGAATCCAAAACAACACAATTTGACAAGGTTGCTACAAGAAAAACATTGTGAGGTGGACTTGACAATGACAAAGAATGTAGAAAGATTATCTTAACAGAATGGACCTGGACCGAATTGCACAGTTTGCTGTGACGTGAAGACAAAAACCCGCCGAGTGGAAAGACCCTCAAAAAGCGGAAAAACAGTTGGGTATCAACATTGCAAAAGTCATTAACGCAACAATAAATACTTTTACAAACAAGCTAGTAGACCTATACAAAGAAGAAGTGCAATTAAATTTGTCTGTGAAGTTTTGATGTTTAATAAAAAGCATCATTGGTTCAATGAACAAGATGTTTGGGGTTTTTGCTGTTGTTTATCTATAACAGCATTTGAATAATGTTTTTCATGTATTTTTAAAAAACGTTTTAAAATTCTGCAAAAATTTTTGATTTTATGTTTTAGGTTATTATTGAAGTTGATTTTTAATGTTTGAATTTTTGAGATCTTTATTGATATAATAATACAGTTTTTTGGTGATGATGTCTGAATTGACTCCAGGTACACAGCTTGCTTAAATACATCTACAAACACGCAAGCCTACACGTCAAAATGAGAGAAGATTAGACGACGAGGAAAGTACTCATCAAAAAAGTTGTCCAGCAGGACCATCTTTCCAAAATTATTCACTTTAGTGTTCAAAAAACTACTGTAGTAGAGACGGAGTAAGCATTGATGGTAACCGCCTAAGTCAGTTTTGCTTTGCCGATGATATTGTCTTCATTAGCAATGAAGAAATGCTACGCGAAATCGACGAAGCTTCACAAACTGTGGACTTGCAAATGAACAAAAATCATAAGTCCGAGTAACAAAATTGTCACCATCAAGAATTACACTCTAGAAAAAGTTGAGGAGTATATTTGGGGCGTAGCATTAATTTTGGAAAGGCCAACCAAACAACAGAGATTACCAGGACATTGGATTAACATGGGCAGCTTTTTTCAAATTAGAATACATCCTACGAGAACTTAAAATTCCAATAAACATATAAAAGAAAGTTTATAATACATGTATCTTACCTGTCACTACATACGGGCTAGAAACTATGGCCATTACAAAAACAACGCAAATAGACTTAGCTTACGAGATAAAATCCCGAACGAGAAATAAGGCAAAAAACTAGAATTACAGATGTCATAGAACAAATGGCACATCTTAAATGGCAAATGGTCCAAAACAATAATACAGTGGAAACCTTGAGTATCTGGGAGAAGCAATGGCCGCCCCCAAATGAGATGGAAGGACAATATTCAGAGGCACGCGGCCAAAAACTGGATACAAACTGCCCAACAAACATTTTTTTTTATTCTGCTTGCTACTTTTTAGGCTACACAGAAGATGTTGTTTTTATGCACAAAAACAAATTTTACTTGCAAATCTCATCTCAGAAGACACAATCAATGGTGATTTTCTATACGATGCAAGCTAGAAATTGACTGAATTATAATACATCAAGTTATGCGATTCAAATATTATAGCCTGAAGTAATTAGCGACGATAAGATTTGGATTCCGCCGTCCTTCCTGGTGGAAAACACTGCCGGTCGCGTTGGGATCGTAAGGCGGTAGCCGGAAATGCGGACCGACAAAGAGGCGGCCAAAAGGGTTCCAAATTTTCCGATCAGCAATCCGGGAAAGCGCGGATATCTCGGAAACGGTGCGTCGGAAAGAAAATCGACTCGATCATAGATGGCTCTAAAAAAAAGAGGTAGAAGAGGTTCCGGCAAACGTCAAAAGTTTTTTTTTTAATTTTGTTGCCTACCGGGAACAGAGATAATGCAAAAAAACGCAAAAAATGTTTTTTGCACATTGTCAGAAGTTCCGGTTCTCTGTCAATGTGCTTTCAAGTTCAGGTTTTCATCGTTCTAATTTTTTTTTGCGTACAATTTTAGCGGGTGAAACCACCTCTTCTCCCCAAACACCTCTTGCCCGGAAACATCTTTTCGAAACCAAAATAGTAATGAAGGAGGTAAATAGTCATGAAGGAGGTTTAATTAATTTTTAAATAACCAAAAAAAATGATCTAAAATGTTCTAAACAGAGTGATCTAAACTGATCCAAAAACCAATTTTAATTATCTGTTTTGTTCAAAATTGTACAAATGTTTCAAACAATCAAATCTAACTCACTATAATGGTCCAAAGTAATCCAAACCAGTATAAAAAAAATATTTTTTTTTTTAAATTAAGTGATCTCAACTGATTTGACCTAACCTAACCTAATCTACCCTAACCCACTGTAACGGTGCAAAGTGATCCAAACCAATACAACAAAATTCAGGAAAATAAATGTTCCAATCTAAATGATCTCAACTGATCCAAAATGTTTTAAGTGATCTAAACTGATCCATAAAAGTCTAAGCTGATCCAAAGTAATCCAATCAAATCTGAATTGTACAAACATATTTCAAATTGATCCAAACTAACCTAACCTGTACAAAATGTTTTGAATTAAATTTTTTAAACTACTCTAAAGTTATTCAAACTGATCCATAACAATCTAAATTAATCTAAAACAACCCCAACAAAACTGAATGATCCAAACTAAGTAACACTTTATGGGTTAAAAATAATCAAAAACAATCAAATAATTAACAAAATTCCACAGATTAAAATTTAAAAAAATTTTCTAAGCATGTTCAAAATTTGATTCAAAATGATCCATAATAGTTTAAACTAATCCAAAGTAATATAAACAAATTTAAATCCAATTTGTATAAAACTGTACAAAAAGGTTTCAAAACTGATCCAAATTAACCTATAAAGTAATACAAAGTAATTCAAACCAATCCAATAAAATTCAAAGTGCTCAGAAAATGAAGAAAATAAAACTTTTATAAAATCCAAACGCATGACCAAAAAGTTCTAATTGATACAAACTGATAATAGTTTAAACTTGTCCAAACAAATAAATAATCCAATTTGTTTGAAACTGTACAAAATATTTAAAAAAATGTTCTAAATTAAGTGATACAAATATGCCCAAAATGTTTTGTGTGATCCAAACTCCACACTGACTATAGTAGATTAAACTGATCCAAAATAATCCAAACATTTTTAAATAATACAATTTGTTTAGAACTGTACGGAAATGTTTCAAACTGGTCTAAACTAACTGATAAACTAATCCAAAGTTGATCAAAACCAATCCTAAATCAAAGTTCCAAATTAATCCATAAAAGCCTAAACTAAACTGGTCCAAACAGATCTGAATGATCAAATTTGTTTAAAACTGTACAAAAATTGATCCAATATAATCTATTAATTGATCCAAAATAATCCAAAAAATTTGAAATGCTCTAGAATGTTTTAAATAAAGCAAAATATTCTAAAATTAGTGATCCAAATATGTCCAAAATATTTGAGTAATCTAAACTGATCTATAATAATTTTAACTGATCCAAAATAATTCAACTATATCTAACTTATTTAAAACTTTACGGAAAAGTTGCAAACTGATCCAAAGTAATCAAAAATGATCCAAATTATTACACAAAAAAATCAAGGTGTTCCAAAATATTTTAAAACAAAAGGGATGATAATAACAGACCAACTGATCCAAAATGCTAGAACATAAACTAATCCATAAAAGTCTAAACTGAAGAATCCAAACATATCTAAATTATACAAAATTGTTTCAAACCAATTCAAAAAGTTTCAGTGTCTCAACGCATTTTGAAATGAAATGAATGAAACAAATTGTTTTAAACTGACTGATCCTTACTAATCTAACGTAGTCCGTACAAATTCAAATCTGTCCAAAATGTTCTAAACTAATGTGATAAAGCTAACAAAGTAAAAAAAAAACTGAATTAATAAGTAATAAAAGTAATCCAATCAGATCCAAGTGATACAAAGTTATTCCAGTTTTACCAAATTGATCCAAATCAATTTGTCCAAACTATTGTAAAGTTATTGCAAATAATCTTAAGTGTTTTAAACTAATCCAAACTATTTCTTAAAGTAATCTAATAATAATAGTAATCCAATCAGATCCAAGTGATACAAAGTTATTCCAGCTGTACCAAATTGATCCAAACCAATTTGTCCAAACTATTGTAAAGTTATTGAAAATAATCTTAAGTGTTTTAAACTAATCCAAACTATTTCTTAAAGTAATCTAAAGTAATTTAAAGTAATCTGAACAGATGCAATACACCTAAACCGCAGTAACCCCAACTAGAAACCATAAAGAACTCCAAAGAAAGACAGCTAACAGCATGATACTGCCTCAAGAGCTTCTAGATTAATTTGTCAAAAAAACTAAACTCATGCTTTGCTAAATTTGCAAAGAACAGCTAAAAATTAAGACCAAAAACCTCTCAACCAAGTCAAACAAAACATAAGTTGCAAACCTAAGCGCAATTTCTTTGTCGTAAGTTTTGTTAACAGTATATTTACAAAAGCAAAAAGCAAAAAGCCGACCTGACCTACAATACAATAAATACCAAAAAAATCATCTAGTTGCTAGAAGAAGATCAAACACCAAAAAAGTTAACTTACGAAAATTTTGTAATAAATTGTAATCCACTTTAACTATACGTGCACACAATGTCTGGTACAACTTAGTCAGCAAGCCATTGGGTCACAAAAGTATCCAATTTCTGAGAAAGCCACAACAGAAAAGAAAAACGGGTCTTAAATATTGCCCAACTTACAAACACACCAGGCCAACAACCATCCAAAGCATAACAGTCAAGTATAAGCTAAGACACCTTTAAGGTGCAGCACCCCAACAGCAAAACCCAAGATTAAAAAAAAATCAAAGTAGATTACGTACTAAAGTCTGACAAACCAGCAATTATAGCCGTTATTCTACCGCCTATAGAAGCAATCTTGGACCCAACATGAAAACTTCCAAAGTAACTAGAACCTTCCGCCCAAAATTGAAGAATTCAATAATATTTAGGAAACACAAAACCCTAAAACAATATACACAAAATAATACCTAAAAGTGCACTTATAATTTGACTACGCCTTTAATAACAAGTCAAAAAAGTAATCTAAAAAAATCCAAAAATCTAAATTGTTCCAAATAGTATAAACTTGTTATGAACAAGCCTGATCAAAAGTTGCTAAAAAACCATTTAATAAAAGAAATTTGTTGAAAATTGTACAAAAACAAACCAAATTAATCAAAATCTGTTAAAACAATCGCAGAAAACCCATTTATTGCACAAAATTAATCTAAAATTGCTCAGAAATTCCAAACGCTAAAGAAAATTTACTAAAAAATGCAAAAACAAAAACATTTATAACACAAAATTAAGCAAAAATGCTTAGCAGATCCAATTGTTAGAAGCAAATTATATATAAAGGCAGCAGTAATGTCAGTTGGTCTTTTCGATTCAATATGGAGGAACAAACATGTATTCACAAAAAGTAAATAAATTTTTTTGCGTAAAACAAAGACAAAGGTTAAAACCACAAAAACTAAACAAATCAACAGAAAACATTAAAAGTCATTACGTGATATTTGTACAGTACAAGATGTTGCTAGGTAAATAAAAGACAGAATAAGACGTTGGAGGGATCACGTCGAAAAAATGGGAGACGACACAATAGCAAAGCAGGTGCAATTATCTAGACCAAACACAAAACTACCTCTCGGAAGACATTTTAAACGCTGGCAAGAAGGCTGTACATTACTGTCGCAAGAAGATCTATAAAGAAACAGATTTTTTTTTTACAAGAACAGGGCCAAGCTTTAAAGTATCAAGAAGAAGAACTGTGAGTTTTATGCATTTCTTTGACCAGTTTTGATGCGTAGGGACCGTACTAATTTTTCTCATCTTGACAAATCAGATTAGGTTTGTTTTACACCTAAACGAACAATTTATTATCACTTTTATACAAAGAAGGGAGTAGTTTGATATTAGGTAGTGTTTACAAGCTGGTTTTGCTATAAATTTTGGGGACGCTGAAAGATTAATGTTCCGTGGCTGTATTGAAATAATCTTCTTGTGTGCAAAGCGTGCAAATTTGAGTGCAGTTCTCGTAAAGGTAGCAGAACTATAAATTTTGTTTTGTCATTTTGATCTTGACCCTTGTTTCTTAAAGAATTTTTTTTATCTGATGGTTTTGTAGTTAGCGTTTGTTTTAGTGGAGGTGTTTGTGTAATAGTCAAGTTTGGTTAGTAAACATTTTTTCTACATCAGTGAACTTTGACATGTCGTGTCTTGGTGGTGCCAGACGTTTTTGAATGCTAAGTTCCACAAAGTTTTGCAAACTCATGATCTGATTTGGTAAAATTTTTTTGATAATTTTTATCAGTTGATAGTTTAACTTTTCCATGTCTACTATTTTGGTGTGTTGGTTATGACAGTTTTGGGCACACTTCAGGATTAAATATTTGAGTTGTCTGTCAGTTGCTGGTGGTTAGCTTTGTTGTCAGATCGGATTTGGTGATCTTGCTATCGCGTTTTCTGCATGACTGAAAATTTTGTCAAAGGTTATTTTTGGAGTAATCTTTGCCGCCAGCAATTGCGATACCTTATTTTGCTAACAACTTTTGGGTGGCCAGTAGAAGTTATTTTTTTGTTCTATTTTTTTTTGCAGTTGCAGTATTTCCTTTAGGAGTTGCTAGTACATTTGTTCAGTTAGTTTGTCGGCTGTTTGTCTAAATTTTTGGATTTGGCTTAAAGAGCTTCATACTGTTTGTATTTTCTTATACATTGCTTCAACAGTACCAGGTAGCTTCTATCCAAGATTTTTTTTAGTTTTTTTCACATTTCTTTTAGTGTGATTTTTTTTGGCATTTTGCGGATACATTTACTATTTATATTATTGCATCTTTAAAATATTGTTGTGCTAGTTAGAAGTAGAGTATTGGTTTTGGCCACTTGGTTTAGTTTTCCGGTGATGTTGTTGGTTCTGGTTTTGATTGATTATTTGCAAATGCCATTAAAGTAGCCAATTTAAATTTTAGTTTGTTTTTGCCTGTACACTAAGTCAGGGTATCAGAGACTATATTATTTAATGGTTTTTTGATTTCTTGTTTGCTGGCGGTATTGCATTAGTTGATTTTTTGATAACAACAATTTTTTCACTAACACAACAGTCGTTGTTTGGAAGGGCTTTTAATAATACGTTTTTGCGACAATTTATTATTTTAGTAGCAGTGCGGGGTAGTCATTATTAATTCAGTATTGATATTTTCAAGTAGAATTTGATAAATTTTGAAGATGAATTGTTGTCGAAAATGACCAACATCTAATTCTTTGACAGTTATCTTACTTCTACTACTACTTTTTGTTATCCGAGACCAAGACAATAACAAAGTTAACTTGTTACAAAAGAATTAAAATGAAATTATTAAAATTTTTGAATAAAGCTTATTTATCCCAAAACAAATCGGAGATGGAGAAAGTTAATAAAAGTTGCAAAGCTGCCGTATCCTCAAGTTTCTTTCCTTCAAACATATTCCAACATTAAATAATTAAATTTCCTACCCCCCAGGGTGAATTAGCCTCCCCCAATTCCTGCTTCAAACAATGGCTAAGAATTTGATTTTGAAATTAAATATAAACTCAAACAGATTCCATAAATAACGGAATCCAATTCAATCAAAGGTCTTTTATAGAAAACATTCTTATCATCCAATAAATACAAAATATTATTAAAAGTTAGAAACTACACAGTAACGATTGTGTGATGCAACCATATTACCTGGCGCAATCGTTATCTAGGCGCCCATTGTTTGCATACCCACTTGATATTGCTTTCCCCCATCCTATCAATAGATTAAACCGTCCCTTTTTATCGCTGATAACGTTATTAATTAGTTTTTTATTAAATGTTACAGATCGGGCCTCTCTCGTACACTATCTGACTATTTAATTGTGTGCTGCCCGGTTACAAAATATTAATGTAAATATCATCTGGGTGTAAAAATAATTGCTCTTATCTTATCCGGTTATATTTATATAATGATAAGGAGGTGATATATTATGAAGCCTACATATGAACAAAATAAACATAGAGGACGTTTATGTGTACATATTTTTGTTTTTTTTATATATAAATCTGCATGTGAGGAGAAAATGGCTGCTAACTAGGTACTTAAATCCTGTAATTTGATTATTTTAATAATAATTAGGCTATAAATTAATGGAATTGTTATTAACTATTAAATGTGTATCAGGCATAAACAGCATAAACAAGATTATATTTGAAGGACGAAAGAAATATGATTAGTTTGACACGTATTTTCCGCATTGCATAAAATAGTTGTATGCTATTTTTATTAACTAAGTATTGGCAATAATCAAAGTTAATTTTGTTTAGAATATATAACAAATTTGCAAGAAGAATTTCCAAGATAAATTTTTTTATAGAATTGTTATTTGTATGAGACCTGGGTACTAGGATTCTCTCACAAAACTATTCGCAATTTTAGTTATTCACTAACCAAGAAGGCAAAAAGATTCTCTTAATTGAGTATATGCAAAATGGACTACGGCAAATGTCTACAAAGAGACAGTTAGGAACTTGAAAGTAGCTTTACACAAAAAAAGACTTTACAATTATGCTAAAAAAACTGCTTCTGCATGACAATTGCAGGGTGCTTGAAGCACGAATTGTTTAAGAAGTAGTAAATGAATGTTGCTTTAAAGAATTACAACATCTATCTTACAGGTTTGACTTTCCCTTTTGTGGTGACTATAATATCACTTGAGAGGGCGTTGATGTTTATCGAATAACTACTTGGAACTAAAAAACGTTGGAGATTGGGATGGCATTTAGAAAGTGGTTGGTCGTCTTTTAGGAGGAAGACTTTTAGTTACATCGGTCCCGGGGTTTGGTGGCATTGGGATAGACTCTTCTACCTAGGCTGGTGGTTAAGGTTTTACTATATCAGATCAAATTTTTTTTAATTTATTATTAGAAATTTGTAGTTTATTGCTGTTTTGGTTTAGTCAGTTTGCATCTTTTTTTTTGTAGGGGTTGTTAACCTTTCTTATTTTTATCTGGTTTGCGGCTTTTGCAGGCGACTTAGCTTGCCAGGAATGCGTGATTGATTGCCAATCCAGTTTGGTATGGTTTGCATATTTTTTTAGTAGCTCTTAGCTACATGCTGTAGTAGTTGCTATGTTTTTTGGGTACTTTTGTTGGTTTGTTGGTTTTTGATAGTTTTCTGGATTTTTATGGTTTTTAAGATGGATAGGCCAGGTTGCTGTTGGTGTTGGGCGATTGATACAGCTGTGAGTGAAACGTTTTCTAATAGCTCCAAAATATGTTCGGACAGGCTGATGATTTTTTTTTTTTTCTTGGTACTTATTGGATGGATCATTTCCTTTTTTTGTTGTAATTTGTTTGTCTAGGAACCGTAAAATAAACATTTGTTTGAGATTTGACCTTGAGCATTCTGTCAGTTGTAGACTAAAGATTCTTCTCCTCTTATTTTTTATACTTTTTTATGCTTTTTTCTAGTTCTTGGATGCATAAATTTAATATTTTTATCTCAGCAGTGGATGGGTCAGCAATAGGTGTGTCATTTTAGTATTCAATTATTTGAGTCCTTTATTGCTAAGTGGAATGTTGTTGGACCATGTTGACTTTTTGGTACTTTTGGCGTGGTTTTTCCAACAGCACATTGGTTGGATACTTTTTTTGTCATCCTTTGGAACTGGATCAGTAAGACATTGTTGGCAACTCTATACGTAATTTAGTTTTTTGGAATTCGGTTTGTTTGGACGATTTAAAGGTAATGGATTTTTATCAGCGGTGCTTAAGTTAGCAAGAATTCTTTGTTGGACTCTGTTGTCTGCCAGTTGTACAGATTTTTGTAGTTTTTTTGGTAATGATTTTAAGCCTGGATTTTGTTATTTACATGTTCCAGGGCGTAGTTGAGTGTTGGTTTGCCTTTTGATCAAATGTTGTTTTTAGCTTTTTTGCTGCATCTTTAAGTAAGTCCGCAACTGTGTTGACCAAAATTAAAACCGCGTTGCTTTAATATTACGTCTCACGCAGGATCGAACATCTTTTGCTGTCTAAATCTTTCATTTTTGATTTGAAAATATTGTAATTTGCTTTTGGAAGATGAATGGATTTGGTGGAATTTTTTTGAACATTTAGATTTTTGATTGTGTACAGTTTTACAAGGGCAGTGAGAACGGTTTTGTTTGTTTTCTGAATGCTTCATGTGTTGGACGCTAATTGTTGGTCTACTTCTGATGGAGATCTCAAAATGGCTGGAGTTTTTACGTTTGGTGCATCATGATAGAAGTCACAACAGTTTTTTTTTTTATATTGTTGGGTTTTGATTATTTTCTGGACGTTTCTTGTCAACATAGATTAGCTTGGTAGGAAGTAGAACGTTTTTTGCTTTTTCTTCTTCTTTGTCTTGCTTGGTTGCTTACGTTCTTGTTGATTGAGTTTCTGAAGTTTTTTACATTTTTTTATTATTTGTTGGTTCTATCTGGGTAACGCCTTTGGACTCTTTAGACATTTGCTAGACTATTGTCTCTGGTTTTGAGAGTCGATTCTAGATCGTCAGATTTATCTTTTGGGTGTTGTACTTTTATAAAGTTTTCTTGAGAATCATTCAGCAGCTTTTGATGAGTCGGTTTTGGTGAAAATTGTTTTAATTGTTGGAGAAGTTCAGTTTGTCTTTTAGGTTACGTAGGCTTGCGAAGACAAGAGTTTTTTGTTTTCTTTTTGCCTTTGTGCGTTTGGACGGTAATTGTTACAGGTTTACTTTTTATGGAGTTTTTAAAGTGGCTGCATCCAAGTTTTGTACGGTTAGTGCTACGTAGTAGGAGTCATGATGCTTCTCGGGTATTTTTTGTTTTGTTTTGATTGTTATTGATTGCTTTGTAGACGTTCTTATTGTGATAGACCAGACTGTTTTTGGTGTTGAAGGATGAAAGTGTAGCATTTTTTTTTATTTGTTTAGTTTTATTTTTTTAGGTTTTTCAGATATTTGCTGGATTTTTGGATTTAGGATATCAGCTTGCGTGTTGTTTTTTTATAATTTTTATTTGAAACAGTAATCTATCAGAAATAGAAATCTTTGTTTGCTAAAATCTGTAGGTCTATTTCTGATAGAGGTCTCAAAGTCACTGTTTTTGTGAGAGGTTTGACTGCTTTTAGAGGATTTGATGGGTTTTTAGATTTAAGTTGTCAGTTTTTTGGGTGATCAGAAATAGAAATTTTTGTTTCCCAAAATCTGTAAAGCTTGCAGATCTATTTTTGATAAAGGTTTTAAAGTAGATGTTTTTAAATTTGGTCGGATAGCAATCTGGGACTAATATTTCAGGTTTCTTCAGACATTGAAAGAATTTTGGCAATTAGCTTTGAGTTGACTTGATTGGGGTTAATTTTAATCTCCGGGTGCAGTTACTTTATGAAGTTGCACAAATGAGTAGGTTTGGTGGAGTTTTTTGTTTGTTTTAAATGTAGATAAAGTCGAGTTGTTTATTTTGATTTTAAAGTGATTGGAGATAGATGCTCCTAAGGTATTTTTTTTTGGTTTTGCAAATTTTGATTGCTTTTTAAACGTTTCTTGTTAAAAGAGACTAGGCTATTGTTAGTGTTGAGCGATTGTAACAGATCGGATAGAAGCCGTCTTCTAAATTTTTTTGTTTTGTTTAGTTTCATTCTTGGTTGGCTCTTTGAATTTTTCTAAAATATATCAATCTTGTTTATTGGTTGGAGCTATCTAGGTTACACGACTCTAAGTTCTCAAGAAATTTGCTGGATTTTAGCTTTTGGTTTTGAGGTAGATTGATTGAGGTTAGTTTTAAGTCAACAACTCTTGATAAGTGGTTTAAAATTTCCTTGTCAATAATGGTGAAGTCTGTTTTGTTTAAATTTTTTTCTTGTATCAAGGTTCTGTTTTTTAGCAGGTTTTGAGGACAAAAATTTACTGTTTCTTAAATGCTTTACTATTTGGGTTCTAATTGTTGCACTTTTGATAGAGATATTGAAGTAGCTGCTTTTGACTGAGCTTTTAAGTTTAGTTCCACGTATTAGGAGTCATAATGCTTTTTGTATTTTTTTGTTGCTTTTGGTTTTCTTTTTGGACGTTTTTTGTCGGAAGAGACCAGGTTGCTGCTAGTGTTGGGGATTGAAACAGTATGGGCTGGAACATTTTTTTGCTTGTTCTTTTTTTGATCATTTTTGGTTTGATTTTCTTGTTTTTTTTTATTAGTTTGTGCTATCTAGGTTTAATGTTTTCTAGCTCAACAGACATTTGCTGGATTTTGGCTCTACTCTATTGAGGTTTGTTCTAGATCGTTAGTTTTATTTTTGGGTTTTGTTTTTTTGTGAAGTTTCTTAAAGAATACTTGTGTAGTTCTCAATGAGTAGGTTTGGTAAAAATTCTTTGATTATCTTAAATGTCTTTTCGTGCATTTTTTTGTTTTCTGAAAGCTATATGCGTTAGACGCAACTTGTTGCAGACCCACTTTTGATAAAAATTTTAAAGTAGTTGTTTCTTGTTTATTAATTATCTATTCTGAGTATATTACATTAATATTGTCTTAAAATTCTTTTTACTTTCATTCATTCAAAATTACTTAAAAGTTCAAAAAGCAGTCTTAGCGGGTTGTGCTTTGCGGTTTTGAAATTATTTTGGTGTCAACTGGAACTATGTTTTTAAAGATTTCAACAAATTCAAAAATGTTATGGGCAGTAAATATGGTTGTGGCATTTAGTGTCAAGCGCAAATTTGAGATTTTAGCAAAAATTTGGCTTTGACACTGGATACGATTTTTGATGATTTTGACTTTTTGATCTTATATGTTTTTTTGTCCAATAAAATTGAAAACTGGCCAACAAAGCGGAAGATTCCTTTAGGCGTTATGATGTCCCAAAAGTTTTTCAAAGAATTTCTAATATTACGCAAAATTTTCCGATTCCGACAAAATTTTCCAAGATTTTTGATGCTCAATGTATTCTGATGAGCTTAGAATTGTTTTTTTGAGATCTCATACTATTTCTGTTTTCTAAAAATTTTACTACTAAGCTTTTCTTTACGATCTTCTTTTTGGTGTGTTTTTCACAAAGGTTGCTTGTGCTCTTCAAGTACCTTTAAAGGCTGTCAATATCACATAAAAATTTTCAATGTTTTCAAAGTTTTTCTATGTTTTTTAAGTTTTATAACGATTTTTTTTACAAGGTTTCCAAATACTTGTAACGTCTTTTGTTGTCTCCACTGTTGTCTAAAAATCTAACGCATTATAAAGTTTTTCGAGGCACTATAATTACTCCGAGGTTTCCCAAAGTAACTACCAAAGTTTTTCTCTGTTTTTGAAAATGTTTTTATATTTTTTTGATTTTTTTTTATATTTATCTAAATTTTAATATTATAACAATTGCCAAGAAAGTTTTTAGAATTTTCAAGCTATACGAGGTTAAAAGATTTTTTGATGTTTTTAAAGTTTTACAAAATTTTTGAATGTCTTTCTATGTCTCATGCTGTTCCTAATTATTTACTTTTTGTTGACGTTTTTTAGCGAGTTCAATATCTTTCCTAGCTCTTTCAATGTCTACTATTGATTTTTGATGTTGAGCAAGGTTTTTTTATGTTGCCTAAAGTTTTACTGATGTTCTAGAATTTTTAATGTTTATATCCTTTAATGTAAGTTAAGATCTCATGGTTTACATATATTATTTAAGCTCCTTTGTTATCCCCAAAGGCATTTTGAGGTTTTTTTAATTTTTACAATGTACTTCTATTTTGGTCTTCCATTAGGTCTCCAAATATTGTTTTTGTTGTCCTTGTTGTTTGTCTTGCTTGGTTACGTTTTTGTTGGTTGAGTTTCTGAAATTTTTTACATTTTTTTATTTTATTGATCGGTGCTATCTGGGTAACGTCTTCCAACCCTTCAGACATTTGCTAGATTTTTGTCTCTGGTTTTGAGCCGGTTCGATTAAGGTCAATTCTAAATTTGGTCAGTTTTACTTTTGAATGTTGTACTTCTATGAAAGTCATTCAGCAACTTTTGATGAGTCGGTTTTGGTGAAAATTGTTTGTTTGTTTAATGTTGGAAAAATCCAGTTTGTTTTCTGTACTTAGGAGCATTTTTTTAGATTAGGTAGGGTTGTGAAGACCATTCTTTGTTTTGTTTTTGTTTTTGTGTGTTGGACGCTAATTGTTACAGGTTTACTTTTGATAGAGTTTTTGAAGTGGTTGCATCCGAGTTTTTACGTTTCGTGCCACAAGGTAGTAGTCATGATGCTTCTCGAGCATTTTTTATGGTTTTTTTTCTTGTTTGGTTTTATTTTTTTTTTTAGATTTTTCAAATATTTGCTGGGTTTTTTGATTTAGGTTGTCAATTTGCTTTTTCCGGGTGTTGTTGTTTAATAACATTTTTGAAAGAGTAATCTATCAGAAATAGAAATTTATGTTCAAAAAATTTGTAAATGTTGGTCGGCAATTGTTGCAGGTCTATTTCTTATGAAGGTCTCAAAATTACTGTTTTTGAATTGTTACGATTGGTGCTACGTGGTAATAGTCACAAATTTTTTTGTGTTTTGTCAGTTTTTGATTGTTTTTTGGACGTATTTTGTTTCTTTGGTGCCACGTGGTAGGAATCATGATGCTTTTCGGGTATTTTTTGTTTTGTTTTGACTATACATTCTTGTTGTGAGAGACCAGACTGCTTTGTTTTCCAAAATCTGTAAAAGTTGGTCGGCAATTGTTGCAGGTCTGTTTCTGGTCACTTTTTTACGTGGTAGATGTCACAAATTTTTATTTTTTTTTGTTTTGTCAGTTTTTGCTTGCTTTTGGACGTTTTTTGTTTCTTTGTTTTGTGGTAGAACTGAAGTTTTTCGGATATTTTTTGTTTTGTTTTGTTGGTTTTTGATTGTTTTTCAGACATTCTTGTTGTAAAAAAACAGGCTGTTTTTAGTGTTGGAGGATGAAAATGTAGCGCTTTTTTCTTTTTCTTTTGGTTTGTTTGTTTTTTTTTGGGGGAGCTCTTTAAATATTTGCTGGGTTTTTGGATTTAGGTTGTAAGTTTGCATCTTCCGGGTGTTGTTTTTTTATAAAAATTTTGAAAAAGTAATCCATCAAAAATGGAAAAATTTGTTTCCTAAAATCTGTAAAGGTTGGTTGGCAATTGTCGAAGGTTTATTTTTGATGAAGGTTATAAAATTGGCTGTTTTTGAATTTGAACGTTTGGTGCTACGTGGTAAAAGTCACAAAAACTTTATTATTTGTTTTCAGTTTTTGATTGCTCTTTGGACGTTTTTTGGTTCTTTGGTGCTTCTCGGGTATTTTTTGTTTTGATTTGATGGTCTTTGCTTTCTATACGTTTTTGTTGTGAGAGACCAGACTGCTTTTGATGTTGGAGGATAGAAGTGTAGCGTCTGTTTTTTTTTATTGGTTGTTTTTTTTTTTTTAGTTTTTTCAGATATTTTCTTGAGTTTTTTGGGTTTCGGTTAGCTTGCGTTATTCGGGCAGCTTGCGTTATTCGGGCATTGTTTTTTTTTATAAAATTTTTGAAAAAGTAATTCATCAGAAATAGAAATCTTTGTTTCTCAAAATTTTTAAAGATTTGTAGGAAATTGCCGCAAGTCTATTTCTGATAGAGGTCTCAAAGTAGCTGTTTTTAAATTGTTACGTTTGCTGCTACCTAGTAGAAGTCAAAGGCATTTTTTGTTTGTTTTGTTTTGATTGTCTCAGGTTTCTCTAGACATTGGATGGATTTTGGCACTCGATTAGGGTTAGTTTTTGTTGTGAGTTTTATTTTTTGGGTGTAGTTGATTTATGAAATTTCTTAGAGAATTATTTAGAAGTTCCTAATAAGTGGGTTTGGTGAAAATTCTTATTTTGTTGTTGTTTTTTAATGTATCCTGATGAGCGTAGAGTTTTTTTTTTTTTTTTTAAGGTTACATAATGTTCCTTTACAATATTCTTTAAGAATTTTACTATGTCTCCTAACTAAGCTTTCCTTCAGGATAGACTTTCTATACTTTTTAGTGTTGGCCAGGTTTTTTTAATTCTATATTGAGGTTTTCAAATATTTTCCAAGTTTTATTGTAGTTTTCTAATATATATTGTATACTACAAGGACTTTTAAGATTTTTTTTTTAAATTTTGCAATCTTAAAATGGTGTCCAATTTTCAAACGTTTCTTTGACTTTTTCGGTATTTTATATTGACTTCCAAAATTTCTATATGCTCTCGAGACGCAACAATTTTTTTTTTAAGATGTCTCTTGAACTATCCTGATGCTGCAGTGCACTTCCAAGATTTTTATTTTATATTTTTTCAATCTAAAAATGTCTTCCGTGTATCTCTTGTCTTCAAATGATTTTTTTGACTTCTTTTGGTATATTTCTAATGATTTCCAAACCTTTTCTATGTTCCTCAAGGCAAAACAACTACTTTTCAGATATTTTCTGAATTTAATGTACTTCAAAGACTTCTAAGATTTTTCTGTTTTATTTTCTCATTTTCAAAATGATTTCCGAGTATTTACAAATGTTTTTATGGCTTTTTTGGGCATTTCCTAATGATTCTCAAAGCTTTTCTATGTTCTCCGAGGCACAACAACTACTTTTAAGTTATCTTTTGAACTATCCTAATGCTTCAGTCCACTTCAAGGATTCCTTAAGATTTTGCTATGTATTTTCTTAAACTAAAATGTTTTTCGGGTATTCGGCCTGATGATTTTTTTATTTTTTTTGGGATTTCCTAATGGAACCTAAAGCTTCTCTAAGCTTTAACAATGCAACAACATTTTTTCAGATGTTTTCTGAACTTACCCTGATGCTTCAGTGCACTTTGAAGATTTTTATTTTTAATTTTTTTAATCTGAAAATGTCTTCCGGGTATCTCTTGTTTTCATATGATTTTTTGACTATTTTTGGTATATTCCTAATGATTTCCAAAAGTTTTCTATTTTTCCGAAGCACAACAACTACTCTTCAGATGTTTTTTGAACTTACCCGAAGCTTTAATGTACTTCAAAAACTTTCAAGATTTTTTTGTTTTATTTTTTAAACTTTAGAATGTTTTTCTATGTTCCCCGAGGCACAACAACTACTCTTCAAATATTTTTTAAATTATCCTGATGTTTTAGTACACTTCAACAACAAGGACTTCTAAAAATTTTTATGTTATTTTTTTAATCTAAAATGTTTTCCGGGTGTTCCCTGCCTCTAAATGTTTTTTTGGAATTTTTGGGTATTTTCTAATGACACCGAAAGCTTCTCTATACTCTCCAAGACGTAACAAGATTTTTTCAAATGTTTTCTGAACTATCCTGATGCACTTCCAGGATTTTCAATTTTTATTTTTTTAATCTTAAAATGTCTTTTGGGTATTCCTTGCCTTCAAATATATTTTTGACTTCTTCTGGTGTATTCCTAATAACTCCTAAAATTTTTCTGTGTTTTTCCAGGCACAACAACTACTTTTTAGATGTTGACTGAACTTAACTGAAGCTTTAAGCACTTCAAAGACTCCTAAGATTTTTATGTTTTATTGTCTCAATTTCAAAATATTTTACGGTTCTCCAAATGTTTTTATGGCTTTTTTGGGTATTTTCTAAAGTTTCTCTATGCTTCTTGAAACGTAACAACATTTTTTTAGATGTTTTCTGAACTATCCTGATACTTCAGTGTACTTCAAGGATTTTTATTTTTTATTTTTTTTAATTGCTAAACATCTTCCGGGTATCTCTTGTATTCATTCAAATATTTTGTTGATTTCTTTTTGTACAGTCCTTATAACTTCCAAAGCTTTTCTATGTTCTCCGACGCACAACAACTAATTTTCAGTAGTTTTTAGAACTATCATGATGCTTTAGTGCACTTTAAGGATTTTTATTTTTTGTTTTTTAATCTCAAAATGTTTTTTTGAGTATTTCTTGTTTTTATATGTCGCAAAACAATTACTTTTTAAATCTTTTCTGAAGAATCTTTATACCTCAGTGCATTTTCAGGATTCCCAAGATTTTTATTTTTTTTAATTTCAAAATGTTTTCCTGGTCTCCAAATGTTTCTCTGATTTTGTCGAGTATTTTTTTATAAGTTTCAACGCCTCTTTATGTTTTCCGTGGTACAACAATTACTCTTCAGATGTTTCTTGAACTATTCTGATGCCTCAGTGCACACACTTCAATGTCTTACGGGTATTCCCGTCAGCAAATATTTGTTTGATTTTTTTCGGTATTTCTTAATGACTCTTAAAAGCTTTATGTTCTCCGACGCACAACAACTACTGTTCAGGTGTTTTCTGATTTGTCCTGATGCCTCACTTCAAAGACTTCCAAAATTTTATTTTTTTAGTCTCAAAATGTTTTTTGTGCCTTTAAATCTTTCTCTGATTTTTTCCGGTATTTCCTAATGACTTCCAAAGCTATGTTTTTGGAGACGTAATAACTACTCTTCAGATGTATCCAGAACTATCTTGATGATTCACTGCACATCTAGAGTTTTTATTTTTTATTTTCTTAATCTCAAAATGTCTTTTGAGTATCATTTGTCTATGTTTTCCAAGGCACAACAGATACTTTTCAGACTTCTGCATTTTAAAGACTCCTAAGATTTTTTTTTAAATTTTTTTAACGCCAAAATGTTTTTTAGGGAAACAAATTTTAATTTGTTTGCGAATTACTTCTTTTACTGTGACCCACCAACTTTCCCAAGTGTTAGTCACCAAGGAATCTATTGTTCATCCCACCTCTTGTGTGCTTGGATTTAGATGTTTTACAATAAACCTCTTGATAAATAACGTTGGGGTGAGTGGCTGGGAACTAAGTTTAATTTATAGGTAAGTTACTTTTTTTTATGTGACCTATTCACCCGCCCAAATGTTAGTCATCAAAGGATCTATTGTTCATCTCACCTCTTGTGTGCTTGGATTTAGATATGAGAGAATTGTTTAACAATAAATCTTTTGATAACTAACGTTGGGGTGGGTGAGAAATAAATTTTATTTGTGGGCAAGTTACTTCTACTACTGTGACCCATCTAGCCGCCCAAGTCTTAATCATCAAAGGATCTACTGTTTAACCTACCTTTTATGTGCTTGGATTTAGACATGAAAAAATTGTTTAACAATAAATTTCTTGATAACTAACGTTGGGGTGGGTAAGTAGAAAATAAGTTTTATTTGTGGGCAAATTACTTCTACTACTGTGACCCACCCACCCGCCCAAGTCTTAGTATCATCAAAGGATCTACTGTTTAACCCACCTTTTATGTGCTTGGATTTAGACATGAAAGAATTGTTTAACAATCATTTTATTGATAACTAACGTTGGGGTGGGTGGGTGGAAAATAAGTTTTATTTGTGGGCAAGTTACTTCTACTACTGTGACCCACCCACCCGCCCAAGTATAAGTCATCAAAGGATCTACTGTTTAACCCACCTTTTGTGTGTTTGGATTTAGACATGAAAGAATTGTTTAACAATAAATCTCTTGAAAACTAACGTTGGGGTGGGTGAGTGGAGAATAAGTTTTATTTGTGAGCAAGTTACTTTTACTACTGTGACCCACCCACCCGCCCAAATATTAGTCATTAAAGGATCTGCTGTTTAACCCACCTTTTATGTGCTTGGATTTAGACATAAAAGAATTGTTTAACAATAAATCTTTTGATAACTAACGTTGGGGTGGGTGGGTGGGACATAAATTTTATTTGTAGGCAAGTTACTTCTACTTTTGTGACCCATCTACCCGCCCAAGTCTTAATCATCAAAGGATCTACCGTTTAACCTACTTTTTATGTGCTTGGAATTAGACATGAAAAAATTGTTTAACAATAAATCTCTTGATAACTAACGTTGGGGTGGGTAAGTAGAAAATAAGTTTTATTTGTGGGCAAATTACTTCTACTACTGTGACCCACCCACCCGCCCAAGTCTTAGTATCATCAAAGGATCTACTGTTTAACCCACCTTTTATGTGCTTGGATTTAGACATGATAAAATTGTTTAACAATAAATTTCTTGATAACTAACGTTGGGGTGGGTGGGTAGAAAATAAGTTTTATTTGTGGGCAAATTACTTCTACTACTGTGACCCACCCACCCGCCCAAGTCTTAGTATCATCAAAGGATCTACTGTTTAACCCACCTTTTATGTGCTTGGATTTAGACATGAAAGAATTGTTTAACAATCATTTTATTGATAACTAACGTTGGGGTGGGTAGGTGGAAAATAAGTTTTATTTGTGGGCAAGTTACTTCTACTACTGTGACCCACCCACCCGCCCAAGTATAAGTCATCAAAGGATCTACTGTTTAACCCACCTTTTGTGTGTTTGGATTTAGACATGAAAGAATTGTTTAACAATAAATCTCTTGAAAACTAACGTTGGGGTGGGTGAGTGGAGAATAAGTTTTATTTGTGAGCAAGTTACTTTTACTACTGTGACCCACCCACCCGCCCAAATATTAGTCATCAAAGGATCTACTGTTTAACCCACCTTTTATGTGCTTGGATTTAGACATAAAAGAATTGTTTAACAATAAATCTTTTGATAACTAACGTTGGGGTGGGTGGGTGGGACATAAATTTTATTTGTAGGCAAGTTACTTCTACTTTTGTGACCCATCTACCCGCCCAAGTCTTAATCATCAAAGGATCTACTGTTTAACCTACCTTTTATGTGCTTGGAATTAGACATGAAAAAATTGTTTAACAATAAATCTCTTGATAACTAACGTTGGGGTGGGTGGGAAATAAATTTTATTTGTGGGCAAGTTACTTCTACTACTGAGACCCATCTACCCGCTCAAGTCTTAATCATCAAAGGATCTACTGTTTAACCTACCTTTTATGTGCTTGGATTTAGACATGAAAGAATTGTTTAACAATAAATCTCTTAATAACTAACGTTGGGATGGGTGGGTGGCAACTAAGTTTAAGTTGTGTTTGAGTTACTTCTTCTACTGTGACCCACCCACCCGCCCAAGTATTAGTTATCAAAGGATCTATTGTTTATTCTACCTGTTGTGTGCTTGGATTTAGATATGAGAGAATTGTTTAACAATAGATCTCTTGATAACTAACTTTGGGGTGGGTGGGAAGGAACAAAGTTTAACTAGTGAGCAAGCTACTTCTTCTACTGTGTCCCACCCACTCGCCAAAGTGTAAGTCATTAAAGGAACTCAGTGTTTAATAAAAAAAATCTCTTAAAATCCCACTTTTTGAATGAATTGACTCAATATAATGGTGAGCATGAATTGTCACTAAACATTTTTATGTAGAAAAAAATCGTTAGTTCTTCAATACATTTCATTTCATTTTATTACACAATTTTTGGTAATACTTTACACCACAAATTTATTTGAACACAAAACATTTTATTTTGTTCGTTCCAGTTTCCTTGCAGTAAATGTTTACATCCTCGGTAACTTGACCTGTTACCATCGATCCGTGCACGATCAACAACAATATTTACACATTTTATTTGAATCCCAAGTTCATAATATTAAAAAAAATGTAATAGCGCGCGAGTTTAATTGGTAATCAATTTAAAATTATTTATCATAAAACTCGTACGTGTCTTTTAATTGGGTCAAATGGAAAATTTTCATACGGATGTTGAATTATTTAATAATTCTTTATTGAGAAAATTGTTTATTAATTTTTATGATGTTATGATGAATAAATAAATGAAATAATGTAATGTAATGTTATGTTAGCGCGTGTATGAAATTACATCTTTTTTTATTAGTGTTTCATTGAATATTATTGTAATCATCATAATGGACGATTAATATAATTTCATTGAGTATACAATTTAATATTTATTAAGTTAAATAATTAATTTTAAAAACAATTGCGTTGTTATATAAAATAGTTTCAACTATAATACAACATCCTATCATAAATGCATAAAAATTAAACCATCTTAATTATTTGAGATTAATAGATTGTCTATTATTCTGATAATAGATATATTGTATAACTAGCACGTATTGATAACGTTATTATAAATAAAAACAATACGGATCTTTCTATTCCATTTGATGATGAGCATTATTGTCGAATAAATGTGCTTTCATATCCATTATAGAACAATTGATAAATTCGTCACGTTTCCTTCCATTACCCATTACTTCAACTAAAGCTCTCTGTTTTTATTTCGCAATCAATATAAAATTTTATGATTATTATTATTTTCATCTTGTTTCTGCCAAGACGAATTTCTGGGTCAACGTTTCACCGCGCATCTTGTCGACGGCCGCGCATAAATCTCGTTTATTTCGAGAATGATTATTTATGAAGAAAGTCCCGTCTGCAATTGCATGCACACGTATGAACTTATTTTGTTTCGTTTTGTTGTTGTTGAGTATATAAGAAATGTGAGAAAGCCTAAAGGTTTTTTTTTTTCGTTGACGTAGAAAGGTTAAGCTTGCATATGCATCAGCAGCATCCAGAAATGAAAGCTAAATGATAATAAAAAGAAATCGAATTGGAGTAGTTTGAGTAGTAGGTCAAGGAGCGATATCATAAAGGATCGAGGACTAAAGCAATTTAATAAAGTTTGAATTATATTACAGTACTTTATGTGATAGCAAAGCGGAAATTGTTTATTATTTATATTGCAATCAAAAAGTTTTATCAATAAAATATCAGAATGGAATAATGCTTTATTAATTATTTATTATTCATCATAATCATCATCAATGAAGATAACTAATATAATATAACTGTGAGATAGCTTAATGATTATAACCGTAAAAAGGATAATAAATAAATTATTTGAAAATAACTGTAATGCATGCGTACGTTTAGAATCAATGGATTAATTGTTGATGAATACTGTTTTAAAATATGGATTTTAATCATCACATACAACACTAAATGCAACAGAGAAACCTCAACGTCTTGACGTCAATTTAAAAAAAAATTACAAAAAAAGTTACAAAAAAAGTTACAAAAAAAGTAAAAAATAGTAAAAAAAAAAAAGTTAAAAAAAAGTTAAAAAAAAGTAAAAAAAAGTAAAAAAAAAGAAAAAAAAAAAGAAAAATAAGAGGTGGTAACGCAATGCCCCTTATTAAGGTAAACGTTGAACTGTGTGTGCATGTAAGGAGAGCTATAGTACAGTTAAATTCTTTACACGGACAGACAACGGCTATTTGGCGCACACATACAGATTTTGACAATTGCTCGTGTTAGTTTTGCCTTAAATTGCACTTTAAGATTTTGACTAAAATCAAACAAAATCAATTAAATTGCGATAAATAGGCTACTTGACAAAATAGTTCTTTTATTTTCTTTTCCAAAGTGTATTTAACAGATTTTAAAAATAAAATGTAAAATTCGTTTTTTTCAAAAATTTAGATTTTAATAAAGAATTTTTATTTGTTATGAAAAATTAATGTTTTGATAAACATTATATAAAACTTGATTGAATGCTGCTTAAGATGCATTTAATAAGTTTTGAAAAATTTAAATTAAAAATCTGAAAAAAAATTTTTTTTTCAAATTTTGATTTTTATTAAAATTAGCAAAATCAATTAAATTACGATAAATGCCCTGCTTGATAAAATATTATTTATTTTTTAACACATACTACTTAAGGTGTACTTAACAGGTTTTAAAAATATTAATTCTAAATATACAGGGTGTCCGGAAAATACGTGTACAACGTTTGACGACAGACTCCTGACGTCAAAATAAGTCGATCTAAGCCGACTTAGTTATATCCAAAATTGTCTCGTTTACTTTAACAATAATTTTTTAAGTGACCTTGTTGCTATGGCGTTTAATAATTTGACAATTATTGACAAATTGTCACCAGTCTATGAAATTTACTCAAGTATACGATCAACATTCTTGAATTACAAGTTCATTTTACCATTAAAAATGGAAAATTATACAAACTCTCAGAAAGTTGACATGCTCCTGGTATACGGGTTTTGTCAAGGAAATGGGCGTCAGAGTGTTAGGGTTTACATGGAAAGGTTTCCTAACCGTCGAATACCAAACCACCAAACATTTGCCAATACTGAGCGTCATCTTCGGGAAACGGGCAGTTTTGAGAAAAAGTTTGAAGGCAGGGGTCGTATGCGAACAACTCGAACTGTGGAAACAGAAGAGATGATTCTGGAAAGAGTTGAAGAAGAACCAAGTACCAGTACCCGTCTCTTAGAACGTGAGTTAAATGTTCCTAAAACGATTGTCAATGAGGTTTTAAGAGAACAGTTGTTACATCCTTACCACATACAAAAAGTCCAGGAACTTTTACCGACTGATTCCCCCATGCGGCTTACATTTTGTCAATTTATTAGAAACAAAAGAATCCTTGTTCCAAATTTTTGTAGAAAAATTATGTTTACTGACGAGGCATGCTTTACAAGATCTGGGGTAACCAATCTGCACAACGAACATATTTATTCCGATGAAAATCCACATGCCATTAAAGTTGCACATCATCAGCATCAATTTAAAATTAATATTTGGGCAGGTATTATTCATCACTACCTTATTGGTCCCATTGTTATTCCAGACAGGTTAGATGGAAATATTTATTTAAATTTTTTGCAAGACACATTACCAATTCTTCTGGAGAATTTGCTTCTTTTACTTCGGAGGGAAATGTGGTATATGCATGATGGTGCCCCGTTCCATTTTTCCGTTGCCGTTCGGCAATACTTACATCATCAATATCCCAACCGATGGATTGGAAGAGGCAATGATGCACCAGTAAAATGGCCACCACGTTCTCCTGAGTTAAATATGTGTGATTTCTTTTTGTGGGGCGCTATTAAAACAGAAGTTTACAAGACTCCGGTAAACACACGCGATGATTTATTGCAGCGGATTTTAAATGCAGGCAACCATTTTAATAATCCCGAGACATTAGATAGGGTCCAATATCATTTTTTAAAGAGTGTTAATAAGTGTATTCAGCAAGATGGCGGTCATTTTACACATTTGCTTAAGTAATGTTTTTGTTTTACTTAGTTTCTTACAATAGATACTTTCAACTTTGTTATACTTTTGTTTTTTTTGACGCCCTCTACCGGCTAAACGAGACAATTTTGGATATAACTAAGTCGGCTTAGATCGAAATATTTTGACGTCAGGAGTCTGTCGTCAAACGTTGTACACGTATTTTCCGGACACCCTGTATATGTTTTTGTAAAATTTTGGTTTGGACGTACTAAGGGGCTTCAACTATTTGACGCAGGGTCAAACTTTGAAATGTCTTGAGACGGTTGAGGTGGGTGTTTGCTGCTGTCCCCCAGGCTGGAGATCTAAACGTAAATTGAGACCTGATGATGCTTGTGTAGATCTTTAGCTTGTTTTGGATTTACAATTCGCTGTTTTGGCGTAGCATCGGGACTAGAAGATTTTTTGCTATCTTGGTTTTGTCTAGAATGGCTTGGACATGTAGCTTGTATGTTAGTTCTTATCAATGGTAATGCTCAGATATTTTACAGATTTTGATCATGGAATTGAAATTTTGTTGAAATGTACGTTTCCGTAGGGTGGTTTGCATTGTCTAGTAAAAAGGACAGCTTAACTTTTCTTGGGGTTGACTTTGACTTGCCAGTCGTTGAATTACACTTGCAGATTGTTGGTGGCTTTTTGGAGTCGGATAGTGACTACCTTCAGTGACTATGAACTATACATCAGCGCATCAAGGCATGTCGACGAGGTACTACAGCTTTGATACGCTGGAACCCGTGTTATTGGTCGGGTAGAAGAGTGTTAACCTTGGCGTGTTCTTGGATGATGTCCAGAATTACTCTTTTTTTGACTTTGTTTAAGGTGCATAGGACACTGATTGGTCAATAGTTTTGGGAAAACTTTTGGTCTATTCCAGTTTTTGGGATGTTTATTTTGTGCAAGCTTTTCCAAACTGTTAGAAAGTGCCCTGTACGTAGAATAGTCATTGGTCTTCAGGAAGCCCCTGATCTCTCGGTGCACCTTTTGATGCACTCTAAATTAGTGTCCCTGTCAAAGAGGGAAGAGCATTGGAGTTCTAGGCAAATGCTTCGGCTTTTTTCTTGATAGAGGGATAGAATATTAGATACCATTCTCACCATGAATGACTGGTATTGGGACTTTTCTTGTTTTGCAAGGTTTTGAAGATCTTTCACATTAGATTTACTTCCTCTGTGATTGATTTCAATGTTTTTTGTCTGCACTAGTTTTTGTGTAGCTTTATAGTAGATCTAACTTTCCTATTGAGTTTGTTGAGGATTTTACGATCTATTGGGTTGCGATACTTTTGCATTGATGGCTGGCGGCATTTCTTCTTTGAATCCATGCCTTTTGATCACGTGATAGTCCAAGTGGATTATCATCTTTTCTTCTGGTTTTGTAAATCATGAACTGTTTGACGGCTCCTCTACAACCGTCCGTACCGAATATAACTTCACTATGCTTTCTTCCAGGTATTTTGAAAAAAGAGCCTAAATTGATTAGGTCTGCCCCCCCTTTTATAGAGTTCATGCCGGTAATCTTGGCATGTGGTTGGAACTTAGGTTATTGATTGTCTTAATCTCGATTTGAGAGTTGACGTCTTTTAGGATCAATACATCCAGGACTTCCCCTTGGTGACCAGCGAAGCAGTAGTGAGTGGGTTCTACTGAACCCAAGACTCGATATTTTTTCTTTCTTTTTTTCTCAACGTATTCTTTCAGTGTTTAGAGTTGAAGTCCTTAGCTAAGGTTGTGAAGAGTTGTAAACCTGATTGAAATCCGCAATTTTGAATCGGTTTGTTGGGTTGACGTACTCAGATGGGATCTTGAGTGTGTTCAACTCTGGCGCAGTCACTACGATCGCATTTGAATCCAGAGTCAAAGTGTCTGGGATGTCCACTTCAGAGTGGTCCAGCGATTTTTTTGCAAAAATCACTTTTAAAAGCACTTCAGATTTATTATTCATTGTTGGTTTAAATGGACTGGAGCGGCAATTTGTGCATTTGCTTGTGGTAGAGCTGGTTGGGTGACACTAAATTAGCAATGTTTGCTGATACGGCTGCAGATCTACGGGGTCCGGAGCCTTGCGTGGTGTTTTGAGCATGGGCCGTCGCCACTTTTGGCGCCGGCCTGGTGGCCTTTTTGGTTTTGTTCATCGAGGCCAACATTATAGTTGCGTTCAGAACGACTCAAACACTGATTGATTAGTTACTTTGTCAGCAACCAATGTATGATGAATAAAATGACAAGCGCTGCCAGCAAACGATGTTCAGCGGTAGTCAGCGAGCGTGTTCAGTACGTATGATGAGTTGTTCTGAACGCGGCCATTTTCTCGTAGACTTTGCATTCTAGGTAGTTGGCCGGATAGGGTGCTGGAGCAGAGAGCACATTTTGGTGTTGTTCCTTTTGGGCAAGCTTTTGACTGGTGAGGTACTGAGCAAATCCTACATACAAAAGATGTATTGAAGCATCGTATGGCGGCACGTCTGATACTGCGGAATGCTGCCGCCTTTTTTTTTCTATATTGAGACCGTGAGATGTAGAAACTGTTTCAGATTCCTAAAACTTTTAGCTAACGACGGGAATTGTACTGATACTAATGGATGTTGGATGGCGCAAATCCAAGATCTACGAGCCAGGCCGATGTCTGCCTCAGTGAAATTTTGAGGGACATTGCGGATCACTACCTCTAGGTAGCGTTTTTTGGGGGTGAACTAGGTGTAGAAGTCTGCCCCGTCAGTTTTTAGAAATGAGGTAACATTTTGATGGTTGGCATGAGAAGCCGGAATCATATGAATATTGTTGTAGGTATTTTAAGAAGATGTGATTTTGATGATGCTATCTCAGAACTATTGGGAGTAGCTCTGAAACTAGGCTTTGTCATTAATGACGAATGATGGCGGGTGTGATTTTGATTAAGCGACGTGTGGCAGGCCTAAAACCTCATCTTAGTGAAGTCCATTTTGGACGTCTCTTTTTGAGCGGGGATGGCGTTTTTTTGAGTAGATGTTTTTTTTTGCTTCCTAAGGGAATCTAGGAATTGACTGATGGTTTATTGTAAATAGAGTTGGAGCTTTCACCCCCTGTCTTCTTCTTCTTGTTCTTTACAAGGGTGTATCTTTTGTTGTTTTGTTTTCTAGTTTTTTGTTGGGCAGCTCCACGGCGACTTTCATCCTGTTGTCATCGATGGCGGCGGCCTTTTTGGCGACTTGGGATGGTTGTTATTCTCGCTTGCTTCTTCACATCGTTTTATAATGCTGCACTCCTTGCTGAAAACGGTTTTGCCGCCCCACTTGATAATTTTATCTTGTTGTCTTTTTGGATGGGTGGTTTTTCCGCCACAGCTGGTAAGGACGGCCTTGACACCTTATTTTTGGTTGGAAGCTGACGGACAGGTTTATTGGCGTTTCTTCTTCATCAAAGGCCGGGGCTTTTGCTGCGGTTAAGGCGATGGACTAAAAAAGTTTTTCATGGCGGTCAACTGGTAGATCATATCCTTCAGCTGCTCCTCCAGCATGATTGATGAACTTCTTAGCCCGGGAGCTGGAGACCGAGCGGTCCCGGTTTTTGGAATTCCTCTCTTTTTGGCTTTTTTCCTGTCTCTCCTCTTCTTTCAGCTTCTGAGGATTTTCATCTTGGGTGATGGAATTTTTCCTGTCCGATGATGCTAATGCGGAGTTGGGGAGAGTACTGATGGAATAAATCTTTTTTTCGAAAAAACACTTTTGCGGCAACCACTAATATCTGTGGTGGTTGGTGCTGGCTGGATAGCTGGAGTCTTGGTCTGGTTGAATCTGAGCGATGATTCCCTGTCGGACGCTGCAGCCGACTCGTTCTCTTATGTTCTATTTTGGCTTACTTGATGATATAGTTTTTTATTTTGTTTGTTACCACATATAATTAAGTGCTACTTAAGGTGTACTTAACAGTTTTTAAAAATATTAATCTAAAGTTTTTTTTTTAATTTAAAATTTTAATGAAAGTTCGAAAACTTGCTATGAAAAGTTAGTTTTTTGATAAAAGTTTATGAATTTTGTTTTTTTAAGGTTTTGTTAAGTGCAGCTTAAGATACACTTAATAAGTTTTAAAAAAATCAATTTTTTTAATTTTTTTTTTAATTTTTGCATAATTTTTATTTTAATGAAAAACTTTTAGTTCTTAAAACTTGATGTTTTGATAAAGCTTGTTTGAGTGTTGCTTAAGATTCACTTAATAAGTTTTAAAAAACCTAATTGGAAATATTGATTTATTTCGAAACTTTGATTTTAATTAAAATCAGAAAAATCAATTAAATTGCGAAAAAAATAGCGTACTCAATAAAACAGTTTCTTTGTAATTTTTTTTAGCACATACAATTAAGTGCTCCTTAACAGATTTTAAAAATATTTATTTTTTCTAAATTTTTGTTTTTATAGCAGAATTTTTAATTTAAAAAGCTTCCGATGAAAACTTAATTTTTTGATAAAAAAATATAAATTTGGTTTTTATAAAGTTTTATTAAATGCTGCTTAAGATGCTGCTTAAGATGCTGCTTAAGATGCAGTTAATTATAAATTTGGTTTTTATAAAGTTTCATTAAATGCTGCTTAAGATGCAGTTAAAAAATTAAGAGGAAATATTATTTTTTTCAAAAATTTGGTTTCAATTAAAGCAGCAAAATTAATTAAACTTTAATAAATGGTCTACTCGATGAAATAACTTTTTTTTTGTTTCTCAGCGCATACGAATAAGTGCTACCTAAGGTGAACATAACAGATTTTAAAAAATATTAATATAAAATATTTAGTTCACAAAACCTTCCATGAAAAAAAGGAAACTAACTATTTCTGGATTACAAAAAGATATTTGCAAAAAAGAAAACTCTTATTTCTAGATAACAAACATTCGGCTAGGTGGTCTGGTAGGCAGTAGAAACTACTTCTAATGAGTTAAGTACCCGGCCTACCCACGTAAGTGTTTGTTAAGGATTGAATCTGTCACCCACCTCTTTCAATTTAATGACGAATGACATTTGCAAACAAGAGAATTTTCTATTGTAGGATAACAAACAGTTGGGTGGGACTAATAGAAACTACCCGTCTTATTTTACAGATGGAACTTTTATTTGTTTATTAAGCTCAATCACACCATCTGGCATATTCAAACAATTTTGAAGAAGTTTTTTGAAAAATATTGGCACAAAGTGGAATACTTTTGGGTCATCACAAGGTCTTATTAGGGTTTTGTTGGTTAGGTAAATGGTAGCCGTTGATAGACAACGGACCATGTTTGCCTATACATGGTGCTCATATAGACTATCAATTGCTCTTACTCCATTTATAACAATTGCTTGGGTTCTGCCGCAGCTTTTCTTATTAACAGTTTATTTTAAGTTCTTGTGTTACTCACCAGAGTATACTGCCTCTAGGAGGTAAGCTTCTAGGCTTTCTTGCCAATATCTCCAAATTAAATTGACTTAAACTGGGGTGTGGTCGATCAACACGTCTACCAATTCCACAGAATCTTAAACCACTCACATGTATTCGGACAGTTTGTCTTTTTGTAAACATTTGCACATTTGTGCACTCATTTCTTTAAGATAATTAGGTCAAACAAGAAAAGGCTGCAAATATAATGCGATAAATCAGGTAAAAGAAAATAATCTTTTAGATATAGATTAAATAAATGTTTGTTGTAAATGTTATATTATAGAAGAAATATTGAACAAATATAAAAAAATTCCGAGCTCAGACATTTTGCTAAAAAAATATCAATTATCATTACATCATCAAAATTATTATATAATATTGGGTTGTAACGTCAGCACGCGATTAATTTGTTGTTCACTCTACGTCACGATTCATAAAATTCTATTTGAGCATAATTTTCCGAAGTAATATGAGCTTTTTTAAATTTTTTCTATGTAATTGGGTCAGATACATCAATGTTAAATCAAATTACATCAGTTGTAATCAGTTTTGAGGTCGGGGATGTGCATTAATAAAACACCCAGCACATGTAAAAATATTGCTGAATCTCCTATAAAAAACAAACGTTGCGATTCGTAAACAATTACATGAATCACCCGTCCGTAAAGCGTACGGTACATTGGCAACAAATTATATAAAAATATACAAATAAAAAAAAACATAATGATTAATCTCTCGATTCATCCTCGAAAAAAACTACATTATAAAAGGAACCGATCCTCTGGGCCATTCGCGCGCTGACAACACCGTTACGAGCAACGGTGCTGCGCTTCTTCGTCTCCTCGGTCAACTCGGTTGTGACCCGGTCTCTCTTCTTCGGCTAGCAGCTACCGTAACCAAACCAACCAGTAACCAGATAACCAGCTATCCAGCTCAACAACAACAACATCTCGGAAATGTTAACAGTCTGTATGCACGGCCTGTGAAACGGAACCGAGATGCCTTCCATTTAATTTATGAACTCCCATCTGTGTGCGTCGCCTGCTTCTCATTCAGGAATGCAATTTTATGCTAATTCATATTGGCTTCGATTTTGTGCTTTTTTTTGCTTAACGGTAATAATGCTGTAGGCTTTAATGAATTTTATTGAAGATCATCAATTTAATTTAAAACTAACTAAAATTACTAATAAACATAATTAATTTATTTATCTGTCCCGCAATGTAATCTCACTACAATTAACAATAGAGATTAAATTTGATAAAAACCCACAATTAATCTCATCTTACAGTTCATCTCCGTATAGAAAAATGAGCATTTGGAGACCAGATAAAAAGTCATTGTTTACTGATTCATTTACGTAGTGTGAAGTATTATGTGTTTTTCCTCTTTTGGTGATGATAAATGATAATATATTTATTATCCCCATTACATTGTATAATGTGATACCAGAGCAAATATTAGATTAGATATAAAATGATAAGGCTTTTATCTGAAGTTTAATTAAAAAGTATTAATTGTCAGTGATGATACATTGTCGCCTGATATGAAAATGATATGGATAATATTGATTGTAATATTATAATTCTTTTATAAAGGTTCGAAATTGTTAAGATAATTATTGCATATTTTATAACAGGATTTTCTGTATATTAAATACTCATTTGAAATGATGATATTATGATACAAAATATTTTATTAATGTTGATTAGATTAGTATATCATTATCTATAAAATACTTTATTAAAGTCAAAAACTTTTGCAAGATTGTTGTCTAAAGTAGAATTTTATTTTCTACTGTAATGTAGAATGACTACACGTCAGTCACCAACTTAAAATTGGGTTGTTTGAATCAGAGTCGGCATATGTTACACTAACTTTTATAAATCCTAAGATTTATCAAAAAAAAAAGCTGAAAAGTAACGATTTTTTCACAGTTTTTGGTCTAAACTTAAAAAAAAAGTTGTCCGTATAGTATTACAAATTATACTATACATAGGACTTTGAAACAACAACAAAAATGACAAAATTTTCATTATTGTTATTCTAAAGCATATGCAATAAGAAAACATTTAAAAAAAAAGTTATTTTTTATTCATTTTTTTATGAAATTTGTGCAGTAGTTGGAAAGGTATTTAAAAAAAGTTTAAATGTTTTTTAATTTATAAAACAATAAAAAATTGTCGTATTCAGCATTTTTACGTGGCACTTAATTATTTATTTAAATTTATTCATTTTTTTCAGGGTCAAAATAAAATCTGATGTTTTTATTATACATTAAAAAGCTTTTAAATAATTCTATCCAAGGCAAAAATAAATAATTTAAAAAGTTTAGAAATGGTGGCAAATAATGTGTGAACTTTAGATTTCATTCTAAAAACTGAGGTTAAATTTTTAAAATGTTTAAATGTTTAACTTACTAGTTTACAACAAAAAAAGTTAAAGGTGTCATTTTTTACAAAAAAAATTATTACTGGTAGATGATTGGAAAGATCAGTTTGTATTACTTTAACATATTAATTTGGACCAGTATGTAGTAATTTGGATTACTATTGATTTTATTTCAAACGGGCCAGATCAGAGGGGGGGGGGGGTCGAGAAACTTGCTTTAGTATTTTTTTTCGTTTCTATACCTTCTTAGTAGTCTTTTGATTGGTTTATGAGGGTATGAATCTCTTAAAAAAATTTTTTGTCATTTTTAACTTTGACTTTGACTGAAAATTGCATTTTTTGGTTAAATTGCAATTTTAACTAAAAAAAAAACAAATCTGGCGCTATTTCAAGTCTATACCTCATCTATAAGCCGCAAAACCATAAAACCAGTTTTTTGTTCTCAGTGGGATGGGGAAAAAGAAGCATTTTTAGATTTTTGTTAACCACTTGTTGACGTATATGGATGTAAATTAGTTAGAAAAAATATTTGTTTTGTGTATTTGAGTTTTAGGGGTTTAAAACTCAAAAAATCTGCAAAAGTCTTTCTTTAACATAAACTGTTACAAATACACGTTTAGCCGCGCTCAGAAAAAGATACATCATATATTATTTTAATGAAATTTGCAGTTTTTTGAGTTTTCTTGAAACATTTAAAAATATTGATGAAATCTTTAGCAACTTTGCAAAAATCTCAAGATATTTTTGTTAGTTTAAAATTATTTTTTTTAACTTTTAAGAAGTTTGATAAAAACTATAGGAATTGCAGCTCTAAAAGTTTTATTAGAAATCTTAACTTTGATAGAATCTATAGAAGTTTCTGCTGCACTCAAAAGTTGTTTTTTTTACTTATTAATTTTCATAGAACTTATAAGAATGTTTAAAGTCTTTGCATTTTTATACTTTAGTACGTTTTCTTTAAATTAATAGAAATGTTGATAGAATTTCTTAAAGTTTTTTTACATTTTTTTAAAACCTTTACTCAGAGAAGTTTCTACGATTTCTTTAAACATCAATTTTTTTTTTAAACTTTGGGTTTGGTTTTAGCTACTACAAATTTTGATTTTTTAGAATTTTTTTCAGAACTTTCTTATTAACAAAAGTTAAGAAGTTTTATGGATAATTTTAAAGAAAAAATAAAGTTTTAAAAAGTTTCTAGGAAATTTTGATAAAAATTCTGTAATCCCCATAATGTTTTTGAAGAAGCTTTAATAATTTAAATAATAATTTATAAGTGTTTATGTCATTAGTTTAAACAAGTTTTTGTTTTATCTAAAAGTTTTGCTAAACTCAGTTATTAGTTTTAATCAGCTTAGAATACTTTATATTAGTTCAAAACACCTTGTATTTGTTTTGTTATTTTGAATTACTTTGGATCAGTTAAGATTACCACACATTACAAAGTTAACTTATTTAAAACATTGAATCATTTTGTATCATATGGAATTGTTTGAGTTATTTTGATATTTATTATTTAACTTTTTTAACTGTTAACACGGAAAAATCTTAAAACTTTGAAACTTTTTACACTGACTTATAGGTACTTAATGCAGAATATACTAAAAGTCCTGACAAATATGACACGAGCATTAGCGGCAACGACCAAAAACAGATCAGGTTTTTTGTTAATATCTTGAGAACTGTAGGTTGGAGGTAAAAAAAAAGACATGATGAAGCTATCTTCTGTTATTTTCCCATCAGAATTTCAAAGTTTTGTAAAGTTTAGATTTTTACAGTGCAAAAAATTAATAAATTTTAGACTGGAGTTTGGTCGGATATGATCATAGAATTGACTATCGCGTAGCATGAAAAGCGTAAGTAGGCGAGGCATTACGGACCGTGTTTTAGCCAGATGAGTACTAGAAATAACTAAAACTTATGAAATTTGTACATCACTTGAAGAGTTTACAAGAATTCTGTTCTCTACAAGTGAACAACATGGAGATTTTAAAGAGACCTGTAGAGCTAGATATTTAGCTAATACTGCAAAACTTTCTCAGTGGTTTCAAAATTATCCTTCTTTTTTTCTAACGAACAACATAATTTTAATTATTAATAGTGTGGTGGGTAAAGTGCAATAGCGTTCTTAAAATTGGCACGCAAGCAATAATCAAAACAGTATCACAGACTTTTTCAGAAGTTAAACTATCACTGAAAGAACAAACATATCCCTAAAGAAGCATGACTAATTCAGTCTAAGTTCATGGAAAAAGTGTGGTGATCAACTCTTTAACGATGTTTCAAAGGATAGCTATCAACAAGCAGAGTGATAAAAAATTGAAGAACTACTTACAGCATAAACTTGTTTCTTATCCTTTATCTTAAATTGAGGAAACTGGAACACGGAAAACAAACAAAAATTGTCTTATACGATACTTTTCCTGTACTACAAGAAGTGGCCAATTTTATCAATTTTACATTATTTTGGATGGAGTATTACTGTTACACAAGCTGGTGAGGCCTAAAAGTTTTTTAATCTTAACAATTCTGGACTATTAACTTTATCACATTAGTTCAGAATATTTTGGACTGGTTTGGGTCTGTTTGGATTAGTTTAGATCAGTTGAGATCATTCAGTTTAGAACATTTTTATCTACTTTAAAATACTTTGAAGCAATAAAACGTTTTGGATTGATTTGAATCAAACACATTTAGATAACATTAGATCAGAACATTTTGCAAATGTTTTTTGAATTATTTAGTTTAGAATAGTTTGATATTTTAAGATAAAAATACTTTAGAGCACTTTAATTTTTTTAAACTGGTTTTGGTCACTTTAGCGGATTAGTTTTGAACAGGTTAAAATAGTTCTGTAGAGTTTTAAAAATATTAGATTATTTAGATTTGTTTGCAATTCTTTGGACCACTTTAGATTATTATGGATCAGTTGAATCACTTACATTTTGGATTACTTTGAAGCACTTTGAATTTTTTTAGATTATTTAGTAATGTTGAAACTAGACTACTAAACAGCTTGGTTGATCAGTTTAAATAACTTCAACAAATCAATTTAGGTCACTTTCTGAATATTAAAAACATATTTGAAATGATGATATTCTGATACAAAATATTTGATTAATGTTGATTCGATTTTGATTCAAAGCTTTTCCAAGAAGTTTTTTATGTTAGTCTAAAATAGAATTTTATTTCTCTGCTGTAATGTGTTTATTATGCAACTCATTAATTCTACAAATCATTCACTAACAAAATGAAAAAAATTAGGAAATTATGATAAAAGTTTTATAAACTTATCATTACCGCACGCATGTAAATTTTACTCGCTGTCACTAAAAGAAAAGATTTAAGAAAAAAAAGTATGAAAAACAAATTAAGAAAGTATACGATAGAAGTTTGAAAAGTTTATTATTACCGCACGCATGTAAATTTTGTACATAAGTGCGATAATATCGTTATAAACTCTTGAACCTAAATTATCTAAAACAAATAGTTTTTTTTCTTTTGAAGTACTTTGTCAGTTGTACGTTTGTACTCGTTTTTTTTTTGCTGAAGTTTTTTTTGATATGTTAGAACTACTGATGCTTGACTTTGTTTATTAGACTACCGTGTTGTCATCTGTTGCATAAAGTCAATCACAACCAGTTTTCCGTTACTAAAAAAATATAAAAAAAACTAAAAAAAAATACAAATTAAAATAGAAGTTTGATAAGATGATTATTATCGCACGCATGTAACACGTAAGTACGATAATAACGTTATTATTACCAGGTAATTAATAATCTAGAAGGAATTAAAGTTTTTTTTTATGTTTTCAGTTTTTTTTAAACTAATGTTTTAGAGTTTTTTAGGTTTTTATTGACTAGATACATCATTTTGAAATAATAGAAATTATTGGTGACAATACTCACTTTTGTCTCACTTGTTTCATTACTTTTATTTATATGTATAATAGAGCAGTCTTTAAACTTGATTTTAGTTTTTTGATTTTTATATACTTGATGATATATGTCTTTACTATTCAGTGTAACATTTTGTAATTGACTGATGAGAATGTCATGTTTTACTTTGTTGTCTTGGTTTGTCGGTGTGGTGCTTGTTTTTTGTCTGTAATCAAATAACATTTTAAAAGAGCAGAATGCTTTCTGACAATTGTTGGATGTTTATTAGCAAAATCTTATGGAGGATTTTACTAAAATGAGGCAATTTTTATTTTTTTATTTTGGTAAAATAAATTTAAATTTGATTTGGCTTTACTGATATTTGTTGTACCAAGAAGTATAACTCGATTTACTTAGATTTAGAATTAAGCCATGTCTATCCGTTATGACGAGTTGGACATTATCACCGTAGTTGTGCATCTTACAGTAACTGATATATTTATTAATTATACATACAGATGAACAACAAATAAAGGAGGGGACTAAGTTCATACTTACCTTGTGCAACTTTTTTAAAACATTTACAAAACCTGAAATATTACCATCTAACGCCGTTATTTATTATCATAAGCTTGTATAAAAACTCCAGATTAATTGGGTAGCAACAAATAATTGTTTTTTTTTTTTGCAAAGTGCAATCTTTTATATACACCGGATGAAATTTTTTCTTCACCTAGTAGCGTCTGAAGTGTGCACGGTATACGCACTAAGCCATCTTGTTTCTTCTTAGCACTGTTTCGGAACTGCTCAGATTTATTATCAGAATTGCCCAGTCTTTATATTTTCACTTTTTTTTATAATTTTGTCTATCAGTTTTGGCGTACTTAAAGTTTCTTTAAACTTTAGCATGGCTTCTACAATATTGACGGCATCTTTTTTATCTTAAGCCATAGTTTGTGTTTTTTCCTATCTACAGCATTTCATTGCATTGCAGTAATTCTACGTGTTGCTTTGATTTTTTTTTTCCAGGTTTTGTACAAGCTGAGCTTAATCTAAAGTTGGGTCAGGAAGTAGTTATTTGTTCTAAAGCAGTATTTTAGTCTATTTTTAGGTGCAATTTTTTTTTCAGATTTAGTTTTAGGTGTTAATGCACTTTTTCTCATACAATTTTTGATTTTTTTCAACCAGCATGTTGGTTGGAATTGCTCCTACTACAACCTGAAAGTTTCTGCCAAGATTGTTCTACAGACGATTGCTACCCGCAAGAATTGTTGACATAGTGACAAAGTTCAACATTTGTTTCTTGCAGCTTGGCGGTTTTTCTATGTTAATTTTGGCCAGGTTTGTCTCTTGTTTTTCAATTTTTTTAACTGTTTTTTTTGTATGTTATTTTATAGCTTACTTCTTGCGTATGGTTTTGTAGTTGAAGTTGCGCTTTTAAGACACTTCTTCCGTGGCCCCTTTGTGGCTCTACTTGGTGCTTGTTTATCTGTTCATCATGTTTATGGCGTTATTTGTTTTTTACACTAGTTTGTATTTGTTTTTGGCTACTAAGACAATTGCGAAAACGTCTGCAAAGGCTATTGCTATTACTCTGGTAATTTCCTTCTGAGGCTGCCATTGTAGAACAAGTTTCCAAGTAGTGGTTGTAGAACCGACTTCTAAGAGACCTTTGTTGTTATGTGTACTACCACGCCTTTAGTTTTGGTAGTTTTTGTTTGCTTAAGTAACTTGCGAAAATGTTTAGCAGGTACTTTAAGTTTTTTTTTTTAAGCTTCCATTTTACTTCTTTTTAAGAGATTGAAAGCGTTCTTTATATCTAAGGTAACTAATACTACGCGTTTTTCCTGGCTTTGCTTATGAACTTAACAATCTTTTCCACGGCATGCAAAGTGAATCTATCTTTTTAAAAATTGTATTGGTGGTTCAAAAGACCTTTTCTTTTCTCAACTTTTTTTTTTAGTCTGCTACTGATCATCAGGTTGTAGAGGTGTTTAAAATAAAAATCAGATTGGCATCAAATTTTAAGTTCTGCATGGTGGAGGTGCTCTTTGGAATTAATATCAGTTTTGCCGTTTTCTATTTAGCAGGAAAAATATGCTTCTGTAGTAGCTGGTTTGGCATGTGTAGCATCCAGTTGTTTGCAATTTTTCTGATTTTTTTTGGGCTTATGATGAAATGATGTTGATTCCAGAAAGTTTACCCAATTTTAGCGCGTTCAGAGCTATTGTCAATTTTTCTTTGTTAAATAGAACTTTTTTATTGTTTCTACAAGTTTTTGTTAGTAGGGATTTTGAAAAAAAAGTTATTCAGTTATTTTAAGTTTTTGTTTTTTAGTTAGCTTATATGAGACGTAGCATCTTAATTATTTTTTTTCTGAATTTATAAGCATAACCTCATAATTATTATCTTTTGACATTATTTTTTTACGGAGTTTAGTTTAAGTTTTTTGTCGGAATCAATTTGGTCAGCTTTTTGTTTGCTGTATTGCTTTTATTCTTGTGAATTTCTTATTAATTTTAAGATATTCCCTTTTTTTATCGTCTTTGGGTTTGTACTACTAAAATTTATTAATAAGTTATACGATTTGAGCTTCACTTTTTTGCATTACCTTCTGTTTTTTTAAGAAATCTTTTTTTTAACGAATTGTTCAATTTTATTGCCTTAAATTTTTTTACGTTTTACCTGGTTTTTTATTTGAAAATAAATGTAGCTTTGCTTGGTTGCACTTTCCTTATATCAAGCATTTTCCAGTTTTTAATAGGTTTTACAATCGCTTGTGTTAAATAGGTCACGTCTATAAATGTTTTGGAGTTTCTTCCAACAAAAGTGCATAATTATCTTAAGAGCTGCAAGCCCGTCACGAAGTAGGCAACTTTTTTGTTTTCTACTGAAGAACCCTATTCATACGCTTTTGCATAAATGTCTCTAAAAATTATGGATTATTTTTGTTTTTTTTTTGTGTGGATTTTTTGCATTATTGAGTTGACGTCTGCTTTGTGCTTGTTGAAGGATGTATTTAGACGTAGGTAGCAACTGTAAGTTTCTCTATTTGTATCTTTGTTTTTTCTATTTTCTTTAATTTTGTTCTTTTGTTTTTTGTTTTACTTCTTATTTGCTATCCAACTGGGGTTTTTTTGTTAGTCTTTGATTTTGTTCAAAAACTAATATAATGGCAATGTCCGTTTCTGACCCAGTAGCATAGATGGCGTCATGTTCAACCCCAGATCTACTTAAGTTGGTTTGTTAGATTGTCAGGATAATTTTTATTTTATTTTCTTGCGGGATGCGATTTTTGTTGTTGTTACTTTTACTTTTTAGTAGTTGCCTATAATGTGGGCATTTAGTTTAGTATAATCTATGTTTTTCTACATTTTCTTTTGCATTTTTTGGTGGCATCCCGTTCTGGCACAGTTCAGACATAGCTCAGTTTTGTTTTCACCACACACACTCTTCCTTTTTATGATTAATAAGATGGCATCTAAAGCATCCAAAAACGTCGATTTTTTTTCTTGTTTTTCAGTCAATATAGTTTATTCTTATTTTTTTATTGTTGTATATTTGCTTTGCGGCATCTTGTTTTATGGTAATGGTAACGGTTTGATTGCAGTTTTGTGTGGACTGCATTGAAATGACGTTTGAAGACATTTTTAGAATTATTAATCTTTAGTTTAAGTTTATTTTTGTCAATGCTGTCATCAGAATACCAACAGAAAAAGCAATAGAACGTCATTTATAGACTAAGAAAAAAAGTCTTACTAAATAAGAAAATCAAAAGAATTTGTACCAAAGTACCTAAGATCATAAAAGATTTTTAACGTTACCGAAGGAGTTTATTATCGGATAGAATACAAGCGGTACTAGTTACCAATAAAACTCTACCTAGGTAAACTCCGCCTAATAGCCACAAAAAGCTACTGAAAGTTTAACAACAAAATCTACTCAGCTTAGTTACTGCTGCGGAGACAATTGTTTGAATGGTGACAAAGATAGAGTATGCATCATTATTTTCAAAGAAGTCAACAATTGTTGATCAACTTAATCAGCAGGAACCTTACTACCAAAGGTTTGCCACCACCTTCATTTTATGAAAATAACTGGAATTTTTTAGTAGCATCATTTTTTGGTGAAGAAATACGTTGTCCCGGATTTAATTGAGACGCTGTCTCTAGCTATCAAGCTTATTAACTAAAAACTTTTCTATTTCTTTATACTAATCGACTGTATACTACTTTGCGGTGTAACTAGTCCGCGGATTTAGTTTTTTTTTAATATCTAGGATTATTTTTGCTTCAATTTATCATTTTGTGTTGCTCTCCAGCATTGTTTTGAAGAAGTTGTTCAGGTGGAGTTATTCCACTAGTCTCTTTGGGTGCTTTATCTGTAAGCTTCTTATCTTTTGCACTTTAAGATGGTGTGCTCTAGTGTATCCTCTTCTACAATGTGGTGTTTGCTTATGGTCACCTCTAAGTACTTTAGTTTTTCTTGGTTTATTATTACTTTTTGACCATTTTTAACGTTTAACTTATATTTCTTACCGCTTACAGCGTTTTTTCATGTTCCAGTTAAAGGCCTTTTTTCTTTCTTAACAACCATGCAGCTATTATGCTAATTGCATATTATACAGCCTCCATAATAAGAGCGTGGCTCAGAGTAGATTTCAGTTTTTAACACGTTATAATAACAGTATAAAAAGTGTTGGAATAATTTTAATATTAAATTAAGAAAGTACAAAGATGCGAATTTTATTTTTTAAACACAATGTTGTCCAAATGTCGACCATCCTTCTCATAGCACTCCTCCAATACTGCTCTTAAATGTTTAAATACCCGCCGACACATTTCAATAGGAATATTGTTAATGGCCTCTCGAATGTTGTTTTTTAACTGCTTGGCGTGGTACGTAGATAGCAGTTTTCCTACTTTTGTTGATTACCTTTTTTCTATTTCACTATAAGTTTGGTAATTGCAATTTTTTTAGAGTATTTATTTTAGCAAATTCATTGTTCTTTTATTTTTGTTTAAGTTGGATTGCAGGATGTCTTATCCGTCTTTTCTTTCTTTTGTGATTTTACGATTGTCTTATGTGCAGGATAGAGCATTGTTTTTGTTTTGTGTTTTTAGTCTTATTTCACAGATAGCACTTCAAGAGGTTTGGGCAAAAAAAAGGTTGAAGCAAAAATTGTCATTGGCGCTGTACTCTCTAGCCACGTGGCCAAACTGTTGCATCTGTAGTATTTGGATATGATTCACACTTTTTTTTTTTTAATTATAGATTTTAAGTGTTTGGGCGTACTTTTGTAGACATTGAGGAATGCATGCTTAACATCACTTTTGTTGTCATTTTTTGCCAGCCTTAGTTTTTTGCTATTTATCAAAGTATTGGGCCTGCTCAGCGCCATGCATAGGGTATCTGTTACCTGCTTAATTAGTTGCAACTTCAAATTTGTTTACAGACCACTTTTTTGATAGACTCATACAACGTTTTGGTTTACAGACCAATCAGTAGTCGACAAGTTTTAAACGTAAAACTAACTTTCCCTTTATCTCAAATTAGATTTGAAATAGATTCTCATCGGCTTCAATTAAAGCCGATAGTTACGTGGAATTTAGAATTTTATTGTCAAAATAAGACCTAATATTGTGTTTAACTTTAAGAGACTATTTAGACTACAATATTATAGTCAGAATTTATTTTTAAGTTAGTTGTTTTTGCAGCAGAACACTAAAGAGATAGCATAGCAGTAATTACATGAATTAAGGATGTAACAAGTGATGGCAGTTTTTCTACAAATAGATTGGCATATATCAATATTGATTGTCGTCATCAGTTACACCGTCAATAATTTTTGGACTATTTATAAAAGTTTATCTACTAATACCGTTTTTTACAGTAATAAATCAAAAAAACTAAAATTGAATAGTATAATAAACAACATTCAATTTGATAAACTTGCAGACAAAAAAACATGATAAACTCTTTAAACGAGATCAATAGCTCGTAGGAATTCAAAATGTTTTGAAACGGCTGAATGAGCTGGATTAAATTAATCCGCGCTCCCACAAAATAATAAAACGATAAGCAGCAACGAAAATAGGTTCCGTATGCAAGTAAAGTGAATGCGAATGTCCAGAGACATCTCAATTGATCCCAACCTTTAAACTAATCAGCGCTGCTCAATGACAGGGAAGGTTAAACGCAAACGAATAATAAACATTTTTTTCTCAGTGTGTTAATTCACAGAGATAAAGTGCAAGCGTCTGCGACGGACCCTTCACAACCGACTTTTACTATTGCATGCCACGCATTCAGCATCTAAACAACATTATCTCGTGTTTATTATTAGAGAGACGAGCACTCGCGTTCGGCATGATGGAAAGCTGTGTATCAGAGTCCAGACCGCGAGCGAACAGTGACTGATCTCTTCATTGTTTGTTATTAAGTTACAATTTATCGGACGGATTGCTGATATAGAGATGATACAATTTTAATGCAACGCAATCCGAAAAATGACGTGGATTTTATAGTCACAGCTCAGTTCAACAAATATTGATTTTTTATAATTAATCTCGCAGATTTTATAATCAATCATTTTTATATTTTGAAGCTTTACCAAATATTTTCATTGATGATTTGCAAAAAAACTGTCAATATATTTTTTTCTTTTTTCAATATTTATTGAATTGATTAATAATGTTTTGAATGTGCTCTAAATGAAATATTGTTGTAGATTATAAATCCATTAATTCATGTTTTATGTGATTTCAAATAAAACCGAAGTTTGTGTTACTAAAGCATTGATGTTAAATTCAATAATAATTATGTGATTATATGATAACATTTGTTATGTAATTTTAAAATTTATATGTAGGTCATTAATAAGTAGCACCCAGGGACGGCCTATACTTTTGCGGGTTGGGTTCAAAAATTAGAAGTTATTTTATACCGTCAAAGTTTGCTATAACGTTTTTATCTTATTTAAAGTCATCATATTATACATGAAGCATAATATCAGGACAAATTCTGAAGGTATTTTTACCACAGATCCTGTAGACTATTGAGAAATGTTGTCTATATTTGGATTTAAAAGATCAAACATAAGTACAAGTTTGTGGTGGTCCATCGGAAGTGGGTCTTTACACTCTGTCCTGATGGGTGCTTGTCGTTGCTGAATCAGAGTCGGGTTGTTTGCTGGAGATTGTTTTAAAAAATGCTTCTGTAGAACTACTGTGTGTACTGGTCATGTTTCAACTGGCAAATGCTGAAAATTATGTTTTTTAATACTGGTTACTAATGTAGACACTGCAATGCGGTATCAATTTTCTTCAACTTTTTTAACAAAAGCAGCATCTATCTGATTGAATGTTGTCAGGTATTTTGGTGCAGGTCGTACGTCATCAAGATGGAATTTGACTGGAGCTTGGTGGTGATGATCTTTTACCCAGTAGCAGTTGTGGTCGACTGTAGTGATAACTATTTTGGGACCTATCCATTTGTTGACAAAGTCACTTTCTACAATAGTTAAGGCACCAACTTTGGACAGGTGTTTGATGATCTGATCACGTTTGAAGAGTACACTGGAACTAAATCTGAACTTAGTGAAAATCAACTTACTTACATAGTTCTTTTAGTAACGCTAGGCTAAAACAATTATGAAACAATACTTACGAAGCAGCAGGTTAGTGCAACCTGGTTAGGAATGTAGCAGCATTCCAGTGTTGGCACGCTCTATAGTGTTGCTGATCAGCTCATTTGTGGTTTTCAAGGGTGCGGGAGTTCAGCTGGGTCTTAGAGGCAGGTTAGTAATCTTTAGGGCTTTTGTTTGTTGTTGGTTTATATCTAGAAGAGTACATTTTTCTATTGTGGCGTGTATTAAACTCCGGGTTTGGCGATATATGCTCTTAGTTGCGCCTCACTACGCATACGTTTAACGGTAAAAGTTTGTTCATATGTTATTCAGGGTAACTATCCATCAAGTACCTCAGCGTCTTTTTGAGTTCTTTGTGGCGTTTTAAAAGGTTAGGTGAATGTGGTACATCTCCATTTTGAGGCTGGTATCATAATTCTTTTCTTGGTGAAGTGTAGGCTATTGTCACTTAATTGGCTTTGTTCTCTTTGGGAAATGCCTCAAGGAGTGGAAAGATGATATACACGACTTCTCGGCGGAGGTTGAAAAAGATTTTCTTTCGAGTGTCTCCTAGACTAAACTATTTAGGGCTTATTGCGGCCGATAACTCAATGGGGTAAAGACTCAGCTGGGTCTTCACGGAGGTTGTCGGAATTACTTTCTAGGAAGTGGGTTATCCTGAATCAGATGACTCGGCTCATTGTGGTCAGTAGATGCATCTCAGCAGTATGATCCTGGTAATGTTTTTGTGGTAGCAGAGCTAAAGTTAAAGTCTTCGAAGTTGCGGTGGAATTAGTTTGTGGGGTTTTATTAACTTAGAAGCCATGTTCTTTTCAGACAGATGCGTGCAACAATTTTTTCAGTTTTGCGGATCGGCTGCTATCCTCGAGGGTTTGCGCTTTCTGCGGTACGCACTATAGTCTTTGCAGTTTTTCTGTGAAATAAGTAAAAAATGTCAATCTTTTGGAGATGTACATTTAGGTTAGATTACGGTATGTGGTGAGCTCCCGCTATTGTTATGTCCAAGTGTCACTTCCGAGTGTTGTTATGTCCAAGTTTGGTTGTGGATGATCCACTAGTATTTGCACGCCATCACTGATTTACTGGCCTTAGAGGGACGTCTTGTTTGGTTTTCTAGCTTCACGTCCGGTGTGGACACCTAAACTTGTGGTAGGCTAAGGTTACTCTGGTACTGCTCACTGGGTCTTACGTCATGGGGTTCTATGTTTACGTTTTTTAGCAAAGATCAGTCACTAGTCATAGTTGACCTTGGTTGAGTGCCGGTTCCAAAACGAGTACGTTAGTAGTTTTATCTAATGAGCTTTGTAATGTGTTAGCTTGGTATAGCTGGAATTCTCGTCGTCTGAGTCGTTGTTTGGACAACAGGGTGCAATGTTGGTTTGAAAATTGGTGTTGAAGGTGCTCGGCTAGTTTAGCCAGTTGCACTTTTCGAGTCTTTGAAGGTAGGATTTTAATTTTTTTAGCTCAAGGCTTTTTCTCGGATGTTGTTTAGGTTTTAGAGGTTTCCATTGCAGATAATCTTTCCGGACTAAAGTTTTGACCGACTTCTTCCAACCAAGGTTTGATTGGGATCTCTGGATGTTGAGTAAGCTATTGCTGAAAGTTATTAATTAATTTTGTCTAAAAAATTGCACAGGAGTTTCTTTTTTTGCTGCGAGAGTTTACATGTTGTAAAAACTTGGGGATTTTTTCTTGTCAGTACAAGGAAATTTTTGCTTAGTGCGAATGGAGATCCAAGTTTCACAATTAGGTTAAGGACTGGGTTGGTAGGATGTGTCCGGACGTTCTTTCTGTGTTGTAGAACCATATTGTTGAATTTTGGGAATAAAATTTCTCCAATTTTTTGCAAAACTACTTCAACTGGTGGAAGTTCTCTGGTGCTAGGTTTGTGGGGTTTGGGGCGCTTTTACTTTATGTTTTTATGTCACGGTCTAGTTTTTGACGGCGGTTTTTTGGCTGGTGGTACGCCTGATACGCTATTAGAAAAGTTTGAGTTTTGTTTACCATGTGAAATGCCGCAGGGAATGAAACGATGCTAACGGTTGCTTGTCCAGGAGATTGCGTCTTTAAAAACAGGACAGGGTACTACGAGTTCTTGGTTAATATGCCAAAAACTAAACTAACTAACTAACGAATTCTCATCGGTGGTCGACAAGGATGTCCTTTTGGGTATTTTCGAAACTAAACTCTATTGCGGCCAATAGCTTAATAACTCAAGGACACAGCTGGGTCTTGGCGGAAGTCGTCGGAATCACTCTTCAGGAAGTGGGTCATCCTGGATCAAATGACTCGGCCCATTGCGGTTAATAAATGCATCTCAGTAGTATAATCTTGGTGATGTTTTTGTGGTAGCAGAGCTGATGTTAAAGGTTTTGAAGTTGCGTAGGAACCTGAAGACACGTACCTGCAACAATTTCCCTTACTGTTGCGGCTCTGCTGTCATCTTCGAGGTTTTGTGGAAGGTCTTGCGCCTTTTGGGGTACGCACTATACTCTTTGCACTTTTCCTGGGAAATAAGTAAAAAAGTCAATCTTTCTGGGGGTGAATATCTAGGTTAGATTATGGTATGTGGTGAGATTAGTTTTGTTTTCTTATCTGACCCCTAATGTTTGCACGCGGTCACTGATTTACTATCTGAGAGGCTTGCGGACGTTTACTGATGCGGCGTTACTGAGTTGGTGTTTTTGACTACGAGGTTACATCGTTGGTTATTTTTTGTCAATCAAATTGTCAGTTCAGATAAGTTTTTTTTTTTTGGTTTGTTTGAATTCCGAACCAAGTTTTACAATTAGAGTAGGGACTTCTGGGGAAGTTCCCTAGGTGGTATGGTGTATCCGAAAGTCGTTCCGGTGTTGTAAAACTATATGGTTTAATTTTGGGAATAAAATTTGTTTATCTTTTCCGAAAATGTCTCCAGGTGGTGAGAGTTTACTGGGGTACAAGTCCTCGTGGTTTTGAAAGCTTTTACTCTAAGTTGCCCACGTTGGGCGTTAATTGTCACGGTCTAGTTTTTGTCGGAGGCGGTTGATGAGGAGTTTCTTTGGCTGGTGGTACGCCTGATACGTTATTAGAAAATTAATAATGGGGTTAGTGCAGTTTGGGATTTGTTCCCCCTGAGAAATGCCGCAGGCAGTGGAACAACGTTAGGGGCTACCCGTCTAGGAAATGGGACAAAGTAGCCCTCTAGAAATAGGACAAGGTAGTCCTCCAGGGTAACAAAAGATCTTGACGGAGGTCTATGAAGATGTTCTTTTGGGCATTTGCATCTTAGCAGTATGAATCCTAATGATGTTTTGGCGGTAGCAGAACTGATGTAAGAAACTTCGAAGTTGCGAAAGAATTGGCTGTCGAGTTTTGGCGTGTTACCGGTTCCATCTTCGGCGAAGTTGAAACCAGTCGACAATTTTGGTGTTGGCCCATATGTATGCCATTCTAGACTGTATTGTCCGTCGTTTGACTTCCTTCTTTTTTCTATGACGCAGTCGTCCATAGTAGCATTCGGATTGTGCACGTATTTGGTTGCAAGTTGAGACTTGTCTGGCCGTTGACCTTGAGGCGGATATCCAACCTGGTCGGCCGCATGCCTGAGGTAGTCACGCTTACAAGCAAGAGAGCGCTGTGCTTGTGCCCGTGGCGGTTTGTGCAATGCCTCGGGGTCGATGTTATAATTTGTTTGTTAGGGAAGGATGCGTAGATGAGGGATGTTAGGACTGTGAGGGTTTTATGGGTTGCCAGGATTGGCGGAACGTTGTCGTCGTTGAAGAGTTAGCTGGAGGAACAGGGAAGACGGAATTACTATCTGCCTGTATGCCAGCGAAGGCTTCTTGCTTGCTCTGGTGAACCCTTTGGGAAGATGTTGTTAGGTCGGCTTGCTCTGAAAGACTGTGTCGAAATCTTGAAACGCCTTTTTTTATACCACGCGGTCTGCCGTGATTTGCCTGGTGGCCGTAACAGGCGCAGCGGAATTTTGTTAAGCCACGCCCCTTGCAAACATGTGTCTTTAACATTCCGGTCAGCGGTAGGTATCCAAGATTGCGCAAGCCGCCTTATCTCATCTAGGCGTGTCTGGCCGCTTTATCTCGTCTAGGGTGTCTGGCGGTAATAAAATTTGTTTTATCTTCTAGTCTGTAGCCTAGGTTTTGGGTTTTATTTTCCGCTAGTTATTCTTGCAACTGTTACAATAGTTGCGTGGCCAAAACTTTGTCTGTATAGATTATTTAAGCTAACAGATTTTATCAGTTTTTTAAGTGGAACGAGGCGGTCTAGATTAGCTTGTTTTTGCTTTTTCTTGTTTAAGTCTTGGGACAGCGCATCGGATAGATTGCTTTAGTTTTACGTCAAATTAGAATTATAATAAGAACAGTAGTAGCGTTTGCTTCATTGTAGTTTAGTGAGGTAGGCTACAATTTTAACAAATTTGTGGACGTATTTGCGCAGCAAAGTACAAATACCAAGGAAGCCTTGTAGTTGCTTACGGATAGTGTTTTAGCGACTGATTTTTTTGCGCGGTAACTTTGTGTCTGAAGTACACGATTCCAACGTAACCCGTACTTTTGCAAGCGTTCTATTACTTGCCTCATGTAGTCTTTGTAGTTATTGGAGTAGATGTTGCCTTAAGTAAATCAATACGAATTGGCTAAATTATTCTGCCAACATTTTGGTCATCAGCTTTTGAAATGTTGGTTTTTAGAGTAGACACAATGTTGTCTAGGTAAACTAGGCCAATCCACCCCCTCTAGGAGTTTGGCCATCAGGTTCTGAAATGTATTTGAGGCCTTTTATGATTAGAAAAAAATGTTAAGTGTTGGCTGTTGGGGTGCAGGGGAATTTGCCAATACACAATGGTTTGGTTTGAAGAAGACGGCGACGTTGGCATTAAAAGTTTTTTTGAACTGGGAATTGGGAAGAAAAACAGTCTCATCCTTACTTGCTTTATTTAGATCTTTAAAATCTACAAAAAATGTGGTTTGCCGATTTTCTTCTGGATGTTATCCTCAGGCGCGTAGTAGTCATTAGTCGGTTTGATGATGTTCTTTAAAAGCATCTTGTTCACTTTTTTTGTAGATGAAGCGTTTCTTTTTTAACGGTGGAGTGTTGTTAATCAATTTAATGTTGTGAGTGAGCCGGAAAAAAATGAGGCGGTCGGGGAAACCATGCAGCGGTACTTCTACCGGAAATAGAGTGAAGTAATTTGACTGGTTTTGTTTTCAGTACACCTGCTCTTGGTTTTTTTGTTTGAGGTGAAACTGTCTTTGTCAGTAGTTGAGCGTGGCTTAATTTTTGTTGATCCAAAGATGTTTGACAATTATTTCTTTTCCTAGTGTTGGCGCGTAAAGGAAGGTGTAATGGTCATAAAGAACGACGTAATCCACTGCGTGCAAACTAAGCAAAGAAGTTGGGACAAATTTTGGCTAGCTTCATCATCTTTTAATGCAAATCTGGTGTTTCTTTGATACAGGATGACAATCTAAGATAAGTGTTTTAGATTGGCGGCCACACCTATTTACCTAAAAGATTGATTTTGGTGCAATTTTTTTTATTGCATCAATCTTTGTGGCTCTATCTATAAAATGTTGCAGATTGGTTACGTCTGCGACACCAACCATATGTAAACTTGGTAATTTGCTAGGTTAATCAGGTGGTTTGGTTTAGCGGACGGGTCCAGAAAGATGGCAACCGGATTATCGGAGTTGCATTGCTTGGTCCAAAGTTTTTGGTTTAAGTCAATAATAAGATACGGGTCAGTGATTTTTTTAAATAGTTTATTTGGTTTCTTTATAGTTGGGTTTAAGGTAGCCATCTATTTGTTTCTATCAGATCTTTAGTTTTCTCTTTAGAAAAGAGAAGTAAGTATAAGAAGATCGAGAAAACAATGGAGCACAAACATTGCTGTCGACAAAAACTGAAGTCATAAAGGACCTAGAAAGACCATGAAATATGCCTATATCAAAGAAAGAAGAGAAGAAGAAGAAGAGATCTTAGTTTTGTAAGTTTGGGCACCTGGAACTCAGTAAAATGTTGTTCCAGTTTGAAGAAAAAGGTGTGCGGGTTAACTGCTTTAAGCTTTGAAAGAGTGGCAAGTATTCTTTGAGTAAAGTTTTGTTGGTTTTGTGTACAAAATCACTAATTTTGCAATGTATTTTGCCATTTGCGCATGACTGGTGTTTCTTAAAGGCGTAGAGTACTTTAGCTTTTTCAGTCTAACGGCTGGATCTAGTTCTTTCGTAAGCAAAGTTTTAACTTGCTGGTTGAGTGGTGCCGCTACGGTTTAGGTTTAGGTTTTCTAGATAATCTAGAAATGTATGAAGAGTTCAAGGGTGCGTTGCCAATTAGCTGGCTAGGTTAGAGTATTGTCGTTGGGTCTTGAGACTTTTTGTTGTTCATATTTGAATTGATTTGTAGTAATAAGGATTTTTAGAAATAATGTCGTTTTAGTGGTTGTCGAAGATGTCCTCTGGGTATCAAGAAGTTTTTAGTTGGATTGGAACCAATTTGCTTTACGTTGGGCGTTAATTTTTATGGACTAACTCTCGGAGTTAAGCTATTGGTTGTTGATGAGTTTAGAGTTGTTAGTAACTTTAGGCGATGTTAGTAAATTTTTTAATACCTTTGGCCAAGGCATCTAGGGTCCAGAACCGATCACCTTGAAATCATGAGGATGGGCAAATTCATTCATTGCAATGCTTATGTTTAACATTTGTCATTAAAGGGTTGATGACCCGACGGTTGCGCTTAACGTTTTTTGGTTTATGTATATGTATGTATGTATGTTTTATGCTTTTGGATTGAGGATGACCAGTTTTATTTTACTGCCAAGAGGTATAGGGAAACACCTATCCATCTCATTTATATCAACTTTGGCAATGGATGTTGTTTTTGTTAATTTTCGAGTTGAATGTGATTGGGAGTTGGTGTGGAGTAATGGGTATTGGACAATCTTTGTTGTTTGTTTTTCTTTACCAATTGAAGGGAATTGTGCTTGCGTTGGGTTTGCAGTAATTTGAAAGAGAAAAAAGTTACTTTGTTAGGTTGATTATCCTTGGGTTTGCCAGTTTTTGTTTGCCGAAAAGATTGTTTGTAGAGCGACTTGGAAAGGTCTTAGTATATGACACTCGGGGATTGTCCATTTCTTTGATTTGGTTTGATTTTTTACCGAGATTGAGACCTGCAAAGAGGACATGTATAATTAACAGCGCTACGGCCGCCTAGTTCACAAGTTGGGTGGGTGTCCCTAACAAAGTGATGCAGAGCGTAGCGTTCTATTCAAATGGACCATTACCTCATATAAGCATCTAAACATACACATGTCTTCTCTGTGGCTCGGTGTGTGTGTCCGTCATCTTGATTGCCTACCCTAAAAGGGGACGTGAGTTGTAGCTAATGGCTAGGTATTCAGATATTACCTGCAGTAGGTTGAAGAAAATAAATTTGCAGCAACCCAGCTGCTTGACTATAAAAATATGACTTGAAACTTAAAAATCAGTTGACAAAGAGCTACAAGTTTTTTTTTGTAGATTTGTTCATTAAAAAAAATTTAATACAATCTTAAAAATCATACAAAAACTTTTAAACTATTGTACTTGTTAACTCGTGATCACTTAATTTGCAAATATTTACATTTCAACGAGTATTTTATATTTTTATAGTAAAGCAAACATTTTATATTGAATGTTTTTACCAGCATTAACGTTATCGCTCGGCTACAAAAGTGCAATTTTTTACTGCAAAAAACTCTTCCCAATTCTAATCGCATCACATTTAAAGGTCAGTCGATCAATACCTTGCATATTGTTCGTACCGGGTCACATTATAAATGAATACATGATTACATTCAGTGCTTTTAAACAATTAAATTCCGCGTATAAATGTTTATGAATAAAGTGATCATGCATATAAGACGTAACAGATGCCAGAAACAGGTCAGTTCATTGTTTATTTTTGTGTGTTTATAAATTATTAACCAGAATTATGCGCGGCGGCGTCGTTGGAGATTTTTATTGTCCATTGCAATGTTTATAGATGCGATTTGTTTATTTATATGTACCGCAACACAATGCGAATGTAAAATAACTCGAATTCGTTTCCAAATCCAATCGGACGAAATTGTGTAATGAAATTTACGGTTTGGTTTTATATTCTATTTTTTTATGCACAAATTGACGATAATAAAAATAAATTCAATTACAATAATCAATGTTTATGTTTTGTTACAATGTTATAATCATTGTGGCATTTGTGGCAAATGTTAACTCAACTGATGAAATTCAAATGTTATTGTGATTAAATAATTACATAATGATTAGTTATTATTATTGTAAAACAAATAATTGATTGGATACATTTTAGTATACGTGACCACATTCAATAATTTACGAATTGAGGTTTTGATTACTTAACCTTTATTGAGAATGTGAATATTAAATTTTCTTGAAGTAGTATGATTCAGATTAGTACAACCACGCCAGTGAATAAATGCGAATGAAATCATGTTCGTATTGTTTCATTCGCTCACGCAATAGTCATTTAGTAGAAAGAAAACACAATAAGTCTCTTGATTAATCTATCATCGAACGTGACACATTTGCGATCAAAAGTGTAGCGATTGTGGCAGATTTATAGTCATGAATCATTACTGGAGTTGTTGATAATTTAAAGTATTTTCATGGTGCGTTTGAGTACAATAGTAAGGCGATACAATTGAATCATTTGTATATGAAATAACGTCTCAGTTTTTATTTAATACAGATTGGATAAATTATGCAATTTATAAAAAAAAAAATTGCGCTAATTAAAAAAAAAATGAGTTTTTTAGATTAAGTTGAAGTCGAAGTGAAGTTTATGTTCATTAAATGTTTGTATTGTTGGTATTATTATGCACAAAGTTGTCGTTGATTTGGTTTCTGATTGTTTGTGAGCCATGCTCACTCTTCTAAAGCGCTGGAGAGAATATTCTAGAAGATATTTCTGCTTTATTTGCTTTGCTCAGGCATGGGCAGCCACTTTTTGTAAATATTATTATCAAATATCTAAAAAGTATAAAAAACTGGTTCACCTCTTTAAGCCTCTAAACCTGGAGTTGTCAAATTTTAAAAATGTAGTGCCACTTAAATAAAACTTTGAGATCGTACGTATAGCGCTTAGGCTATATACACTTATAGTCACACCGTGTGTGTTTTCAAAGTCGCATGGTAAAGCCGACATAACAACGTTCTATGCCCACAATTGACGTCACGCGCTAATTCTAATCGAAAGCCTTACGTGAGCATAAGCCCTATCAGTAGTACAAATGTTTGCGACGTGTCTATAAACATTTTCAATTATGCAACGTTGATTTAACTGTTAACATGGACTTTTTGTCATCTTCAAAATGATCAAAAATGTTGACTGAACGACAGTTACATAAAAATTAATGTAAAAATATAAATACAAAGATCGAAGCTCAATTGTTCCAAGGTTATTAAAAAAATTACCACCTAAAAACTGCAACAAACACAAACAATATGTTCAAAGTGGCCAGCTCACATCTTTTAAATCAGAAAACATCTTTCTGAAAGAAGAAGCAACTAACGAGAATGCCTCCAAACACGGAAAATCATCCATTGCTATAAAGAGCTACTGAATAACGCTCCACCCAATATGAACTTAAGCTATCAAGTAGACAAGTTTCTAAAAACCTCCGCAGAATAAAACCAATTGGAATTGGTAGCGCCACCTGTCTTCAGAACTTAACATTACCATTAGCCGTCCACGGCATTGCCCCCTCCCTCACAAAGTAGACCAGGGCAGGCAACGTGCTGCCAGCAAGTTATCAACTGCAAAGCTTACCGGGCCACTCGACTAGAACAAATCGTCACAAACACGCAAAAAGAAAAAATATCAAACCATCCTAGGTTATGATATGCGTATTTTAAATACGGTAACAAATAGGGATAGAGTAAACTGTTATTGCTACAAATAGCGCTCAACAAATATGGTTTTTAAGAAACAAAAGTTCTTGTTTTCCTAGCAACCCTGCCTTTCGCAAAACTCGCCTAAATATTAAAAAAAAATTAATGTTTGCACTTCTTCGCAAAACGTTAAAAAAACTATTTTTTTTTTTAATATTTCTGGAAAATTTGTCCAAGTTCTACATCCTGCATTTCTGTTTATTCACTTGGAGGAATGTTTCCAAAGTTTGCCCAATGTTTTTGCTCCTGAGCAGTTCATCCATATTTTCATCAGTTTTCTGCTACTATCGTTATCGCTCTATTAAGAAGCTTTGGCCCAATGTCCAAGTTCTTGTATTCTGCATTCTTTTCATTTTGGCACGTCTTGGTTGTTTGTGTACTTAGATTTAGCTAGTTTGCGCACTGCCAATGCATCTAGATAATCCATCCTGGTCGTTCTGTGTAAGTCATTATTTGGTTCTGTCAATTTTGATAGTCATGTTTGAGTACTCTAGTCCAACAGAGCTATTAGTTATTATCCACTAATCTTTATCACGGCTCGCAATTGCAGTTGCATGGCTCTTGCACACTTCTCGTTCCGGGTTCTGGCTGAAACTCGGGCGGTAGTTCTGCCAAAGGCGGTAATCTCTTAGATGACAAGCTTACGTGTTGGGTCTTTTTAAGTCTTTGGCTAGTAGTGCTTAAGACCCAACCTATCTTGAAGACAAAGGTCGTCATTTGTTGATATTTTGGCTGACATATTTGGCCAGGTTTTGTTCAGGGTTTTGCCCTGGGAGTTTTTGCTGTTATCACGTTTATCTCGATTCATGGGTGTTGCGTCTAAAATTGGCTTTTTTGCTTTTCTTGTAAAGAATTCAGGCTGCTGGATCTGGCAACTTGTCGGACGCGAATTCTAACACCGGAGACACAAGTTGTGAGAAATCTCAATTTGCTATTTGATTGTAGTCTTGTCTGGTTCCAAATTTGTCCCCATGAAAAATTCAATGACACCAGCGTTGATAATTTTATCGTCTGCAACTTAAGAGTAGCAATTCATCGCTACGCAAGTCGATTCTGGTTACGAAACAACAAAGCAGAGCCTCATGGGCAGCGCTTCCATAGTGTGGTCAACTGACTTGTCTTGCTCAATTGCGTTAGACTAAGGCCAAGAGAGAGTTCAGTGGTAAAGCGTTAGTCTAATAAGCTGTTTGTTCCAATAACCCAATTCAAACAAATCTAAAACTTGTGTCCACAGGAATCAGATCAAAAAAAAAAAAAACGATTCCACTCAATCAAATTGCCAGCAACAACTTCCTGGTAAGAACCTCCACAATTACTCATTCCACACCACAACTTGGGATACACTTACCGAAAATCCTTACCCAACTGATCAAACAACTTTTCTTCAAGTAGATTTTTTTTTACAAAACATTTTTGTACACTCACCTAGACTAAACTAACGCACAATGGTTAGACCCCTCTAACAACCACTGAATCACAAGCGCTTCTCCACGCTAGCAAATATGCAAAAAAAGAAAAGAATCTATCCAGCAAAACAGAACACGCCTGGCGTTTTGTAGAAACTACAAAGACCACAAGAAACTGCCAGAAAGTTTCTGCTGAATCATCTTTCTAATACCAACGACTAATCCGGTACAACTTCTCAATACATCATTTTAAGAGAACGAGCAAAGACCGACAATTCAACTAAAAATCCCTAAAAAAACTCCTACCCGTACGTAAGCATGTACTAACAAAAAAAAACTCAGACCCCACAAAAGATAACAGAAAGCAATGGCGACAAATCCCAAAAGAAAAAGAAAAAAGAATACTAAACAACCACGTTGGGCCAGTAACCAATTAGGGTTCGCATGTCACATAAAAAAAAAGTTTGGGTATAACAAAAAATTTAATGTGCTTCCCAGTATGACTGAAAAACCCTAACAAAACACCAGATAGAAAAATCTATCCCCGTCCCAATCTAAATAAAAGTCCCTCGCCAAAAAAACTCCGCTCCGCAAATAGTCAAACCACCGTAGCCTTCCCAAAAGAAAGACAAGCAGCATCCAAGATAATCATAATGTCATCTGCATAGCAGAGCTCTTTCACATCAAAGAGCCCTCTTGATTGGCCAAACGGCCTTACACTAATAATTTTCATTCCAGCAATTATTCTGAGACAAGACGTTCTAGTAGCAACATCGCAACGAAAGGTAGCATACAACAAAGTCCTGTCCGAGCAAATGGCGTAAAACTAATACTCACGACATATTTCCCAGTTCGATCGGAACTGGATGTGCGTTTCTAAACGGATGAGAAAAGACTGTTATTGCAACAATTAGCGTCTAACGTGTGGGATATTAAATAAACAGAGATTCTTGTCCTCATGACACACCTCCTAAAAAAAACGCAAAAAATTAAAAACATATTTTTCGATTTTTTTTTTTTCAAAATTGTACTTTTTACGTAAGTCTGGAAAACAAATTTTTCTTTTTAAGAAGCTCTCAGGCTTCAAAATAATTCATCTAGTAAGTCCGACTATTCAACACCATGACTAGAAATACGCTTACCAATTAAAGCTGATCAAAAGTTTCTTCTTTAAACATAAAACTCGGTAAACCGCAAAAAAATATTCTACCTTGATAAACAACTGCTCAGGATCCAAAAGAATACCTGCTACAGAAAATTCAGAAACACAAGCGCTTCTTCACGCTAGCAATGCAGGTAAAAATCGCAGAAACCATGACCAACTAGACAAACAAGCATCACCTTTCATAAATGCAGCATGGAATACGCCCTCTGTACAAAGTGCAAGAATCACAAAAGACTGTCATAGAGTTTCTATTACGCAGAGATTAACAAAATTTACATCATCCAGTCTACAACCCAAGAAACTATTACTTCTTTCCAACGAGAAACTCAGTTCAAGTTGCAAAGAATGCCAAAAAACTGCACCCGGTCAATGGAACCTATCTATACTGACTATGCTGCATAGTACTACCAAAATATTGACATGGTTTGACAAACGTCGCAGCCAGCAAAGACGGGCTTATAAGTCCGCCTAACGCATGGTGCATTTAAAAAACAAAGATTCCTAACCCCTGAAGAACCATATCAAAAAAAAATTAAAAAAATTATCTATTTTTTTGCAAAATGTTCAGATAAAAAAAATATTTTTTTTAGGCGCACTGATACTTAGTCAAAATTTAAGATAGAAAAATGTCTAATGCGCCTGATACTAGTCCACATAGCCGGATTAGTCAAAAGGTAGAATCTCTCTAACAACAGCTGCTACTAAGAACATTGAAAGCACTGAATCACAGACTCCTCCATGCTAGTAAAGCTAATAAAAACTTTAAAAAGACCAAGAGCAACTAACAAGACTTATAGTCACCATTTGCAAACAGCGCATAGAATACGACGCTTGCTTGTACAAAGCCCACAAAAAACCTACAGAGAATTCCTGCTAAACCAAGCAGCACTGAAGCAAGTCTATTACCCAAAGATGAACAAATATTACATCTCACCAATAAATGCTCCCGACTACAACCTAGGAAGCCTTACTTGGTACGAATTTCTTCACTATGAGAAACCTGACCAAAGCTGAATACCAAAAACTTTATCCTGTCAATGAAACCCATCTATAGTAACTACGCCGCAGTCAGCAGATACTGAAACTAAAGAATTATTCATGCACAAAGTTGTCGTTGATGTGGTTTCTGATTGTTTGTGAGCGATGCTCCCTATCCTAAAGCTCTGGAAAGAATATTCTAGAAGATATTTCTGTGGAACTGCTTCATTTGCTTGCTACTTTTTAATTGGAAAATGCTGAAAAATGTTATTGCTTTGTTTTTGTAGCTCAGGCATGGGCGGCTACTTTTTGGATTTTAGGTAGAGGTTGTTACTTGTGAACATAAAACAGAATTAGTAGAATTTTGGCATTTGTCAGCAGTGTAAAGTTTTGCTTCTGCAGTTAGCTAGAGCAACTTCAACTTCTTTCGGGCTGGCAAGGTTGATGTTCTCGAGTAGTTTTTTGTTAGTAAAAGTTTTAGTAAGGGTGGTAGTTTAAGTTTGTCATGTAGTAGCAGCAGGTGCAGCATTTCTTACTAGAATGTTGATGTTTTGACGTCTGGGCGGGACTTATTGCACTGTGCTGGAGACTATGATGATAAAGGTGGTTGGTTGCTTTTTCTTTAGGGTGGCCAAGGTGGTTTGATTTTTGCGAACACTTTGCAACAAACTCTTGTTTACATTGGTCCGGTGGCTTTGGGAGCGCTTTCCATATGCGGTTGTAGTCGAGGTTTTACTATTCTTGCTTGAAATATTTTTTTTTTGGGAGGTGCTACATTTATCTTTGTGGTCTTAATGTTGACGTCTGCTTTTGCTGTGTTTTTGTGTTTTATTTTTTTAGTTTGCTTTTTTTGCAGCCAACCTCGTCTATCAGAGATTCTTTATTATTATTTTTTGTTTTGTTGTGTTTGTCTTTATTTTTTGGTGATGAAGCTAGCCTGCGGCTTTTGAGTGATCTAATAAAGATTGTTTGTTGATTGTTGTTTAGTTTAGTTGTTCGGTAGGTACGTGCTGGGGTTGAAGTTGCGTTGCTTCTTCAAAATTTTGTTTTTGTTTTGATTTGTTGGTTTTTAAGTACTTTCTGGTTGTTTGTCAAGAACGAACAAACTAGCGCTGGTGTTGGGCTATAGGATTGGCTTTGTTGGGATCGAAAAAATCTTTGTTTCTTCTTCTGGGTTTTGTTTGGTATTATCTTTGGTCGAGTTACTGAAATTATGGTTTTTTTTTTCTCACTTGCGGACTCAAGTTGGTTTTTACAAACTAAAGTAATTTTTTTATAAAAAAAAAAAAATATTAAGTTCAAACTATTCGATGGTAATCATGATCTGGAAAATATGCGGATGGTCAAAATATTACAAAAACTGAACAAAAACGTTAAAAGTAAAATGAAAATTAATGAAAATAAAAAAAAAATTTGTTAAAACCTTACAAAAAATTAAAAAAAGATATGAGAAACTTGAAATTAAAATGAAAAACATACAAAGCAGATCAAAATTGTCAAAAACATAAACAAAAGTGAAAAATAGCAAATACTAGATAACAAAACTAATGAAAAACAACGCGAATTCAATAAAAATATGCTTAAAAACAAAAAACGCAGATGAAAATGGTGTAAACATTGCAAGAAATTGTGAAAAATGGCAAATATCAGATGAAAAATAATAAAAATTAAATGAAATTTACAAAAAACAAAATAAATTTAATGAAAAAACACAAAATGCAGGTGAAAATAGTCAGGCCATTGCAAAAAAAAGTCAAATAGTAAATAAAACATATGAAAAAGAAAGCAAATTGCATAAAAATATATGAAAAACCACAAAAACATTGAAATTAAAACTAACATTAATGAAAAACACAAAAAATACACTAAAATACAATCAACAAATGAAAATTGTCAAAAAATTACCAAAATTTTTGAAAAGAGCACAATCAAGATGAAAATAAAATGAAAAACAAAGTAAATTAAATAAAAACATACAAAATGCAAACAAAAATTGTTTGAACATTATAAAAATGTTGAAATTAAATGAAAAACAATAAAAATATACTAAAATGAACTATCTGGGTTAAACATTGCAAAATATTGCAAAAAACAGTAAAAAAACATGAAAATTATTGAAAAATTACGCTGCAGTTGAAAATGGTGAAAACATCAAAAAAAGTAGTGTAAAACTGCAAGTCTTCTTCTTCTTCTTTGTGAGGCATTTATTGTTCACTTCTGGACATAAGCCTCTTCTATTTTTTTTTCATTTGTCTCTGTTTTGTGCTTTCCGAATCCACTCCTTTCCTACTACTGGTTTGACATCATCAATCTATCTCTTTTGGGGTCTTCCTGAGCTCCTTTTAGTTTCCCTTGGGCGCCAGGTTGATATTTTCTTCGTCCATCTATAGTTGTGCTGTCTTGCGACGTGCCCTACCCTTTGCCATTTAAGTTTTGCCACGCGTGTCATGATGTCCGTGACTTTAGTTTGTTGTCTGATCTCGTCGTTGCGTATTTTGTCCCTCAATGTAATTCCTAACATTGCTCTCTCCATTGCTCTTTGTATTGTTTTTAGTTTATTTGTTCTCTTCTTTGTTAGTGCTAATGTCTTAACACCATAAGTGGCTACTGATAAAATGCATGCTTCATATACCTTTCTTTTTAGGTTGATTGGGATGTTCGGGTCTTTTATTATGTATTTTAGGTTCCCAAATGCTGCCCAAGCCAGTACGTCTTATAATTTCTGCGGTTTGGTTGTCCTTCCCTAACATGATGTTGTGTCCCAGGTAGACATATTTATCTACTTGTTCAATACTTTGGAGATCCACTTTAACTTCTGTTTCGCTTCCACTCATAATTTTTGTTTTGTCCAGGTTCATTTTTAGGCTTTTGATGCGTTGTTTAGTTGTTCGAGCATAGTTTTAAGTTCTGTAATGTCACTGCTAATAATCACTATGTCGTCAGCAAATCTAAGGTGGTTTAAATATCTACCATCTATCTTAATGCCGTTATTTAACCATGTCAGTTGTTTAAACTCATCTTCCAACGCTAGGGTGAACAATTTTGGAGATATAGGGTCTCCTTGTCTTACACCTCGGTGTACTGGGATTTTGTTTGTTCTCATGTCTTCATCTAGTTTGACGTGCAAGATGCGTGTTCATAGATGTTTTCTAGGACCTTGGAATATCTAGAGTCAATTCTTGCTCTGTCCATTGATCTTAAGAATGACCAAGTCTCTATCAAATCAAACGCTTTGTGGAAGTACACAAAAGCCAGATGTAGGGGAACGTTATATTCAGTAGTTTTTTCTATTAATAGTCGTAGTGTTTGTAGATGATCCGTTGTGCTGTAACCTTTCCAGAATCCAGCTTGTTCAACCGGCTGGTAAGAGTCTAATTTGTTTGTTAGACGGTTCATAATTATTCTTGTGTATAGTTTATACATTTGTGATAATAGGCTGATAGGGTGGTAATTCTCTACATTTGTTATGTCGCCTTTTTTGTACAGTTCAGTTCAGCGTTCTGCCATTCCTCGGGACTTATTCTCTCATGCATGCATTTGTTTAAAAGAATTTTTATTGCTTCTTCTACTGGTTTGCCGCCCATTTTAAGCATTTCTAATGTTAAATGATCTTCTCCAGAACATATCCTATTTTTTATTTTCCCTAATGCTTCTCTAATTTCTGAGACCATTATATCTGGTATATCTTCGGATCCTACATTGCAAATGTTATCCCTTATCTTTTACTTTTGATGTGTACAGTTTTTTATAGAAGTTTTCGATCACTTCTACTATTGCTTTCTTGTCCAAAACAATAGTCTTTTCGGAATTTTCTAATTTGGAAATTGATCGTTTTCCTATTGACATTTTGGATCTCAAAACTTTCATGTTTGTGTTATCCTCTATTGTGTTCGTTATCATCTTGGTATTGCTTTTTTATGTTCCTGTTCAAGTGTTTATATTCTGTAGTCGTGCGGTCGTGGTGTTTCCTTCTTTTCTCCAGTAGTTTTAAAGTAGTGCATGTTTTTCTTGCAGCCGTTTGGATATCGGTCTTGAGTTTGTCTGCCAGTTGGTTTATGCTTATACTATTTAGGTGTTCTGTATTTCCTAGTCATTTTGTCAGGTCATTTTGGTACTTCATTTTTTTTAGTTTTAGAACTTTGTCAGTAGGGAATCTAGTGTTTTTTTTATGAGTTTACTCTTTTCTATTTTAGTTTTGATTTTTATTCTTGCCCTTAGCAACCTGTGGTCGCTTCCTGTGTTGATTCTGTTTTGTATTGTCACGTCCTTGCATATTCTTTTGTTGTTTGATATGATGTAGTCTATTTCGTTTTTGACACTTGTTGGGCTTTTCCATGTCCACTTACTCGCGTTGGTTTATCAAAGAAAGTGTTTATGCAGTACATGCTTTCACTGTTTAGGAAATCGAGCAGCTTGTTTCCTAATGCCAATTCGAACTTTCCAATATATTTTGTGTCACCTGGTAATAGTTGACCAATCTTTGCGTTGAAATCTCCGATGACTAATGTGTATTGTGAATTTTTTTTTTGTTTGGCACTTGTTATGTCTTTGTATATTGTTTTGGCTTCTTTATTCTTGGATTTGCTTGTTGGTGCATATATTTGGATGACCTGTTGTAGTGTGTATCTTTCTGATATTCTGGTCAATGTATAGATTACTCTATTTAATATTGCTTGGTATTTAGTTACTAGATGTTTGATATTTTTGTTGACAATAATGGCTACGCCTCCAATGTTGTGCCTTGTGTCCAAGTTATCCTGACTTGAGTATCGTAGTATTCTCATCCTTTTGGCGCGTTTCACATATTTCAGCAATGTTCTATTTGATATGTGACAGTTCTTGTTCTGGTTCTTTCAGGTTTTCTTCCGTTCTCATGGTCTTGATGTTGTAGGTCACAATGAAAAGTGTTTTTTGTTTGTTTGGTTGTTTGTTTGATTTTGTCAAATTTTTGCTTCCCCATAATCCATGAAGCCTACTGATTTCTCAGTTTGAAGTTCTGAGCTATGAGCTCTACTTAACTGGGGTATGTTTGTTTTAGAATTTAACATAGTTATAATTAGAAGGTTTTGGCTTTAAAACGCCGCATTTGCCGAGTTTTGTAGTTCTTCCGCCTCCTCCATCGTTGAGACCCTTGCGTCTTCTTGCAAATATTAGTTAAAAACAATAAAAATTATGTGAAAATTACCCGAAATTAAAGCAAATTTAATGAAAACACATAATTTAGATGAAAATAGTGATAACATTACAAAAATTAGTGAAAACGGCAAATTTCAGATGAAAATTAAATTGAAATGACCGAAAAACAAAGTAAATTTAATAAAAATTACAAAAAACACAAAAGGCAGATGAAAATGTTCATGTTGCAAAAAATAGTGAAAAATATTGTCAAGACTTTTGATTTATATATAGCCTTTTTTTAAGTTTACGAAAAGCGTTACTCAAAAAGCCAAATTCTCAGATATGTTTTAACTTGTACTTAGTGGTGTTGGGATTGTGGCATTTTGTTAGGAAGATTGGCTAAAATGTTGTCAAGCTTTTTTTTAGATTTTTTAAGCTGTTTTTCTCATAAGGCAAGTTTTGGTTTTGGGTCTGATAGTTTTAGGCCGATCCGGCTTTTTTTACCGGGTTAAAAACTTTTTGAAGAAAAAAACTATTTTTTAAGCTGGAAGGATAAGCTAAATGCGGCTTTTTTTTAGTACTTACTTAATCTAGTAGGATAGGGTTGATCCGAGCTTTTTAAATAAAATATTGTCAAGCAAAGACTGTTTGACTTAGTAAACCGAGTAAAACTTTTTAGAATTTTCTTTTTTAAGCTGGAACGGCATCACATCAACCGTCGTCTTGGCCTTAATGACCGCAAAACCTTTTGCATCCAACTTTGTTTCAAAAAATCTATCTAATATCTTCAACATTTTGGCCTCATTTGGTTACAAAAGCTCAACTTTTTCAAACATTTGACAATCCACTGCAGGAGTTTTAACAAATGTAAATGTTGTTATTGCTGAAGCTATAGTTTGTTTAAGCAAATCTCAATCTGCTAAATACAGATAAAACAGCACAAAACTTCTTCACCTAAGACATAAAAAAGTAAACGTTTTAACAATCTCAAAACTAGATTTTAACAAATAATTTTTCTTTTTTGCAAACAAACTACATCAAGCAAACCGCACAACAAAACAACAAACAGTAAGAATCTGAAAAAGTTAGTCAAATTGATCACCGTTTAATAAAAGATCTATTCTTTGCCAGTAATAAAACCCCACCTAAGAGTAAGAACCTAGACGGCAGACATTTTGCCTTACTTAAGAGCTCTTTAAACTATCAAAGCATCATAAGCAAATATAATATAATGAGCTAGTTGTTTGTTTTTAGGTGAGCTAGTTTTAAACCGCAAAAGATAGTGCAGAACCTGTTGTGAGATAGACATGAAAAAGCGCATAGCTTGACAGGTCTTTCCCATTATGGGAAAAGTTGTTGACAAAGCAATTTGACTCTATAATTGCTAAATTGTCATCCGTGCAAGAGTAAAACCAGTAACTAAAGTGCACGGACCGCCAATGAAACACCTTTCTAAAGTCCTGCTGATGATGAAGAGGCCATTTATGAGATAGATGTCAAATTTGTTTAATTAATTTAACAAACCTTGATACAGCATATCACAAACAAATAACAAAATAAATGTTCCAGTTTGCATTACACTCGGACCGCATACAAAACAAGATTCATAAGAAATCCTTACTAGCTGAGTTTCCAAAGAATTCTTTTTTTTTTTTTTTGGAGGGGCTAGGCGGTAAAATCTTCTGAAAGACTGGCAAATTGTCGGATTTATTTCCTCTCAGCTTGAAATGCCTACCGACTAAAAACCGCCCAATAATGAGTGCCTACGAAAGTTTGAGACCTTACGGCTCATGTACCTTCCTTTTGGGGATTAGTAGTGTTTAGGATTGTTAGTGGGTTAGTAAAGTTAGGGTGCGGCTACTTGGTTCACCGGTCTCTTATAGAAAAAGTTCTCCCTGTCCGGCTCGGCGAGTCAGGGCAGATCAGGGTTGGAATGATTCGCGAGATTCTCGAAGTACTTTGCGACCAAAGCTTCGATGTGTTGACGTATCGGGGGTAGTTCTAGATCTGCCCGAATCTCTCTGCTTCGAACAAACCAAGGAGCCCTGTGGAACGACCTCAGAGTTTTGCTTTAAAAAGTTTCTAACTAATTGAGATGACAGTTAGCTGCTGTTCCCCATATTGGAAACGCGTAAGTTAGAATGGGTTTAATGATAGACCCGGGTTTGATTTCGGGTTGACAGACCGCTATTCCGACGCATCATTGGAGTAAAAGCGTTTTTAGCCACTTGGGCTTTATCGATAACGGACTGCACGTGGAGATTGTACGTGAGTCCCTTATCAAGATTAACCCCCAGATACTTGGCAGAATTGGACCACGGTATAGGGACACCGTTAAGAAAGATGTTATTGTCGGGTTCGATTCGCCGCTTTGTGAAGAGTACAGCTTTGCTTTTCTAGTTAATAGTGACTTTCCACTTGTCCAACCATTCTTTGAGGTTGTCGGTGGCCCTTTGAAGCCTCAAAGTGACCATCTCGGGCGACCTGGAAGAGTATAGAAGAACCGTATCATCGGCGAATTGTGCCATTTTGACCCCGTGCCTACATCCCGAAGGCATGTTGGCCACGTATAGGTTAAACAGCAGCGGAGAGAGAATGGAGCCTTGAGGAACTTCTGCCGTTATCTCCTGAGGGGTAGATATGTGATTACCCAGCTTAGTTCTGCTGTCTAGAAATGAAGCTTTCAACCTTACAAGTCGAGAAGGATAGTTAGCTCTATGCAATTTAAAGATAAGTCCCTCGTGCCAGACTTTGTCGAAGGCTTTGTCGAAAGCTTTGTCGACGTCAAAAAAAAACCAGTCCTGTGACCTTTTTGACTCTAAAACTCTCAACTATTAGGTCCGTCACACGGTTTAGTTGATGAACTGACGAGTGCCCCCATCTGAACCCGTGCTGGTGACGGGGGAGGATGTTGATCGATTCAGTGTGATCCTGGAATCTGTCCAAGACCACCTTATCAATAACCTTGCATATTGTGCTGAGAAGACTGATGGGCCGATAGTTTTGAGGAAACGTACGGTCTTTACCTGGCTTTGGAATATTAATTACTAAAAAGCTTTTCCAATCTGAAGGAAAATGCCCAGTTTGAAGAATTGCATTAGCAATGTTGGTGAGCGTCATTATTGCTTTATGCGAGAACGCTTTAAGAGCCTTGTTAGAGATATTATCAGAATCGCGGGCCGTGCGTGATTTAAAACGTTTGATGATTTCTATGATGCGAGAAGGTCGCACAAAATGGCGGCAATTTTCTCGTTAGAGACTACTGGTTGCTTTTTGGGGGCAACTGTGTTAGCAAACGTAGTGTTTGATGAAGGTGCTGCAGGTCTGCGGGGACCTGAAGGCAGAGAGGAAGCCTGAGGGGCTGTCAGAGCTTGGGCCGGGGCGGGTTGGGCCGCCGGTCTAAGTTTTTTGCCGTTTGAGGCAAACATTTGAATAAAAACTTTATATCTTCTGTCGTTTGCGGGATGAGGCCCGTTGCATAGGGCGAATTTGGCAAGAGTGCTTCTGGCGCAGGACCCCGACTGGTGGGACCCCGCGCAAATGCGACAAACTTAAGCCGTGGTGAAACAGCGATTTGCTGTGTGGCCGTGCCTCTGGCACTTTTGGCATTGGGGGAAGCCGCCACTGCGCTTCTTACGCTCGACCAAAACCTTGAAACCACAGAGCACATCGAGATCCATGATCTTTGAGCTCTTCTGTCTTTTTGGTTGGACAGATACCATGTGGAATCGGATGAACTGATTCCCCATGCGGTAGAATTTTGACGGGCAGAACCCTAGAGATTCCAGCGCTCGCCCCACGTCATCCTCAGAGAGGAATTCTGGTACATGCTTAATTACTACCTCTAAGCATTTTTCGTCGGCTTGTGCCCACGTATGAAAGTTTGCTTTGCGAGCTTGAAGTAGATCTGTTGCCTTTTTGTGGTCGGCAATGGTGGACGGCATCATGCGAATGCCCTCGTGAGTATTTCGCGCCGATAAAATGAGAATATTTTTCTCCCTAAACGCCTTACAGAATTCAGGGTAAAGTTCTTTGTCGTCCAGGACGATTGCCGGAGGACGAGTTTTAGAGTTGGCGGCGGCTTCGGAGTTAGGCTCCTTGTCTGCTTTCACGATACCTGGCCTGAATCTCACCTCGGTGTAGCTTTTTCTGGCGTTTCCCTTTTTTGCGGGGGCGGCGCTTTTGGTGGCAGAAGGCCTTAGCGCCGAGTGGCCAGATGGGCCGGCGAGGGTAGCCGCTGATGGCTGACTATTCGCAGCTGCTGATGGCAGAGGTGGTGACTCACCCTTGGAATTCTTTCTTTTCCTTCCAACTACCAGTTGGAATTCATTCTCGTCGACAATGGGAGGATGCTGCTGGGGCCTCGACGGTGAGGTCGGTGGCGGCTGGAAATATGGAGATGGACTCGGCAGACTGGAAGTTGCAGGTGACGTCTTTGTCGTTGCTGCTGGCTTCCTTCTGTTTCATTTTGCTTTTGCTTTCCGCTGGTGAAGCGGGGGCGGAGATGCGTGCGGCTGTTGTCGTTTCGGAAGAAATTGCATTATAAGTTTTCTTCTTTTTCTTCTTAAGGGACTTCTTGGAGGTGGCGAGTTGGATCTGGACTTTGTCTTTTGGTGGCGGCGGCGAAGCGGTGAGGGCCAGGGCGGCTGACGGCCTTGATGGTGGCGGCAGGCATGCGCGTTGGTTGCGGTTAGCCACGCGATTGTCTCCTGAAGCGCTTCGAACTTCCTTTCAAAGTTCTCCGTCATGGTCTTCAGCTGCTGCTGGAGCTCCGTCAGCTGGTTTTTCAGGTACCTGACCTCGGCCCTGGATTTGGAGTAGCTTTGCCAGAGCGACCCCTTTCTGGAGCGGTATTTGCCCTTGGACCTGGACCTTTTCTGCCGGTCCAGCTCCAATTGCTGGGACGCGGCGTTGTCGGACACCTGGCTGTCGCCCATTGCGACGGTGGCGGTGCTAGAAAACATTATTTTTTGTTTTTCCAAACTTGTGCTTGTAAAAATAGAAAATTAAATATTAATTGAGTATTAATAATTATTAATACCGATTGGCATTAATAACCATCAACACGAGTTTGCAATAATAATTGCAGTTAGGTAGTTGATCGTTGCGGCTGGCTGGTAGCTGGCGTCTCGGATCGATGCTTCTCTGTCGGCTGCTGGCAGTCGACTGTTCAAATTTTTCAAAGAATTTTTAATAACGATACCAATTCTGCAGAAAATGTACACGGACCGCCAATGAAACACCGTTGCAAAGTTTTTCTGATGGCGGAGAAGCCATGCATGAGTCAAATATCAAATTTGTTTCATTCATTAAGCAAATCTTATCACAAATAAATAACAAAATAAATGTTCCAGTCTACATTAGACACGGACCTCCTACAAAACGGTATGCGTTAGAAACTCTTGCTGGCAAAGGAGCTGTGTTTCCAAAAGATTCTTATTAATAATATTAATTCTGGACTAAAAAATCCAAGAAAGAATTTAGACAATTTTTGATCTACTCTTGCTCCAAAACCAAAGTTGAACAAAGAAAAGCAAACAGCCCAAACAATGTACTATTAGAAATAAATTTAGCAAAGGGAAACCTTACCATAAAGAAGTACAAACAAAAAGTTCTGGATCAGTAAAATAGTTCACAAAGTGATTAAATAAAATTGTTTTTTCTCTAAAAACAAAACAAAAATGTAAAATTTTTTTTTTTTTTTGTTTAAGTGCGAAATTTAATTGTTACATTTTTGATTATAATTTATGGTTTCATTGTATTCTCAAAATGAAGTAAAATGCTCTTAATGCCTTCAAGTTTATGTTGACTTTCAAATGAATGTCGCATAGAAAAGATTTTGATATATAAGTAGTATTAGGTTACAACTGGCCTTGAAGGTCCACCACAGAAAACAACCAAGTAATACAATTAAACATGCTGAACCCCTATTAAAGATTTAATTAACAATGAAAATTAAAATTATTCCAACTAGTAACAAACAAATCTATAGATCTTTCAGTCAAATTTCAGCCACTTGGAGTCGTGCACCAATTAATTCTTCTTGACATTTATATAAAGCAATTATCTATGCAAAAAGGAACAAATCTGTACCAATTAAAATAATATCATTAAAAGATAATTAATTCCGCTCGCAAAACGTAATCCTATTAACAATTCGGGAAAAGTTAAAATAAAAACAAACCGTAGGAAATTGCCATCTTTGTTTCCCTCGCACGAAACTCAATTACGTGTAGGAAGCGAGTCCGCTCACTCCTAGCTGGAAATTATGCATATTCGTGAGAGAGATTAATAGGGAAAACGTAGGAGATGTTGCCGAGAGAGGCGTCCACATAGCAGGGCAGTGTGGTACTGAGAGCGAGACACATATAATCAGATGCAGGCGCATTATTGTGGGGCGACGTGACGCGTAGCAGCAGGAAAAGTGACGGTGGGCGCAGCAGCAGCAGCAGCAGCACTAGCAGCAAGCAGGAGAGCGCGCGCGGAGATGCCGGCGTCTTTCACTATATAGGATGCTGGGAAGCACATTGATCGTGTGACGTCACACCCGGCCCCGGCTTGGTCGTCGGCCAAACAGCTTGTACAGTCCTGCTGGAAATGTTACTCGACCCGGCTAGTGCAGGGTACAGCAAGAAGGGAAAACTCTGTATACAGAACCGTTTGTAAACACTGCCAGAAATCGTAAAAAATGTATGCTGGATGCATCAGACTACTAGCCCGAATAGGATCAATTACGCATCAAGCTTTATGAGTTTCAACGTGATGAGATGCAAATTGGTAAATTATGCATTTCGCTAATCAAAATGAATGCTGATTTGCATTGCTATTTTAATTAACGAGAATGTACGGCTTTGATGATATTCTAGGGAGTTTGCGTAGTTGTATTCAGTTGGATGTTTTGAAGCTAACGGAAGACTGCGTTGCTAATTTGAAATTAATTATGCCTTATGGGCAAGTACTGACCCTTTCCAATTTATAAACTGGTGAGGTTTTATTTGTGTATAAATTTATTCAAAAAGTTTAAAATCCGTAAAAAAATATATCTCCTGGGTTGGGCTTAAAAAAATAATCTCACTAGTCACGTTGCTGGATGTAAATTGCAATAGACAATGAAATTAATTCGTTAAAATGTTGGAAAAAAATATAATTGATAGATGCGACGCCTACTACGTGATAATTTATGGTTATGAAATAATAAAACAATTTACTATGTTTTATCACAAATTTATTCTTACGAGTGTATTACTAGTTTCGGTTCAATTAGAGTCATCTACACAAATACTTCTATCAACTTTAGATTTAATAATATTTACATAGCTTTTGTGATCAATATCTTTCAAAGCAGTGTGAGACTTTCTCTCATCAAGCGACCAAACACGTTTAAAATTCAATCTATTGTCATAACCCCTGCAAAGCTTGTAGTAACCAAACTAGCAAAGTATATAAGAATGTGATTTTGATCATATTTAATTACCAATATATGAAACATATTAAACATTTTTAAAATAGGTCATTAAAAATTATTTCAAACGTCAACCTGCAGTGCGTGAGAGAAAGCTTCAAAATAAGCCAAAAATAGGCTTTAGAAGCAAATAGGAGCAAATCGAGTCAAATAAAACCAGTGTTTCAGGAATTTTTATTGTAATTTGTCACTATTGTCAGATTTTAAGGTATGGTGCAATCGTGGTTTGCAGCCAATCAAATACCACAAAAACTTTTTGGGCATTGAACCGCTAAATCATCGTTTTGGCCTGCATTTTAAAACCAAAAAGAGAAATGGTTTTGGTAGAGGCTAAGAAATAACTAATTTACGGCCTCTCCGCAATTGATATTTTCTAAATCTCATGTTTTTCAGACAACCACAGTCAGAAATTTTGCTTTTAACAGTTTATAGCCGAATTTTGTTATTTTTTACAATGTTTCAAAGTTCAATTTTGCTGTTTTTTGAAATTTTATGAATTAAATTTTTTTATTTATTAACAATTTATAGCCGGATTTTATGTTTCAAGGCCGGATTTTGTTATTTTTGATATCTAATGAATAGAATTTTACACTTTTCAATAGTTTATAGCCGAATTTTGTTACTTTTAACAATCTTTCATTGATTAATTGAAATTTACACTTTTTAACAGTTTATAGCCGACTTTTGTTGCTTTTAACAAACTTTTAATGTATTAAAGCCCAGTTTTGCTATTTTTGAAGTTTTATGAAATATTTATTTTTATTTTTTAACAGTTTATAGCCGGATTTTATGTTTTAAGGCCGGATTTTGTTATTTTTTATATTTAATTAATAGAATTTTACACTTTTCAATAGTTTATAGCCGAATTTTGTTCCTTTTAACAATCTTTTAATGTTTTAAAGACCAACTATGATGTTTTTGAAGATTTATGAAGTGATTTTTTTTATTTTTTAACAGTTTATAGCCGGATTTCATGTTTGACGGCCGGATTTTGTGTTTTTGAAATTTAATTAATTGTAATTTACACTTTTCATTGTTTATAGCCGAATTTTGTTGCTTTTAACAATTTTTTAATGTTTTAAAGTTCAATTTTGCTAGTGTTTGAAATTTTATAAATTAATATTTTCTCTTTTAAACAGTTTATAGCCGGATTTCATGTATTAAGGCCGGATTTTTTGATTTTTGAAATTTAATGAATTGAAATTTACACTTTTTATTAGTTTATAGTTTTTTAACAGTTTTTTAATGTTTTAAAGCCCAATTTTGCTGTTTTTGAAATTTTATGATATATTTTTTTTAATTTTTTAACAGTTTATAGCCGGGTTTTATGTTTCAAGGCCGGATTTTGTAATTTTTTATATTTAATGAATAGAATTTTACACAATTCAATAGTTAATTCAATTCCTCTCTTTTTAACATCCGAGCGCTGCACGCAATAATTTCATATTTAAAAGCAACCAAACCAAGGTATTGCCGACGTCAAATTTGGACAAGTTTATTCCTGCACCTTGTCAAGGGTTATAAGTCACACACGCAACTCCTAGTCTTTCAGCAAACCCCCTAGACCTCCCCACAAACATAGAAATCTCTAAAAGCTTAACATATAATTTTCTAAACCATGCAGTTCTAGCACATAAAAAAATCAACAGTTGATGGCGTCATCAACAATATTATCAAAAACAGCTCTCAAGTTTTCCTTGCAATGGTTTTTGCTAACGTAGTAGATAAAATTTCTACTCAACCTGAAATAAACTTTACAATCACAGAATTAAAATTATATTTGGTTTCCTAAATTATTCTATCACATAAAAGAGACAAACTTGTTGATTAGCGTGACAACTTTTATGAACAATCTCAACAGAAACTACTGTTAAGCTCTGCTAACAACACTCAGAACATTTAAGCATTCTGCTAACACAGTAAAAATATGTTTCCTCAATCTAAATTTAACCTAAAGTTCCACGAAAGCTTAGAAAAATTTAAGTAATTCTTATGAGTTTTTAGATTTATTTATTTAATCAGCTAGTTTTAAGGTCGTTCACCTCATCTTTAGGAAATTTGTTGTTATTTGATCTATATACATTATGATCTACACAAATTTTCTGAAGATCAACAATTGGTCGGGTGGGTGAGTCACCCCAGATTATGATTACCGTTAAGTAGTTTGAACTGGAATGACAACCCATCTACCAAGAGTTTTGTAACAAGAAATTAGAAGTTTCTTTTCTTTGCAAGCGTTATAAATTTCTATGTTAGAGAAGGGGATGATGCATCCAATCTCTTAATAATCAATACTTCAGATCATGATTACAATTAGGTATTTTGAACTAGAGTTTCCACTTACCCGTTTGAGAGTTGTTATCAAAAAAAGTGAAAGAATTTTTTTCTTTGTCAAGCATTTGAAGTTTTTATTTTATATGAATAACACTTGGGCGGGTGGGTGGCCTACTCCAGATCATGATTACCATTTAGTAGTTTGGTCTGGAGTGTCCATCTACCTACCAAAATGTTTGTTATTAACATATTGGTTTCTCCTCATAGGAAGCGTTGACTGACTAGATTATGTCATGTTAGGTTAGGTTAGGTTTTTGCAAGGAAGGTGAAGAAATTAAAAAAAAAAATTGAGGAAACTAAAAAAAATCTGTTTTTACGCGTTTTGCATAGTCTTTCACTTTTGAAAAAAAATGTAATTTTGAAAAAATTTGGGTTAGGTCAGGTTAGATTATGTTAGGTTAGGTTAAAAATTTGAAAAATAACAAAAAATTTGCTTTTTACACGTTTTGCATGCAATCTGTCACTTTTGTAAAAAAATGATATTTAAAAAAAAAATGGGTTAGGTTAGGTTACGTTTTTGCGAGAGAAGGTATAGAAATTAAAAAAAAAAATGAAAAGAACAAAAAAAATCTGTTTTTTACCTGTTTCGCATGCAAACTGTCACTTTCAAGAAAAATGAAAGTTTGAAAAAATTATGGGTTAGGTTAGGTTAAATTATGTTAGGTTAGGTTAAAAAAAAATTGAAAAAAAATTGATTTTTTTTGCATGCAATCTGTCACTTTCGTAAAAAAAATGAAATTTTGAAAAAAATATGGGTTAGGTTAGGTTAGATTTATGCGGGAGAAGGTGAAGAAATTTTAATTTTTTTTGAGAAAAACCAAATAAAATTCTGTTTTTACGCGTTTTGCATGCAATCTGTCACTTCCGAAAAAAGTGAAATTTTGAAAAAAATTATAGGTTAGATTTTTGCGGTGGAAGGTAAAAAAATTAATGAGGAAAACCAAAAAATTTGTACTTTACCCGTTTCGCATGCAATCTGTCACTTTCGAAAAAAAATGAAAGTTTGAAAAAATCATGGGTTAGGTTAGGTTAGGTTAGGTTTTTGCAGGGAAGGTGAAAAAATTTAAAAAAAAATGAGAAAAACCAAAAAAAAATCTGTTTTTTACGTGTTTCGCAAGCAATCTGTCACTTTAAAAAAAAATGAAATTTTGAAAAATTCACAGGTTAGGTTAGGTTATGTTATGTTATGTTATGTTATGTTAGGTTAAGTTAGGTTTTTGCAAGGATGGTAAAGAAATTAAAAAAAAAAAAAATAAGAAAAACTAAAATGCAATCTGTCACTTTAAAAGAAATGAAATTTTGAACAAATTATAGGTTAGGATATGTTATGTTAGGTTAGGTTCGGTTTTTACAAGAAAGTTGAAGAAATTAAAAAAAAAATGAGAAAAACCAAAATAAATCTGTTTTTTACGCGTTTTGCATGCAATCTTTTACTTCTAAAAAAAATTATTTTTGAAAAAATTTGGGTTAGGTTAGATTATGTTAGGTTAGGTTAGGTTTTTGCAGGGAAGGTGAAGAAATTTAAAAAAAAAATGAGAAAACCCAAAATAAATCTGTTTTTTACGCGTTTTGCATGCAATCTTTTACTTTTGAAAAAATAAATAATTTTGAAAAAATGTTGGGTTAGGTTAGATTATGTTAGGTTAGATTAGGTTTTTGCAAAAAAGGTGAGGAAATTAAAAAAAAAATGAGAAAAACCAAAATAAATCTGTTTTTTACGCGTTTTGCATGCAATCTTTCACTTAAAAAAAAATGAAATTTAAAAAAAAATCATAGGTTAGGTTAGGTTATGTTATGTTATGTTAGGTTAGGTTAGGTTAGGTTAGGTTAGGTTTTTACAAGGAAGGCAAAGAAATGATAAAAAAATGAGAAAAACCAAAATAAATCTGTATTTGCGCGTTTTGCATGCAATCTTTCATTTTTGAAAAAAAAAGTAATTTTGAAAAATTGTTGGGTTAGGTTAGATTATGTTAGGTTAGGTTAGGTTTTTGCAAGGAAGGTGAAGAAATTTAAAAAAAAAATGAGAAATACCAAAATAAATCTGTTTTTTACGCGTCTTGCATGCAATCTTTCACTTTTGAAAAAAAATGTAATTTTGAAAAAATGTTAGGTTAGGTTAGATTATGTTAGGTTAGGTTAGGTTTTTGCAGGGAATGTGAAGAAATTTAAAAAAAAAATGAGAAAAACCAAAAATTATTTTTTTTACGTGTTTCGCATGCAATCTGTCACTTAAAAAAATGAAATTTCAAAAAAATCGTAGGTTAGGTTATGTTAGATTAGGTTAGATTAGGTTGTGACAAGGAAGGTGAAGAAATTTAAAAAAAAAATGAGAAAAACCAAAATAAATCTGTTTTTTACGCGTTTTGCATGCAATCTTTCACTTCTGAAAAAAAAAATTATTTTTGAAAAAATGTTGGAACAGGTTAGGTTAGGTTAGGTAAGATATGAAAAAATATGGGTTAGGTTAGGTTAGGTTTTTGCGGGAGAAGGTGAAGAAATTTAAAAAGAAATGAGAAAAACCAAAAAATTTCTGTTTTTCACCCGTTTCGCATACAATCTGTCACTTGCAAAAAAAAATTGGATTTTGAATAAAATATTGGTTAGGTTAGGTTAAAATATGTTAAGTTAGGTTGGGTTTTTGCGGGGGAAGGTGAAGAAATTAATAACAAAATTTATTGTTTTTTCCGCGTTTCGCATGAAATCTGTCTCTTAAAAAAAAAATGAAATTTAAAAAAAATTATAGTTTAGGTTCGGTTTTGTTATGTTAGGTTAGGTTAGGTTCGGTTTTTACAAGGAAGGTGAAGAAATTAAAAAAAAAATGAGAAAAACCAAAATAAATCTTTTTTTACGTGTTTTGCATGCAATTCTGTCCCTTTAAAAAAAAAAAAAATTTTGATAAAATCATAGGTTAGGTTATGTTATGTTATGTTATGTTAGGTTAGGTTTGGTTTTTACAAAGAAGGTGAAAAAATTAAAAAAAAATGAGAAAAACCAAAATAAATATGTTTTTTACACGTTTTGCATGCAATCTTTCACTTTTGAAAAAAAAAAAATTTAATAAATTGTTGGGTTAGGTTAGATTATGTTAGGTTAGGTTATGTTATGTTAGGTTAGGTTAGGTTTTTGAAGGAAGGTGAAGAAATTTAAAAAAAAAATGAGAAAAACCAAAATAAATCTGTTTTTACGCGTTTTGCATGCAATCTTTCACTTTTGAAAAAAAATGTAATTTTCAAAAAATGTTGGGTTAGGTTAGATTATGTTAGGTTAGGTTAGGTTTTTGCAGGGAAGGTGAAAAAATATATATATAGCATAGCAAACTAAAACATTTATTTTGAAAAAAAAAATGAGAAACAAAATAAATATGTTTTTTACACGTTTTGCATTTCACTTTTGAAAAAAAATGTAATTTTGAAAAATTGTTGGGTTAGGTTAGATTATGTTAGGTTAGGTTAGGTTTTTGCAGGGAATGTGAAGAAATGTAAAAAAAAAATGGGAATAACCAAAAAAATTTTTTTTTTCACGTGTTTCGCATGCAATCTGTCACTTAAAAAAATGAAATTTCAAAAAAATCGTAGGTTAGGTTATGTTAGGTTAGGTTAGATTAGGTTGTTACAAGGAAGGTGAAGAAATTTTTAAAAAAATGAGAAAAACCAAAATAAATCTGTTTTTACACGTTTTGCATGCAATCATTCACTTTTGAAAAAAAATGTAATTTTGAAAAATAGTTGGGTTAAGTTAGATTATGTCATGTTAGGTTAGGTTAGGTTCGGTTTTTACAAAGAAGGTGAAGTAATTAAAAAAAAAATGAAAAAAACCAAAATAAATCTGTTTTTTACGCGTTTTGCATGCAATTCTGTCCCTTTAAAAAAAAATTAAATTTTGAAAAAATCATAGGTTAGGTTATGTTATGTTATGTTATGTTAGGTTAGGTTTGGTTTTTACAAAGAAGGTGAAAAAATTAAAAAAAAATGAGAAAAACCAAAATAAATCTGTTTTTTACGCGTTTTGCATGCAATCTTTCACTTTTGAAAAAAAATTAATTTTGAAAAATTGTTGGGTTAGGTTAGATTATGTCATGTTAGGTTAGGTTAGGTTCGGTTTTTACAAAGAAGGTGAAGTAATTAAAAAAAAATGAAAAAAACCAAAATAAATCTGTTTTTTACGCGTTTTGCATGCAATCTTTCACTTTTGAAAAAAAATTAATTTTGAAAAATTGTTGGAACAGGTTAGGTTAGGTTAGGTAAGGTATGAAAAAATATGGGTTAGGTTAAGTTAGGTTTTTGCGGGAGAAGGTGAAGAAATTTAAAAAAAATGAGAAAAACCAAAAAATTTCTGTTTTTTACCCGTTTCGCATGCAATCTGTCACTTGCGAAAAAAAATTGGATTTTGAATAAAATATTGGTTAGGTTAGGTTAAAATATGTTAAGTTAGGTTGGGTTTTTGCGGGGGAAGGTGAAGAAATTAATAACAAAATTTATTGTTTTTTTCGCGTTTCGCATGAAATCTGTCTCTTAAAAAAAATGAAATTTAAAAAAAATTATAGGTTAGGTTCGGTTTTGTTATGTTAGGTTAGGTTAGGTTCGGTTTTTACAAGAAAGGTGAAGAAATTAAAAAAAAAAATGAGAAAAACCAAAATAAATTATTTTTTACGTGTTTCGCATGCAATTCTGTCCCTTTAAAAAAAAATAAATTTTGAAAAAATCATAGGTTAGGTTATGTTAGGTTAGGTTTGGTTTTTACAAAGAAGGTGAAAAAATTAAAAAAAAAAATGAGAAAAACCAAAATAAATATGTTTTTTACGCGTTTTGTATGCAATCTTTCACTTCTGAAAAAAAAAATATTTTAATAAATTGTTGGGTTAGGTTAGATTATGTTAGGTTAGGTTATGTTATGTTAGGTTAGGTTATGTTCGGTTTTTACAAGAAAGGTGAAGAATTTAAAAAAAAAATGAGAAAAACCAAAATAAATCTGTTTTTACGCGTTTTGCATGCAATCTTTCACTTTTGAAAAAAAAATGCAATTTTCAAAAAATGTTGGGTTAGGTTAGATTATGTTAGGTTAGGTTAGGTTTTTGCAGGGAAGGTGAAGAAATTTAAGAAAAAAATAAGAAAAACCAAAATAAATCTGTTTTTTACGCGTTTCGTATGCAATCTTTCACTTTTGAAAAAAAATGTAATTTTGAAAAAATGTTGGGTTAGGTTAGATTAAGTTATGTTAGGTTATGTTGAGAAAAAAAAAATCTGTTTTTTACCCGTTTCGCATGCAATCTGTCATTTTCAAAAAAAATATGAGTTTGAAAAAAACATGGTTAGGTTAGGTTAGGTTAGGTTTTTGCGGGGAAAGGGGAAGAAGTAGGTTTTGTCTTCTTGTCGTGTGTTTGAATTAAGCTGTTTTTATTAATTCCTCCACTTTTATCTGCAGCTTTTCTAAATTTGCCATCATATTTTGCTCCGTTTTTTTTTTTAGGATTTTGTTAGTTTTTATTGCGTGTTCCCAGATCTTAAATATTTTTTCGACCTGATCCTTGACGTATGTGTGTACGTTTCTATTTTCTACGTTGAAGTTTAGAAGGTTTTTGATGTTTTCCTAAATCTTTTTTGTTGTGTTTTTTGCGGGTTCTTCTTTTGCTTTCTTTATCTCTGCTGGCTCTTTCCAATTAGAGAGTTGCATGGGTGACTCTTTAGCCTTTCTTTTTTTATTATTTTAATTAAGGTTATCTGTCTGCCTTGTAACCTCATCGAATATATGTTGGTTTTTGATGTGTTTTCCCCAGAATCCATGGAGCAGACTGCCGAAACAGTGGAGGAATTTCCACTAGTAGTACTAGTGGTACCTCTCTGGGTTTCCGTTTATTCTTTTCCGGCAGGGTAGTGTTTTGCGCACCCTAATAGGCGTTTAAAGTGTTGGGTTCCACTGTAAGAAAAATATTAGAAAGCTGTTTTTGGTTACCAAGCCCTCTAGACCTAATAGCGGTGATAACCAGAAAGTGGATTAGAAGAAGAAAAGGTAGTTTCATTCGCATGGTTACCGTGCATATTTGCATACCCGCTACCTGGGACGCGCCTAATAGAGGTTTTTCCTTCCTCCTAACCTAACCTAACCTATTGGATGACCAACACTTGGGTGGTGGTTGGGTCATTTCATATTATGATTACTAGAGGGTAGTTTGAACTGGAGTGCTTAGCTATCCACAGAGTGTTTGCTATTAAAGAATTGGAAGTTTTTTTTTAGGAAATCCAATAATCAAAGGAGGAAAAGTTTATATTAAATTTTTTGATGACCAATACCTAGGCGGCTTGTTTTGTAATTTCAGATTATAATTTGATGTAAAGTGCCCACATATTCGCCCAAGAAATTGGAAGTTTTTCTCTTAACAAACGTTAGAAGTTTTTATATCAGAGGAGGAGTAGATGAATTTAATCTCTTGATTGAACACTTACGTGGGTGGGTGAGTCTTTCAGATTATGATTACGATTGAGACGATTGAAAAGAACTCCCGAAACAGCCTAAATGTTTGTTATCAAGAAATTGAAAGTTTCTCTTCTTTTTAAGCGTTAGAATTATCTTTTCTTGTGCAAGAATGAAGTGATATTTATTTTTTTGATGACCAACGATTTGGTGGATGATTGGGTCACTTTAGATTATGATTATTATTGAGTAGTATGAACTGGAGTGCCCAAATACTAGCTCAAGATTTTATTATCAAGAATTTGAAAGTTTTCTTTGTTCTAAGGAGTCTCTTCTTTTTGTGCAAGAAGGACGGGGTGATATTAGGGTTAGGTGAAAGAGCTGACACTGAACTGTACTTTGATCTTCCTACCATGAAATGAAAATGAAATAAATTTAAAAAGAAATAAAGCAGCAAATTTTGACTGATGTAGAGCATTGCAAACTAAAACATTTATTTTGTCTTTATCAAAGGAAAAAATAAGTTTATAATAACAATTTGTATTTTTTGGTGCATACTTTAAAGCCAGTTCAGCAAATTTTTTGTCAAATTAGTATTAATACTATCATTTACGTGAGTTTTAACTATGATTATAGAAATAATCGAATGATTACTATTCTGGACATATAAAAAAAGTTGTAATCAGCAAAACACAAAAAGAATGAGTGTATGTACCACAAACGTTTAACTTTATCAAAGAATGCTCTCTCACACATTTGGTCATGTAAATATTATTTCCACATGTTAATCAGAATTATTACAATATCAGCTTTATGTTATCTAAATTAATTTCCGGTTGCAGAATTTTGAAATATGTCATATTCAGCCAATTGTGAGTAATTACAAAATTGATTCAACTCAGCAATTTCAAAATAAATCCTATCATTCATAAGATAAATAAATGCAATTTCATCTGATTAACAAAACGAATATAAGCTTTAATTTATAAACAAATCATTAATGAATTCACAACATTGCATAATTAATGAATAATCATAAGACTTTGACGTATTTTTTTGTTTAAACATGTCTAATCATATTATTGTTTAATATAAATAAATATTACAATTTTTGCAAACACAAGTTACATCACTGCGGTCAAATGTTTACAGTTACTTAAAATACGATTCGATTATACAGTACGCCAACAAAAAACAACATAAAATAAAAAGAAACGCAATAGTTATCTTCAAACGGATGTTTGAAGGTCACTTTTATGTTTTTAAACATTATCTAATAGTAATTAGAAACTCTTGATTATTTATATTTTATGTTTTGTATGTTGTAATAGTTTTCTCTCATTTTTTGGTTATTTTTATTATATTAGATTATTATGAAATTAAAACTAATTTGAATTTGAAAATGAAACCTTTTTATTGTGATAACTTTAAAAGGTCTGCTTGTGAGAAAAGATATTTTCACAAGCAATCAATCCATATAAGGATTCAGTTTTGGTCACGATCGAGCCCGATGGAACTTCTCCCTCAAAGTTATCAGTCCGTCAATCTAATCATCTCATCATCTTTGATTTTTCCTTCCATTCGTGACGTGGGATCCTTGTTCCCATCATCAAGTCGATTTATATAAGTATGAGTGATATTAATCAAGTTCTTTTTATAGTGGAGCAAGTATTTTATAAAATGAATTCAATAGATTCAGTTTTTGAGATATCATCACAAAATAAATTGTTACATAACTGCAAAAGAGCAACTAAATTTATAGAAATAAAATCATAACATGAATGTCCGTCAGTCATAATAATATTATTTTACATGCACATATTCGCAATAAACTTTTTATGTTCTTTTAAATGTTTTTGTAACTCAAAGGGGATCGTGCGGATTTACAAAATTGGACTGGCCCGTCTGTACGTGTTTATGTGAGATCATGGTCGGATGTTTATGTTGGAAACTAAAAATGGATTTTGTGTATCGATTTGTCGGCGAAATCAAAATATACATTGTAGCGGGGAGAAGGGCCTCGTTTTTTGCGCACTGCAAAAATGTACGCGTTTCAGTAAAAAACATGAAATACATCAAAGGGACTAGGTAAAAAATTCGTTTCTAGCATGAATAAAATAATGTTATTTTTAGCTTGCAAATAAAATGATGATTGCATTTTTTTTTAATTACCCGACTAGGGAAATTGCGTCTAATATAATTGCTGTTATGCAACGATTCTATGAGAGTTGTTATGATTGAATTCCTAACAAATTTATAAATTCTAGTTAACAGTAAAATAAATATTTGTACAAAAGATATCAAGATCAATAATATTAGTTTATCAATTATATGCAAATATATTATTAAACTAAAAGCAAATTTTGTGAGATGCTAAGCACACTGATGAGGGTGCATATATTGAAACACAAAAAAAATTGCATAAGATTGCATTCAATTATGTTATATAAATTTGTAAAACTTTTGGTGTGATGTAAACAGCTCTAAAACGCTCAATATAAGTTTAAGAACTTGCAAAAAATATATAAATATTATCTAACAAATATCATCAAACATAGACCCACGAAGAAATAATCTGAAACGCAATTCGTGTAAGTACGTGCGAAATAATTCACCGCTTGTATTTGTTCCGACATTTATCATAAATTATAATAAAATTCACACATTGAAAAGAAATGCAAATATTATACAGCCGCGCTTGTTGAGCAATTTGTTTTGCATATTTTCTCTATTGACTAGGAATTGGCATTGATGGAATTGTAGTTTAATGGTAGTTTTAGTACAAGAGATTCTATTATGGTTATGAATTGTATTAATAGTGGTTTTTGTTAGCATTATTTATAATAGTTTAATGTACTATATACACTAAAGACATTTAGATTGAGGTCACTTTACAACTGCCTGAAGTACATTGGCAATGAGGTCATCGAGGTACTTGACATAGTATGTTAGGTACGCAAACTTGTACTAGACTGTAAAAGATTGTTATTCAATCACTGGCATTGAGGTCTTGTGTGTTAAAACCGTATTTGGAATTTAGGTTATTAATGTAACAGCCGCTGAGAGCATGCTGTGCACTGGCATTTGTGGCCTTGAGGTTGCAAAATAACTGCAAAACGTTTACACTGGCTGGTGAGGCTTAAAGATTGTTTACAGAACACAGTACAATCGTAATGAATCGTTAAAGACACACTGACAAGAGTATATGGGGAATTGTGGTAATTGTGTGTAACATGGTAACATAGTTCAATGGCACAGCGATAGTTTAGCAAAATAGCATTCCGAGGTTTGATTCATGATTTTAAATTAAACTTGTTTTTTATCCACCAAGGTGATTTGGAAATCACATTATAGCTTATCAACTTTTTCAAACAAACCGTAAGACTTCTGGGGCAACGTAAAATTGTAAAATGATTTAAGCATTACAACCTATCAGAAGATACTATGATTGCCAAATGAACTGCACTTAATAATTATATCTAGAATTATTTGATATTTTTTATATAGTTTTTTACACACGGGAATGGTGCTGTTGAGCAAGTAGAAGCGGCTCGTGGAAGAGAGAAAACAATTTTCTTTTGCTGTGAAATGATGCTGCTTTATAAAATAACAGTTACCGCTGGACCACGAGCCATGACGCTATAAGCGTAAACGCTCGGCGCTGCAAAAAGGAGCGTCAAGCGTCCAATTCAAATACATGGGTTTATACGTACCAGGCCACGAAATAGCGCTGCAAGACGCAGCGTCGTTTGCTTCTAGCAAAACAAACACGAGCGTCCGTTGCGTTTGACGCACATCTTATAAGCCTCTTAAAAACAAATTAATATAAAAAATCAAGTACGTACACAATAAAATTTGACTGTTTATACCGTTGGAGCGTATTATTTCAGCGTCAGCGTCTGAAACAAATCGGTTTGTTTCAAACGCTCCTAAATATAGACGCCAGAACGTTTTCTTTTTAATTGATAATTTTGTCTAGATTGTAATTATAAAAAAAATGTATTTTATCATTATTATGATTTAACTTATTTAACTATATTGAATTAAATAAATTATTATTAAACTTTTTTTTTTGTAAAATTATTAGTTGAATAAAATAATGTATAATTTTATGATATGTGTGTTTAGGTTTTGCACTATACATATAAAACACATTTTGTCAGTTTACAAAATTTTATATTAATAGTTAATAATGAAGAATTTAAACTGGCATAATTTTAGAATGGATGAAACCTACATTGTTTGATAGATTATATTCTATTATCAAGTTTAGTTTGCCAAAGCCAATTCTGCCAAGATTTTGGGTTTTTAATTATTAAATTTAAAGAAATAAAATTTAATTTAAAACTATTATTTTTTATCATTAACGTGAAAAGCTAGGAGAACAAAGCTAGAAAGCTTTGAATAACAAAAATCACAGGGATTTACATGTCATATTCTAAATGACAAATAAGTAAATAAAATTATTTTAAAAGTTAATTAATTTAGTTTTTAAAATAAATTTAGTTTTCCCGCGTTTCGTAGTTTTCTGTTTTTAAATATACTTTTTATATATTTAAAATTTTGTACATACATCTTATATTGAAAAGTAAGATTAATATAATTTACCTTTAAAAGATTTATTGGTAGAATGAATAAAATTTGAATTAAAAAAAATATTAAAATTTTTATATAAACAAATATAAAGGTATCATAACCTTAAATAGAAATGTCAAATATAATACGGAATTGACGCTACTTGTGTTTAGACGCTATAAGCGGCAAGATTATTTTTGTTTTTTTCCGCATTCTATGATTTTTTGTTTATGTAAATAATTTACATTTTTAAAATTTTATATATTTTGAAAAGTAACATTAATATAATTTATCTTTAATGAATATATTGGCAGAATAAATATTTAAATTTAAAAAAAGTGTTAAAAAGTTTATATAAACAAATATAAATGTATCATAACCCTAAATAGATATGTCAAAATAAACGCTCCAACAAAAATTGACAGGCTCGTGGCCTCGTGTTTTTGACGCTGCTAAAATACGCTTCCAGCGTCTTGACGCTACAAGCGGCGCGTTTGTTTCGTGGCCCAGCGGTTAATGACAGTTAGAAATTGGCGTCCATTGTTACAGTAAAATTCTATCTTGAACAAATTAATATTTGTCCTTTAGGCTTGATGTGGTGGTTGGGTGAGCGTTTGTTGCGTCAGTTATTAAAATAGAAAAATAGAAAAAGATGTATAAAAACAAAAATTGAATAGATTAAATCTATTGTGTTAAAATTAATAATAATAACAAATTTACAACCATAAACACTTTTAAGTAGATTTTAATTTTTCTTATTTTTTTAATTTGGTATTTTTACATCAAATTGACTTAATATTGCCTAGAAATTGTATTTGAGGGTTATTAATATTTAAAAACTGAGCAAAAATTATGGTTATATGATTATATTTAATCAAAAAAACCATAAAAACTTTTGCATAGTACACATTTGTATGAATTTAATGAAAAAAATGCTTAATACTCAGTATATTTACATCAAATTCACTTAAAATTGCTCAAAAATTGTATTTGATGATTAATAACTGTTGCATAACACACATTTATTGCATGAAATTTATTCAAAATTGCTCAAAAGTAGCTATTATAACACAAAGTTGCTCAGAAATCAAATACTATTTATGAGCAATTTTGTTATAATTAATCAAAACATTTTTTTGCACTTTTAAACCTATGAGAACTATTTTATCATAACAAAATCACAACTTTTATAACTTTAATTTGTTTCACAATATTTTTAGTCAATATCCAAAAAAAATTATATAAATTGTTCAACTGGTTTTTGTTTTGGAACTATTTAGGCCAGAATTTTACCGTTTTTTGTTCTTTTTAGCTTATGGAAACTATTTTAATGTAATAAAATTACTATTTTTGTAATTTTAATTTATTTGGAAATATCTTGAGTTACTATATAATAAATTTCATAAAAATCGCCGGACTGGTTTTTGTTTAAGATCCATTTAGACTAGAATTTTACCGTTTTTTGTTCTTTTTACCTTACGAAAACTATTTTATTGTAACAAAATTACAACTTTTGTAATTTTAATTTATTTGGCAACATATTGAGCTACTATATAATGATTTTCATAAAAATTGCTTAACTGGTTTTTGTTTTAGAACTATTTAGAGCAGAATTCTACCGTATTATGCACTTTTAAGTTTACAAAAACTATTTTATTGTAACAAAATTACAACTTTTATGATTTTAATTTATTTGGAAATATCTTGAGCTACTATCTAATAAATTTCATAAAAATTGCCTAACAGGTTTTTGTTTTAGAACTATTTAGACCAGAATTCTTCCGTTTTTTGTAATTCTAAGCTTACGAAAACAATTTTATTGAGACAAAATTACGATTTTTGTAATTTTTATTTGTTTAGCAATATTTTGAGCTACTATCTGATAAATTTCATAAAAATTGCCCAACTGGTTTTTGTTTTAGAACCATTTAGAGCAGAATTCTACCGTTTTATGCTTTTTTAAGTTTGTGAAAACTATTTTATTGTAACTAAATTGCAACTTTTATTATTTTAATTTATTTGGAAATATGTATCTTGAGCTACTATCTAAAAAATTTCATAAAAATCGCCCGACTGGTTTTTGTTTTACGATCATTTAAACCAGATTTCTGCAGTTTTTTGTTTTTTTTTTAGCTTATGACAATTATTTTATTGTAACAAAATTTCGACAAAATTAAATTTCATAAAAATTGCTCAAATAGTTTTTGTTTTAGAACCATTTAGACCAGAATTCTATCTTTTTTTGTACTTTTAAGCTTACGAAAACTATTTTATTGTAACAATGTTTTGATTTTTGTAATTCTAACTTATTTGGAAATATCTCCGCTATTATCAAAAAAGTTTCATAAAAATTGCTTGACTGGTTTTTGTTTTAGAACCATTTAGACCAGAATTCTACCGTTTTTTTTGTACTTTTAAGCTTACGAAAACTAATTTATTGTAACAAAATTGCGGTTTTTGTAATTCTAATTTGATTAGCAATATCTTGAGCTACTGTCTAATAAATTTCGTAAAAATTGCCTAACTAGTTTTTGTTTTAGAACCATTTATAGCAGAATTCTACCGTTTTATACACTTTTAAGTTTGCGAAAACTATTTTATTGTAACAAAATTACAATTTTTATATTTTTAATTTATTTGGTAATATCTTCAGCTACTATCTGATACATTTCATAAAAATTGCCTGACTGGTTTTTGTTTTAGATCTATTTAGAGCAGAATTCTACCGTTTTAGAAACTTTTAAGTTTACGAAAACTTTTTTATTGTAACAAAATTACAACTTTTATGATTTCAATTTATTTGGAAATATCTTGAGCTACTATATAAAAAAAATTATCAAAATCGCCTGACAGGTTTTTGTTTTAGATCCATTTAGACCAGAATTTTACCGTTTTTTGTTCTTTTTAGCTTATGGAAACTATTTTATTGTAACCAAATTACGATTTTTGTAATTCTAATTTGGTTGGCAATATCTTGAGATAAATCTAATAAATTTCAAAAAAATTGCTCGACTGGTTTTTGTTTTACAACCATTTAGACCAGAATTTTACCGTTATTTGTACTTCTAATTTTACGAAAACTATTTTATTGTAACAAAATTACGTCTTTTGTAATTCTAATCTGTTTGGCAATATCTTGAGCTACTATCTAATAAATTTCATAAAAATGGCTCATCTGGTTTTTGTTTTAGATCCATTTAGACCAGAATTCTATCGTTTTTTTGTACTTTTAAGCTTATAAAAACTTTTTTATTGTAACAAAATTACGACTTTTGTAATTCTAATTTATTTGGCAATATCTTGAGCTACTATCTAAAAAACATCATAAAAATTGCCCGGCTGGTTTTTATTTTAGAACAATTTAGACCAGAATTTTACCGTTTTTTGTTTATTTTATCTTACAAAAACTATTTTATTGTAACAAAGTTTTGACTTTTGTAATTCTAATTTATTTGGCAATATCTTTGCTACTATCTAATAAATTTCATAAAAGTTGCCCAACTAGTTTACGTTTTAGAACTATTTAGAGCAGAATTCTACCGTTACATGCATTTTGAAGTTTGCGAAAATTATTTTATTGTAACATAATTAAAACTTTTATGATTTTAATTTATTTGGAAATATCTTGAGCTATTATCTAATAAATTTTATAAAATTGTCCAATTAATTTTTTGTTTTAGAACCATTTAGAGCAGTATTCTACCGTATTATGCACTTTTATGTTTACGAAAACTATTTTATTGTAACAAATTTACGACTTTTATAATTTAAATTTTTTTGAAAACATCTTGAGCTACTATATAATAAATTTCATAAAAATCGCCTGATTGGTTTTTGTTTTTGATCTATTTAGACCAGAATTTTACTGTTTTTTGTTTTTTTTTATCATACAATAGTTATTTGTTTTACTAGGCATAAAAGCACAAGATTTAATGCCGCGGCTGGTGTTTGATAGCCGAGCGTAGCGAGGCTATGAAACCAGCCAAGGCATTAAATCTGCTTTTCTGCCGTGTGAAACATATAATTTTTTCTTCAAATTTGTTCCAATTCCACGCAAAATCGACTTTTTCATATTTAAATTGCGTTTCATTATCAATTATTTATTATTTCTTAATGTCATTGTCAATTTTAATAACCAGTTTGATTTAAATTATTACTTGGAAGGTTGCCTAGCAACGAACTTTTTCTGCCTACTTTTTCTGCCTAGGCAGTAAAAGTGGACTTTTTCTGCCTAGGCATTAAAAGTACAACTTCTAAGCCTGCCAAGTGTCATTAAAAGGCCGCTTTTAATGTCATTTGGAGAAAAAAACTATTTTATTGTAACAAAATTCCGACTTTTGCAATTCAAATTTGTTTGGCAATATCTTGAGCTACTAACTAATAAATTTCATAACAATAGCTCAACTGGATTTTGTTTTAGAACCATTTAGACTAGATTTTTACTGTTTTTTTTTTTCTAAGCTTGCGAAAATCATTTTGTTGTAACAAAATTATGCTTTTTCTAATTTTAATTTGTTTGACAATATCTTGAGCTACTATCTAATAAATTTCATTAAAATGTCTAACTGGTTTTTGTTTCCTTGCCCAAATGCGACAGTTCTGTTTATTAACAAAACCGTTTAGCCAAAAATGAGCGTAGACACTCAGGATGATTTTTTGATAAAAATCATTATCCATCTCCATCTTGTCTAAGGCCCAATTGGTGAAATTTCTGCGCAGCAAATGGTCATTCGGCTTCAATTCTTGGGTTAGAACGATCTTATACGGGTGTAGGCCAAGTTCTTTTCGCAAAATCCGCCACAATGTTGTTTGGCTGATCTCCAACTCCTGAGAACGGCGTGAAATTGATTGTTTTGGTTGTTCGGCTACAGAAGCTCGTATAGCGCCAATATTTTCTTCGCTTCTGGCTGGTCTTGCTCTTTTCGGCACGGGAACATCCAATAATGAGTAGGTTGACTCAAATTTAACCACTAAACGAACCACAGACCGTTTATCCGGACGATTATAACGACCAAAAATCGGAGTCAACGCACGTAAAGTTGCGGTGACCGAACTCGAATGTTCGTAATAAATTTTAATAATTTGCAAACGTTGCGCACACGTTTACTTCACCATGATGAAATGGTATAATGTTTCAAACAAATTGACGTTTATAATATGAAGCTAACTTCACACATGTTCAAATAGCAGCTATTCAAAACAGGGGCGTCCCTATTGGAATTTTGAGCTACTATATAAAAAATTTCATCAAAATTGCCTGACAGGTTTTTGTTTTAGATCCATTTAGGCTAGAATTTTACCGTTTTTTGTTTTTTTTTACCTTACGAAAACTACTTTATTGTAACAAAATTACGACTTTTGTAATTTTAATTTATTTGACAATACCTTGAGCTACTATATAATAAATTTCATAAAAATCGCCTGACTGGTTTTTGTTTTAGATCTATTTAGACCAGAATTTTACCGTTTTTTGTACTTCTAAGCACACAAAAACTATTTTATTGTAACAAAATTAAAACTATTTTAATTCTATTTTGTTTGACAAATTATTAAGCTATTATGTAATAAATTTCATAAAAATTGCCTGACAGGTTTTTGTTTTAGATCTATTTAGACCAGAATTTTACCGTTTTTTGTTCTTTTTAGCTTACGGAAACTATTTTATTGTAACAAAATTACTATTTTTGTAATTTTAATTTATTTGGCAATATCTTGAGTTACTATATAATAAATTTTATAAAAATTGCTTGACTGGTTTTTGTTTTAGGATCATTTAGACCAGAATTTTACCGTTTTTTGTACTTTTAAGCTTACGAAAACTATTTTATTGTGATAAAATTACGATTTTTGTAATTGTTATTTGTTTAGCAATATTTTGAGTTACTATCTAATAAATTTCATAAAAATTGACCAACTATTTTTTTGTTTTAGAACCATTTAGACCAGAATTCTACCGTTTTTTGTTCTTTTTGGCTTATGAAAACTATTTTATCGTAACAAATTTACTACTTTTATAATTCCAGTTTGTTTCAAAATATATTGAGTTACTATTCAATAAATTTTACAAAAATTTTCGGACAGGTTTTTGTTTTATTGCTATTTAGACCAGAATTCTACCGTTTTTTGTAGTTTTAAGATTACGAAAACTATTTTATCGTAACAAATTTACGATTTTTATAATTCCAATTTGTTTCACGTTATTTTGAGTTACTATTCAATAAGTTTGATAAAAATCGTTCAATTGGTTTTTGTTTTATTGCTATTTAGACCAGAATTCTTCTGTTTTTTGCAATGTTTTCTCATCTATGAATAAAATTTGTATGAATTTTTGGCAAAACTCTATACAATTAGCGAAATCTATATGTAAGAAACAGGCTGGATATGAAAAAGATATAAATCATGACAATTCAATGTTCTCCAAACTTGCATTTTTAGTAAACTAAGTTGTTCAGATCAGAAGTGCTGTGATTATTATCAAATGCTTGCAGTATGTTGTCCTCATTGCATAGTATTTGCTGTATTGGACGTTTGGTCGACGGTTTTGCAAAACTTCCTTGTTTGCGTAGGTAGTAGTTGTTGTCGATTTACAAATTTTTACTCATATTCTAGAGCACTTATCTACTGAGTTTCTATCACAAAAACCGTAAATGTTATGGATATTGGCATTATTTTGCGTTATAAAAGTAAACAGACAAATGAACTTTGAAATGATTTACAGGTAAATATTTCCATAGTAACAACTAAACAGTTTGTATCAAATATTACTTAATGTGATTTATTGTTTTTCCTGCTTTAGTATTTAACTAAAACAAGCTATGCATTATTTAGACTTTGCTTTAGAGAAAATAACTACACTTTTTTTTTACCTGCATAACTCAAGCAGTTCTATGAATACTTTGTATAATTGTTTATTTGCTATAGCTTACTTATTACATCTGCAGAAGGCTATAGTAGAGCCAATACTAGTAATGTAAATTGTTTTATTATTTCATAGATCATTAATTGATTATTTAAATAATCGAATACTAGATAATTGATTATTAAAATAATCTGAAACCTTAAGAGATTTTTGTGGTATAAATCTGTACTACTTTAATTTAGTGTACAATTTTAGTTATTAAAATTTGTAATAATAAAACAATTTTATAAAATTACATTTCTTGTGTTTACTTATGATAAAAAACTGTAACATTTTGTAACTACGGTAATATCGAGAATTTGAAAAAATATTTAACACTTTTTTTTTTTACCTATACAAAAATGTTTTGCAAACAGTCTCTTTATGAAGAAGGATTTGTGATTGTTTATTATATTAATTAATTAATTATATTAATTAATATATATAATACGTTTATTTCTTGCCTTTCGGCCTTGAAAATAACATTAACTAATTTATACCTTTCCAAACTAGTAATGTATCTATCGCTCTCTAGGTACATTGGCATTTAAATTACTAAATATTATTGATTTTAAAAAATAAGTTTTAATATTTATTTTTCTTGTCAGTAATTATTTGTTTTTGTTACAGGTAAGATCATCTTTACTGATAGTATTAGTAAGTACAGAATTTACTAACGTGCTAATATTTTAAGAGAACTTTTTACAATCTTAATTATTAAACTATAGTATGTGGTAGATAAAAGTGAAACTTTAGTTTCATATTTGTTTATTTGAATAAAGTTGGGTTAGATGAAAATAAAATTCATGCACTAATATTTTTTTAAACTATTTATTACTGTTTTAAAATTAATTGCTCAAACAATTTGCTGTATTAAGAACTTGGTCAAAGCTTTTTGAAGCAAAATTTGGGTTAAATGTAAGGTCTGTCACATAGGCAAATCAAGAAGAGCAGTGTACTGGCCAAACATTCATATCAAACGCACCAGGTTTTTAGGCATGTTTCAAAATATAGAGAAACCATCGTTGGGTTGAGATGAAACCAGACCATTCTTGGGATAGACGGGAAATTCTAGTGTAGAGCTTAAAATGTATATTAATGGACAACGCCCATTTGTGGGTAAGCGGCAAAACTTAAATTAACTGCATCGAGTGGGTGCCGCTTGTATTTTGATTTTTGATTTTTGATTTGATTTTTTTTTTTGGGTTGGACGAAAAAAACTTTTAAAGACAGGCAAGCGTCGGATTTACTTTACTACTGAAAAACCGCCCAATATTGAGTGCCAGTAAAAGTTTGAGATTTTTAGGCTCATGGATCTTTCTTTTTTACATTAAGTTGTGGAGATATTTATTATTACGCCTTATAGGCTGGGGGGGGGGGGGGGTGACCTGATCCCTGTTAATAGTTTAGAGTGCGGTTACTTGATTTACCGGGCAAAGAAACCCTCTCTGTCTGACTTGGCAAGTCGGGCCAAGTCAGGGTTCGGATGATACACCAGATTATCGAAGTACTTTACTGCTAAAGTTTTTATGTGTTGGCGCAGCGGGGATCCCTAAGTCTGTCCGATTTTTTTTGTTTCGAACGTACCATGGAGCACCGAGGAAGCTCTTCAAAGTAGTACTTTGGAAGGTCTTGAGACGATTGAGGTGACATCAAACATCGGAACAAAAAGATTTTTTGCCAATCTGGTTTTATCGTGACTGCACGTGCAGTTTGTAGGTTAGGTTAGGTTAGGTAATTTTTAGATACTTTGCAGCATTGGACTACGGTATGGGAACGTCGTTAAGATTGACGTTCTCATCAGGGGTGATTTGTCGTCGTGTGAAGAGAATAGCCTTGCTTTTCTTTGGATACATTTTGACTTGCCAGTTTGAACAACCATTCTTCCAGGTTGTCGGTAGCTTTCTGTAACCTTGAAATGATTACCGCGAGTGATCTTAAAGAGTAAAGAAGAGTTGTGTCGTCAGCATATTGTGTTATTTTAACCCCGTTCGTCAATCCCGAAGGCATATCGGCGACGTATAGGTTAAATAGCAGCAAACGCAGAATGGAGCTTTGATGAACCTCTGCCTTTATCTGCCGGGAGGTAGATATGTGGTCAGAAGTTTGACTGCCAGTGTTTTGCCTCACAAGACGCAGAGGAAAATTGTTCCTGTACAATTTATAAACAATGCGCTTGTGCCAAACCTTGTCTAGGGCTTTTTCTCTGAGAATTTTTTCAATCTGAAACCTTTGACAATAAAGTCCGTCACACGGTTTAGTTGATGATCTGAACCCATGTTGCCTTTATTGCTTTATGCAAGAACGAGTTCAAAGCTCTGTTTGTTTTTTTTTATTGGAACCAGAAGCGGTTTGAGCTTTAAATCTTTTGATATTGTTTTTGATTCAAGAAGGTCGAACGCTTTCCAGCGGTGCGTTGTCGTCCTCAGCATTCAGGAAGTTTTTGATTGCCCGGTGGACTTTTTTGACGTTCTCCAGAATTGTGTCTTTGTGGAGGAGTATTGGAGTTTAAGGCTGTTAGTGAACGTCTTGGTCTTTCTTTTGATAGAATATTGAACTCTATTTTTGCCTGTATAGCTGGAATGGGGACACGCCTATTGCATAAAGCGTTGGAGATTCTGCACATTAGATAATCATTTTCTTTGAAGGATTCTAAAGTGAAATCTTATCGCTTCTTTTACTTGGCTGTGGAGCGCATTCAAGATGTCGCGGTTCTTGAGGTTGCGGTGCCTTTGCCTTTGACGATTGGCAGCATTTCTGCGTCGGATCAATGACTTTGTATCTCGAGATAGTTCTAGAAGATCATTGACGCGAACCTGATGGGTCTTGGAGGCCTTTCCGTGGCTTTGCGGATCTTAATTGTAAAAGTTTTGACGGCTTTTTTGAGGTCACCAACCGTTTTTACTGGTGCGAGCCTGTTTATGCTCTCTTCTAGGGTACGAAAGAACAGAGTCTAATTCGTGCGAGTTATAAATTATTCTCTCTCCTCTGTCAAACAGTGATCGACAAAAAGTTGCTAAATTTATTTCCAAAAATATTTTTTTTTTTTTAATTGTAAGAACTCCAGAATTACTGACGACGCGTATATCAAATAGTAAAATGAAATTCTTGAATATTGCTATGTCAAGCACGTCTTCTTGGTGACCGTTATTGCTGTAGTGGAGGGGTTCATCCGGGCTCACTACTTTCCTTTTTGGTGAGCGTAGTCAATTAAAATTCGACCATTGACCTTTGAGTTGAAATCTCTAGTAATTATGGTGGGGTGAGGACTGTTGAGGACTGCATCGAAATCCACCGTTTCAATGCAATTTACCGGTCTGATGTAGGCAGACGCGATTTTGAGTGTATCCGATCTCTTTGCCAAGATGAGTGTTCCTTGCCTCATGGGTCACCCGACGTTCCTAAATACGTGAAAGTATTTTAGACCGTCGTGCTGTTAGGATTCCAGATGCAAATACAAAATAATACATTATTATCCATTATTAATTGGTAAGTTTAGATAAGGTTGTCATGAGGCTTTTTTGAGCCTTGTTACAATCTAAGATTGCGACAACCTGGGTTGCGATTCTTTGCTGTGGTAGAGGAGCGACAGTTGTAGCAAATGATTTGTTTGCTGTTGTAGTTGCAGGTTTGCGAGGACCTGCAGGCTAAGTGGAAGTTTGAGAGACTGAAGGAATGTGGGCTGGCGAGCGCTGTGATGCCTGTCTAAGTTTCTTGCCGTCGAGATTATGCCTCTACCATGTGGAAACGAATAATTTTCCATGCTGTGGACGTTTGGCAGGCTGTACTCTGCGGATTCCAAAGCCCGTCCCACGTAGGCACGTGTTGATGACGATTCTACGTGTGGAAGTCCGCAGATCTCTTGCGTCTTGTCATCTTGGCTGCGGCGTTGCTTTAAAGATCCTATTTGGGGGTGTACAGTCCACGTCTTTGTTTTTGGATGTTAGTGGGAAGGCGGCGTTGGTAGAGATAGCAAGGGCGGCGGCTTGCTGGCTGATGGTGTTTGTCTGCTTCTAGATGGTGGTGGTCAGTTTGTTAATCGTCATCTGCAGGGGCGTAAGTTTATTATCAAAGATCTTTGACATCGCTATTAGACGCTGCTGGGTTTCTACTAGCTGCGCCTCAAGGGTCTTTTAGGCCCTGGACTTGGAGTGGATTCGGTCGTGGGACCTGTCCCTTTTGCAAGTTTGAACCGGTCATTTTTCCTGTGCCGGTCTTTGACTTCTTTGGTCTTCTGGGTTTGGAGTGGCATCGTATCGGATCCACCCATGACTCGTGATCGAATTGCTAACAACGGTTCTGTCGACTGATTGAACTGTACTGTTCGTATTTTGATATCAAGTCGGCCCCGTCATTAGGAGTTGGTATTACCGGTTTGGTTTGCCTATTTTGCTGTGAAGTCTGAAAAGACGCTTACATTTGTTTTTAAATATTTGCAACTAGAAGCATTCCGGCGCTTTCATAGCAGTCAATGATTTTTCTTTGTCACAGATTTTTGCATTATTTTTTTTGTTTTATGTTATATACGGTTTTGTTACTCAGTAAGTAAGATGAAGGAAACCAACAATTTAACAGTTTAACATTGCTGATCGTGCAACATATTTGTTGTAAATCCACTTCTGTGGCTTGGACAGAATGGGCTTTTCTTGCTACTGGTGTACTGGTGAGTAGCTGTTGTAAATACTTGTGGACAGAAAAAAAAGATTAAATAGCGACTTTTAACATTTGCGTGTAAGTATTTTTTGCTTTGTGTTGTTTGATTGAAGTTGTTCTGATTTTTTTTTTAGTTGTAGGTGGGGAATCTTTCAAAGACTTTGCTCTTAGGACGTGTTGGATTTACCTTTCTATGGGTGCCTACCGACTTAACCCTACCCATCTGGGAATTGCCTGGAAGTTTGAGTCTTTTTGGCTCATGTACCTTCCGTTTGGAGATGTGTATGTAGGAGGTTGTTTAAGAGTCGCTTTATAGGCCAGATTGAGGTTTTGTTTTTGGATGTTAGAAGTAACTTGGCTACTATTGAATTCACCGGTCGTTTGTGGACAAAATCTTTCCGATCTGGTTTGGCAAGTCGTGCCAGATCGGGATTGGAATGAACCGCGACATTTTTAAAATACTTTTTGGCCAAAGCTTCAAAATGTTGACAAAGTAGAGGAATCTTTAGGTTTGTTCAAATGTCCAGATTTTGAACGACCATGGAGCTCCTGTGAGCATCCGGAGAGTTTTGGTTTGGAAAATGTGATTATCGGATCATGGTCTAGGTGTAAAGCCCGATTTTATTCCGGAGCGACATGCCGCTGTTCCGTCGCAGCATCGGGTAGAGAAGAGATTTAGCCATTTTTGATTTGTCCAGAATGGATTAAACCTGAGGCTTGTAATAGAGATCTTTGTCCAAGATTACCCTAAGATACTTGGCAGTGTCGGACTAAGGTATGGGAACGTTGTTGAAGGTGACGTTCTCATGCGGTTTAAGTGACCAACGCCGAGTGAAGAGTACGGCCTTGCTTTTCTCTGGGTTTACTCTAAAGTGCCATTTATCCATCCAATCTTTCAGATTGGAGGTGGTTTTTTGAAGACGTAAGATGATCATTTCAGTCGACCTTGAGGAGTAGATAAGTGCTGTATCGTCAGCGCATTGAGCCATTTTAACTCCGTGCATGCGACCTGAGGCATGTTGGCTACATACAAGTTAAAAAGGTGCGGCGAGAGAATAGAGCTCTGAAAATATAGATTCCGACAACTGGACTAAGTTGAATTACGCTTGATTTTTTTTTTCTGAGTGTGTGACACGTATTGGTGGTTTTGGTGGATTGATCACAGGTCAATCAGCGGTGCCCTAGCTAACGTGATTGAATCTCACTAATTGATTGAGTCTAGCAGACATGGATTTTGGAGTGGTGGTTGTTTTTGTGCATTGTATAAACTTGGTTGGAGCGCGCGGAACGCACACAAAACTGGCCTCAAATAGTGGTGTCTTTATTCAGACATTGAGGACTGTATTTTGGTCATTTTGCACATTGGTGAAAACTATTAAAAATTATCAAAATATCATTAATGTGGGCAGAGGAAAAGAAATGTGCTATGTTAGGTTAGATTGCAGTTGCCACTCAAATTGCGTTTATGTGTGGAGACTTTTATGGTTAAACATTATTCTTTCTTAGTATGGACTTTTTGACAACGCTTATTGCAAATTTGCTATACTAATTATAAGTTGTCTATTTGCTTTGTTTGGTCTTCTAGTGTTTGATGCGTGTTTTGTTTCTGCAATAATTTTTAAACCGATTTATTTGTTAGCTTTAATGATGGCGTTTAGTGTTTCATAGCTTTTTATTTAGCTCCAATTATTTAGATTTCTTTTATAATTGCTTCCAAGTCAACTTACTATTTTTTTGTAATCTCCTTACATTCATCTTGTATGCGGCAAGCTTCAGCATATTTTCTGCCAACTAATTACAAATTGAGCCATTGAAAACCTGAGTGATCTAAAAGTAAAAAAAACTGTGTTTGAAATACAAGATCCTAAAACTTAAACGCCGAAAAATCGTGAAATAAATTGCAATATTTGTTTTTAAATATTAAATTATTGTTTCTTTGCAATTTTACCACAAAGGAAAAAAAGCACATGTAAAATTTTTGTGACTCTGACTCTGGTTTTCAAAGACTCAATTTTGGTTAGTTTTTTTGTTTGTAGCTACTATTTCCAGAACATCTCCAAATCCATTTCCAGGTTGAGGGCGTTGTTGTAGGCTTGATTTCTTTCTAAATTAACCTCATCACTCAATCTGAGTATAACCTAACCTAACCTCAGCTTTCTAAAAAAGACTTCAAACCAAACGGTGTAAATTGTACTGTGTTTTTGGTGTTGGTATTATTGCCGAGTCTTGCTGGATCTAACATGTAATGTCTTGTCGGTTTGGCTAAAACCGTTCAGTTTTATTTTTGTGAGAAATTATATTTAACTTAATACAATTATCTTTTTGATTTTTTGTTTGTAAAAAAACTAATAAAAGACTACAGATGACTGAGCTGAGATTTTTAATAACATTTGTCATGATGTAAACAACAATGATTTGTATCAACTTGCAATTTAATAATAAACATCAATATTAAGAGTAGTTTACCAAGAAAAAAAATTGGAGTTCTTGGAATTTTCATTTTAATTCGATTGAAAAATGTGATAATATAAGCACTTAATAAAACAATAATTACATAAAATAAAATACCACACAGAAATATGTATTTTTTTAATTCCTTTCAACGGCGATGATTTGCACGGTACTAAAACAATGCTGCGAATTTATAGCAGAATTTCTTATATATTTTAATTAGCGCACTTTGACGCAAATGGAAAAATAACATTAGACATACACCAACGTGTATAAAAAAATACGTACAAACTAGCACCTCTCACAACTGGTAATTGTAAATCTTAACGATATATCACTCATACGAGATCCGTACAGAGATGTGTTTAATTGCGGAATAATTGCCGGTTTTTTGTATTTGTTCTTGTACTTTTGGCATTTAAGTGTTGTTTTATATCCGTAAAATAAGCACTGAAGGTTAATGTCTCCTGGAAGTGGAATAATTTGATACTAATTTGGTAATGGTAAAGAATGTTGGTAATATGTGAAATATTTGTTTAAGATTAAGAAATATTAACTATGATTAAAACATTTTTGTTAGATGCGAATTAATCTATCTAAATGAACTCATCATAAATTAGCATCCTTACTCCAGCTAAATAGAATTATAATTGTTAATGCAAGATGTCAGAAAATTTAGTGCATTTCAATGCAACTGCCAGCTTTAAAACTAAAGAGCATTAGCTACACGTCAAATATTGTCCATTACGAGTAAACAATCGAATGTCATATTTCACTCAGTTCAAATACCCAAAGCACACAAACCTCATAACATATTCATAATTTAATCACTTAACTCCACCACCAATTGCGACTATTTATTGTAAATATCAATCATACTTGCACACACACATATTATACAAATTACTAGGCCTTTGACCCCTTTCAACTTCCGCTATCATTATTTTATACTAATTACACCTAATACATATTAATTTTTAATGTTGTCGTTTGTAAATTTAATGGCAAAATTTAATTAATTCATTTGCTGTAATTTATCATTGTTTTATAATATTATTATTTTCTGTATGTGTATACTTCAATAGCGTGGAATGAGTTTCGTTTTTTATTTATGTGAAACGATATCTAGTCCACTTATTGAAATGGAAAATTGTATTGTTGGTTTCAATGGTATTTTGTAAGCGTAACCAAATTATGGTTTAATGCATTGCGCATCGACAATTGTTAATCGATGATGAGTTTGTGATGATATTCGAGCAATGACCTTTATTATTTGGATCATTATTTCTGAATTACAAAAATTGTGCACGTGGAAGGAACTGTTACATTAATTTTAAGATAACAACGATCTTTTTGAACGATTGTTTATTTTTTTTAAACATTTTTTTTACATTTTTTGAAATTTTGTAAAAAAATTTAAAGTTATAAAATTAAAAAAATTGTATTGTAAATTTTCTGTTACTACTAGAGAATGTTGTCTTATTTTGCTGTTGTAGATGGGAGTTTACGTTCTACTTGAGTTAGTTTTAAAAATGCAGGTGAGACACAAGCAATTAATCGTTGCAAGACTTTTGTATTCCTATACACGTCTGAATATGTTTAAGAAGTGTCGGCTTCTAAGCTCTAAGTTGATGTTGGCTTGGGCGTAGTTTTGTTGGACTGGGATGGGATGGTAGTTTTGAGGTGGGTTCTGATTCCTCATGTACCACTACCTACATTTTTTTGCTTGCCACTTTATTTTCTGTAGGAAGGATGCGGTATTACAAAGATTTTTTTAGTAGTAGTAGCGGCAGTTGATTGAGGCTTTTTTTTAAGATCTCTTACTAATTGGTAATCTAACTATTTGCGTATTTACGAATCTTGTAACTTGCTTTAGCAGGAAGTCTTTGGTGTATTAGAACAGGAACTTTTTTCCGTGGAATTTCGGGATGGTGGTTAACAACTTTTTTGGGTTTATTTTATGTTAACTTAAGGTCTGTTTCAACATACGATTTGGACAGTTTGCAAACCGTTCAAACTATGCACACAAACAAATTACTGTGTATAACAGATTGCCTAAGGATGACAAATATTTGTTTGTGTGCACAGTTTGAACGGTTTGCAAACTGTACAAATCGTATGTTGGAACAGACCTTAGTGTTGCCTAAAAGTATAAAAAAAAATTGTTTCTGGGACTGGTTCTTTTCTTCAGGTTCAAGTAAGTTGTGGAAGGCAAGAATTTTGGAGTTTCTCACGTTGGGCACCGATTGTTGCAGGTTTACATCTGAAGATGTTTTAGATCTGTTTCCAAGTTGCTGTGAGAGTAGATGAGTGGCGTTGGACTGTAAACAGAAAAGTATTTATTGAAATTAGTGCAGAAAATGTATGTAAATTATAAAATTTACTTTAAAAACCTTAAAAAAGCACAGAAAAAGCAATTATAACCAAAAAACTATGTCTAGCATAAAATAATAGACCCAAGTGAAATCATAATAACACAACAAACTTTTCTACTTTTTATGCTGCGTTTATTGAATTATTCAAGTTTGTTGTGGGTTTCCTATTTAGACTCTCTTTGGATTTTGTTGTTGATGTGGAAATGTCTCAGCTTGGAATGAATTACTGAAAGAAGTCAGTAGCATTACACTCACTCCAAAGTGAGTCTCTTTGGCGCCGACAGTGATATCCAGGTATTGAGGGGTTTGGAGTATTTGAATCTAATTTTCTACCCGCCCAAGAATTTATCAAGAAATTGAAAGTTTTTTTACCTGCAACGTTAGAAGTCTCAACGTCTAAGTAGGAGAAGGTAATTTGTAAATTCTTGATAACCAACATTTGGTGGGTGTGTAGGGCATTCCTGTCTTTGATTACCATTGAGTAGTTTAAACTGTAGTCTCCCAACTGCACGCCCAAAAGTTTGTTATTAAAAAATTAGAAGTTTCTTTTTCTGCGAATGTTAGAAGTTTATGTTTAAGGAGGAGAAGTTCATATGAAATTTCTTGATGACTAACATTTGGTGGGTGGGTGGGACACTCTGGTCTATGATAATCATCAAGTAGTTTGAACTGGAGTAATCCACTTGTCCGGCTAAGAGAGAAATTGGAAGTTTTTCTTTTTCTGCAAACGTTGGAAGTCTCTCAATGTCCAAGGAGGAGATGGTAATGTGTAAATTATTGATAACCAACATTTGGTGGGTGGGTAGGGCATTCCTGTCTTTGATTACCATTGAGTAGTTCAAACTGTAGTCACCCAACTGCACGCCCAAGAGTTTGTTATCAAATAATTGGAAATTTCTTTTTCTGCGAATGTTAGAAGTTTATGTTTAAGGAAGAGAAGTTCATATGAAATTTCTTGATGACTAACATTTGGTGTGTGGGTGGGACACTCTGGTCTATAATAATCCTCAAGTAGTTTGAACTGGAGTAATCCACTTGTCCGGGTAAAAGAGAAATTGGAAGTTTCTCTTTTTCTGCAAACGTTGGAAGTCTTTCAATGTCCAAGGAGGAGATGGTAATGTGTAAATTATTGATAACCAACATTTGGTGGGTGGGTGTGGCATTCTTGTCTTTGATTACCATCGAGTAGTTTGAACTGTAGTCACCCAACTGCACGCCCAAAAGTTTGTTATCAAATTGGAAGTTTCTCTTTCTGCAAACGTTAGAACTTTATGTTTAAGGAAGAGAAGTTGATTTGAAATTTTTTGATAACTAACATTTGGTGGGTGGGTGAAGCACTATTGTCTATGATAACCATCAAGTAGTTTGACTGAAGTAACCCACCCGTTTGGCTAAAAGAGCAATTGAAAGTTTCTCTCTCTCTGCAAACGTCTAAGGAGGACCAGGTAGTATGTAAATTTTTGATAACAAACACTGACGTAACCCACCCGTCTGCTCTATTTGAGCCTGTGGGACTTTGCTATCTATTCAACAGAGGAAAGCTTTACAAAATCTAGTCATAATGGGTATACCCAAAAAATTAGCCAATTTAGTGAAGATGACGCTAGACAAAATTAAGTCGACGGTGATAATACAAGAAAGTCAATCTGAATATTTTGAGATAAACATATCGTCCTTACTATTTTATTTTGTACTACATTCTGCAATAGTAAAAGTCAACTGCAAAGGAGCGATAAACTCAAGCAAGTATGCGCTTACGCCGACGACATAGTAATTATAAGTAGGTCTGAAAATACACTTGCCGAGACGTTCCAAGAACTTAATCACGAGACCATAAAAGCAGGGCTTTGAATAAATGAAAACTAGATTAGATTTTTACTAGAAATGGTCAGAACCATCAGCAGCTGGCAGTTGAAAACTTTGAGTTTGCAGGTGTCCCCAATTTCACATACCTGGGGATGCAACTGAACAAAAAAAACAAAGATGAATAAGAGGTCGAGATAAGGATCATGAAAGGCACGCGGTGTTATTTCGGCAACAGATCCTTATTAAACTCAAAGATTTTGAGCAGAACGTGAAAGCTTAAAATCTAGAAGACCCTCATTAGACCTGTGGTCACTTACGCTAAATCAAAAAAAGGAAAACTTCTTAAGGATCTTTGAAAGAAAAATTTTTGGGCCAACGCAAAACGAAGATGGAAGCTGGCGCATAAAAGCAAACTACGCATTGGCATATTAATCAACGAAGCAGATATAGTTAGGTTTATTAAAGCCTAAAGAATTTGTTGGTTGGGACACTTTATCAGAATGGATGAGAGAAGAAGCGGCAAAGTAATAACAGAATGGAGACCAATGGAAGCGAGACCAAGAGGGAGGCATTGCAGATCATAGATTTCTGCAGTAGAAGAAGACTTCAAAAAGATGGGCATTAACAACTGGAGGAGAGTCGCCCTAAATCGGAAGAGCTGGAACAAAGTTGCTGATGAAGCCTAAATCCACTTAGGGTTGTAAAGCTCAAGGAAGAAGAGGAAACAGAAGAATTATGCTCTGTATAGTTGTAGCTATCAAGTTTTAGTTTTTACTAGTTGCAAGCATGTGGCTGACGATGCTGCCACTAAAAACCTTAGCTTTTCTCTCTTATCGTTTTAGTGCAGGCAGATTAGTATCGTGTGTTTGGTAGAGTTGTCTGCATCACAATACTTGCACTTTTTTGTCTTTTAGGATTTTAAATCTGTGGAAATAGTTTTCAAAGCACCCATGTCTCGTTACAAATTAGGTAATGTGGTAGCTTATCTTGCCGTGTCTCCTGCTTATCTATTCTGCTACTTTTGGTATTAACTTTTCTTTCTACTTCCCACAGCTTTATGGTTTTTTTGTCTTTTTGTTTACGATCTTTTTATATTTGCGGGTATTTAGCTTAACCACTTTTTTGTCTTTTGCTAGATCTGGATCCAATTATATTTGGCAAGATTCTTTATAGCGATGTTGCCGTTTTCTCGTTTTTTCCGGTGGCTTTATAATATAGTAGACATGTTTTTGTTCCTGCCTAGATGAACTCGTTAAGTATTTTACGGTTTGGCTATTAGCAAATTTCTTTTCTACTAGTTTCTGCTCCTCTTTAAGCGTCCTTTTCCCTTCTAAGATGACCATCTCTGTTTTTTGGAGAGAGATTTTTAAATGCTTATTTCTTAATTATCTTTTGATGCAGGAAGAGGTTTTTTTGACATCTGCAGTATTGTTCTTTATATTTTTTTTTTGGACCACTATGGCCCGGTCATCTGCGTAGCCGATTAAGTTGACCGTGTCGGTATTCCACAAAACTGAGCTTTGTGGGACACCAGGTGGTTTGGTACTTTACGCTAGTCTAGTTTCTTTACGTCAAATATTACAAAGACTGCATATTCTCCGTGTTCCTTTCCAACACATTTTTTTTTTTAAACTGCGTTAATGGCGTCAATGGTCGATCTGCTTTTTCTAAAATCTGAAGGTTGCTCAAAAAATTTTTGTAGTTTAGCTGTGTAAGTTGCTACGTTGTTTTTGTTGGTTTCTCTACCAAGATAAGAGTACTTTATTTCCAGTTTTCGGGAGTCTGGCATTTTTTCAAGATTTTGTCTATTGCTAGCCAAAGGATATCCGGACAGTTTTTTGCGAAGAGTTTTATCACTCCTGCATGTATGCCATCTGGACTATGTGTCTTCTTAGTCTTTATTTTTAGTCCAGCTTTTCGGATTTCTTTGACTGCATTTTGGTACTTTTTGCATAGTAACGTTGTACTTTTTTCAAGTCTTTTTTTGTTTTTGTGGGAAGAGATTTGTTCTTACCTCCAGTTGCCTTTGCTCTGTTAACTTAGTTGGTTGCCTTGCACCTATTTGTCATCAAGGCAATAGTCTTGGTAGCAATGTTTCTTGATCAACATCTAAGTTTTTGTTTGCCGGTTTGTCTTGTTTTTTTCTTTTTGTTTCAGGTTTCTATTTAGAATCAGCCAACTGACTGAAGCTTTGTTATGTGACGCCGGTAAACAGGGTTTTAGTTTTGTGACTGAAATAGCGTTTCAAAAAATTGCAATTTTTTGTGGGTTGTATTCAATTTCTACTGTGGCGAAAGGTTTGTTTATAGTTTTGAGTCCGGTGATCTGGATCTGCTTATCGAATAATTGTTTCTTCTTGTTTTACCACAGATAATTTTAAAACTTTGAGTTGCTCCAGAGTTGATATAAATTATCGATTGATCAGCTGCTTGAGGCTTTTAAAGACAATAACATCCAATGATTAATGTATTCGGGGGTTTACCAGCGTTGCCAGTGCAATGTTGCTTATCAAAAGGTTGGGTGTAGGTAAGCTTTTTGGTAGATGGTGGTTTGTTGTTGGAGGAAGTTTCATTTTTAAAGTTGGTGTTTGTTGCTCTGACGGTCAAGAGTGCCGGCAGCTTTGGATTAACTTATTTGGCATTGTTTTGTGCAAACGTATCATGGTTTTGGCTTTCGGTCAAAATGCTGCTTAGTTTTTTTGTATTGTATTCCGTAAGTTTTTAAAGAGAACCAATTGATGGGCTGTTGCTGATGCATTGTTTTGTTTTATTTATTGTGGGCTAGCAATTTTAAGTGAAGTGCTCCACCCACCCACTCAAGTTTTGGTAATCCAGAAATTAAATATTTCTCTTTTCTAGGAAAGTAGTTTGTTATTAAATTGAGGAAAGTGGTGGATAAATTGAACTTTTTGATAACCAACAGTTGGGTGGGTAGGCGGGGTTCTCAGTTTATTGGTATTGTGCGAATAGTTTTAATTGGAGTGCCTCACCAACCCACCCAAGTGTTAGTGATCCAGAAATTAGTTTTTTTTTGGAAATGTATATTTTTTTAAATTGGGGAAGAGAAACTTCTTAATAACAAACAGTTGGGTGGGTGGGCGGGGTACTTAGTTTATTAATTATGGGTTAGTAGTTTTAAGTAGAGTACCCCAGCCACCCACCCAAGTGTTGGTGATCCAAAAATTTAGAAATTTAACATTTTTCTTTTCTAGGAACGTAGTTTGTCATTAAATTAGGGAAAGAGTTGGATAAATCAAACTTTTTGATAACCAACAATTGGGTGGGTAGGCTGGGTACTCAGGAATGCTTCACCCACCCACCCAAGTGTTAGTGATAAAGAATTTTTTTTTCTTTCTGGGAATGTAATTTGTCATTAAATTGGGGGAAGAGGTTGATAAATCTAACATCTTGATAACAAAAAGTTGGGCGGGTGGGCGGGGTATTTAGTTTATTAATTGTGAGCCAGTCGTTTTAAGTGGAGTGCCCCACCCACCCACCCAAGTGTTGGTGATCCAGAAATTAAACATTTCTCTTCTCTAGGAACGTAATTTGTTATTAAATTGGGAAAAGAGGTGGTTAAATTGAACTTTTTAATAACAAACAGATGAGTGGGTAGACGGGATTTTCAGTTTATTGATTTTGTGCGAGTAGTTTCAAGTGGAGTGCACCAACCACCCGCTCAAGTGTTAGTGATCTAGAAGTTAGATTTTTTTTTCTTTGGGAAAGTAATTTGTCATTAAATTGGGGGAAAAGGTTGATAAATTTAACTTTTTGATAACAATGAAACCAGTAGTTTTAAGTGGAGTGCCCCACCCGCTCACTCAAGTGTTGGTGATCTAGAAATTATACATTTCTCTTCTCTAGGAATGTAGTTTGTCATTAAACTAGGAAAGAGATGGATAAATTAAGCTTTTTGATAACCAACAATTGGGTGGGTAGGCGGAGTTCTACGTTTATTGATTTTGTGCGAGTAGTTTTAATGTAAGTGCTCCATCCACCCACCCAAGTGTTAGTGATTCAGAAATTTTTTTTTTTTGGTCATTAAATTAGGGGAAGAACTTTTTTCTACTAAATTCAAAAAAGAATAATTTTTGAAATAATTTTGCTCCACTAAATCTGCATTCATTTTGTTTATTTATATACGCATAAAGGCCTCCTGTCTTTAAGACTAAATTGGATAAGAATATTATTAGTTTAAACCACAATTCAATTTGTAATGAAAAGATATAAAAATGTAAGGACTTTAGTATACAAAAAGATATCATGGAAATTATTATTAAAAATATTTGGTTAATTTAATGCGTTTCTTAAAGGTCTTCGTGCACTTAAGTTTGTGTAAAAATGTTGATTTGTGCACCAGAAATTTGCGAATATCCTTGCACGTGCACAGCGAATATACGAAATGTTAAGGTTACTGGAAAATGTAACATATTTATGCATAAAATATGCTCATCCGAGCTGATGAATACTTTAGTGCCTTCACGGTCTCCGTTACATTATAAAAATATTCTCATGATAAATTAATTACCCTATTCTAATTCCATTACGTTTTCATTTGTTTTTCCTCGGTACACACGCATACAATACATGTGGGAATGTGCATGGAACAAAAGTCGATCCGCGCTCGAATTAACAGGCACCCGTCCGTGCGAAGGCGAAGTTAAACATCGTCCTTTGTTCGGCCTAACTATCTTTTTATTGCAGTTAAAACCGTATTCAAATTTTTGGTCTTTATCTCTTCTTTCTTGAGGTTAGTTAGCCAACCGAGCGTGTCTACAAAGGCAGCGAGCGTGCAGACGTAAATTTGTAAAGGCAGAGGCGGTAACTGGAAACGAAAACAAAGAGAGGTCCGGCTGGAGGCCGTCAGCTAATGCGTGACGCACCTGCGATATTTCGCGATAATTACAATCGTGAGTTTTTAAAAGGTTTTGTATTTTTTGTGTGTTATGTGTGTGTGCATGTTTTGCCTGATAAATAGATCGCTGTGTGTTAGGAGGTCGCCCGGTGATTAACTAACGGCTGCTTAATTGGAGGCGGATACACTTTTTCTGCGACTTGAACAAGTGGTGAATTGGGTGTAGCAAGAACATTTGCTTCGTTAGGGAGGAGTTTGCAAAAAAATTGCTATGTATTAGAAAATTAGGGAACGTTTCTATTTTAGTTTCGGATGCACACATTTATTTTAGTAAAAAATCCACACCTGCTTTTAATATCATGATTAAGCATGAAAATTTTATTAAAATATTAGTGAATTCAACTCTAACTAATCATAACTAATTTATGAATTGCAGACTAGTATATTATTTTATGTAAATTGCCTCTCTACTCAATGTGAGACATATACATTAGTTCTTCCGGGCATGCATCCCTCATCAGTTTGTTACGCTCGGTCTCATTTGCCACACAAACTTACTCTTGAATATTATAACACTTTTCATTGTTGCCATTTGATCTTGTTGTACCCGCATTGCACTTATCCAGATTTTTTTTCTAATTTATTTATTAATTAACGTTGGTCTATTTCTGCTGACAAGGCTACTCACCAACGCTACAGGTTTAAATTACCACTTCTAAGAATTTTGCTACAAATTCAAGAATTTTTAACGAGCAAGCAACATCCAGGCAGTACAGGGTACCTACTAACTTTTTTTTAATCCGAAAGATGGCGTACTTATTACAACACAGAAAAACTGACCTTCCAGATAGGGGATTCAAAGCGTAGACCCCTGATGTAGCAGTCAATACGCATTACTTATTCGAATAAAAACCAAGACATACCTGCCAAAAGTTTTACATCACTTTCGCAGCACCAAGAAGTTGACTTTCCTATTTTTTTTATGTGGTTTAAGGAAAGCTCTACTAGTTTGTGTGTTGCGCTCACACTCACTAAAACCTTAGTTTCCACTTGACGTTTTGTACCCTATTCTGGTATAGCCAAAGCCTTCTTCAGAATAGGTGCGCCCAGGCGCGCTTTCTGTGCACCCTAAATCTTGAGCCACTGTTGTAGTTATGCTTGGGTCTTTGCTCGTATTCTATCATCTTCTTCTGTATCTTGTATGATCTCCTTGATGTATTTGCGTATGTTGTTTCATTTTTTCCTATCTACTAACATTATATCAATTATATTCTTTTTTGTGGTTTTGTGTCTAATTCTATTTCTATTTTTGATCTTTTTACGTTTTTACCAGATGGGTGCACTCGAATATTACATGTTCCGCTGTATCTTCCAAGCAGCAATACGAGCAGGTCGTTTATTTTAAATCTTGCTAGATAGGATTTGATGCAGCCATGTCTACTTAAAAACTGAGTTAGGTGATGGTCTACCAAGCCATGCTTTCTATTTATCCATTTTTTGATATCTGGTGTTAGAATTTGTGTCCACCTGGCTTTTCCCATGTCCTTTGTCCATTTAATCTGCCATTTTGCTGTTAGTTTTTACTGAATCTTGTTTTTCACCTTACTTTTCATGTGCTAGCTTCTTCTTCTGAGCTCCACCATGAGATCTATTGGCATTACCGCCGAGATTACCAGAATTGTTTTAGTAGAAACAGTCCTACATTCACTGGAATTTTTTAACGTTACTCTTCTTTGTTGTGTTATTAACATTTTTTTATATTTCTCATATTTGCTCTCTCCCATATCTGTGCGCCATATAGAATGACAGAGTGGGCCACTGAGCATAGCAGTTCATTTATGTTCGGCATGATCTTTTCTAGTGCATTTATCACTTTTTCAGTTTTCTTTGTAGTTTTTCTTACTTCTTCTTTTATTTCTGAGTTTTGATCAAACTAGATCTCCAGATATTTTATTGCTTCTTTAGTTTTAATTTCAATTTTACCAAATTCAATATTCAGTTCCTTGATTCTTCTTCCTCCGTATAGGATTACCGACTTTTGCTATCTTTAGCCTTTTTTCCTCTATCTTGTAGTTGATTCTTTCCAGCGCTGTGTTTGCAATAGCCACCAGATTTTCTTCCGATTTTGAGGTTACAATTATTGCCGTATCATCAGCAAAACGGACCATATGAACCTCCTCATTTAATTCGATTTCCAGAATGTTGTTGTAATATATGTTCCATAGCAGGGGACCCAGGGTGGAGACTTTTGGGACCCCGCAGGATTGCTGCCAAAGGCATTTTTTATATCTATCGTTATTAGCAGGCAAAATTTACTATTACTTGGTGCCCTGTTTGTAGCTTTATTCACTATTTCCATTACATTGCTCATTGCTCCAACATTAGATTTTTTTTTCATAAAGCCGTATTGGTTTTCTGAGATCTTCCTCTCTACCTCTTCCTTTAGTCTTTTGGATAAAAGATGTTTAAATACTTTTTCAAAACAATTTATTAAGCAAAGCTTCCTTGTAGCTGATTGGTTTTTGATTTTTGATTGGTTTCTCCAGAAGAACAAGTTTTGCCGCTTTCCATCCACTTGGGAATTGTCTCTCTTGCATTTTCTCATTCATTATTTCCTGGATAATCTCTGGTATTTCATCGATTATTTTCTTGACTACTATTGTTGGGATGTTATTTGGGCTCGGCTTTGTTTGGTTTGAGCTTCCCTACTGCATCTTTTAGTTTTTCTAGAGTGAATTTTTTTACTTCAGGTATATTCATTTTGTCCCACCTATTAATAGGGTGACTTGGAAATAGTGCTATCTGCTTTTGTCGTGCGTCCGTTAGTGTTACGCTAGGGTTTAATCTGAGCTTTTTGGTCACAATCCTGTAGCCTAAACCCCAAACATCTCTGTCTAAGTCATTGCATAAGTCTTTCCAAGCCTTTTTCTTTGCATCCAGTATAGCATATTTAAATTTGTTCTTTGTTTTCCGATATTTAATTCTTAATTCTTCCTTTAGTTCGGAGGTTGCAGATAGGTTCTTATTTCCTCTGCTGACTTCCCTCTTAGCTTTAATACATTGTTCTTTCATTGATCTCAGTGCAGCACTTTACCAGTAAACCTGATTGTTTTTTGCACCCCCTTTTTTCTTTTCAAAGAAGGCTTTCATTGTCTTGTCTATTGTGTCCATTATACTTTTCAGGTTTTTATGACTTTTTTATCTAGAAGAAGACAACGATACCACCATCATTACGGTAAGGATGTTACATACTAGCTTCCGAGAATAGACTAGTATTTTTGCTGGTGGTGCTTGAGGTTGCCGTATTAACTCCAGGCAATGCTGTTGCTTGGTTCTGTGTGGCCCTAGGCAATTCGTCTGATTGATTTGGTTGTATTTTGATGGTGTCAGTTGGGGGAAACCTAAAAGCGGTGGTTCCTTGAGCAAAATTAGATTTTTTCTTTGCGCTTGTTAGGCACCTCCGTACGCAGACTTTGCATTTTGGCTAATTTCCTGCCTGATGTAGCTACGTAAGATTGCGCAAACTGTTTTGTTTAGGGTAACAGGTGACGCTATTGTTGTGTTGTTGGAGCATTATTTCCTGTTAGCTCAACTTGAGTTTGTGTGATATTGTTTGCTTTTGATTCACAGCCCGTAACCTGTGTCTTGGGTTTTTTCTACGTTACAATGTTGAGAGTTTGTGTGCTTTGCTAGATGGCTTGCTACGAACAGGTACCATACAATGGTTGGTGTAAGACTGTAGATTTATATGTAGCTGGAGCGCGTGGATAATTTTTTTGGTTCTGTCGTTGAAGTAGATGTTCTGAATCGGTTTGGTTTCAGAGACATGGTAAAGGTTGCTACGCAGTTGCGGTCGTTGGATTGTATCGAATACATTTTCTTTAGATCAAATGAAAGGCTCCTGTTTATACTGGTCGAATGATGACTGGTTTAGCCGTTGGAATGTTGCTAGCATATGATTCACAAAGTCAACAACATTTAGTGCCACTGCCAGGTCTGAGGTTACAAGATTAGGCAAGATTATTACTGAGGTCATCTATTCACCGTGATGGGCCAAGATTATCTATTTTAGGACACCCTTTTTGTGAAGAGTATCTCTGACGACCTTTACCAAGATTTCGTAGTCTACAGCTACTATTACTACTAAGAAATATTTACTGGAAAAGATGGGCCAAAATTGCCTATTCCTGGATGCATAATTTGGGAGAATATTTTTGACAATTTTTGCCGAAACTTTATACCTTGGAAGGTAACTACTGTCTTTATTTCACAATGCAATTCCGTAGAAGGACAAGTGCTTTTGCAATTAAGAGCAAGCCCAAACTTTTTTTTTTGCAACATTACCAACTAAAAAAATATAGTCAACCACCACTTATGACGAGTTTAAATTATTACAAAACTGTAACGGTTTTGTTTTTGTTGGAGGCGGTGGTTTATGGTGGTTTTTTTGTCTGGTAGTATGTCTGAGAATGTGGGTTTGGTTTTTTCTAAACGTTTCTGGGAACTATTTGTACAGGAGGTTTTGGCATGTCCATCCGGTTACTTTCTGGACTAAAAAATTTAGGGCTTACTACGGCCGGTTGATGCAGCTTAATAGTGTGACTACTTTGATGTCTTAAAGCCACTCTTCAAGGAATAGGCCATCCTAGGTTAGATGACTTGGCTCATCACGGCTAGTAGATGCATCTCAGCAAGTTGATGTTTGGTTGTTGGAAGCAGAGATGATGTTGTAGCCTCAAATCTGTTTCTATTTTTATTCTACGGAAGGTCGTACGCCTGGTACGCATTAATGTTTTTCCCCGGGGTAAATAATCAAACATTTTAATCTTCCTGGGAATTTACATCCAAGTTGGGATTAGGGGTAGGTCAGCTCAGTCTTCCTCACTATAGTATTGTCCAAGAGTCACTTTTGGTATTGTTATTTTTATTTTTTGGTCGTAATTTGAAAAAGAGTTCTTGCGGTTTATTAATTACTGGTCGAGGTTTTGGGTGCTGTGTCGTTGAGGTGATGTTTGCGAGTAGTCAGTTTTGCTTTGGTTGTTGCTGACAACTTTTTTTGTGTTTACGTGGTTTACTTGAGACGTGGGCACTTAAGCCTGCGGTGTTCTGTCCCATGGGTTTTACTTTACAGGATTCAAGAAGATCTGTGTCTCTTAGCAAATGATCCATGTTGTTTGCTGGTGGTAGTTGACTCAGCTTTGTTTTGATTCCGGATGCTCTTCTAGGTTGATTGAGTCAAGCGTGTTAAACTCGGCACTTGATAATCCGGCATCAGAAGAGGGGGGCATGTTCACTGTATAAGAAACTACGTTTAGTGTTACTTTGGTATAGCTGGTAATGGTATAGTTTGGCATAATATTTTATATTGTCTTTGTTGTTCAAGTCTGTATCCCACCAACAGAGTGAAATGTTGGTTTGGTTGTTCGGTTTGGTTTGCCAGTCACTTTTATTGAAAGATAAGCTATCTAGCTCAGGATCTTTTATGTGTTGTTTGGGTTTCCTGGGCTTGAGAGGTTGCCAGGTGTGATATTCCTGCAGGGTTTCTTATTTAACTTCAAAGTTTTGACTGAAATCGTCCAACAGCTTTGGTTGGGGTTCTTAAGTGTTGAGAAAACAATTGCTAAAAGTTTTTTTTTTTACCTGATTGGCAGCACTGGGTATACGTATATAGTTTTTGTTTTCTGCAAGAGTGCTTGCTTACATTTTGTAAAAAACTTATATTGGTTTTTTCTTTGTCGGTCAAGGTTTGTTAATACAGGATAATATGAACGTCTATGTTCCGCGTGCTGTGTTGTTTAGGTGATGTTCCTGATTACTTGGTTTTGCTTTGTTTGTCGCTAACGACGTTTTTTGGGTTGGTTTAAGTGGTTTACTTCAGACGTGGGCACCTGAACCTGGGGTACTACTTTACAGAATTCCAGGTCTGCGTTCCTTAGCAAAGGAACTTTTTTAGTCACTGCTGGAACTGGCCGAAGCGTGATAAAATTGGCACCCAACTACTGGTTATCCAAAAATGTGTATCATCATTGCCTCTTATGACATAGAAGTTTCCAACGCTGGCAGAGAAGAGAAATTAAAATTTCTGGATCACCAACACTTGGGCGGGTAGGCGGGCATTTATGGAGTGGGGTGTGCCACCTAACCTAACCTAATCTAACCTACCCAAGTGTTAGTCATTCAGAAATATGTTGCTTCCTCTGACAATAAAAGCTTCCATTGCTTGTAGAGAAGAAAAAATGTTATTTCTTCTGGATCACCAACACTTGGGCGGGTGGGCGGGCATTCTAGTGCAAACTACCGACTGGTAGCCATGTTATGGAATGGCCCAAACAACCTACCCAACTGTTGGTTATCCAAAAGTTTGTATCATTATTGAATCTTCTGACTTAGAAGTTTCCAACGTTGGCAGAGAAAAGACACTTCAATTTTTGGATTACCACTTGGGCCGGTGGGCGGGCACTCTAGTGCAAACTACTGATTGGTAACCATGTTATGGAGTAGCTCACCCACCCACCCAATTGTTGGTTATCGAAATATGTGTATCACCATTGCCTCTTCTGACATAGAAGCTTCCAACGCTGGCAAAAATGAAAACTAGAATTTTAATTTCTAGACCACTCCAGTGCAAATTACTGATTAGTAACTATGTTATGGACTAACCCACCTACCCACCCAACTGTTCGTTATCCAAAAAAAATTATCACTATCACCTCTTCTGACATAGAAGCTTACAACGCTTGCAGATATGAGAAATTCTTATTTCTAGATCAGCATCATTTAAGCGGGTTTGTGGTCACTTTAGTGCAAAATACTGACTAGTAACCATGTTGTTAAGTAATCCATCTACCCACCCACTTATTGATTATCCAAAAAAGCTTTATCGGCATTGCCTCTTCTGGCATGGATGCTTTCAAAGCTGACAAAGAAGAGTAACTCCAAGTTCTGGATCAGCAATACTTGGGCGGGTGGGTGAGCACTCGAATGCAAATTACTAACTGGTAGTTATGTTATGGAGTGGCCCACACACTAACCCAAGTTTTGGTCATCCAGAAATTTATATCTCTTTTGCCTTTTCCGACTTGGGTAAGACTCCAGTTTCTGGATTACCAACACTTGGACTCATGACTAGTAACAATGTTAAGGAGTGCCCCATCCTCCTACCCAACTGTTGGTTACCCAAAAATGTGTATCACCATTGTGTTTTTTTTTATAGAAGCTTCCAACGCTGGCAGAGAAGAGAAATTCTTATTTCTGGATCACCAACACTTGGGGGGGTGGGTGGAAACTTTAGACTACTGACTGGTAACCATGTTACGGAGTAGTTCAACTAGCAAACAAAGTTTTACAAAATTAGGTTGAGACTTCTGGGAACGTCCCTTAAGTGGTGGAGGTTTAGAAGTCATTCCGGTGGTGTTAAACCAAATAATCAAATTTTTGAGATTGAAATTGTTTTGATCCTATGGGGAATCTTTCTTAGGTGGTAAGGGTTTTTTGGTGTTTTTACTCCAAGCCACACGTCACGGTTTAGTTTTTATTAGAGACGGTGGTTGGCGTCGGTTTTTTGGCTTCTAATATGTTTAAAAATGTGTGTTAGTATAATGTGGGGTTTATGCACGTTCAGACTTTGTACTCCTGGAAAATGATACAGGGAATGGAACAACTGCCTGTATAATGAATTAGTCCAATAAATGGGGACGTTGTCCTTCAGTGCATCACGAGGTTTTAGCGGTTGTTGTTGTAGATATCTAGTTAGAATTCTTTAAAAACAAACCGTTCTAATGCCAAAATAATAAAGCAATCTATCTGCCTGGCTGAAAGTCATAAGAGGAGACGCAATCGTTAAAATTAAAACCACTTCTTAATCTTGTAGAAGAAGATGTAAGTCTAGGATACTTATGGTTAAAAATTGACAAGAACATTTACTTTGGTCGACGATAACGGATTACTAGAAGACAGCCTTATCTAAAACTGTAAACTTACAACATAAGAACTCATATTTGGCTAAAGTTTGGAGAATCACTCGCAACATAGGGTTTTATATTGTTCAGAAAAAACAATAAACTTCAACTAGTCAAAGATGTATAAAATAATATACTTAATAAACTGTAGGTAACATTTCCAAAATCTTTACAATAATTATAATTTATTATTAAGCCAATATATCGAATTATAGATGAGGCAACTGCCTAATATAATTTTCAGCTCGTCTACCAATCAACCCGGACACATATTCACTTATTCATTCAGCATTACCGTGTCTGGCGGTTGCACACAAACACTCAATAAATAATTGCAGCGATGGTGTGACTCGAATTTATTAATACAAATCATTACATATTGCCACAATGACGCAGAATCCGCGAGTGTATATTGCAATAATGAGAAAATAATTATATATTATTAAAAAATTCATACATAGATCGTCGATCAGGGTGACCTCTCGCTCGCTGATATACATGTACTATCCTATAATTTGTATTAAACAACAAATTTTAATTAGCAGGATCTTTTATGTCATGTTTAGAAATTACTGGAGATTCAATAGAAAATTGTTATTATAATAATTAAGATGTTTTTATATTTTTATCAACTAAAAAAATATGATTGCTCTGCTAATCATAAGCAAGGATAACTAGTGGCAGTTTATCAAATTAAAATACATAAATAGAATTTTTTTTATAAGTAATAAGAAAAAATGTAAAGCTAAAAATAAATCTGCTTGCCACACAATATCGCTACTAGTTCTAAAGTTATTTTTTTTTTTTTTTTGAGATGTATATTCTACTTCTATTATAAACACCTCAAAATTTGATAACAGTTTTGGAACCAAACAGAAGTAATGGTTTCTATCAGTTAACATGTTCCAAATTGGATGAGTCAAAGTCAAAAATTGTCTTTTTTCCTAAACATATTTTGATTCAGATCAAATTTGTTGATAAACATTTTTGAAGAAATTTTGTTTGAAGCTTGTTAAGATTGATAAAAAAGAAACAAATATGTCCATAACTGCACAACAAATAAAACTATTTATAATAATATCATAAATTGATTTTTTTCTATAAGAATTTTAATTAATTCCTTTTTCATTCGTCTGCAGTTACATTTTAATTATCTCCAACCATTTTTAATGCACGACTCCCTCATTCTCGTCTCCACCACTTTAGTCTCAGTAGACACATTGCTCGCGGGGATGGAAAAATACTCTTATCATCTCTTCCGGTCGGCGCTTTTAAAACATTTCATTTTTTTCTAAATGACGTCGCCGCCCCTGATGGAGCCTTTCAATTATCTCAGGAAGGAAGTGTACCACTGCTGCTGTTTGCTTTGTGCGCCGCAACAGGATCTCAGATACACGCCTCACATATATATTTTTTTATTAAATAATATCGCGGTTTCATTGCGTAACATAATTGATAAAAATAATAATGTCGGGTTTCATTATCTGCTCAGTGTTTTTGTTATCAACATTTTATAAATATTAGTTGGTAATTGTATGACGGTAAACAGAATTTATATTTTAGAAAGAAATACATCAAACTTTCTTCAATTGCATTTTCTTCTTTTTTATTATTTTTTATTATTTTATTCTTATTTTTAAACACAATTTAATCATAGCAAATTAAACTCAAACAACACAAATTATCGGCTTTAAAAAATCATTTTAAACTAGTGCGACCAATTGTATTTGTTCCGTACGTCATATTAGTCGTCGGCATAAGCAGTGCTCTGAAACAATTTCGATTGGAATTATTCGCGGGTCGCTTTTAATTTGTCATGGAAATAATTTATTATGCTTTGTGGTATGTGTACGTTCTTCATTTTTGTTTTGTAATATAAATATTGTTTTATTTTATACTTAGCGTGAGCTTCTTCCGTGACCAATTCTGATTCTCGTTATGATATAAAAAGGAAATGTAATAAGTGGCGAGAACAACACAAATTTGATGTCACTTAATAAAATAATCGTAAACATAATATATTTTTTTTAAGACACGAATAAAAATTGTTCTAAGTAGTTGGGCTTCATACGTTTAGCATATCTCGAGCCAGACCTATTACTAATTTCTTTGCTTTTTGTTTGGCTACAGTTATGTGGGGTTCACATTCCAGTTTTTTTCTATACTTATTTCTAGGTATTTAATGCTATCTTGGGATGTGATTGTAGTATTCCCTAGCTTGAACTCGATTCTGATGTCCTTCCTTCCTTCTGCTCACTAGGACTACGGTTTCTGTTTTATGTATTGCCAGCCTTCATTCTTATCTAGTTCTGCTATGAGTTTCTTGTTGAGGATGTGCTCATACAGCTTTCGTAGAGTGTTCAGTGGGCAAATGGATTGGTATTTTTTGCCTTCGTCCTTTTTGCTAAGTTTTTTGATTAATATTAGTTTAGCTTTTTATCAGTCCGTGGGAAAGATGCACTTGATAAGTTTGTCGAAAACTTTCACACAGAATTGCGGTCTTTGTGTTGCTATCGCTCTGATCACCTCCTTTTCTTTTATAGACTATTATTTTCAAAGTAGAGATTTTGTCTCATAGCATCTGACACAAGATGTAAAGCCGATTTAGAGGATTTTTTTAGTGTTGGTTTGGATGTGGTGCCATTTTCAAAATTGATCTTTTGCACAGTCTTTCTAGTGTTATACGAGGTTTGAAAAAAGCTTAATAACTCTTATAGGGCGATGCCAATGTGTAGGGAGAGCGTGGTGCAGTAGTCTACGCATCCGACTGCTGCATCAAAGATTGTGGGTTTAAATCTTGAAACTATTTCAAAGGTTTATACGTTTTTCCACTTCCCAACTCTTGTCAGCGTGGGGTTTTATGACTAAGATCCTTCTCTGGTCCGGAGTAGATTAATATCTCTCCAGTGGTCCAATGTAAGCTGCCAGAATTACGGGTAGATAAGGGGCTAAATGCGTCAGTAATGGTATACAAAGAGGCTGATGATTGTGATGATGTAAACGTAGCGAAAATCAATACATGCTCCATAGGTTTGCCAGGTGAATGCATCAGTTTAGCAAAAAAAATTGATTGCTTTGGCTATACGCGCCTTGGTGGTGAGCAGTAGCCTAGACATCTTCTGATGAGGCTAGGGTCGCAGTATCAGATCATGGCTTTTGAGAAATATTTCAGTTGCTTTTAATAGGTTAGCTGTGTATGTGTAAATCCGTACGCTTTAAACAAGGAAGTTGGTGTTTATGTGAAAGATTTTTTTTTTAATCTTAGCGGCAGTAAAAGTGTTTCTAACATTTTTACAAAAAATCTTTAAGTTTTTCTCTGTTGTTGACTTTTTTTTGACGTTTTAATAAGACATCCAGTCTGATTGCGTTTTAAATGTTTGGTTCAGTTTAAAGATTTTTTTGAGTTTGCGTTTTTTGGCTTGTAGTGATTTTTACAGCTGTGACATTGCTGGTGGAGAGTTGTGGCATAAGAAAGGTTTTTACATGCTTATATGTCTGTACATACACGTCTTTAGCTTATTATTTGTAGAGTTTGTAAATACGTTCCCGTTGAGTTTGCTCAATTTTTTGGATCGTGCTGTTGTATCCTGCATCACTTCTAGTTGGCGACAATAATGGTGTAGTGGAGTGGTGTATTTCCTTCCAGGTGACTTTTTTGTGGTAGAACATTTGCCGCCTTCACCTTCATTGCTTCTTCCTGTTGTTTTACTTCTCGTGCGACTTTAATAGTGGGTTTGAGGAACATGTAGCTCTATCACCCTTTACATTTAGTTTTTTTACGACTTTTTTCATTATTCCTAAAATAAGGAGTTGGATTTTCAATTTTTTTCTCTTGACGGTGTGGAAGACGTTTCAACCTTTAACGTTAAATTCCCAACGGCATCCAGTTGTTCCGGAAGCTATAGGATGGCTTTTGTCTACTTATGGAGACTATTCATCTTCATGACGCTCAATTTGGGTTTTGACTACGGTGGTTGTAGGACTGAAATGGCTTCTATTTTCTGTATTTTCGGAATGTTGAAAACTGTTTTATTGTAAATTTTGGACTTAATCACTCTTTTTTTATGCCAGGTTCAATTTTTACCACCAGAGGAAGCTTAAAGGTTTGCATACACGGAATATTTGCCATCCAACAGCTTTACAACTACCTCCTCTCTTATTGTTGCTATATTTGTTGACAGGATACTGTAGAGAAAATACGTTCTACCTTACCACTTTTCTTTAAATAAAAATATTTATTAGGAGAGTTTGAAATTTTTATAGCTTTTAACACTATGTTCTTCTGGACGGTAAACGGCGAACATTTCTAGACTAGCAATTGCGCGTTGATGGCCTCGTAAATTGACTTCTTTGTTTTCTATTTTTTTACTAGTTTGACGGGAGAATCTAAACTTTACAAAGTTGTTTATTGACTTTGAACGACCCAAGAAAGTTATGATAGTCACAAGATATTTTTAGAAAGATTAAAATGGATTTTTTAATGATGCTTTGTAGATAGTCTTACAAATTCAACAACATTAACTACGTATGAGAAGTCTTTAAATAGACTACGAAACTTTTTTTGCGTAGTATTTTATTTTGCAAACTTTTTACTTAGATTTTACACTCGCCAGATAATTTAAAAAAAAAAGCGCTGGAAAACTAAAAAAAAGATGGAAACGATATCCAAAATACTGCAGGGAATAATTGGATTCTTACAGCTCAAGACAGAGACAGATGGAAAAAATTGGAAGAGGCGTTTAGGATTGGCCATATACAGGCTGAAGAAGAAGATTAACTGCAGTTTTGTTTTAAGTTTGTGTTTGGAAATGTTGAAAGTCATAAAGAAGAATTATTTGGTAACAAGTTTGGTACATTTTTTTTTTTTTATTATTTTTTTTTGCGGATTTTCACGCATCATCTGCGGTGCGGCACGCATGCTGTCCCCCCCTTTCTCCCTATAGCCCCTACCTTTGTCTGCCTCTTTTGTCATTTTGCCTTTTTTTGTCTGCACTGGCCTCTACCTCTGCATTCTCTTCTTTCTCCCATCCTTGTGTTATTTACTCTAATTATATAATTTGTTCTCAGATGTGCTCTTAGCTTACTAAGGTTTTTGTTCACTTCTTTTTATCGTATCCCTTCTCCTCCATGAATAATTTATGCAGTTCCATCAGTTGTATTCCTTTGGCAGTCCTAGATTTGTAAGTTTTACCTCCAGTGATATCCTTGTATCTCTATCAGGAATTACTTCTTCATGTCCACTCGTTGCCAGGTATATTCTGACTATCTGAAAGGTTGCGTTCTCAGTCATCCTCGAGATAGCATATCTACCATTTGGTATTTGCCTTGTTATTTCTGTTATTCTGCTTTTCTTCAATATTTCTTTTCTCCTTCTCCTTATCTCTGCAATTTTGTTTAGTATCATAGTCTCTGTAAATGTTCTTTTTTTTTTCTTCTTTTTCTTGGTATGCACAATGTCCTTTCTTATTTTTTTCTTTTTGATCTTTTTCTCTGTTTTCTTGTTTCCATTTTGCTTCTCTCATCTCTTTCCTTTCTCTTCTATGGCTTTTAGGTTTTGTGTTAGTTTTTCTATATTCTTCTATTGTCAAACTCTTCAATTTTTTTTAAATTTTTTAGCGCCCTCCATTTATTTTCATCTTTTAAGCATTTGTTAATGATTGTTGTTTTATCCACTTTGCTTTCTAGTATATATTCTAGTTTTTTTCTATCTTCCTCCCACGCCTCGCATTCTACTAGAGTGTGTTCTGCGTTATCGTGTGTTTCTTCCTGACAAAATGTACACCTTTCTTCTTCATTTATTTTTTTAATTTTTTGCAAGATTTTTCCAAATGCTCCGTGCCCGGTCAGTACTTGTTTTGTATAATAGCACGTCTCGGGTTTCTTCTCTACCCATTCTTTTATGTCTGGGATTAATTCTTTTGTCCATTTCCCCTTTTCTCCTGTATCCCACTTTCTCTGCCATCTTTCCATAGTCTTCTCTCTTGCTCTTATCTTTACTTCTTTTTTACTCGTTCCTTCTTTTACTTGTTTTTATTTTCTATTCTTTCCTGGAAAAGTTAGAAGAGGCTAGCATAACACAGTATTAATGAAAAAGAAACGTAGTTTTATATGTGGTCTTCAATTCCTTTATCTGTTTGCTTTTGGCGTTTTTTTAATTTTCTTCAGTAGGTTTTGTGTAATAGTACAGAAATGACAAATCTGAAAAAGTGTTTTTTCAGTTTTTGAAGAAAGGCGTTTTTGCTGTCTGTAAGCTAACTACTTGCGCCAATTCTGGCAATTAAAACACTGATTTGTGTATTCCACTGGTCGTCAGGTGGAGTCAAATGCTTTTCGACCATATGGATGCCTGCCGGTTTAAGGAAGCATTAAGGTTTAAATTTATTTCCCCACCTATCATCATAAAATACCATTCTTTTACTGAGTATTGAAGCGCTAAACAGGTACACGTAAATCTAATGATTGTCTCTAACCAAGCACTTTTAATTGTGCTTTTTGGTTGCATTTGGTTTATGTTTGAAGCTGAGAGTTAGCGGTTGTTTATGATTATCAGCAGATTTTTACAGTTTGTTTTGTGTATAGAAGTGTTTCAGGTACTACTGGCGACTACCGGAAGTTTTTGGTTTGCTTCACTTTTGAAGCTCGAAAGTCTTTAGTTTGAAACAAATTTAAATGTGTCAAATGTCATTACAACATCGTATTCTATAATTTGTGATAAGGTAATCTTTTTACCAAAATGACGTAATAGTAGCAGCAAAATTGGTTTTCAAAAAATTAATCGATCTAAATAAATTTCTACGTATCTAACCTAAACCACATTTAACCTATCGAGACACGTTTATCCGTTGATAATAAACGTGGTTGTGGTGAGGAAGCTTTTGCTTTCTCCGAAATCTGTCTGGATTTTTTGATATTTTGCAATACGCTATTTTTATGAATTAATTGGTTTACAAAATCTTTAAATGGTTTACTATTTGACGTTTGCACTCACATCTTTTGCCGATTCTATTTTACTTTTCTAATAGATCAATCATTATGATTATTATCTGTTTATTATAATCAAGCCAATTCATGTCTCTATCATGTTTTAAGCCAATTTCTCGTTTAGTTTATACCAAAAATTGACATTAGAAGAGATCTTTAATTGGTTTGAATTATCCAGATCTGCTACGACCTTATTTAAATAAATATATATTTTATCTTTCAATGGTTATTTTCAATCCAGATTATTTCTTAAATTGCAATATTTTTTACCGTGAGACACATACACTAGTGTTACAAGGTATGCACCCATCATTAGTGTGCCTAGCATCTCACTGGTCAAAGAAACAATTTACATAAAATCACAATAACTATTATACAGTTTATGTATTAAAATGTGTTAGAGGTGGTAACGCAATTATCAAAACAAATCAAAATATTGAACACCAAAACTGCATAGGACTTACGAAGATCTGAAGACGGCACTGTATGCATCAAAGGTAAATATAGATTTAACATATTCTTTCACTTAAATGTAGACACATTTTTATCGCCAACCTTTCATCGATATAAATGACGTATAGCTATTCTTAAACCCCATCAATTCATCAAACTTTTCATGGCATAAATAAATAATATGACACTCTGGATCAGCATAGAAATCTAGGCAAATCCATTATAAACATTTTATAAGAAAATATTGCCCTCTTCTTAAGTAAAAAATATATCTTTATATACAAGAAAATTGGAAACACGTGCTACAAGGAAGTAAATTTACGTTTGTAACACAAGTTAATAATATAAAAAATTAATTTTAATTAAAATTGATTTCTAAAAATAAACTCACGATCATTTTCTTTCCAAAAAGACCTTTGAAAAATAGCGTTTTAAACTATTTATTCAAAACTAAAATTATTTTTATTAAAATTTAAATTCCGCTTTTGTACAAAATAAATTAAAAAAATTATGTTTTGCCTTTCCTCCCAGTGTGAGACACATGCAATAGTGTTTCAGGGTATGCACCTTTCATCAATGTGTCTAGCATTAACTGGCCAGAGAGACAATTTATATAAAATAACAATAACTATTATACACTTTATGTATAAAATTTCTGAAGTAAAGAAGACGACGGTTGTGTATAATTAATAATTATAAACAAATTGTTATTGCTTTATTAATAAATTTACACATCAGATTGAGCCATTAATTCAACCTCTTCATGTTAACAAGAAATGATTATTTTTTCTCACTGGATCATAACATAGCCTCGATTAATTAAATGCGCAATAGTAATGTTCTCAATTGTACAAGTGGGAGGCGTAATGTATGTTAATAAATATAGTTAACCTAGTACCAATAGATATAATTAACATAATGATACATTACTTTAAAAACACCTATGCCACTTAACCTGCCTTAATAATTACCAGAAGTGTAATCACTTTGTTACTGTTAGTCGAAATTCACCGTTCGTGTCGGGCTTTTTTATGCCTTGGTTAATTATTTGCCCGTCAGACTGAACAGCCGGAATTATCGAGTTACTTCTTGCATCCTCTTGAAAAAATGTATAAGTTTGTAAACAAAGGAAGGTGTGTGCATTAATGCGGTAATTAATTTTACTTTTTTGGTTTAATTTTTTTTTTTTTGTTTAATTTAATTATTGATGCATTTATGGTGGGCGTTCCGTATTAGGTGGTCTTGGAGTTTGTTATTTGCTCATAATTGGCATAAATGCTAATGTTTCCAGGTTCTGCGTTTTTTCGACTTTGTTTTTAATTTAGTTTAGTTTAGGGAAATATTAGTTTTTCTTACGACTATATTTAATTTAAGTAAAAAACAATAAAAAGTGTATTTTTAAACTCAAATCTAACTTTTAGTTTGGTTACGCTGGTTTCTTTTCTCTTCTTCTCAGAGCCAAACAGATAGTCAAAGGACAACAAAAAACTTTTGAAAGCATTTGTGTATTTGCACTTTTTTTCCTCATATAGGCATCCCAACATACACGTCTTCTCTGTGGCTCGGTGTGTCCGACACCTCGATTCATTTGGCATCATATTATGAAACAAATTCTGACGATCTCATAGTCAACATATTTGTATTATTTTGATTAATGCATGTTTCTAAATTTTTTAATTAGATTTTATCATAGTTTTAAGAAATATATCAACAATATGACACTTGAATGGGACATATTCAAATTGAATGTTACGACTAAGTGGCATGTAACAACAAAAATTGCATGAGCAACTTTGATAAATCACACGAGGAAGTGAAAAATTTGTCGGCACCGCACGCCAGCCGCATTTCCAAACAACATCAAAATAATAGCTCGGCATAGTCATAATAATAATAAAAAAAAACGATATACCATTTATCCACATCACGACCGACCAACCGACCGGTCTAGGTTTCGTGTCGGATATCGCGGGATCGTTGCGACTGCACGTTTGTTCGCTTTTGCCTTGTATTGATCGGGTGAGATTAGTGCGGGGTCCCCGGCCCTTGATTAATTTAGAATGTAAGATGCATGGTCACGGCTCCGATTTCCCCTTGAAAAGTTCATTTGCTTTAAAGGGAATTAAGCAAAACCGCACACAATGGGGTCCGACCGTCTATCGATCTCGTCTGCCCCGATTTGCATTTTACGCGTTACGTAAAAGAAAACAATGTAGTTTTTTTTGTATAACCACAACAATTGTCAGGAATTGATAATTATTTTAATTATACTGATTGCGTTGAAATTAAGTGGACTTATTATAAACACATAATAATAAAAAATGTTAACAATGATAAATTAATTTTCATAACAGGTCTGATATGGGTATTAAGTTACGACAAGTTTTCACAATCAACCAACAACGGCGTTGACATGCAAATTAATAATGCATTTTTAATTTGTTTAATCTTATTATTTTAAATTTAATATTATAAAAATGATAAATTAAAATTTATATAATGACACAGTTTACAATCAAATTAAACATTTAAAACAAATGAAGTCAACGAAGCTTTGGCTAATTTTACCGAAAAAGTTTTTTTGTTTTTATTATAACTACAAACATTTTAAGTAATTCATAATTTTATCAAAACCAATTTGCAACTAAAGTTTTGATTTTCTTACTACGCTTTTCAAATTTTTAGAAACTTTATTATCTAAAGACATTTTATTGGTTTTAAATTTATAAATGATGTAAATGATAAAACGCTTTTCCTCAACTTAAAACCAATGCCACGTTCTGCTTGCAGATAAAAAGGAAAATCCGTTTTTTTTTTTCTGTAAGTCATTGCAATATCATTACTGTTGGTTTGACTCTAAACAATATCAATATTCAGAGAACATCAGGTTTTGCCACCTTCTTACCGCAAAAATGATTTACTATTCCTCACATCAAGTGTACAACCAAACAGTTTATGCACGCATTTATGGTAAGCAAAGAAGTGATTCTGATTTGAAAACAACTTGTAACTTGTGAAAAATTGTAAAAACATGAACCACATAAGGCAGGACAAAGAAACTTTGATAGATTTGCTGAGCAAGTTCTACTGTTTTGTACATAATTAGATATTTTTGTTCATTAATACCTTTACAGAAAAGAGAATACTTGTAGACTATCATTGACTTATTGCTTAATCATTATTTTTGGTTTGACTTTAGAAGTTTAATGAGTACTAACATTTAGATAACATTTGAGTTTGCCAAGTTATTATTGCAAAAATGATGTAATATTCTTTGCGACAACTTTATGACCAACCATTATATAAACGCGTTTATGGTGAGCAAAGAATTTGAAGGCAAATTAATAAAAACTCTTCGGTAATGAAACACACAATTTTATTCTTAAGAAGACTATTACACATTACCTAAACTATGGTAATGCAGATAAGCAAAAAAAACTGCAAAAGCCTACAGGACGCAATGTAGTGTCTTATTTAGCTAGCACAGTTTCTTTTTCTTTTTCTTGATCAGCCGTTTTCTACCCATTTTTGGGTATAGGCCTCTCTCATATTCTTCTACACTTCTCTGTTCTGTGCTTTGTTGTACCAGTTTAAACCTTCTGCCCTTTTTAGGTCAACACCCCATCTCTGCTGTGGTCTTCCTGTGCTTAGCCTTTCTTTCCACGGCCTCCATCGGATCACTTTTTCACACCACTTGTCTTTGGCCCTGATGGCGTGGCCAGCCCAGCTTCATTTTTGTGAGCTGATTTTCTTAGCAATATCGTCTACGTTGGTCTTTCCTCTGATTCACTGGTTGGTCTTGAGGTTCTTTAATGGGATTCCAAGTATTCTTCTTTCTACTGCACTTTGATGTACTTTCATTTTGTTAATTATATTTTGTGGTATATATCTATTTTGTTGTATTTTGTGAATGTTCATGCTGAGTGCGAATTTTAGTTTCCCATAAGCTGCCCAGCCAAGGCGGATTCTACGGTTTATTTTCAGTTCTTGGTTTGCTTTGCCCGTTGTTAATTCCTGTCACAGATATATGTATGACTCGACTTTCATTATTCTTTGTTGCTCTCTTAGTTCTATGTATGTTTTCCTTGTATCTGAGTTGGTCATATATTTTGTTTTAGAGAAATTTATTTGTAGTCCCACTTTTCCTGTTGCTGTACATAAATCGTTCAGCATATCAGTTAGATCTTCTTCCTTATGGGCAACAATTGCTATGTCGTCTGCTAATCTAAGGTTATTTAGCATTCCCCTTGCTACATTTATTTCTTTCTGTTCTCATTCCAGTACCAGGGTAAATAGTTTTGGTGATAGCACATCTCTTTGTCTTACACCTTTTTTTACACTAATTTTTTGTGTCGTTGTGGAGTCTAATCTGTAGCGTTGCTTTGTCGTATATGCTTTCTATAAATTCTGTATACCTGTGGTCTATGCGTGCATTTCGTAGTGATTTTATTATTGCCCACTTTTCGATGGTGTCGAACGCTTTCTTAAAGTCTATAAAGGTTGCCCAAATTGGTATATTGTACTCCGTTGCCTTTTCAATTATAATTTGCACTGTTTGTATATGTTCTATGGTGCTAAACCCTCTTTTAAATCCTGCCTGATCCTTAGCTTGATATAGTTTAAGTTTTTTCTCTAGATGGTTTGTTAGAATTTTCTTGAGAAGATTTTACAGATTTGAGAAAGCAGGCTTATAGATAGGAGAGAGCGTGGCGCAGTGGTCTAGGCATCCGGCCGCTGTACCGAAGATTGTGGGTTCGATTCCCTTATACAGTGATATACTTTTCACTTTCTATACGCTCTCCCACTCCCTAAGCCGCCTTGCCAGCCTGGGGTTTTACGGCTAAAAACCTTCTCTGATGAAGTGATGAAATCTCTCCAGTGGTTCGGAATCCACTTAAAACTGTAGGTCCCTTGTAATATAAGTTGCCAGCATTACAAGCGTATGAACGGCTGACAAAGAAGAAGACTTATAGGAAGGTAGTTTTATAGATTTTTCGAGTCTCTTTTTTTTGTATATTAGGACTACGATGGCATTTTCCTATCCCTTTGGGATCTTTCCGTTTGTAAGGCATTTATTGAATAGTTCCTTTAGTTTTTTTATTACGGTTTCTTCTCCTGTTATTATCATTTCAATTGTGATCTTGTTTTCTCCCGCAGCTTTGTCATTCTTTATCTGTTTTAGGGCTTTTTTGATTTTATCGTTATCTATGTCCGGCATTTCTTCGGAGTTTTCTTTAGCCTGGTTTTCTTCCTCTACTTTTTTGTTTACTATTTTTTGGTTGTATAGTTCTTTGTAGAATACCTCTGTGATTTTAAGGATTTGTTTTTTGTCATTTGAAGTATTTCCTATAGAGTCTTTTAGTCTCAGAATTTCTCTTTTTTTTATATTTTCTTATATCTTCTTTTGCCATTTTCCTCTCTTTTTTTGTTTAATTCTGCTAATTCTATGGTGTTTTGCTTTTGTTTATTGAGAAGGGTTCTTTGTCTTTCCATTAGCTTTCTCGTTTGTTCCGATAGTTTGTTGGTTTTTCTGTTTTTTTTTGTTTGCTATTTTTTCTAGCTTTTCTGCTGCTTTTGACAAGATATGTGTGAATTTGTTATTCGTATCGTCGATATTTGCTTCCCCTTTGTATGCATAGCTCTGGATCTGCTTCTGTATTACTTCTGTATATTCTTGTGCTCTCTTTAACAATATGCTACTGTCAATTTGATTTTCCTTTTTCCTAAATAGTTGTTTTCTCTCCACCTTTTTGTCCAGATTCACCGTTGTTCTTACTATTCTATGGTCACTTCCAGTTGTAAAGCTGGTTTGTTAAGATGTAGTCAATCTCGTTCTTTGTTTGGCCATTTGGACTTATCCAAGTCCATTTTTTATCTTCTTTCTTTTGGAAAACGTATTCATATTATAGAGTTTTTCTTTTTCCTGGAAGTTTGCTATAGTATTTCCCCGATGGTTTTGTTGTCCTAGTCCAAAGTTGTCTACAAGTTGTTCTAAGTCATTACTTCTTTGGCGTTGAAGTCTCCCATGACTATTGTGTACTAGGTTTTGTTTTCCGTGAGAGTTTGACTTAGCTCTTCATAGAATGCTTTCACTTCTTTGTCATTGTGGTTGCTTGTGGGTGCATAGATCTGTATAACCTTTAGGTCTTTCTTCTTAGGGCCGCTTTTACAATTGTCAGATAACTTAAACCAAGAGTAAATTTATCTACAGTTTAAACCTGGTGTAGCATTAGTTATGCCTTTGTTGCAGTCTAGATAACCTATTAAAACGTCAATGATGACTTATAAACTGACGTATAAATTATTTATACACAAATTTGTTGTGCGCGTTACTTGGTTACTACACTAAAGATAACTACTGCTCCAAGCACCGGATAAGTTATCTCTGGTTTATTTTCCTTAAAACATACAATTAAAATTTTATAAAATTGCCAGGACTCCTAAAGTGATCGGAGCCATTGTAAAATTTCAATCACCCACATACTCAAGTAGAATCTCTACTCAATGAATCCCAAATTAAAACTAAAAATAAAGACGAACCCCTTGAAGATCCCAATGATTAGGTCAATTAAGGAAATAATGCTCGACGGTTATCAATTTTCTTCTGTGCAAAAATTTTAGCAATAAATCCTACTTTAGTTGGAACGCGTTTTTGCATTTTCTAAAAAATTATTTATTACAAAGATGGCCGTTTCTGGAACTGACTTATAAATTGACGTATACGTTGTTCATACGCAAATTTGTTGTGCGCGTTGCTTAGTTACTACACTAGAGATAAGTTATAAGGGATTGTAAAAGCGTATTTTTATATACTCCTTAGATAGCGCTACTCCTTGTTTAACCGACGATTGTAAAAGCGGCCCTTAGTAATTTGAATAGTTGTAAGTATTATTCGGTCTGATACTGCTCTAAGTATTTTGATTTGGGAAGAGTGTCGTTTGTGGATCATAATTCTTACCCCGCCAATGTTCTTTTCCTTTTCTTCCATTCCTTTGTAGAATAGTGTGTGTCCCGATTGTAGTTTTAGACAGTTCTCTCCTTTTTTTCTCACCCATATTATGGGTTTCAGTTTGTATTTTAGTTCTACTAACCGTTCTTCGGTAGATACTAATTGTGCATTGTATGTTGCAACGTATAATTTAGTTCCTTTCTTTGTTGTTGGTTGATTTGTTGAGTTTTTGCTACCTTCAAAATCCTATGAAGGCTGTGGGATTTTGGACTTGTCCTACCCACCTGGGGTATTGTTGTTTTTTGGTTCAACATTTCATGTGAGGGGATATTGGCATTAAAACGCGTGTTGGCGAGTACTTTTCTACTATCCCTAAAAGCAGGCGATGCCCCTTCCGCCAGCTCCGCTGTACCGAAGTCCTTCTTTTCAGTCTTTGCTGCCATTGGGATCTTTGCTCGTATCCCTGGGCAGGGGACAACGCTATACCCCGCTGTACTGGGTCAAGGTTGAATTACATGACTCGGTCGCCAGAGCCTCGTTAGTTATCTAGCAGCGGACACCGCGTGCAGGAGAGGTTGACATTTGGGTCGGACTTACTTGGTGGTTTTTGCCGTCACCCCTTACCCACCACCCACCACCACTAGCACAGTTAGCTAATGAAAAACTCAAGGCAGTTAAAAATTTTGGATTTTATTGAACTAGATGTGCACAATAGGACCAAAAGATTTGGACACCAGATGTACCACCTCAAGAGAAATAAAATTAAAGGCAAAATATAGTGAGCACAATTATGTTTAGCAGTTGTGCAAAAAACAAAACAGCACCAAGCAATATTGTGAGTGCTGATGCACATGGACAGTTTTGTCATTATGCAGCATAAAAGTTGTTTATCTCTATGTTAAAGAACAAAAGCAAGTTTTGATTAGCTCTGGTTTATGCTAAAAAACTACAAATTAGATGTTGGTCAAGTGTCTTGAAGTTAAGCAGTTGTATACATCATTAAAACCGTAGTTGAAGTTGTTTGTAAAAATTCTATTATCTTTTAGGTGACAGCCACAAAAATAAAATGTACACAGTTTTTCAAACTGTCAGAAGCAATTTACGGGGTAACAAACTAGTTTAATATTTTTTAGCATACAAAACCGCGAAACTAGTTTTAATTCCAAACACAATTTTGCGACATACTTAGAAGGTATAATCATTTTGATAAAGAATTGGAAGAGAAATGTCAAACTGGCAATACGTTTTTGGAAAAAGTCCTTACTACCACTCAGACTATAATAGTATTGAACAAAAAAATGGTGCGCTCAGAATTGCAAAAGCGTATAGAACTATTTCTATAGATGTAATGACTAGTATTGGTGTCCGCTGAGATTTCAAACGTTTAAAGACTGGCAATGTTCCAAAACATTTTATTAGGCCATAGTTGTATTTAGACCATTGTGGAAAGCAAAATGGATAAGTGTTAAAATTGCGGATCAGAAAAGGCGGACAACGTTGAGCATGTGTTAACGAGGTTTGGTACCGACAAGCTTATAACCCAGTCCATACCTAAAGTGTTTGTTTGTAGCTCGTCTTCAAAGTTCCAAGCACTTGTAGACCTACCAAGGTCTACAAGTATGGACTAGGTTATAACATAGTATAAGGTTAGAGTATGATAAGCAAGGTTAGATTCAAGAAGGGTTAAATAATATGCAGTATACATTACTGGAACAAACGGGAGGTATAACAAAGGAAATAAGAACGAGAATAAAGATTTTTGTTTACGAAATTGAGGAAGTTATTTGCAAGATGAGACATTAACTTAGAACTTTAAATAAGGATGCTGCGCAGCTACGTATTCTCCACGTTGCTTTATGGGGTCAAAGTATGGACGCTGAAAAAATAGCACATGTACAGATATCAAGCTTTTGACATGTGATGTTCCTGGAGATTGTGGAGGATACCGTGAACTAAGAAAGTCACCAACATTGAAATTTTAATCAAAATAAAAAAGAATGCGAAAACATGCACTTCTCTAACTATAAGTACAAAAAAAATAACTGGAAAAGGGAACATCGGAAGGTGTTAAACGTCTTGGATCAAAAATTTGAGAGAATGGTTTGGCTGCACGAACATCTATTCAGAGCTGCCATCAACAAAGTCAGTATAGCCATGATATAGCAAATCTCCGATAAGAGGAGCAATAAAAGAAGAAGAAGATACGTTACTGGCGGAAGTTTGAGCAACTTAAGCGGTTACACGTATTGTTTTGGTGATTACTCTAAAAAATGACCAATTAAAAGCAAGCTATAAAGCATTTTACCACAAAGAACTTCTGTTACGTTTCTACGAGGATGAGTAACAATCTTACAGAATCATACATGACATCTTGCAATGTGGTCCGGCATCTAGTTTAATGTAGGAGGCCTTAGTAGCAACATCAGCTACATAAGCCTTATGCATAAACTGAAACATAAATTGTCTTTAACAGTATTTGGAATTTTGATGGCATAGACAAATTTGTATAATTATTAAATGATAAAATATAATGACATCTTAAAGCACACTGACGAGGGTTGCATAACTTGAAACACTTACATATTGGTCTTTTATTAAATGGAGAGATAATATACAAAAAATCATTTATTTTTACCTAAAACGCCATAAATTTGGGATTTCTAGTAAACTTAATAGTGAAAATGTGGACCTAAATTATTGATTTGCGTGTTTTGTTAACAAAACACTGATGGATTGATTGGACAAATAGCTCATTAATTGCACACAATTTGCAAAATTAATAATTTTCTATCTCATTCTAATTTTGTCGAATCAGGTATTCTACAAGGACTACCATCAATTTCTTTTTGAAAAATGTATTAAAAATATTATCTATTGATGATAACATATTTTATACATTGATAATTTAAAAACCATTTTCCCAAACATAAGGTTTTGATTAAATTACGTGCAAATTATATTCAATATGACAGCTCAAAGCAATGTGAAATCAATGCTCAACATTGTTTGTTATCCATATTTTCCTTAAAAGATAAATTTATATCTACAGTACAATTAAGAAATAAATTTTGCAAAAAAAATTGTCGCCAGCTGATTAATGCCTCAATCCTTACGCAACAGTAATTTGTATATGTATTTACCCAGAGGATTGTCTGTAGGACATCCTGCTTTGCCTCTAAAAATGGTCATTTAATTAATCAACCGCTTTCACATAAGGACCAATTATAATTGAACAATAAATTTTACAACAACTTTACATTCATCAATATAAAGACATCTACTACAGACTTATTATGGAATGAAAATTATTTACATAAATAAATTTTAATAATATTCATTCCAATTTGGGTTTGTTAAATTAAGCTACACTTCATTCATGATGCATTTAATATGGAAATGTGTATAGGTAACCATAACCTTACCATTTTGTATTAAATAATTTTACAGTGTAATTTCTTAGCATTTATTTATTTGCAAAACGAATAAAAATCCGCTATTCACCTATCTATTCAGCGATTAACTTTAAAGTGGTGTTGGTGTCACTCGAATGGACAATTATCGTAAACATGAAAAAGATCCTTGAAAGCGCGCATTGTCCTATTCGCTAATTTGAATAATACATTTTCAGTTAAATGTCCTTGGCTCGGCTGGCGTTACCTATAATGTGAATCGGATTGGTTTAAATAAAATACACATTTTGATTAATTACGTTATAAAAAATTATAATCTCAAGAGTGTGATATCTTTGGAGAGGGTTTCGCAACCGATTTGCGTAGCTGTGATGTGATACTTGTCTAATCTAATCGTTTATTTGTATTGTGTAGAGATAAGTGATAAAATTGGATCGGGTGACTTTGCTTCGTCAGTTTTTTTATGTGATTGCATAATCCCGGAATTTTTTAAGGATTACATTTTATTAATAATTAATTAAACAATTTGCGTCAAAGATTGCAGAATCAGTTTTAAAAAATTATTGTTAAAATAAACATAAATTATTTTTTTTTTAGAACACTTAGTTCAAGTTTGAATTAAATTTAGTCCAGTAGAAAAAAAAACACTTCTGTTTTTAATTAAAAAGTTTCAATAGAATAACTTACATTATCCACAAGCTTGATAACTAGGAAACCACAGCATCTTAAAAATCAAACTAGAAATTTGTATCAAAATCAAAATGTTAACTTTCTGATAGTTTCTTGCATTTTACTTGAATATTGTGTTTATGGAAACCATAATAATTAACGTTAAATCTTCACTAAATTACACATTTCCAATCAGTTTTATTCCAAAAAAATGAATTTGCATTTATCGGACAAACGAATTGAACTTCCCTCGGGCCTACCCAGCTATCAGTAATAAATCTCTCACAATACAACACAACGCAACACAACTAATTTACAAAATAAATAAATAATGGCAAATGCAACATGTAATGCAGTAAGTACACATACAGAAAAGTTATATATTATACTGACCAACGCGATGTCATATATTTTGTTCGATAGGTCGTGCAAAATTATAATTATTTTCTAATAATAAGGAGAGCTAGAGAGAGTCCATAAAGTTCGTGATTTTGAAAATCGTACGTTTTATAAAGCGTGGGGTTGGATTTTGAGACAAATTTTGAACTCTTTTGCACTAGTCGCCTTAAAGTTGTCTTTGAAGAAAAATATTGTATGGAAAATTTCTGCGCTGGCGTTTACGTCAATCTGTTACCGTCTTCTAGACCCGGAGGTGGTCCTGCTAAAACGCAACATTTTGGAGATACTCTTTAATATGTTCAACTTCACTTATTAGGTTTTCCGTTGTATGGAATAAAACCTTATGAAGGGATTGGGTTGTGTTGTTTGGTGGAGTTTCTACCTTTACACTGGCAACTTTAGTAGAGGTTGATCAGATGTGAAGAAGCAATTGTTATTTGGTTGTTCTAAGTGTAGTGTGCGAAGACAGGAAAAGTTTATGTGTAGTCTATTGTTATTGCTTTATTTGTGTTGTTTTGACTACATTTTGCTTCTTCATTTTTGTTCCCATTTTTATCTTCATCTTTGTGATCAGTTAGATTAACTTAGTTAAGTTCACTTAAGTTTGAGGAATCTTAAGTGAATTGTCACAAAATTTGGTTAAGTAAGTGTCCCGATGCGATTTGAGTTGCGGTAGGGTAGGTTCAATGCTACTGACTGCATGTGCATTTGCGTTTGGATGAAATTTTGTTCTCTCAAGTTTTAAGTAATTGTCGGTGTGGAATTGTCATTCATTTAATGTTGATTTTGTTGAAACAACTTATGCTTGTCGTTGTCGTTGATTCTGTTTAGAGTATTTGTGGGATATTTTAAAAGATACTTTGTGAAACTGCTTCTTGTGTTTGATACTTTTCAGCTTGCAAATGTTGAAAAATGTTGTCGCTTTGCTCCTGTAGCTCAAGCAAGGGCGGCCGTTTTTGGGTTTGAATGCGTGGGTTAAGGTTGTTACCAGTGTACTTTGATTTGAAAAGTTCACCGACAGCTTTGACCTGAAAAGGTCTGGATCAGCAAACGTTATAAAACGTTCTAGGGCTGCCTAATAAGTGGTTTGTTAAATCGTCTGTGCAATCAGGAGAAGTAATTTTTTTTCTCAGGCTGGCTTTGTTGCTTTATAGCAGTCTGCTAGTTTTGGTCGGCTTGCATGGGTTTTGATGGCCTTGACAAGTTTACGAATTTTTGGTGATGATGCTGACTTAACTTACAACGGATTTGGTCAGCTTGCACTTTCTTTGGTTGCAAGGTTGCACGTGCTGAGATAGAAGTTCTAGTGTGCTTCTTGAGCACTTTAGTTCTATTTGTTTTACCGGATTTTTGGTTGCTCTTTCGACGCTTGTTGAGAGAGACCAGGCTGGCACTGGTGTTAAGCAATCGGATTGGTTTAGTTGGGGCATCAAAATATAAATCTTCTATTGGGTCTTATTTGGAGTTATCTTTGGTTGAATTGTTGAAACTACTTAAGGGTTGCCTTTTCTCACCTGTTCTTTAGTTGTTAGTATCCAGAAATTTGCTGGAGTTTGGCCTCCGGATTTAAGTTAGCTTGATGGGTGGCAGTTTTAGATCGTTAGCTTTATCTTCTTGGTTTTGTTTCTCTATATAGTTTTTTGGAAAGTTTTCCATCATTTTTTTCTTCAGGTGCTGAAAGATAAATATTACTTTGGGGTTTAGAAAGCCTTCATCAATTTTTGTAATGGGTTGGCGATATTGTTTTTCTGTCCCATTATATGAATCTTTTATTTTTAATTGCGGTCGAATTGGTTGCGGCGTAGCTTTTGTGTTTCTAAATAATGGTGGGTTCCAAAAGTTCTCTATTGTATTCTGGAGTAGTATTGTTTTAAATTTTTGCTTGGGTCTAATTGTCTGTTTTTTCTGCAAGTTTTAGTTGTTTTGGTAGAAAGTCGGTATTCATATCGTCAAATGTCACTTGCATCTTGTCCTTCCCATGGTATTGGATGTCAGGATTTCTTTTAACTATCTGTCTGGTCTGGTTTTTAACTAGGCATTTACTGTAGTTTGGTTTTTTTATTACGTCTTTTGGCTGGCTGAGGTTTTTTTTTCTTGCCCGTAGTTTGTTTAGGTTCTGAAAGATAAATTACATTACTTTAAGGTTTGGCAATGGGTAGTTTGCCTTTTTTTTAGTTTGTTTATGGCTTTCTTTATATTTTGTAATTTTTTATTCTTGCATAGGCTGTAATGTCTTTCTGGTTTTCTATGTCTGTCCTACTATGTGAGTTTTTTGTCTTGATGTGGAGTTCAGAGGCCAGGCAGGGTTTATTTTTTGTTTGCCGAATGCTCTACGCGTTGGGTGTCAATTGTTGGACGGTCTGTTTTTGTTGCTCAGATTTGAGCGAGTTTATAGGTTGAATGCATTAGTGGAGGTTGTTACCTGTAAACGCAAAACAGAATTGGTAGATCTTTGGCGTTTGCAGACAGTGTATTTTGTTATGCATGCGCAGAATTGATCTGAAAAAAAAACTTTTGGCGGCGACCTAAAAAGGTTTGGAACAGTAGATGAAGGCTGCCAAATAAGTGGTTTGTGAGAAGTGTAATTAGCAGGAGCAATTTTTGTTTCTCTTGGGTTGGCCTTGTTATTGCTCTTTGGCAGTCTCTCTCTAACAAAGGTAGTCCAAATTTGTTATGGGTGGCAGCGGTGCAGCACAGCTAGTTGCAGAGCAGTGGCTGGTCTAGACTTTAAGCGGATTTGCCTTCTATGAATCTGTTAACGGTTCCTGGACCGGTCTGGTCAGCCCGCACTTTTCTTTTTTCAATTTTGTTAGCATGGATTAGTTTTTGTTTTTTTGGGGATGATACAGGCCCACGGTTTATGCGGGTGACTTAACTTGCCAGTGATTCTTTGTTGATTGGCCAACAAGATCTATTTTCTCTGGTTGCACGTGGGTGCGTGATGGCGTAGTAATTGCATTGCTTTTTAAGGACTATCGTTTTTTGTTTTGTTTTGCTGGTCTTTGATTGCTCACTAGGCGTTTATTGAGAGAGACTAGGCTGGCGTTGGTGTTGAGCGATTGGATTGGCTCAGTTGGAATTGGAAAGTTTTTTGCTTCTTCTTCTAGGTCTTGTTCTGTGTCGAGTTGCTGAAATTATTTAAGTGTTTCTTGCTCTTACTTGTTTTTTGGTTATTGTTATCCGGCGTTTGCCTGAATTTGGATTCAAGTTGGCTTGACTTTACATCTTCAGCTTCATCTTTCTAGTCCTATTTTATGGAATTTTTTGAAAGGTCGTCCAGCAGCTTTTGGCTAGATTTTGGCTGCTTAAACATTTTTTTTGCAGGTGTTCTTGAGTTGGAAAGCTTTTTTTTTTTTTCTTATAAATATTTCTTTAAGATTCGGCTGGGATTTTGCATTTTATTTGGGTTTATTTATAACTTTCTTCAATTTATTTAATTTCCGTTATAATTCCTTTGTTTTTGCAAATGTGGAGGTCAGCGATGGAGCGGCAGTAATATCTTTCTGGTTTTCTATTATTTATTATGTGGATCTTTTGTTCTCAATTGCAGTTATTTGACCATGTTGAATTATTGATTGTGGTATAGCACTTCTATTACTAAATATTTATGGGTTTCCACTATTTCTAACTCTAAATGCCTCTTGCATCTTGTCTATCATATGGTATTGTATGCCATTAACTGTTTAATTCTCTGGTATTGTCTTGTTTTTGTAGTATTGTATGACATCTTTTGTTACAGACATAATTTTGCTGGTTGGTTGTTGGTAATTGTCAAGTCTACTGAACAGTTTGTAGTCGTTCTTAGGAGAGGGTTTGGTGGCAGTTTTTGTCTATTTTGAAATTGGATTATGTTTAGTTATTGTTTTTCTATGAGGAGATTTTCCAGAGGCAGGAATTTTTATTTTCCAAATACCTCACGCGTTGGGCGCCAATTATTGTTTGTTTTGTAGCTCAGGCTGGGGCGGCCGTTTCAGATTTGTAATATATATAATTACTTGTGTTATGTAGTACAAGTTTAGGGTTGCAAGTTTGAAGAATCACAAATATATCTTCTTGGAATTGTTATTAATAGTTTGGATCAAGCTGAGTAGAGTATTAATTAATTTTAGAAACTGAAGTTTGCATTTTGAGTTTTTTTTTTGTCTTGGCAGATTTTTTGTGCGGTTTGTTCAGTGTGCTCTACAATTGAGCAGGTGCAATAAATGAGACTTTATTGGAACGTTAGTTTGTTTTTAATTTGAAATTGGCTGTGTTGCGGTCTAGCTTTGTTTGATGTGGTAGTTAACGACGGTTCTGGTCTGTTGTTAATGTCTAAAAAATTTGGATTTTTAAATGGTTTTTCTCTGAAAATCGGCACTGGGATTACGGTGGCCGGCTCTCTAGGAAATTGCATCCTGTAGATGGAGCAGCGGAAACCCTCCAGGCAATCACGAGGCTTTGGCAGAGGTCGTCGGAGATACTTTCCAGAGTAAAACATCTTAAAACAGGTGGTTAGAGCTCATCGCGGCCGCTAGATGTCTTGTAACGGTAGTGACTGGAGAGACGTTGCTTTTTGTGGCCACGTGCTTGCAACAATCTTTTTTAACTTTTCTGGCTTATTATGCTTTATCATCGACGATATCACGGAAGGGTTGTTTGTCCTTATGGTAGGCACTAATGTCTCTGGTCCAGGTTCTGGGTGCTAGCCACGTTTACCGGTTTGGAGTTATATGCAGGCTGAGGTCATCTTTGTGCTACCTCTACGAGTTTTGCAGCTTAGGGTTTAAAGTTTTTTGTGGTGATGGTTGACTTCTGCTAAATTAAAGTTCAGTTTTCGAGTTATTTTTGGATTAGTTAGGTTTATCACTTCAATTGTAAGATTGTTACAATCGGAGCAGAGGCGTTATTGTTTTTGTCCAAATAGTTAAAGTCTGAGCTGAAGTGAGTTTGGTTTAGCTTGCAGTTATTGGCTCTTTTTTGCTAAAATACATTACATTTGAGTCTGTATGCAATGTCAATTGAATACCGCGTTGAAGGTACTTTGTGCGGTTTGCCAGCCGTTTCTCTTCAAACCTTTGATGATAATAGGTTTCAAGGTTTTCCAGCTCGGAGTCAAGCTATTGGTTTGAGAACTGTCCAGGTAAAGTGTTCCTCAAGGGCTTTCCGTTTTGGGTGAACGTCTTAACCGACATCGTATATCAAATTTTGTTGGGGGTTCCATAATATTGAGTGGGTCATGATCATTTTTTTTTATTCTGATGAACAATACAACTTTTTTTTGGTTTATACTTTTTTGTGTAAAAAGTCTTGTTCACTGTAGAAAAGTCTATGTATCATTTTCTTGTCAATCGGGAGTTGTTTTACAAGATAAATTAATTTTAGTTTGAGGTTTGAACCAAAATGTACATATTGGTAGTTGTACTGGCAGCATGGACATTACCTCAGAATGTCAAAAATTATTGTTATGGCTAAAAACCTTCTCTGATGGAGTGATGAATTCTCTCCAGTGGTTCGGAATCCACTTAAAACTGTAGGTAAGAACATATTTGCTTAAGAACTTACTTCAATAGTACAGACAGAGTGATGATCATAAATCATACTTTAGATAGAAAGAGAAGAAAGCATTTTATACTAAACAAACCGTGAAAATTACCATCAGAATATAAGAATTAGTAGTACTACGTATTCTACAATTCCGTTGATAATTGTTAAATAACGACGGGAATACCGGGTAACTTTCTAATATGCAATGCCCACCCACGCATTGTTATTATTTTCGCATGCTAGCGACCTTCCAAAACGTTCCTTCCTGCTGCGAGAGACGACGACTGCGGATGATTGTTGTGATTATTTTTAAACGTCCGCGATACGAATTCGAGGAGAATAGAAAGCGTGACCGCGCGGCGCGATGTAATTTTTATTAATAATTGAGATTGACGTCACGGGCGCATTCAAAATATAAATCAGCCTAATTCCCCACAATCAGTGTAATTGCTTTAAGTGGGAGCGACGGGGGTAATATTTTATTGTGTCGCAACCTTGGGTCCATTTCACGGCCCAAATTGCCGCGGAAAAGATTTTCTCGAAATTCAATTAATCATAATTTCAACTAATTCGATCCAATCGTTACGGTGGTGTCCCCAATTAGAATGATTCGTCACATAATGTAACAGAAATATTATTAGTTTAATGATAGTATGAATCATATGCGTTAAAGTCTTAATTGGGTACACACCTCTCCTACACGGGTCATGATTATGGAAAGTATTTTTCTTATATTTATATTAATTGTCCATTTGAGTGACCAATACTTAAATTGATATATTAACATTAATCTTAATGGAAGAAACTAAGTTAGTAGCAAACCTTTTACGTTTATTGTAAAGATGGTTGATGAGTTAAAATTCTTTACTTAACAAGAATTACCAACTTTGCTCAACTTCTATGCAAAATTTATAATTTTTAGATACACTTAGGAACAGTACAAGTGCAACTAAAAACACTTGGGGAGCAACTTAAATTAAATTAAAACAATTAATATCCATTGGAAATGACTAAATACATTCAGGCACAGCTTGGAACACTTGGGTACTTTAAACGTACCATAAAAAACGTAATATCTCAAGAGTTTTGAACAAAATGATGCAAACCAAAATTTGTGGTTTAATTTGGAGTTTATTTACCGACCGGCTTACAAGCTTTCTAACTGATAAACGTGGATGGTCATTAGTGTCATTACATGTTTTGGCGTATTTAAATTTGTTTACTTCTACGCCACTACTTGGAATACTGTATATTGGAAAAAAATGCACTTTTTTAGTGTTTAAATTTGTAATTTTTGATAAAATTCATTAATTGATTTTAATCAATTTATGATTTTTTTTACTTCTACGCCACTGGCTGAAATACTGTATATTGAAAAAAAAATGCAAACCGATTAAAATCGAACTGCGTTTTTTTTTAAGAAAATATACAAATGTTGGAGTTTAATTATTTTTTTATTAAGAGGGATAAAGACGTGGGTGTAAGACCATTGTATTTGTCTTATCGAGTACTACAAGGCCCATATCATTTTTTGCTTTTGCTGGCATAACTACTTTGTACAAATTTCCCAATCCTAAACTGTATACTTATAATCAAGAACAAAATAGCGTGTTGGGTAAATAATAATATTTTTATCAAACATTAAAACTGTTATGGCTTGTTAACGTTAAAAACAAATTGCTCCATCGAGATCCCGACAAAGTGGAGAACCGCCTTTCTTTATTTAGTGGGTGTTAATACTTCGTTGTGTGGGTAAGGTCACGGAATAGTGTGCGGCATTTGCTGTGGATTGCAAGCCCGAGCTGCAAAAGCGCGGCCAGATATATATGTCGGATCGACTAGCTAGCTAGCTAGCTACGTACAGAGAGAAAGAACAGCTATATAGGGATCGATAGGGCCTCTCTCAGCCAGCGGTGGTTCACTGCACCCTGCCTATGCAAATAAACCCGATTCACACACACCCACATTCACACACGACCCGTATAATCGCGCGGCGAGATCTCGCGCACACACATACAACGGACCCAAAACAAAACGAGTTGAAATCCTATTAACATATAACAGGATGAAAGGGAACGATGTGTGGTCTTGAAATATACGTGCGCAATTTATATCAGACGTTCTCAACAAAAGGGATATTTATGGTCTTTTTGTCAACTTGTAATAAAATTCACTATTTGTAGTTCTCAATTGGGCCAATAAAAGGATTTATGGTTTAATCAGAAGCAACCGTTCTGAAACTTTCATATTTTCAACATGAATTATTACTCCTCGCTTCTCTATTGTAATGCGTTTTTTTTGTCATAAGGATTAATTTTATTGTGAGATGATCTTAAGTAATCAATCTTTATTAGAAGCATTCATCAAATTCTTTTGTGAACCTTGTTTGTGGATTGTTTGGGAAGTGATGCTTTTATTTCATCTTTAATAATCAATAGTTGCGTTCAGCGAAGTCAGCTGAGACAGCGGAAAATTTTTAGCAAAGTAATTTAGTTAAAATTTTGCGTACAAAGTGAAAAAGATATCTTTAAGTCATCAAACATATTTTTTAAACATTTGGAAGTAAAGTAACGCACTCATTTGCTATATGTCATAATATATCAATTTTTAAATGATATTGTTTGTAGTTTCTTGTCTTTACAAATTGTTGCTCAAGTTCTGATATAAATTAAGCAGAAAGTTGTGGGTAGCTTGGATGACCGAAATGATTGACATGTAATGTAATGTAATTTGGACTGTTTGTGTTCGGAGTTGTGAGTGCTGTTTTTATTTTTTTATTTTTGTGAAAGCTTTGTTCAGTTTCCGAAACTTGCAGTTTTTGGTTAGTTTTCATTTTTTGTTCTATTTACTTCTTCTGAGGTACTCTAATACAAATTACTGGCGCATTACAATAATTTGGGATGACCAACCAACCTGCCTAATAAGTGTTATCAATAAATTCAATTATTGTCTTTTATGCGGACGTCAGAAGTCATTTTATCACAAGAGAAGGTGATGATCTAACTTCTTGATAAGTTACACTTGGGTGGGTGGGTGGGCTACTCCAATCCAAATTATTGGCGCGTTACCATGATTTGGAGTAGCTTACAAACCCGCCCAAGTGTTTGTTATCAAAAAATTTAATAATTGTCTTCTATGCGGACGTCAGAAGTCCTTTTGTCACAAGAGAAGGTCGTGTTCTAACTTCTTGATAACTAACACTTGGGTGGGTGGGTGGGCTACTCTAATCCAAATTATTGGCTCGTTACCATGATTTGGAGTAACATACAAATCCGCTCAAGTGTTTGTTATCAAAAAATTCAACGATTGTCTTCTATGCGGACGTTAGAAGTCATTTTGTCAAAAGAGAAGGTTGTGATCTAAGTTAATTAACACTTGGGTGGGTTGGTGAATGGGTGGGTTACTCTAATCCAAATTATTGGCGCATTACCATGATTTGGAGAAGCTTACAAACCCGCCCAAATGTTTGTTCAATGATTTTCTTCTATGCGGACGTCAGAAGTCATTTTATCACAAGATAAGGTTTCAATCTAACTTCTTGATAACTAACACTTTGGTGGGTGGGTGGGCCACACCAATCTAAATTATTGCCGCGTTACCATGATTTGGAGTGTTCCGTCACCCGCCAAAGTGTTCGTTATCAAGAAATTTAATTATTGTCTTCTACGCGGAAGTCAGAAGTCATTTTGTCACTAGAGAAGGTTGTCATCTAACTTCTTGATAACTAACACTTGGATGGGTGGGTGTGCTACTCTAATCCAAATTATTGCCGCGTTACCATGCTTTGGAGTGTCCTACCTACCCGCCCAAGAGTTTGTTATCAAGAAATTTAATGATTGTCTTTTATGCGGACGTCAGAAGTAATTTTATCACAAATGAAAGTTGTTATCCAACTTATTGGCTTTGGAGTGGCCTACCCGCCCAAGTGTTTGATTTTGTGTTTTTTTTTGTCTTGCGGCACATGGCTAGGGAAAGACGCAATATGCTGCTTGGCAATTTTTATGGCCGTTAATTGCATTTTTGAAGCATTTATATTGTCGAAAATAGTGTTTTTTGCGTAAGTAAATGTTTCCATTATTTTCATGTGGTATATTATTAGACGTTCTGGTTTCCGGTAGATTAATTTTAATGATGCATTCTGTGAGGTTTTGGCAGAGGTTATTGAAAGCAATTTCCAAGAAATAGAATTAGATGCAGCTAAGCTATCCTTTTCTGGTTTTTTATGTTAGCTTTATGTGCGGTGAAAGCAAAAGAGATATTTGTGGCCTTGCAATTGACGGTACAACTAGTTTGCAATTTCTGGCACGGCTAAGTTTTGTTGACTTTAACGCCAAGCTCTTTGCGGATTACGTCTTTACAACAGTTTTATTTGAAGTACGCAGATCTCATCTTAATCGTCCTTTATGTTAAAGTCTCTCACGTTCTCTTAAACCCACCCATTACAGCTTTGTAGGCTACTAAAGTGACGTTCTTGACGTAGCAATACTCAAGAACTTCCAAATAAACGTAAATGTTATTAATGACTTTATCTCCGACCACTACTCAGTAATACTGGAGCTCTACGGAAACTGGAAGAGAATATTGGCAAGCTTGTTTTAGTGGGAGGATATTAAAAGAGCTGTCAAACTTTTTACTAACCAAATCTTTCAAGCCACGGAAAAGGCTTCTAATACCCATTAGATTTGCGCCGATAATCTTCTTGGATTATTCCGCTACGCTAGGGCATTGATTCGCAGTAGAAATGCCGTTAAGCATCAGTGGCAGAAGCATTGCGACTCTAGATATTACAAGATTTTGAACTCGCTTCACAGCGAAGTGAAGTGAAGCCATTAGGTTGCTCAAAAATGTATGCTGGGAATTGACTACAGAAAACTACGGTCCAATGTGGAAGATCTCTAAAGTCTTACGGAACAGGCGAGTCCCTATTCCAGTCATTTATGACAATAATAAATAAGCCCTGACGACGACGCTCCGCTGGACAGCGTTTGACCTTTTTGAATCGGAGAAATCATCAAAAGATTTCAAATTCGTACTGCTCCTGGTTCCGATAAAATAACAATCAGAGCTATAAAATTGTTTTTCCATAAAGCAATAATGTTAATGTAGTTTATAAAACTACCGGTCTATCAGTTTTGTATGCACCTTAAGTAATGTTATAGAGAGGGCGATCTTGGACAGGCTCTAGGACCACACGGAAGCTAACAATCTTCCTCTTTCCTTCTACCAACATGGTTTCAGATAGGGATGTTCATCTGTCCATCAGTTCAACCACGTGACGGATCTTATAGTCAATCAAAAGTTTTAGACAGAAGATCACGGGGTGGCCATTGTCGACGTTGAAAAAGCCTTTGACAAGGTTTGGTACAAGGAACTGTTATATAAACTGTACAGAAACAACTTTCCTCTGCGTTCTGTAAGGTTGATGGCCTTATATCTAAACAGCAAAACACAGTCAGTCAAAATATTGAACCACATTTCTACCTCACGGTAGATTACGGCAGAAGTTCCTCAAGGTTCTATTCTCTTTCCTCTGCTGTTTAACTTGATTGTTGTTGACATGCTTTGAGATAGACGCACGTGGTTAAAATATGCTGACAGCACAGCACTTTTATATTTTTCAAGGTGACAACAAGCCACAACCGGCCTTGAACAAGGGTTGCGAGTTAAAGTGAATTAAGGAGAAAAGCAAAGATGTTCTCTTCACATGGTGAGGAATCACCCCCATTGAGATCACCTATCTCAGCGACGTCTCCATACCGTAGTCCGATGCTGCCAAGTAATCTAGGGACAAACAATCTTTTTGTTCTATGATGCATCGGAACAGTGGTTTGTTGCTCCGGAACAAAATTTGGCTTTACACATCTACCATCAGATCCATGATCACTTATTCGTCCCTAATCTGAGAAACGACCGCAAGCTGTTACCTCAATCTTGAAGCTTTCCAAAGTAATACTTTAAGGAGGCTCTTCGGAGCTCCATAATTTGTACGAAACAAAGAAATTTGGACAAACCTTGAGATATCCCCGCTGCGCTAAAGTATTGAATTTTGGTCAAAAATATTTTGATAATCTTGAGAATCATTCTAACTCTGATAAGGGCAGACAAGAACGTTTACTTTTACAAACTACCGGTGACCTATAGGGCGTCTTAATAATCATTCTTAAATTCCAATCCTTGAGCCTGTACGGTATCGAAGTCTCAAACTTCCAAGTATTCAACACTAGGGAAGGGAGGGTTAGTCAGTAGACACTTTCTGTGTGAAAGAATCTGACACGTTAAGTCTTTAGAAGATTTCTCTTTCATATCACAAATAAAAAAACTAAAATTTTACGTTTGAGTCTGTGTTCGCCTAACCGGGGGTATGGTGGAAGTCGTCGTTGAGTGGAAGGTGCTTGGTGCGGATTGCCATTTGTTCTCATTAAACCTTTGGTTGGGAATTGTATTTTAAGCTTTTTAGGTCAGGTTTTCTTCCAGCTTGGGTTTTATTGGTTTGATACGTTTTTGAGTGAAGTATTCTTCCAGAGTTTTTTGTTTGTGGTTGAAGTCTTAACCAACATTATCAAGCAAATCTTAGTTGTGGTTTTTTTATGTCAAATAAAGAATTGTTAAAAGATTTTTTGAATCTTGATTGACAGTAGACTTTCAGAACTAATACCAAAGTTTGAGCAAAAGGAATTGCAAGAAGTGTGACCCACTTATTACAGCTTTGCAGCCACTAAAGGGACGTAACAATACTCAAGAACGTCAACTTTTAAATCAACGTAAATGTCATCAATGAACTTAGCTCAATCGGGAAGTAAAATTTGTAACACATACGGATTGGATTATTTTATTTTACTGGAAGAGAGCATTAGTAGGTTTGCCCAGTAAAAACGGTTGAGGACTTTTTACTAACCAAATCCCCCACAGAAAAGGCTTCTAACACCCATCAGATTTGCGCCGATAAATCTCTTGGAATATATCGCTACACTAAGGCATTGGATTTGCAGTAGAAAAGCATCAGGCTAGTGGCATTGCGATTCAAAGATTGCCTCAAAAGTCTTACCGAACAGACATTTATTACAAAAATGGTGGTTAATACACTAACAAGGGAAAGACCAAAGCATTTTCCAACAGCCTGGAACTCCAATGCTTTTCTTCATACACCGAAGATATCAATCTGGAGCAATTTGAAAAGGTCTACCGAGAAGTCAGAAACCTTCTGGAAGCTGCTGACGACGACCTTCTCGAATCAGAGAAATTGTGAAAAGATTCTCCTGTCCTCGATAAAATAACAAACAGAACTCTAAAATCGTTCTTGTATAAAGCAATAATGGCGCTAACCAACATTCCTAATGCGGTTCTTTGAAGCGGGCACTTTTTTACAAAATAAAAAGTAAGTTTGAACCACAATTCTACCTTACAGCAGAAGTTTTTCAAGGCACCATTCTCTTTCTTCTGCTGTCTAACCAGTTTTTTGCTGACATGACTTTGGGATGAAGGCAAGGAGTTGAAATAACCCAATATGCTGACGACACAGCACTTTTTTATTTTTTTAGGTCACTCACAAAGGTCACTTTGATGTCACAACAAGCTATCACCCATCTTGAAAAATGGTTAATTGTGTAGCGAGTCAAAGTGAATTCGGAGAAAGCAAAGCTGTTCTCTGCACACGGCAACGTCTATCTCAACGACGTTCTCATACCATGGTCCGATGCTGCCAAGTAATCTGGTAATCTTTGACAAAGGACTCATGTACAAATTGCATGTGCCGTCTATTTTTTATAAAGCCAAAATAACAAAAAATCTTCTTGTTTTGATTATGCGTCGAAACAGTGGCTTATTGCTCCGGAACAAAATTTGGCTCTACACATCTACTATCAGACCCATGATCACTTATTCGTTTCCAATCTGAGGAACGGTTGCAATTTGTCACCTTAATCTCGAAGCTTTCCAAAGTAATACTTTGAGAAGGCTCTTCGGAATTCCATAGTTTGTCCGAAACAAGGAAATTTGGACAGACCTTGGGATACACCCTCTGCGTTAACATACCAAAATTTTGGTCAAAAAATATTTTGATAATTTTGCGATTCATCTTAGTTCTAAGGCCAGACAAGAACGTTTACTTCTACAAACGACCGGTGACCTATAGGGCATCTTAATAATTATCTCTTAAATTCCAATCTTTAATGAGCCTGTACGGTTTCGAAGTTTTAAAATTTTAGGTACTCAATACTGGGGAGGGGAGGGTTAGTCTGTAGACACTTTCTTTGTGAACGAATCTGACACTTTTAAGTCTTTACAAGATTTCTTACCTAAACCACAAAAAAAAAAACAAAAATCTTACATTTGAGTCTGTTTTTGCCCAATCGGGAGTTTGGTGGAAGTCGGCGTCGAGTGGGAGGTGCTAGGTGCGGATTGCCATTTGTTCTCATTAAACCTTTGGTTGGGAATTGTATTGCAAGCTTTTTAGCTCAGTTTTCTTCCAGATCTTGCTTGGGTTTTATTGGTTTCTAAGTGAAGTATTTTTCCAGAGTTTTTTGTGTGGGGTCAAACTCTTAAGCAACATCATTAAGCAGATTTTGATTAGAGTCTTTTGATGTCAAATAAAGCATTGTTAAAAGATTTTTTGAATCTTGATTGACAGTAGACTTTTAGAACTAACATCAAAGTTTGAGCAAAAGGAATTGCAAGTGTGGGACCCACTCATTACAGCTTTGCGGACATTAAAAAGACGTCAATTGTCAACTTTCAAATCAACGTAAATGTCATCAATGATCTTAGCTTTGACCACAACCTCTACGCAAGAGGATCAATCGGGGAGGGAGTAAAATTTGTAACACATAATCCGTATTTGTTACAAATTTTATTACTTCATTTTACTGGAAGAGAGAATTAGTAAGTTTGCCCAGTAAGAACGGTTGAGGACTTTTTACTAACCAAATCCTCTACAGCCGATAATCCTGCACCAAGGCATTGGATCTGCAGTAGAAATGCCGCTAAGCATCAGGCAAGTGGCATTGCGACTTTACCGAACAGACGAGTCACATTTATTGCAAAAATGGGGGTTAATACACTAACGAGGGAAAAAGCGAAGCATTTGCCAACACCTTGGAACTCCAATACTTTTCTTCATACACCGAAGATACCAAGCACGTTAAAAGGGTCTACCGGGAAGTCAGAAACTTTCTGGAAGCTGCTGACGACAATCTTTTCAAATCAGAGAAATCATTAAAAAATTTAAAACTCGGACTGTTCTTGTCCCCGATAAAATAACAAACAGAGCTCTAAAATCGTTCTTATATAAAGCAATTATGGCGCTCACCAACATTCCCAATGTGATTTTTTAAAGCGGGCATTTTTTGCAAAATAAATAGGCTCACTGGTGATAAATATCTCATAATCTAAGCAAGACTGAAAGTTTCCCAAAATTACCGGTCTAACCGTTTTGTATACAGGCTCCAAGACCACATGGAATCTAACAATTTTTCCTGGATTTCATCAATTAAACCGCGTGATAAGGTCCATCACGCGGTTTAATTGATGTTGAAGGTTTTAGACATAAGAAGGTTACGAGGGTGGTCATTGTCGACGTCAAAAAAGCCTTCGACAAAGTCTGGCACAAGGGACTTTTCTACAAACTGTACAGAAACAACTCTGCTTGTAAGGTTGATAGCCTCATATCTAAACAGCAAAAACTGTCAGTTTGAACCACATTTTTACCTTACGGGAGGTTACGGCAGATGTTCCTCAAGGCTTTATTCTCTTTCTTTAGCTATTTAACCAGTTTGTTGCTGACATGACTTCAGGATGAACGCAAGGAGTTAAAATGACCCAATATGCTGACGACACAGCACATTTATTCTCTTTAAGGTCACTCAAAAAGGTTACCTTGAGGTTACAACAAGCCACCACCGATATTGAAAAATGGTTGAACGAGAAGCAAGTTAAAGTGAATCCGAAGAAAAGCAAAGCTGTTCTTTTTACACGGCGACGAATCACTCCCCATCAGAAAGTTTATTATTATTATTATGCGTTGGAACAGTGGCTTGTCGCTCCGGAACAAAATTTGACTCATTAGACCCATGATCATTTATTTGTCCTCAATTTGGACATTGAAGTAACGGCCGTTCCTCAGAGCTCCATGGTTTGTCCGAAACAGGGAAATTGGGATACTCCCGTTGCGTCAACATATTGAAACCGAAAAGTATTTCGATAATCTCGCGATTTATCCCCAACTCTGATCTGGCCCGACTTGCCGAGCCAGACAAGGAAGTTTACTTCTACAAACGACCGGGCGTCTAAATAATTATTCCTAAATCCCAATCTTCAAACGGAAGATTCATGAGCTTGTACAATCTCAAAGTCAACGTTAGGGGGGGGGTTAAAGGGATTAAGTCTTTAGAAGATTTCTCTCCTAAAACACAAAAATCTTACGTTTGAGTCTGTGTCCGACCAACCTGGGCCAATGTCGGTTTGGAAGTAGGCGTCACGTGGTAGGATTCCAAGATTTTTGTTTGTGGTCGAAGTCTTAACGACATCATCAAGCAGATTTTGGTCAGGGTAGGTGTTATTGTGTGGGGTTAGTGCGTAGTTTTCTAGTTGTTTTTTCCTGGGAATCACTGCAGGAAGTGGAAAAAATTATTGGGTACCTCTATGGTAAAGCGTCCTGGAGACCTATCTTTGGAAGGTACTACTTTTTTTAGGTGGTGATTACCTTTCATGGTACCACAAGGTTTCAGCAGAAGTTGTCGGAGATTTCTTGATTATGCTTCCAAGACTAATTATTCTTAGTTCATTGCGGTTGATAGATGCAGTTTAGAGGTGGATACTGCGATACTACTGATGTGAATGAATGTGCGTTCTTGGTCAAGGTAGACCACTAATTGAATGAACAACATTATTTAGCAGAACATCAACCAAACTAGAGTGAAAACTAGCCCTTTTTACCTGCCAACATCTGCTGTGAAGTTCATTATTCAGAAGCATGGCCTAGTGCAGATGACAGAAAAACAAACATATTACTATCTGAACGACTTGCAGACTCACTTGTATTGACGTTGCACCACAGACCACCAAACTGGCTAGCACCACAACTCGAAGTTACGTAAGACTTATTGCACCTCGAGAATTCTTCTAGCGGGTATCATTAAAAACAAACACAAAAGACTTATTGACCCGAGTTGATGCTCCAACTACATCATCTCCTGGGCTTCCTCCAGGTCCTAAGAACGGTAACATTGTAGAACAAGACAAACCAGCATTTTCTAAGCCTACAGTGACTAAATGTTTTTTAAAACTACAATATAGACTATAGAACTATAACATTACATTTTTATATAATATAAAATTTGTTTAGTTCAATTTGATATTAGTTTTGCTTTAAATATTAAATCAATATTAAAACCCACAAATAAGTTATGGAAAATTGTATCGCTTTTGGAGGTTGAATTAATTTATGCCGTCATCGCATACTCATTTCTCAGCATGTAAATGCAACAAAATTGATTTTAAACGCCACCATAAAAAGTTATTTAAAACAGTGTACGTTTTGTTTATACTTATTTCACGCGGCAGTACTTTTTTTTATTTGTTTACATTCGTTTCGTGGCGCGCAACTTCCTCGAGCATTAAAAAAATGGGAGGCAGTAATGTATACATTGAAAATAAACTAGTTATAAAAATAACGGAGGAGAAGTAATTAAATTTAGAATCGAATCGTATCGCAATTGCTGCCGTTATGATCATAACAAAAATTAATTAAAATTAAAATCTATATTTACTCCCGCCATGTAACCTAATTCCAAACTCTATTTATTTTTTTAATTTACTTTATTTTATATAAATATAGTTGTGGGTGCTGAGAGTGAGAGAGCTTCTTTGTGTTTGCGACGGCGGCGGCGGTCGTCGCAGTAGCGGTTTAAATTTAGCTTTCCCCAAGGACTCTTAGGTCTAATAAACCCAAAACCCCCCATTCACATCCTGTGGATGCATTAACATTGCACTTGAAAATCTATATTTACACCGAATCGACGACTAAGTGCACGTATTTCCATTGCACAGTCCGAGCGTTGTGCCAAGGGAAAAATCATTTTCTAACGCGATTTATAAATAAATTGTAAATAACGCAAATGGATTTCAAACTCAAAATATTGGGATTAAATGATATTTATTATTTTAAATATTGGAGCAACTGAATTTATAAGATTGATTTAATGATGTAATCTTATAACTGGAGGTGGAATCTAAAAAATACTGAAGTATGTAGTGACTCAAGTTGTTTACTAAAATTAGGCAATCTAATCTTTGGCGACGTAGTGGAAAGACCCGAATTAGAGAATCTGTTTACTTTTTGAAACATTGTAGTCTAGTCATTTTGTGTTAAGTATATTGAAACTCTACTGAAACAAATTTAGAAATAATGATGATGGTGTATTGTACACTTAACTTAATATCAATATTTACTGATGAGGGTTATAGATTCAAAACACGTTTACGTTTACTAGCCCGGCCAGGGATATTAATTTGTTATCATGAACAAAATATTTTTATTAAAATTTACTTCAGGAATCATTACTCTTCTTTTACATGTCATTTATGCTTCTGAGAATAATAAACAGGTATTTTGCATATGAGCTAAATTTTACATATTCCTGCCTGCCAACAATTGAATATATCAACGTCAGATGATGACCCAGAAAGGGTTAAAACTAGTTACGGTAATATTACATGAAAGTTTAATAATTCATCAAAATAGCTAATTTAATTGCGTCGTTTTTAAATTAGTAATATTTAAATAGATTATTATTTTAAGATAATAATTTTTATCAGCTTATCGCGTCGGTAATCTTCAAAACAAAGTCATAACAGTAAAGATAGCAAAATAATTATAAAAATGTGCACTGAGCAAGCAGCATGAAATCATGGGAACTAAATATGATATATAAATATTGACAATATTACATTTGTCTACAAAAACATTAAATTTAAGTCAACTTCAGCAATGTTTACAGCGAATTCTTCACACCTTGCATATCATCTGATGATTATTTTTTTGTGTTTAGATTGTAACAGCAACATTCCTTTAAATGTAATCATGCGTGATTTATTTTAATGAAAAGAATTATGACTTCCCACACTTGTGAATCACTATTTTTATTAGTCAAATATTGTTAGTTGTTTAAGAATTATTATAAATAGTTTGTCTATTAGTCAATATGTATTGTTGTTTTAAATTTTATAACAATATCACGCTTCATGAAGATTTAAAATTAATTTAAAATTTAGACATTTGATTAATTGCTTGAAAATCTAATTAAAAATTTAAATGTTTGTTAAAAAATTTGACAATAAAAACCAGGAATTTTGTAAAAAAATTGCAAAGATCATTTCATTATCAAAGACAACGCCGCCAGTTTTATGCAATACAACGCTTATAAGCAGATTTTTCATATATTTCTTAAAATAAGTTTTGATTCCTTTTAAAGAAAAAAATGTAAATAATAAGTAATGTAACACTGATTATTTTTATGCCAATTCTTTTTTCTTTTTTTTTTTTCAGGTGAGAGATTGAATGTTTACATCTACATTTTCAAATGTAAGTTAAGTTATTGCTATAATATCTTTTATTTTGTTATTGAATTATTTTGTTTGTATTCTTTAAATCTACCACCTTAACAACAAAGCTGGTAGGTACATTTTTATTACCTAAGCCGGTAGGAGTTAGCAATGATCTTATCAAAGTCCGGTAGATTAAATATCAAAATTGGTGGTTGTGTGTCAAATCACTTAAATGTGACTTTTGACGTTTGATTATAATATTAAATTATTTTTTTTTTAAATTGTTAAATGTTTAGCAAACAAAGAAATATATTACGACACATGGCCATTAGCTGCATTTATGGCCTAGCTAGTTAACAAGTCTTGCCCTAACGGGCTCGCCCTGTATGTAGTAGCTCAACCATGGTCGATTTGCTACCGGCACATTACATTACATTAATTATTGAATGTTGTCTTGAGGAATTTACGATATGCATCTTAAATGTTGAGGTTATGTTGGAAATTGAAAATTTTGATTTTTGTTCCCGCTACTTTACGTTTTTTCAAAGGTACTACTACTTGTTGAATTAGGGTTTTTAACTACTCTGGTGGATAACAATCAAGACCATAATTTTAGATAAACCTCGAGCATGCAAAATTAACTTGAAATTTGTGATATCAAGCTTGACTTTAATAAAAAAAAAAAAAGATTTTGACATTCTTTTGATACATGCACGTACACGTACGTTTTGTAAGCATTTGCATAACTATTTTCTGGCAATTTCGAGAGAGCCACGCAACCAACTCTAATAAGTTTTTGCAAAGTATTTACGTTTCTAGTGTTAAGATTGCCGAGAGTCCGCTTTTGGGTTTTTACTTGTTAGCTTGAATTGATCTAAAAATGAGAAAAAAGTTAGTACTACTAAAGATTTACGTTGCACGTGTTAAAGCCCCCGAGAGTAGTCGACTACATTATCATTTGTCAGCTTTAGTTGATTTAAGAGAAAAAGGAGTTAGATTGGTTTGCTGAATTTGTATTTATTTACCGAAGCAACCTGAAGAGGTTTTAAGATTTGATCGTTTAGAGTAACTAAAAATGTGGTTCAATGAAACAAAGACAAATTTTCTGTTGATGATAATCTTGTTTTCTGACTGACTGAGAGGTTAACAATGTTCCAAAATTAGTTTTCCAAGTCTGTTGATGTGGTTAGTGGTCCGCGACCATTGAATTGTATTATGTTGCTGCTAGCACAGTTCGGAATAAATCTGTGGTACAAGTTAAAGTTTTGTCCGGATACTAAACAAAAGTTTTTTTTTTGCTTGGTAAAAACTGAGCTTTAGTTTTTAAATTTCCTAGCGGTTTCCGTGAAAAGTTTTTCTTAAATTATGAGATTCGTATTAAATTTTTTTTCATCGATTTTTTTTTTAAAAGCTGTAACTTTTTTATTTGTGAAAATCGCTCTGAACATTTTTCCCAAAGGTCCGTAAAACATGTTGAATTTTCAGAATCTACTCTCAAAAATAATGTTTATCCTTGCCCCTAAAAGCACGAGCGTAGATAGTAAATTATTTATTTTACCAAAATTTAAAATAATGTTATTTACCGGAATAATTTTTTTTTATTATTTTTTTAGTTTTTTCGTACTACTCTTAAACTTTTTCAAAAACTCACCCCCAGGTACCTCAAAAATTACTCATGTTTGGGGCCATTTCCTACTTTTTTCTAAAAACGAAAAAAATTGAGACTAACCGCGAATTTTTCAAAAAAAAACAGTGGCGGCGTGAGATTTTTTTCTCCAAAAAACGTAGATTTGTAATAATTTGAGTAAATTTGGTCCTAGCAGGGTGGAGTATGAACCAAAAAAATCCTCTTGATAACCTTTTTTTTATATCTGACCCCCAATTTTTTTGTCCAGTGGCGTCACAGTATTTTTTGTTTAAAGTTTAAAACTGTGTTTTTTGAAAAAGGCAAGTTGTGGTCCCGATCATCTACTTCTAATTTTTATTTTACGTGAAAAATGAACACCGGTTTATCAAAAGCCCTCAATTATCTACATGGGGTGAACCTGACAGAATTTCGATTTAGGTCTTTGTTTTTCAGCAGTGGCGTTCCAAAATTGGCGTTTTTACTTATTTTTTGAGAGTGTGCCACTGGTTAACCCGGCCACGACCAATTCTTGTACTAAAAGTTTTTATTCTCAATTTTTTTTGATATCTGTAAAAATAAATCAGTGGCGGTTCGTCAAAGTTTGAAAAAACGCGACTTTTGGCTAAAAATTGATTTGCGCCAAAGAATAGAAGTACCCAGGAGTTTAACATAGAGAGCTGCGCATAGTCTTATTCAAAAAAAGAAGAGCTTTTTAACAGAATGTACTATAAAATTTTTGAATTTTTGCCTACACCCCTTTTTATTATGAGTTTTCAAAAATTACAATTTTTTTTTTTCAAAAATATGATTTTTATCAAAATCGCTGAAGGTTAAAAATAGACCCCTAAATTGCCGATAAATTTTTTCGACAAATTTTCAACTTTTTGCACTAAAAAATTCATAACTTGATAACAGTTGATAATAGAGACTTCGAAAAAAATGTATTATTTTTAGAATAATACAAAGTCTTAGATTAACAAACATAAATATTTTCAAAAAATGTAAACCCCTATTTTTAGGATAAAAACAAAAATTGCCATTATTGGCGGCCATTTTTAAACGGTTCAACTTTTGTAAAATTTTTGATAAACTTTATGCAACAAATGATTATGAAATGTGATTTATTATGGAACTTATGTAATAAATGGTTTTTATTTTTCAATTTTTTATGAAACATAAGGTTTTTTGAACAATTTTAGTGCAACAAAAGTTAATTTTGTTAGTTTTTGAGCATTTTTCATACATTTTGTAAGTTTTATGAAATTTTTGGTCATTTTTATGCAACAAATGTAAATTTTGTTGTTTTTTTTTTGAGAGATCAATTTTTTAGGTTTTTGCAAGGTTTTTTATAAATTTCTTGCAAGAAATGAGTTTAATGTCCGATTTTTTATGGAATTTCTTGGAATAAATAAGTTGTCTCTGTAGTTTTTGATATTTTTTAGCAATAATTGAGTTTTCTGATTAGTTTTTTTGATAAATTTTATGCAACGAATGAATATAATGTGCGATTTATCTTGAAATTTAAGTAATCAATTTTTTTTTGCAATTTTTATAAAATGTATACAACAAATTTGTCATTTTTGTTAAATTTTGTAGGTTTTGTGCAAGATTTTTCATAAATGTTACGAATTTTGTTACTGGCTTTTTACGTTTTGATCAATTTTTTGCTTTAAATGGGGTTTGCAATTTTTATACAAAAAAGGCTTTTGAACGATTTTTGATCATTTTCATGCAAAAAATGTGATTTTTTTTTTGGTTTTTTGAAAATCACAAATTAAATTATCGGCCTGAGCATAAAGCGTCAAATAGTTTTTTGGATGATTTTATGCTTGAAGTAGTGCTTATGTACGATTTATATAAATTTTTTGCACGAAATGAATTTAATGTCCGATTTTTTATGGAATTTCCTGGAATAAATAAGTTGCCTCTGTAATTTTTGATATTTTTTAGCAATAATTGGGTTTTTTGATCAGTTTTTTGATAAATTTTATGCAAGAAATGAGTATAATGTGCAATTTATTATGGAATTTATGTAATAAATAGTTTTTTTTGCAATTTTTTACAAATTGTATGCAACAAATGTGCGATTTTTGTTAAATTTTGTAGGTTTTGTGCAAGGTTTTTGATAAATGTTACAAATTAAGCTGATTTTTGTAAATTAAAAAATGTTTTTTAAACGGATTCTCATAATTTTAATGCAACAAATGTGAGTTTTGTTGTTTTTTTAGTAATTATTTTACTGGCCGGAGTTTTTAATGTTTTTTAATGCGGTTTTTCAAGAGATTTTTTACTTTAAACGAGTTTTATGCACGGTTTTTACATTTATTAAATTGGTATTTAAGTTATTTGTAAGAAATAGTTCATTGAAATTATGTTTTACACGATTTGGCAGTTGTTTTTTGCTTTGAAAAAATTTTCTGTACTATTTTTGATAAATTGTATGCGACAAATAAATATAATGTGCGATTTATCGTAGAATTTTATGCAATAAATATTTTTTATAGGTTTATTGATAAAAACTGAGGTTTTGAGCGCTTTTTTATATTTTTATAGGTTTTGTTCAGAGTTTTTGATAAATTTTACGATTCAAATTGTAGGTTTGAGTTTTTTTAGTATTTTTAATTAGGAAATGGGCAACTTTTTTGCTTAAAATAAGTTTTTTGGACGATTTTCTATAAGTATTTTGCAACAAATGGGTTTGATGTGCAATTTATTGTGGAATATTATGCAATAAATACTTTTTATGTAAGATTTTTGACTCGCCTTAGTTTATTTTTTTGGTTTGCTGAGTGTTTGAGCAATTTTTGATAAATTTTATATTTCAAATGATAAATTTTTGTTTGCTTAAAAAAGTTTGGTTTCTAATAGTCTTTAAAATAAGTGCAATTAATTAATTTTACTTAAACTTACATTGCCTGTCTGACCGTAGACATGATGAGAAAACTTTAAAATTCAATTTAAGATTATAGATTCTACTCAAAATCTAAATATTGAATGATTTATTCAAGGTTCTAAAAAAAACTTGAAAAACCAACTGTTTTCTAAAACTGTTTCATAAATATATCTCACATTTTGCGATTTTGAAATATGCTTTTTTGAAGATGTGTTACTTAGGGTGGTATTTATAAGTCTCTTTAAAGATCTATTTCTCTTAGAATTACATTGTTTCTCTTCTAAATAACAAAAAACATCAGTAGTTTTCAAAGCCTGAATATACACTTTTTTGTGTACTGTGTTTTCTTGTGCCGGAAGTTTGTGAGGAGGTAACTAAATGTTTAACCTGCTGAGAATCCGTTTTTTGGGTTGTCAATTGTCAGTTAGGAGAGAGACAAAAATTTAATATGCTGCTTGACTTGTTGTTTGTATTTGTTTGCCGGAGCAAGTTATCAAAAATGTGGTTTTTGTAAAGTACTGCTTACGCATTGAAGCAGGGATGAATCTTTTAACGTGTTGATCATGATCTTGTCTTTTGACTGAGAGGTTGACCATGCTTAACGTAGTGTTGCTTTGAAGTCTGATTTGCTCGAGTCTTTTGTGATTGGCGAGCATTAAATTCTATGATGTTGCTGGTACGTTTTGGAATAAATCTTTGGAACAAGTTTTGTCTAGATGCTAAGCGAAAGTCTTTCTTGGTTATGTAGAAGCTGTGAGAAGTTTTTCTTAAATTTTGGTCAACTTTTTAATCTTTTTTTTTTGGTTAGTTTTGATTTTGATAACACTTCAGGGTGTGACTTATTAGTACTGATCAGTCGGAATTCTTTGCATGATTGACCCGATTGTCTTAAAATAGATTTGGTTAGATTAGGATATTACTTTCTGAAAAGACATGATTTATTGGATATATTTATGAGCTCTAAGGTAATATATTAATGTGACTATTTTCCTAAGTTGTTACTAAACTCAAAGAAACAGGAGAAAGCATTTTGTCCGCATCGTTCCTTTGATTGCAAAATAGAAACAGGATTTTCTAATTTATTGTCTGGATGATCTTACGGAGAAGGTTTGCATAACAGCATAACGTCGCTCTAACATCATTAGTTCCAAAGTTTGTACGGGCAAGTAAAACAAACCAGTTTTAACGAGATGTGCAGAACTCTTTATATTGCAGATATGTACAATCTGCGATATAAAAAGTTCTGGGAAGACTGGTTAAAACTTCTAAATTGGAACTAAATTATTACTTTGAAAATACTTATCCCAAAAAATATTAGACATAAAAAATAAATGAAATTGTAGTACTGTACTATACAATTTATCCCCAATATTTAAATAAAATAATATTAAATAGTGGCCTACTGCGATTTTTGATGTATGTTGTGCAACAATTCGGTTTTCTGAGCGATTTTTGATGAATTTTGTAGATTATGTTGAAAATGTATTTATTTTAAATTATTTTTTGCACAATTTTTGATAAACTTTATGCAACAAATGATTATGAAATGTGATTTATCATGCAACTTATGTAATAAAAGATTTTTTTTGCAATTTTTTATATATTTTCTGCAATAAATGTGTTTGTTTTTTGAACAATTTTTGTGCAACAATAATTGATTTTGTTGGTTTTTGAGCATTTTTTTATACATTTTGTGAAAGATTTTTGATAAATGTCACAAATTCAGTTACTGGCATAAGAGTTTATTAAAAAAATATACGTCGAATGGGTTTTTGGTAAATTTTTTGCTATATTATTTTTATGCAAATGTCAATTTTGTTGGTTTTTTGAAAGATTATTGATCAGTTTTGTAGGTTATTGCAAGATTTTTGATAAAAGTTACATATTATGTTACTGACTTTAGGCCCTACCAAAACCCGAGGCTGACCGATAAGGCTGCTTTTTGAAACAACCTATCGCGGAGCTTAAGTACTTGTGCAAATTTAATTGAACCTATTAGTGTAGAAGAAATAGAAAACTATGTAAGTAAGTTGGAAACTTCTTTAACTCGAGCGTACAAGGACTCTTGCCCACTTAGGCTGGCTACCGAATCCGACAACACCATACCTTGGTGGTGTGAGGAACTCGACCGGCTTAAGAAGGCTGCACGGAGATCCTTCAACAGAGCAAAAAACTCAAAAAACCAATCAGACTGGATGTTATACAAAAATTCCCAGAAAAATTATAAAAGACGCATACGTCAACGTCAACGGGAAACTTGGAGATCTTTTTGTGAAGATGTTGAAAACACCTCAACTGCTGCAAGGTTGAAAAAATCTTGTCCAAAGACTCTCAACAGCAACTGGGTTGCCTGAAACGAATTGACGGCTCATACACAGCCAATCTATCGGAAGCAACGGAGATACTTCTAGAAACTCACTTCCAGGTTGTACCGCCCCGGAACAAGTGTGGTCCGACACTACAATTCCAGCTCCATCAGAAGAGGACTGGGTAGCTGCTCACCAGCTTGTTGAAGAGGTGCGTATAGCATGGGCAATTAAAAACTTCTCTCCGTATAAAACGCCAGGATTAGATGGAGTCTTTCCTGCTCTTCTACAATGGGCAAGAACCTGGCAAGAATCTATAGTGCATGCATAGCTTTTCGATACATACCTATAGCAAGGAGGGAAGTAAAAGTTGTATTTATACCAAAACCAGGGCGTAACGATTACACTCTTGCAAAATCCTATCGCCCAATCAGTCTTACGTCTTTTCTCCCGAAGACGTTAGAACGATTGTGCGAAAGATCAATTCGGGAAACGGCTCTTATTACTAAGCCAATACACCCGAACCAACATGCATACACTCAAGGAAGATCTACCGAATCGGCCCTACATCTCGTAACGGACCGAATCGAAAGATCATTAAGAGACAAAATGTCTACTTTGGGCGTATTTATAGATATTGAAGGCGCTTTCGATAAAACCACCTTCAATAAAATAGAAACTGCTCTTGCACATGGTGTAAACCCCACAATTAGTGGATGGATAAAACACATGTTGGAAAAAAGAGCCGTTACAAATAATGTAGGGGATTCGACGGTCAGGAAAGTTGTTGCTAAAGGATGTCCCCAGGGAGGTGTATTATCTCCACTGCTATGGAATATAGTAGTCGACAGTCTTATACGCCTACTCAATGATCATTTTTTCTACACAATTGGTTATGGAGATGACATAACAATCCTACTAAGCGGTAAATTCGAAAGCATACTCTGTAACTTGATGCAAGAGGCTTTAAGAATAATCGAAAATTGGTTCTTACGGTCAACCCTCTGAAAACCGAACTGGTTCTCTTCACAAAAAAAAGGAAAATTGGAAATCTAAACTTACCAAAACTCCTAAATACCCCACTACCGCTATCAACCGAGGTAAAATATCTTGAGGTGGTCTTTGACAATAAGCTCACATGGGGACCACATCTAAATACGAGATGCAAAAAACTTCATATGTCTTTTTGGCAATGCAGACGAGCTGTGGGAAAACATGGGGACTGTCTCCAAAGATAGTGCTATGGCTGTACACAGCCGTCATAGGACCTATGATCACATATGGGGCACTAATATGATCTCCAAAAGCTAGACAAAAAACGTCTGCAAGCAAACTAAATCAGCTGCAACGAATGGCATGCCTAAGTATAACAGGTGGCATGCGGACAACACCAACTGCAGCTATGGAGGCAATGTTGTGTCTGCCGCCCCTCGACATTTACGTCGGAGATGGCGACAATGGCATCTTTGCGTCTGAATGCAGCTAGACTTTGGCACACTGCAGGGAGGGCTGGCAAACACTGTACTCTCCTGGAAGAGGCTGTTAAGAAAACACCTCTGTTAGGAGCGCAAACAGATAACATGTCACCCTTCTTTGTGTTTCAAAAACCTTACAACGTGCGCACACATGAACAAGAGAAGCAGAACGTGGTCAATGATTTGATTAAAATCTACACGGATGGTTCAAAAACTAATAAAGGTTCTGGAGCGGGAATCCTCTCGCAAGACCTGGACCTCAAAATATCATTACCACTAAGGGCTCATACGACTATCTTCTAAGCAGAAGTAGTTGGGATAACCTATGGGGTTATGGAAATTGTGAACCGCAAAATATCTGGCAAGAATATCCAAATTCTAACGGATAGTAGAGCGGCCCTAATTGCTATAAACAAGCCTAGAATCACATCGAAGCTAATTTATGAATGTCATTGTGCCCTTACTTTAGCAGCCTGTGGAAATAGCATTGAGCTGCTCTGGGTAAAAGGACACTCCAACAAAGTAGGTAACATTGAGGCGGACGAGCTGGCGCGTAAAGGGTCAACCCTCATAGCGTGTGGTCCTGAACCCTGGACACTCAAAAGCTTAAATAATCTACTAAAAATTAACACACACAATGCACTGAGACGGCGTTGGGATGATACACCGGGCTGCAGACAGGCAAAGGAAGCAATGACTGCTCCTAACGCCAAGACAGCCGATTACTACTTGCGACTTTCCAGGAAGAATTTGCAAATTATGACAGGAATCTTGACAGGACATTGCCAACTAAAGAAACACATGCACATGATTGGTATTGGAGACAATCCAACGTGTAGAGGATGTGAAATGGACGACGAGACAATCGAGCACGTGCTATGCACATGCCCGGCCCTCTCATACGATAGAGAATCCATGTTGGGGAGCTGCTGGCTTGACATGGCCAGCATAAGGGAGACCCCTACAAAGCGTTGTACTTGCAAACATCAGCCACATAGGGTGGTTAAATGCAAAAACAACGGAGTGAGGTCACCACTGGAGGAGGTACAAAGGGCCTAATGAGGCCTACGTGCAGTAGTCTTTGGTTTACCCTCCAACTTTCAATCCAGAATCCAGAATACTGACTTTATAACTATAAACTATTTTTATAATATTTTTAAGTCAAATGGAGTTTTGATCAAGTTTCTGCTTTAAATGGGGTTTACCCATGATGTTTGTAAATTTTATGCAAAAATGGCTTTTTGAACAGTTTTTAATCATTTTTATGCAACAAATGTGATTTTTTGTTGTTTTTTTGAAAGATTATTTATCAGTATTGTAGGTTTTTGCAAGATTTTTGTGCTCATGTACAATTTTTATAAATTTCTGTAAAAAATGAGTGTAATTTGCTATTTTTTATAGAATTTTCTGGAATAAACAAGTTGTCTCTGTAGTTTTTGATATTTTTTAGCAATAATTGGGTTTTCTGATCAGTTTTTTGATCAATTTTATGCAACAAATGAGAATGGTGTGCGATTTATTATGAAATTTGTGTAATAAATAGTTTTCTGCAATTTTATCACAAATTATATGCAACAAATGTGCGATTTTTGTTAAATTTTGAAGGTTTTGTTCAAGATTTTTGATAAATGTTACTATCATAAACATTTTTATAATATTTTTTACGTCAAAAGGAGTTTTGATCAATATTCTGCTTTAAATGGGGTTTATTCACGATTCTTGTAAATTTTATGCAAAATAGTGCTTATGTTTATGATGCTTTTTTGAGATAAATAGTTTTGTGCGATTTTAAATTTTTTTTTTTCTGAACAATTTTTGTGCAAAAATATGTTTTGCTGAGCTATTTTTAAAAAAATTTTAGGAAGATTTTGATAAATATTATGCAACAAATAAATATAATGTGTAATTTATCGTAGAATTTAATGCAATAAATAACTTTTATTGAGTTTTTGGGCGTTTTTTATAAATTTTCTAGGATTTTTAATGGTTTTTATAAGTTTTGAACAGGGTTTTTGATCAATTTTACAATTTAAATTGTTGCTTTGAGTTTTTTTTATAAGAGAAATGCTTTCTTGAGCAATTTTTTTTATCCAAAGCAAGTTAATGTACGATTTTTGATAAATTTCTTGCAAAAAATGGTTGTGATGTGCAATTTATTGTGGAATATTGTGAATAAATAAATTTAATGTAAAATGACTTTTGTTTTAATTTATTTTGTAAGTGTAAGCTTTTTATGGTTTTTATGCGGCAAATGTGTTTTTGGACAATTTTGGTTTTAAATAGGTTATATGCATAAATGATAAATTTCTTACACCAAATGGGTGTGATGTGCGATTTATTACGAATTGTTTACAATAAATAGTTTTTTTATGCAGTTTTTGATAAATTTTGTAAGTTTTCTGAACATTTTTTTGTTTCATGCAATTTTTGATAAATTGCACCCATTGTCATGATGTTCTGAGGTATTTGTAAGAACTTTTTTATCCTGCAAATATGTCTTTTTGATTTTTGCGTTATTTTTGTATTAAATGAGTTTTCTGCACAGTTTTTGATAAACTTTATAAATCAGATGGGTATGATTTTGAAGTTTTCTGAGTGATTTATATTAATTTTACTGCAACAAATGGGTTTTTGAGCAATTTCTGAAGCATTTTGAATGTGTGCGAAAAGATTTACAAGATTTGTGTTCCGAGCAGAAGATCTCAAAGAATTATTTTCCTGAAGTTTTTTTTATTAACTTTATAAGTAGTAATAATTTAATAAACTTGTTGTCATTTCTGCTAGAAGATATTTTATCATAGAAGAGGTTCTGCTACGCTACAACAAACTTCAGAGAAAAATCAGAGATGTTTTTGTAATTAAGGCCACACTTAAAAATCATAAAATATTATTTTTATGATCAAAGTTACTATGGTAGGTTTAGATTTTTATAGTTTTAAGTTAGAGTAAAAGTTAAAAATAATAAGTATTTTAAGTACCATGAAGTACTTTAATACCGTTAGTCACTACAAAGGTACTACCGAGTTTAATTACATTTTCTACAATTATTTACTTTGTGTTCACTTTTTGGAAAACTTTTTTTAGCTATTTTAGTTTAATTTTTATTTTTTTGATTTACCCACCTTTGGCATCAAAGCTTACTATTTTATTTTATGCTTACTAAACACATTTTAGCCCCACTAGGTTTACTTAATAAAGTGATAAAGTTTGTGGTTGTTTTTTGGAATCTAAGACAACGGTGGTATGTCTAGAAAAGTAAGACCAAAGACAGCAAATATTTGCTATTGAAAGTTGATTAGCGCTTATGTGAATCTAGGACAATAAGAAAGAGAAGATACTTAGGCTAAATAAGTATTTTTTTTTCTAGGCTTATCATAGTTGTTCTAGAATTCCTTAGACACAAATCAAGTTTTGTATAGACGCTTGCATAGGTTTTTATATTTGCATATTACATATTATTTATGCAAGTTAACAGTCCAACAATTTTTATAAAAAAAAATACAGTTTACTTGATTAATCCAAGTTTGGATTAAGACTTGTCTTCTTCTTTTTTATGTGCCGTGTTCTACTCGGAGGTTATCTTACTTTCGACCGGAACCAATCTCTAAGATTTTTTAACTAGGAAATCTGGCGTCTTTCCGCACTTCTACTTCCTGTAATCTTTTCCTGTATTATGAGCTGTAGTATTTCATACTTTTCTCTTATCATAGTATGTCTCAGTAATTCTAGTCTATTTTTTAATAAATTTATCTAGACTCAACTAGCTTCTCAAAAGAAAAATAACAAGAGATATGACCTACATAGAATGAAAGATCCCCTAATAAAAACTGAAGAATTGAGAATTGGGCCTGAGGATTTGAGGATTTAAGCACAAAACTAGATAAACTGAACACAATAGTCGGAAATATTAAAACGAAATTTCTAAAACCAGATGTTAACAAAAAGAAACCATGGATTACTAACGAAACCCTACAAATGATGGAAAAGAGGAGAAGTGTAAAAAATAACTTAAGTGACTATAAAATCATACACAAAGAAATTAGAAAAAAAATCAGAGAAAATACAGGAATGAATAGAAGAAGATCCGGTAACAAATTAGTAAGAGACAGATCATTATTAACCAAGAAGAGATCAAGAAAACATGGAAGACCTATGTGGAACAACTATTATTATATTATAGGATTATGATAGGAAAGGTTCAATTTGCGATAAAAGCAATGAAAAACGGCAAAGCTGCAGGTCCCGACAATGAACAAGCCGATGTGCTGAAGCTTTTTGATGAAGAAAATGTGAAATGGCTATATATACATTTTGAGTCAATTTCCAACAATCAGAATTTATTATTTTGCTCAAAAAACCTGGAGCCAGGTTGTGTATTGATTAAAGAACGATAAGCCTCATGAGCCACTTATTCAAAATATTCCTCAAGATCATCTACCAAGAATAATATATAAAATATGTGAGGAACAAATATCACCCACACAGTTTGGTTTCAGGAATGCAGTGGGCACATGAGAAGCCATCTTCAGCATCCAAGTGCTATTCCACAGATGTAGAGATATGAATTGTGACATCTATGCATGTTTTATATACATACTTCAATCCAGTATTTTTGTTTTTGATAACAAAAATATGTATCAGACAGAAGACATAACTCATAACTATAACACTAGAACTTGTTCCACATTTATTAGACCTATATTACACAAAAACACATTTTATTCAAAATCACATTTATCCATGTCCATTAAATTATATAATAAACTTCCTGAAATTATAAAAATTGCAACAACGAAGAAAGAGTTTACTTTAAAATTAAAACAATTTTTAGAAAATAATGTATTTTACTGTTTAGAAGAGTTTTTTAATTATAAACATAATGTCTAAGAGTGACATGCTAAATTGTAATGTGTATGTTTACCCTATATTTATAGTTTTATAATGTATTACTGTTTTATATTTAAGTAGTATTAGTATTTATGTATTTAAAGATAAGCCTATGTATTAGAGATGCAAATAAAATAATTATTCGTTACTTAGTAATCGGTACCTGACGAGATCCGAAATAACGAATAACCAAATAATCAAATAATCGTTACTTTTTACAAACAGTTACTCCGTGTCCGCCCGTATTCCATTCGATATATTTTACCCGCGCACGGAACCGGAGTAACTGTTTGATATTTTGTATTCGAAAGAATCGAAAGTACCTAGTACCTATACTATCTATAGTAGTCGGAGTAGTCGGACACACGCATTAAGCTGGTAGTGCTGGCAGTGGCACATGCACCCGGCGCAGCTTTATATTATGAAACACAAAACTTAAATTTATTTAGTTCTTTTTTTTTTTAATTCCTTAATCATTATTATATTGATTTAATTAATTAAATAATTTATATAACAATATTAACAATACATTTACTAAGTTTTAGCATTATTAATGTAACATATAAAATTTAGTAATTGCTTCAATAAATTTTTATATCAAATAGTAATAGTCAACATCAATTACATTTAATTCTTAACTGGTAATTATAATTATAAAACTTATATATAATAATTTATATTTTGTACTATTTGTAGTATTTTGTAGTTACACTAGCAAATAAATAGGATATAAATTTTATTCTGTTGCGTTTTTTTTATACCTGCTTATTGCTAACAAAATAAAAATGACTATAATCATTATAATGAGTTTTTGTTACATTTTTATATGATGGTTTTCTTATGTCACGATTATTACGTAATTGACGTATAATAAACGATTACTTATAACGAGTATTAAGTAACGAGTATTGTACCGAAAGTAACGAATAGTTACAAGTATCGAAAAGTAACGAAAACTTGCATCTCTACTATGTATTAGTTAGTAAGAATTTATACACGAAAGTAATATTTAAATAAATGATCTATCTATCTATCTTATTGACTACCAGAGTTAAACATCATAGAATGGTACAAATATTACAAGACATTGTACTAGGCAAAAAAGATCTAAGAATAGTCACAAATCTCTACTGGAATCAAACTCGTTCCGTAACTGGACGGAGGGAACAGAGAAGATACGAAGATTCTACGTGGAGTGGGACTCCACTGATGTTCAATATATACTCGGAATATATCTTTAGAAAGGCTCTAGAATACATGGACGTAGGAATTGCGTTAAACGGAAAAAGGCTAAATAACATCCGCTACGCAGACGACACTGTGATATTTGTAGACAATCAGGAGAATCTTTAATTACTAATGGATAGAGTGACAGAAAGCAGTCAAAGACAAGGACTGGATATAAAATTAACAAAACAAAACTAATGGTCATTAGCAAAAACAATATCACATTATGCAAAATATTAATCAACCACCAACTCATTGAAAAAGTACAGAAATATGTATATCTCGATACCAGAATAAATGATCAGTAGGACCATTCGCATGAGGTAAAGGTCTGCATCGAAAAGGCCAGGGATGCTTTTAATAGAATGAGTTCTATTTTTAAAAGTCACAACTTGACTATACAAACTAAAATAAAATATCTGCAATGTTACGTGTTGCTTGGACATTAACGGAAGCTACAAGCAAGAAATTAGAAGCATTCGAGAAGTGGCTTTATCAAAGAATGCTGTGTGTGCTATGGACAGACCGGGTCACAAATATCGAAAAAAAAAGCTGCAGGAAGAAGTAGAATTTTGTGGCTGAAGAACTTAAGAACCTGGTTTGCCAAGACAACAACCGAATCAACAGTGAATAAAGTGATTGTAGCAAGGATAGTTGCCAACGTCCGGAACGTATAGCAACCGCGAGAATAAGAAGCTTCTCATAGCGCAAACTTATGCCTACCAAACCATTTCTATGCACTCAGGCTATGACATGGTTTCCTTAGGCATTAGCAAAAGCTATTGAGTACTTATAGCTATATATTTATCTAAGTTATATTACAATTTTGGATTTTATGTAAATATTATGAGTAATTAGTCATTCAGCAAATCTCTGTGGCTTGAAAATGCTCATGAAGTTTCAAACTACGACAAAAATTGCAAAAAAATACGAGGTTTGTAAAACGTTATTTCCTCAAAAGATTAACCAGTTTTTGTACATGTAATTTCAATAAATGAACAGATTTATGATTTTCTGAACTCAAACGCATGGTTTTCTAAAAAATTTATGGCCTACAAACAGACTTATATTTGAAACATTTGACTTTGGAAACCAAACTGCTAACTTTCAGATTATCAGAATGGAAGTAGGCATAACTTAACTTATCAACTCTCTAACAAATTTAAGACTTTATGAAGGAAAATCAGATTTTCTGAGTTTAGTCAAAATTTACTCAACTTTTTTTTTGTTATTTAGATTGTATTTATGGACGCTCAAACTGTTTACCTCCACCGTTTTTCATCTATCTTGTTTTTGGTCGGCTTTTTCCTCTTCTATTCAACTTATTCGTTAGCTTTTTTTTACTATCTTTTCTTCCGCATTGTTTTAACATTTTTCTGTTTATTAATGGTCTTCTCTCCTATTCTGGTACTTTTTTATTCACAGCATTGTTTTTATTATCCTTCTTTTAACGATTCTCAAATTCTCTTTATATTTTTTCCTCATATTTTTTGCTTCTAGTGCGTATGTTAGCGTGGGTTTTGCTATTGTGTTTTTTTTATTAGTAATTTTAATAATTCAATAATTTACTGGGAAGCCATGCAAGGCTCAAGGCTGTTTTTCCAATCCTTATAGCAGTGCTGGAACTCTGATACTAAAATAACATTCAGGTGGTCAATTATAGCTATCTAAGTTTTTTTTAGGGTCCCAAAAATTGTCCAAAGAAGAGGAAAACGTCACAAGGACTCAAGTTAGGTAAATAAAAAGACTGAGGAGCTACAGAAACGTTTTTACTGGCCAGAAACTTGTTTATTAAAATTGGTGTATCGAAAGGAGTATTGTTGTAATGCAACACCCAGTTGTTCTTTATGTTTGGTTTTAAACGCATAATTCTTTTTTGTAATTTTTCAAGAACTTTTTGGTAAAAATGTTCATCACCTCCTGGCTGTTGGAAAAAACAAATCAGCACGCATTTGATTTTTGACTTGTTTAATCTTGTTTTTTTGGCTTGTTTGGTTAAGGCACCATTCCTTTCAAAAGGTTTTTTGGAACTATTTTTGAACAGTTTTTTGTCATCTCTAATTTATTGGTCAAAATCTAATGAACGGTAATGTAAGTCAAATTTAACACTTCTCTGATCAATCTGACAGTCAGCGGATGGTCTGAACGCACAATATCACGGATTTTGTCGACAACTCAATCGGTTCTTAAAAATGAAGACCTTCTTCAGCGTGGTTTATCTTCAAACGACTTTCTTACTTTTGAAAATTCTATAAACCCCCAAGAAAACCTGAGCCTTTGATAAAACACTGTCTCCGTAGGCCAGCTAAATTTTTATTATTAAATTACTACTTCTAATAATTCAATATTTTCTCCGTTAAAATAATTTTCTTCTGGGAAGCTGGAGACGTTTTTCCAATCCTTATAGCAGTGCTGGAACTCTGATACTAAAATAGTCTTCAGTTGGTCGATTATAGCTATCTGATTTTTTTGCGTGTCCCAAAATAATCTTTAGATCAATTTTTAATCCAGAGAAGAGGAAAAAGTTACAAAAATTCAAATTAGGCAAATAAGAACGCTGAGGAGCTACAAAAACGTTTTTATTGTTTATTAAAATTGCTGTGTTATTGTAATGTAACCCCCAGTTGTTCTTTATGTTTGGTTTCACACGCATAATCCTTTTTTGTAACTTTTCAAGAATTTTTTGTTAAAAATTTAATTGACAGTTTGGCATAAACTTTTTGTAAACGATTCTCTGGCTGTCGGAAAAACAAATCAGAACGCATTTGATTTTTGACTTCCTTAACCTTGTTTTTTGGGCTTTTTTGGTACTATTTCATGCTTTGGCTTTTGGGTCTTACTCAAAAACCCAAAACTCATCACCAGTAATAAAACGTTCCAGAAACTGAGAATTATTTTCAATTCATTTATTAAAGTCAAGGCACCATTCCCTTCTGATGTTCTTTTAATCCTGCGAAGGGTTTTTTGGAACAATTTTTGTACAGATTTTTTCTAATTTATTGGTCAAAATCTGATGAACGGTGGTGTGTGTCAAATTCAACAACAATCAACGGATGGTCTGAAAGCACAAGATCTCCGATTTTGTCGACATTTTCATCAGTTCTTAAAGATGAAAACATTCCGCAGCGTGGATTATTTTCAACAGACTTTCTTCCTTTTGAAAACGCTTTAAAGCACCAAAAAAATCCTGAGGATTTAACAAAACACTGTTTTTATAGGCCAGCTGAAGTATTGTAAAAGCACACTATTTAATAGAGAAAGAGAGCGGCCGTTTTAGGATTTAAATATCTCCTGAAAAACAATTTTTTTATTATTGCTTATGTTATGTATCATTTCCTCTTGGAAGATTTTTTTAGCTAAACAGATTGTAAAGACACTCGTGATGTAATCTTCTTGTAAACATTGTAGCAAAATCGGAAAATTCATCTCAATAAGATAAAAAATTTAAATTTTTTTAAATTTATAAATTAATTTTATGCAATCAATTTGAGTATTATCAAACTTGAAGTACTTTATGATAAAAAGTGGGACCACCTTTCTAGATTAATTATGTAATCTGATGTAATGGCACAGGAAATTGCAATTGAACTACAAAAACTTTATTATCAATCATAAATCGAAAATCAAAAGTACATCAAAGACATTCAAAGTTTACTTCAGTGATGATTTGATAATTTTTTGTTTTTATGAATGTTTGCTAAACCACAATGTATATTTGCAATGCAAATAATTCAAATCGATAAGTCCATTCAAATTAAATTAATTCAAAATACTACGTCCATTCACTGAATATTATTGGAGCGGAAAATTTGAAATCCATTGGGATAGTTTGAAATAACAATGTCTCAAAAGGACAGTTTATATGTATCCCAACACTAAATCCAATTTAGATTGCGTTAGGCGCGAGTCGATACACGCTTTCCTCCCCAGAAATTTCCCCGTTCGTTCACGGCCCTTGTATTATTGATGTGCGAAATTCTGCGCTGTCCTCTCTGCCCGATTGCAGCTGCAACAACGATCCGTTGCCGCTGCGCCGTTTCACAAACCACCCCTGAAAAAGAAAAACAACCCCCTTATCTCATCCGACGCAGCCTCTTCCTTACAAAAACGGATCGATGTCTGCTGGTGGGAGGCGGCAGCACTTTCGATCGCTCTCTCTACCCCGGTCTGGTCCTCACCAGAAGTTCATGAACATTATAAATGATGACGCACGCCCAATAGTAATAGTATCGTATTCCTGAAGGCGAGCCCGATCAATAAAGCAAACATGACGTGGAAAATGCCAACGCATGGTTGCATTAAAAAATATCAAGAAGAACGTTTAATTGTTATCAAAGAGTTCCGTTATCGCTGATAAAAAAATGAGTGTAAAGATCAGCACGTGATCGCGCCGTGGTGGCAGCGTCATAAATACACGTAACCGCGCGCCAAAATCAGTTCCTAACCCCCGATATCTGTGTACATGCTAAATAAACGTTTTGTTGATTCATTTATGACCCCAAGAATATGTGTCATATAAACATACAGTTATCTCTCTATTGCAGACGGCGTTTATTTTTTATTTTGGTTAAACAGACAAGAGTCTCTTTGTCTATTTCGGGCTCCGATATTTACGGCAATCGCCGAAATGCCAGACTATTTAAACGGGCACCCACATCGTCGCTTTTTTATTGATTGTCTTTAATGGACTACCACCAACATAATGTCCCGCTGGGACATTTAAAGTCCGATAATCTAATTGAGCACCAGTCGTCCTACTCAATTAGTAAGAACTAGTTATATTAAGTTCAATTATTTTAGTTATTTGTTATCATTTTAAGAGATTTTGCAGATGCTCAATTTCTGCGGGCTAGTAACTGTCAATTAATAATACTAGCACTAGCACTAATTACTCCATTTTCCACCGTAATATACAGGGTGTTTCTTAACTGGAGGCGAAAAATAAAAGTTTGGGTACATTTTTTAATTACAAACAGAAAATCTAAATAACTTGTGTATCTCGCTTTGTTTTTGAGCTAATCGAAAAATACACATTAATTAGAAAACTTTTTATTTAGCAAAATTTAAGTAAAAAAAATACTTGTAACAATGGTAACATCAAACAAAACAATATTACTTTAATAAGTTCTCACCATGAGCGTTGATGCAAGCTTGACAACGCACTAAAAATGAATGATAAAACTGCTTCAAAATCTATTTTGAATGTGCAATGCAGCATTTGCAATTCTCTCTTGTAGCTGCTTCACGTTGTTTAATTGTTTCATGTGTTCCCACATATAAAAGTCCAATAGATTTAAATCAGGAGATCTTGCAGGTCAGTTTACTGGACCTCTTCTACCAATCCACCTATCATTAAAATGATCAATGAACCACCGAACTACATATGGCCCAACATGGGGCAGTGCTCTATCGTGCTGATATTACATCCTGTTACGTAAGGCAAGAGGGACATTGTCATTCAGCATATTTTTATCTGATTTTTGAGAAATTAGTAGTTGCCCATTAAAAACCCCACACCATGTGTTAACTGAACAACAATATTGAACTAAAGAAGTTAGGATCTTGTTGATGTTGTTCAAGAAGATACTGAGAAAATGTAAGTCGTTGTGCTGCGTTGCCTGGTTGTAGATGTTGTACTTTTTGATAATGATATGGGTGAAGAATTTTCCTATTTAAGGTTTTCTAGACAAAGTTTTTAGATAGTTGTAAAAGGGGGGAATGTCGCCTAACGCTGATCCCTGGTTCATCAACAACTGCGTCAACTATTTGTTCTTTTTTGCCACGGTGCTGTTGATGTGGACCTCCACTACGGCGATTTCCAATCCCAAATTCACGGAGCCTACATAAACTTTAATTTTTTGTTTCCAGTTAGGAAACACCTGTATATTTTTTGCGTTGAGTTATTTGTAGAACTTTTTTATGTTGCAAATTTGTCTTACAGGGTTGTCAATATTTTTGTTTTAAATGAGAGTTCTGCACAATTTTTGATAAACTTTGGCAACAATTGGGTTTTTAAAAGATTTTTGTGCATTAAATTGGAGTTTTCAGCAATTTTTAATAAATTTTGTAGGTTGTGGGCAAGATTTTTGATAAATTTCACAAATAAAGTTACTGGTTTAAGCATTTTTAACGTTTTTGTGCGTCAAAAGAGAGATTTTTTGTTTTAAATGGGATTCATGTATAATTTATTGTAATTATTAATGCAATTGTAATTAATTTTGATAAATTTTATGAGTTTTTGATTAGTTTTGTACAACAAATGTGTTTTTTAAGCAATTTTTGATGTATTTGTGCAATAAATTAGTTTTATGGTGAGATTTTTGGGTTTTGTACAACATTTATGATAAATGTCAGTTACTGGTTGGAATATTTTTATGCGTCAAATGGAGTTAAATTTTGTCTTACGCAATTTTCAAATGAGTTTTTTGCACCATTTTTGATGAATGTTAGCAAAAAATGAGTATGATGTGGGATTTATCATGAACACTCTGGATTTATGAGGTGATAGATATATCAATATATTTAAAAAATAAAACAAAAGTCGAAGCAAGAAAGTTTTGTTTGTTTAAGACTATAAACTAAAATATTTTGTTGTCGTGTAACAAATGGCTTTTTTGTGAATTTGATGCAAAAAGTAGATTTTCTAAAAAGTTTTTTATTATTTTTTTTCAAAAAATTGGTTTTATAAAAAAATTATTTTTACAAAAAATACTCAAATTTAATCTTAGAATAAAACATTTATAAATATACAGAAGGTTTTATTTGAAAAAAAAGTTAACCAAATTTCTACAATAAATGAAACACCCTGTACATTAAAAATATTTTCAAATTTTTTACGTTTGGAGAATTATTTAGGAAATTTTGACTAACCCTGTATGTTGTGTATATAGAAAATAACGAATTAAAAAAAAAATTAATGTGCGATTTTATAAAATATTTTGCAACAAGGCTTTATTGTAAGATTTTTCATAAATTTTGAGCAACAATAAGAGTCTTCTGAGCAATTTTTAATTATTTTGAGCATTTTTGTTATTTATGGCAATTTTTGATCAATTTTGAAAGTTTTGATGCGTCTTACAAATAAATTTATGGTCTGAGCGTTGTTGTTTTTTTTATACTAACCTAATCTTTTTTTTAGTGAGGAAAACGCTACTGCTCCCTGGACGCTTGGTTCAACGGCTTCCGGGAGTGTGGCACTTTCGCCTACTAAACAACCTCAGTTCTTCTCAACGAGTAGGCCGAATACTCCAATAAGGGTTTGCAGTTTGCATCACCTACCCATCTGGTTTTTTTTAATTAGTCTGTTGTTGTTTGGCTTTCTGCTTGGTCAGTCAGAGCTCTTCTCTAGACCGGCGCCGCGTAGGTCAGTATGGATTGGATTGCGCCGTGGTAAACCGCTCTCCTTTTTGCGCTTTGTCCGCTAACGTTTGGCATAATCTTATTTAGGGCAGTTATGGTCTTCTTTGCCTTTCACGACGTTCCACAGAATAAGTCCTAGAACGGAACCCTGCGGAACCCCCCGCGTCAGGTTCTTCTCCCAGCTGGCGATGTTGAACGCATTTCTTATGGTGCAGACAGACGAGCGCGCAGCGACTGCAACACGGCTGTGCTGCGGCATGATTTCAGTTGTGTTTGATCGTTTGGCAGGGTCTTCAAACACGCGCTGCGGCAGCAATGCAACGTACCTCGAACAGTTTGCTACGTATATTTGCTAGTTTCAGATGTTTCGATGCGTGCTTGGCGCGTGTTTGAAGTAAACAAAATTACCTCGCGGCATTGCAGGATGATAGCAGTCCACGCGCTTGCTCTATTTTTGCAAAGTTCTCTTGCCTTTATGATTGCGTCAACTGTTGAGCAGCTCTAAATCCATATCGTGTGTGCCTTACCCAAGGCTTTTTTTTCAAGTCCCTCCTCAAACCTCTTTTTTATTAAGTGTTACAGCTTGCCGGGTACGCTTAGCAGACTGATGGCCCGAAATTTGTTTTCTTCTTTAGGGATCAGCGCTACCTTTGGTTTCTTCCACGGTTTGGGAAAAATAATTTCATCCAAGTGCTTGTTGTACGCTTCCAGCAGCACATCGGGAATTTTTTTGTGCGCGAGCTTGATGATTTGGCAGTGGATTTTGTCGGATCCCGAGCTTGAGTTTTCCAATGGCCTCTTTTAGCTTCTCAGCGGTAAAGGGGGTTGGGTTTTTTGCTTCTTCATTTGTCAGCGGAGCTACTTGCTCAATAACATCCGGGAATAGCTTCTCAATAATCTCCTTTCTTCTGCTGTCCTTTAGGGTTATATGGTTTGGCTTTATTGCAGATTTTTTCACCAGTATCTGGTAGCCTTATCCAAAGGAATCGCTCTTGAGGTTATCAACTAGGTTTCTCCACTTTTCCTTTTTGCTCCTGCGGATAGCTGTTTGGTATTTTTTTCTAGCGGCTTTTTGCTGTGCTTTAAGATCCTTAACCCATTCTGGTTTTCCTTTTGCCTGGATCTAGTCAAAACCCAACCATCCAACCCCTTACCGACATTTCGTTTGTGGCAATCGTTAGGTCAATGAACGATGCGCTTTTCTTCTTTGCAAACGTTGGTTACTTACTAACCTAACCTAACCCTGTATATTGTGTATGATAGAAAATAAGAAATTTAAAAAAAAAGATGTGATGTGCGATTTTTTATAAAAAAGCTTTATTGTAATATTTTTCATAAATTTTGAGTAACAATTGAGTCTTCTGATCAAGTTTTAATTGTTTTATTTGTTGTTTTCGAGCAATTTTTGATCAGTTTTGATGAGTCTTACAAACATTACAGTCATTAAATTGGTATTTTGAGTAATAAAGTAATAAGAAATTGTTTATGCTATGCTATTTTTGATTAATTTTATGCTACAAATAAGTATGATGTTGCGCGTTATTATGGAATTTTATGCAATAAATAGTTTTGTATACGTTTACTTATAAAAAAAATATTTTGTTTTATGAAAAAAATAGGTTTTCTGTGTGATTTTTGACTTGTATTAGTTTATTTTTTGTGTTTACTGGGCTTTTGAACAATTTTTGATAACTTTTAGTGTCCCTAATGGGTTTTATGAGCAATTTTTGATGACTGTTTATAAATTTCTTAAGTAAGTTACTAGTCTGAACTTTTTCATGTTTTATTTTGTGCGGCAAATGAGTTTCTTGAGCGATTATTTTTTTTGTCTTAATTAGGCGCAATTTTTGATACATTTCTTGCAATAAATCATGAATTTTCTTGCTATAAATGTGGGATTTTTGATAAATTGTGCGCAATGATAAGGATTTCTGAGCGGTTTTAAATAATATTCATTTTTTTTATAAACTACACTCTTACCTTTAAAAGAATCCAAAAATTTTGAAACTTTTACACTGATTTATATGTACCTTATGAAGAATATACTAAAAGTCCTGACGAACCGTTTTAGCGGTAATGACCGAAAACAGGGCACTTTTTTGGGTTTTTTGTTAATATCTCAAGAAGCTGATAAAATTTGCAATAAAAATAATCTTATACATTTTTTTTGTATTCCCAGCGGTTATAGGACGCTAAAGAATTGAAAAAAAAGTTTTTTGTATTGTTACGAGCCAAGGAGCCGATTTTTTTAGTTTAGTCTTCCGTCCATTTTGACGGTTCTCCTTCTCTCCCCCAACTGCTTGCTCTTTCTTCCATATAGAGTTACAATACGCGTGGGATACGCATCAAATTGTAGTGTTAGTGCGTTATCTCTTTTACCTTCTTTGTTCATGGAGAAAGTATGGTAATCAACCCTTTAACAATGTTTCTAAATATAACTATCAACGAGCAGTGATGAGGACTTAAAGAACTACTTATAGCATGAGTTTGCTCCTTACTTTTTATCTTTATTTGAGGAAACTGGAATGCGGAAAACAAAAAATCCGCCTTATTCGATACTTTTCCTGTACTCAAGAAGAAGCCAATCTTTTCAATTTTGACATTGTTTTGGATGGAGGATTACTGTTATACAACGTGGTGTGGTTCAAAAAATCCTCAATCTCCCAACTATTATGCCGGCAAGAGCTGTACCGTTATGTTTGAAGGCTATTCAGCGGCACCATCCAGTACGAAGACAGAACAGAATTTACCTATTTTAACAATTTTTTTCTGCTGATTTAGTTTTCTAATATACTCTTGAATATTATGAAATTGTATGCAATAAATTTTTTTTTATGCGTTTATTGCTAATAATGAGGTTTTTTAGCGTTTTGTTTTGTTTTGAGTTTTTTGCAACAAACTTAGATTTTTGATAATTTTTATAGATTTTTGATACATTTTAAGAATGAAATTGTGTTTTTTCAATAAATAGTTTTATGTAAAAAGTTTTACTTGTCATACTTTGAGCGATTTTTAATCAATTTTAGTGTACCAAATGAGTTTCTGAGCGATTTTTGATGATTGTTTAAGGGGGGAAAACAGTTGCTCTATTATAAGGGTTTACAGCATCTAACTCAGCAAGAAAACGCCTGAATATAATTGAATAAAATTTTTACACAATAAGTCGTTTCTTTGCAATTAATTTTTAAAAAGTGACGTTTTTAATCAGTTCTTTATTAATTTTTTACTCTTTAAATGTAACTTTAAATCTTTAACCAAAAACATGAAGACATAGAATATTGTATGTAGTTCAACATATAAAAAGAGTGATGACTAAAATCTTATCGTTTGGAAATTGAGTTGGTTGGCGTTTTGTCGTATAAGAACCAATTTTAATTTAAAAATGGGCGCTCTACGTGTCAATATTTTTTTAAAGAGAAAAGTTTACCGATATTCTCGTAAATGTGATAGGATTTAATATTTTTTCATAACAATAATACTAGTGGCACCACAACAGTACGGGGCGACTAAACCCGGCAATTCTCTAGCGTTAAGACTTTTGATAAATTTAAGTTAAGTTAAGATAGTATAATTCGGACCAATTATAAAAATTTAGCAACAACTATAATGCTTTAGAACGGTTTTTTGTTTTTATTTTTAAAGGATAAAATATTTTAGTTAAAGTTAACAATTAAAATATTAAAGTAAATATTAAAAAAAATTGATGGAAACCTTTCTGCCTCATATTACCATTATTATAAAGAAATCATAATTAAAAACCAATTAATTCCAAACACCTTGTGCATAGGACACATTTATCACTCTCTTATTTCTACCCTGTCGAATTTCTCTGCCCATTTCCTTCCTTTTTTTCAAATTTAATTTAAGACCACCTAGGCCGTCAAAACAAGACGTGAACTGCTCTTATTATTGTTGCGAATGTAGTAGTAGCGAGAACCCCTTTGTTTTTACGACCACCTGCGGCAGGTAAAAAACTGATCGGGGTATTTCATTGAAACATGCAGTAGGGTCTTATTGTCCCATGACCTGTCTTTTATGGCCGGACCAAATAATGCTGCAGTGAAAGTGACGTTTATGCGCTGGCTGAAGGAATGATAAGAAATGGGTACAGCATGTGCGCAAGTAGGGTGGTAATTTTTAAAGAGGGTGAAGGCTCAATCAAGTTTGTTGCTATATATAAAAAAAAGGTTTTTTTTATTGTGTGCCAATATTGATGATATTTTGCTCTTTTTGCATATTTATAGTAAGATTAGTTTAATTTTATTACCTTTTGCGGCTATACGTCTTCCAGACAAATGAAGTTTTATAAAATTAATAACTCAGTAGTTTTAGTTTTTGCTAGACGAAGACTTACCCGATCTTAATTTTTAAACAAAGATCCATTAACTATGCTAATGTTAACGAGATATTGAATTTTGATATTAAATACTTTATCCTTGAAAATTCATTAACCAATTCCTTGGAAGTAATAGATAACTATCGGCAATCTCATATTTCACATTCAACACATCGTCCTTGGTTTATCGATCACAAATTATATTTTAACTCCGAAGATAGGTACCTGACATTCAGAATCATTGTTCCTATATCGCGTCCGCGTCGATGTAGAAAGATTTCGTCGTTAGATTTTATTCTAGCTGAAGAAAAAAACAACAAATGATTCGTGATAAATCAGATAAATCCCACAAGTACGTTGAACTAACTCAGAGACGTGTGTGTTCCTTTTCATTGCTGCGAGTGTGAGGTTACATAATTGTAATAAATTACATTTTTAAATGCCGCGAGCCGGAATCGTGGTGTTTTCTAGCATACCTAATATTCAACATATATATTTTTTTTATTTTTTTCGAAAGTTCTTCTTACACGAATTATTTTAACCGTTAATTGGGCTCGGAGTAGTACTAGAGTTATTCCCGTTAGCATTTTAGATTCAGTCATTAGCAATTCATTATATAATTAATTAAAAAATTTTGCTTCCTTATAAGAATTTTGTTAATATTATAATTAAAATGTTCTATAGATTACACTAATTTTAATTTTTATCATTTCTGTAAGTAAGTAATAATTCTTATAACATTTAAATATTTGTTGTTTTTTTATCATATTTTTCTGTTCCAATTTATTCCTTTTTATGATGCTAAATTTTTTAAATCTATATAAATCAAAGACAGGGGTTGGCATCTTTTTTGTTTGAGAAAACAGCATTTTTTTAAATTAGAAATGTTTAGTAGAAGCCGCTCAAATTTTATATTTTGTCAGATTTTTAGTAATTTTCGATCACTTTTTAAAAACGTTTTTTGTGATTTTTTTTCTATTTGTTGCTTAATCGTTAAGAAATTTCTAACTTTTTATGAAGATTACGTACATAATTTTTATTATAGTTGTTGCTTATTTTATTTTAAATGATCTGCATTATTTTATGTTGTAAAAAGATCATTTAACATCACTCCTAAGTGATTTAATGTTATGTCAAATTACAGGAAATTGTTCTAAAGCATTATTGTAGTTGTTTCTAGATTTTTAGAAACGATCTTGATTATTTCATATTGTAATAAGATCACCTAAGATGTTGCAAAACGCAGACACTTGATCTAAAACATTATAGTTGTTTCTACATTTATTAGAAATGATCTGGATTATCTTTGTAGTAACAAGATCACTTGACATTGCTCCTAAATGATTCAATGTTTTGACAAATTACAGAAAATTGTTCTAAAGCATTATAGATATTGATATAGTTTTTGGAGTTAATCTGGATTGTTCTATGTAGTAACAAGATCATTCTAGATTTTGCATAAAGCAGTAAATTGTTCTAAAGCATTATAGCTGTGGCTGGATTTTTGAAAGTTGATCTGGATTACTACTCCCACGTTGTGAGAAGATCTCTAGATTGTTGCAAGTGGTTTAATATTAAAATTGTTCTAACTATAGAATTTTTTTAGAAATGTATCTTAAAACTACAAATACTACAAAAAAACGGTGTGGGGCTTCTTCAAAAATGAAAATTACGGCAACTTTATTGACTATTGAACTATATTGATCGAATTGAGCTTTTGATGTTTGTTCAGCCTTTAAAAATTTGTTTTTGGAAATTACTGACGCTTCTGTTGTGATTGTATGAGCGGAAAATTCTCCAGAAAGACAACACCTAGAAAAGCTAAGAAAAGTTCATCTGTTTTTGAGTAGAATTTACGTTGCAAGTAACAAGTACTTACATAGCAGATCTAGCGGTTTAAGTTTTGCATCCGAATAATTCTAACCACATTCGAATAGGTTTTCCCTAACTATAAAATTAGAAGTATCTTCTAAGGATTTAAAAAAAGCAGAAGATACGAGATAAACAAAAAGCAGAACAGAAGAGAAGAAATAAACCTTTAATTTAGAACAGTAAACTCCACCAGAGAGTACTACTTTGTTTCTAAATACCCAAGAAAAAAGCAGAACATATGAGAGAAATAAGAAGCGTACTAAAAGAGAGAACAAGTAAGCATTCAACTGACAACAGTTAACTTCACCAGAGAGTTACTTCTGTGGCACATGTTTGTCTTTAAAAATCCATTGTAGAAGAAGAAAGCAGAAAATATTCAAGAAGCAAAACAAAAGTGAGAAGAAATAAGACTTTAACTGATAACAACCTAACTAGTCCACTAGTTTGTGCATCTCCAACATGACTTTTGTAGAAAAAAAGCAGAAGATATGAAAGAAGCAAGAAGCAGAACAAAAAAAACAAATCTTTAGCTTACAACAATAAACTAGAGAGTACTTATTGTGGCACATTTTTGTTTCTAAAAATCAGAATGTAGAAAAAGAAAGTAGTAGATATGAAGATCAGGGTCGAAGCGCTATGCGCTGATCTATGATTGAATTAGCCTAACTGTGCGGACACAACGGCGACCCTTCCTCTAAGTTTTGCTTTGAACATTGCATTGTACTTTTGCTCATTTCAAAACGTTTTTACCCTAAAACACTGGAGCTTTGATCCTAGCTTGTTAGTAGCTCAAATCCTCATATTTGTATATTTTTAAGATCACAACTTCAGTGTACCAGAGATGAGGGAGGGTACAATGTTATGATCGAAGCAAAGATTTCCGTTGTATTTGCAGTGGAACTATCAGACAACTGTTTAACGATAATTTTGGATTGAGATTTTCTCATACATGAAAGAAAGCAGTACAAGGATCTTTATTATAGAGCCTATAATGACAAAGTGCTAAGATTGAATTATATCCTTAACTAGCTCCAAAGACTTCAACGGCATAGTAATTTAGACAAAGATCCCGATGCAGAGGTAACAAAACTAACAAAGCGCTGGGAAAGTTTATAGTTCAAACGCTCAATAAGTGCTTTTGAGTCAAAAAAAGACCCTCTCACGTAGAAATATTTTTTACATAGAGGAAAAATGGCAGCATTTTTCTAAAGTAAGAGATCTTTTCATTCCAGCAAAAGTTTTCAAGAGCAACTAAATCAACGTTTAGAACTATATTAATAGATGCATCAAAATATTTTTTTTTTGGTTACAAACACGGACACAGTTTATTGGTTACGAGACAGTAGTTGCAACTGGGGTTCCCGCCCACCAACCCAACTATTTGTGAATAAATTTTTTGATCACAAACAGATGGGTGGGTGGGCGGGGCACTAAGTTCAATGAATGCAGGACAGTAGTTTTAACTTTAGTTCCCGCCCACCCACCCAATTATTCGTGATCGAATTTCATGATCACAAACAATTGGGTGGGTGGGCGAGGCACTAAGTTCAATGATTGCGGGACAGTAGTTGCAATTGGAATTTACGCTCACTCAACTGTTTGTAAATCTTGACTACAATTGCTTCTGTGGATAGATGGGGCACTAAGTTCAGTGATTGCGGGACAGTAGTTTCAACTTTAGTTGTCAAAAACCAGTCAAAAAAATTATGAGCTCAGGAAATATCCAGGTAACAATTAATAATCTATCTATTAAACAAGTATCTACATACATTTACCTTTGCCATAAAATTCAACTCAAATTTCCAAAATCTCAAGAAGAATAGGTCTTTCTTGGGCGGCTTTTAGTAAATTAATATCCTCAAATCCAAGGAGTTTCCTATAAACCTCAAAAAGAAGGTATTCAAATCTTGCGTGATGCCAGTGCTCATTTACGGCCTCGAGACAATGCCCGTGACCCGAAAAACATCTAGCACACTGCAAACCACACAGAGAGGAAGTCTATGCTCGGAATTCGAAATGAGGAAATCCGAAGAAGGTACTTATTAGGGTGGCGCAGCTTAAGTGGCGATGGGCTGACCACATAGCAAGGCAGGACCTGGACAGGTGGTCAATAAAGATCACAACCTGGCGCATAAGAGAGACCAAACGTAGTGCTGGCAGACCCCAGAGAAAACGGCGAGATGATATCCAAAATATTGCAGGTAAAAACTGGATTGAAACTGCAGAAACGTGGAAATTTTTGGAGGAGGCCTACATCCAGGAGTGAATAAATGATGGCTGAGAAGAAAAAGAAGAAGACCTAAGTGTTTGTGAATCAATTCCTTTATCAGAAACCCGCTCACCCACCCAACTGTTTGTGAATCAATTTCTTGATCAAAAATAGTTGCTTTGGTGGGCGGGGCATTAAGTTTTATGATTGCGGAACAGTAGTTTCAACTTTAATTCCCGCCCCTCCACCCAAGTGTTTGTGATCTAATTTCTTGACCACAAACAATTAAGTGGGTGGACGGGATACTAAGTTCAACCATTGCGCAACAGTAGTTTCTACTTTAGTTCCTGCCTACCCACCAAAGTGTTAGTGATTAAACTTCTTGATTGGGCGGGTGGGCGAGGGACACAGTTTATTGGTTACAAGACAGTAGTTGCAACTGGAGTTCCCGCCTACACATCCTAGTACTTTTTAATCAATTTCTTGATCACAAACGCTTGGGTGGGTGGGTTCAGTTCAATGATTGCGGAACAGTAGTTGAAACTGGAGCTTCCGCTCACCCACCCAACTGTTTGTGAATTAATTTCTTGAAGACAAACAATTTGGTGGGTGAGCGAGGTACTAAGTTCATTGATTACGCAACAGTAGTTTCAACTTTAGTTACTGCCCAATCACCGAAGTGTTAGTGATTAAATTTGGATGGACCCACAGTTCATTGGTTACGAGACAGTAGTTGCAACTGGAGTTTCCGCTCACACACCCAAAAATTTGTTAAATAGAACAACAATTTGGCCATAAACTGTTAAAAAGTGCCAAATTCTTCTCAGGTAATGCCAAAAATAGCAAAGTCTGTCTTGTGGGCTCTTCCGCATTGCAGAGACTTGCTTACAGATACCTACGCCACTGCTTATAGTAATATAAATTAGTGGCGATTTCCAAAAAATCTAGGTATCTTCCTTAGATTTTTTGGAAATTGCAAACGTTTGACCACGTTCTAAAAGGGTGTGAGCGTTCCCCTAAAAGCGCAAATTTGTAATAAGAGGATTTGAAAGAATTGTTTGAAATCTCCTCAAAACTCGGAATATAACCAAGACTCTTGTGCATCGACATTAGGAGCCAGGTTTTTTAAAAAGTACATAGCCGTCGCTTTTTTGGATAGTAATTTGGCTGACGTTTGAAACGTTTTTTTGCTGTTTTGGTACCGATTTTAGATTACGGCTTCGTTTTACCGTTTATACCGATCATAGGTTGAAAAAAAAGGTCGGTTTGATAAAAACGAGCGAGGGTTGCTGTATTTGTCGTTTTATAAATTTTTGACCGTGACACATATTTTGTTTTTAAATCATACAGTATAAAAAGCCTTGGGCGGAAAAATCCTTTCCAACCTGATCAAATTAAAAAAAAATGCAATAAAAAATGAACAATTTTTCTATCAAATTAAACTAAATAAAAAAAAACAAAAAACTTTTGAACTTTTTGATCAACCAAATAATTTAGTCTGATTTGATTAAAAAAATTTAGATTATTTATTTTGTTTTTTTTTTTTTATTTTTGTTTGATTTAAAAAAAAAACTTTCAGGTTGGAAAGAAATTTTCCGCCCTAGGTCCGCAAAGCATCCGATCCAATTTAGGAGAGTAAAAACTGTTGTTCAGAGTGAGCAAGCAAAAAAAAACATTAAAAGTTAAATTAAAATAATAATGTAAGTAAATCGGTCATCACTTAACAATAATTCCATAAATTATAAAATAATTTATTCACCGCATACACAGCACAATTAAAATCAATGACATATTTCGTATAATTATACAAAAATGTGCAAATCAAATATTTTAGTACTCACTCACACCACACACCTCACTTTCAATATTGCGCTTCATAAATTTATATTGAACGAAATATCTACCAATACAACTGTGCTGACGTGTTCGAATAAACATCATCCTAATTTTAATATTGGTGATGGATCAATTGTAATAATAGTAAGAGTATATTTAAAGCATTTCAGTAGCCGGATTGGAATGATTAAAAAAATATATAAATACGTGTCAGCTGTTTATAATATCCACGTATTGTCAACAGTATATGATGCACTTGATTGTTAGTAAGGAAATAATAACAATAATAATAATAATAATAATAATAATAATAATAATAACACAGTGGAATGAATTTTTGGGCAGCGCATCGAATCCAGGTCACAAAATTAACGGTGACAATTATGCCGGAGAGAGAAGTTTTGTGCTGTTGAGGCGAATCTGTTGCAGCAGCGCGCGCGCTGCATGTGACGTAGCAGCTTACCGCTTGCCATTGGTCTGCGGTACATTATGACGTCACAGGGAGATAATGATTATTGCGGCACGTCCGCACCCCGCCATGGCCCGTCTGCCCATTCGGCTGCTCGTTCGGTTATTCCCGAAGCAAGCGAACGGCGCTCGCTCAGTACTACGGTTCGCCACGGTTGAAGCGGTCCGTTCTACTACTAAACAGAAGCTCAGTTAGTTATACGCAGGCGAGGTGCGAGTACGTATCGGTGTCGTAAAATAGCCCAAGTATGGCGAGAGAGATCTACGTGCGCGATTGAAGCAAAAGTGCCGTAAAATAGTGTTTTTATTTTTTTAATTATAAATTTAATTTATTTTAACAATAGCGGACGTGAAATAGATGGTGAAAATGTCGGTTATGCAAATGCAGCAGGCGAAGCGTCAGCATTGCTATTTGTGCGACCTCCCCCGCATGCCCTGGGCTATGGTACATGATTTTTCAGAGGCTGTATGTAGGGGTTGCGTGAATTACGAGGGTGCTGATCGAATTGAGGTTGTGTTGGAAACGGCTAGGCAATTGAAAAGGGCCCACGGTTTTCAGGAACAGAGATCCGGACACAGTTCGAAAAGTCATAGGACGAGTAGCAGTGGACATGAACACCAGAATGGTGATGTTGTGGCTACATCTAGTAGGCAGCAGCCTTCTGGAGGCGCTCATCATTCCACATCTTACAGTTTTAATCATCCCAGATCGGGGATGCTAGCGGAGTATCAGTCGGCACAGCCGCCTCCGCCCACGCGAGGCTCTACTACGATGTCTCGACCCACATTACAGGAGGCCACGGCTGCCGAACACGAAGCGTTAGTTGGTAGGGCCACTGTGCGAATACCCAATACTGCACATCTAGCAGCCGCCCCACATCATACCCTACAACAAACCCATCATCACCCCAATACAAACGGTCGTCCCACATCCATACCGCAACAACAACAACAACAACAGCAGCAACAACAACAAGGACTTAAACGCGGTTTATCTACAACCGAAGATGATGATCATCACGGTCACCATCACGCCAACGGTGATGTTAATAACGGTTCCAAACGGATGATGTCCGTCGAGGAACAACACAGTGCGTCGGTTCGGCCGCCCCTTACACGCGGGGAATCTTTACCCGCTGTTTCCCTAGCGCAATCGTTCACGGTTACAGAAAGGACCTTTAAGCAGGAGAAACATCCCATCAGGACAGCCTCTTTTGATTCCACCCCCTTCAAACCCAATGGTGAGTTTCAGTTTGAAACGATAATATTAAAAAAATACAACCCTTGCATAAGGTTATGTACGGTGCAACACATCATGTAAACAAATATTACGCACTAATTAGTCAGTCTGTACAGGGCTTTATAAATTTATTATGCAATTTAAAACTTTTTTAAATTGTTTCAAGATCTATTTAGAAGAAAAGGGTTAATAATAATAACATTATTTATTTCTAGTATTTTATATGCAGAAAAAGGTTAAATAATGTAATTAATCTCCCACTAATTTGCTTTTTTTCTGTTAATTGAGAGCATCTAAGTTTTGACATTTTTAAATTCATTTACAAAATTTAAAAAAATATTAACTCAATATTGAATTCTCTATTTGAGTTTAAAGCTGTATAGCAATAAAATATTATACTTGAAAATGATAAACATTTATCGAAACTGAATTAATTTAATTAAAAGCAAGTGTGAAACATGATTAATAAAATTATATCTAAAATTCAATGTGATTTTATGATGATTTTTTAATCAAATTTATAGTTTTTTGAAACGATAATTTACAGAGGATAATAATAATATTAAAGTCATCATTAAAAAATTAATAATACAGTTGTAGTAGTTTGTGATGATTTCTACAGCAAATTGATTGTATTGTGTTAATTTTCAGTTACAAAATCAACAATTTAGTGCATTTGTAGTTTTCTGGTAGATGCACTCAATTCAATTGCAGTTTTCAGAAGTATTACTTAATGAAATTGTTGTAAAACTATGCTAGAAGCAACAGAGTTGTGATCATATTTTGGAAATAATGTTTAAATTTGAATTATCTTCTGTAAATAACCGAGTATTAAGCCAATTATTTCAAAATCAATAAATTAGTTTATTTGTGGTTTTTTGGTGGATGCACTCAATTGAATTCTAGTTTTTGATTACAATTCAATTTTATGTTTAAAACCATTTTTTAATTTATTTTAAAATGGTTTCAAACACAATTGAATTGATTTTTTATTTAATTTCCACCATAATGGATCTTTTCAATTTGTAGCCATCTAGAGACAAGAAGGAGTCTTTATACTCTATACATTTTTATTGATAGCTTTCTAAAGGCAAGAAGGAGTTTAAATACTGCGTTCATTTTTATTGCTAGCCTTATTGCTAGTTTATTAACGGCAACAGCAATACAAATCTATGCAGTATTAAAACCCCATTTTGTAAGACTATAAATGAAATATTATGGATTATCAAAACTTTTTGTTGTTTTTGGAAGGCTAGTAATAAAATTTTATGAAGTATCAAAACTCTTTGTTGCTTCTAGATGGCAAAAAATCAAATTTTATAGAATATCAAAACTAGCTAAGAAAGCTAGCAATAAAAATGTTCAAATTACGTGTATTAGAAATGTAAGTCTTAAAATTTTTAGAAAATTAAGAGGAATATTAAAATTACTTCTGAATTATAATCAACTTTACTCTTAGCTAGCTTTTATGGCTAGTTTCTCATCGGTTACAAAACCGGTTCTTTAAATTAAACCAGAAACAACCAAATTGTGCTTGAAACCATATTTTTAGTAAATTAGAAGACTGCTTTGACGGCTTAATGAATAAAAAATTTGAGCAATTTATAATTTTATAAAATTTCTTGGAGTGAATTAATTTTTTTACTAAAAACGTACTTTTGGGTTCTAAAAACATCAAAGAAATGTTTTTTCGCAAAATATTGTGTTAATTTGTTACTAAAAAATGTTCAAAATACATCAAATATACACAGGAATTGCATAAAATTGATCAAAAAATGGCGCAAAAGTTTTTAAATTGCACAGAAAACCTATTCATTGCGTATTATTAATACAGAAAATTAGTTTGTTGCTTCAAACAAATCAAAAATTACTAACCTTTTTTTTATGGAATATCAAAAATAGCAAAATCCGGTCATGAAATACTAAATTTATGTTGGAAAGAAACAAAAACTGGTCTTGAAACATCAAAATATTGTTAGAAAACACCAAAATCTTACTATAAACGGCTATAAAGTATAGAAGCTTTCAAAAACATCAAGATCCGGCCATGAAATATTTGAATTCTGTTCAAAATGGCAAAAATCCGGCTATAAACTGTTAAAAACTGCAAAAATCTATTCATCAAAAGTTAAAAATTGGAAAATACGGCTATGCAACATTAAAACATTATTAGAAAGAACTAAAATTCGGCCATAAACTGTTAAAAAGTTCCAAATTTTGTTTACAAAATGTCAAAAATTACAAAATGTTATCAGGAAGAATAAAAATCCGACCGAAAACTATATAGAGATTCAAAAATAGCAAAATCCGGCTATGAAATATTAAAATATTGTCAGAAAGAACCAAAATCGGGCATAAACAGTTGAAAACGGCAAAATTTCTTTAATGAAATGACAAAAATGGCAAAAATTTGCAAAAAAAAAATGTTACAAAGAACAAAAATTGGCATTGAAAATTACAAAATCTGGTAATAAAATTTTGTTAAAATTCGGCCAAAAACAGTTAAAACGTGCAATTTTATTTATAGTAATTAAAAATAGCAAAATCCGGCTATGAAGTATGAAGGTTTTGTCAGAAAACACTATAATTTTGTCATAAACTGTATAAAAGTCCAAAATACTATTTATGAAAAGTCAAAAACATTAAATCCGGTCATAAAACATTAAAATGTTTTCAAAAATCCGGCCAAAATTGCTTGAAAACTGCAAAATTATAAATTGTCAAAAGACTGTTAAAAAGTTAAAAAAACTTAAGAAAAAGCCAGCTACAAAATAAGAAAGAATTAAAATTTGGCATATACAGTTGAAATGTGCAAAATGAAATCAAAAACAACAAAATCTGGGCATGAAGTATGAAAGTATTGTCAGAAAACACCAAAAAAATGGTCATAGACTGTATAAAAATGCAAAATGCTATTTATGAAAAGTAAAAAAACATTAAATCCGGTCATAAAACATTAAAATATTTCCAAAAAGATCAAAATCCGGGCAAAAATGATTGAAAACTACAAAATGTTGTTTGTTAAATGTCAAAAAAGCTAAATCTGGTTTTGAAATTTTAAACAATTGTTAGAAAGCATCAAAATCTGGCCATAAACTGAAAAATCCAACTCAAAATTAGAAAGAATTAAAATTTGGCATAAACTATTGAAATGTGCAAAATGAAATCAAAAATACCAAAATCTGAGGATGAATTATGAAAGTATTGTCAGAAAACACCAAAATGTTGTCAAAAACTGTATAAAAATTGAAAATACTATTTATGAAAAGTCAAAATACATTAAATTCGGTCATAAAGCATCAAAATATTTTCCGAAAGTACAAAAATCCGGCCAAAAAAGGGTAAAAACTGCAAAATTATGTTCGTAAAATGTCAAAAAAGTTAAATCCGGCCTTGAAATTTTAAACAATTGTTAGAAAGCACCAAAATCTGGCCATAAACTGTTAAAGTTTAAAAAACTCAAGAAAAATCCAGCTACAAAATAAGAAAAAATTAAAACTGCTGAAATGTGCAAAATGAAATCAAACATAGCAAAATCTGAGCATGAAGTAAGAAAGTATTGTCAAAAAACAATAAAACTTTGGCATAAACTGTATGAAAATGCAATATACTATTTATGAAAAGTCAACAAACATTAAATTTGGTCATAACAATCAAAATATTTAAAAAAAATTGGGCAAAATTGGTTGAAAACTGCAAAATTATGTTCGTTAAAGGTCAAAAAAGCTAAATCCGGCCTTGGAATTTCAAGCAATTGTAAGAATGCTCCAAAATCTGCCCATAAAATGTTAAAGTTTAAAAAACTCAAGAAAACTTCAGCTACAAGATAAGAAAGAATTAAAATTTGACATAAACTATTGAAATGTGCAAAATGAAATCAAAAGTAGCAAAATCTGGACATAAAGTATGAAAGTATTGTCAGAACACACAAAAATGTTGTCATAAACTGTATAAAAATGCAAAATTCTATTTATGTAAAGTCAAAAAACATTAAATCCGGTCTTAAAACATCAAAATATTTTCAAAATGAACATAAATCCGGCCAAAAATGGTTGAAAACTGCAAAATTATGTTCGTAAAACGCAAAATAATTGAAGTTTTAAACAATTGAGCACTAAAATCTTTCATAAGCTGTTTAAAAGTTTAAAAATCCAGCAAAATGAAATACAAAAATGGCAAAATCTGGCCATGAAATGCCAACATACTATTAGAAAGAAGTAAAATCCTCTAGAAACTGTCAAAAAATACAAAAAATTGATTATGAAATGTTAAAAATAGTAATATCCGGTCATGAGTTATGAAAGTATGGTTTCATCTACTTTGTAACCTCCTTCAGCTTTTGAAACAGAAATCTGGAGGCTTTGTATGCTTTTGTGGGCTCTTTCGTATTGTAGACCTTTGCTTTAGATAACAACACACACAACTAATTAATTGAAACTCGTTTCTTAGTTGAGCAGCAAAATTGTTTAGTGAATTAGATCTCAAAAACTGCAAGAAATTTTGGGCTTGGAACAAATTTTTTAAAATCATCAAAATATTTACTACTTTTTGGAAAAGCAATCTTCTGGGTTGTTGGTGTTGGTAACATTCATAAATATGACCATTTTTGAATACTTGAGTCTTGGCATTTACACCATACAAAAGAATACAAAATACACAACCTTGGGTCAAAATTTTGATCATTTTTTGAAATTAAGCTTCTTTTTTCTTAAACTCTGCTTAAGAGTATTATTTTTTTACTTATTTTTAATGATTTGGCTAAAATGTTTTGACTTTACCATTTATATCTTTTGTTGTATTTATAAACATGCTACACCGTAGTCATACAAGACACACTGACGAGGATTGTAGAACCGAAACAAGTGTATGTGTGTGCTTCACTTTTGGGCACTGTGATTGTTAAAGTTTCAATCAATTATTTCATTTTTTTTTTGCAGACGTAAAATTGAACCATTAAGGTTTCCACATATTGGCTCAATCTGAGTAGATCTTACCAAGCTTACACCAATAAAAAATATTCAAATTACCAAAAATTTGGTCAGATATCGCCCGTGTGCTGTGTGTTAGGTTAGGTCGTGGCCGTGTTTGCCATTATTATATCTAAAAGCAGTTTGCATATTAGACTACAACGCGTCTGGGAACTGAACAATAAGTTTCTGTTGGTGTTTTTATTAATGTAATTAATTAAAATTTCATAATTAGTAGGTGAATAACAAAAATAATTCCATAATTCATTCTAAAATTTAGTAATACCAGCAAAAAAACTGTTAATCCAACAGTTTTAATTGGCTTGTTAATCGTTAATTAGCCCATATAGAGCGAACACGCTGTGGGCTTGCAATTTCATGAACAATTGTAACGAACAACCGTTGCCCATTGAATGCGATACAAAGAAAATAAGTTTTGATGTTGTTGTCCATGCGAGTGCTCCGGTGTAACTGAACTTAATTTCCCGTAGTTTATTGTTGATAAGCACGGACGGATCGACGGTATATAATTGCAAGCGAGAGCTTTCACTGCTGGTATCTGCCGGCCGTGACGTCAATATAGCAGAGCTAATCGACCGTAGTTTCGAGAGACCGGTTTTTCATCTTTTGCTGCTGCGACCGGTTCTTTTTTTTTATTTATTATTATTCCGCCATCTACTACGTCACGGCTTTCACAACTTCTTGCTGGGCACCCATCCGTGTTCTTGGAAGTTTTATAAAGCATCTACCTGACTGGTGGCCCCCTTTCGATGTACCGTTGCGACCATTTTTATTATTATTATTATTACATCAGGTGCCTTTTTCTTATGTGATCTGTGTTTGGGTGGGACTCAAAAATAAAAACAAACAATAACACTTTATCTTCTTACAAACATGATAAGAATTTATTGTGCATTGTTAGTCATATGATTTGTTTCATGTCAATGGTATCACTCGACTCAATGGAATGTGGGTAATTTAAAAATACAAAATATTATATATGCAATCAATGTTTTATTGACCGATATTGCAGATGTTAATTATTCTTGTAAAAATGCAGCTCTTAAATCATCTGCAACGCAGACATATTTGCAACCTCAATTGTCCCCAAGAGCACAAAAGAACAAATTGCATTACCATTTAAAATATTTAAAAGGCCGCATATTTTTTTTCTGAATGCACTAAAGAGACGCACATCCAGAAAGGCCACACGGAGAACAAAGGTATGCAAGCGCATGGTGGTTGCCTGTCAAACCAGTCTGCACCATGGCCTTGATCCTACAAGAGCTTTCTCACGGTCCAAGAGCAGTGCCCTCTTTCTCTCCCCCTCATCACCGTCGTCTCTCTTACTTTACTACAACATCAGCACAACAAAAACGCATACAAGGGTCTGCAGCAACATCTGTGTGTGCCTGACTGCGTCTCGCAGAATTGTTATAAAAGGGAAAAAAATATTATGTGAGTAAGTATGCACGACACCATCATTATTGTTCGGTGCGAATCCGAGCATGAGAATTGTACCATTGTTGTACGCCATGCGTTACGTGAATATTCCCAGCTTGGGATTATGATGGAAAAATATTATTATTCTGGTGCATTGTTTGAAATTTAATGCAAAATCTAAAACTAATGTTGATTTAATCAGCATCTACACAGTGCAGTTTGTATTTGCATACAAAATACCGTGTTACAGTATCGATTATAACATTACGAGAAGATTCTGTAGAGATAATATTTACATAAAACAATTAATCTTATTGTTTTAAGATATCATAGATCTAGCTCAGCAATATTACTTTAAGCCATGTACAGACTTGCATCAAAATAATTCAAATTTTGTGAAGGGGAAGCAAAACACACTAAACTTCTTAATGAAAGAAAAGTTTAATTTGTAGGCAGGAAACTTTTTCTACTGTGGCCACCCACCATCCCAAGTGTTAGTCATCAAAGGATGTTTTCTTTGCTTCTTGTGTTCTTGTAGCTATTATATACAATCTTATATTGTTTCTACTTCTTGTGTTCTTGTTGCTATTATATACAAGAGAATCAAAGGTCACTTAGACATCAAAGAATTGTTAAAGAATTAATCCTTGGTTGCTAACGCATGGGCGGGTGGGCGGGAACAAAGTTTAATTTGTAGACAGAAAACTTTGTCTACTGTAGCCCACCCACCCACCCAAATGTTAGTCATTAAAGGGTTCTATGTTTCCTCCACTTCTTGTGTTCTTGTAGCTAATATTTACAAGAGAATGAATGTCAATGTCACTTAAACATCAGAAAATTGTTTAATGATAAATCTTTTGATAACTAACGCTTGGGTGGGTGGGCGTGAACAAAGTTTAATTTGTAGGCAGGAAACTTTTTCTACTGTGGCTCACCCGCCCCCAAGTGTTAGTCATCAAAGGATCCTATGTTTCCTTTGCTTCTTGTGTTGTTGCAGCTTATTATATACAAGAAAATGATTGTCAAATGTTACTTAGACATCAAAGAATTCTTTAACAGTGAATCCTTTGATAACTAACGCTTGGGTGGGTGGGCGGGAACCAAGTTTAAATTGCGGGCGGTAAACTTTTTCTACTGTATCCTATGTTTGCTCCACTTCTTTCATTTTTGTAGCTATTATATACAAGGGAATGTCAAATGTTACTCAAATATCAGAAAATCGCGGGTAAACGTTTGACTTCACGGCGTTTACCCCTAGAATCGAGGAAGTGGGCAAACCAATTCTCTGAGGCTTTCACTCAAATTACCCGTGAAGTTGAAGGCATCCTCGGAAATGATGTAGAGTAGTGGTGTTCCGTTAAGGGATCACGACGGCGACTCGTCTCACGTTGACGAGATACCTTGTCTACCACGAGTACGGTGTTGCCAAGGACACTCTCTGAGTTTTTACCACGGAATACAATAGTACCTCACGGTCGTATCCCCTAAAACTAGGTGCAATGATGCCCTATCCCAAGTTTTTGGGTAAAAGGTTCACCGCCTAGAATTTAGTGAGGTACAGGATGAAACCTGGAACGGCGACTTTTCTCTGTACTTCTTTAGTTTCAGAACTGATAAGAGTACTGAGGAAGAGTAGGAGCTCTATCGGTTCTGGCTGCCGGTGCCTGCTCGTATGGCGTTGGTCAAATTCTTCCATGGATTGTGGGAGCATGACCCTTAAATGGGCGGGAGTACTACCGCAGTACGACCCGGTCCCACCGCCTCTCCGGCCATAAGGTGGCAAAAATGTCGCAAAAACAATTTATTGCGTTAATAATATAAAAAATTAAATAAAAAATCAAGATATGACAAAAAATATGCAAAAATCGCGCAAGAAAATCATTTACTGCACGAAAATCGCTCAAAAAAACAAATTATTGAACAAAATTTATTAAAAATCAAACAGAACAGCCGTTTTTAACTAAAAATGTATAAAAAAATGTTGTCGAAATAATACATATGAAAATAAATATGCCAAAATCACTCATTTATTACACAAAAAAGTCAACACATGGCAAAAAATTGACAAAAACTCATTTATTACACGAAAATCGCTCAATAAACAAATTATTACACAAAATTCATCAAAAATCAAACAGAAAAGCCGTTTATAACTTAAAATTTATCAAAGAAATATACAGAAAACAATTTTTTACATTGAATAACCATAGATAATTAACATATGACAAGAACTACGTCAAAATCGCGCAAGAAACTCATTTATTACACGGAATTCATTATAAATCAATCAGAAAAGCCGATTATAACTAAAAAGTCATCAAATAAATGTCGCAGCAAACAGTTTGCTGTGTTGAATAATTGAAAATGTTACAATAAATCAACATAAAGCCACAAATCTGTCAAAATTGCTGAAAAAACTCATTTATAACACGAAATCTATCAAAAATCAAATTAAAAAGCCGTTTATAACTACAAATGTATTAAATAAATGTTGCCAAGAACAATTTTAACATTGAATAATAAAAAAAATTACAATTTTACAAAAAATCATTCTGTCAGTTTGTCGTTGTCTACTGTTGGACGTAGGTCTTCCTCGTTTGCTGCCAATTTTTTGTATTTTGTGCCTTTTGGTGCCCCTTTTTTAGCGATGGTCTTGAATGGCTCTGCCTGATTTTGTCTTGAAATTTCTGCTTTTTGGTTATTTGGATATTTTGTTTAGTACTTTTCTCAATTGTACTACAGTTCTTGCAAAATTCTGTCTGCTCAACTGTTTGGTAGAAATTATTATTTGGCCAGAAATATGTCAAAATCGCTCAAGAAACTTATTTATTACACAAAATTCATCAACAATTAAACAAAGAATCTATTTATTAACTAAAAATTCGTAAAATAAATGTTGCAGATAACAGTTTATTGAATGTAATAGTTGAAAATTTTACAGAAAATCAATGTTTGGCCAGAAAAATGCCAAAATCGCTCAGAAAACTCATTTATTACACAAAATTCATCAAAAATTGAACAAAGAAGCCGATTATAACTTAAAATTCATAAAATAAATGTTGCAATAAACAGTTTGTAAACATTGAATAACTGAAAATTTTACAGAAAATCAAAGTATCGCCAGAAATATGCAAAAATCGCTCAGAAAACTCATTTTTTACAGAAAATTAATCAAAAATTAAACAAAGAATTTATTCATAACTAAAAATTTGTAAAATAAATGCCGTAGATAACAGTTTATTGCATCGAACCGTAGAAATTTTTACAAAAAATCAATGTCTGGCCAGAAAAATGCTAAAATCGCTTCAAAAATCATGTATTACACAAAATTGATCAAAAATCAAAAAAAGAGGCAGTTTATAACTAAAAATTTGTAAAATAAATATTGCATATAACAGTTTATTGCGTCGAATAGTAGAAAATTTTAGAGAAAATTTATGTATGGCTAGAAAAATGCCAAAAATCGCCCAGGAAACTCATGTATTACACAAAATTGATCAAAAATCAAACAAAGAAGGAAATAATAATTTAAAATTTATCAAATATACATTGGTAAAACTAGTTTATAGCATTGAATCATTGAAAATTTTACAGAAAATCAATGTATTGACAGAAAAATGCCAAAATCGATCAAGAAACTCATGTTTTACACAAAATTGATCAAAAATTGAACAAAAAAGCTATTTATAACTAAAAATTTGTAAAGTAAATGTTTCAGATAACAGTTTATTGCGTCGATAAGTAGAAAATTTTAGAGAAAATCAATGTTTGGCCAGAAAAATGCCATAATCGCTCAGAAAACTCATTTATTACACAAAATTTATCAAAAATTAACCAAACCAGTCGATTATAACTCAAAACTCATGAAATAAATATTGCAATAAACAGTTTATAAGCATTGAATAACTGAACATTTTACAGAAAATCAATGTATCGCCAGAAATATGCAAAAATTGCTCAGAAAACTCATTTATTACACAAAATATTTCAAAAATTGAACAAGAAGCCATTAATAATTAAAAATTTGCAAAACAAAAGTGGCAGTTTATTGCGTCGAACAGTTACAAAATTTTACAGAAAAAACAATTTAGGGCCAGAAACACGACAAAATCGCTCAGAAAACTCATTATTTTAAACAAAATTGATTCAAATTTTAACAAAGAAGTCATTTATAACTAAAAATTTATAAATTAAGTGTTGCAGATCACAGTTTATTGCGTAGAACAGTAATTTTTTTTACAGAAAATCAATGTATGGCCAAAAAAATACCAAAATCGCTAGGAAAACTCATTTATTACATAAAATATATGAACAATCGAACAAAGGAGCCATTTATAACCAAAAATTTGCAAAGTAAATGTTGCAGATAACAGTTTATTGCGTCGATAGTAGAAAATTTTAGAGAAATTTAATGTATAGCCAGAAAAATGCCAAAATCGCACAGAAAACTTATTTATTACGCAAAATTTATCAAAAATCGATCAAAAAATCCGATTATTACTCAAAATAAAAATTGCAATAAACAGTTAATAAGCATTGCACTGAAAATTTTACAGAAAATTAATGTATGGCCTAAAATATGCAAAAATTGCTCAGAAAACTCATTTATTATACAAAATTAATCAAAAATCAAACAAAGAAGCCAATTATAACACAAAATAAATGTTGCAGAAAACAATTTATTGCAATAATTAATTAAAAAAATTACAAAAAATATGATGTAGCCAAAAATACTTTAAATTCACTCAAAAAACTGATAAATTACATAAAATTGCTCAAAAAACAAATCAGTTTTATCAAAAATCTATACGAAAAGCAAACAACTATGCAGAAAACAATGAATAGATAAACATCATATGGCAAGAAATACATCAAAGTCGCACAGAAAACTCGTTTATTACACAAAATCGATCAGAAACGTCTCTCCGACCAGTGTGATGCTGGGCACACTGATGAAGGGTGCATACCTTGAAACACTAGTATAAAGAGGAGAGGCAATTTTCATAAAATACTTATTAAATTTAAATAACGTTTACTTCTTAAAATGCCGGATCTTATTTAGAAATCAACTTACTTCCTCATGAGTTTTCAAATAATTTTACATTTTATTTTCCAACTACAAATAAATTTTGCCATTAATTCAGGCCTGAAGCCAAATAATTTGCAGCCATAAATTCAACTTGTTTGAAATAACCTTTTGCGTTTATAATAAATGATTCAAAGTACAAAACTTGATTGAAACACACAAACTATTTTTCAAATATTTTTGCTGTTTTCAACGTTTAAAATTCCATATGAATAAAGTCATCCTATTACATTACCAGGCAATAAAAACCCAAACAAAATATTTGATGACTTATAAGGAAATTTGACAAATGAACCGTTAGTTGAGTCCATTCCGTGTTGCGTCTCTCCCTTCGCCGTGACCCGAAGGAGCGTTTGTGATTCATAAAATATATGTTTGGCAGCGCTGTGTGTGACCGCGTGACGATCGCGATTTATGCGACAGCACAATATACATAAAATAAAAAAAGAACTCGCGATTTCAACATCGCAGTTTACAAAAATAAACATTACGTCAGGACGTTTGGAGCCGAACACACTCACACACGCACGCATGTGTATAGTAATAATAATGCAGCATAATGTCACGACGGGGAAAGAGACCGTTGAACCGGATGTGCATCTTAAATGTTAACAATAATAAAATATTTAAATCCAAATATTATGTCTAGCTTTACTATCAAATTTAATGTGTACTAATCGATTATTGTAGTTTATTGCAATTTTGATTACAATGTAGATTTCTTGACTAGTATTTCAGGGTATGCACTCTTCATTAGTGTGCGTAGCATCTCGACAATAACTATTATGCCTTTTATGTATAAGTTAGTTGAATTTATGTCTGAAATGTATGTACTTTAAAATATAATGAAAGAAACGTTGTCGTCTTCAATAAAAAAATATAAATGATGATTCATACAATAAACTGCCACATTTGTGCGATGTTTAGCATAAAAATGTTCACTACAATAGATTATGTGATTTGTATGCAAAAATATAACATAAACATGAATGCGTATAAGTTTTTTTTTAATCTCCAAGGTCGCTTCACTACAAATAATTACTATTCCGCAGAAATAGAAAATTACTATAGTTTAAAAAATAATTACTCAAGCAATTTTATTGTTAATAACATTATTCGAATTAATATGCATAACAATAATTTTTTGTATGATCAAATTAAGAAACATAGACGAGCACGAACGAACACTAATCAATAGCACTTAAGTTTCTTAATATATTAAATAAATATTTTTAGAATCATTAAAATAATACAAGGCACACTAACGAGGTTTGTAGAACCGTGTGTTCGTTAGAATTAAATGTTTGCAAAAAACTGTTATTAATATTAATACAATTTATTTGCTTATTGATTCTATTCCATCATAATATTAAAGATAGGGGAGGTGTGGCTAGTGGTTATTCATACACAATTTATTGATTTTCTATCGCACCGAGACAGTGGGGTTAACTGCCTGGGGTTATTCCCCCCGGAGGTTTACAAGTGACATGTTTACATTGTGCATTACTCCAACCCTTATGCATCATCACTCGAGTTTCTTGATCTTCAAAACTTTAAACTACCTTCACCCAGGTCACGAACAGTTCGCATACATCAAACATATTCTTTATCAATAGAAATTGTGAATTGTGTTGAACATTATTATTTGACAAATTTTATTTATGCACGTGTCCGTATTTTAGGGATGTGACTGATATTGACCTATATCTTGAATCCGGCCGGATATGCTGTAACTGTAGACGGATGTCGTATCATAAAAAATCACGTTTTATTTCAATTCAAATGTTTGTTGTTTAATATCATTTGCAACAAATCGTTTAAACAATTCAATTCATTGAACTTTATGCAAATATTTTTACTTTATTTCCTCGTTTGCATTTGTTTTGTAATTTATTGGAACTGACGTTTGTATTTTTCTATTATAATTTGCAATTTCTATACAGAATTAAGTGCAACGTAGTTTTTATATTTTGAAAATCTGTTCTTTAACTCAAAATCTGGTCTTTAACTTAAAATCCGGCGTTTAACTTAAAATCCGCCGGTTAACTCAAAATCTGGCTTTAACTCAAAATCCTGCATTTAACTCAAAGTCTGGGTTTTGAGTCCATAAAGCAGTAATCTGGCCTACATTCTGTCAATTAGTGGTAACATTTAAGATAAGAAAAAGGCTTTTTTAGAAAATCTGGCTTTTATGCACTAAATTTCTAATTAAATTGAGAAACGATTTTTTTTTTTTGGTAAATTTTCTACATAATTGTTATGGTTATTATCCGGAATAATTTATATTGCATATTCTAATCAATAACTCTTCATTCCAACCCTACACGATTCAACAGTCATTAAATCAAATCCCCCTTTCTGATAAAAATGTCGAATCAAAATGTCAAATGTGGGTTCCGCAGTAAAATTTATAACCCCTATCCCATAACAAATTGTCCTTTTATTGTTCGCCATCCTTTCAACAGTGGGAACACATTTTTTCGAACGCCATTTTAAGTACTACGACCACACATAAGGCGTAGGTGCTGATAAGCTGTCGCCACAATTGTTATATAAATGCATGAATCATGATGGCTCAATTAAATACAACTGAATCAATATTTATTCGACGCATATGGAGACGCGTCTAGACGCAGATGTGCACTATTCCTTAAGAACACATAGCAGCTGCTAAGGAAATAGATAATAACAACGGTAACCGACACCTGTTTAGTCTTTGGGTCAAACTTGATCCGTATCAATTCCTCGTTTTTTATAATATATTTAATGGGAAGGAAATTTGATGCACCTGCACACCTTTTGTTGTCTAATTATGCGAATTTATTAAGCAACATTCACACGAAATTGTTTACCTGGAAACGTTTTTCTTTGCTATTTAGGATAGGTCACGGTTTGAATCGTTTTGGTAATTGTTTGTCTTATTGTTTATGTTACGACGGGTTTCCTGAATGAAATATAAAAGTATATGGAAGTTATATATAATTTGTGCGCCGAATCAAGGCCGCGATTTATTAATAGTAACACAATTGAATTGATTAATTGCGTTGTATTAATAAAATTTCTTGTTATTGAAATGGCATTCATTACGGACACGTCATATAAGTGTTGGCCTTCATTAAAAAATTACGTTTAATTTATTCTAATTTTGTTTTACCAATTAACGGATTTTTGATTAAAGCATAATTTTTTTAGTGTAGTATTAATTCTTGTTAAATGTCATTGCATACATTTGCTTGTAATTTCTTATGATTTTTTTATGAATTTTGGAGATAAGGTTTGTAATTTTGTTGGAGTTAGTTTTAGTTTGTGGATGGGCCGAATTGAATCTATAATGTTGGGTCATCTAGATATTTTGTTGGAGTTTTTAGACAGCTGGCCAGTTTCTAAAAAACTGAGGTTACTATAAAATAATAGTTGCTGAAACTTGGAAGTTTGTTTGACCGAATTGATTTTTTCGAACTTTCTAAGATTTTTGTTGTATTCTCTATTAAGTCTAGGTGGGATTAACATTTTTCTTGGCTTTATAGAATATGATTTTATGGATGCTTCGACAAAACTTATTTTCTCTACATTTTGCAGGAGTCTTTAGAAAACTTGCTAGTCTCTAGAAAATCTGTGTTGTTGGCCAAATGGGCCTCTACGAAGTAGTATTGATGAAATTTTGTTGGATTTTTTACAGTTTTTGGGAGTTAGATTAGATAGTATAGACTCTATTTTGGCTTTATTTGATTTTATGGAGGTTTGTGGTTTAGCCGAAGTTTTTTTTCAAGTTTTGTGTGTGGTTTTTAGAAAGTTTAATAGTTTCTAGATAACCTACGGTGTAGGCTAAGTGTGGTACTACAAAATAGTAGTTGTTCAAATTTGGTTGGTTTTCTGCAGTTTTTTGAAAGTTAGGTTTGGGTAGAGAGTTTTTAGAGACTTTAGATTTAGGTTATGTTTGAGACTTCTTAGAGATTCTAGATTTAGGTTAAGTTTGGGACTTTTTAGACACTCTAGATTTAGGTTATATTTAAGACTTTTTGGAGACTTTAGATTTAGGTTTGAGATTTTTTATAGACTCCAGATTTAGGTTAGGTTACAGATTTTTTAGAGATTTTAGATTTAGGTATGTTTGAGACTTTTTGGAGATACTAGATATATGTTAGGTTTGAGACTTTAGTTCTAGGTTGCAGATTTTTTAGGTTTGAGATTTCTTATAGACTCTAGATTTAGGTTAGATTACAGATTTTTTAGAAATTCTAGATTAGGTATGTTTGAGACTTTTTGGAGATTCTAGATATATGTTAGGTTTGAGACTTTAGATCTAGGTTGCAGATTTTTTTAGTGATTCTAGATTTAAGTTATGTTTTAGTCTTCTAGGAGACTCTAAATATAGGTTAGGTTTTAGATTTTTTAGAAGACTTTAGATTAAGGTAATGTTTGAGACTGTTTAGAGACTCTTAAGGCTTAGGTTAGGTTAGAAACTTTAGATTTAGGTGAGACTTTGTCGAGACTCTAGATGATCAAGGTTAGGTTAAACATTTTTTAGGAACTAAGGAACTATTTTTCAGGTTTACTTTAGATTCTATGAAAATGTTGAGACATTTTTAGAAAGATTTTTGGTAGTTGGGTTTAGCTAACGTTTTTAAAATTTTTGATGAAGTATAAAATCCTCCAAAGTTTTTGGATGAATATATTTCAATATTTGGTTAATAGTGCCTGAACATTTTATTGCAGCCTCTCGAAGTTTTGCTGATTCTAGATTGCTAGGTGGACGATACATCTGCTGTAGGCCCAGAATAATTTATTTTGGAAGTTCAAAGCTAGATTTAGGGTATGTTTTGGACAGTTTAATAATTTTTATGAATTTTATTGAAGTTTTTCAGATATTTTATAAAAGCTGAGGAAATTTTGATTAATTATTCCAGAGTTTGTAGACTTGGGTTAGGTTAGCTTGATCAAGATTAAGTTACAAACACGATTCATTTATTGGTTTTTATTCAATTTTTTGTGAATTCTATAATCCATTTTATTAATTTTCTGAATCTTTCCAAGATTGAAATCTTCCTTTAGTAATCTTCACGTGTTTTGTATGAGCCTGTAAGTTTTAAAAATTGAATTGCCAAATTTGGTGTTTAGCATTTGGCTTAACGAACATTTTTGTTGTTGTTGCTTTATTGAAATTTTTAGTCTCTTCCTTAGTCTTTACGTGCTTTATTTGAGTTTGTAGGCTAATAGATTGGAATTTTCTGAAGTTTGCGAAAATTGTGAAAGTTTTGGACAAATTGGGAGTTGAGTTTTTATAAATTCTAGTTTCAGGAGATTTTGCTTAGCATTTGGACAAATTTGGAGTTGATTTTCTATGAATTTTAGTTTTAGAACATTTATTGATGATTATCATTAAAATCTTCAGTCTCTTCTGTAGTCTTTAGGTGTTTTGTTTGAGCTAGTAGACTTTAATATTTGGATTTTCTAAAGTTTTTAAGGTGTAAGGTTTTGGACACAAAGTTCAGATTCTATGGATGCTGATTTCAGAAATTTTTGTAATGTTTATTATTGAAATCTTTAGTTTTTTTAGTACATTTTTTATATATTTTGTTTGAGTTCTCCGAAAATTGCTAAGGTAATGTTAGATTATGGACAAATTTGGAGTTGACTTTCTATGAATTTTGGCTTCAAAAAATTTGTTGATGTTTCTGTTTAGCATTGAAATCTTAAAACTCTTTAGTAATTTTTGGGTGTTTTGTTTTGCATTGTAGGTTTACAGGTAGGAATTTTTAAAGTTTCAGACTTTCTAATTTGAAGCATTTGAACCAATTAGGATCAGTAAAAGATTCAATATTTTCTTTTAGGTTAGGTATTTTTTGGAGCTTAGAAAATTTTGTTGAACCAATGATATGTCAGGATTTTTACTGATTTAGATTTTTGATGGAGTATCCACAAATTTTAATGGAGTTTGTGTTAGATTTACGGCTTTGAGCATTTATTGGAGCTCTTTGATGTAATATTTAAGAATTTGTGGACTTGGGTTAGGTAAGGTTGCTACAATTTCTAGCTTACCCGACTGCTACACCAAGGGTCTTGGGTTTGAGTCAGTTTTTCTGATTATGAAAAAATGTGTTCTATGATCACGTCTTCTTTCGGATAAGAAGAGAAACTAGTAGGTCCCGTGTACTGCCTCAATGTTGCGTGCACGTTAAAGAACTCAATAATTTAGGTTGGAATTCCTGAATTTATGATTTTAGGAGATTTGTTTATGCTTCTGCTTTAAAGCATTGTCATATTTAGTCTCTTGTGGTCTTTGGGCGTTGCTATGAATTCTGGCTTTAGAAAATTTGTTGATGTTTCTGTTTAGCATAGAAATCTTCAATCTTTTAGTGGTCTTTGGGTGTAGCGATGAGTTCTGGCTTTAGATTTTTTGTTGATAAATTTGTTTATCATTGAAATCTTTAGCTTGTTCAGTAGTTTTTAGGTCTTTTGATTGAGCATATAAGTGTTAAGATTGGAAATTTTTGAAGTCTCCCTTGATTGCTGAAGTAAGTAAGCTTTTGGACAAATTTCTATAAATTTTTGATGTTTTTTTGCTTTAAATTATTAAAATTTTGCGCCTCTTCAGTAGTCTTTAAGTGTTTTGTTTGAGCATGTAGACTTTAAGGTTGGAGTTTTTCAAGTTTCCAAAGTTTGCTGAAGTAATGTAAGGTTTTGGACAAATTTGGAGTTGAGTATCTGAACATTTTGATTTTGGGGTTGATCACGTTGGTGTTCCGTCCATTAGATGGTCGTTATTGGTATACTACTTATGGTTCACCTTGTGGAGAGGGGCCACTTGTAGGTGTGGTTCTCTGGGGTCGAGAACGCACAGCGGTTTTAGATAGTTTCCAGGTGGTTGAAGTAGCGTAGCGGTGGTCCTTGACGAGATTTGGAATGAATTGTTCTCAGGAATCAGAAAGCGACTTACGACGGAGAGTCTGTTGTGTTGGTTGGAAGTTAGCCGGATGCTTGAGCATCGTTGCCGGGGCGGTCGTCGGTATAGAGGTAAGGTATATCGGTGGTTGAATCGTAGGGCAAATAATTGTGGCTAGAGGGTCTCATGTTGAGGTTAAATCTAGTTTATAAATTTACAGTTTTTCTTTGCGTGTTAGTCACTCATCTCTGCAGCGTGAATCTTTATACGTTTAGCCGGAGCTGGTGGTGGTCTGATTGGCCGGTTGATGTTTTGCCTACAAAGCGGCATTAGAAGCATTAAACCTTGAGCCTCTTCAGTGGCTTTTGAGTGTATTGTAGCAGTTTATAAGCTTTAGGGTAGAAATTGTGATTTTTGTTTTTAATGTCACAGATTTTTCCTCAATAAAGCTTTTTGGATATTTTTGGAATTGATTTTTGGTTGTTTAGAAATTTATTGATATTTTCTATAGAATCGCATTTTCTGCAAACGTAGGAACTGTGATTTTTTAATCTAAATTTTGTTAAAGATTTAAGGAAATATAAAATTTTAATGAAACCAGTAAAAAATTTTAGATTTAGCTTAGGTGAGAGCTTTAAAAATTTATTGAATTAAGGTTAGAAGTTTTGGTAAGGTGGAATATTTAGAAATTTTAAAGGATTTTTCGATAGACTTTCTAGATTTAGTTAAGGTTTGAATTCTGATAGGAGATTTTAGGAAGTTTGTGAGAATTTATTAATTTTTGACCACATTGAATCGGTTTTTATGAATTTTCTAGAAAAATTGTTTGGAGTTTGAAACATTTGGATAAAGTTTTGCTCATTTCTTGATTGAGTTTTTAGACTCGGATTAGGAGAGTTTCTAAAAGTTTAATCTTCTAGGTTTTTAAGAGAATTGATAATAGTAATAACAACCACCTGTGACAAAGCAGGACATTTTAATTGGCCAAGATTTTGGGAGTCACACCAAGAACCTCAAGAATGCTAGAGCTTAACAGCTTTTTTTCTTCTGTTGCAATGCAGGCATACTGGATAATAGCTAAGGTTCTGTTTATTTCTTAATGACTAAACTATCTTATTACTGTTGTTTTCTTAGTCTATGAAATTTGTTGAACCAATGTTAGGTTAGAATTTTTGGGTTTAGAAACGGTTTTTGAAGAAGTGTTCAGAAATTTTGATAGAGTTTGTAAGATTTTGTAGACATGGGGATTAGGTTAGACTTTTGATTGGAGTTTTTGCGAAGTTTGTAAGGATCTATTAAGTGTTCGTTAGATTTTTTTTTAATTTTTTAACATTTTGTTGAAGTTTTTGTTAAGTCTTCAGTTATTGGGAGTTCCTACAAATTTTGATGAACTTGCTAAGAATGTTGCTTCAGTCTCCAGTAGTTTTATTGGAGTCTTCAGTTGGGAGTCTGATCTCTAGGACTTGTAAAGAACTTCCAGTATCTTTAGGAAGGTTTGCCAAAAAATTTTCATACAGCTTCTTAATGGTACCAAAACGTTTGGAAATTTTATTTTTAGATTTAACTGAAATTGAAAATCTGTGATATATTGGAGACTACTTGGGAAACCGAAAATTTGCAATTAAAACCCAAAAATAGTGTATTTCTGCTAACATTTAAGATGTGTTAGTTGGAAAAGTAGCCAATAATCTTTAAGAATTTAGAGTGCACAATTTTAAATGTTAATTATTGCATCATTTATTTAATGCGTATTTGTGCAATAAATAATATAACAATAAAGTTGTGTAATGATGCTCAAGACAGAAATAGCAAATAAAAGATAAAATCTATAAATAATTTAATCAATATTGTTGAATGAAATGTTATTATTAAAGAATTGCAGCCTTTGTTTTATTTATCAATTAAAATGAGTCATATAAAGCATAAGTGTGTGTGTGGGTGGTTGATATTGAAGGAAAATGAAAACTTGGTGATCTTGGTGTGCGCGCGGATAAGAGCGGCGAACGTGTCTGGCGGCTCTCTCCAATCCTGCATCATCCGATGATTAAATGCCGGTCGTCGCGCATGCATACATAGCGGATAATGAGTCGCCGCCGCGTCCACGCGATCCGGCAACGCCGCCTGTGACGCTGTGTATATATCCGTTGCCGTTAAAAATACGTAACGCGCAAGAAAAAACTTGTCGTGGTCACATTCCAAGCGTGTGCCCGGGTACTCCGCCAGACGGCGCTGCCACATCACTACTACTCTAAAATTATCGTTCCTGCTGCTGCTTGCTACGGCGCTACGTCACGCGATTGCATATCGAGGTCACGTGAACGAACGCGGTTCTACGCGCGCAACGTTTGTTAGTAAATGTATAACACACGTGATGCCTCTTACCATTTTACGCGTTCCACATTTCGCATTTTGTGTCGTGTCATTTGCTTTTCAAATCGAATGCAAAACAACCTTACATCACCGTTTTTTTTTTCTATTTCCTGTTCAGGATATCACGTGTCGGGTCTACCTGTTTCAGAAAAAAACCTTCTGCATCTATGACCTACATACACTTAATCTTACAAAAGCCTCTCAACATATAAAGCATTACTTTGATGCTTAATACTGTTTCACAATTTCTACCGATTACTTAGCTAACCCCCTTACATAGTTCTATTACAAACTAAACAAACGCACCTTTAATTTCTTAAAGGTGCAGAACAAATCTCATCAATATTTTAACAGATATCCAATCACAAATCAAACAACGGATCCCATTCAGTTTGGAAAGTATCACCTCTATGAGAAAAACAAATATTTACCCCGAATTAGCCTGTGCGCGCACCGGGCAAACGCGCTTGTACACACATCGTCGCCCATTGTTCACAATCTCCTCTCGTTATCGTCGCCGTTTTGTTTGTTTAGTACCGTTTGATGACCCCGTCTACTAAAATAAGAAGGCCGTTTCACTTCTTAAGCACGAGGCCGAGCGGCGTCATTATTTTTACGTTATCCGATCCGCGGAGGAAGAAAAGTATCCACACAGCCGTACGTCACAACCTTCTTCTTGTTAAATTAAATGGTTTTGCCTTGAACGCGGCACGATTAACCTACTAAATGGATGGTTCTTGGAAAATGCATTGTGGGTCTCGTTTTTCTTAAATTGTTCTTGGGAATTACTATGGGAGATTGAGTTTGTGATAGCAGCATCCTGGATTACTCTTAAAATGGTTTAACCTTTCTTATTATCGGTTTGATAATTGGGATAAGTGTTATTTGTTTTAATTATTCTATTTTATTATTTAGACATGCATTTTTGAACAACAATGCCCAAATTTGGATATACAGCATTTTTACAAAAATGGTTATTAATGAAAATATTTCATAAAATACTTTTTGATGCAAAAATTTAAACAAATTTGAAATCGTAAATATTTTTACTTTTCTCAATTTGATTTTAGGGCTCTATTACTAAATTTTTTACTTTTAATTTAGGACTTTTAATGCAATTTTGAGGTGGTAGATTTTTATTCTGGTTCATATGTACAAACTAGATTTAAGTAATTTTGTTAGCAACTTCAAAAATTACTTAAATCTTCTGCAGTAGTGTTTGGAATCTTTATTTTGATGTGGAATCTAAATGAATTTCTTTAGTCATTGCACAAGTTTTTTTTTTAACTTTTTTAGAATTGTTGGGAGATGTTTTTAGAAATTGATCTTTTTTAGTTCAAAATTTACGATTAAAAAAAAAATTAGGACTACGAATTTATTAATATTTTTAAACCACTATTCTATGCCATCTTTATGTAAATATTTTGTTGCTGTTATAACAGAGTACTACTATAGACTTAGTATGTTACGTTAGGAGTTTTGTTGGTGACTCAAGTTTCGATTTGATGGGAATTTATGAGCTTGCTTTCAGCATGAATATTTCTAAATTTTTAAGGTTAGGTTAGGTTATAAGGATATTATTGCTGTAGTCGAAGGATGTCTTTAGATTTTTTTTCAGTTATTTATCACTAAGGTTGTTTTGTAAAAGTTTGCAATTTTTGTTTGTTTAAAAATAGCTTTTTTGGTTTAGAATTTTCTAAAAGTTTCTGGGGGTTTTGATGGAATTCTTAGCAAGTTTTTTTTGTTTTCAGAACTTTTCTTAGAACTTCAGCGACCTTTGAGTTTTGAGTTTGATTAAATTTCTGTCACTTTTGATTATTTTTATTTGGTGGTGAGGCTTTAGAAACATTTTTGGGCTTTTAGCAAAGACACTTCTTGAAATTGTTTTACGTTCTTTCAGAACCTTTATAAATTATAATGGAATCTTTAGTTTTTACATTTTTTGGAACTTTTTAAACATTTTTGTGAAATTTGAATTTTAAAATTTGATTTCAATTTTCAGAAGTTTTTTAAGAGTTTTTAGGGATTTTAATGGATTTTTTAAAAGTTCTTTTTTTACCAGATTTTTTTTAGAACGACGTTTATAGAACTTTTTGTAGTTTCCAGAAATATTGTTAGATCTTCTAGGAATTTTGATGGAATGTTGTTGTGGTTTATACTTTTTTTGCAATCTTTAGAAGTTTTTTTAGAATGTCTAGTACTTTGTATTGAATTTTTAGATTTTTTTAGTTTTTAGTAGTTTCCTAGATTTTCTGACGATTTTGATGGAATTGTTAAAAGTTTTCTTAGAACTGTTTCTGTAGTAAGCAGAAGTTTTGTTAGATCTAGGAATTTGGTTGCAGTTTTGATTTTTTTGTGTGAAATTTTAGAAACATTTTTGAACTCAGTTTTTGGCATTTAGTTTTAGATTTTACGCACCTCTAAATGATTTTTTTTTTGAGTTGTCTGAATATTTTTTTAATACTTAACTTAGTTTTGACGTTTTTTCTAGATCTAGGTTAGGTTGTGTCTTATCTGAGTGGTTTAGAAATTGTCTTCAAACTCTTGATGCATTTTCTAGATCTAGTTCTTTGAATGAAATGAATTTTGATTTAGTTTATGGTTTAGAAATGTTGGTAATGATGTTTTTAGACTTAGATTTGGAATATTTCTTGAGTTTATTTGAAGTATTTAGAAGTTTAGTTAGTTAGAATCCACAGGAATTTTGAATCTATAAAATAATTCTGTAATTGATAGAAATTTTGAAGGAATTTCTGTAGTTCTTAGAAATGTTTGTAGAACTTTAGGTTTTTGATCGAGTCTTTGCAATTTTTGTAGAACTTTTAGGATTTTTGTCAGAATCTATAGGGTTTTTGCTCTAAGTTTTTTAAAGTTTTATTGGAATTTTAGGAATTTCTGCAATATTCAGAAGTTGTTTTTAACAATAAATGGAGTTTCTAGAAGTTTCTTTAGTCTTGTGAGCTTTCTTGGAATTTCATATTGATAAAATTTTTATGAATTTTGATGGAATTGTTGGGATATTGTTCAGTTCCAAGAAGTTATCTAGAAATTTTTAGATGTTTTTCTAGAATATCTACTTTTGATAGAATTTTTAGAAGTTTTTGCAGCTTTCGGAAGTGTTTTTCAAACTTTTTGCGGTTTTGGTAAAGGAATTTCTGTAGTCTTTGCACTCTCCTGAGGTTTTCTTAAAACTTGTACGAATTTATTTTGATAGAATTAATAGGAATGTCTTTTTTACTGTTTTGGAAGTTTTGATTGAATCTCTTGAAGTTTTTATAGTTTTTGCAATTTTTAAAACTTTTGTTGGAATCTATAGCGTCCCCAGTTTTTTACAATATCTAAATACTTTTAGAATTTTATTAATTTTTTAAAATTTTGCTGTTTCCAAAAGTTTTCTAATAGTATCTAGAAGTTTTTGCTGTCTTCAGAACTTTTCTTAAAACTTTAACGACTTTTTATAGAGTTTTGTAGTCAGAAATACTGTTAGAAATTTTAAAGGAAGTGTCTACAAGCTTTAGATAATATCTGGACGAGTTTCTGAAGTCTTTAACAGTTTTGTTAGAATCTGTGGGTCATCTGCAGTCTTTAGGAGTTTTTTTTAGAACTTCAAGGAATTTTAATGGAATCTCTAGGAGTTGTGATGAAATCATTGGGAATTTTAATTTTAATTATTTTAATGGATGTGTAGATTGCGTTCTTTTTTAATATTTTTCAGTTTCAATTTTTTGGTAAAAAACAGCTGTTTAGGACTAGTATTCTTTAATTACAACATAAAGTTGTGGCGAACGTTACGACGTTTAATTATTTTATTGGAATTTTTGGAGTTTCTTCAGAATTTAGAGGTTTTTTTTAGAACTTCTACTAATGTTTTGGTTTATTTTCTTTCTTAGAAATTATGTTCTTTAGTTTTTAAAAGTTTGATGTTTCTAGAACTCTTCAGTTCTTAAGTTTTCTTAGATTTTTAGGAATTTCTGTAGTTTCCTTAGTCGCCAGAGTTTCAAGAAAGATGTCGTTGAATCTTTAAGAATACTCTCTGGGTCCGTGTAGTAAAAGTTTTTTTTATTTATACATATTTTGATAGAATCTTGTTGACTTTCTATTATAATTTTAAGAATTTTTAGGAAATTTGATTTATTCTATAATAATTTCTGTGGCTTCTGCAATCTGTTAGGTTCTAAAACTATTAGCTTTGATAGAATTTATAGGAGTTCTTTCTAGAAATTTTAATGGAATTTTTTAATTGTTTCTTCTGAACTCAAGAATTTTGATGAATTTATTAGGAGTTTCTTCAACTTTTAGAAGTTTTGATGGAAGAACTTCTAAAAATTGTTAAAAAATTTTTGAAGTTAGGAAAAGATGAGAACTTTTATAGAATTTTGGTGTTTCTGCAGTATTTAATTTTTGTTTAAGAAACTCTAATTTGAAGTTTTCTTAGAAACCTTAGTAATTTTGATGGAACCTTTAGAAATTACTTTAGTCTTCTATATTCTTTTGAAGTTTTTTACGTTTTCTTGAATTTCTAAGAATTTTGATGTAAAAGTTTAGAAGTTTTGATCAAAATTTTAGAAGTTCTAGTAATTTTTATGGAGTTTATAGGAATGTTTGTAGTCTGCATTCTCTTGAAGTTTTCTTTGAACTTTTAGGAATTTTGATCTTGGTATCTTTACGGTTTTCTGAAGTTTTTAATAGTTTTGTTAGAACTTTTAGGAATTTTGATGGAAGTTTTCTTACATTTATTGGAATCCATATGAAGACAGTTTTTACAGTCTTTATATTTTTTTAGAAACTATAGGAATTTTTGGAAAATTGTGTTGGTTTTCAGTTTTTACAAATTTGGATGGATTGAAAGTTTGAAGTTTTTAGAAGTTTTATTATATTTTCTGGAAGTTTGGACTTCTTTAGTTTAGTTTTTTTTTTAGAATGCTCAGAAATTTTGATAAAATGTCTAATATTTGTTTGAAGCTTTTATAGTTTCTAGAACTTTTGTAAGAAGGTTTGTCTATAACGCTAAAGACTTTTAATGAAAGCCTAGACTGCTTTGTTTGAATTGTTAGTTTTTTCAGTTTTTAAAAGTTTTATTTCTACAAATTTTTATGGATTTTGATAGAATTTCTACAACAGGTTTTTTTGTAGTGTTGAGAGTATTTTAGAATTATTTTCATTTCAGTTTCTGCATTTTCTAAAACTTTTGTTATTACTTTTTCGAATAATGATAGAATATCTAAAAGTTTCTGCAATCTTCAAGTTTTCTTAGCCCTGTTGGGAATGTTGATGGAATCTTTAGGAATTTCTATAGTTTTTGCACTTTTTTTAGAATCTTTAGAAATTTAAATTAAATCTCTAAAAGTTTCTGAACTATATTTTTAGGAATTTCTGAGATTTTTGATGAAATTTTTAGAAATTTTGATGGAATTGTTGAAGTTTTCTTCAGTTTCAAGAATATTTTTAAGAGTTTTGGCGAAATTTTAGTAATTTTGGGAGTATATAGAAGTTTGATAGAACTTTTAGGAAATATGATAGAATCTATAGGAATTTTTGCAGTCATTAGAAGTTTTTTTAATACTTTGATATAATCTATAGGAGTTTCTTAGAATTCTATGTAATTTTTATGAAATATATAGAAGTTTCTTTATACTGCTAAAGTGGTCTTACGTTTTCTTAAAACTTCTTCTTTTGTTCAATCTCAATTTTTAGTCATTTCTTTAGTCTTTAGATGTATTATGGAGATTTAAATTTGTTATCTTTTAAGAATTTGTTTAATAGTTTCCAGAAATGTTCTAAAAGTTTCTAGGAATTTTGATAAAATTTATTCTTAAAAGATTCTGCTATTTTTAGAATTTGTCTTAAAACAATTAAGACTTTTGATGAAAGTTTCTGAAGTTCCTGCAATTTTTAAAACTGTTAAGAGTTTTTTAGAACTTCAAAAATGTTAATGGAATCTTAGAAATTGTTTGTTGTTTGCTTACCAGAAGTTTTTTGAAGAGGAGCTATGTTTTTTATTAAATTCTACTATCTCCACATTTAGAAGTTTAAGCCTCTTGAAGTTTTGTTAAATCTTTTGGGATTTTTTGTGATTTTTAGATTTTTTTTTTCATTTTGTTAAAATCTACAGGAGTTTTTGAAGATTTTTTAGGAATGTTGATGGCATCTCTATAGCTATTTTAGACTATGAAAGGTTTTTTTGGAACTTAAGGAGTTTTGATAGAGTATCTAGGAGTTTTTTTTTGAGTTGTTAATAGTTTCTAAGAATCTCTAGGAATTTTTATGAAATTTTATCGAATTTTGGAGGAGTTTTAGCAGGCTTCTGACTTTTCTGATGTTTTCTGATATTTTTAAAAACCATAATCTCTATGTGTTTCTGCAGTATCCAGTTTTCTTAGAAACCTTTTGAGTTTAGGTAAAATCTATAGGAGTATCTGAAGTCTTTAACAATTTTATTAAGTTTTTATGAATTTTCTGAAAATTTCAGGAGCTTTTTTAGTTTTTTTTTAACGTTTGGGATATTTGATACAAAATCCAGCAATTTTTATTTAATCTCTACGAGTTTCTGCAGTCTTCAGAAGTTTTCTTAAATCTTTTAGAAATTATGATGGAATCTGTAGAGGATTCTTAAGAATTTTGTTGGAATTTCAAGGAGTCTGTACAGTATTTAGAAGTTTTTTTTGAACATTTAGAAATATAGGTAAAATCTATCTAAATTTAGTTTCTCTGGCAGTTTTTTTTTTTAATTTTTATGAAATATCCAAGAGTTTCTGCAGTTTCCAGATATTTTTTTATAATCCTTAGAGAAGTTTTGATAGAATTTTGAAGAGTTTCAGTAGTTTTAGTAGTTTTTTTAAACTCTTAGGAGTTTTGATGAAAGTATTAAGAATTTTACTGCCAACTTTTTTTTTATTGATTTATTTGGAAAGATATATTGAAGTAGTTGTTAGTCCTGAAGGTGTATCTTGTTTTTCTTGCGAATCCAGTGATCACTATAAAAATTATATTTCATACTTGAGAGTTAAAGGTTGATAAAATAGCAAAAACTGTAAAAGCGTCTTTGAATTGTTTTAGAACTTAACAATTTTTGATTAAATTATTGTTGCAAAGAAAAACAAACTTAAATGTAAAAATAATATTTAAATATGCGATACACAATAGCCAAATTCGGTTAATTTAACACAAAAAACATTTAATATAATTTTTATACTAAAACAAAATTTAAGCTATTTACTGGAATATTATTAATGCAAAGAATTCTGAATAATTTTTTTAACAGGATGTCGTTCTTATAGCGATTTCGAAGCAATGTTTACCGTTTAATGGCGGCGCGCATATTAAAATTAAAAGCACGTTTCACGCCACTGTGAGCAAGCAGACACTTTATAAAACGTTAGACCATTCGCGCTCCATCGAGGAAATGTTTTTTGTATATGGAATGAGCAGGTGAAATATAATAGTTTATTTTTAAATTCATAAAAAATACTTTTGTTGATAAGAGGAATGTTAATGGGTATTATATTTAGCATATCGTAATCGTTAATGTTTTATTTTTAGATATTATCGTTACTTACGTAATTGTGACGTTTGTCTAATATATTAAAATTTGCAATTCTAAACTAGTATTATTATTATTATTAAACATTTAAACGCGTGATGTGTTGCATTTGTTACTATAACTTGAAAAAATGTAAGTATGGGTTGTGTTGGTTGAGTATGTTTGATTAAATTATTTTCAATATTATTTCTTCCACAGCCAAATCATCAAAGTGTCTTATTTTAGGATACACAGCGCCGGTATCTGTGGCAAGTGCCAATGGTACTAGTTCAAGTTCACCCCTTAGTAGTAGGACAGGTTCACCACCTGAAACTAATCCCAGTAGCGGTACGGCGCAGCAACCCCAACAAGCCACTTCCGGTTCAGGACAGAGTCCAATGGCTGCGTTGATGTCCGTTGCCGATAATTTACCACCAGGTAGTCCCAGATCTGCTGGTGGTAGTCCTCCCAGTGCAGTCGCACCTAGATCGGCATCAAGGGGATCACAACATTCGCCCAATTCATCAGGTAGGAATTGAAAATTTAATTTATAATTAATTAAAATTATGAAGAAACAATTTTTTTAAAGTTTTTTTGTTGTAGTCATAATTGAAATTATATAATGAATGAGGTTTGAAGAAAAAACAACAAATTCTTTAAGTTTAGTTTCAAAATTTTGAAGAAGCTATGATTTTAAACCAAATTTTTCAATTTTTGAAAGTATTTTTGTTGTTGCAAACCAATAAAACATTGTAATTTAACTAAAAAATCAAAATGTTATTAAAATTATTTATAAATTTTTTATTTGAAACCAAATTTTTCAATTGTAGGAAGTAATTTTGTTGTAGTTAGGATTGTTAAAAACTGATTTTGAATCTATTTTTTTGTGGTTTTGTTTCAGCTGGTTCCTCAAGTAGCAGAAGGTCCTCAGGTTCAAGACACGTATCGTCGACGACGGTGACGTCAACAGAAGCTGGTGCTGGTGCTTTAGGTAGCGCCGCAACAGAAGGTATACCAACTGCCGGAACTGAGGGTGCGACGGCGACGGCCGCACCTGCTGCCACAACGACGTTAAGGTGTACGATTTGTCAGGAACGATTAGAAGATACACATTTCGTCCAATGTCCGTCTGTGCCGCACCACAAATTCTGCTTCCCCTGCAGTAGAGATAGCATTAAGAGGCAAGGAGCAGGACAAGAGGTAACTATTTTTATCTTCTTATTCTGTTAATGTATGCAAAGGAGACAAAAATTGTATATTCATACTTAATCTAGAAATTTGCGATAATGGGAGATTCTATTCAAACTTAGAGGTGGTATTCAGATTTAGGGGATAATATTCAAACTAAAGATATAGTTATTTGTATTTATTTTTTATAATTTCTACTCCAAATGACTTATGAAATAAATATTAGTATTTAGGGACGGTATTCAGATGCATGAGATAGTATTCAGATTTAAGAAATAGTATTTATTCTGAATTTAAACAGTTTATTTAGGCTTAAGAGATAGTATTTAAACATACTAATTCAGATTTGTGTTGTTCAGACTTACAAAATAGTATTCAGACTTAAAAAATATACTTAAGAGGTAGTATCTAGATATAAGAGATAGTATTCAGACATAACGAGATTTTTTTTAAACTTAAGAAGTAGTATTTGGGTTTAGGAGATGGTATTCAGACTTAAGATTTAGTAATTTATATTTATATTTTATAATTTTTACTCCATTTTGTTATAAGATAGTATTCAGATTTAAGATATAGTATTTATTTTGTCTTTGTATTCATGACTTCAGAGATAGTATTATTGAAACTGAGGTTGTTAAGACTTAAGAAATAGTATTCAAACATAATTTTTTTGTATTCAAACTTAAGAGGGAGTATTCAGATTTAAGAGATAGTATTAAGGCTTAAGATATTGTATTCAGACCTAAGATGTAGTAATTTGTATTTATATTATATAATTTCTACTTTAATGAGTCATAGATAGTATACAGATTTAAGATATAGTATTCATTCGGACTTTAAAGATTGTATTCAGACTTAGGAGATAGTATTTAAACACACTAATCCAGACTTTAGTTATTGTCCAGACATTTAGATATAAAAGATTATATTCAAACTTAAGATGTAGTATTCAGATTTAAGAAATAGTATTTATTTAAACTATTGTATTCTAACCTAAGAAATAGTATTCAAACTTACTTATCTAGATTTCAGATAATATTAAGACTTAAATTATAGTATTCAGACTTAATACAATATTCATTATCAAGAGACAGCTTCAACGCTAATCTACATTTTACTGTAAAAGTCATATTCACACATTACATCCTCTATTAACAAATATCATATTTAGTTACTCTTTTTTTATTTCTGGATACAGATTATATTAAACTATTCTAAAAAATTTAATCCCAATTTGATAATAAACGTAATTATTTTTCTTTTAAATGAACTCGTGCACGATATTAATAACTGTCATGTCATCATTACCTTGATTTTTTTTTGCTTTCCAATTGACGTTGCTTCATATAGGTGTAATTACATCTTTACAAAAGTGAAGGATGAATGTCGGTAAAGTTCCTGCCACTTATTCCATTCTAATTAGGCGCCCACAATCACCTGTAATGCATCTAATCAATTACTGGAACTGGAATTACACAGCATTAGAGCATACCAATCATATAAATTATCTCCCACATTATTACAAATTAATTGACAATTATTGAGTCGTTATTGAGAGTGTTAAATCAAGCGGAAAGAATTTTTTTTTAAATTAAAGTACAACTTAATTTGTTTCATTGCAATCAGTGGTTACTGGTTTTGTACAAGGACAAGAATGTTAATAATTAAATTATTTTATCTTCAATTTATTCTCGGTACTGATTATGTAGTTAAATTACATTTAAAGTTTTATAAGGTACCTAACTTGCAGTTGCCACAGGATGATCTCATATTTGATTTGATTAATTAAAGTTTGTATATCATGAGTTGTTAATTACAAATTTGGGTTTCCTCAAGGATCTGTATTGTGCCATTTTGGCAAAATAAATAATTGTCACTCTCTTACTTATTTTCGGAGTAAATTTGGACAAAATAGAAAAGTCTGAGCCGTTGTCCCAAATGATAAAAATTAACTGAATTAAGTCGCAAAATCTGGAGGTGCTCAATAGACTTTAGATGTGCTTATCAAAATTAGTGCATAAAATATATATTTGCCAAAAAAGTCGAATAGCTTAAACCAATGATCATATTAGCATTCTTTTGATCTGCACTATTAAAATATTAGCTTTTGTTTTTTTTTTTAATGAAATTTTGGTTTGGAAATAAGCTATAGTTGCATCTTCTTTTAGTGATTTAATCTTCTTTTGCAATTTTTGACAATGTAACCTAATTTTGGAAAACTTATGTAGTAATATCTTTTGAACAGTAACCTAATTTGCTATTGAATGCTGCCCATCACACATAACAGTTTTGTTTTACGATTTTGTTGTTTTAATGATATGATTCAGTTGATCTAGTTGGTTCAGTCTTGTTACCATTCACTTTGATATAGATTGTCCAAATTTACTGATATCTAATACGCAAAAATCCTACTCTACTTTTTTTTACTATTACTCTATAACGAGGAAATTTTGTTAAATTATTCAAAATCTTTGAAAATGTTCTAAACATTTTTGTACTTTGCGCGGATGTTTTCTAAATTACTTGGAATTCTTGACAAAAATTGCGGATTACTTATGCGCTTATATACGCAGAAATCCTGATAATACGTAAAAAGTTTTCTAATTCGCGGAAATTCACACAATAGGTTAAAATCTCCAAATACTTAGAAACTTTACAAATCCTAATAATAGGCGGTTGTCTCCTAAATACGAGGAAATACCAATAGGTTGTTGTTTCCGCTCCGCCTCGCACAAAATACGCCAACATTTTTTGCAAATATTGCACTCCACGATTTAGGAAAATCTGTTAAAAACCTACAATACGCGGAAATCCTGTAAATACGCGGAAATTCTCTAAATACGCGGAAATTCTCTAAATACGCGGAAATTTTCTAAATACGCGGAAATCCTCTTACTACGCGGATAATACGTAAAAATGTTCTAAAATACGCGGAGTTTTCTAAAGAAAATTCGATTTTTTTTTATACAAAACCCGAATTTTTTCGATCTAAATCGCAGACTTTCATACGCGGAAATCCCCAAATATTCACTAAAATAGGAAAATGCTTAAACGCAGATTTTGTTATACATTACGCGGGATATTTCAACAAAAACACGCAAAATATCTCGCTTTATAATAAGCGAATATTACGCTTCAAAATAAGTGAACCAATTTTAAACTATACTTTTAACACGCGCGGATTATGTGAGATGCTCGGAAATTATCAATGCCCAAAAATTTCACAATGCTCTGAAAATCCAAAAATCCTAACAGTATTTGGAAATTTCTACAATACTCAATACACGAAAATTCTTACAAAACTCTCGAATCCTTACAATACTCGGAAATCTCGAAAATACGAGTTCAAACCAATTTTGCTGGTTATTATGGTTTCAAGTGATCCACCCACCCGCTCAAGTGTTTGTCATCAAAAAATGGATTATCATCTTTTTCTCTTCTAACTAAAGAATTTCTAACGCTTGCAGAGGGAATAATCTTTGAATTCTTTGATAACAAACGCTCGGGCGGGTGGGTAGATACTCCAGTTCAAACTACTCGATGGTAATCATAATCTGGAATGACCCACCCACCTATCCAAGTGTCGATCATCAACATTTTGGATATTTCCTACTCTTCCTCTGACTGAGGAGAAGACTTCTAGAGAAGAGGAACTTTTAAATCTTTGATAACAAACACTTTGGCGGGTGGGTGGGCACTGCAGTTCAAACTACTTGCTGGTAACTATGATCTGAAATGACCCACCCACCCGCCCAAATGTTGGTTATCAAGAAATTGAATATTACCTCTTTCTCCGCTAACTAAAGAACTCCTAACACTTGCAGAGAGAACAATTTTAGGATCCGGGGCGGGTGTGTGGCCATTTCAATGCAAACTACTCGTTGGTAATCATGATATCAAGAGTGACCCTCCCACCCGCTCAATAGATTGAATATCACCTCCTCCTCCTCTAACCAAGGAATTGCTATAACTTGCAAACTGGAGAAACTTTAAATCTTTGATAAAAAAACTCTCGGGCGGGTGGATGGGCACTCCAGTTCAAACTTTTTGATGATAATCATGATCTGGAGTTACCCACCCTCCCGCCTTAGTGTTGATTATCAAGAGATTGATATCACCTTTTTCTGTTCTGACGACGGATCTCCTAACACTTGCAGAGAGAAAAAACTTATAATCCTTTGATAATAAACACTTGGGCGGGTGTGTGGGCACTCCAGTTTAAACTACTCTGTTGTAATCATGATCTGGAATGACCTACCCACCCGCTCAAGTGTTGGTCATCAAGAGATTGTGTATAATCTCCACTTCTTTTGACTAAGTAACTTCTAAAACTTGCAGAGAGAAGCAACTTCTAAATCTATAATAACTCACCCATCCGCCTAAGTGTTAGTTATCAAGAAATTGGATATTACTTTCTCCTCCTCTGATTAAGGATCTTCTAACACTTGCAGAGAAAAATGTAGAATTCTTTGATAACAAACACTTGGGCGGGAGGGTTTTCACTCCAATTTAAACTACTTGTTGGTAATCATGGTCTGGAGAGACCCGCCCACCCGCTCAATAGATTGGATATCACTTCCTCCTCCTCTGACCAAGGAGCTGGTATAACTTGCAAACTGGAGAAACTTTAAATCTTTGATAACAAACACTCAGGCGGGTGGATGGGCAATCCAGTTCAAACTTTTTGATGATAATTATAATCTGGAGTGGCCCGCCCACCCACCCGAATGTTGGTCATCAAGAGATTGGGTATTACCTCCTCCTCTTCTGACTAAGGAACTTTCTAAATTTCTAAATCTATGATATCAAACACTCGGGCGGGTGAGTGGTCACTCCAGTTCTTTTGACTTTTTGATGGTAATCATTATTTGGAGTGACTTGCTCACCCGCCCAAGTGTTGGTTGGTTGTTGGTCATCAAGAGATTGGATTTTATTTTCCTCTTCTTTGTCTAAGGAAATTTTAAGTTTTGCAGTGAGAAGAAACTTCTAAATCTATGATAACAAACACTCGGGAGGGTGAGTGGTTATTCGAGTTCAAACTACTCGTTGGTATTCATGATCTGGAGTGACCCGCCTAAGTGGTGATTATCAAGAGGTTGGATATTACCTCTTCTTCTTCTTCTGATTAAGGAACTTCTAAGGCTTGTAGATAGGAGGAACTTTTAAATCTTTGATAACAAAAACTCGGGCGGGTAGGTGGGCACTTCAGTTCAAACTACTCGCTGATAATCATGGTTTGGAGTGACCCACCCACTCGCCCAAGTGTTGGTTATCAAGACATTTTATATCGCCTTCTTCTCTTCTGATTAAGGAACTTCACTTGCAGAGAAGAGAAATTTTTAATTCTTTGATAGCTAACACTCGGGCGGGTGGGTAGGCACTCCAATTCAAATTACTCGCTGGTAATCATGATCTGGACTGACCCATCCGTCCGCCCAAGTGTTGGATATTACTTTCTCCTCCTCTGACTAAGGAAATTGTAAGATTTGCAGAGAGAAGAAACTTTTAAATCTATGATATCAAACACTCGGGTTGGTGAATGGTTACTCCAGTTCAAAGTTTTTGATGTCAATCATGATTTGGAGTGATACACCCACCCGCCCATGTGTTGGTAATCAAGAGATTGGATTTTACCTTCTCCTGCTCCGACTAGGAAACTGCTAACACTTGCAGAGAGAAGAATTTTTGTCTTTTGCAATTTGTGGGGATCTCTTGATATATTCGAATTTGCCCACACAATATGCGGAAATTCTTAAAATCTACTTTAATGTACGCGCGAATTGGATGAAATGATTTTGATCAACAATGATAGTTACGCTTAAATTTCCTAATTTAACGAAAAATCCTTTAACTATCTAAAAAAAATCGTAGGAAATTTCATTAAACACGCGTGTTATGATCGAATCTCCACAATATTTCTACAAAAATGTTGCTTCATATTAAGCGAATATTGCTTATAACAAAACGAAAATTCTCTTACGAATACTTGCACATTTACTCTTAGTACGCTGGAACTTATGAGTTTTAAGTTTCTGTTTAGCAAATTCTCAATTAAGCGGAATTTTTTCCAATATGCGGAACGCCCACGATATGCGGAAATCCTTACTATACTCAGAAATCACTTGCAAATCTTCTTAAATTTGTGATAAATATGCGAAAGTTCTCTAAAATACACAAAACGTGGAATTCTCCTACACAGTAAACGGAATTCTGCCACATAGTACGTGGAATTTCCTACACAATACGTGAAAATCTGATACAAATTCATGGATTTTTCTAATACAATTGATTTTTCTACACAATACTCCGCAGTTGCTTGCTTCCTCAACAACTCAATGATCTCCACATTACGAGAAAATTCTTTCTTTTTTAGCAGCAGTGATTCTGAAACAATCTACAATGTCAAAACAAAGATGCCCTGTGAATCTAAATCAAATTGAGTTTGAATTGAACACTACCCGGGTATCTAAGAAATACTAACAGTCAATATACATTGGGTTAATTCTGAATACCTGGTACATTACTGAAGATAACTATATCTTACTTAATTTCAATCTTTCTAGTTAGCCTCTTAAATAAACACATTCTTCTGAAGTACTTACAATAATTCCGAACAAGCACGAACAATCTCTTTCAATCGCGTTGAGGAGGTTATTATGTTTGTATTATATACCTGGAAGCTATTTAACACCTCTGTATTCAAAGGTGAAAATATATCAATATAGAATATTTTTACTTATGAATACTACCTCGGGTTCCAGGCATATAATACAAACACAATTGGTTGGTAATGAAATAATTTAAGCCCATATCGTAAAGACACTATATCTATGGTTATACTATAATTACTTGGATCACTTAGATTATTTTTTGGAAAATAGTAGTATACTACCCAGGTAGTTGGAGTATATTGTCCGGGTAGTTGAAGTATATTTTTCGGGTAGTTGAAGTTGGTACATCAATTGTCCGGGCAGTTGTATACTACCCGGATAGTTGTAGTATACTACCTGGGTAGTTAGAGTATACTACCCGGGTAGTTGGAGTATACTACCTGGGTAGTTGGAGTATACTACCCGTATAGTTGGAGTATACTACCCGGGCAATTGGAGTATAGTACTCGGATCATTGTAGTATACTCTCCGGGTAGTTGTAGTATACTGTCCGGGTAGTTATAATATACTATCCGGGTAGTTATAATATACTACAATACACCAAAAACTGTATGACCGGTGGTAGAAGGTTCCGCGCAGTATGAGAAAACGAAACCTTTAGCAAGAATGAAAGATGCATAATGCATAATGCGGAAAAGGAAAACAAATACACTTTGAGACACACACTTTTATACATAATAAATATATTTATTCCCGGTTAGCGCCGGCTTCGCATGTACATAAATAAATGTTATTGTCCTCGCATTTCATGCTAGACTGAGGCGTTTTAAGTTTGATTTTGCATTCGAATGTAACTATCTTACTATTGGTGTCGTTTAGCGCTTTTGTCTCAGGAGTGACCGGTCACAATGTTCTTGGTTTACTGTATCTAGGTAGTTATTGTCTAATGTCCGAGTAGTACATACACTGAATATTGTATCTTATTTGACTATGTCTGAACTATTATATTATATCTGATTTTCTTTGTCTACCATTTAAATTGCTTTATAATTAAATATGTGTTTATCTTTAATTGCAGGTGTATTGTCCAAGCGGGGAAAAATGTCCATTGGCAAATTCGAACGTCCCGTGGGCGTTTATGCAGAACGAAATAGCGACCATACTCGGCGATGATTTCAAAGTGAAGAAGGAGCGCGAGACTTAAAAACCGCCACCGATGGACGGCATACAGTACACGTTGGCTCAGTTGTTCTCGAAACTAAATACAATACACACACAAAAATTTATTTCGAGATGAATTCAAAATAAAACATCTCTCAACATTAGAGAGAGATGATAATAAAAAATCATACAACATAAATAAATAACAAAAAAGAATATTGGCGAAAGTTAGTGATACGATGCTGGTTTAGTGAAGGTTGGATTGGGCTGAAAAATATAAAAAAAAATGTGACGAGGCTGTGTCGAATTAGAAATTTTTAATTTGGGCTCAAATTTAATTGAACCGAATTATTGGCTAAAATATCGCCGAATAATAAAAAAAACAGAAGTCGATCAATTTTGTTTATTATTTTGAAAATATATTTTTTTTGCTTTTTGTGTTTTATTTTATTTTATTTTATTTGAAACGTGGACTTTGTTGCATTTATGTTGAGAAACATAATTTGTTGTAAATATTGTAAATATTTTTGAATGAATGAATTCGTTCGAAAAATTTAACAGAAAATTATAATGTGAAAATGTACAAAATATATATAGAAATTGATAAGCGGCGCGTTTTTAGAAATAATCAAAGAATACCAATTGTTTTATTAGATTAGGGAGTTGTTATTGTTTGATTCATTTTAAATTGCGGAAAGAGTATGTATTTGGTTTTATTTTATGTTTTAAAGCTGATCGTACTTTTTATTATTATAATTATTATTACTTTTATTAAAGGGCTGTAAATATTGTATATTCATCAGCTGAATTTATTATATTATATATATTGCTATATATATAAAAAATGAAATAAGGCTATATAAAAAAGATCGAATTTAATAAACCGATTTTATATATGCATCGGCCGATTTCGTTTATTACATTTTTTTTTAGTTTTTAAGATTAATAATGGTACTTGGCCATGGCGCTTTTATTTTTTAATTTATATGGATTGTAACTTTGAAAGTAAACCTAGTCAAATCCATGGGACGCGCTTGTTTTTAATTTGTCGAGGGGCGTCCCATCATAGGAACTCCAAAACTCGCTGGTAAATTATAAGAACGATAAAATAATTAAACAAAAAATATTTCCTTGAGTAAAGAAAATGATAAACATAATTTAAACAAACTTGTATATTTATCCCCCTCCCCCTCATCCAATAAAAGAAACACATTGCAAGACCGACTAGTGTGAAAGTAGCGAGGTATAAAACGTCAAAGTTTTTATTAAGATATATGAATTTAATTAAAAAAAACCGATGCCACCAATTGGACTAAAGCTACAGTTTGTTTATTCTAAGAGATTTGAAAGATTTTAATGTGAGAATGCTGACATTTTGTCTGAATGAGTTGCATCACTTACTCTTGCCCACATTAGAAAATTATTCGTATTCGGCGGCAATTTATTTATGCGCCGAATGCAATATAATTTAACTAGTGTGGGCATTGCTTTAGAATTGATGGACTGTAGTTGCGCTGTAAATCAATTTAAGTCTATTACACATTTTCACTGCCTGTCACTACTAGTAGGTCTTACAATTGGTTCAGTGCAGTGTTTTGATTGATTTGTTTCAAGAGGAGGTCAAACAGATAGTGTGCAAACTAGTGATAGTGTTAAGTTTCATCACATTCTTAAATTGGATTCAGCAGACAAAATTGTGAACTAACCGAAAACTAAGAATTCATACCTACTATACCTACCTATCCAAACAAACTAATTTTTGGCCCGGTATCTGGTACACCAACAACTTTTTTGATCATAATACCAAGATCCTAACGTGACCTAAAAGGTAACAAACTCATTTCTTCAAATTTATGCAAACAAAAAACGAAAAAAATGTTTTATAGTTTTTGGCCCGGTACCAGGTTCATGAACAAACTTTTTTTATCGTACTTAGTACCTAACCTACCCCAAAGAGTAACGAACTTTTTTTTTCAAATGTATCTAACCAAAAAAAATAGTTTTTGGTTTGGTACTGGGTACATAAACAGTTATTTTTGATCATTGTACCAAGTACATAACAAAACCTAAAGGGTATTAAACTCATTTCTTCAAATTTATGTCGACAAATAGATTTAATTTTTGCTTTAGTACCTCGTACATCAACAACATTTGTTTGATCATATTACCAAGTTCCTAACATAACTCAAACTAATTTCTTCAAAATTATGCCGAATTTTTTTTTTTAACTTTGGTACCATGTACATCAACATCTTTTTTGGTCATAATACCAAGATTCTAACCTAACCTAAAGGGCATGTCATCAAAAATAGAAAAATATAATTTTTGGCCCGGTACCAGGTACATCAACAATTTTATTTGAGCATAACACCCAGTACCTAACTTAACCTAAAAGGTTTGAGTCATACTTCTTCAAACTTATGCCGACATAAAAAGAAAAATATAATTTTTGGACCGATTCCAGGTACATCAAAAATCTTACCTAACCTAACTTAAAAGTTTGTTTCTTCAATTTTATGCCAACAAAAGACGATGTTCTTCAAAGCTTTTAGTAATTTTTTTAAGACCAGTTTTTTACTATAAACCAATGAAAGAGCTCTGAAGAATGATACTAAAGGGATGCAAAGCGAGCAATCCCGTTGACTATAAACAATGATGAACTTACTAAACCGTTGTACTTTTCTAGTTAGATCTTCCCCAATGAGCAAATGATCACCGGATGATGTATGTGTACAAATTGGCCAAATTGCAGAAATCTTGGCAAGGCAATTTATGATGGAAGTTAAAAGATCATGCTCTTAATAACGAAGCCATGATGATGAATATCGGTCCAACTTCATCAAAATGGGATGGTAGTAAGGACTCTTTTAAAGCAATTTATGAAATTTTGTAAAAGTTTCTTTTAAAAGTAATACCTTAGCATAGACTCCAACTATATAGAGAGGAGTTAAGTTAGGTGGGAGAGGAGGAGTGGGCAAGTATGTTACCCCCTTCTTCTTTCATTTTCAGACTTTGTTCAGATCTTATAACTTCTGTTATTGGAAGAACATTTTATGGCAGTTCATAAATACTTTTAACATTATGGGCACATTTTATGATAAATGAGGAACATCTCACGGCATCTGTGACAGTTTGAGAACATTTTAGAATACTTATGACAGTTATTATGACATTTTTTGACAATTTGGAAACTATGTTGTTGGTTCAAGAATGTTTTGGGTGGCCAGAAACAACTATAAACAGATTAAATTTATTTTTTAACATTTATAGTCGCTCAGATATATTTTTGACAATTTTGTTATCAAAAACATTTTGGATCGTTCAGAAGTTTTTTATGATAGTGGAAGATTTTGTGCAAAATTAATAACTATAGAAATGTCGACACTAGATTATGATCACTCCTACTGTGTTTAACAACAAAGCTATTTGGATTGTACTTATGAAGAGAGATCACTGTGGCCACCTTGCGAGTGAGCAGAATTGTGCAAAACTTGGTGCCTATAGTACTCTATGCAGTATATACTGCTTACTCATTTCTAGTGTATCAATTGCCTACTCTACGATGCTTTTGGAGCTAATGATGTAGAGCTTTCTATCTTCATCATTTATGTTGATGAGCAAGTTATCAATCAATTGGGCATAACAAAGAACACTCCAGAAATTTTGACACCAATTTATGATCACGCCCACGACAAAACGGTTGAGACCATTTTTGGCCAATAGGTCCCCGTTTCAGTATGCTTGACTTCTTGGATTTTGGTGTGTTTTTCTTTGTGAGCAACTTTCTGGAGATGTTGTCGTTGGGGTGTAAGGTCATCTGTGTTGGTGTGTTTTTCGGTGCTGAAATGTTTAGTGAATGCCCTGGATTAATCGACACAGTAGTCTTCAGCAGCAGAAAAATTCAGAAGAACTTCTTCAAAACTGCTCCAGCAAGGTTTTGGACTTGTAGCCTCCAGATAGTGATTTGTCTATTGTCCCGTTTATGCCATCTGCACTAGATCATGCATGTTCTTGGATCCAACTGTGACCGTTTGGAGGATAGTTGCATCTCGACTTCACTGGGCAGATTTTGCTTAGTCCGATGTGTACACTAGCAGGTAACAGAGATACGATGGGGATTGTCTACAGATATGACTAGTGTGTGCGTTAGTGGTAGATGTTTTTAGAGTTGGATCTTGGCTGGTTTTGATTTTGGTTTGGCTGATTTTCTGCTAGGTGAATGACGTTCATTTGGCTTGTGTTGTTTTGACTGCGATGTTATTTTGCTGATGGTTACTGTGTGTTGCCTTGAGTTTGATGTTACTCGTCTACTTTAATGTTACTTGGCTGGTGGTCTGCTTTGTCTCTGATGGTACTGGTGAAAATTGCTTTCTTTTATAGTAGCCCGGATGAGTTTCTGCTTCTTTGATTGGTTATTTTTGTTGTCCAATGGTGGTATCAGCGCTCTTCTACTTACCCCACTTACCCACCTATGTGTTGATAGACTCTGCAAATATCATTTGTCTTTAAATAGGGGGAAGAGCGTGTCAGATTCATTACATTAATAACAAAAATTTGGTGAGTGGGTGAGGCACTCAGTTCATTGATTGCGTGACAGTAGTTTTATATAGAGTGCTCAGACCACTCAACCAAGTGTTGGTCATCCAGAAATTGGGTTTTCTTCTTTCTGCGAATGTTTGTATTTGTATTTAAATTGGGGGAAACGGGTGACGGATCCAACCTCTTGATAGCAAACAGTTGGGTGTGTGGACGAGCACTCAGTTCATTGATTTCGCGACAACAGTTTTAACTAGAGTGCTCGGACTACCTACCCAAGTAGTCATCCAGAAATTAAATTTATTTCTCTTTAAACTGGAAAAGATCGTGACAGTTTTAACCTCTTGATAACAAACAATTGGTTGAGTGGGCGAGGCACTCAGGTCAATGATTGCGCAACTGTAATTTTATCTGGAGTACCCCGCCCACCCACCTAATTGTTGGTCATCTAGACAATGAATTTCTTTCTCTCTACGAATGTTATTTTTCTTTAAATTTGGAAAGAGGGTGATAGATCCAATCTTTTGAAAACAAACAATTGGGTGGGTGGACGAGGCACTCAGTTCAATGATTGTGCAACTATAGTATCATCTGGGGTGCCCCGCCTACCCACCAAAGTGTTGGTCATCCAGGAATTAAATTTCTTTCTCTTTGTGAATGTTATTTGTCTTTAAATTTGGAAAGATTCAACTTTTTGATAACAAATAATTGGGTGGGTGGGCGGGGCACCCAGTTTATTGATTGCGCTACAGTAATTTTATCTAGAGTGCCCCGCCCACCCACCCAAATGTTGCATTTATATAAAAAAAAAATTTCTTTGCAAATGTTATGTCTTTAAATTGAGAGATGAGGGTAGCAGATCCTACTTCATTGATTGCGAGACAGTTTTTTCGTCTATTGCGCTGTGTCCCATGTTTTATTTCAATTTATTTTTCATGTTTACATGGACTTTATCTTAGCTTCAGCTTTTACTTTGATAAAGTCGTCTGTACCTGTAGCAACGCTTATTCTTTATTTTACTGATATTGTAGCTTCCTTGAGTACTAGGATAGCTTTAGTATACTGACTACTGTACGCACCAGCCCTCAGAAGTTGTTTCATGTTTCAATAAACTTTATCTTAGCTTTAGTCCAGTGAACCGTTCGCGTAGTATTTTAAAATGCTTGTCATTGACTATTACATCTATTGCTATGCCTTCTGCAAATACTTAGACAACTCTAGAAGACGGTGTTTGCTGTACGCACCAGCCCTCGAAAGTTGTTCCATATTTTTATGAGCTCTAGTTTTGGACTTTATTTACTTTTGTATGGCTTTCGTAGCTGGCAGGTTCTATTCCTGAGAAGTATTTTCCGCTGACTTTCAATATTTTTTTTCTTATTTAGGGCCTTGTGCCAAATTGAATGAATTTATGAGTCATTTTGTACATTTTCTTTTCAGCCTTTGTTATGTTTACTTTGATTAGTGCCGTTTAAAGGAGCCTATAGTACTTCTCCTGGGTATCTAAATGGCTTGGATGTTCTAGTTACTGGCATCTGTTCTTTATTTTTTCTAAGGTTATTGCTTTCGTTTTGTTTTTTGCAGTTTTTGGACTCGTGTGGAAGCGAGAAAACCTGAATAGTGTTGATGGTTTAACGTTCATGTAAAAAAAATCAACCAGTAGGACATTCAAGTACACTGCTGCAAGTGTTGACTTTGATTTTTAGCTGGTTTGAAATTGATAGTCTAACGTACATGTAAGAATACAATCTGTAGGATATTTTTTTAGTTCACTGGTTCCAGAGATGACTTTATCTTCACGGGTTGGCATGAATTTTTTGAATTTTTGAAACTTTTGCTTTTGACTTTCCCAAACTGAGACTATAGTTTGTTGTAAAATTTAACATGGGTGAGAAAAAAGATTGCTTAAGATGTCTTTTATCTTGATTTGTGTACTACCTGGAATAAAAATATCTTTTGTCCAAAATTTTTGGTCATTATTCAGCTTTCTTCAAGTAGGATCGACTCGTATGCAAAGTTTCAAAATGATGTTTTTGGAATCTGCAGTTGGAAAGTGATTAATGTTATCTCAAACGTTGAATATTGTACATACAATAAAATTAATGTTTAAACTCTAACAACCTTCCTAGATTTCACAGAAAGAAAGCTATAAACGTTTCTTCAGACATTTAAAGAAACTTGATACAAAACAGAGTAAAAAAAACTAATGCAAAACTGTTTTTGTACAGAAATTTTCTTACAAATACTGTAGCAAACTTTTTAGCAAACATGTTTTGAGTTAAAAGGTTTTAAGACACGATATGGACAGTTTGCAAACCGTGCACATAAACAGAGTGTGCATAGTTTGAATGATTGCAAAGAGCCCAAATCGTGTGTAATTTAGCAAAAATGTATCAATTTAAAATTAAATGAACTATTATAACTTTTATGTATAAATATATGTGAAAGGTGGTAACGCAAGACAAGTTGAGCTGCATATATGAATCTGCGTTACCACTTCTAACATTAATTTTTAGAACATGATGCCTGCTGATCTTCTAATATGAATTTTTTTACTTTAAATTTTATTTTACCTTACAAAACCGCGTTTACATGATTCGTGAATCACGAACGTGAGTTTTGTTTTTGTAAATCATGCCCCGTGCAAAATAATTATTACAGCGAATACTAATACGCAAAGTTTTAAAAAATCTACCTAATAATATTTTTTTTACATGATTCGTGAATCACGAACGTGAGCGTTGGTTTTGTTAACCAGGTGTAATTACCAATTTATGAGATATGAATGACAAAACAAAAAGCTTGTAGATTCACAATCATTGCTCAGGTTCGTGATGCACGATTCATGCAACAGTAAAACTATACATAATATTTTGATAAATCTATTCAAGAATGTGTTACCACTATCAATCTAAAACATTACTTAATAACATCGACAATAAACGTATACGTTCCTCTTCTATTGAAACAATCAAAACACGAAATTTTCTAGTCGGTTAGAGTTTGCAGAATTGCCAATTTTATAAAACCGATTGTGTAAACAATTAATTAAAAAATAAACATTGTACAGAACTTGTATATAATTAGTATTAAAAAAACTTTGTATATCTAACTTTGTTAAACTGACCAAAATTATCATAAAATTGTCAATTTAAAATCGAGCAATATTACCAATCAAAACAGAACGCACAAAATTTGGATTCAAAATAAAAAATTAAACAATAAAACAACGAATTATTAATTTATAAAGTAATATTGCTTGATTATGTTTAATTTATTTCGATTTTGTGATTTTTAATTTAATATTTAATAATAACGCACAGTATTGACAATGTCAGTTTGTATCGTTTAATTTTTTTACAAATGTTAATAAGAATTGTTATCAACTGACGTTTTGTTTCTTTATCGGGTTTCCTTTTGTCCTCATGTTGGGGTACTAAAAGGGAACTAAAATAATAAAAAAAAGCTTGTACAATCTTCTGCTGTTAGTTGATGTCAAATAAAATTAAAAAATATATTCAATGTGATGAGAATTGATTTAATTTATACCTTATTATGATTCCTTAATGATCTTCAAGAAACATTGCAAAATGTCCGAAGTGAAATTTTACAGCAAGTATGATGCTGTTTCTAATCCAATAATCCAATCCAAATGATGTCCTTTTTGAAGAAAGTACTAAAATTCTAGTATAGTACTGAAGTTTTGCTTGAAATTTACGATTTCAAGTATTTTGTCGGAATTAGATTTTTTGGTTAAATATACCAAAAATTAGAAAAAAATTTGACTTTATTTGTTGCGTTTTTAGAAAAGGTTTTTTTTTAATGCCCAATTTTTGTCTGCAATACAGAACCATGCACTACGTTGATATACATGAAGAGGTTTCTCAAATTTTTTAGTTAGTACTGTTTTCAGTTATCTCACTATGTTGACCAATAATTTAAGAAATTTCTGTAAAACATTTACTGATTTTGTAAGATAGCTCTATATTTACTAATTGAACATAGTTTGGTGTAGTCTTGGAAGGCTACGGGATGATGAAAACAGGTAGAGTTCGTAGTACTAAACCATTCTAGACATCATCAAGCAGTGCAAGCTTTGCAGTTTTTTTTTTAGAACAGTGTAGAAACAAAGTTTAGCTTGTGGCAAGTGTGGAGCATGTGGCTCGATTACTAGCTTTGTGAGCAAGACTGTAGATTAGCAGGTTTGTAAGAATTCTCCAAAGTAACAATTAGAGCAAACATCTCAACATTTTTAAACTTTGCACCACAGTCTGGGATCTTCGGGAGGTACATTGCTCTTGGGGAACATCCTCAGAAAACCTTTAACAGAACAAATCTTTAAACCGATTCCGGGTTTAGCACCTCAACTCAAAACCAAGTGTGAGTGTCACTTGGTTTTGAGTTGAAGTGAATGAATAATTGGAAACTTTATAGGAAATTAAAATATGGTGTGAATAGGATTCTGGATTTTTAGATTTTGTGTGGAACGTGAAACAAATTTTACTGCACTCAATAGGTCCTTTGTACCTCTTCCAGTGGTAACCTCACTTTGTTGGCTACACGCACAACCAACATATATGCAAGGACACTGCTGTTGCCGGCTTCGCCCCGCAAAGTGGAGAAGACGACGTTGTAATGCGTCGACAGAGGTTGATAGACTTTGCAGGCGGGAGTGTAACCATATTCCAGGAATGCGCGGACCCCATCTTCCCTACGGCTGTGGTGCAATGCCTAGGTATGGCGACGATCAAAGGAATTGCTCCATGTATGCGTGGGTCGCCGCTGGTTGCCAAACGATGACGCAATGTCTGGCGGTGAAGAAGGTGGTGTGCTCCTCTCAACGATGATGGCGTTTCGTTTTCTTCTTTTTACTGTTTTTTTAACTTTGCCGCTGCTATTTACATTGTGATTAATTTGTTGCTATGTTTTCTTCTTCTGCTTATGCCTTTATCCATTAATGGATGTTAGCGACAATATGGTTTATCTCTTCGCGGTTCCTGGCTGCGTAGATCAGACTTCCGATGGTGCTCAGTCCCGTCCATTGTCTTATGTTTCTCAGCCACAACATCTTCTTTCTTTCGATTTTGCCCTCGATAATAAGCTGTAGTATATTGTACTTCTGATTTTGCATGACATGTCTCAAATAAGTAGTCTTTCTTCTTTGAATCGTAGTCAACTCACGACCTATGTTTGCCCGTCGCAGGACTTCATCGTTGGTTATTCGCGCGGTCCATAGAATCTTGAACATTCTGCGATAGAGCCACATTTCGAAGGCTTTTATTCTGTTCATTGATGTTACTTTCATTGTCCATCCCTCAGTACCGTAGAGGAGTACAGACCATACTTGCATTTGACAAATCTTATTTGGAGGTTCAGACCAAATTTGGTGTTAGTAAGGACTTCTCTGAATTTTATAAATCCATTGCGTGCGCACTCAATTCGGCACCAGATTTCGGTGTCCGATGACCAGTCTTCTGTCAGCCATGTTCCCAAATACTTGAACTTGTTGACCTTTTCCACCGGTAGAATGCCAAACGTTAGCACCGCGTTTCCTGCTAGATTTGGGCCGCGGAATATAACCATAAACTTTGTTATGTTTATGTTTAGTACCATGAGTTGGCTCTGATTCCATACTGCTATGTTTTAGACGGTGTTAACTCTTGGGCCGTAAGACTACTCACGATAGTCTTGTAGATGGTTACTGCCTGTAGTTGAGTGCAGTGCCGGGAGAAGCTGTGCTCTTATCTTCCTAGTCAGTTATTTGTCCATAGCACCTAGCTTGCACGAGACCTTTAGGCCTGCACACCTTGCTGTAGGTCATCTTCACACTAACGACTGTCTTGGGGCTTGCACTAACCCTCCACAAAACCACAAACAACTCACGGCATCGCATACATACTATGGCGGCCCTTTTACAGCAACCTCAAAGTCTTCTTTTAGAGATCTATCTGGGGATGCATTGGCTGCAGGTTTGACCCTAACCAAGTTGCTCTATCCCATACGCTTGCCAGCCGTCCATTGGAAAACGCCTTCACCAAGACGCCTACGGGTCTCAAGTGAACTGGATGAAAATACTAACCAGACACCACGTTTGGCAACTTAGCATCCTTCACAATTCCCGGAAGAGTCCTTACAAATCAAGACCAGGTGGATAACACTTGTCATTCATTTTCCCCTTTCCGGGGCAGAAGCCGATAACAGTGCTTGGTTTCCTTTCTGGCCATGTCAAACCAGCTTTCCCCCAACATGGAATCCCTTGCGTAGGAACGACTTGTCATCAATTTTGCATCATCTACATGTTTGTATGAATGCGTTTCATGTTTTATCAAGACCCTGATAATATTTACAGCTTTTTCTAGAGAGTCGAAGATAATAGTCGTCTATCGTAGGGTTTATGTTATTTATTGTGTCTTTTGCCTGTCTACAACAGGTTATTGTACTACCGTACATTCAGTGCGCGGAACATTTTTGCTTTTGGTAGAGTGATAAGGCTTTTGAGAGGTGATGCGCTCTATGGTGCAGGTCCACATATATTGATGTTTGATATTTTAGCATCAATCACGCCCAATTGTTGAAACACTGTGGCCCGCCCACTCACCCAAGTGTTAGTAATCCAGTGATTGGATATTAAACCACCGGTGATGTTTCCTCTATCAAAAAAACACAAGAGATCAAAAGTCAATTACCACAAATATAACGTACCAATTTCTTGATAACTAACACTTAGGGGGGAACAAAACAATCACGCCCAATTGTTAAAATATTGTGGCCCACTCACCCACTCAAGTGTTAGTGATCCAGTGGTTGGATACTCAACCACCGGTGAGATTTCTTTTATCAAAAAACACAATAGATTAATCGTCAATTGTCATTAATATGCGCGGGGAGAAGGAACGTACCAATTTGATAACTAACACTTGGGTGGGTGGGCAAGGACACTCTAAAAATAGTCACGCCCAATTGTTGAAATACTGTAGTATTGGATATTAATCCGCCCCCTGTAAAAAAAAACACAAGAGATCAAATGTCACAAATATGCGCGGGGAGGGGGAACGTATCAATTTCTTAATAACTAACATTTGGGCAGTTGGGCGGAGATACTATAAAGATAGTCACGTCCAATTAATGAGATATTGTGACCCACCCATCCACCCAAGTGTTAGTGATTTAGTGGTTGGACATTCAACCTCCGGTGAGATTTCTTCTATCAAAAAACACAATAGATTAATCGTCAATTGTCATTAATATGCGAGGGGAGAGGGAACGTACCAACTTATTGATAACTAACACTTGGGCGGGTGAGCGAGGATACTATAAAGATAGTCACGTCCATTAATGAGATATTGTAGACCAACCACCGGTGATGTTCTTTCTGTCAAAGAAACACAACAGATCAAACGTCGGTTGTCACTAATATGCGCATGGAGGGGAAACGTACCAATTTCTTGATAAATAACACTTGGGCGGTTTGGCAAGGACACTATAAACATAGTCACGCCCAATTGTTGAAATATTGTGGCCCACCTACCCACTCAAGTGTTAGTGATCGAGTGGTTGGATATTCAACCACCGGTGATGTTCCCTCTGTCAAAACAGCACAAGAGATCAAATGTTAGTTGTCACTAATATACGCGGGGAAGGGGATGGTACCAATTTCTTGATAAATAACACTTGGGCGGGTGACGGGGACACTATGAAGCTAGTCACGCCCAATTGTTGTAATGTTATGAGCCCACCCAAATGTAAGTGATGCAGTGGTTGGATATTCAACCACCGGTGAGGTTTTTTCTATCAAAAAAGGCAATAGATTAAACGTCAGTTGTCACTAATATGCGCAGGGAGGGGGAGCGTACTAATTTTTTGATAACTAACACTTGGGCGGGTAGTCGGGAACATTATAAAGATAATCACGCCCAATTGTTGAAATATTGAGACCCACCCACCCACCCAAGTGTTAGTGATCCAGTGGTTTGATATGCAATCACCTGAGAAATTTTTCTATAAAAAAAAACACAATTGATCAAACGTCAGTTGTCATTAATACGCGCAGGGAGAGGAAACGTACCAATTTTTTAATAACTAACACTTGGGCGGGGATACTATAAAGATAGTCACGTCCAATTAATAAGATATTGTTGGATATTCAACCACCGGTGATGTTCCTTCTGTTAAATAAACACAATAGATCAAACGTCAGTTATCAATAATATGCGATGGAGGGGGAACGTACCAATTTCTTGATAAATAAAACTTTGGCGGGTGGGCAGGGACACTATAAAGATAGTTACGCCTAATTGTTCAAATACTGTAACCCACCTACCCACCCAAGTGTTAGTGATTCAGTGGTTGGATATTCAGCTACCGGTGAGTCGGTGGTGGTAAAAAAGTGCATTGGGTACTCCGTTAGTGCATCATCTGGTGGTGAGAGCAGACGTCTCTGTTAGTCTTATACAACGGTGTTTGGCCAACCATGGGGTTATTTTGATGCTTCCACTCAGTGTCCACTTGGTGCTCGTAAGTATCTCGGTAGATGGGCGTGACTCACGGCGGTGTGTGCAATGCCGTGGGTCCTTTGTGGACTTAAAGTGAAAATGGAATTGGCTTCGGTGTAAGATTTTTTTTGCGGATTGAGAGGAGAATCTTCCTAAATACTTGTTTGTATCGGATTCACTCACACATGCGCCAACCGACTAAACTCCCCCTCTATGATGATAGAAGTTACAGTGCAAAGACCTTCCTGCTTTACTGAGTTTGTCTTGATGGAAAACTTAAGAATGCACGTTATGTGCCAGCCAAATAGGCGTTGCATAGTGGGGAAACTTGTCCCTGACTATGTCTGGAATTTAGACGAGAAAATAATCTGTATCTATTGTATTAAGCTAGGAGATGTGCTGAAGATAATAAAATCTCTTTGAAATCAGCTTCACTACGCCAATCGGAGGAGAAACTGATTTTTTATTAAAACCGTATTAGCGTTTTGCGCCTGATTGCTCCTTACGTGCGTTGGAAGTGCTCTGCGGGAGGAGCATTTGCTAGGCATGTGCCAGTTGAAATGGGAGAAGATTTGGCTTGCTTTCATTTAAGCTGGGCGGCCTTTATAACTTGCGGTAGGCGGTTCCTTACACGCAACGAATGGAGCTACATGCTCTGATTTCTTTGTAAATTTGCACGTGGAGCTTGGATGGGCTCCGGCGCACTTGACGCATACGAAGGGGAATTGCATCTAGATGACGTAGTGGCCATAACGCTGGCAATGATGACATTGGAAAATCTCCCTTGATTTGGGTTTAATCTCAATATGAAGAAACATAATCTTTTTACTTTGCGCGTTTCGTGGCAGTTAAACGTACAGCATAGGGAAGGGTTTCCATCTTTTCCTACGCGTTTGGCAGAAAGAGAAGAGGAGCATATCACAGAACGCAGTCTTGTATGTTCTTGACTACGTATTTTAGGGTATAAATGATCGCAGCTCGTAAGTCCGCATACGACGATTTCGGATATACGGCGCGTTTGATGTTTACATTGAGCGACGTGGCAGCTTCCTCTGTGGGTGCTTGTTGGATGGCCTAGGGAAATATTGACTATGCCAGAAGTAGACGTCATGGCCTGAGTAGCCGGCCAGATCTTGGATCCATTGGCCTTGTCGGTTGAGGACCTAGATGGCGCTGAAGACACCTGACTTGCCGGCTGATGGCTTAGCTGAAGAAGAGGTACTTTATCTTTCTTCTGTTTCTTGAACTTTTTGGAATAAGCCTTTTTAGGCAGGACTTCTTGTGAGCGGTGACTTGTTGTTGTTGTTGTCCGGCTGGATCTTCATCAACTCTTTGTCTTCTTAGGGACTGGACTCGCCCGGGTTCTTGGCACGCTTCTTGAGGAAGGTCTCAGTCTGGGAATCCGGTATCTTAGTAAGCTGATGCATTGCTGACTCTAGGTTTTTTGGGGCATCTGCGGCGGAGGTCGGGGCCATAGTTTCCTGTAGCGTGGCTGTCTGGATGGTATGCTTAGCGATCAGCGAAATTGTGACCGCATTGGAAACGGCTTCGGTTTTCTTTATCTCCTGTAAGATGTCATCGCGCAGGCCAAGGAGGGTTTCGTTGAGATCGTTCTCTTCAATCATCCTTATGGCGTGTTTCTCCAAGCTGTATATCTTCTTGTTCTGCTTCTTCAGGTGGATTTCCACCTTCTGGAAGTAGACGTAGAGGAAGTTAAGGTTCAGGGAATCAATCATGTCGGAAGTGGATTCCATACTGAAAGAGAAGTTTGAATTAATTAACTTCCTGTAGGCGTTGAGTTGATTTAGTGTGGTGGCGGTTGAAAGCCACAAATTTTCCAGTTTGATTGGTCGCTTGAATTTTGAAGTCTGTTTGTCTTGCACCTCAAGACGAGATAACGAGATCTGAGTTGCGACTTAAAAGTTTAACCTTCATACCCCAGTCTCGTCTCTCATTGGTTTTCATGCTCTGCCTCTAAAACGGCATTAGTTTGTGTCACATCTACGCACAGTAGGCTCTTATCCATAACATTAGTTGCATAAAATGTAGTCAAAAGTTTTAATAACTGCAAAAAACTGTTTAAGACACAAAAAATTGCTCAAAAAACCACCTATTAACTAACTAAAAATTTGATTAAAAACTACACACTTTAACAATTGTCAATCATGTTTGACCATTCTTTGTAAATTTTTGACGTTGGTGGACGGATTTATACTTTTAACAGCTGAATTATCAAGTACCAACAAATCAGTACATGAAATATTTATTGAGGAATTTAACAAAATTAACCGAGTTTTATGAACTCAAAGAAAAGTTTTTTAGAATTAAGAAATAAGTTTTTGATAACTAAGCTAGTGTCCTACTCTACCCTGAATCTAAATTAATTTTAAAATATTTTTTTTCTTCTAGTTTACAACAACCCGGAGTCTTCATAGAAATTAAAGAAGCAAACGAAACTGCCATGAAGAGCCTAAATGTTCTTGTGAAAGAAGCCGAAGATACGCTGAAAGTAATGCGAGAAGGTCTCAACAAATACTTCCATCAAGATGAAAACAATCAATTGGTTCCGAATTTGCCTGAATCAATACAACTGGAAGAACCACGCCAAATGGTACAACGCTCAATATCCGATAAACAATTCCACACCGATCGCGAAGATGTAGAAACATTAATCAATAGCTACTTAGATCCAATATCACGAGCGGACGAAGAAGACGAAGATGAAGATGCAGAAGGAATAAGCGAAATTCATTTGAAAACAATATCAGAAAAAAGCGAAACTGAACAATCGGATCCTGACAGTTCCAAGGCTAAAAAAGTAGAAAAACCCATTAGAATAAGCAATATAAGTGGTAAAAGTGGTAAAAGTACCGGTGGGAAAAATTCTACCAAACGATCAAGTTCTCGATCGGATAATAATTATTTCACTAATTTAGTACCAGGTGGAAAACTCCCATCACAAGTAGTTAAAGTTAAAAATAGTATAATGATGGATCGTATAACGCGTAAATCACATATGGCTGATGAGACAGGATTTTTAGAAAAATACTCTGAACCTGAAAAAAAGCCAACTAGTTCAAAAAGAACAAATGGTGGTACAACCACAAAAAACTCAGGAAACCAGTCAAAAAATAAATCTAAATCAAGCAATAAAAATCAAAAGATTCATCATAAAGAAGTTGTTGATATTTATATTTATGATGACAAAACAGCCGTTAATAACTTGCCTGAAAACGAATCATCTGATGAAGACAAATTAAGATTTAAAAAATCAATTGCACAAACGCGTGAGATACTGAATGATATATTACCTAAGCATAATGGCGAGAACACGTTATCAGTGCAACGTATGCCAAGTCTTGAAATTCCAAGAGAGCTTGTAGTGCAGAAGGTGCTTGATATTGATATTAAGTCTGATGAGAATAGCATTCCAAAGTATGAAAACAATACTGCATATAAGGAATATGTTCATGATGAATCAAGTAAAGAATCATTTTTTCATGTGGAAAGTTTTGATCCGGTTACTATAGAACCAGGTAATGCTATTTGTGATTGCGCCATTCCTCCAAAGAATGATATATTGAGTTCACCTAATGTTATTTACTACGAACATTCTGATACCAATAAAGCTAAAGATTTAAAATTGCACGAAGAAAGATTATTGGATAGGATTAGTAAAATATCGGAGTCGCTTAGAACGAGCATGGATTTATTAACGGAATCTCAGAAAGTAACTTTATTTATTAGTAGTGCTACTCAAACTGCACATCCTCCAGATTTGCGTTGCGTTACAGCACAAACTAAAAATGCTGAATTTAAAGAAGTCGGTTCACAAATGGATAAAGCTATGCAAAATAAAGGATTAAAAATGCAAACAATTATCAATAACGATATTAAGAGTATGTGCAATGATGAATGCACCTGTGAATTTAAGGGTGAATGTGAGTGCAGCAAAGCATCACCTTGTAATAAAGAAATTGAACTATCGAATTATAATTTTGAAAATAACCGTGTAGTAAATACCATAAATCCTGATGAGATTCCTAGCAAAGAATGTGATGATTGCGGCATATTAATCGAAAATGTTATTGAAAAACTTGATTCAATTTCAATAGAAGAATCACCTCCTAGCTACAATACAAATTCATCTTCAAATAAATCAAAGAAGAAATCCAAAGAAGAAAGTGTGAGTAAGTGGAAGACTTTTTTAGGAAAAATCTCGGATTCTGATGATAAAAATAAGAAAACCAAAACTGTATTAGACGTTCTTGATAAAACAAAATGTTCCAAAACTGAGCAACCTAAAAGAGATTGCGTGTTTCGAAAAAATGGCCAATTACGAAAATTAAAAATTAAAAATATGCAATCAAATAAGAAACAAGGAATGGAACAATGCGAAACCAATTTTGAACTGCCGGCTTGTTGCACTAAAGCTGTGTTACAAAATGATGTTTTGAATGATGAATACGTTCTTGTACGCGATATATCAGCCCAAATATCTATAGAATCTGAAATCGTTGATTACTGCAGAAATTTCTCAATTGATGATACATGTGAAGGACAGCTTGAACCAAATGCTCTTCATGATCTATACAATTCGTATGGAAATAAACATTTTGATGCGCTTAAACAAACGCGTAATGAAGCGTTAAATGAAATGGAAAGTTTTAATAAACGTCCGTCAGTATCATATTTACCGACTGTCAGACGAAAATCATTAGCACAAGAAGATGAATTGGAAGTTATTCAGGAAAATGAAAATAAATTATCCAAATTTGAAATTAAACCTCCATTTCTGGAAATGACTAATTCTCTGAAAGCTCAATTAGAACCATCAACTTCATTTCAACCAATTGAAGCCGACATATCAGATCCACTAGCTTCATCGGAAGATGATCCAGTTGAAGTAATTGAAACTAAGCGCGAAAGTATAAACAAATTTAGAAAAAAACAATGCAATAAACAAGAAAACAAACCCATAGAATCACCTACTTCATCTGATCTAGAAGATAAACCAGCCAAATTAATTGAAACCAAACGCGAATGTATAAGCAAACGGAAGAAGAAACCACAAAATAAACAAGAAGATAAACCAATAGAATCACCAACTTCATCAGATTTAGAAGACAAACCAGCCAAACTAATTGAAACCAAACGGGAATGTATAAGCAAATGGAAAAAACATCCCAATAAAACAAATGAAATCAAAACTTGTAATAAAGCTCCATGTAATAAGCCAAAAAAAATATTTCATGTCCAACTAGAATACGATCTACCTAAATCCATACGTAACGATCCATTAGGCGATGGTCCTATAGATTGCATGAAATATATAAAAGCCTGCAACGACAACTGCAAACACAATCAATTAAAATACAAACCAAGAAAGAGCAAAATGAATTTGCACCATTTGTTCAGACCAGTGGATAAAATGCGGACTTCTTATTCAACACCTGTAAAACATGATGAAAGTGTTTCATCTGAAGGTGAAGTTAGATGTAGATGTTGTGTTAGTAGTGGAGAATTACATCTTTGCAAACCTTGGAAGAATATGCAGTCTCTTTATTATATGAAAGATGATATTAAAGGAAGTCCATTTGATTTTAATAGTAAATTTACAGTGGCTAGGCATCGCCAAATTAATAATAATGTTGTTTCGTATTACGTATCGCGCAGTCCAAGTCCTGGATTGATTCATACAGACTTATCAGAATCGTGATGTTAAATTATGATAATAATTGTTTTAATGTATACATAATTTGTGGAAGAATAAAAATAATTTTTTACTTATCTATTTTGATGTGTAGTTTTTATTTTATCTCTAGATTATTCTAGTATTTCAACAGAAATACTTTGTTGTAATTGTCCTAAACGTATTCATTTGTAGCAGTAATAACAAAAGGTGGAGTCGGAATTAATCTTTGAATTTTTGAGCTACTAGTATGTCTTTTGTAATCTTCAATGTGCTCCTATAGATTTTTTAAATCATAAATGTAATAATTGTCATAATATCAGAAAATATTTTAATCAACAACCAACCAATGAAGTAAAGTAACCTAGTTACTTAATTAAGGGGCGGGAGGATAGCAATCCCAAAAGCGGCCATGATACACTTTTTTGGAAAACTAGATGCGCATACGCTTGCAATATTATATGCTTGCATATATAGTCTGTAAGATGCTAACAAACCTGAGTACATCAGCATTTCTTTTGAGACTAGTTTCAGCGTTCTACGTAGTCATTTGATGAAATACGAAATTTGTATCAAAAGTGTCACTTTCTGACAGTTTTTTGTATTTTACTCAAAAACTTTGAACTGGGCCTATAGAACCCAAAATAACTACGTTGATCTACATTGAACAACGCATCTTTTGAGACTAGTTTTGTTCTATAAGCAGTTATTTGAGCGTTTAACAAAAGATAAAACTTTGTATTGGGGGACCTACATCAAACTATATTAACCTCAACACAACAACATTTTTGAGACTAGTTTCAGCTCTCTAAGTTATTATTTGAACGTTTGACTAGAGATAAGTTTCTGGCAGTTTAAAAAAAATTTCATCATCTCCTTACTTCCTCTAAAGTGACTCATCAAATTTTCTTTTGATGTCTACTCCCTTCATCTTTCGATATGATTTAAGATTTTAAAGTTGATTAAAATAAGACAAGTATATCATAGTAGAAAGGCTATATTAGAGATTAAAAAAAATAATACCCAAGTCTGCTGTAAGTCTTTGCATCAAAAGTAGAAATCTTAAGATGCTACTGCAACAACCAAGTTAAAAGTGATTTATCGCCGCGGTTCTATAGAACCAAAAACTCTTTGTATCTTATCAAACCTTTCTTATCAGTTAATTGTTTGCATCAACCTTACGGTTGATAACAGAAACAATTAAACCAGTTATTTATGGTCCGTTTGCGTCTAGGGTGTCCGGCCGGTGAGCTTTTTTTGACACTTTGCGCATGTAGACACGAAGTGGGCTGTCTGAGCCGTTTGGATGGACTCTTTAGCACAGAGGGGCTATGCGGATGAGAAATGGTTTTAACAACTCTCTAAATACCTGCTTGGCGTATAGTTTCAGTATATTTAAACTTTCAAAGGTTAATTAGGTTTCTTCTTTTCTAGACAACAGATAATACTCACTATGTTAAGTTGTGGAACAATACAAATCTTTTTGTAATTTTTTGGAGGTCTACCACCGTTCGAGTAGTATAGGCTAGCTTACGCACGTCTATCTTCATTTTTATTTCTTGTTTCAGATTTGTTGGTGTAATAAAGGAGTCAACACTGGAGTCAGGTAACAGCAGTGTTTAAAGTAGTTTTTGTGATTCTTTGATTGTCATCCATCTTGTTCTAATTTTTTTCTGACTTGTTCTTTGTTATCATTCATTTTTTGCTAGTGAGGTTAAATTTGCGTTGAATTCAAGATGGCCCACACGTTAAACGCCAATTGGTAGTAAGTCCTTTTGAAAAGGTCAACGTGGTTCAGGAAACAATGTTATTCAACAGTCGGACTTGATGTAAGTTTTGGTAACCTAAATAAATTTGCGAGGGTGCATTGACAACTTGTATTGACGTTGTCAAAAGGTCAATCCAGAACTGGGTAATAAAATGCTCTTCTAATTGTTGCAAGCACGTTTGTCAAACTAGACGTGGCCTAAAAATAAACAAAACTCTGCAAATTTGTGCGAGCTAGTCAGTTTAACAACGTCGCCAAAAGCAAACATATCGAAGTAAGTAACTCAGTTCCAGACAATCTAACAACCATCGACTTGCAACTACAGCAAGTAATTACCAGCGTTTACGCAATCCACCTTGGAAATGATCAAACCATCACAGAGCACAGCCAAGGCATTCAGCACTAAATGGAACAGAGCAAAAAACAAATGCTAAACGCAACGCTGCGCCCGAAAAAGTACTTACTGGACTTCGCCGGCCTACTCCACAAAAACCCAGAGAAGTTTTTCCAAAAACTGGAGAGCCATTTTATTTTTTACAAAATTACCGATGTTGCACACCGTAAGAACCTGGTAAAATGTTTAAGATGAAAGACCAAGGAATGCCAACTACGGAAAATTTGATGTTGCAGCTATGGATCGGCCACTTTTTTGCAACAAAAAATCGCTGCATACTAGCAATTTGCCTTCCGTTTGTTGATCCAGTGGACGGGCGAAATTATGGAATTCAATGGTCCCGGCGCACGCGCATTAAAACTACTGGCCCACAAACTCATAGCGCAGCTGGCTCATAGTGCACTTTGGTTATAAACACAAAACTTGGTTATTAGGACGGACCATACTCGGCAGACTTACCCGGACTTATAAAAGAGTTTGCAAGTGTGTTCACAAACGGAATAGGCCGCCACCATTTTGAACTCACGGAGAAGACCCCTGTGCGACCATGCTGATAAAGTTAGCAAGAAATCGCTGATTTACCAGCAAGTGGAGGAAATGCTGACAACCGGACCAGTTACTATTGATTGATGTGCAAAGCCGAGCTTTTGCGTAAACTATTGTTAAACAACGCCACCAAGACAAAAAACACGAGACTCTCAAAGATTTTGATCCCTCAAAAGTGTTTAGCCAAGTAGACTTAAAAAGAACGCATATTAGCAAGTGCCGCTCGTACCGTAACGACGCCATTTTCAGCTAAGAAGCTGCTTAAGAGACACCTATGAATGGTACTCAAACGACTCCAGGAGTTTGGACTTTGCTGCGGCCCAAACAAGTGTAACTTTAGGTAGAGAAGTATTCAGCGCCTCGGGTACAAAGTGACAACTAACCGCCTAAGAACCACTTGTAGTTGGTCCGCGATTAGTCCCGACCGGCAACCAAAAAACAATTATGCGAGGTACGTGCTGCAATTTGCTGAATTGCTGCGCCTATAACCAACCTGCAAAGCTTCAAAAACTTATAAATGTGAACACAAACATGGAACAGCGTTCAAGAAACTACTGGATCAATCCTTGCTCCTAGATCAACCCAGCTTCGGCCTCTGTTTCGCATTACGCATGTAACGCTGTACTATACTAAAAGACAGGCCGCAGATGCAAATTATCAGTTTGCAAAAATCGACGCGCCTCTAGCCAACCTGCAAGACATCAAAAAGATTTTTAAATGCAAAACACAAACACGGAAACAGCAACATTAATAAAAACTAATGGATTAATCCTTGCTCCTGGATTACCCTCGGTTTATGTTTCTTATTACAAACGGATGCACGCAACGCTGGGTGCCGTACTATACTAGAAAGACAAACCACGGCAGCGAATTATGAGCTATGCAAGCACTAGCCTGAACAAGACGCAGCGGAATTACCATAACAACAAATTATTAGGTTGATGCCGCCGTTTCTCGTGCGTGTTAGTTGGAATTTGGCATTTAATTGACTTTTGTCATAATATAATTCTTTAATTCGGTTAGTTAAGTTAAATGCGCATCAAAAACCTTACCCACATACGCCAAATTATGCTGTACCACTTCGAGTAAGGGTCCAAAACCGCCAAGTCATTTCCCGATCTCCACAATCTTTTCTGCAAAGAAACCGAGAATTATTTGTTTGCTTCATAACTAGGGCCATCTGGCGGGTGCGGAAGAAAACAAAAGATGCACTATTAGGACACTGGCTGAGAACTTCAACATCAGTCTACATTTTTTTGTTATCTCAGAAAGCTTGACAAAGTGTAAAAATTGTCCAAATGTGTCCACATATTTACCGATTTGTTTTATTGAAATAAGCAAATCTCAAAAAAAACGGCATGCATCAACCTAATAGAATACTTTGCAATTGTCTGGGTTTTCCGCAAATATCGGCCGAACTAAGAAGACAAAAAGTTCCTGCTTACGTCTAAGAATAAAGTTCTGGTGTAGCATAATTCTACGAGGCCAAATTTACCAAATGGTTCTTGCTCCTTCGGATATTTTAGTTTTGGAGCACACACCAAGAAATAAAACGAGTTGTCTGATGCCTTGTCACGCTCGTCGGGCAACAAAAATGTTAACGTCGAGGAAGTTAGTCCACATCCTTAACTTTGACATTTTTTTTGCCAGGTATCACTAAATGCCGCAAATCGTTGAGTCAGTTAACAAGTTGTATAACCAAGTGTCGAAGAAGAATCAGACCCTGGATACCAAGAAAATCTATCTGCTTAAAGACCAAGACCCAAGCCGCGGCTATGAAGAAAAGTTAGGTTAGGTTACGTGCGCCAGAACGCAAGCCATTGTCCATCAAGGCATGAAAAAGTACGCCTACCAAGTAGTAGAATAAAGGCAAACTGTTTTGCACAAAAGCAGGTCAGGGTGGAACCGCTGACAACGTTAGCAAAAACATAATTACACAAACCGTTCTCAGGAAATATCACTAGCCTGGCGTCCGGAACAACATCAAAGATGTCTTACCTACGCCCGCATGAAACCTAGGGCAAACAGATAAACAGCACCGCTACGAACGCATCCAACTAGAGAACTCTTGGATTTTGGTGAATTACGTGAGCGCTTTAGATACCTTGCCTTGAAGGGAAACAGATGTGTTCTCACGGTGATGAACACAAGTAAAGTTAGACCAAGGTGTTTGCTAAGCTAAGTTAGCACGCGCAAAAACGGAACAACACAAAATTAGCCAAAGTTGAAGAACGCACTGCGATCAATCAAGGACCAGCACCTACTGGCCTACAGACTCCCGAGAACAATATATTGCGGACCGCCGTATTTAAACGCCGACGTCAAACCTACGCCGCCACAGGATTGAGCAAATCACTACTGGGTATGTTAATTGTTGCCCCAGGGCGTAACCGAGGCAAAAGACCGCCCATTCGAAAGACTCCGGTAACACCAAGCCGCATACCCTGTAGTGTATAACCCAGGCAACCAAATCCTGATGTAAAGCAGAAAGAGAGGCTTAGTAGCCTAATAGATGAGCCCCAAGAGCTCGTAAGAGACTTTTTTATTCCCATATGATAATAAGCAAATCTGCTAAAACTTTAGTGCGCGACCTTTTGCGTTAACATGATCCGGAACCACAGCGGAAATTTTGCAGTCACGCTTGTCGAATAAAACGCAAAATTTGCGCAAGTCAGTCTACCAACGTCGCCCAAAGCAAACACATTGAAGTAAGCGACTCAATTCTAGACAATTTAAGAACAGTCAAATTGCCAACCACAGCAAGTTACTCGCTTCTTAGTGCCCAAAAACAAAAAACGAACGAGTTTTAGCAAAAACTACCACCGGTAGGGCCATTGCTGCAATAGGAAAGCGGATCATGACACAGTGAGAGCTATATAGAATAACTCGCGGCGTTGCTCAAAACCGGAGGTACCCAGATTGCTTTTTTTAAGAACGTACTACGGTGTTGGCCTCAGCAAGTGGCACTTGAGAATGACTAGCGCATGACAATACCTTTCTTTTCTTTTCTGCGTTTTCTGTTCTACTTCCTACATTCATAATCTTTCTCCCATTCCTGTGTTATTCAGCCTAGTATTGTCCTTAGGTATCTTCTTAGTTTTTCTATATCTTCTTCCATCCAGGTTGCGTTTAGGTGCAACAAAGTGGCTTGGGCGTAGGCCGGGGTATCCTAGAGAACGCACAAAAGGTCGTTGTAGTCTTCTAATAGCGACTCTCTGAGCGATAAACAATACGAGGTTGAAACTGAGCAAGTGACAAGATCAAGTTTTGTGCTTTTGTAATATAATACATGATCAGAATACAATAAAACATAAAAATCGTTTGAATAAATTAATTAATTTGTTGCCTTCCCACTATGAAAAACAACTTATCTGCTTGTATTTTAGATCGCAAAGTGATGCTTTATGACACTAGGGCGGAAAAAACCATTAGAATCCTAAAAAAACTAAAAACACCCTTTGTCTGAATTAGTTTGATTTTTTTTGTTCTCGACTTACGAAGAGCATGCATAAATAGTAGCAAGCACCACGGGTAAGGAAACCTTTGCAGCAATCAAACTGTGCTTTCCTGCCCTAGATACTTAATATTATCAATTAATCAATTGTTATATAATATATATTCTGCAATCATCTAAATATATCGATATCGGGTACTGTAGTAACACCTAACTTGATGATTGAAGGGTTTGCTATTGGGAATAATAAAAATAAAACAAAATATTAATTTTACAAATATATTTGAGTTGATTGTTACAATTCATTCACACAATGAGTATTAATAATTCTTTGTGATAATAATTTGGAATGTATCTTAAATTATTAATAAATATTCTAGACATGATATTCCATGTGGAAGCCGCGCATTTTACAACTAAACTTTTTCCTATATATAATATATACATAATAAATATATATACGAAATACTGCAATAGTAAGTTGCTTATTACAATGGCCACAAAATATTAGAAATATGTTAATAATACTCCCTCGATTAGTCTATAAAGTTAAGTACATATTTACCGTAATAAAACAAAAAAGATATAAAACAATATGTAAAATTGGTCATTTTAATAAAATTGAAATGTTTGTAGTACGTAATTAATGTGCATGTATGCGCTAAAGCGAGCATGATTCTTTAGAAAATAAAATAATACATGGGAATGTACAAACAGTCTTTAAAATTAGAGCTATCACGATTATTCAAAATAATCATATTTTTCAGTATATGATCCTTCACCATAAAATAATTATCCGGGGAAATTGATTGCGATAAAATCTCTTCTTTACAATTAGTGTTATATTAAAAACACTTAATTTAAGGCAGCATTTTTCTCTATAAAATAATAATTTCGATAAAATTAATAAAAAAAAAATTGCACATGAATGACTATGAAGTTATCACTTTAAAAAACCGCATGAAGAACAGGCACCATGGATTGTGATGTTAATAAGAACCACGTTCAGGTAATAAAAAACTGTGCACACTGAACTGTGAGTATTGAGCACGAAGCACAGAAGTAGTTTCCTTTTCATTTTTCTTCTTTTCTATTCTAATAATCTCTCTAAATACAGTTTTATTTTTCATTCTGTGCTTTTATTATTATTTTTTGTAATATTATGTCTCTTAAGGTAACTCTTATTTACAAATTTTTATTTATTTGGGATTTATACACAAGAATCCTTTCCGAGGTGATTTTTTTATTACTATAGGCTTAACGTAAATTGGTTTTTGTAACTATGTTTGTCAAATAATTGATTGGTGCTAAGTTGTATACAATATAGTTTGCCAGTCCAGAGTTTCAACAAAAAATCGTTCTAATCTTGCGTCGGCCCCATAGGCAATGAATGATGTTGCAGAATTTATAGCAGAACTAAGTTGCAAAACACGTTCAGACTAGTAGAAGACGCGGAAATGGAACAATGTTCTTTTGTACATCTGGATATGGCTTAATTTCAAACAATAATCTATTTAGAATGTTTTTATTTTTATTTTTGTGTATTTAAATTGCACACAAATTACTCATTGAGTGTAAGAGAGCAAGGGGAGTGAGGAGAAAAGTACAAAAATAATATTTTTCAAAAAACACAATTAAAAAGCGATTCGCATAGACATGCAAGTTGTAGCAAAGGCTTCCGCAAATAATTATCCGAGAAGGGTTGAGGGGGAGGGGAGTCCAATGACAAAAAAATTATCAAATCGCTCACAAACTGGGGAGACTCCCAAAATGCGTGTTAAGTACTGAACAAGAAATGCCCCAAAGATAGACTAGAAATGTTTTGGAACAAAGTTGTAAATCAGTAAGTTAAAAGAATTTACCTGAATTAGAGTTGCGAGACATTAGGTTTAGGTCAGTTTTTTTCGTTTAGACTCAGTCAATTTCAGATTATTGTTAATTTTGTCCGAGAATATTTTTCGTTTTAGATCGGAGTAGGTTCGTGTGAGTTGTTCGGGTTATTTTGTGTTACATCGGACTAGATTAAGTTAGTTTCAAATCATCTTGGATAATGTTAAGTTAGCTAAAGTGTACTTAAGATGCAAAATATCTATTCAAAATTGTAGAACTGGATTTAATAAATTGTCTTTGAGCGCTCAAGTTAAAGAACCCAATAATTTAGCTTTGTCCCTCTCCTCCCAACAAAAGTTTAATCTTTGTCGAGGAAAATTTTCTGCGGAAACCATTCACCATAATCAGATGAAACTTTTGATTATCGGGCCAGATTCCTCTTGTTTTAAAGGTCATACACAAATTGTGCTTAATGGGAATTATTTTATTAAACAATCAAAAATCATTCAACTCATTTGGACATGCGTCGTCTTTAACGTGCCTTGTTTGTGAATATATAAACTTAAATGTGACGCTTTTGGTTGATTTAAAATACTGACAGACTGGACTATTTTATTATTTTATACATTGGACGTCGCAACTCCCCTTGTCTATATATGTATATATATATATATATATATGATCAAATTAATCTAACGCAAATAATTAAAAATATTTAAAAATATTCATATTATCAAAATGTTGGTACTGCTACAAATATTCTTTTTTTAATGAATTCTATTTTTATTATTTATTTATTTATGCTTTTTACGGCTATTTTACATCGCCACAGTAAGTCTACGACTTGTTTAAAGTGGTTTGATGGGACCAACAGCTTAAAACGTGACTTCCGAACCACGCTGGTGGATAAAGAGCAAGTTATCATTTTAGTCATATTTCGGGGATCGAACCCCGGACTGCTCGCATGATATGCAAGTGCTCTACCATTGAGCTATCACACCATTATTTAGTTTTTAATTAATTTATTATTTTTAAAACCAACTTTTTTCATCGATAATCAAAAACCTGCAATCAATTACTTGACAAACCTTAGTTAACCGCATCAAAGGCCACGCATTCATAAGTACTCAAAAATCAACCTTTGATAATAATAATAAATAAATGAATTTAAGCCACACTTAATTAATAAATTACGACATAAATTCCCGTTCCATATCAGCCAAAGAAGGCCGTTGCCGGGTCCTTCTAGCCTGTAACGGCACCGTTGGATCCTGCGTTTGTCCGGGAACATTAATGTCCATCAATATAGGCGAAAATCGCACCCTACTCACAGAACTATTGCTATCCTTAGCTGACACGTAAGAACTATCATCACTTGTAAGACTATCCGGTGGTGTTGGATTGGTAGGTGTATTTCCGCCGGAATGTCCTTGACTCGATTGATAATTGTTCCTCTTCAAACTCGATCGTAATTTAGTAAATCCCGTCGTTTCTAAAGTAGTTGGCCTTTCAATTTCATGGGAATTTTGTCGCGAAAAGGCAGTTCCATAATCGTAATCTAAAGGTTGCCTTCGTAAATAGTGTGTTGGGGTGTAATTGCATTCGTCCTCCAATTTAAAACTAGGATTGACATTTGAACCGCTGGTGGTAGTTGAACTAGCATTTGATACGTTAGAAGGGGTGCGTCTATGCGTGTGGGGTAATCGTTGCGGTGTTCTCGAACCGCTATGGCTGCTAATACTACTAGGATTATCATAAGCGTAATCCGTTACGTATCCATACATCGTCGCAGTGGTACCACTATATTCCGAACTGTAACCACCATACGTACTCTCGTTTGTTGGATGATAATTGAAGCCTAAATTTGTTTCAGTTCTGTAATTATCCGATCGGTTACAACAAGCAGTGCAGTGATTCGTCTCCGTTTGGCATCCGTGGTGGTAATCTCCAGGTATGTATATTGTAGCGGCGCGTTCAAATGGTACAGGTATATACAGTTCAGAGCCGTCGTTGCTTGTTGAACTCGATTTTCGCCTAGGCGATGGATTTGGTGTTGTATTTGGATGGTGCTGTGGGGAGTCGGTAAAGCGTAACGGCTTTACTTCATCGTGTTGAAGGGTTAGTAATTGTGAACCTGTCAACATAGGCCTATGGTGTCTTGTAGGACCGTGATACGTGTTGTGACTGTAACCGCTCGACGAAGAGTATTCAAAGTCTTGATTCTCCGGCGATTTCCAAGGCGATAATTCATTACCATCCACTCTAAAACATTAAAATTAATTAATTAGTTTAATAAAAAATAACTGAGAAAAACATTAATGAATTTGTTTAAATTTAATTAATAAATACCCCAAGGATCTATATTGGGATCACTTTTATTATAATTCATCCTTAGGATCTACATTAAGATTAATATTTAATATACAGATCTGGAAATACATGTTACTTGATACAATTGTTCTATATGACAAATATTGAAACGTACTAGTCAACTACTATTGCTACTTAAGTAGTAAGTAGAAATTTGTATGATCTAAATTATATAACCAAGAAAAAACAAACTTTTTATCTAAAAGTTATAAAAAACCCATCAAATAACTAAAAAGTTTAAAAAAGCTCTTTGAGCCCCTAATTCAAGAGTTGTCAAACTTAAAAATATGGCGCCACTTAAATAAAACATACGTGAGAACGTAGGTATAAACCATGTACACTTGTAGACACGTCGTGTGCTTCAGCTCGTCGCATTGATGAAGCCAACATAACATCGTTCTATGCCCACAATTGACGTCACGCGCTAATTCTAAGCGAAAGCCTTACGTGAGCATAAGCCCTACCAGTAGTACAAATGTTTGCAACTTTTTTTTAAATTTTTAATTATAAAACGTTGATTGAACTGTTAACATGGACATTTCATCATCTTTACAGTTATATAAAAACTAATGTATAAATATAAATACAAGAATCGAAGCGATGATGATGATCAAAGCTCAAGTGTTCCAAGGTTGATAAAAAAATAAAAAAACTGAACTATTCTTTCTTTTAAACATTACTGGAAAATGCGTCCAAATTCAACATCCTGCATTTCTGTTTATTCACTTGAAGGAATGCTTCCAAAGTTTGCCCAATGTTACTGCTCCTGAGCAGTTCATCCATATCTTCATCAGATTTCTGCCACTATAGTTATCGTTCTATTAAAAAGCTTTGGCCCAATATCCAAGTTCTTGTATTCTGCATTCTTTTCATTATTTTGACACGTCTTGGTTGTTTGTGCACTTAGATGTAGCAAGTTTGCGCACTGCCAATGCATCTAGATAACCCATCCTGGTCGTCCTGTGTAAGTCATTAATTGGTTCTGTCAATTTTGATAGTCATGTTCGAGTACTCTAGTCCAACAGAGCTGTTAGTTATTATCCACTAATGTTTATCACGGCTCAATTGACGCTACAGGTTTGCGGTTGCTTGGCACTCGCACACTTCTCGTTCCGGGTTCTGGCTGAAACTCGGGCGGTAGTTCTGCCAAAGCGATAATCTCTTAGATGACAAGCTCACGTGTTGGGCGGTCTTCTTGGGTCTCTGGCTGGTAGTGCTTAAAACCCAACCAATCGTAATTTCTTAATATTTTGGCTGACATAGTTGGCCAGATTTTGTTCAGGGTTTTGCCCTGGTAGTTTTTGCTGTTATCACGTTTATCTCGCTTCATTGGTGTCGCGCCTAAAATTGGCTTTCCTGCTTTTCTTGTAAAAAATTCAGGCTGATGGATCTGGCAACCTGTCGGACGCAAATTCGAACACCGGAGACACTATCAGTTGTAAGAAATCTCAATTTGCTATTCGAGTCTTGCCTGGTTCCAAATTTGTCCCCATGAGGAGTTCAATGACATCAACGTTGATAGTTTTATAGTCTGCAACTTAAGAGTAGCAATCCATCGCTACGCAAGTCGATTCTGGTTACGATACAACAAAGCAGAGCCTCATAGGCAGTGCTTCCATAGTGTGATCAACTGACTTGTCTCGGTCAATTTCGTTAGACTAAGGCCAAAAGAGAGCTCAATGGTAAAGCGTTAGTTTATCGAAGTTCAATCCCCAAAATATTACTAAATAAAAACTTGCTTTTTATCCACTGAAATAACTCGAAAATCATCTAATAAGCTGTTTGTCCCATTAACCCCCGTCAAACAAATCCAAAATTTCTGTCCACAGGAATCAGATCCAAAAAAGACAATTCCACTCAATCAAATTGCCAGCAACAACTTCCTTGTAAGAACCTCCACAATTACTCATTCCACACCACAACTTGAGATACACTTAACGAAAATCCTCACCCAAACTGATCAAACAACTTTTCTCACCTGGACTAAACTAACGCACAATGGTTAGACCCTTCCAACAACCACTGAATCACAAGCGCTTCTCTACGCTAGCAAATATGTAAAAAAGGAAAAGAATCTATCCAGCAAAACAGAACACGCCTGCCCGTTTGTAGAAACTACAAAGACCACAAGAAACTGCCAGAAAGTTTCTGCTGAATCATCTTTCCAATACCAACGACCAATCCGGTACAACCTCCCAATACATCATTTTAAGAGAACGAGCAAAGACGACAATTCAACAAAAAAATGCTTAAAAAACTCCTACCCGTACGTAACCATGTACCAACAAAAAAAGACTCGGTCCAACCCCACAAAAGATAACAGAAAGCAATGGCGACAAATCCTAAAAGAAAAAAAAAAACTGAACAACCACGTTGGGCCAGTAATCAATCTCCAATCACCAAAGATCTCCTTAGTAGGACTGAACAACCCCAACAAAACACCAAAGATAGAAAAATTTATCCCCGTCCCAATCTAAATAAAAGTCCCTCGCCAAAAAAACTCCGCTCCGCAAATAGTCAAACTACCGTAGCCATCCTGAAAGAAAGACGAGCTGCATCCAAGATAATCATAATGTCATCTGCATAGCAGAGCTCTTTTACATCAAATAGCCCTCTTGATTGTCCAAACAGCCTTACACTAATAATTTTTATTCCAGCAATTATTCTGAGACAAGACGTTCCAGTAGCAACATCGCAAAGGGAAGGTAGCATACAACAAAGTCCTGTCCAAGCAAATGGCGTAAAACTGATACTCACGACATATTTCCGAGTCCGATCGGAACTGGATGTGCGTCTCTAAAACGGATAAGAAAAGACTGTTATTGCAACAATTGGCGCCTAACGTGTGGGACATTAAAAAAAACAGAGATTCTTGTCCTCTTGACACACCTACTAAAGAACGCCAAAAATTAAAAACATATTTTTGGTTTATTTTTTCAAAATTATACTTTTTAAGTAAGTCCGGAAAACAAATTTTTCTTTTTAAGACGCACCCAATCTTCAAAATTATCCATCTAGTAGGTCCGACTATTCAACACCACGACTAGAAATATGCTTACCAAAAATTCCCATTAAAGCTGATCAAAAGTTTCTACTTCAAACATAAAACTCGGTAAACGGCAAAAAAATATTCTACCCCCAATAAACAACTGCTCAGGATCCGGAAGAATAACTGCTACAGAAAATTCAGAAACACACGCGCTTCTTCACGCTAGCAAAGCAGGTAAAAATCGCAGAAACCAAGACCAACTACACAAACGAGCATCACCTTTCATAAATGCAGCATGGAATATGCCCAAATGTCTGTACAAAGTACAAGAACCACAAAAGACTCTAAAGTTTCTATTACGCAGAGATAAACAAAAGTTACATCATCCTGTCTACAACCCAAGAAACTATTACTTCTTTCCAACGAGAAACTCAGTTCAAGCTGCAAAGAATGCCTAAAAACTGCACCCGTTCAATGGAACCTATCTATATTGACTATGCTGCATAGTACTATCAAAATATCGACATGGTTTGACGAACGTCGCAGCCAGCAAAGACGGGCCCAGATGGCGAGATTCAACAAATCATTATAAGACCGCCTAACGCCTGGTGCATTCAAAAAACAAAGATTCCTAACCCTTGAAAAACCATACCAAGAAAAAATATTCTACTCTTTTGCAAAATGTCCAGATAAATTTTTTTTTTTATTTAGTCAAAATTTAAGATGTCTAATGCGCCTGACACTAGTCCACATAGCAGGACTAGACAAAAGGTAGAATCCCTCCCTGCTACTAAAAGCACTGAAAGCACTGAATCACAGGCTCCTCCATGCTAGTAAAGCTAATAAAAACCTTAAAAAGACCATGAGCAACGAACAAGACTAATAGTCACAATTTCCAAACCGCGCATAGAATACGTCACCTGTTTGTACAAAGCAAAAGGACCACGAAAAACCTCCAAGGAATTTCTGCTAAACCAAGCAGCACTGAAGCGAGTCTATTACCCAAAAATGAACAAATGTTACATCTCACCAATAAATGCTCCCGACTACAACCTAGGAAGCCTTACTTGGTACAAATTTCTTCACTATGAGAAACCTGACCAAAGCTCAATACCAAAATCTTCATCCTGCCAATGAAACCCATCTATAGTAACTAAGCCGCAGTCAGCAGATACTGAGACTAAAGAAAACAAGATGACATTACCGCCTATGCTATGGCTGATCCTGACATCGCTGCAAAACTAGAATAACAACTTAAAGAAAAAATAAAAAAGAGGAAAAAGACTTTTACAGACTTATTTGCCGCACCACAACAAACAAAACAGAATAGAACCCGGAAGATACAACTGTAATTCTAGGTAAAAAGAAAAAAATTCTAAACAAGTCAAGCACCGCAACCAATAAAAAAAACACCTAACAAGACGACAAGAAAAAAAGCGGAAGACGTTCCAATACTGACAAAAGTAGTCCAATCGCCTCACACCAGCAATATCCTAGTCTCTCTCAATATATCACTTCGAGAAAATAAGCCAAGACCGAAAAAAAGGTAGTCTCCACTCCTAACTCGTAACCACGTACCAAAAAGAGTCGATCCACACCCCAGCAATAGCAAACATGGCAAAAAGCAATGCCAACAAATCCTAACCAAAAAATACTAAATAACCACATTGAGCCAGCGATCAATCACGGATCAAATGCCATCTGGGTAAGACTGAAAAAAAAAACTCAACCCACCACCCAACATAGAAAAATCCATCCCCATGCCAATAAAACCCCGGCTCATTCTAAGTAGAAATCCCTCGCTACAAAAACTCTATTCCGCAGATAACCAGCACTCAGGATAATCTTAATTAATATCATCTGCATAACACAACTCCTCCTCATCAAAAAGTTGTTTTGATCGGCAATTCGGCTTTACACTACTATTTTCATTGCAGACTTCCTAGTCCAATCGGAATCATCCGTTCAACTCTGAAACGAGTGAGAAGGGATTGTTAGTGCAACAATTGTCGCTTAACGCGTAAGACATTAAGGAAATAAAAATTCCTGCCCCCGCAACCATTCCCCCTAAAAAATCGCAATAAGAATTAAAAAAAAAAAACTAAAAAGCATATTTTTCGATTTTTTTCCAAAATTGCACTTTTAACAAAACAAAAAACATTTCATTTTACCCAATCAGACTTCAAGATGGACCTACTATTCGACAACACGACTAGGCATCAGCTTACAAAAAAAATCAGAGCTAATCAAGATCATCTCTTCTTCAAGCAAAAAACTTGGAAAACCGCTATATTCTGCTCTAATTAGTCCACATACCCACAACAAAAAAACCACTCGATAGAAGAATCCGGAGGATTAACTGCTACAGAAAATGCAGAAGCATAAACGCTTCTTCATGCTAACTAAACTGATAAAAGGCTAACAAAAGTAACGTACATCACCATTCCTGAATGCGACATGGGATACGCCAATCTGTCTGAACAAAACTGTCAAAAAGTTCCTGCTTAACCATGCAGCACTGAAGCAAGACTAGTACCCATAGGTTACATCATATGATCACTCCCAAACATGCTCCCGACTACAATCTAAGAAGTTTTCTTAGACTTGATACAAATTTCTTCACAATGAGAACTGCGGAAGATGCCAACGTAACAAATAATTAATAGCCATTCTTACCAAAATATCAACACAAATTGACAACTCCGCAACCAGCAAAGACAAAAGCAGATGGTGAGACTCAAGAAATCAAAATGACACTCTCGTCAATCCCTTAGCTGATGCTGACGCAACTGCAAAGCATAACAAAAGAAAACTTGCCTTAAAACCTTTCTTTGACATGCTTGCTTGTCGCTCCCTAACAAACAATATGAAACAAGACCCAGAAGATGAAGCTGCAACTCTAGATTAGAAAAAAAAACTTCTAAATGATTTCTGCACCATGACCAAACAAGACTTTAAGAAAGAAGCATACAGCTTTTCAATCGCAACCAAGTCGGTCAAATCGCTCACACCATCAGCAATCTGATCTCTCCCTATACACTACTTTAAAAAAACTATCAAAGAACAACTATTTAGAAAAAAAAAATGTCACATCGCTCCTACCTTCCTCTTACTCCAGCACTTAGTCACGTGTTACCAAAAAAGATCCTGCCAAAGCCTTACTTATCCAAAGCCGAGCCTAACCTTTCTTTTATAAACTTACTTATTTCACCCCAACAAACAAAATAAGATAAAGTAGCAAAGAAGAAACTATACTAAACAATTTCAGCACAACGATCAATGATGACAACACCAAACAAGATGGTGAAGAAGAAGCATAAGGTTTTCAAATCCCGACAAAACCAATCTAATCACCCCCCACACCAACAGAAGCTTGGTTTCTCTCTAAATAGCACGTCGAGAAAACGATCAAAAACTATTTGAAAAAAAGTCCCTAAAAACATTCATCGCTCTTATCCTCCTCTTAGCCCAGCACGTACCCACATGCCTCCAAAGAAAGACCCTTACTTACCATAACCTAACAAACAAGATAAATCAAGACCCAAAGTAATTTCAGCACCACAACACCAAACGAGACGCCAAGGTATAAGAAAAACAGCTTTTCAATCCCGACCAATCAATCCTATTTCCCACGCTAGAGCATCCTAGTCTGTCCAATACACCGTTTCAAAAAAGAAATCAAAGACCAATAATTAAAAAAAAAGATCACCCTACCCTCCAGCACGTAGCTGCGTGCCATAAAAAAAATCTGTCAAAGAATTTATTGCCCAATTGCCTAACCTAACCTAACCTTTCTTTTGCAGGTTTACTTACCATACCCCAACAAACAAGAAGATAAAGCTGCAATTCTAAGTAAGAAGAAGAAACTTCTTGACAATTTTAGCACCACAATCGGTCCAATCTTACTACTCTAACAGCATTATAGTTTCCCCAATACATCACTTAGATAGAGAGCAATCAAATACCAAGATATTTGGAAAATAAAAATCTCCAAATACATTCCTCTTACCCACCTCCTACCTTAAACACTTAACCACGTGCTGCTAAAAAAAACACTGTCTAAGCTTTACATGCCCAATGCCAAATTTAACCTTTCGTTGACAGGCTTACTTGTAGATGGAACAAAGCTCAAAAAATAAAGCTGCAATTCTAAGTAAGAAGAAGAAACTTCTAAACAATTTTAGCACCACAACCAATAAAGACGACACTAGACAAAACGCCAAAAAAAAAGATGCAAAAGACTTTTCAATCCAAATAAAGCCTTCAACAACAGCCTGCTCTCTCTCCATACATCACTTCGAAAGAGCAATCAAACATCAACGGACCAATAAAAAATAAAACTCCCAAGTAACATCGCAACTCCTACCTTATCACGTACCGACTCTGTTCAAACCTCAAACACAGCAAAAATAACAGGAAGCAAAACCAATAATTTCCAAAAAAAAAGAAGTAAGGATGCCAACTGACCAAACTGGGCCACAATCAATCACTAAGTTGCTTGCAAAAGCCGTATGCCAGTATAAAGAAGTCTATGTATAACAAAGAAACCAAAAGAACCGCAACAGAAAAAAGACGTCAACAATAACATCACCAAAAACGATCTTTCAAAAAAAAAAGATCACCACCACCTCCCATCCCAGAAGGAAAAACCCATTTCCATGCCACTGTGGACAATGAACGGATCTAACCAATAGTTCATTGTCACAAGAACTTCCACCCACCCCAAAAGAAAGTCAACTTCTAGGCGCCACTGTAACGTCCCGCACTTTGCACCAAACTTATTTCTAGAAAATCTTCAGATGCACACTCACAACGCCGATACACTGTACGCTTATCTGAATATATTCAGTCTTGTTAATACAATCAATAATAAATAATATGTTAAAATAAACATTAATTTTCTTTTGGGGCATTATAAACTATTATGCCCTCTTATAATACTCTAATTGTTATGGTCTATTTTAAGCGGGCGTTATAAATTATCATGCTCGTAGTATAGTAATTAATTAACATTATTTGTTAAATGCTTAAGTAAATCCGATTTATTACTACAAAACCATTATACATATTTCCAGACCTGCATATAAATTCACACTTTATAACTTACCTATGAGGTTGTAGTTTCGGATGTAAAGGTGAAACATTCGACAATCGAACATCATAACCGGAGGCAACTCCTGCTAACATCGCCGCAATATTATACAGGACCAATTCTACAATTCCTAACTTTGGTTTCGTTTTTAATCCTAAAATAATCAAACATATAAAAAAATTATATTATAATAATAAATAAATAATTACCGTCTACAGTATAAAGAGTCGGCATAGGCACATTGTGACGTATCGCGCCGGGTATCGGATACTCAGGCCCCCAATCTTCAGGTGAAGAGAAATCTGTTAAGCCAAACACACGTTCTAGCTCTATTCATTTTGGTCATTTTTAACAAATCAAAATTATCACGAGAACACTTCAAAGCTACACAAAACAAATTCCAAAGCTGTTTAATAATTTACATTTTGTTTTAATTAATTTTATTAATAAATATATTATTTTGTTAAATTAATTTAGTTAATTTACAACAATGTAAGGGGTTTTATTGGATCACATTCTTAATTAAATAATGTTTTTGGTAGATCAACATTTTCAATCTAAAATTAAACTTAAGTTTCAAAGAGTTTGTGCTATCAACTCTAATAAAATTGGAATTTTTTATATTAAATTTGTTTAAATTCCTTTAGATGCAATTATCAATAAACCATCTGCAATTGCACAAACTGTAACTTGTTATTTCCACGCCGCCGCCAGTAAACAGATTTATTGAGGGTTAAGACGCAGAAGCTCGTATGACAAAAGTTTTACCGGAGTCATAAACAACTGATTTAACAATTTTGTTTGGTGAACTTTAAACCAAATAAATAACGTATTACAAAAAAACCAAACCAGAAAAAAATTATGTTTTATAAATAGAAACCCAAACAACGTTTGTTTTAATTATTATTATCTAATATGTTTCAATATAAATTCAATTTATAAATTAAGTTTGTTTCCCGAGTTAAAAATGAAATAAAAATTAACGTCTCTATTGACTATAATATGAGAAAATGTAATTAACTGAAGAATTGAATTGTTCCCATCCCATAAATAATTACACATTTGGTGTTCTAGAAATAATGTCTTAATCCTCGTTTACTGAATCGACTACACAAACTAAGCTCGTTGAGCTAATGTACCAGATAAGTTCTGATGTTATTGAAATACAGAGTGTTACATTTTGTATGCTGCGCGACTGTTTAGTTATGTTTGTTCATTACAAGCAATATGCAATGAACTTTCTGGTAAATTTTAGAGCAATTTTTATGGGGTTTTCATCAATTTTATTTATTTGAAAGCAACTGTAAGGTAGCAAGACAACCTAACCTAACCTAAAATAACGGTCCTTAAAACAAAACAAACAAGAAAGTTACGTTCTGAGCGATTTTTAATAAGTTTTTGCAACGTCAAATAGTCTTAAATAAATTTTCTGCATAATTTCTGATCAATTTTCCACATCAAATTTGGAAATACAAATAATTATAGACAGTTTTTTTATAGATTTAACGACGTAAACATAATATATTAGCAAAATTTTGCAATAAATAGATTTTCTGAGCGATTTTAGATCATTTTTGTGTATTGAATGAGCTTTCTGCGCAATTTTTATCGAATTTTATAAAGCAAACAGTTTTTTGAAAAAAAAATGTATAAATTCTTTTATGTATTTCTTGATATAAAGTTATTTTTGTATGTAATTTTTAATCATTTATAGCAATAAACAGTATCCTGCGTCAATTTTCAATACATCATATGCTGAAAACTGTTAGTTCAAAATTTCATGCAATTAACAAAAATTGTGCACAATTTCTAACATATTTGTCGTCATAAATTGGTTATCAACTGGTGCAACTTTTCAAAAATATCTTGGAATTAATTTGTTTTATATAATAAATGAATTTTCTAAGCAATTTTTTGCCAAATCTTACTTTAAATTGGATTTCTGACAAGTTATAAATTTTTATTTTAAATTGTTGAAGGATGAAATCCTTAAAAAAAACATTTTTTTCTAAAAAATCAATTTTAAAATTTCAGAAAAAAGCTCCTAATTTTGCTGTCTACGCCACTGCTATTAATTTAAGGAAACAATAAACCTTAAACCCTCCTGATATATCAACCTAAAACCTACTAAACAAGCGGGTGCTCAGATTTAGGTCATTTTCGCTAAATTGAAAAAAATAATAGAACATTAAAGAAAATCGCTTTGTCGCAAGAAAGAAATTTGCAACTCCAGATATTAAGTAAAAATGTTGAGGCTGTAAACAGTGTTTCCAAATGCAAAAATTGATTTCAGTGTGCTTATCTAGAATTAAAAAGATAGCAATAAAAAAAGAAAGTTTTCTCTTTTCAAACGCAATTCAAAACAATTCTCGAAACTATTGAACTAACGCAATCCTTCGCGATCTCTGGCAACTCTGACTCTTTTTGCAATTGCGCGGATCCATGCCGCAAGCTCGGTTTTAATTTAAATTTTCAACGTTGCGATAAACTTTATATTATAGTCGTCCGTTGACTTGCGGCATTTGTCTTTCTTTGGCCAGAATCATCCGAAGTAAACCGTAATGCAAAAAATTACCGGTGACGATCAACTTGCGGCTATCAAACTCTTTTTTCCAAAAAAAAATTGTTTGTCGGTGTAAGAAATGCGGTAAAACTGGTACTTTTTAGCCAGAAAAAATCAAAATAGCGCGGTCAAATTTTCGGAACCTCTTTTAGTGTCCCGCAAAAATTCTCAAAACCAGCAGAAGCAATTTCAGTTACTTTTAACAAAAAGCACCTTTGCTCCGACTATAGTATTGTATCCTAACTTATCACTTAGCGCTCCCCTGCAACATTGAGCAAAGGATCGACCTAGGTTGGTACCTTAACTTAAGTACCTAGTTAGGACAGAAGCTTTATTGTTGTTCTAGAGTCGAAACGCTGAGCAATGAACGTATCTGCACACTAACTTTACTTTGTCAATTTTCATCAGTAAAAGCCGCACTACGCATTAAAACGTTTTGGTTTCCGAAAACATCCTCTTTTCACTAACTTTGCAAACAAAATTAAGCCATAAAGTCAAAATCTAGTTTTAGAATTTTTGAAATATTCGGAGATGGATTTCCGCCATTCGATATCGAGTGACAACATCTAAATTATTAAAGAGGGTTCCATCGATCTCCCAAGCCCACAATCTGCAATTTTTCGATATATACGCCCAAACCCAATCCATATCGCAGCCAAAAAAATATTTTTTTTCAAAATTCGTCATCGTTCGACGTGAAAGATTTAGAATTTCGTCTCACATGTAATTTAGGTAAATCGATGTACGTAGGCCAATTTTTTATCCTCAAGTTTCGAACAAATTCTGAGGGTAGACGTAATAATAAATAAGTCTCGTTCTATAGAAAAAGAGTAAAAAAGTCTCTGGGTTATAGTCAATAAATTAAAAACAAAATATAATAACCAAACAGTTAATATGAATTTTCTTCCGGAACTCTAGTTTCGTCTATTTTGCAGTTTTGGGTTTGCAAAATTGTTTTTTTTTTCTTTCAGAAAAGTTAAAAGTTTTATCTCATAAAAGTCAAAGTTTTAAAATTGAAAAAATCGCAAATGGTTAAGACGCTCAAATTTTTCCGGTTTATCTGCTTCCAATCATTCTCGAGATATTGTTTCTACAATGCCCAAATTTTCCAGAATGAATGTCAAGCAACAATATCTCAATTTTTAATAAAATTTTATTTCTTAAGAAAACGCCCTCGCTCGATCTTCCCGATCCATAACCAGCAATTTTTCGATATCTCCGCACAAACTCTCACATTGGAGTAAAAAAATGATTTTTGCAAAAATTTATAGGCGGCAAAAATGAGGATTCGACGTGAAAAATTGAACTGAGTTCACAACCGAGTGCGCGCACCATATGTGAACTGAGTTTAATTCATTGGAGTGTTTGTTATCAAAAAGTTGAATCTGTCACTAACATCAGCAGAAGAGAGAAATAAGCAAAGTTCCCGCCCACCCCAGTATTTGTTATCAAAAAGTTGAATCTTCCTTTCTTTCTTTATTTATTTATTTATACCATTGCCTTCCTACCTTTCGGTGTAAGGCTTAATATAATCTATAACCTCTTAATACCGTTAGGTGTCGAGGTGTCGGACACACCAAGCCACAGAGAAGACAAGTGTATGTTTGGATACCAATATGAGGTAGCGGACCCATATTGGGAACGCTACGCTCGGCATCACTTTGAGGTTACCTATCCAAGTTGTGACCAGAGCGCCCGTTGCTTAACTTTCGTTGGCGCTGGTATTCGTACATGCCATCTCTGCCGTACTGCCTCTCTTTATAAAAACTAAAAATTAAATTTTTAGAAAAGTAATACTTGGGAAAGCAAAATGAAATTAAACGCGCATAATAATTGAACCAAAACTCCACCCGACTGAGTATCGTATGTAGGCCAATTTTGTTCCACCAACTTCTAAAGTGTTTTGATTCAATTTTTCCAACACACTTTTCGGAAAAACGTCCTCGCACTTGATCTCGTTCACAACCCCATCTTTGTCCTAAATTAAGCAAAACCAAGTTTCAAAATTATCAGAAAAAGTTTGGAAGAACCCGGCAAGTTTGATAAGAAAAAACGGATTTTTGCAAATTTTGAGCAAATGTATCTCAATTTTTCTTAAAACTTCATTATTCAAGAAAGCGCCATCAGTCTACCCGGCCCAGGATCCTGGAATTCGTTACATCTCTGCACAAGCTTGCGGCGGTAAAAAAAAAATATTATAAGAAAAGAATCTTCGTTTCAACCTTAATATCTTCGCACAAACACGCAGCGCAGCCAACAAAATAAATTAAATTTTACAAAAAAATTATGGATTTGGCTTGAATTCAACATAACACGCGCACATAACTTAAACTGAGTTCCCTCTTAACCACCCTAGTGCTTATTTGTTCAACAGTTTTGGGTTTTATGCAAAAGTGAAAGTTTCCTCGCATCTAGTCTAGGTTTTGGAGTGGCCTCTAGTCTAGGTTTTGGAATGGCGTTCAGCATACGATGGACAAAGCTTTTTTTAATATTAAATCCAGATTTTGCTAATCTGTGGCCGGATTATCGAAAATTATCATATAGACCAGAATTTGCCAGCTACAAGCTGAATTTTAGCCAAATAATACTCTACATTTGTCAATTTATCAAAAAAAATCATATATTAACATTTGATGGCCGGATTTTTGTAAATTATTAATTTAAAAAGCCGAATGTTGTCGACTACAAACCAAGTTTTAGCAACTAAAAGCCAAATAATACTGTTTGATAAACGTATTTTTATAAATTATCATTTAAAGACCGGATTTTAGCAATTAAACGCCAAATACTACTCTAGATTTGCAAATTTATGAAGAAATTTTCTTATATTAACGTTTGATGGCCGGATTTTTGTAAATTATCAATTAAAAAGACCGGACTTTGTCATCTACAAGCCGAACTTTAGCAACTAAACTCAAAATAATACTCTGGGTTAATATTTGATAACCGGATGTTTGTTAATTATCATTTAAAGACCGGGTTTTAGCAACTATTTTGGTAAATTATTATATAAATAGCCGGATTTTAGCGACTTAACACCAAATAATAATTTTCTTATATTAACATTTAATGGCCGGATGTTTGTAAATTATCAATTAAAAAGGCTGGATTTTGTCGACTTCAAGCCAAATTTTAGCAACTTAACTCCAAATAATATTCTGTGTTTACATTTGATGGCCGGATTTTTGTAAACTATCATTTAATGGCCGCCAAACTTTTTGAAAAAAAAAAATTTTGATACTTGGTGTCGTTCTAAAAACTTAGTGCGTATTAAGCTCTGAAGCCAAAACCAAATCTGGAAAACCCCGGCAAATTCTTTTATCGGATATATTCGGGCTCTCGATTTCAAGCAACGGATGATCCCAATTTTTTATAAAATTGCATTTTCCCGTCCTACAGTCCTGCACTTTTTCGATATGTCCGCACAGCACAAACCCGCGGCGGTGCATCAGTCAATAAAATTTAAAATTTGCAAAAAAATGTCGGCAATAAGAAATAGAATCGTCAGGGTTCGACGTGGGAAGTTAAGATTTGACTAGAGTTTAAAATTCACGAACAAACCATGAACTGAGTTCACGCTAACTAATATGAACAGAAGAGAAAAATATCCAACTTTTAGATAAGTAACTCTTGGGCGATTGGGCGGGGCACACCAACTGAAATTACATGAGTAGAACAATTAAACTAAGTTCACACCCACCCAAGTGTTTGTTATGAAAAAGTTAGAACTATCATTAACTTTCCGCCCACCCACTGCGCACTTGAAAAAGTCTGAGAGAACCCGGCGAGTTCGATCAAATATAAAGATATTTGCCTTTTTCAAAAAGCGCCCTCGTTTTCTACGGCCCACAGCCGCAATTCGCTGAGCCCGTGCTTCTTTCGATTTTCAAATAAAAAGTTTCCTCTCATGAAAACCTAAATTTTGTATTCATATTTTTTATCAAACATCGCAATATAGTTTCAAAATGCACGGAGTTGACTTTAGTCGTCCGTAACGCAAAAAAAATGTCGGTGATAATCAATCTGCGCCGGTACTGTTTAACCATAAAAGATCAAAAGAAGACAATCGGATTTTCGGAATCACTTTATACCAGTTGAGGCGGTTTCAGTAATTTAAAAAAAAAAAACCAACGTAACTTTGTTAATTTTCATCGCCGCGCAAAGCACTTTTCGCTTTCTTTACAAACAAATTAAGGCCCAAAATCAAAATCGTTTTAGAATTCTCGGAAAAGGTTTGTGGGAACCCGGTAAGTCTCATAAAAAAAAACCGACAAAATGACAATTTTTCAAATAAATACATTTTCAGTCTCCCCGGCTCATAGTCTTGCAATTTTTTGACATCACTGCACAAACCCGCAACCGTGCATAACAGTCATACATTTTTTTTGCCCAAAATCGCTATTTCAAACCTTCGACAAAACGCCATTTATTCTTTTATGCTTTTAAAGACATTTTTGGAACGCCACTGGTCAAAAAGAAGTGCATCAATCAGAATGCGACTTTAGGGAAACAATTATAAAATTTTAAATTAAAAAAAGTCAGCAAATGTGTACAAAAGCAGCTTTATAATTTCTTTTAAAACGCCACTGGCAAAAAAAGTGCATCAATTAGATCGCAACTTTAAGAAAACTTTAAGCTTATCTTAGTTTTAAATGTTTAAAAATGTCGGCCATGTTTAACCGGGTTTACCAGTGGCGTACTCCTATAAATGCCTTTTTTTAAACGCCACTGGTAAAGAAAACGCATCAATCAGAATGCGGCTAATGAAAAACCACTTTTAAGTTTTTTATTTTTAAAAATTCGCCAAGCATAACCGGGTTTACCAGTAGCGTACTCCCAAAAAATGCTTATAAACATCTTTTTGGAACGTGGCAGTGCAGCAATCAGAATGCGACTTTGAAGAAAAACTTTTCAAGTTGTATGTTTTTGAATAGTCGGCCTTGCGTAACAGGTGGCATACTATCATAACAAATGCCTTTAAACATTTTTTGGCCAAAAAGAAGTGCAACAATCAGAACGCAACTCCCACAAAAAGCGCCATTAAACATTTATTTTTTGATTGGCACTAATAAAAAAAGAGCATCAATCAGAACGCAACTTTAAAAAAATATTTTTCGTGCTTTATACTCCACCAGTAGAGTACTCACACAAAACGTGCATTTATAAAACTTTTTTTTATGGACACCACTGGTCAAAAAAATTTATCATTCAAACGCGACTTTAAAGAAATTTACCAGTGGCGTACTCTCAAAAGTGTCATTAAACATTTTTTTTTGGGACGCCACTGGTTAAAAAAAATGCATCAATGGTTGCGTTCAGAACGGCTCATCAATCAATCACTGATTGATGAGTTACTTGGTCAGCAACCAATGTATGCCAGCAAACGATGCTCAGCGGTAGTCAGCGAGCGCGTTCAGTACGCATGACGAGTCGTTCTGAACGCGGCCAATGCAATGCAACTTTGAAAAAACACTTTTGAAGCTTCATTCGTTTAAAAAGTCAGCTGTGCGTAACGGATATTACCAGTAGCGTACTCCCACAAAAAATGCTTCTAAACAGATTATATGGGTTGCCAACTTTGAGAATACACTTTTAAAACTTTATACTTTTGAAACCGAATATTTGTTTTCCAGCGCTCTACCTTAGGAATAGTCTATAGACATTTAAAATTATATCAAAATAATTTTCATTAAATTAGTTCCAAGTAGGATGATCACCCCCAAGTAGGATGTCTAAAATTAAAATAAAATTGAAACTGTATTAAACAATTTTAGTTCTTACCATCTAATTTGATGTAATTAAAGACTGCTAAGTGCCAAGAACCCATAAGCTTAGTAGCAGCTAAAGCTATATTAAACAAAATCATTTTTGAAGCAAACTTCAAATTTATATTTATACACAAAAAACAATTAGTATACCAAGATACCATAGTATTACATTACATAAGTATTATTTTGTATTGCTGATAGATAGGACATTAAGCAACTATCAATTTTCAGTCAAAATTTCTAGAATACATTGTTCAACCAAGCAAAATCGAACAAAATTGTCATTAGCAAATGCAACAAGCCAATTATTAAACAAAACTTCCTGGAATTTGTTTATTGTATAGATTGAATGTCATAATATGATATGTCTAAAACTATTTCAAATACTTTGATATACCAAAAAAAATCAAACCTTACTACTTTTTTTAATTTAAAAACGAATGTGACCCAACCCAATTATTTATTTACTCGTGCTAAAAACCCAGGACATGCTAGTGAAAAATAAATAAAATAAAGACAGCAATTAAAAAACATCATTACAATGTTTATTTTAAAAATAATACATACATAATTAAAAAAAAAAAATACCATCACCATGGGTAGGAAAAAAAATAATAAAATGCAATTTGAACACGTTATAATAAAACAAAAACAAAACACAAAATAAATAAACAGTGACGGTTAAAAAAAAAAGAAAAACAAATACATACAGGAAATAAAAATCGTGTTCAAGCAGCATTTAGTCGAATTTTCAAAAAAATTAAATAGCAAATATAACCTAACTAGCTACAATTATATAATAATCATAAATATAATTAATAAAAATAATTAAAAAAAGTTCTACATAAGAAAAAAATATATGCCAGAAAGCTGAAATAAAATTATTTTAAATTTAATCAAAAATAATTACAACAAAATATCAACATGCTACTGTGCTTAATAAAAAGAATCCATCTATGGGAACGTTTATTCTGTATTTATTATGTTTTAATATTTGAATTGGATGGAAGCTACATTTGACATTTACAAGTAACTAGCTACAAACCTGTTCCTGTATAAAATTACAAAAAAATACAATTTGGTGATCATTATGTAAAATTGAGTGAGCATGCGCTAAATCGATGTGCAATGGGTGCCATATACCCCTTTATATGTATGTATATATGTATATATATAATTATAAAAATTTAAATAAGCTGATTAAAATAATTTCAGTATAAGTGTTGTAAATATCAAATGTAACTTCAGTCCGGGAAATTAAATATAGTAATGAAACTTACAGGCAATGTTGGGAAGACTTTCTTCGGTAAGTATTCCTTTAATGGGAACGATTAAAAAAGAAAAATAAAATGTAATTATATATCACGGATTCAATAAAGTTTGGGTTTCGTCGTCCGACTCATAATCTCTCGTAATGGCAATTTGAAAACTATCCGAACTAAACACAGTATCATAGTGAGATTCGGATATGTTCGCGATAGATCGGCTACGCCGTTTTTCGCCCAGTACAGAAGAAGCGTTGTTGTTATTAGGAAAACTATTGTTACGAAAGGAATTCCGAAACGGCTTGAATTCAGATTTTGTTAATTTGCTAATTAAAAATTGCATTATGTTGTTATTATCACCACCAGAGCTGTGTTTACTGAGGGTAGTAGTAGTAGTAGAAGTTGTGGTTGAGGTGTTACCTATCTCGTGTGCGGGCCTTAATGCGCTCCTTGATTTGTCTAAGTTGGGTGCACTTTTTGACCAAACTCCCCCTGGACGGGGTGCTGGTCTTAATGATGGTATTTGACCCCTTTCACGTTGGTGGCACGTGCTAGGACCCCATGTCTTTCCCTTTACTCCGTCCGCTGGCACTGGAAGAGAACATTTCAGCTGTTCCCAAATTTACACTTTTACAAATGATTGTGTTTTCCAACTAAAGCCCACGACCGTGACAACACATTTATACTTCATCGTTCAAACCGAGTTTCGTTCGTTTTCTATTTTTTACTTTTGTTGATTTTTGACTGATAGGACTATCACAATTAATTGAAGTCTCTTTTAAGCTATTTGTTTGTTTATATAGAGTACATGTTAAGATCATCTAAACCAGGATAAATGCTTACCTAAAGTTTTGTCATTATTTTACTACGTTGCAAGGTAATTATAACAGTTCTTGAAGTAATTATAAACTTTTCGTGTAAATTTAATTGTTACATTAGCAATTATAAGACATAAAGTTTAAAAATTGTTATTAAACAATATTTTAAAACGTGGAAGAGTTGCAAAATAAAGTTTAAAACAATCACAAAATTGTACGCTTTTTCCCAACCAAGTTGCGGCAAAGTGTACCAACTCTTGTCAATAAAATAACATTGTTTCTAATGCTAAATATGCAGAAGCTCGCTTTAAAAATAAACCTATTTATGTATGTCCCCAATTGCCTTATAACGGCTCGCTATGAGGAGAGCGTGGCGCAGTGGTCTAGGCATCCGATCGCTGCACCAAAGATCGTAGGTTCGATTCCCAATTCCCATATACCATGATATACTTTTCATATGGTTATACGCTCTCCCACTCCCCAACCCGCCTTGCCAGCGTGAGGTTTTCGTTTTCTCATTTTGCTTCAGTCGTCCTGTTGCAAATCATTACTTTCATTAACTCATTTCAGCTGATACTTCTCCCAAAGTCGGCAATTAGCTCAGTGACCAAAGCTACGTTAATACATTCCAACTCTAGTTACAAAGTAGCAACAAGTTGCAGAAAAAGAGAGCTTGAAATGGTGTGACAAGATTGTGAGAGGCGACTCACTTCCTAAGATTGTTCTATGTACAATAAAATCTGCCAATAAAAACTTGCAGAAAGAGAAGTATCGTTAAATGATTCACTCAAAGTCGGCAATTAGCTCAGTGACCAAAGATACGTTAACTATGTACTAACTTTAGTTAGAAAGTCGCTAAAAAAATAAGAGAACCAAAGAGATGAGAAAACAGCTAAGCTACCCGAAGACACACAAAGAAAAAACTTAACAGACTTCCTTGCAAAAATAGCAAAAGAGTATGAAAAGACCAAGAATTTGCTAACAAGAATAACAGGAAACGTTACCAAACTTGGTGTATAACACCAGTAAAGTCATAAACTCCAAAAATAAAACAAAAGAGTCAATTGGCAAGCTAGCTGAATACACTAAAAAGACGATACCCGCCATTGAATATACTGCAAAGCTCATGAACGTAGTCAAAAGTTGGACAAAATTTTGTGTAGGGGGAAGTATATTATAAAATTCAGAGAAGTCCTTACTAACACCGAATTTGACCTAAATCTTTTTTAAAAATTTGTCAGATGGTCTGTGCTCCTCTGCGGTACTGAGGGGTGGACGATGAAAGTAACATCAATGAACAGAATAGAAACCTTCGAAATGTGGCTCTATCGCAGAATGTTCAAGATCCCATGGACCACTCGAATAACCAACGAAGAAGTCCTGTGACGGGCAAACAGAGGTCGTGAGCTGTTGACTACGATAAAAAAAAAGGAAGACTGCATATTTAGGATATGTCATGCAAAATCAGTACGATATACTACAGCTTATTATCGAGAGCAAAATCGAAGGAAAGAGGAGAATCGTAAGAAACAAGATGTAGTGGCTAAGAGACATAAGACAATGGACGGGGCTAAGGACCATCGGAAGTCTGATCCACACAGCCAGAATCCGCGAAGAGATGAACCAGATTGTAGCTAACATCCGTCACTGGATAATGACATAAGAAGAAGTGGGAAGTAATGCAACCTGCATCACCACACCAGTAGATGGCACGCAGACGTCCAGTAAAAAAAAAGAAATCACTCCTAATAGGCAGAATTAGTAAAGAATTAACCGAAGATCCCAAATGTTTTCTGACCTAAGCACGATATAGTGGCAAGATGAAGCTTTCAGGAGGTGCCATATATAAAGTGAAGATGGGGAAGATCACCTGATTGTTATCGTTGGCATAAAAGACACGCTGTCCAGACAATACTGAAAATACTAGCTAGACACCACAAGCTGAAAACCGTTGTCACGAACAGAAATATCGGACCAGAAAAGCTCATTTTGATGCGTATTACAAAAGAAAAGTCCTAGAACATGAAGGCAAAAAACTTGATCTCTAGATGACCATATATAATAAAAGAAATGAGCTTTCCAGCCTAGCAATAATCCTTTTCGATACATGGCCCAAAGAAGAAGAAAAAAACAAAGTCACTATCATTATTGCCCCCAAAGATATATGCAGATATAATAAAGCACATAAAGGCCAGTGCAGACACTAAAGGAATTACGGTGACCAAAATTAAGAGTCAATGCAACACTCAAAATAAAGAGTGGTCATTCGCAAAGCTCTCGCCACAAAAACAGAAGTCTGCGTCAGCATAAATACAAAAACCTTACAATACTCGACATCGACCAATCTACAGAACACAAGCAGACTATAGACGTCATAAGAATATCGAAACCAAAAACCTCAGGCTCATGGCCAAAACGCCGAAATCCCATAGACAACAGCTGGGACCGGTAACGTCTTCAGAGAAGTAGAAGATCTGCACAAATGCAGGAGAAGGAGAACACTGACAAGAGCAAAAAAACCTAGGCATATAGAAAGAAGTTACTTTTGCTCTGATCTCCAAGTCTACTCACAGCCTAGTTAATGCCAGTCAACGATAACTAACTGACCTTGATGCGGACGCTTCCGTATACAACAAACAACGCCTCCATAGTTAAAAACAAACCGAGGGTAAGGTTACGTATGGGTGTAGTCAAAAGAGGTTGTCCTCTACTTAAGTTATTTCTCGCCCACAACACAAGCCAAAGATTTTGCCGCAATTCTCTTGGCCTCAGCAAAGCTACATACCAAGCGATTGTTGATAAGTAGAATACAATGCTAAATCACACGCCTACCGAGAACCGCAAAGACAGTATGCTCGCTGAGTAGGCTACGGAGCATGACCTTATAACCCTTAACAAGAAAAACATGCCGACATTCAAAATGCTTGGTGGCTCGTCCTTCATAGACATATACAGACATGGAAAGTAATCTTACGGCAAGAAGCAAGTGAAGATCTTCTCGGAGCACCCAAAGGTCACATAGCCGACTTGACCTGAGAACATACCCCCATCTGGTAAGATCAAGGAAGCAGGCCACAGAATAAAGCAAAAAGACCGAACAAAAACCCACCAGAAGCAATCAAAGCGACTGTTAAAAAATGCCCAGAAACGTGCAAGTGCACTTTTCTAGATGAGAAGAAAAAAGCAAAATTTGTCCAAGATTTAAATGTCTGCTCAATTGGCAAGCTTTATTGTAAATACTAAACAAAAGACTCCAGAACAAACTAGAGGAAAAAAACCTGACTGACCTACAATTCGGTTTCAGGAAAGGGCGGTTAACAATCGATACAGCAAAAAAAAGCAGGAACTGGTAATGGTAGTGCTTGTAACGTTTGATATCAAAAACGCTTTCAACTACGCACAATGAGCGGATATCATTAAGGAGTCATAGAAAATTAGTGTCTCTGAGTTTTTGATCAAAGTACGAGAAGGAAGTCACAGCTGTAGTCCCACAGGGCTCAGTCCGACACTATAGAACGGCAGCTTCGACGGAATATTGAAAGTGAAAATGCCCAAAAACATCTCCATAATTGCTTACGCTAATGACGTAGTAATGATTATTTTGGGCAAAAATGTTGAAGAAATAGTAGAGAATGGCTTTTCAAATGACTCGATCCAAAGAAAACCCCAACTCGTACTAGGCCCGCAGCTCCAAATCGAAGAAGTCAACAAAAGAGGCGACTATCGCGATGTAAAAGAAGAGCGGCAAGAGTCCTCCACGGCCGCGTGGAGAACTTTCCTACCCAACCCAACTACATGAGTAACAAGGAAACACCACCCGTCGACTACCACCTTACATAATTTCTGTGCGGACACAGATGCTTCTCAAAGAACTTGTGCAGATTTAAACTGTTTGCTATCAACATGATCGACAAGCCCAAGCACGCGGTTCAATTATGCACTCGATGGCAAAAAATAAACAAAAGTTGCCTTGTTACCGTAGACGCAAAAGAAATTACCGTGCAAAACATTGTGAGAAACATGCTGGACAGCCACTGCCATGTAGAATGAACATGCATAAAGCCTTTTCTTTCCACAAAAAAAGTTTCTAAGATGAAAATGTTCTGACCAACAAAGATATCACCAGTGTCTTCAAATAAACAAAAATTATTAAATTAGACGGAAGAACAAAAATAAAAAGCATAAAAATTAACCAATTAACAAAAAGAAAGACCAGACCTCAAAATCAATGGCCTTAGAAACCTAAAAAACAAAAAAAGTAGAATCCTTTATTTACCAATCTTTGATCAACCACCTGAAGCTTGATCTACTGAGACCACTAACCATGCAAAAAAACTTTGCTACACAATTAAACGACACAGCAAAATTGAAAGCTCAAACAAGCCCGATCTGACCCACTAGTCAACAACTAGCAATAGCTATATGACCATAAGTTAGAACTGGTAGAGATGATGTCTAGAAGTTGTATTGTGCTTCTAAAAAAAAAAAACAAAACCAACGGCACAGATAACCAAAATTACGTAAGAATACAAACTACGCTGCTCAGATTTACAATTTTGGTAGTAACGTAATAGACCTTAGGCCATCCAGCCACCACAAACAGAAACATATCCTCGTCTCTAGAAGACCCCGCAAGCAAAAAGCAAAAAAAAATAGCAGAAGAAAAATCCGCAGCTTGGCCAACATCACGGTCTATACCACAACTCTATAAATGCCAATATACTCTGACAATACCCCCCAAATAACACTGATAATTTCGCGTAAGAAGACAAATGTCGACTTTAGTAGAGCAGGCAAGTTACATACTAAAGATGAGACTCATGAACAGGTTTATAAAGTTCATAAAAAGGTTTATGAGGCTCATGAAGAAATTTATGAAGTATCTCTTCGTCGTCATTCGAAAGTAGAAGGGGACACGGAGCATGCGCAGTTGCTAAAAGTAGGAAAACTTTTTTCCTAGGCTAAAATGGCATAATACCTACTGACTCCACTTTAGCTACAACAAAAAACCAGCCGCGTTCACAAATAAAGCACAATTGTCGACACAGATACATACTTATCTATAAATTACATTATGATAAATTATTCTGACCATTTTCACAAAAAGATTCCAGCAAAACTGTCTAAACCATTGTATCTTAAACTTAATTTCACAACATAGACCACATTTTTAATATAAATTTGCTATTTTTGTGTTTTATTAAACTTATCAAGTAATTTATTCTTTATTTTAATTTTTTTTTTTTTTTAATTTCCAAGAACTATAAATACCATACTTACTGGACTCCATAAAAACTTTAGCTTCGTAAACATTTAATCCTGGTTCAAACGCATCCTATGTTGAGTAAAAACTAAATAAATTAAAAAAAACCTAACAATTTCAACCGATTTTTAATCATAAACAGTGTACTAATACAAAAGCTTGTGAATTACTAATAAAAAAAGGTGTCGTCAAAAAACATGTACGATTCCAGAACAATAAAAAAAATTATAGTAATAATAAACAAAAAAAAAATTAAATAATAAAAATCACACACTCAGGAAAGCCGTAAAAAGTTCAATCAATCAAAATCAATCTGTATCAATCAATATTACTCGTTACAAAACAAACCATGCATTCTGTCACGCGATACCATGCAAGAGATTCTAAAAATTGGGTTTCTTCGATTTTCGGATGAGTAACTTACGGGCAATCGCGCGGAGTCTAGAGATGGCCGGTGAACCTGGTGGACTATGAGGTGGTATCACACCGGTCATTGGATTGTGGTCAGTCGTGTGTTGCACTGTTATCGTGTGCCTGAAATCCGATGGAAAGCTGATGTTCGATCCGGGTTCTTTCTTTAAAAGTTTTAGGCGAGATCTTTTAAACTTTCCTGAAACAAATAAAAGTGTAAAAAAAATTGATTTTTGCCAAATATCGAGAAATATACCTTTCCTCTTAATAGGCGTTGGCGTTTGAAGTGCAATTATTATATGCAATTCCCTCTGCAACAACTCAATTTCCCTGGCTTGAAGTTCCTGCTCCTTGTGTCGCAGTTGCTCTTGTAATATTCGTTGTTCTAGTTGTTTATTGTTTAGATCCTCTTCGCGATTCCGCAATTCCTAAACAAGAAAACAATCAATCAATACAACTTCAATACAATCATTAAAATCCATGCCAATACAAAACCAATCAAATCTACAAAAACACTCGGAATGAATTTTATTAATAATTACCTCCTCAAACGATCTACAAGCCTGTAGCGCAAAAAAAAGAAAAGTAATGTTAATAAAAGTTAACAAAGCTTGGATAATTTATTGTTTAAATTAATACCTTTTCTTTCCTGCGGAGTTCTAATAGGACCTCCTCAATCTCCTGCCTCCAATTATCCTGCATCGTGTGAAAACTCTCGTGCGGTGTTTGCGTGAAAGACGAATGTACTATAGTATCCAGTTGGTCCATGATGATTTCGAACGATGGCCTCGTGTGAGGATCCGATTCCCAGCATGCTGCAAAAGAAAAATGATTTCCATTTATAAATTTTCCACATCGCTATTATTTTATTAATTTTTTATTGCATTCTTAATACCAAAATCGTATAAGAGAGAGTTGTTGATTGGCACAGGTGCGGTCTACAATTCCATAATGAAATCGCATGATTATGGAAATTATTTATCAAGCGTTTCTGTGTGACATTTATTAATAATTCCATAAAGCTACTACTACTACTGTCTCTCAGTATTGATTGGATTGAGTAAAATTAAAATTAAAGTGAATGCGTGCAACCTTATATTAATTTAATAAAATATAAATAGAAAGAAAACGATATATTATATCAATTATTGTTTAATATAACATATTTTAATTCATAATGTGATATTTAGGAATTACTTATTACGTCACAACATAATTTAAATTTTAACAAATAAAATAACACTCGTTAAAACTATTACATTGTTAACAATAAAAGCATAACGTACGTACATTTAGGATTATTAGATAATGGCTCAATTTTATCATATTAAATAATGTTACGATATAAAACCAGTGAATAATGGTAATGAAAAATCACGGCGTCATTATATTATCATTAAAAAGAAGTTAAACTAAAAAAGCTTACTGATCACAACATAATATTCGCAATGTTCACCATCATCTCTGTAATTTGTTACTGTTTCCAAATTTTGTAAGTGTGAATTTTTACAAAGTGTAAAAGAAAAAAATAGTACCTATTCTGGAATAGTCATAGGTAAAGTATAGTATTCTACTCGCGTTTTTCGCTCACAAATTTTATCGCCGTGCATAATATCCAATATTGTCTACTGGTCAGTGGCTGAAACTTTATTTTTTGGCTTCTCACAAATTTTTTTGTTGTAAACAATTTCTATACTTTTGGATGTTGTTGCTGCAATTCTGTTGAACTTTATAAAAAAAAGTTTGACAATAAGCCTTCTAAGATACGTTCTTAGAGTTCTCCATGTATAATATTTTTGAATACTGGCTTAGTAGAGTTAAAAAGTCTTACTTATTATTCCAAACGCATTGGCAATTATCTGTAGTTAGCACTTTTCTAAACTTAGAAAACCCAAAAATGCAAAACTTGTATCCGAACAAACTTTCAAATTCCGTTTTCGGCCCTTTAACAAATTTTTAGACTTTCGACCAGTTATTGGTATTTTGGTAAGTATTTTTTGGCCAAAGTCAACAAGTAGTTTTGAGACAAAAACCAATATTTTTTTCAAGTTAATTGTCTAGAAAAGCCAAAATTGCGCTTTCGAACAAAAGCTTAAAAAAACAAAAAATTAGTATCAACCAAAAAAAAAAGAAAAACATTGGTTTCGATCAAAAAACCAAACATACTTTTGATCAGTCACTACATGAAAAAACCTTGATCGTGCAACTTATTATTTCTAATTATAGAACACAAGTTCAATTCTTTTAATTGCGTAAAAGTAAGGTAAATACACAGAAGTGAGACTTGTTACGGTAGCTACAATTCAGAGGTTGTTCCACTGAATAACCATCCAACCGGAAACGTACCTGCCGTTCAAAGTTCAATAGGTACTTCGATGAAAATCCGGATCTTCTTTGAAAAGCTTAAAAAAATTTCAAGTTTCAGCGCTGGCCCACCGACACTTACTACTAGAAGCGAGTCAGAAAAAAGCGCGCCGCTTCCTAACAACCTACGAGAAGTGTCTGCAATCCTCATACAAAGAAAGCAAGAAGAGACTAGTTCGCAAGTACGGTCATAACCAGAGTGACCAACGTAGAAGTTCAGGTCAAAGACATCTCTTCTACCGCTTCCTTCCTTTCGTAGTTCCCCAGTTAGGAAAAGAAGTGATTCTAGGACAAGTCTGACTATTGGAGATAAAGACAAACCTAGACTACTGCCGGCGATACCTCCATGTTAGAAAAGAACCCAGGACCGACATTTACTACATCAGAACACCCCCCACCAAATCATCATCCACCAAAACGGTAGTACCGGAGAACGATGGTCGCATTCACCTCAACGTTTGCCGAATCGCTGTTACCAAGCACCACCAAAACGGTACTACACCACATTCAACTTAAAGACTTTACCCCCATCAGAATCAGGCCGTACTCATACACCCCGGCTAAGAAAGAACTTAGACTGCGCGCAGGTAGTGCTCTTGAAGAAGAAGAATGGTTGGCCTAAATTCTTTGTAGATTACCAAAAACTAAACGCCGCTACCAGAGACAAATTTGGCACCACTACCAAAAATCCACAAAACCTACACGACTTCGGAGGAAAAAGCGTCTTCGCCATCTGAAGACCCATGCCAAAAAAATCCAGGAAAGATCAAAAAGTAGTCTCCTACGCCAACTCCCGCCTGAACAAACAATAACAGCGTTTCTACAGCAACAAACTGGAGTGCCAAGCTGTTGTATGGGCAATCAAGAAATTTCAAGCATACCTAAAAAACAAGCCGTTCATCTTGCAGACAAAAAACCGAGCCCTGATTTAGATGAACTCTCCATCAGACTGCAAATCTAAGAAGACCAGGTGGGATATCTTACTAACCGAGTTCAACTTCTAGATAGACCACGTCCTAAGACCAACCACTTACCCGATTGCCCTTTTCCGAAGAAGAAACCGACAAAGACGTAGAAGGAATGGCGTTGCCCCAACAGTAAAACCTTTGCAGCTATAGTACAACGCACCCAGAAAGGCTGCCAATTCACTAAAGAAATTCTCCGCCGTTTAGAGAAGCAGCGGAACGAAGATCGACCGGGTCCACCTGAATAGCGGGATAAAGACGGAGCCCTAATCAAAACGCAGAGAGAACGAAACCAATTGATCGTGCCCCCAGAGATACAAAAAACGCTGGACACCCCGGACGCAATGAGACCATCCAAATCATCGGCAAGGCGTATCACTAGCAGAACACTACGGTAAAAGGAGGAAAAGCACAAACAGACCATAGGAGAAGATATCAATAGACTACGTGGGCCCGTACGATCTGACCCAGAAAGAGAACCGCTTTGCACTAACGGTGATGGACTGAGGCATTCACGGTACCAAGCGCTACCAGCGAGAAGACGTGTCAACTCATAGAGCACAAAATCTTTCACCGCTTTAGGTACCCACAACTCATCCTATTTAACAAAGGGCCACAATTCAGCAGCCAGATCTTCACCAAAACCTGCAAGAAGAAGTGGTAACTACCACACCACCGCTATATACCCCCCCCCCCCTCCCCCCAATCCGGTAGAATGTCGACATAGAGAGCTGAAGAAGAATCTACGGATCCTCATCGCAGAGAACTCCAGAAAAGACATGGACAAACTAATCTTTCTTGCTTCAGCACCAGCGACGCACCAACAAAGCAACCAAATTAAACCTCTGCGAGGCCCTGCTAGAAGAAAACTTCAAGATCCCAACCACCTAAGACAATCCCGAAAAAAAGCTCAAGACAAAAAAAAACGGAAAGACTAAGAAGAGCGCATCTTCGGGATCCGCTACCGACAAAGTACCTACCGCGACAAAAAATTCTAAATCGATTCGAAAAGATGTTGAACAAAGATAAATACCCGGCGGACCTAGACAGAGGATAACGAGTAAACAAAGACGGAGCCCTAGTCAGAACGCGGAAAATACAAGACCAGTTGGTCGTGCCTTCAGAGAAAGATGTAAAGAATTTGCAATACGGTGCAAGAACAAAAAAACAAGAGAAAGCTCAGCTGCACTCCCAACCGACAGACTATAAGAGAGGATATCGATAGACTACGTGGGCCTGTACGATGTCACCCGAGTAGGGCTTTGCACTAACTGTGATGAAACGCCACCAACAAGAAAATGTGTCGACTTCTAAACCATAAAATCTTTCAAAAACCATCCCAACCAACAACGGACCACAATTCACCAGCCAGATCTTCACCGAAGCCTGTAAGAACAAGTGGAAATGTATTTACCACACCACCTCTACTAACCCCCCCAACCCGACATAGAAAAAAAACTACGGATCCTCATTGCAGAGAACCCCAGAAAGGATAGGGATAATTAATTTTTCTTACCTTGATTTAGCATCAGCGACGCACCAACAAAGCTACCAACTCAACCAACTGCGAGGCCCTGTTAAAAGCAAACTTCACGGTGCTAGGCACCTAAGACAAACCAGAAGGAAAGCGCAGACGGAAAAAAACCCGAAGACTAAAAAAAAAACGCATCTTTGGGATCCGCCACCGCTGGAGTATCACCGCAACAAAAGGTAACCCGAAAGAAAGAAAAATGCCATCATTCTAGTTAAAAGGAAGGCAAAGAAATTTGCTCCAAAATTAATCAAACCAAAGAAGAATGAAAATAATCCCCACAGACCCTCAACCAAGGTCCACATAGACAACTTCGGCCGCCCAAAAGCCGTCCGCAACTCCAAAACAAGACCCAACAACAAAAACTACCCCAAGGCTCCGCCTCCAAAGTAAGGAAAATTGTTGCTGTCGCAAAAGCGGTTGCTCCAAAGGCGAGATACGGCACCCCAAACTCTAGACACGGCGTCTCCACCATCCAAAAGCCACAACGCAAAAACCTCACCGCCCACCGGCGTTACTTAAGCGGTCCGCGGGTCTGGACTAACTTAACAAGAGCAAAAAAATCACTAACCACTTCCAAAACAGAATATACGCCTGCATGACCTGCATGAACTAAAAAAACCGTCAACGCTCGATCTAGTCAATCTTCTGCAGGAGCTGTTTCCCGGCCGCCTGATGTCGCTGATGTTCCATGGTCCCTCTGAATCTCCGGATTTAACTTCTTGCAATTTTTTTCTGTGGGGATACCTCAAAGATAAAGTTTACAAAACTCGACATCAAACCCTGGAAGCTTTAAAAAACGCAACAAAAAACGTAATCGCCAAAATCCTTTAAGATATGCTGGCAAAAATGGCAAAAAAAATTGTGAAGCCCCTCAACATGTGAGTCGCCCGCCAAGGCCACTACATGGACGACATAGATTTCAAAACTTAACAAAAAAATGACGTAATATGTACTTTTAGAAAATACAAAATTGTTTTATCTTTTACCGTTCACTCACAATTCATCCAACAAATCAGAGAGGCCATTCTACCTCACCTTGTACAACTTAAAGTAGATAAAATGACAAGAAACACAGCTTGTGGTAAGGCTACTCCCAAGAGAAAGCCAAATGAACACCGTTATACTCGTAGTACAAAAAAGATAGCAAACAAACTGACAAAAGATTAAAAAGTTGCAAACCCACAAAAACAGAAATAAACAAGAAAGAAGAGAGAGCTGAAGATTTCAGAAAACAGCACAACCAAGAAAAAAAAACTTGCAACAAAGTGAACATACCGTCTCGTAGCAAAAAATGAGTATTTAAACCCTAAACTGAGAAAAAATGTGCTGGTCTTAATAGAAATTTTGATCCCAACACATCCTAATCACTACTAAAAATTGCAAAAATATGAAGACAAAAATGATACGAGACAAACTGAACAAATCAGCGGAAAAGCTCCCGACAAAGAAAACCTCCAGGCTCAGTAAGTTGCCAAACAGTTTTAAAAGCGGTAGTAAACTGCTACTTTGCTGAAGCTGTTCAATGCCTAAAGAATAGCCAAATTCCCGGGAAGGTTAGTGCTACTGCTCAAAAAATAAAACGCACCTCCCTGCTTAGAAGAAATGCTATCAGATTAATAAATAAATTACATGCGATAGGAGACTCATCGCCCATGCAGTTTGGATTTCTGCCAGAAACCTAGCGCAGACGCATCAATAGCGACATATAGCGTTAGTATTGTACAACTCTTGTTCTAGATGTAAACAAATTACCTAAGCAGCCGGTGACTAATCTATAGTAGTAGCAATGTTAGGTGCAAAAAGCTTAAGATAGCGTCTAAACTTTCCACAAAGAGAAATCTCTACAAAAATCACTTGATTAACCGACAGTAGAAAAGTTAGTCAGAGAACATGTAGAATGATTCTAATGACTAATAGCTCTCTACTTTTAATGTATCAGAAGCATTGTAAAACATTGTTGACCATTTAGGCGTTGTGGTTGTTCCATGGGTAGGCGTGTGGCATTACTGGGTTTGTAGGTCTTTCTGAAGTCACTTAAAATTTTTATTTTGGCGGCGGCTCTTGACCCTGAGGTTAAGGTTGACTCTTATTTCGGAGGATATTTCGGTTTTAGATGTAGACAGGTTTTGTATGGTCACTGCACTTGCTTACAATCTGCCGATTGATTAAGTTTTTTTGTAGGTCGTTCTACTATCGATGAGTAGACTTGAAAGACGTAACATGACCGAAAAGACAATTACGCAGCTTTGGGTCTTTCGGCGTTGAAGGCTTTCCTGCATTTATGTGTAAATTTGATGAAATATGTGGTACTTTTGTAGTTTTCAAATTTTGTTAGTATTTATAAATAAATGAGTAATCGTTTGAGTTTGTTTTGTTAAATTGTTTGTGAAGTTTTAGATACATTCGTGGGCCTCTAGCAATGTTGGGGTTTTTGGTCTACAAATTTTGTTGAAATCTATAAGAGCTTTTGTAGATCTGCACTTTCTTAAACTTGTCTTTTGAGCTCTTAAAACTTTTTGGAATTTTTATAAATTCACTTTAGTTTTTGCAATTTTTAAAATTATTTTTGAAATTAATAGATTTTTTTTTTTTTCATTTATGGAAGTATATTCCGTTTCCAAAATTTTTCTTAGAATTTGAACAACTTTTGATAGAAGTTTCTGTTGTATTCAGAAGTTTTGTTAGATTTATTAGGAATTTTGTTGAAGTCTTTAAGAATGTTGTCAAAGTTTACGGATTATTAAGTCACAGTTCTGAATTTGATTAAATTTTTGTTATTTTTTTAGTTTTATTTGGAGTTTTAGAAACATTGTTGGGCAAATTTGCAGAGTTTTTGACAAATCCAAACCTTTTGAGTTATCTGGATACTTTTTTGAAATATTTAGAATTTTGCAACCTTTAGTAGTTTGTCGAAGATGCCGCCAGGCTCTGGTGTTTTTTTATTTGGTTTCATAACTGCCACCGTCATCTTCTTGCATAAGAACATTGATATGTCTAAAAGACAAATCTGCTGTAACCACTTTTAGTGGTCTAAACGCGTTGTTTAGAAAACAATGCTTCCACCACCTCCCGGCACAAATGCAAATTTAATTTGCTCATTGCCGGTTTATACTCCTTTCTGGCAGCTTTATGGTCTTAATTTTTCTTGACTTTGTCTGCAAGTGTAAGCTCTAGAAGCAGTTTTTCTAGCCAGTGCTACTAGTAGGCTTTTTGTCCAAATTAAATTTAGAAAAAGCAGCAGGACCAAGCACGTAGCATTAACTTCATGAACAACTTTACTATGGATTCCTGGTTACATCTTTTAGACTTCAACTTGTGTTGCCACCTCATAGCTGCCTTTGAGTATGTATCTACAAACACAAATATAAACTACCGAACCCGTTAATTGAGAGAATAGAGGCGTTGGACAAGGTCTATTGTCTGGTTCACATACACTGTTTTGGCTGGCGTTTTCACGTGCAACAAATTATATGGCAAGATTCGAGTTAGGAGCTTCATTCAAGCTAGTCAATCTACGGATCAGCAAAGTTTCAATCAACTTTAGAATTGCAGAACAAAGTTTATCAGCAAAGCAGAGGTTGAAGAAGAAGATGAAGATACGTAGACCTTCCTTGCATTATATTATATAATTATTGAAAAGTAGAAGCAAGCGTAGTGCATGTTTATGTCATTCATCAAATAAAAAGTTTTTTAGATTTATGGATATTAGGAATTGACTTCTTGTGTTGTGAACTGTGCAAGTAAATAACAAATCCTTAAGGTAGACAAACAATTTCCGTTTTGCTCTCAAAATATATACTAAAAATCTTTAATTACATCTCTTTTAGTGATAGGTAGCAAAATTGACTACAGAGATTTAGAAAATCTAATCGAAGTAGCTAAAAATTTTTGGCAAAGGTTGTTATTGGTAGTAGTGCAGACTTCATGTTCTCAGATGTGGACGCAGCTTTACGTGAATTTCCATTTCATCCATTTTTGATTACATATGTTTTTTGGGGAAGGCCAAAGAGAACTCAATCATTATAAGTAGTAAATAGATGTACATTAAAGTCTAAATTTTCTCAAAAACTTATCTGAACTTGATGAGTACTATCATGATGCTTGATCATTCACTATTTGACAACGTCAACAGGATAATCAAAGTATGACACTGTATTTGTAAGTCAATAAAAAACTAAATACAGTTCAATTAATTGCCTCTGATGAGAAGTTGACCAACATTTATGGCAAAATATTATATAAACTTGATAGCTACTATTGTCATGAGGCTTGATTATTGACTACTTGACAACGCAAATAGGCCTACCCCAATAGATAATCAAACTATGACACTGTATTTGTAAGTTAATGAAAAACTGAATACAGTTCTCTGATTAGAAATTGGCTAACATATATGACACTGGGTAATGATTTTATTATGATACAAACAAATCTAGTCGAAATATTGTCACAGGACATAACTTGTTTAATTTAAGTTAGTTGATTCTATTCCGGTTAAAAAAATTTTAAATTTTCAAATGAAGAAAAAATTATTTAAAGTTTTTATTATCATTGATTAAATTTCAATGTATTGTATATGACAAGAGAAATCCTGCACTAGAAGAAAAGCCATCGACATTCTAAGAACGCAACCGCGACCTGACATTTATACTCAAGCGAGAGAACAAGAGAGACATGTAAATAACAACAACCTCCTTTTTATATATACCCGTTATTAATATTCCTCCTGCACAATAGACGTCTACATAATCCGTCATTTGCATTTCACGGTTCGTTCCTACTGCAGGTGACATATCTCACTAACATCTTTATATATTCCACGTTGCGGTCAGGCTTTTCCAATCCTCTCTTTATTTATGATTTTTCTATCCTCCTTTTTTTACTACGGACATCATCATTATAATATATTTATATTTTCGTGTGTGTTTGTACACGGAACCCAACCTACATTGCTATTATTGAAATTGTATTCAGCATTGTTTGGCGGTCCTTTAGACAGCGGTCACGTCCTGAATGGTTAATGAGAATTCAAAGTGTTTGTGGTTTTGATTTTAATGGACATAGTACCGTTTTATTATTGAAAGAAATTTCTTTATTTGTTTGAAATACTGTACAATTTTATATAATAGAATTTATTTTAATTACATTAGAACACCGGGCATTATCACCATCATAACGCACTAGTATAAGTATAAATAATTATAACTTTCGTACAACATTCTCTCGACGTCAGAATGCAACGCTTTTTATTTATTTCCTCCCACATAAATCTACAAATCCGCGCAGACATATTAATTGATTTTTATTTTTAATGAGAGCATTTAACAGTTGCAATGGAGCATATTTTTATTGGCGAAACTGCGGCGCGGTGTGCTATTAATTTTATGGCCGTATGAAATATGACAGCCAAAACAAATGTGCTTGGAATTTATAAATCCTTTGTGTTGGTTGGTTTCAATTGGTTTTGATTGACATTTCAATAAGTTGATGCGGTTTTGTAAAAATGTTGCGCAGCTAGCCGACAATTTTTTGTTTTATTATCATTGTAATCTAATTAAGGATAATTACAAAATTGTTATTAAATTATTATTAACAAAATACAAATTTTAATGAAATACACAAATTGCAATAAAGCTAGTATATACAGGGTGTTCCCGGATAAGAGTAATAAAAGTTAAAAGAGTATTTTCTTTAAAACCTTCAGACAGCAAACTAAGATGCGGCTCTGATAAAGACTCTGACAAACCCCCAGGTATTAAATCGACTACAATATCAAACACTCGCTTATTTAATAAAAACTTTAAATAACTGACTCAACAGTCAGTAACCCAACCACCACACCGAGCGTAAACAATGTATATTAATTATTTTAAAATATATTTTCTCTTTTACGCCAATCAATCAATCAATTCGACTGCTCTTCGTTCAAGTCCCGAAGCCTATGCAAATAAACTTGTTTGTAACACCGTCCGATGATAGCCTTGTAAAAGTGGAAACTAGTTACGATTTTTTAAATATGTACATAGTAAATTTATTTTATTTATTTTATTAATTTATTAGTTAATTTTTTCTGCATTTAGTTACTTTTAACCAGTATTCCATTCGATAAATACATTAAACCAATTGATTTTTATAAAACGAGTCTCCACTATATTGATTTTCAATAAAAATTACCGCCGCCATAGCATTACTGCTGCTTACAGAGCCATAAACATAAATAATAACTCTACATTTTGATATTTAATTCAACCCATATATCACCCTCTAAAATACTTTTCCTCATTTATAAAACGCCCATCTCACTTTCCTTGAATATGCAGATATACTTTGCTTTTAATCCGCCGCTAAATTAATTACAGTTTCGTGTTTTCGACAAGTTTTTCCGAGTGTTAAAGCGGAATTTATTAATGTGGAACTCTTGCATAATTCATCAATTTCAACATCGCATCCCCCTTCAACGGTGCAAAAGTTTGTGGAAGGCCGCAAATATTTACAACCACTTCCAACGTCCAATTAAAAACAAATAATAATAAAAGTGTGCGCGCCATGGTGAATGAATGAAATATTTAAAGACTGCGTGGGAGAGTAACGTATGGTATGTGTATATTTGTATACACGTATGAAACTACGTATAAAACGAGTATATAAAACCAGTGGCGGAGAATATGTTTGGGAATAAACAAAAAATAAATTCAATTTGCATGTTGTGTTGTATTCAAAGAATGAAACAAACTATATTGTATCCCAAAGTGCATTTTATAAAACTGCAATCTGAAGCTTTTGTAGTCTGGAATTCAATGCACTTGAATTAAAATAGCCATGTATCTACTGTGACCTAGTTACAGTTTACTTCACGAAATCGATGGAGTATAATACTTATATAAATAATGCCCAATATACATTTTATGTAAATGGAATGTAACTTTCTATGGAACTATAACCATTAAATTTAACTCGATATTTTTTATTGTATTTGTGTTCGGGAATCTTCACGCATACAAAATATTCTAGTCATGGGTTATTTCTACTAATGCAACTATATTCCTAGCATTGTATTTAATTCTAAAATAAAATTTGGTAACGGAATAATCAATAACATAATATTCTCAAAAATAGCGTTGTTAGTTTCAGAATCAACTGTTGATAAACCTGTTTTGTTGACGCATGCGCATACTAATTTATTTCTCTACTCTACATTTATCATATACACACTAGGTTAGGTAAACTCTAAAATTATTAATGTGCGACGGTAATCTAATCTAGATTAAGTTGACGCAGCTAAAAACCTGCATCAATTATTTAACGTTAGTCGCTAATAGGGTCGGATAGTTGACATACACGGACCGCATACTAAACACTTGCATGAACTTGAGAAAGAAGCGGCTGTCGGCTAATAATTTAGTCCAGATAAGGACTTGTTTGTATCTCCCCATCCAACGCACTGAGAACAACCGGGTTTTACGTGCAGTCCATCTGGTTAACTCTTCGACACACAAAAGACATCGCAAGCTTCAACTGGACGATAGAAAAATTCAAACTTTAGCAGCATTACTCAATACCTTCCATTAGAAAATCGGCAATTGATAGAACAACGGATATCTCATCGCTCCGTCATTCAACTCAAGGTTATAAAAAAAGAGATCTTTGACGCCATCAAAACAGCGTCAAGAAAGTAAAATTTAAACGACTAGCTTCATAACCACCACCGTCAACAAATCATCACTGACAAAAAAACTCTTTATTCCCGGACTCGCAACATAGCCGCCTACCAAAATCTGGAAAAAGTCCCCAGCCAGTCAACCAGAAACTTCTAAAAAAGTGTATAAAAAACTTTAAGATAAAGAACTAGACTCGAAGGATAAAGCTGACAATCTAAAACCAATCCCAATCAAGCCAACTCAAATTCAGAGAACAAACTCCAGTAAATATTGAGAAATTTCAAAGAAGCCACATCCGGATAGTAACAACCAATAGATAGGTAAAAAAACAAAACTTTAAATAACTCTAGCATCTAAATCAAAAAGTCATGTCTAGAGAGTGATCAACAAAAACCTACAAAACGCAAAAATTAAAACCCAAAATCTTGAATACACACTAAAAACAGTTAAAAAAACACACAAAAACGCCAAACTCAAACAAACCCGAAAAAAAGAAAGAACACAAGTCAACTAAACCCAATTAGCAATCGATTACGGATCCCTGGCAAGCAAGATCGCCTTGAAAAACCGCAAGCGAGCCTAGAAAAAAAGAGAAAATCCAACTATAGCAATCCAAAGAAACACCCACAGAATCAAACGTCAACAACAAGACCACATAGATAAACCGCAAAGTATCAGATTATTGTGGCCATCCAAACCTCCAACACATCATCTGAAACTCCGCCCAGCTGGAGTATAAACATCAAAAGTAATTCGGAATTTCGTATGCAATCTGTGCAGCCTGCCATAAAATAACAAATTTCAATCCTGCCGACACTTTCAACTGAGATGTTCCCACAGCAACGTCCTAGAAAGAAGCCACTAGCCTATATAAAAGCCTGGGCCAGTCCTGTCGTTAACAGTGCCGCATCGCTACTACTCGCAACGGATTTGGCTCAGATGGTAGAACCCAACAAAATTAACCAGAAATTCTTTGGCACAAAAGCTCGGCAAAAAATCGGACCACCATAACCAACCCCCCCCCCCCCCCCCAAAATATTCAGACATCCTCCCAACCTCTAACACATTGCCCGCATAAAAGAATCAAAATTATTGAAGGCAAAAAGGTGGCGTTAAGATCATCCTCATAGCAAAAGTAATAAAAAAAAGTCAAACACTAAGATGTGAAGACGAAAGAAATGGATGTTAGTGTGATACTAAATAAAAGGTATACGCTGATAAAGATTAAATTAGAGATAAGTGAGATTACAATCAAATCAGCAAAAAATCTAAAATACCTGTAAAACACCAGCATAAAACAACATATCAGCAAAACCTGCAGACGCGCCAAGAAAACATCAGCATAGCTCTGAGCAAACTTTTATCAAATATACGAAGACCAATCGCAAGCAACCGCAGAATGATTGGGCCAGTGACACACTCAATTATGCTGTATGCAGCTCCAATTTGAAAAGCAGAAATGAAGAACTAGTATCAACAAAATATGATGACAAGTTTGCAGAGAAAGCTAGTAATAAAAATAGGTAATGCATATAGCACAATCTTCTCGAAAGTGATCTAGGTGATAACTGGTATCTAACCCATTGATATCTTGATCAAAAAACGCTGTAAGCTGCACAAAAAAATCAAGAAAAGAAAACAACTCCAAGAAGAGTCTACCCTGAAATAGAAAAAAACGGTGGTACGTGGATTCAGGTAATGCCAGGTGAATAAAAAACACATCAAAAATATTAATTTTTGGAATACTCGAAAACATAGAAGTCAACTCACTACTACCTAACGCTACAGGCGCTTTAATTATTACCTCATATGGTTTGGTGTTACAAGAAGTAGTAGTGCTAGTTCTGCAAAAAACGTAATTCTCCAAAACACACAATATAAGATAATAACTAAGATCTAAATCAATAATAAACTCCAATTTGAAGTAATGCTATGTGGTTCCAGATTGTTGGTGGCAAAAAAAGGGAGGAGCTTTAGTTGTTAAGAATCCAACATACCCTAACAATATGAGTTTCCAGAAGTCTTCACAGAATCTTGTACACTCGTAGACACAAGCTACGTAACTACATCAAGACATATTCTCCACCATTCAACTGCAAACTTGCCAAACAAACTGGTATCTGGATACAACAAATATTATAGTATGACCAATCTATGTAGGACTTCACAGAACCCTTTAGACTACTTAGACCTTATATACAAGTTACGTCTCCTCCTTGATCCTTGTAACCCTTCGTGAGGGTTTGGTGGCATTATTATGCAATCATATCAACATCAACTTTCCAAGCCTTTCTGTCCTGCGCCATTTCTGTTGCCTCATGCATTGTATGACTAACCAGCCTGGTAACACCGTCTATCCACCGAGTTGGCAATCTTCCTCGTTGTCTTCGTCGGTCAACCTTTCCCTAGACCATTAATTTTTCCAGAGTATCCGATCTTCTAGATACGAGGCCAAAATAACAAAGAATGTTCCGGTTCACTTTCTTAGAGAGCTGGTCTTTGATTTTCAGATCTTCTAATATAAATGCATTGGTACAGTGCTCCGTCCACGATATTCGGAGCATTCGCCGATACATCCACATCTCTGGGCTCTGTTTGTTTAATGGTCCCATTTGCTCTAGAATCTGCCAGAGAGCTTCCTATTTGAAGGAATCGAAGGCCTTCGAGTAGTCAACGTAGCACATAAACATAGTGACATTAAATTCGCGCGCTTTCTCTATGATCTGGCGTATATTCAGTATTTGTTCCTTTGTGCCTTTCCCTGGAACAAAACCACTCTGTTCATCTAATATTTGTGGCAAAAGAAATCAACTTTAATCTCTCGTTGATAATGGCGAGCAAGATTTTACTGGCGTGTGATATTAGTGCAACAGACCTATAGTTACTACATTCCGCGGGAAAGCCCTTTTTTAAGTGAAATAAATATAGACTCGCACCACTCAGCAGACCATTGTCTTGAGTTCCAGACTGCTTCGCATAATAAGTGAATTGCCTCAACTCCTACCTCTCCCATTGACTTAATAATTTCTGCCGTTATAGTATCGGTACCAGCAGCTTTTCGGTAGTTTAACCTTTTAATCGCCTTTTCCACTTCTGATTTTAAAATGCATGGCTCATTTTCATAGAGGATACATGATGTAATGTTTCATGTTTGGTTGATGTCAGCAAAAAGAGTATGGCAGTACCTTCTCCAGACTTCAGCAATCCCCTCTGAGCCTGTTATGATCTCTCCTCTTTCATTTTTTATTATTTGAGTTCTTGGTTTAAATTCTCTGGCTAAATATCGAATTTTATTAAATAATTCATGCGACTCATTGTGCACAGCATGGTGCTCGGCCTCCAAACAAATGTCCTTAATCTATTTATTTTGTCGTATCTGCAAGTTCGTTTTATTTCATGAGCTAGTTATTTTATCTTATGTGTCTTTTGTTCAATGCTTACATTTGACATTCTTAGATTCTTCCTTTGATCTACTAGTACTAGTTCCGAGGGTGGAATCTGACATCTAGTGTTTTCTCCTGCTTGTTCTTTGAACTGAAGTGCATTTTCTTGCAGCATGTGATCCATTTTTGGTCTTTTGCCAAGATTTGTCAATGTCATGAATAGCTCTTGGTGTTATAGAGCTATTTAAAAGTTTCTGGAGTTCGCCTAGCCTTGGTGTCACCATTCTTCTGTTGGGTGTTGGTTGTTTTCTTGACGTATGCAGTTTGATTGATAGGTTGGCAAAACGAAGTTTATGGTCAAATCCGCAATCTGGACCAGGCTTAGCTTTCACGTTCCTTAGGGATGACAAGCTCCGTACCTGTATCAAAATATCTTCTCCACCACTCAAACAAATCATTAAAGTGCAAACTTACAAACTAGTAAATATCTTCTATCTGTAAGCAGCTGTCTCAGTGTCCTTGAAATACTACCCCATTACAAAAAAAAATCCTACTCGCACTTTACACGTAGTCTAACATCATAAACACCAAGTAGAAACTGACGGCAACTCTAACTCGTAGAAGTCGCTTACTCCAAACGGCCTCGCCATGCAACCCTCAACAATTACAAACTACTGTATACTACAAATACCACAGTATAAACAGTCCATGTAAGTTTTTATAGAATTCTATCCCTCCACCTTGCTCACAAGCTACGTACCTACATCAAGACATCTTCTTCAGCCTTCAAACAAATCATTCAATTGCAAACTAGCAGAAATCTTCCACATGTAAGCAGCAGTCTTCCCACTCTCACTTGGCACGTAGTCTACTCACCTGAATCACCAAGTAAAAACTGCCAAACATCGAGACCAGCATCAACTAAACATCAAAGCAAGAACAACCTCTCTTACTTGTATAAGTAACAAACCAGAAACGTCCTCTTGGACCCACGTAAGCCTTCACAAAATCCGCTTAGACTCAAGCTACGTGTCTACATAAAGACATCTCCTAGTGTAACTTACCACTCAATTGCAACCTAGCAAACAGTATCTTATCTTGGCTTAATCTGTAAATAACAATTTCTAGCTCCCCAACTCAAAACACTACAAAGAAGCCACAATCTGTATCATTTTCATCTTGAACCCAAACAAAAAACTCCTTCAACTGGGTCACTACACCACAACAAAAAATCTCACCAGCTTCACTTAACAAATCGCTTACTGCATCAGAAACTATTATGCCATTAACCCTACAGCATAGACTGCAGACTTTCATTGCTAAAATCTTCAACCGCCACCATACAAAATCAACGCAATTTGACCTCTCAAAAAGGCACATTCAAATAGGTAACTTTCTGGTAATTACACCGGGGAAGTTAGTCGGTAAGCGCTAACAAACTTATTAAGTCTTTTAAAGAAACCCCTCCCAAGACTCAGCAAAAACATCGTTTCTTGGGACAGGAATTCCGTCTTCAGTAAACCCTGCATCAGCTGTCCCCGCTTCCCGCAACAACAGAACCAACAAACGCTTCACGCAAAAACATCAAACTTAAAGAAAACTTGCAATTGGAATCATACCGATTTAAAGTAATGCCGACGATAATTTTAATTCTGCATATTGTCAACTCCCCATAAGTTTATTGCACCGGTAGAAAAGTTGTTCAAGCCATACTCAATCATAGACAACCATGACAAAGAATATCATGCAGAGATTTACCAGACGTAGATAAAAGCTTCAGTTACGGAGCGGTATGTAGTACAAGATGAACCCAATAGCTCCACAAGACTCCAGGAGCTTCATAGCTTTAAGAATAAAGCCAAACAAAACTCTATTGAGAACAAGGTTCGACCAAGGGTAAAGACCTCAAAAAAGCAAACCATCATTTGCCATAGACGTAAACAACAACGGCTCCACTCTGACACCAAACCTTCAAGTAGCCAACCTGATTAGTTTGGACAAAACTAAACTTTCCAACAATCCAAGCGAACAGCAAATCATAAAGTCCTGACACTGGCACTAGAAATACCAGACCTAATCACCTTTGACTAACTAAAAGAAAAAAATCTAAACCAAAACTAACCAAGGGCAACTTTTGTAACCTTGCAAACGTAACACCGTCACTCATGAAAGTAATCTTAGAACCCGACATTCAAGAGCAGCGCAACTCCTAAACCTGTGACGGCTAGAAATCTTATATTCTCGTAAGTCAATGGAACAAAGCCATCACTTCGACATTTGAGCAAAGTTTGTCAATGCAGCAAATCTAGTTGAAATGCAGCCCAAGAATCAGCCTATTACCAACTAAAGAACGCTAATAAAAAATTTTGAGTTTGCAACTTTTGGCAAATTACCAATTATTCTTTGAACTCAAGACTACTAAAATTGTCTTTCATTGAAGCTTATGAAGTGCATATTATTTGAAATGAGTTTATTAATTGATAAATTCGAATGGACAAGCGTGAGGCCTTATCATAAGCGAAGTACAGACAGGCAATAGGACATAATTTACAATTAAGCCATTATTAATATTTTGAAACAAATTACATTAGCTTCCTTTTATGAAAACTTCAATTTTATAACAGCATTAATATCTATCCATTGTTTTGTTGAAAGACTAACTAACTCCTCCACATATCAACATGTGATACGTCTTTCCCACCCATCGTTCATCAAATAAACTAAGCTATGATTTTTCAATAACTCGTTTATTTACTGCAATTATTATGACGTTAAAATAAATAAACTTATATATCATGTACACATCAATTTATATATTAAATAATTCAATACATAACTTTATATTCGAGTTCAATGTGTATAAAATATAAAACACATGTGCCGCCACTGCCTACATCAACTCACCTTCCATTAAGATCCTCCACGGTTGCGGACATGTGCTCGGTATAGGAAGAGTAAGCTTATTGGCAGCGACGCCGTAAGCAACAGCGAGCGTGTCTATCCCCTTGTAGGGCGTCTCCCCCGTTAATAATTCCCAGAGAAGCACGCCGTAACTCCACACGTCGCTTGCCTTCGAAAACGTGGAGTTTCTGATGACCTCAGGTGCCATCCAGGCGTAAGTTCCCGCCTGCGACATCCGCGTCGTCTTGTATACTTCTCTTGCTAAACCAAAGTCGGTGATCTTCAATGTCTTGTACTCGAGGTTCTCATCCTCTATTTCTTCACTAAGTAATACTGGAAATAAAAGAAATAATATAATCAATATAAAGTTGTTACATTATTCAATTGGTTGGATAGGATCATTTCAACGATATTTTCTGGACGTACATTAATTTTTTTATAACGTTTAGGAAATAAAATTGGACGGAATGGACACATTTATGTATATTTTATTATATTGAGCAATTTGGACGTACATATATGAAGTGGTTATTATTTTAACACAGTTTGTGTTCACTGCATGCAATAAAAATGAGTTATACAATTTATTTATAGAACGCTTTAAAACTGTAAGTTAATAATAAACAATAATTTTAAAAATAAATTACAAATGCTGGTATTACTGAACGATGTTCAAATATATTCAAATAGTTTAACATAGATTAATTTGACAATAATAAACCCTTAGTAGATTGATTGTTTTGCATATATTCTATTTAAGGCTGCGTTTACAATAGTAGACGCATATAAAAACAGTTTGCGTCTCAATTTTTACCTTTATGGCAAAATGTTCCAAACTTTGTGATTGTTTATCTTATCAACCTCTGCTATTAACTACCAAATTTGATTAAAATCACCAAACTAATTTTTATTTTATAACCAATTACGCAAAAATTTACCGTTTTTTTATACTGAAAACTTATAGAAACCATTTAATAGTGACAGCATTACAAATTTTGTAATTTTTTTTATCTTAAGCAATGTCATGTACTACTAATTTCCAAATTTTATTAAAATCGCTAGATTGGTTTCTGTTTTATAACCGATTACGCAAAAAATTTACCGTTTTATAAACTGAAAACTTACAAATTACATTTAAGTGCCAACATCTTACAAAATTTTGTGATTTTATTATCTTTAGCAAAATCATGAGTTACAAATTACAAAATTTGATTAAAATCGCTTGACAAGTTTATGTTTACCGTTTACCGTTTTATCAACTTAAAACTTCCAAAACCATATAATAGTCAGAACATTACAAATTTTATAATTTTATTACCTTAAGCAGCTTTATATGCTAACAATTTCCAAATTTTATTAAAATCGCTCGTCTTATTTTAATTTATATAACCAATTACGCAAAAATTTTACCGTTTTTTGAAGTGAAAACATCTAAAATCCGCTAAATTGTCAAAATATTACAAATTTTGTCATTTTATTATGGTAAGCCACGCTCTGAGCTACCAATTACTAAATTTAATTAAAATCTCTGGATAGGTTTATGTTTTGTAACCAATAACGCAAAAATTTTACCGTTTTTATTACTGAAAACTTAGAAAAACCACTTAACTGTCAAAATATTACAAATTTTGTCATTTTATTATGTTAAGCCACGCTCTGAGCTACCAATTACTAAATTTAATTAAAATCTGAAGATTAGTTTATGTTTAATAACCGATTACGTAAGAATTTTACCGTTTTTTAACTGAAAACTTATAAAAACAACTTAATTGTAAAAATATTACAAATTTTGCAATTATACTATCTTAAGCAACGCCCTGAGCTACCAATTACTAAATTTAATTAAAATCTCTCAATTAGTTTATGTTTTATAACTGATTACGAAAAAATTTTACCGTATTTTGAACTGGAAACTTTTAAAAACCACTTAATTGCCAAAATATTGTCATTTTATTATGTTAAGCCACACACTGAGCTACCAATTACTAAATTTAATTAAAATTTCTGGATAGGTTTATGTTTTGTAACCAATAACGCAAGAATTTTACCGTTTTTTTAACTAAAAACTTATAAAAACCACTTAACTGTCAAAATATTTCAAATTTTGTCATTTTTTCATGTTAAGCAATGCCCTGAGCTACCAATTACTAAATTCAATTAAAATCTCTGGATTAGTTTATGTTTTATAACCGATTACGGAAGAATTTTACCGTTTTTTGAACTAAAAACTAATAAAATTATCAAAATTATACAAACTTTGTAATTTTGTTATGTTAAGCATCGCCCCGAGATAGCAATTACTAAATTTAATTGAAATCTCTGAATTAGTTTATGTATTATAACCGATTACGCAACAATTTTACCGTTTTTTTAACTAAAAACTTATAAAAACCACTTAATAGTCAAAATATTACAAGTTTTGTCAATTTTTTATGTATAGCCACGCCCTGAGCTACCAATTACTAAATTTAATTAAAATCTCTGGATTAGTTTATGTTTTATAACCGATTACGCAAGAATTTTACCGTTTTTTGAACTAAAAACTTTTTTGTCGTTTTTTATGTTAAAAACGCCCTGAGCTACCAATTACCAAATTAGATTAAAATCGCTGGATTGGTTTCTGTTTTATAAATAATTACGCAAGTATTTTACCGCTTTTTGATCTGGAAACTTACAAAACTTAAACAGATTAATTGTAAATTTCTCATATAAAGCAGTTTCACGTGTTATAGTGATCCCAAACATAATTTAAGTCCATTCTTAACAAATAAAAAAAAAAAACTTTTCCTCTTTCGAATGAGACTAAGCACAACCTTCTACGTTAAACTCATAAACACTATTCTTTGGCGGAAAATAACGTTGTTACCGGCTCTCTGCCGCTAAAGTGATAAGGGTGGGAGACGCTGGTTGTGAATGTCATGAATAGCTGTAGTTTGTTAGTTGTTGAGGCCATAGGCCTCGGTTTTCCACCTGGATTGGTGGTGCAATGGTCCCTGATGGCAGTAGGTAGGATACTACAACGTTGTCAGGGGGTTGTATGTGGGATATAACCCCTGATTCACCTGATGGAAGTGATTGACGTGTTGCGTTCCTGCAGTCAAGGATACGCAGCAAGCATAAATGTGTGTTAGCTAGCGCATTCGTCGATGTGTGGGAGTAGCCGGAGGATACCAGAAGTGGGGGTCGGTGTCGAGAGAACATGGAACGTGTTCCCGGTGCAGGAGAAGCAAGTCCAGTCTCCGGTCGGGAAACGGCTCACAGCAAAAGGTGCAATAACGTGAGTCGTGTGCAAGTCGGTGTAGAGGTATAGATGAGCATAAGTCCAGTAGAGTGGTCAGGGGGCATCGCAAGGTTGGAATCGCTTCGCTATGGTCGCATCGTCCTCGGTTAAAAAACGGTTGAACTTCCAAGTCTATGTTCCGCAAGGCTTCGCTGCTCGGTATTGACTGACTGGTTGAGCCGTCAAAGCTCAGGTTTTATAGTTGCAAGTTAGCTGTGGTGTGCTGTGATTAGCCCGTGTGGCTCCACGGTTCTGTAAAGCAAAAACCAAAAGAAGACAACGCTCTAAAAAAGAGCAAATCCTATATAATAAAACCGATATAGAACCAAGTGTCTCAACCAAACCGACCCAAAACTTCTTAAGATGCCACTTTAAAACAGCAATAACTATGGACATATAAGCATACAAGTGCATAAAACAAAAGCAGATACCTTAGAAACTTCTTAAGACTAACGCTGCAAAACACTCCAAAATGTGTGATTATCCAATACCTCCTAAGGTAACATCCAATCGCTAGCCAAGGACCAGGAGCAGTATGAAAAACGTCCAGTCAATACAAGCTACCAAAAAGGTAGCCATCACTACCACCAAGAAGGCAATACTGAAGCCACATGATTTAGACAACAAAAGAAAATCGTACACCTCTAATTGGGTTATCCAAAAATCAGAATGACTTCCAAAAGGTCGCCAAAAAATCGACAAACCTAAAGTCCAAGTAGTACCCAAAATAACACATCGGCAGGGCAAAAACCATAAAAATAAGCAAAATTACACTCTAAAAAACTTAAATGAAAAACAATAACTATATAAACCGCTGATATGGAACTAGTCTTAGGTGTCTCAACCAAACCAACCCAAAGCTTCTTGAAATGCAACTTCCTACCACAAATTCAGTGCCAGAACATAAAAAAAAGATAACCTGGCCAAAAATTTTTGAAACTTCCTAACGCTAAAGCTGCCAAAAACACCAGAATGTGTGGTTATCCATTACCAAGATATGTTATCCAATCGACAGTCAAAAACCCACAACAAGCTTTCTTTGGAGCATTCCAGCAAGCTGTTAACAATCAACAAAGAAACAAGACCAACCAAATCCTAAGAAATAAAAATAATCTTCAGCCACCCTGACTTAAAGCTAAAATTTATCGGTAAAGCACAGACAGTCCCCAAAATGACACTTCCGCTGCTAATATGAAACTAGTCTCGAGTATCCCAAACAAATCAACGTAGAGATTCTTAAGATGCTACTTCAAAGAGACTATGAAGCAAAGAATTAGAAACGCGCCAAAGTGATGGCAAAAAAGCCTTTAAAATAAAGAGCAAAATTTTGAGCAGCCAGTTGGTGATAAAACTGCAAAAAAAGATTGAAAACATGTTTTCTTTAAAACGTATTAAAGGATTTGAAATGTAGGTTTGCACAACATTAAAAATAAAAAAAAGAATTAGAAAGACAGATCATGAGTAAAAAATTTGTTTTTTAAAGTGAATGAAGATTTAGTAAAAGGTCAACTAAAAAGTAAGAAAAAGGAGATAATGTAATGCACTGGAAAAAAATGCACATAAAACTAATGATAATAATGTCACGACTGCCATAAAGCAGAACTCGAGTCAGCCCAGAAAGAAAGTCGACCCAGAATCAGTAGTAACTTCTCGTCAGCCATGTCGGACTTATACCTTGAAAACGTCACAAATCAAAATTCTTCTTGGTTAACAACATAAAGCACAACAAGATTCATGCCATTGTCGTAATACAAACAGCGCGCACCTCAAACTTCAACATCAAGCATGACAACTCTCTAGAACTACAAAGAGAAAGACAATCTAGATGGCAAAGTCACTGATATGAAAAAAGTCTCCAATGTGCCAACCAAACCAACCCAACCCAGAACTCAACCTCCCAAAACTAGTAGTAGTATAAAGTAGAAAAAAGCAATCTAAATTATTTTAGAAAAGCTTCTGTTAAAGATACCGAACCCTACTAGTATCTCAAGAGACAACACTTCAAGAAAGCAGTCACCAACCAATAAAACAAAAAAATCTACAGAAAAGATGCTGCTTCCTACAGCACGTAACCACGTGTCTCAGATAACAAATCTTATCAAAGCTTCTAGAACAACAAAAAAGAATCTATCAAACCAAACCAGACAGACAACCAAAACATATAGAAAAAATCACAATATGAAAGACCTAAAAACCCACACTAGCAAAGACGCTGAAGCTGGCAAAACCACGGCTGTTACTATAGATAGAAAAGACTGAGTTAACAAGAAATCTTTTGGAACAAAAGAAAAAAACTCAATCGGCCAAAAGCAACCATGTATGTCAGTTTGCCTTTCTTGGGCAACCGTCTTCAAAGCGTCACCACACTGACCACTGTCGACCCTCAAAAGAAACATCATTTTAAGCTTCATAACTGTCAATCCAAACAAGAAGACAAATTTAACCCATCTCAATGCCAACAAAACCAGAGACAGATTTAACAAGAAGTTCTTTTACACAAGAGCTTGGCGAACAATCGGACCACCGTCGCCATCCAGAAAAAAGTACAATAAGCCACCATCCAGGAGCTTATGCAAATCAAAATTTAGTACCATCCCTCCAAACAAAAACTACCTCAAGACTTCGCTCAGTTTCTGAACTTGTGCAACCGCCTACGAAATCAATAAAGATTTTAACTACAACAAAGAAGACATCTGTTACGAGAATATAAGTAAACTGAGTAACTATACCGCTCCAATAAAGATTTCAGCTCCTTGAAGATTACTTAAGAGGCTTTAAAAAATACTAATAAAGCTCAGTTATGAAGTCAACTAATACTTCGACCACAACAAAAAAGACATCTGTTACGAGGACTTACATAAACTAGGTAATAACACCAGAATCGATTCGACAAAAATATGCAACTCCTTGAAGATTACCTGAAAAATAATCAATTTAAATCAAGTCATCTGTTACAAGAACGCAAATTTAAAACACCACAACAGACAGAACTCAAGATACGTCCATCCTTGCCTAATTGCACATAACATGAAGCAGAACAAGATTCAATGCCCAAACTCGACTTGTCACTGTTCTTTATTAACAGATCACCCTAACGAAGTGAAATTTACCAGCCTCAATAAATTTTCTCATAAAATTTAATGCATTGGTCTGGTAAAGATCAAATACATATTTTTTCTATCTAAAATCAACCAATTTTTGCTAATACATTCTAAAAACCATTTTTATCTGCCCACTCTGAAAAACATCTTTTACAGCCCTAGTACGGAAAAACCAATTAGAACCCGCTAAAAATAGCATAGGTTTGCAAATTTATATTTATGTTGACAGAATGAAAAAAAACAGAAAAATAATTCTTTGCAGATATTTGACCGTACGAGCAAAGTATGCACAGCACATCACTTACGCCATTAAGTTTCAAGAACAGCAAAGCAAGCTGCGCTTCACTGGTGCGGCAAAATATGGGCGTGCTGAAAACAATGCTTTCCTGCACTTGATACTTAGTATCAATACACTTCTATAAAAAATGTATATTGTAGTTATACGTAAATAGGTCAAATAGTAGCCACTTTTGAAAACATTATCTAAGAGTAAAAATACATTTAGCTCTTGCTATCATTCATTATATGAAGGTCTAAAAGGGTATCATTCCCCTTGACAGACATTCAAAGTGTGCGCCTAAAATGGGTCACCCGGTGTAAAATTGTTGTTATTTCCCTAGATACACATTCAACCCAATATCTCCCTATACGTAACACGTTTTTTTTTTTTTAATATTTCATCCAGAATGTAATAGTAAATCCTCTCGGTAATGTGACCCTTGGGCATCTATTCCACACACTCACATAGTAATATATTTTATTTAATTGGCCACAATTACTGCGGCAAAAACTATAACAAGGAACGTAATCTCAAATTTGTTGTATGACCTTTTCGCATGTCTATAGTAAAACTTTAAGGGATCAATATGCGCAACGTGGTGGAGCATTCTATTATTCAGTTTATTTACGGAACAAATATTATAAAAGCGTGAGAACAAATTATTTTGCAACTGACGTATTTTTTGTATTTTTCCGTACGCGGAATGTTTTAATTGCCGCGAAAGTTATATTAACGTGTTCGTAGAATGAGGGGCAAAAAATATGTATGTGGTCGATTGAGCGTGGTATCAATAAATTAAACTTATTATTAATGGGATTTAATTGTGTAAAAATATAAAGTGGCTCTTGCGGTGAGCGCAATTAACATTATTGGAATTGTTATCTATATTATTAATGGACGGAATTTAATTGCGGCGTATTAATTCTATTGAGAGCATGAAACTTCAGTCAGTCGGATTATTATAAATTTCAGTAATCTCATTTGAATTCGGCGGAGTGGATGAGATGATCCGAATGGATGAATATTTGTCACGGAGGGCTTATTACATCCTAAATTCTGTTTCTTACAACGGAAGTAAAATTAATTTAATTAAAGGGTGTAATTTTCTTGGAAAAATACGTCAAGCTGTTGTAATTGCTTTGGGTTTATTGGCGTTAGTTATGTTTTTACATTTTCTTCACAATTTAAAAAGTTAATTGGAATTTTTATTAGACAATGTTTATTATTTTAGTCGAAGTTTTAATTGTCGCAGTATATAACTTTTCAACCTAGAAAGTAATTAATAGTATAATCAAATGAGAATAATGTGAGTGTTAATAAGTAAAAATAGTAAGCAAACATTTAATTTGATTAATAATTGACAGCAAAGGTCAATATATATTAGTCGTAAAATACAATTAAAAAAACCATATAAATAGTAAATAAAAAATCCATTAGTCGATTTGGTGTTTGCGTCGCGTCTTCAGGTCCTTATTTCAAAAGATCCTTAGCCTCAGCCTAGACAACCCCAATCCTGTTCCGCTTCTAATCCATCATCTGTCACCATAAACCAATATAGTTACTTTACTCAGATTAACGTCTGTTTTGTGGTAACCTTCTAGTTGCCAGCAGCATTTAGCAGCCCAATTTTCTACTTTTTTCTGTAGTCTAAAAGTCTGACTCCAGCTATTTTTTTCTTTTTCTAAAGTCAAGACCTTATTTTATTGATATAAACTATAGTTTGGCCATTGCTCAAGTATGTATGTGGTAACACCGATAAGATGCAATAAAGTTACAATGTTAAAGTTTGATTGCAATTTTCTGGCTGTTCTGCTACTTTTCTAAAAAGTGTTTTTTTTTTGGCAAAATCGTAATGTCAAGATATAATTGTGTTCTTAACGTTTTTCAAAATTTAAGAACGGCAAGCCAATACCACAAAAATTCAATTTAGAAACTTATAAACCTATAAAATTGTAATTCTATCATAGAAAAGCTGAACCAAAGAACCAAGAAAAATCTATCAAAAAATCAAAAAACTTTGAAATATTAGAAAAAAAAAACAAGAATTTAATTAGACCTAAAAAAAAAATGTTGACGTTTTTGATAAACTAATAGGATTTCCGAAACTCAAAAAAACTTTCTAAAGTTTTGATTCAACAAAATCAAGCAAACTAGTCTCCAAGAAAGTCTATAAAGATTACAAAAGTTTATTCTAAAACTCGAAAAGACCTTTCAAGTTCTTGATTAAATAAAACTGATTTGGATACACCCAGAAAAGCCTAGAAAGATGAGAGTTTATCTAACCTAAAACTCAAAAAAACCTTCCAGAGTTGTTGATTCAATGAAATTTGTTTGAGCCCATCAGCAAACTAGTTTCCACAAAGCCTAACGATGTACAAAAGTTTATTCTGAAACTCAAAAAAACCTTGTAATTCAATAAAACATCTTTGAGCACATCAAGCACTTAGTCCAATAAAACCTAGGTAGATCCTAGAACCTTTTTAGCCGTACATTAGAAAATATATCAACTTGAATACTACTATAAAACTCTTTTTTCGAAAAAGAAAACATTAATATTGTTTCGCCTCCAAACCCTAAATAGATTCAACCAACAACACAGTATCAGAGCAACTGATCCCAAATAAAGTACTCGCTACCCTCGTACTCAACCACCGACAAGAGCCCATTCACAGATAGCAATAAGCCACTATACAATAGAGCAAATCAAGCGTCATAACTTTCGGGCCTATCTAACCTAATATTCGCAACGTCAATATCGTCGCAAATTCTCATCATCAACGAAAAAACCAGTCGCCTCTTCCAGAAGAAACTAACACCCGCACATTAAAAGAGCCAAAAAGTGGATTTTGCTTCGGGCATTAGTGAACCGGCATATTTGTTTTGTTCCATTAAAATATAAAATAATACATCAATAAAATCCTCAAGGACTCTCAAAATAGCGTCAAAAACGCGTCATATGTTACCGTAAAGGTAAACCTAACATAGGCGAGAAACCTCAATGCCACCGTTTCAACATTAAATGCGTAAAACCCACACCCAACACAAATCAAAAAGTATATACAAAACACACATCAGCTATCAAAGTGCACAAAAAACCCACAAATCCTCTCCCTAATTGATCTAATCTCGTTTCAGAAATAAATAACCCCAGATTATTCAACCCATCTCAAACAACACTAACCAAAACCACGACTATTTCCAAAAGACCATCACGCATTATCCTAAACTACCGTAATGACCAATCCCATATGCTGCAATGTCTGGAGGACAAAAAAACTTCATTGAAAAAAAAAAAAAAAAAAAAACTTCGTACTGCACAATAAGACCAAGAACCCGCAGTGCAAATGCGCAAGACGTACCAAAACCTGGATCAACGTTTTAGTGACAATTGTAATTTATTCTTTAATGTTCAAAGGCAAGAAAAATGCAACCAGTGTGAGAAATATCCAAATCTTGATCACAAACTCTTGGGTGCTGAACTAAGTGCCACACCCGTCCGCCCAAACTTTTGATATCAAAGGATTGGTTATTGAGCCCACATCTGACGTATTAGTGACAACTGTCATTTATACTCTAATGATCAAAATCAGCAGAAATGCAACAAGTAGAAAATATTCAAATACTGATCATATTCATTTCAGCGGGTAGGCTAAGTACATTATTCTAAACCACTTCTGTAATTTATAAACTAATTGCGCCCACTTATGACGTTTTAGTGACGACTGTGAATACAACTAATGAGAAATATTCAAATCCTAATCACAAACATTTAGCACGAGCAGACAGAAGAGTACACCATTCTAAACCACATTTTCATAACTCATAAACTAAGTGCATCGCCCAAGTGTTCGTCATTAACAGATTGGTTAATACGCCCACTTCTGACGTTTTAGTGACAACTGTCATGTAATCTGCCGCAAGAAAGCAACTAGCAGAAAACTACTCAAATCTTGATCACAAACACTTGAGCGGGTGGACTACAATCATTTTAAAACACTCCGTAATTCATAAACTAAGTGCGCCCACTTCTGATGCTTTAGAGACAATTATCAAGCCGCAGAAATGCAACAAGTGTGAAAAACGTCCAAATCTTGATCACTAACACTTGGACGGGTAGGCAAAGCGCTTAGTTTATGAATAGTTTCTAAACCACCCTTCCGTAACTCAAAGACTAAGTGCCCCGCCTAGCCGCTCTATTGTTCGTCATACAAAAAATTGTTATTGCGCCCTCTTACGACACGACGTTTTAGAGCAGCAGGATTGCAACAACTGTGAAAAATGTCCAAATCTTTTTTTGTGTAAATTTGCGGCATACCCGTACCTGTCTTCCGAAGCAACATTTCGTAGTTAGAGTCCGTGTAACTTATTATCTAGAAAAAAAAGCATCAACAGTCGATGCCCACCTTCAACTATCTAGTAACAACCGGCTGATTTCAGACTCTATAGCCGGTGACGATGACGTTTTTTCCACATCAGCTAGTATTGTGGATCTTCTGTAAGACCCAACCTGCTTGGTTTATAAAACTACGTTACTGTTTATTAACCGCGCCTAAAAAATAGTCAAATCATAATTCAGTCGTGTTAAAAATTCTCGAAAGGAAGATGGCAAAGATTAACCTGTCTGTTCACAGAACACTACTCACTCTTGTTCCAAACATACCACCAAACTCTCGCTGAAAAATGAGCAAAAGTACAATGCTATGGTCGGATCAAGAATCCCCGTTGTGCCCGTAGCCTTGGTCTGCATTCAAAAATCGAAAAATTACAAAAATGTAATAAACACTTCAAAACAAACGAACTCCGATTCAAGACAAATTTGAATGTCGCCAACAAATTAAAATACAGAATCAATAGCCATAGCCAATTTAAACCTAAAAAACAGTCACAAATAAACTCCACTTGAAAATGCCTAACAATCAACGGCTAAAGAAAGCATATTTAAAAAAAAATCTGCACCAGGCCCAAATGGTATACAAGTTAACAATAATTTCCTTAAAGACACTACTGATTTTAACAAATATTATAAACGCGATACTTCGTATACTGCATGAAGACGACCGCACATTATTAATATTTCAAAAACAAAGTCAAAGAGGCAGTTTCCTCAAAGTCAAAGAGGCAGTTTCCTCAAAGCCAAAAAGGCAGTTTCCTCAAAACTACCATTCCTCTTTTGTGCAGCTAAATCAAGGTCGCAAAAAAAAAGATTCTTGAAAAACCTCAACCGCAAACTGACTACCTACATGGTTTTCTGCCGTTGATCAGCTGGATCGTATGCCAAAACATGACTCCAAGTGCATTCGGGTTAGTGCGTTTTACCAACAATATAAACGTAGACTTAAAGCTTATTAGATAATATAAGTCGCCAGTTTCGCCTTCACCAATAGTTGAGCTTTTAGTCCGCATTTATACTGCCAGTGCAACGTGCTAACCCAAACTTATCAATTTAACCTCGGGTTTAAATTTTAAGATGGATCAATGATTTTAAGCTAATCCGTGGGCCGTTGTAAAAAGCGCTGGTAACGGTAGGTCTAATACTACCAAGCGCTCGTGTTACTAAAATGTTTTTCAGAAGATCATCTAGCAAACTTCGACAATCTACTACTAAGACGAGCTACCAAGTCGAGGTATGAAAAGCTAGTACCAACTACTATCCACGCAGTTACTTGAGCAACATCACTAACACGGCAACTTTTGGACATAATAGACAACATCCACTGTAGCATACAGTTGCTCAACTGTGACTTGAAAGTAGCAAGCTCGGCACAGATGGAGATCAACTCACCGCTTGTAGAACATAACCAGGTGGTTGTCGTGGCTACCGCAAAATGAAATCGCCTTAGTCGACAAGGTGCAAAAACTCTCTAATATAGATTCAAGAACCACCAAATGATCATCGACAAAGACAAAGCAACCAAATCGACCAAAACCACATAAATGAGCCACACGGCTAGTTCAACGTTGTCTACCAAAGTAACCTCTAATTGCGCCTAAAGTCCTAGACATCTGGAGGAGCCAGCCAGCAAACCAACTTCTAAAGACCGTTCTAGCTGACCTCCAACTCCAGGTCCACAAGGAAAAACCCACCATAGTTATCTTAAAAAACCCAAACACATAAAAACAGTAGCGTAGCTAAAATTTTTGAACAAAATATTGGGTACCCTAAGAGTCGGTTTAAACAAATATTTTTTGTAACCCGCAAAAGCCCTAAACTCGTAGCTGTGCAATTATGCATTAGCCAGCAACTGTGATGTAACCCTTACATCTATAAACTAGAGCAAATACCCGAGATTTGATCTCTAGTAGCGAAGCTAGCTTGTCGGTGTACTGTATGTTAACTAACTATTTAAATTTACAATATTATGCAAGATTTATACAAAGTGTGAAAGAAAATATATTATAAAGATGTGATAAAATAGCGACACAATAATTCAATGTAATTTATCTTAGAATTGTTATGCCTTCAAATAAATCTCAAAACATAACAATGAGCATGGAAAAGTTGTTAAATAAACATTTAAGAAAAATTAAGTGGGTTTGTACATAGCCATTGTAATTTATATGTCAACAATTTTTATGAATCTATTGTAACGCATCACAACAAACAAATTACGGGTTCGGAGGATGGTGTTAAGCATGAAGACGATGGTAATTCCTGTCGACTCCGGATATATCAGCGTCTTTTTCCTACGTGCACAGACCGTCTCGCTTGCGGCGACCGGTTTTTAACCCATCTGTGTGAGTATATTGTCGCGTTTGCTTGCTGCAAGATTTTTTTTATTCATCGTCTTTGCGGGCTACGTGTTTCTATTTTTAATAACTACCACAAGAAGAAGAAGAAGAAGAAGCTAATTGCGATTCATGTGAGAAGTGCAATCGTAAATATGAGGGAATTATGGCTGATATTGTTGCTGCTTCTTTTGTCAGTGTAATGTTTTTAATACTTTTGTAATTAAAAGCTGATTATTGCTAATTTTAAATAGAATTTAAGGTTAATTTAAATTTTTTATATACAGTTACAATTAATACTTAGAGGGCGTTATAATGTCATAAAAAAATGTAATTTTAATTTTATTCAAACACATTAGATATTTAGAAGGCGTTATAAATTATAATGCCCAGTTATTATGAATTTATTATAATGCATACGAAATTTTATATTTCATTAAAAAAATAATATTTAGCAGACGTTATGAATTATAATGCCAGGTTGTTACAAAATTTGCTGTAATACAATTATAATATTTAGCGGGCGTTATGAAGTATAACGCCCAGTTGTCATAATATTCTCCACCAAAGATAATTATTAACAAATTAAAAAAAATAATTAAGAAAAATTTATTATAACGTAACAGTGGTTTTTTGATTATATTAAATTAATACAAATCAATTAATTTGGCCCACATTTTCAGTATAAGCCCACACATAATAAAACCTGGCGCCAACACTGAGAGTTAGTGTCACTTTATTTTACTTCCTCCCCATGTCCGATAAATTTACACGCGAAATGTTTCGAGCGCAACCTTCGATAATGATAATTTTAATCGCTTAGATGCAATAACAATTTCCATAAATGTCTCCAGCAATCAAATTTAGGTGTGTAGCATTATTACGTATTCCGACCTCATATTCGCGGCCTACAATCTGATAAATACTATACACAATGTTTACGTTTATTAATGCAACCGATTGCACAGCTTTTATATATATAAAAAAAAATATATGTGCACTATTTTGTAAACATGAGGCACCGTGGGACAAACAGTTATTAAATAATAAATGGTAATGGGTATCGATTAAATTGCGAGCGAATGTATGTGTGTGTAGTATGCATTACGTGTAGTTTTTGGGTTCAATGTAGCGTACTAACGCAATGCCGCTGGCTTTATCGTGCTTGCAAAAGTTCATATCTCTAACAAACACAGCTGATTTCAATTGTGGGGACATGCAATGCTGCGACATGATTGCGAGTATTATTTGTGTTTGTGAAAAGGGGCGTGTGCACGTGCAGTATAATTGCGCCACATTTGGACATTCGTACCAAATTTTCAGCATAATAAAATGGGGTAGAAATGTAGGGGAAACTGTAAATGAAAGCTATAATAAATTTTCTTGTTGTATGGGGTCAAATTTATTACCCCAAATGTCAAATGTACGTAATTAAAAAAAAGATATTTTTATGAAAATTGACGTAGGACATTTTTATTTATGCATTTTTTATCATAATCGATACTCAATCTCACGTGCTCACAAAACTACTTAGGTTAGTTGATAAGAGACCACGTATCCGACCCTTATATTTTTTCAAAGCCCTTGCTAAAAGATAAGTTTTGGTCTCACACCCACGTCTTTCCTCCCTTTAATAACGGAAAAAATCAATGCAATGTCCACAAAGATCATTTTAAAATTCTCATAGCGTATAAAACTACCCAACCTAAAAAAAGTCCAATGCACTAATTTCAATCCAGTGGCGTAGAAATAAAATTATACAATATTGAAGAAAAAAATTTACCCACTGTTTATATTACTAGACTGATTACGTTGATATGAATCTTAGTAGGAGACTACAATATAAAATAATAAAACCCAAAGAATCTATAACTGCCTCTATTTAACTCCTAAGCTAAAAAAAAAACTGTTTCCAGAAATTTCTATTTAATGATCTATTAAGAGAACAATAACATTTGACTTAGGTTTACCACAATCTTCAAACTTGTGTTGGTCAAAGAAAGAACAATTGATACTTCTTTTGAATACCTTGGATAAGTGACCATTAGAGAACATTGACGCAAATAGAAAAAAAAAGAGTTAAAAACAAAGTTAAATCTCATGTATCTTATCTAAAGCTCCCGTAAGTACTTGTCAACTTCATTCTAATAAATAAAATTGAATATCGTTCACCGCAATCGCAAAAAGAATATTAATCGTCGACCCTTGGGAAACACCATATAATATCTCTCAAGTCATATTAGAAGCTTTCTCCAGGTCAAAAAATACCGCTACAAGGTGTTTTCGCGACAGGAAAACGACTTAGATGGTTTTCTAAAGAAAATAGAATAGACAATCAACCCTGCTTGGCATTTAACCAATAAACTGCAACTTTTCAACACCCACACCAAACGACTGTTGATCGTCTTTTCCAAAATTTTACACAGACAACAAGTAAACCTGTAGCTGTTGATGTTATTTAGATCTTTGCCCGGCTTCAGCAACTGCAAAAGAATAGCCTCTCTCCAAAATTCCGGGTAAACCCCGCTTTCCCATAGCAGGTTGTAGATAAGACTAACATATGATCCCTGATGGGGTCGAGACCTCAGTTGAATGTTAAGAATGTAATAAGAATTTTTCTCAGTCTTATTTTAAAATGATTCTATCCTATCAAGTTAGACAGATGCAGCCATACCTAAGCAGGACATGCATTGGGTGAATGATTGATTTGAGTAGTTGCAACTTGGTGCTCGATTTCATTTTGTACTTGCCATGTTGACTATACCAAGCCTGGCCGATGTGCAATCTGAATGGTATCCATTTATCCAACTCAATTTCCAGGTACTTAGATATACTCATCCATGAAGGGTATCTACTAATTCCGAAAGAAAAGTATTGCTTTGCTCTTCTTAGGGTTAATTTTTACTCTCCAATACCTTAGCCAATTGCCTCACAAGTTATTAGTATAATGACTGTTGGGTGTCTGTGTGAGTCTACAACAGTGCCACATCGTCAGAGTACTGAGCAATTTTGATATCAGGCGTAATGCATAGTATGTATGATAATACAAGTTGAAGATCATTGGAGATGGTGTTGAACCCTGAAAAACTATTGCTTCAACTTTACTGCCAATCTCATTCTTTTCAGATAAGGAGCAATAAGTTTTATCAATTTCTGATTAAACCTGAAACGCTAGAGTTTTAGAAGTAAACCTTGGTGCTAGACCTTATCATAGGTCTTTTTAACATCAAAGAATATGACACCCGTGACCTGTTCATACAAAAACCAGTCTTGATTTGATCTGTAACTCTGGTTAATTGATGGGTTGTGGAGAGCTCACATCACATCTGAAGCCATGTTGCTGATTTGGCGACAGGTTTTTAGCCGCCGTGTGGTTCTGGATTATATCTAAGATCACAGTTTCTGCCACCTATCTTGAGGTTAACAGAAAACTAATCAAGCGGTAATTTTGTAGAAAATGTCTATTCTTCCTAATCTTTGTCTGATAATGGCTAAAAACAAAAAATGCAACATGTTTAGCATTGCGTTCGTGATTTTTGTGAGAAACATTTCAGCTTTGTGAGAAAATGTCATCCTAGATAGCTGAAACTGTTTGAGAATTGAAGCAATGTCGGTGCGCAGCAGACTCTGTCTTACTTCTTTGTGGACCCTTCTCACGTAGTCCAAGTCTAGTATTTGTCATAGGCATTTGGAGTTCCTAAGTATATACCATTTTTTCTATAAATGATGTACGATTATTTTCATGGACTTTAGTAATCCTGATTTAACTCGATTTGGTCAGTTGGGTTATGCAACCTTTGCTATTTGTCTGGCACGATTTTGAAAACAGATGATTTCTCTAGTCTTTATTCAGACTCGATTTGATCTTATTTTTGGCCAAAGTCTTATTAGACTTTTCCATTGCTAGTGAGATAAAACTACAACAACAACGCTTTCCACTCCTTTACCCGTATGAATATAAGGAGTGATTTGATGCTCTTATGAGAGACAAGAACCCGTCGGTCTTGTAGACCAACTTGACCTTCTTTCTTTTTCCATGGAGTTCTGGTCTGCTATACTAGACCCTGAACAAATTGCCCAAGGGTCCCCTAAAATCGATCATTGCCTGGGGTTACTCCGGCAAGTTCTTCCATTAGTTGGATGATGCTCCGTACCTTATCGGCACCATGTGCTAGTTGACGTTGCTGAGTTAGTGTACCCAAGCAAGTAACATTAGGTCTGGTAACTCTAACAACCTTGCCTGTGTCTGTATTTTTTAGTTATGAAAAAAGAAGAAAAATCTAAAAGTGAGAAAAAATATTTTTTTTAGATCTTCCCAGCAAGTCGAATTGTTTGAAGGTAAACAAAGATTTTGTCAGATGATTTTGATTTTTAGGTCTTCTGTCAAGCAGATCCGGTAATTCCAGTTCTGCTTTCTGTCTGTAACTGTTGCGTCTGCAGGAAAGTAATCAACTTACTTCCGCTTTCTTCGTTAAGATTTTTTGTCAAGCAGGTCCGTGTTTGTAGTTTTAGCCCCAGTTACTCTACTCCTGCTTTTTGTCTGCATTTGTACATTTTGCCATACAAGAGCAAATGTTGTCGTGGATGACCGCTTCCTGTAGTTAGCTACGATAAAACAGTTTTCCATATCATCCGTGATCTTATTATCCCAGAACAGCATAGCTACTTAGTTCAACACTCGTTTCTATTCAAGGAAACTATCGGCACTGTCCTGGATGTCCGTTCACCGGTTTACGGCAATTTTTAAGTTACGCGTGCTGCTAACTCTTGTTCAGCATATTAAATGAGTGTGCTAACGACTAATGTTTGCCTGCCTGTGGTAAGGTAGGATATAAAAAAAATCTTTTTTTAGTTTTTTTTAACTTTTAGTGTAAAAGGACTTTTTTTGTATTTCATAGAATTTATTTTTATTTAATAACTCACAACAAACGTTTAATTGATCCAACCGCTACACCGAGCGTTTAAGCCATATATTAACTGATTAAAATTAGTTTTCAATCTAAGGGTCAACACATCAAGTGCCAAATTTTTCTAACCGTTATTAACTTGCCACAGTTCTATCTGTTTGAGTAGGTCTGGTACATTTCGTCTCTTGAATAAGCTGCTAAAATACATCTCAATTGGAAATAGTACCATCCTTTAGTAAAGTATTTATAAAAACTCCGCTTAGTCACTTAGTTGACATAATTTTCAAAATACTCTTGTCAGTGTGTATTTAATGCTTATTACTATTGTACCGTGTTCTGCATACAACTCCAAGGCCTCACTAGCCAGTGTAAGCTTACCAATCTTTTGCAATTGTAGCGCAAATGTCAGTGCACAACATGCTCTTGACGGATAACAATATCTAAAATGCCAGTGTATAAATAACAATCTTTTACATATTATTACAACCCTAACTTGCATGCTGCAGCTGTCAAGTACCTTGATGACCTCAATGAACTTTGTTTTACACAAGACTCCTTCGGTCTATGTGTGAACAGCTATGAAGTACTTTAATTGGTCTATTTGTGAATAACCTTAACACATCTTCAAATACCCAACCTATACATAAATAGTGCATTAACTATTATAAACAATGCTAACAAAAACTATTTATGAAAGTCCTGATTGTTTTGCATTGCCTTATCAAGTTTCTCCGAAATGACAATATTTTTACATCTTCTTTCATCCAAATACAAATAAATCATAGTTTCATAACAACTTTACAATAACAAATAATATTTATATAACATATTAATTACGCTGGATTATAATTATTATTTGATAACATCCGTCTATCAATATTACATAAATTAAATTCCTGACATATTTATTATTATTATGATTAGGTTTTTTTCTGTAAACTAATACCATGCGTTTTTAATTTAGATAATACAACCGCAATCAATTGTTGTTTTTGATAACGTTTTCATACGTCACATGTCATATTTTTTATTAAACACATGACTCGAGTAACGTATCGTTTACATTTGCCCACAACATTTGCATTTAATTATCTCTTTAGTTAAGCTATTTTTTATTCTTATATTCGCACACTTTGTGGCTAAAATTATCGCCGTTCGTTGTAGTTTTTTTTTTCGTTGTTATTTTATGTGCAGATGTGTGTAAAATGGTTCGTTAGAGATATCTAAATATATCGTTTGAAAAAAGAAAAGTATTCAGACAATGAGTGTTTTACACTTTGCTCAACCTGGTCTTAATTAGTGCGAGATGAATAATGTCTCGATTGGTTTGCAGTTACAAGTGTAAATGATTCTGGCTTGGATGTTTAATTAATTAATTAATTGCATTGCCAATCACTGTTTGGTTTGAACATTTAGATTATTGCGATTAGGGCTTGATTGGAATTTAATTTGAGGTTGATCCTATCTACGTGCATCCATATTAGATATTTGTTGTTTGAAATAGTTCAAGGTTGAACAATCGATTTGGAAATTAGAATGTTATTTGTTGTTTCTTTTACTTATTAAATAATTAATTGGTAAACTGAAAAGGAAAAGATGTTTACATTATAGAAAAGAATTTCTACTATTTGCTTAAAATTGTTTCCTACATATTTGTATTGATTGAGTTCTTCTATACGACCAGGTGTACTGGCTTTTTATTACCCCACCAGTTAATGAAGAATTATTTTTCCAGAGTAATAAATATTTGTAAGCACCTCTTATGTAATGCTCTCGCATGAATATTAATGGTCGGCCCATTACACCTTAACCTATAACACTTTGTATAATAAAATATCGATGGTGCGCATTCCAGAATTCAGCCTTGGAACATCAATACAATAAGGGATGGCTATAAATACCCGACGCGTTTGACTTTTACTGTGTATGGAAAATAATATGAAAATGTCCAACTTGTATTAATAACGTAGTCCGACACAAAGTGCATATTTATAGCGTTCCAGTACTTCTAGACCATTTAAGACATATCTCGCGAGCTGGTTTATATTTACGCCGTCGTAAAAAAATAACAACGCCGTCAAGAATGCGCACATAATTCTGCAATCCTCGAGATATATGTACGAGGCGAAGAAAAATGGAGCGGTTTCCGTATGCATAAATGAAATATTTCATCATGTCTACTAGTAGAGATGTATGCTTGAGTTATTTCAATTTTTTTAAGGTCATAAATCTACCGGATATTCAAGAAGGTTTGGTGGGTTGATTTGCTAAAAACACTTAACTTCGAGATTACTTCCTAAATTCATAAATTGTGATAAATTATTCATATCAGTTGAGTTCAAACAAGTGGCTCTGATCATTTAAGATTTTTTAACACTATGGCTACAGTTGTTGATGTTTATAGTTAGTGTTTGGGGTAATGTAACCTAAGGTAACCTTCGACGAAGCTGTTAAAACGTCGGATTTTTGTTGATTGCTTACAGGTAGTGACTGAGATCATATTAATGGCTTTCATTATCAACGATATTCAAGTCATGTCTTGAAGTTGCATGATTGTAGATATTCTGACATTTCAGCTAATGTTTGCTATATAATATAATAATTATGTGCCGGTTCAACGAGATGAACCGGACCGAGTCGAACGGAGAGCAGTAGAGTAAGTCAAAGCGGCACAAAAAGAAGAGAAAATAGATTTTGCAGTGCAATGATGATCCTTATACGTATGAGCAGAAGCAGCGAGCTACTAAAAAAGTTAAAAAGTGAAAAACAGCATACTTTGGTCACACCCTTAGAAGCAGTAAATATAGTCTGTTAAAACTTATAATGGAGGAGAAGATAGAGAACCAAAGTGGCAGGACTAGACTCCTATTTAAAGCGGCAAAAGAAATATTTGCAATGATTGCTGCCAACCTTCAGTAATGAAGAAGGCATCTATGATGCGGTTGTATGAATTTGCAGCGGATGACTCTTGATATAATTTGGCGACACCTAACAATGGTGGTTTCAAAGTGAATTAGTGTTTAATTAATTATTGTGCGACGTAGATGCTCGGTGAGTGGTTGAGAAGGAAAGCATTCTGTTGCGTTACTTAAAAAATATAAAAAAGAAGGTCTAGCAGTACCTTAGCGTGCTTATGAGTTAAAGTTAATGAGTTTTGAACACGGATTAATAAGTTGGTCAGTTGGATTCCTGGTAAAGTGACAAAATTTAGTTGTTCATGAGAAAAAGACAGCTACACAAGTTTTAAATAAGCCTCGACGCAAGAATATGTTATTGCTTTCGAGAGAAAAAGCTCAAGTGTTTGTGATTTACCCAAATAGATCATAAACACTTGATCGGATAAGCGAGGAACACCAATAAATACGTAGTTTTAAACTTGATTCCCGCCCACCCTCCCAAGTGTTTATTGTGGGTGGGCTTTTACCAAGTTCAAACCTTGTGGGGCGTATAGTATATATTGGTGTTCCCTCCCCACCCACAAAAATGTGAAACTGTGAAACAAATGTTTGTGATCCAATTTTTTGTCAACAAACAATCGGGTTGGTGGGCGAGAAACAATTTTAAAACTAATAGGCGTGTAACATTTATAGGTGTTTTCTGCCCATCCTCCCTAGTGATTGTAATCCAATTTTTTTGTGACAAACACTCGAGTGAGTAAGCAAAAACCAAGTTTGCAGCTACATTAAGACAAAAAAATAATTTCCAACCAAAATTAAAAAAAAAGTCTTTTTTTAACCTAAAATTTGCCGCAAACCGGCAAACAATGAACTTATGTTTTTTTTTTCAGTTGCTATGATATTTTAGGGCTTATGCTTATGCTAGTACCACACAAACTGCCTTTGAATATGTTTCAAAAAACACAAATAAATACTGTCGCACCTATTAATTGATAGAATGGAGGGAGGTACTGTAGATACTGATGAGGCCTAATATCTGGTCCACCCACACTCTCATATTAAATGTAATTTTGGTTAAATGAACACTAATCTTATATTAAACTAACGTCCTAAAGTAATAAATGTCCTAATTTCTTAAAACTTTCTGCCAGAGCTAGGGCTTAAACCTGTTAAAAAATTATGCGCCAAAATTTAAGTTAGGCGCTTCACCCAACTGAGCCACTCTCCGGATGTTGAACAAAGCGGACATCCAAGACAGTGCCGATAGTTCCCTTAAAGAGAAACAAGTGTTGAACTAAGTAACCATACAATTCTGTGATAATAAAATCAACGAATGATATAGAAAGCAATTACTGATTTACCGGAATTAAAGCTACAAGAAGCGAGCATCCACGGCAACGTCGGTTAGTTCATGTATAGCAAAATCAACAAATACAGACAAAAACCAAGATTAGAGTAACTGAGGCTAAAACTACAAACACGGACCTGTCGGATGATGTCGTCAGAATCAACAAAAAAAAAAAGGAAAATTAGAGTTACCAGACCTGCGTGACAGAAAACCTGAAGAAATCAAAATCAAAAAAACTCTTTGATTACCATTTTACCCCCTTCAAACAATTCGACTTGCTGGGAAGTTGTAAAAAAGACGCATCTCTTTTTTCCCACTTTTGGATTTTTCTTTTTTGTTCATAACTAAAAATACAGATAAAAACAGGATAGTTGGTTACCAGACCTAATGCTACACACATAGAACTTAAAGATAAAAAGTACCCCTAAATTTTCCAAGGTCCACAACCGGGTACACTAGCTCAGCAAATCAACGTAGATTAGCTCATGATGCCGATAAGAGAGCAACACCCAACCAATGGAAGCACTCCAAGATCAAAGAAATCAATATATTCGTTTTTAGTTACAGACTAGTTCTGGGGAATGGTGGTGCTTGCGATTGATGAAGTAACCCCAGGCAATACTGATGATCGGTTTTAATTGGTCTCTGAGTAATCTATCCAAGATCTAGTATAGTAGACCACAGCTCAGTCTTAGACGTCAATAAAAAAAGAAGAGCATCAGATACTAACCTAAGGCGCTGCTATTGACTAGCTTCATCTCGCTAGAAACGAAAAAGTCTACTAAGACAGAGGGCAGAGAAATCATCCGTTTTCAAAATCGTGCCAATAGTAAAGGTTTCATAGCCCAACTGGCCAAACCAAGCTTAATCAGCTCAATGATAAGATAAATAAATAAAAATCGGTGCTGAAAATCCTATCTAAATAAAGATGATAATCTGATGTGAAGAATTGTTAAAGCCCATAAAAATACGCGTGCACCGTTTCCTTTAATCATGGCAAAAAAGACCTTGAAACTTTGAAAGGCAAGATCAAAGCTTTTGTTATCAGGCTTGAACTCAATGCACGCTTAGACTTTGACCACGTAAAAAAAGTCCACAAAGAAGCAAAACATTGTCTGCAGCGCATCAAAACTTCAATTCTCTAACCGGTTCTGCCAACTAAGATTAAAGATATCATCACTCATCTTAAACCCAAATCGGCATCAAGTCCGGATTTTAATTTCAAACAAAGCTTTAAGAGTATTTTGCACAAACATTACGAATACAATGCTAAACACGTACTATTTTCCGTCTTTATAGAAAAAGTCTAATGTAATTCTCAGACAAAGATTTAGAAGAATACCACATTTTCCACAAAATTACCACCAGATTAGTTTTCTGTTGACTTTAAGAAAGGTTTGATTGAAATTTTTAGGCGTGTGGTTTGGTTATGTTTGCCATTACCCGCCTAAGTGTTTATGTTTAAATTGTTTGATTACAAACATTTGAGTAGGTGGGCGGGATCTAAGTTTGAACTTTGTGGGCGTGTGTTTAATATTTTGTTCGCGCCCACCCACCCAAGTGTTTGTGATCCAAATTTTTCAAGACAAACACTTGGGTGCAAAACAGCAATCTAAATCATACGCCCACAAAATTTAAACTTAGTTTTCCGCCGCCCACCCAAGTGCTTGAGATAAAAAAATTGGATCACAAACACTTGGGTGGATAGGCGGGAACACAATATTAAACACACGCCCACAAAGTTTAAACTTAGATCCCGCCCACCTACCCAAATGTTTGTAATCAAACAATTTGAACATAAACACTTAAGCGGGTAAACCAAACCACACGCCTAAAAATTTTAAACTTAGTTTAAATTTTGTGAGCGTGTGATTTGAACTTATGTCCCCCCCCCCCAAATGTTTGTGATCAAAAGATTTAAACATAAACGCTTAGGTTGGTAAGGGGCAAGGGAGAAAACACCACTCTAAACCGCACGTGAATTTAATTCAAATTTTGTGAGCGTTTGATTTGAACTTGTGTTTCCGCCCACCCACCCAAGTGTTCGTAATCCAATTTTTTCATCACAAACACTTGAGTGCAAAACAAAAATCTAAACCATACGCCCACAAAATTTTGACTTAGTTTCCCGCCGCTCACCCAAGTGTTTGTGAAAAAAAAAATTGGATCACAAACACTTGGGTGGGTGGGCAGGAACACAATTTAAATCACACTCCAACAAAGTTTAAACTTAGTTTCCTCCCACCCACCCAAATGTTTATGTAGTTCAAATTTTGTGAGCGGTTGATTTGAACTTGTGTTCCCGCCCACCCACCTAAAAGTTTGTAATTAAAAAAATGAATCACAAACACTAGAGTCAGCGGGCGGGAACACAAAAAGTTTAAACTTAGTTCCCGCCCAAGTGATTGTGATCAAAAGATTTAAACATAAACACTTGGACGGGTAGGAGGGAACATCAATCCAAACCCCACGCCTTCAAATTTTGAATTTAATTCAAATTTTGTGATCCTTTGATTGAAACTTGTGTTCCCGCCCACCCACCCAAGTGTTTGTGATCTAATTTTTTTATCACAAACACTTGAGTGCAAAATAGCAATCTAAACCATACGCCCACAAAATTTAGACTTAGTTTCCCGCCGCCCACCCAAGTGTTTGTGATAAAAAAAAATAAATCACAAACACTTGGGTGGGTGGGCGGGAGCACAAGTTTAAATCACACGCCTACAAAGTTTAAATTTAGTTCCAGCTCACCCACCCAAGTGTTTGTGATCAAAAGATTTAAACATAAACCCTTGGGCGTGTAGGAGGGAAATACCAATCCAAACCACACGCCTATAAATTTTAAATTTAATTCAAATTTTGTGAACGTTTGATTTGAACTTGTGTTCCCGCCCATCCAACCCAAAGTGTTTGTAATCCAATTTTTTCTTGACAAACACATGAGTGCAAAACAGCAATCTAAGCCACACAACCACAAAACTTGAACGTAGGTCCCGCCCGCCCACCCACCCAAGTGTTTGTGATCAAAAGATTTTAACATAAACACCTGAGCGGGTGAGGGGAAACTCCAATCCAAACCACACGCCTATAAATTTTAAACTTAAGTTTAAATTTTGTAAACGTGTGATTTAAACTTGTGTTTCCGCCCACCCGCCCAAATGTTTGTGATCAAAAGATTTAAACATAAACACTTGAGCTGGTAAAAAAAACACCAATCCAATCCAAACGCCTATAAATTTTGAACTTAGTTTAAATTTTGTGGGCGTGTGATTTGATCTTGTGTTCCCACCCATAGGCTTGTGATCAAAAAATTTAAGCATAAACACTTAGGCGGGTAAAGAAGGAAAACACCAATCCAAACAACAAATTTTGAACTCAATTCAAATTTTGTGAGCGTTTGATTTGAACTTGTGTTCCCGCCCACCCACCCAAGTGTTTGTGATCCAATTTTTTCATGACAAACACTTGGATGCAAAATAGAAACCTAAACCATACGTCCACAAATATTAAACTTAGTTTCCCGCCGCCCACCCAAGTGTTTGTGATAAAAAAATTGAATCCCAAACACTTGGGTGGGTGGGCGGAAACACAAGTTTAAATCACACGCCCACAAAATTTGAACTTAGTTCCCGTCTACCCGCCCAAGTGTTTGTGATCAAGAGATTTAAACATAAACACTTGAGCGGGTGGGGGGGAACACCAATCCAAACCACACGCCCATAAATTTTAAACTTAGTTTAAACCCAAGTGATTGTGATCCAATTTTTTCATCACAAATACTTGGGTGCAAAACAGCAATCTAAACAACAACAAAAAATCTTCCCTAAATAGTAGTAAGTCTTAAAATAAACTTATTTTATGGTATACAAATAATCAAGTTCATGCGATTCAGAAAATAATCCTTTAAGCTATCATAAAAACCTCTGCATTGCTGCTCGTGACAAAGTAAGGTGCTACCGCAAACTTAATAAACTATATTTAAAGAACGACAGGTATTACAACCTAATTTTAAACGTTTCCCTACTAACTTACATTTATTTCTGTCAGCTAATAATTATATCTTCTCGTACAATTTCAGACAACAATTTTAATAGATTCAACGTCAAGGCGTGACAAGTATAAACGCAAAATTCACCCAACCATAAATATTCATTAATTCGAACCGGCGACCACCATTAAAAATTAAAATACATAAAATTACGGCAATATAAACCTTCTCTTTTATTTTCTATTACAATTCGCGAGCATATGCAAATTTAATAGGCATGCCCGCTTAATTGGAAGCAATCTAACCGAACTTTTTTGTAACAAACAATATTTATACAGCGTTAAATCGAGAGGCGGAGATAATTAAAAACGAATAAGTGCATTTTACTCCGCCACGGATAAATAAGAAACGATGATTGGTGGAGGCATGCACAAAATACTAAATAGTTAATAGCGCGCGTTTTACGAGCGCTTTTTTTATGAGTGCGATATATGTTTTTTTTTTGCTCTGCGTGGAATGTGTAGGAAATAAAACGGAATGAATTGTGGATGCTATAGATAGGGTTTAAGTGCAATTTAGATATTTGTAAAAAACGTCATATTTTTTTTGTATTATAAAATAAATAATTTTTATGTTATGTTATGTCCACCACAGGATATACTTGAACAAAAATGATGTGCAAACTCTAGCGTAAAACTATCACACACAATAGTAATTATGCTTAAAACGGTGAGTTTTGTGTGAACCGCCATGACCACAGACGACGCTTTATTTTGCTAAATTAATTAATTAAAACATCTGGAGTGCTAATGATTGATGATTAAACGTTAGCAATTAATCATTAGCATACGCTGAATATTTTAAGTAATTATTCCTTTTCCAAAAAAAAATCAAATAGTACTCATCATATCTTTAATGTCTCGATCTCGAAGAGGTATTGCATTACCACCTCTCACATATTTGCACGCATAAAATGTGATGCCAGGTACACTGATGAAGAGTGCATACCTTGAAACAATAGTTCCTCAAACTCATTTATTAAATTTAATATTAATTATAATAAAAACACCAAAATTTATTCCAAACTAATCAATAATCGTATTTATTTCCAATATTCTAAAACGATCTATAAAAATGTTTCTCAATCGAAAATAATGCAATTTCTCTAAAAATACTTACCACTATTGAATTTAACTTAGTTGCAGATAATATTTTACTCACCTGAAATAAAAAAAATAAAAATTAATATTAATTATTTAAATGAAATGATGAAACGTTTTAAAATATGTTAATTCGTTTATTTGATTAACAAAATTGTAACATGTGGGCTCGTTAGCAGCACTCTCTAAATGCATTATCTATATAACCGCGTTTCACTCAAATTTACATATGTTATTCTTATCTCACATATTTTAAGATGTGAGGACCACCTTCGAAGTATCTCTATAATAAAAGAAAACATGAATAGAGGCTAAATGATATTTATTTAGACATAACGTTTATGAAATACAAATAATATTAAATCATCAATCAATCATGCATTGCTAAAAGAAAACATTTTATGTGATTCTATAAAATAATTAATTATGTAAACTATGATTTGTTTATGAAGTAATATTAATTTATTAGTGTTTAGTAATGCGTTATTAAAATTTATGTAAAAATGATTGACGGGATGTCTAACGGAGAAATATTCCCACAACTAATAAAATTATGGTTTTATTCGAGACCCACAACTTTTACTGTTAATAAAATAACATTCACTTGCAATTAATTGCGACATTATTAAGCTATTTCGTTTTTCAGGGAAAGAGGACATAAATTAAATTATAAAAAATTAAAGGTTAAATTTGTATGAGCAACAGTATTTTTTTATTAATTTAAAAAGTATAGATTTCACTTATGGAAACTACAGAACTGAAGACCTATCGTACTAAGTCTACCACAGATTCCGTATTGTAAGAAAAATTTATCAACTAGTCCCGTGGAAGAAAGAACTCGTAAGAAACGTTGACGTCAGTTTACGTACATCTATTGAACATGAATAACTCAATTTCAACGAATTCATGTTATTGCAAATCTCTAGTCATAGTATTTTATAGTAGTATTATTTGTTAACTTGACAAAATATATTTTTTTATGTCGACAAAGTATATATTTTTTAGATTGGTCAAGTATATTTTAAGTCCCATGTCAATAACGTAAATTTATGTTTATTATACTCAAAAAGTTTTATTAAATTTTTTAACTTTTTTGGTTATGAAATAATATGTAACTTATTACATATGTAGAAGGCTCTAGTAGAGCAGAAACTAGTAATGTATTCCTAAGAATAAATTTGTGATAATAAATTATTTTATTATTTCATAAACATGAATTATCACGTAGTAGAGATCACAACCATCAGTTACATTAAATTTTTGATATTATCTTAGGAATTTCTTCTGTTTTCTTAGAACTTTTCGGAATATTGATAAAATATTTCGGTGTTGTAATGGAATCGTTAAGAGTTTCTAGTTACAAGAAGTTTTCTAAGAATATAAAAGAATTTTGACAAAATTTGAAGAATACAATTTTCTGCAGCCTCCAAAAGTTTTGTATTCAAGAAACTCTAGAAGTTCCTGTAGCCTCATTTTTTTTTTCTAAAAGTTTAAGGTATTTAGATAAAATATTAAAAGGGATACCTTACAAAGGTAGCACTTTTTATCAGGACGGTCATAGACAAGAGATGGTTTCTCAACTGGTCCTCTGAGAGTATACAATTCTCGCTTATGGCTCCAAGCGGCACTGACCTGCAGGCTAAACTAAATGGGGGTAGCCAGCTATGATAAAACGTATCGTAACGTCTGTTCCAGATTTTGCGGCTACAAACAGCGTCTGATCCCAGAACGAGGAACTGAACCAAAACTCGCCAACACTCCCGGCAAGCGCGGCGTTTTCAATGCCAAAAATCAAGAAATGTTTTCTACCACTTTAGTTGTATTAAGTAGGCTTTTCTTCGTACACAAAAGCCAAGCACAAAATATAATATCAATAAAAAACTTCTCGTCCAGAGTAACGTATCTAATACTAAACCCAAGATATCCAAGAATATCAAAGTTGTTTAAGGCTATGTACCAACATCCAGTCACGAAGACAAAAAAAATGACTCGTGCTATGACAGAGACATCCACGCATTATACCATCCTAACCGGCAACTTCAACGCAAAAGTTGGTAGAAAGCAAGACGAATCCGAGATGCCAATAAGAAACCATGGTACTAGAAACAAGAATAACGGACAAAAAACAGATAATTCGAGACGTAACCGTATTGAACAACTTCCCAACCGAAAGCGACCACAGATTAGTTAAAGCAAAAATACAGATACCTGTAAACCTACGGAAAGTAAAATACAAAATGATAAAACAAGAAATAAATGCTAGATGGGCAACCTCCTAGAATACAAAAAAATACTATAACGGCTGACCTAGAAAAATTAGATCCCAATAATAAGACAGTCAAAATAAACTACAAAATATTAGAAGCGGTAGAAAAACTCACAAAAGTAGATAAACTTAATACAAAAGAACTAATAGCATCAAGAAGAGAAATAATAAGCAGCGTAGAAGCAAAATCACAAAAAGATCAGAAAAGATATAAGATACAGCACAAAGAACAATAGAAGAAAACGGGAACTAACCTAACAAATGGAAAACCTAAAAATTTCAAACAGTAAAACAAAATGAGCCAAAAAAACAACAAATAGACACAAATTCCTCAAAATAACACATGTTCTACATACTTCTATATAAAACCAACAGGTAAGAACATGTAGATCAAAACAGATAGAAGAAGAAAATAAAATGGTAATAAACCAAGAGTCGGAAGAACTGAAACAAAATCCAACATACATTGAAGAAAATAAAAAACAACAAACCACAGGGTCATAGATGCAGTCAAGCTGAGAAAAAGAAAAACTTTGTAAGAAATAATTCAATGCATGTATACAAAACTGTACTATACCCACAGTTTGAAACAACGCAACAACCATCCTGTTATACTCTTTTCAAAATCAGAGATCATCTCCAAACAGTAAAAACCCTATTATAAAACTGCATCAAGTTATTAGACTTACGTTCATCAATTTCGAAAAAGCTTCGCAATACTAGCAGCATTGAAATAATGCAGAGTTGACTACCAATACGCAAGAATAATCCAACAAAACACGGATAAGATGAAAATTGAAAATACGTCAGATTAGGCTTCTAATTATTTGCAGCAGTTCTCAAATACGCCTTTAAAAACGGTTCTTAGCATAACTACGGAATCATGACGAGTAGAGAAAGTCACCTAAGATTTGCAAACAACATCGTACTAATTATCCGAAAGCATCGATAAAACTAAAACCATGCTCAGCAAGATCAACCAGCATCAGAAGAAGTCGGTCTCAAGATGAATATGAGAAAGACCAACTTCATGAAAAACCTTGTTCTCAGCAAAAATAACAAAATCCGGAACAGTAGGCCTGAGATGGGCAGCCTTTGGGAAGCTAAAACATATCCTCAAAGAAAACTTACCAATGTGCTTAAAACGGCAGGTATTCGACCAATGTATTCTACCGGTATTAACGTACGGCGCAAAAATATAGAACGAGCAATGTTCCAAACCAAACTCGAGTTTGCTACATATCAAAAGAATCGCCGATTAAAGTAAAAATGGGCTGGACTCCAAGACGGCCGTTGGACATAAAGATTCCTGGAATAGAGACTCCAAGCAGATAAGAAAAATAGAAGCAGACCACCAACTTTCTGAACCGACAACTTAAAACGTTTTCCGTAAAACTGGATCCACATGAAAAGATTTAGAAAAAGCCAATGTCCTGCACTGGACGCACATGGCTGGGTGATGATGATTAAAATTTATAAAAAAACCTAAAGTTTTCATCAGTTTCTAAAATTGTAAAAAAAGTTAAATCTTTAGTCATTTTAATATAATCTGCAGTTTTTTTTTTTTTAATTTTTCTTGAAACTTTTAAGATTTTTGATGAAATAGTTAGCAGTTTTGCAAATATTTTTGTAAGTTTAAAATAGTTTCTTTAAAGAAATTTGATAAAATCTGTTGAAATGCAACTCTTTTATTAGAAACCTTAACTTAATAGAATCTATAGAAGTCTCTGCTGCACCCAAAAGTTGTTTTTTAAAACCTTAGTAGTCTCTGCATTTTCATACTTTAATACTTTTTCTTTGAATCTCTAGAAATTTTGAAAAAATGTTGATGATTTTTTGCAGTTTTCGTTTAATGTTGATAGAATTTTCTTAAGTTTTCTTACAATTTTTTTAAAACCCAAGATACCTTTAGATTTTTTTAAACATTTAAAAAAAAATCGTCTAAGAATTTCTACAAATTTTGATAGATTTTTTAGAAGATTTCTAAATTTTTTTAGATAATTTTAAAGAAAAAAAATTAAAGAAGTTTTTAGTCCCCAGAATGTTTTCTAAAAAGCCTTAATAATTTAAAAAATAATCTATCTAGTTTCTTCGGTTTAAACAAGTTTTTTTTAATAACTAGAAGTTTTGCTAAACTAGAGTTTCTATAGTATTTAAAAGTTTTTTAAAACTTCTAAAAAAATTGATCCAATCTATAAAAATTGCTATAGGTAAGATTTCTTAGAACCCCAAACTTTAATAGAATCTATAGAAGTTTTTGCAGCGTCTAGAAGTTTTCTTAGATACCTTAGTAATTTTGATGGAACCTATAGAAATATTTGTAGTTTCTGCATTCTTTTAAAGTTTATTTACGTTTTCTTTGGACCTTAGAAATTTTGATGAAATCCGTATGTATTTGAGGAATGTATGTATTATTTGTTTAGAGGAGATAATGCCAGTGCACAGCATGCTCTCAATGGCTGTTATGGCGCAGATAGACGAGCGGCAGGTTTTGAGTTGTGTTCGATCGTTTGGCAGAATCTTCAAACACGAGCTGCGGCAGCAATGCAACAAACCTCGAACAGTTTGCTACGTATGTTCCCTAGTTTCAGATGGTTTGATGCGTGCTCGGTACGTGTTTGAGGTAAACAAAATTACCCCGCGGTAATGCAGCGTTGCAGCCGCAGCGCGCTCATCTATCTAAGCCATTAACAACCATTGAGAGCATGCTGAGCGCTGGCATTATCTCCTCTAAACAAATTAATACATACATTCCACAAAATGGTCCTTTTCTGATGATAAAAAAACCTGCCTAATCAAAAGTCAAAACAGGAATGATTATTTGAAACCTTCTGAAAAGAGATGCCAGAAAAAAACAGTTACAAATTGAACTAGAAACTCAATTTTGAGACAAGACTTTCTATCGCCATAAAAACTGACATCATTTATTCAGTTACAACTTAGACATTGGCTGCGTTCAAAACGACTCATCACTGCCTAATAATGAGACATAAATCGGAGATAAGCAGCTAAACGCTTTATTTGTATGGTAGGGACTGGCTATAGGGAGCAAGGCCATAACAAGCCCAAATCTTGACTACATTGACAAGAACAATATAATAACAAGATTTGCGCAGAAAAAAAAACGGAAGGTATTGCTATGAGCCATAAGTCATTATCAAGGTCCACTTGCTGAGACCAACACCTCAAAACGTAAAAAGAAACTATTTAACAAGATTTAAAAAAAAAGCTTTACTTTGATGTGCTAGACCAAAAACGTAAAAAAATAGTAGAGGTGCCTTTATACAACCTAGATTAGTAGTATCTGCAGAGTCCTCTCCTCGATACAGCTGAACAGAACCCTCCTCTAGAACCAGAGGATCCATCAAAAAGAAATACCAAAAACTCCTCGCCATCTGTGTCTTGTCTGCGTACAGAACCGGCATCACAAAAGCGATAGCGATAGCCATTGCTAGTACCATACCGCTGCTCCTACTGTCTTAGAACAAACATAGTCGGCTCTCAGCTCCAAGCAGAAAAAGTAGGTTAGAGAAGTGGGAGAAAGATTGGCATGAGTACAGCGGCACGTTCGCGTAAACAAAAACTCTCATCCCCAACCTAAGCACATGTGTAACAAAGAAACAGGTGAGTCGACTATGTCTCACAAAATTTCTAAACGAGCACAAGTGCCTCAAACCTGTTCATATTTAAACCAAAACTGTCCATACTGCGGCATAATCAACACGCCTAAGCACACGATTCTAGTATCCACTAGATGGCAAAAAGAACAAAAAAATTGTCTTGTTACCGTTGCAAACATTGTAGAGAGATCTGCTGAACAGAGAACCAAATACATATAAATATATAAACCGTATGAGAAACAATTTAAAAAGAAAGGAAAAAAGAGAAGAAGAGAAAAGAAACGCAAACAGTCGCAAAAAAAATCCAGAAAAACCAATGCTAATAACCACAAAATATAATTTAGTGCTACGTTGTATGGGTTTAAAGACACTCTAGTAGTACCTTGGATGCCATAGGTAAGCCTCGTAGAGCTTAAGACAACCAAGAAACGCCAAAAAGTAAAATAAATAAACAAATCAATAAAACGCACTAAAGTCTAGACCACAGAAACGTCTATTAGTTTAAAAAAAAACTTTAAAGTGAAATAATAGTAATGTAAAAGTGTGTTTACAAAAGCCTTGATACCTAGAACCGCTTATAGAAGCTAAGAAATGTTCAAAATAGAGTATTTAGGTCTAGAAACATATACAAAGCCATAGTACAGCAAATTGAGCTTTGGTTATACCTCCAGACTAGAAAAATCTAGAACAATTAGGTATTTGAATTTGAATAGCTATGGTGAGCCTAAGATGATTTTGGAGTCTAACACAGTCTTACAACATTTGATGCGCTTCGCCAAAAAATAGCCCAAAAAGCTGTACAAAATTAGAAAAAATGACTTGACAAGACAATCTAGTAGTACCTTAGATGTCATTAAGTGTAAGTCAACCTTGCAAAGCTTAGGAATAACCAAGAACGACATATAATACATTACTGTGTAGGTAGATCAGATCAGTAGATCTAAGGCCGTCAAAGAAGGTAAGTCCAGTACTGAATTAATATTGTAGCAATTAGGCAGCGCAACACCTAACCAACCAAAGCGCTCCACCATTGTCCCCGCTCCTAAAAAAATCTGATTATCATTAACTATCAGATCGGACCGTGCCAGAAAAAAAAGAAGATAAAACCTAAAGCCTACCACCAAAAAGTATATAAGAAAACTAACTCAGCCACACTAACGGAAGCAGCTCGGCAGAAAAAATTCCTAGCAATCTTCAAGAAAGACTAAAACAAAACCGTAACGTCAACTACTGTAATAGACTGGCTAACAAGAGTAATAGAAACTACCTACACACCAATAAACAAACTTTCTCGCATAAAGGAGCGGTCCACAACCACGTAAAACAACACGCGCCCGGAAAGGGGAGAAGAAAAACGAACACTTGCACGCCGCCTAAACACCAACCCAGAGATTCAAAAAATTCAAGTAGTAGACCACTATGGACCAACCTAAGGCATTCTCAGAAAACAATCACAAACTCCCCAAAGCTTCTAAACACACAAAAAAGTAGCTAAAAGAACTGGGTAGAATTATTAAAAGTGAAAGGAAGCTAAGTAGTACATTGCATATCATAGGTAAGTCTTGTTGAGAGAAGAAATTGAAACTTATGTGTTTCCATCCGGGCTTTGTGGTCACTGAAAAAGCTCTTCTGCTGACCAGTAAAACAGCAAAAAAAAAAATTAAAACAATTTTCCGCCAATCTCAAAAAATTTGTTTTGTTTTTAAACCCGGAAAACATTTATTCTCGTAACCCAATTGAGTTAAAACCTTATCGCTGTGTTTGTTAAATCGTTTTAAACCTTGCCAGCACTAAGAGAGAAGAACTTTTTGAATTAAAACAGGTTTGAAATAAAATACTTAGAAGGTAAGCTTGCCAAGAAGGGCATACCAAAAGAACTAGAGATTTCGGAAGCATTTCGTGACAACCTTTTTTTCTAGTAGATACTTCAAACAAACTTTGAAATTAGACCAAAGATAACCGTTCCTACCCCACACTACAGTCCCTTGTAGCTTCAATCAAAACAAAATTTTAGACCCCTTCTCCAATCCAAAAAAAAAAACATGACTCACTAACTGCCAATTGTTGAGAGATTAAGATCAAGCTATGTACTAGTAGTTTTGGAAAAAAATGTCGCGAGTCGTGTCAACAAGAACCGCTCACCTGTTCACAAAATCAGATCTAAATAAATTCGCAATCACATTTATAAAACACGTATCACTAAATTTTGATGTTTTTTAATTAATTTTGATCATTTATTACCAAGTTTTATTAATTTTTATTCAAATTTTAATTTTTTTGGCCAGATTTTGATTATTTATTGCCGAATTTTAATGTTTTTGGCCATAAAGCACTATGTATCACTAAATTTTGTTGTTTTTTTAGTTGATTTTTGTAGTTTATTACTGGATTTTGACCATTTTTATCCAGTTTAGATGTTTTCTAGCCGGAGTTAAACCACTATAGAAAGAAAATCAAAAAACACGGTTTTAAAGTCGCTTCAATATTAAATATCATTAGACTTTCGGCATGATAAAATTAACTGTAACAACTAATATATTTAAAGTTCATCAAAAAAACAAATCACCCGATTGTATTAAAAAATCAATAAATTGCGCATAAGTAATTATACGTCAGCCTTGTTACAAAAGCATACACAGCGTGAAACTACGTTGTACAATTTTGGTGTTAATTAAAAATATTTTAAATGCATCAAAACCCACTTAAAAAAATAATTTATGAATTCACATTTTCTTACAAAATAACATTTCAATCATCCATTCGCCTTTTAAAGCTAACATTGTTGTTTTTTTAACCATTCATTGCATCGCATCCACCCCCATGTTTTGAACTGAACTGGATTTTAATAAGCGGACCAGACTGGCTTCACTATAATCTCCCACATAACATAAATTTCAAAACCTTAAACGCTTTGTTCTACCACTTTGTTTGCTTATTTTTAATCGTCCGCAAATAACTAACCCGAGGGAATTGATTGAACTCATAAATTCTCAGAAGATTAATGATTGCAAAAAAACACAAGCGTGTAACTTCATAAAATATTTTAATTAACCAAATGTTGTATTAATTAGTTTGATTTGATTGCTGGAATGTATGTAATTAACAAATTATCAATTTTATAATGTAGGAAGTGGTAGAGATAGTTTATTTATCGATGTAAATAAATATGGGGTAATTACAAACTGTGTGCGGTAATATAAATATAATTTCAATTGCAAACTACATATTAAAATTAAAATGTGATGTTAGTGTACTTTAAATTTGATTTTATTGCCTATCCATACAACGATCAATCAATCAGAACAGAAACTCGTTAAAATGATGAAAAATGTATTTCATGAAAATGTACACAAAACAACTTTGGCAACAAATCCTATCACTTTGTTTAGAGCAAAAAATAAGCGAACTAATTTTGAAACACATTGAATTATAGAACAAACTTTAAAAGTATATAAGTATATAAGTTTGTCACCTGAAACTATTTTTTAATAAAGTTTATTTTTAATTTAAAAAAAGTGTTTTGTATAGAATGTTTGTCTAAAAAGTACGTACAAATCCGTGTTGACTTATGCTCCTTCCAGGTGTAGGATCTAGGAATGCATTTACAAAATGCCTTTTAAGCGACAGGTAGGAGTAAAAAACATTCCATTCGGCATGTACGTCTGAGAAACTGTGCATAAAATTCTACAAACCTTCTCTCGCAACAATCTAATTTTATAAAGTTCTAAGATAATCAAGATACCTTTCACCAAACTTCAGAAACTCTTGTAAAGTATTAGAAACTTTTGGCCAACGCTAGAATCACCTGAAAAATTTGATCAAATTCTAGCAACTCCCAAAGTGATCCAGGACCCTTTAACTAACTCTAAAAAAGTTCACAAAACTCCTAAAAAGTACTATAAACTTTTGATAAAAACTAAACTCTTTAGTCAACTTCAGAAGTCTTTTATCAAACTCTAGAATCTTTTGACTAACTCTAAAGACTCATAAAAAATTCAGAAACATTTAATCAAACTCTAGAAACTCGTAGTGTATTCTAAAGCCTTTCTCCAACTCAGGAAACTCATAAAAAAATTCACAAACATTTGATCAAATTCTAGAAACCTTTCAACAGATTCTAGAATTTCTCAAGACGCACTACAAACTTTTGTCTAACTCTAAAAACTCAATGAATTTTAATGCCCTTTAGCCAACTTTAAATGTCTTTGACCAACTCTAGAAACTTATAAAAAATTTCAGAATCTTTTGATCAAACTCAATAAAATCTAAAAGTATTCTAAATGCATTTCGCCAACTTTAAAGCTTTTGACCAACTTTAGAAACTCATAAAAACTTTTTATCAAACTCTAGAAACTTCTAAAATGTGGTCCTCGACTTTAAAAATATTTGACCAACTATAGAAACTTTTAGCCAACTCTACAAACTCCTACGAAATTTTAGTAACATTTCATTAAATTCTATAATCTCCCAAAGTAATCCAGGATCCTTTAGCTAATTCTAAAATACATTCACAAAACTCTAAAAACTCCAGAATGATACTATAAACTTTTGATAAAAACTAAAATTTATAAAACCCTTTGGTCAACTTTAGAAGACTTTCACCAAAGAAACTCCTGAGAAAAACTTTTGACTAACTCTAAAAACTCCACAAAATTTTCAAAAGTAGTTAATAAAACTCTAGAAACTCTTACAGTGTTCTAAAGCCTTTGACCAACTCTAGAAGTCTTTCACCAGATTCTAAAAACTCCCAAAAAGTACTAAAATCTTTTTACTAACCTCTAGAAACTCTCAAAGTATTCTATAAAATTTTCAGAAACATTTCAGCAAATTCAGGAAACTCACAAAGTATTCTAATGCATTTTGACCAACTTTAAAAAACCAACTCTAGAAACTCACAAGAAATGTCAGAAACATTTGATAAAATTTTTGAAACTCCAAAAATGTGGTTCTCGTTAGCAAACGCTAAAAGCCTTTCAAAAATTCTAGAAACTCCCGAAAAGTACTAAAAACTTTTGACTAACTCTAGAAACTCTCAAAATATTCTATAAAATTCATTTCAAACATTTCATCAAACGGAAGGAACTCAAAGTATTCTAATGACGGTTGGCCAACTTTAAAAAACTTTGACCAACTCTAGAAACCCATGAAAAATGTCAAAAACATTTGATTAAATTCTAGAAACTCCTAAAATGTGGTTCTCGCTAGTAAAATCTAGAAGCCTTTCACAAAATTCTAGAAACTCCCAAGAAGTAAAAACGTTTGACTAACTCTAGAATACTCTAAAAGTATTCTATAAAATTTTCAGAAACATTTCATCAAATTCAAGAAACTCTCAGAGTATTCTAAAGGCCTTTCCCCAACTTTAAAAGACTTTGACCAACTCTAGAAATTCATAAAACATGTCAGAAACATTTGATAAAATTCTAGAAACTCCTAGAATGTGGTTTTCGTTAGCAAACTCTAGAAACCTTTCACAAAAATCTATAAACCCCCAAAAAGTACTAAAAACTTTAGACTAACTCTAAAAACTCCTAAAACTTTTTAGAAACATTTGATCAAACTTAAGAAACTCTTAAAGTATTCTAAAGACCTTTGACCTTCTTTAAAAGTCTTTGATCGACTCTAAAAACTCATAAAAAATTTCAGAAATATTTGATCAATTTCTAAAACTCCTAAAATGTGGTTCTCGTTAGCAAACTCTAAAAGCCTTATCTCATAACTCTAAAAACTTCCAAAAAATACTAAAAGCCTTTAACTAACTCTAGAAACTCCTAAAATTTTCAGAAGTATTTGATCAAACTCAACAAACTCTTTAAGTATTCTAAAGGCCTTTGGCCAACTTTAAACCCTTTGGCCAAATATAGAAACTCATAAAAAAAATTCAAACACTCCTAAAATGTAGTTCTCGTTAGCAAACTCTAGAAACCTTTCATAAAAATCTAGAAACTCCAAAAAAATACTAAAACCATTCTAAACGCGTTTGGCCAACTTGAAAAAATTTTGACCAACTCTAGAAACATTTGATCAAAATTAAAAACTTCTAAAATGTGGTTCTCGTTAGCAAACTCTAGAAGCCTTTCACAAAACTCTAGAAACTCCCAAAAAATACTAAAAACTTTTGACTAACATTTGATCAAACTAAAGGAACTCTCAAAACATTCTAAACGCCTTTGGCCAACTTGAAAAAACTTTGACCAACTCTAGAAACATTTGATCAAATTCTAAAATCTTCTAAAATGTGGTTCTCACAAATTCTAGAAACTGTCAAGAAATACTAAAAACTTTTGTCTTACTCTATAAACTCTCTAAATATTCTATAACATTTTCAGAAACATTTCATCAAACTCAAGAAAATCCTAAAGTATTCTAATGCATTTTGAACAACTTTAAAGCCTTTCGCCAACTCTAGAAACTCATGAAAAATATCAAAAACATTTGATCAAATTCTAAAAACTCCTAAAATGTGGTTCTCGTTAGCAAACTCTAGAAACCTTTCACAAAATTCTAGAAACTGCCGAAAAGTAGTACAAACTTTTGACTATCTCTAGAAACTCTCAAACTATTCTATAAAATTTTCAGAAACATTTGATCAAACTTCTAAAATGTGGTTCTCATTAGCAAACGCTAGAAGCCTTTCACAAAATTCTAAAAACTCCCGAGAAGTCTAAAACTCATAAAATGTGGTTCTCGTTAGCAAACTCTAGAAGCCTTTCACCAAATTCTAGAAACTCCCAAAAAATACTTAACATTTTTGACTAACTCTAAAACTCCTACAAATTTTCAGAAACATTTAATTAAACTCTAGAAACTCTTTAACTATTCTAAAGTCCTTTGATCAACTATAGAAACTAAAAAAAATCAGAAACATTTGATCAAGTTCTAAAAACTCCTAAAGTGTTGTAGAACTCTTTGTCCCACTCTAAAATCCTTTCACCAAATTCAAGAAACTCCTAAGAAATACATTATAAATCTTTGACAACTCTAGAAACTCCTTGTAAATTTAGGAAACATTTGATCAAATGCTAGAAACTCCAAAAGTGTTCTAAAAACCTGTGGCCAACTATAAAGTATTTTACTAAATACAGGAATGTACTAGAACTCTTTAAAATCCTTTGTGTAACTCTGAAACTGAAAAATTAAAATTCATAAAAAATGTACAAAACATTTGATCAAAATTCTAAAAACTCCTAAAATGTGGTTTTCGTTAGCAAACTCTAGAAGCCTTTCACAAATTCTAGAAACTCCCGAGAAATACTTAAACAACTCTAGAAACTCTAAAAAATGTTCAGAAACATTTGATCTAAAAACCAATAAAATGTGGTTCTTGTTAGCAAACTATAAAAGCCTATAACCAAATTCTAGAATCTCCCAAAAATTACTTAACATTTTTGACAAACTCTAAAAACTCCTACAAATTTTCAGAAACATTTGATCAAACTAATGAAACTATTAAAGTATTCTAAAGGCCTTTGGCCAACTTTAAAAACATTTGACCAACTCTAGAAACTCATGAAAAACTTCAGAAACATTTGATAAAATTCTAAAAACTCGTAAAGTGTTGTAGAACCCTTTGACCCACTCTAAAATCCTTTCATTAAATACTAGAAACTCCACAAAAATACTATAAATCTTTGACAACTCTAGAAACTCCTGAAAAAATTAAGAAACATTTGATCAAATGCTAAAAATTCCAAAACTGTTCAAAAAATCTTTGGCCAACTATTGCCTCCCAGGTTCAAAGTCTAAGAATGCATTTACATCTTAGTGCAAAAAATTCTAATAAACCTTCTGCCAACCTTCTCTCGTACCAATCAAAATCTATGAAGTTCTAAAATAATTTAGATAAAACTATTAGCCAACTCTAAAACTCCTGAAATTTTTTAGACACATATGATCTAATTCTAGAAACTCCAAAAGATAATTTAGCTAACCGTAAAAACGTTCATAAAATAATAAAAACTCCTGAAAAGTACTATAAACTTTTGATAAAAACTAAACCCTCCTTTGGTCAACTTTAGAAGTCTTTCATCAAAGTCTAGAAATGCACAAAAAATACTTAAAACTTTTGACCAACTCTAGAAACTCCTGAAAAATCTTTAAACTCTTACAGTATTCTAAAAATTTCACAAACAACTGATCAAATTCTAGAAACTCCCAAGATGTACAAACTTTTGTCTAACTCTAGAAACTCAAAGTATTCTAATGCCCTTTGGCCAACTTTAAATGTCTTTGCCCAACTCTAGAAACAGATAAAACATTTCAGAAACATTTGATCAAATTCTAAAAACTCCTAAAATGTAGTTCACGTTAACAAACTCTAGAAGCCTTTCACAAATTCTAGAAACTCCAGAGAAGAAGTACTAAATACTTTTGACTAACTCTAAAAACTCTCAAAGTAATCTATAAAATTTTCAAAAACTATTCATCAAACTCAAGAAATCACAAAGTATTCTAATGTATTTTGGCCAACTTTAAAAGACTTTGACCAACTCTAGAAACCAATATAACATTTCAGAAATATTTGATCAAATTCTAAAAACTCCCGAGAAGTGCTAAAAACTTATGATTAACTCAAGAAAATCTCAAAGTATAGTATAAAATTTTCAAAAACATTTCATCAAATTTAAAGTATTCAAATGCTCTTTGGCCAACTTTAAATGTCTTTGGCAAACTCTAAAAACTCATGACAAATTTTAGAAACATTTGATCAAATTCTATAAACTCCTAAAATGTGGTTCTCGTTAGCAAACTCTAGAAACCTTTTACTAAATTCTAGAAACTCCCGAGAAGTACTAAGAACTTTTGACTAATTCTAAAAACTCTCAAGTATTTTATAAAATTTTCAGAAAACATTTCATCAAACTCAAAATATTATTCTAATGCCCTTTGGCCAACTTTAAATGTGTTTGACCGACTCTAGAAACTCAATAAAAATTTGAGCAATTTCTAGAAACTCCTAAAATGTGGTTCTCGTTAGCAAACCTTTCACAAAATTAAAAAAAAAAACCGAGTACTAAAAACTTTTGACTACCTCTCAAAACTCCTGAAAATGTTCAGAAACACTTGATCAAATTCGAGAAACTCACAAAGTATTATAATGCATTTTGGGGAACTTTAAAAGACTTTGACCAACTCTAAAAACTCTTAAAAACTGTCAAAAACATTTGATCAAATTCTAAAAACTCCTAAAATGTGGTTCTCATTAAAAGCCTTTCACAAAATTCTAGAAACTCCCGGAAAGTACTAAAAACATTTGACTAACTCTAGAAACGCTTAAAGTATTCTATAACATTTGATCAAACTCAGAAGTATTCTAATGCGCTTTGGCCAACTTTAAATGTCTTTGACCAACTCTAGAAACTCATAAAAAAATTCAGAAACATTTGATCAAATTCTAATTATAAAAACTTATGAAAAATTTCAGAAACATTTGGTCAAATTCTAAAAACTCTTAAAGTGTTGTAGAACCCTTGGCCCACTCTAAAATCCTTTCACCAAACTTTAGAAATCTTTGACAAGTCTAAAAACTCCTGGAAAATTTAAGAAACATTTGACCAAATGCTAGAAACTCCAAAAGTGTTCTAGAACCCCTTGGCCAACTATAGAAGTATTTTACTAAATTCTGGAATGTACTAAAAATCTTTGAAAACTCTAAATCTCCTAATTTCTACTCCTTAAGTATTCTAAAATCTTTTAGCCAACTTTTTATCAAAATTACCTGAAAAATTTTATTTAATCTAATTTAAAAACCTTTGGCCAACTGTAGAAGCCTTTACCAAATTTAAAATTTAGTAGAATTCATAAAAAGTTCTAAAAACTTTGACCAGCGCTAAAAACTATAAAGAAAATATTAGATCTGATTCTAAAAACTTCTGCAAAATTCCTTATAAGTTCTAAAATATAAAGAAATTAACTTGAATTACTCTCGAAACTTTCAAAGTATTCTATAAAACTTTCATCAAACTCCAGAAACTCAAAGTATTCTAATGCCCTTCGGCCAACTTTAAATGTCTTTGGCCAACTCTAGAAACCTAATAAAAAAATTCAGAAACATTTGATCAAATTCTAGAAACTCTTAAAATGCGGTTCTATTTAACAAACACTAGAAGCCTTTCACTAATACTAGAAACTCCACAGTAGTACTAAAAATTATTAACTAACTCTAGAAACCCTTAACGTATTCTATAAAATTTTCAGAAACATTTTATCAAATCCTAGAAACTTCTAAAATGTGGTTCTCTTTAGCAAACTCTAGAAACCTTTCACACATTCTAAAAACTCCCGAAAAGTACTAAAAACTTTTGAGTAACTCTAGAAACTCCTAAAAACTTTCAGAAACATTTGATCAAACTCAAGAAACTCTTAAAGTATTCTAAAGACCTTTAGCCAACTTTAAAGCCTTTGACCAACTCTAAATACTCAATTGATCAAATTCTAAAAACTCCTAAAATGTAGTTCTCGTTAGCAAACTTTAGAAGCCATTCACCAAATTCTAGAAAAGTATTCATAAAAAATGAAGTTCTCGTTAGCAAACTCTAGAAACCTTCCACAAACTCCCGAGAAGTACTAAAAACTTTTGACTAACACTAGAAATACTTAAAAAAATTCAGAAACATTTGATCAAACTCAAAAAACTCAAAGTATTCTAATGCCCTTTGACGAACTTTAAATGTCTTTGACCAACTCTAGAAACTCATAAAAAAATGTCAGAAACATTGATCAAATTCTAGAAACTTCTAAAATGTTATTCTTTTAATATATATTATTTTTATATTAACACTAGAAACTCTCAAAATAATCTATAAAATTTTCAAAAACATTTCATCAACCTCAAGAAACTCAAAGTATTCTAATGCCATTTGGAAACAATTGGTCAAATTCTAAAAACTTCCAAAATGTGGTTCTCGTTAGCAAACTCTAAAAGACTTTCACAAAACTCTAGAAACTCCCGAAAAATACTAAAAACATTTGACTAACTCTAAAACCTCCTAAACATTTGATCAAACTCTAGAAACTCTTAAACTATTCTAAAGCCCTTTAGCCAACTTTAAAAACATTTGACCAACTATAGAAACTCATAAAAAAATTCAAAAACATTTGATCAAATTCTAAAAACTCGTAAAGTGTTGTAGAACCTTTTGGCCCACTCTAAAATCGTTTCAGCAAATTCTATTCCTGAGAAATATAGGAAACATTTGATTAAATGCTAGAACCTCCAAAAGTGTTCTAGAAACCTTTGGCCAACTCGAAGAAGTATTTTACTAAATTCTGAAATGTACTAAAAATCTTTGAAAACTCTAAAAACTCCTAAACAAATTTAACAAAACATAAAAACCCCTAAATTCTATAAACTCCTTAAGTACTCTAGAATCTTTTGACCAAAGATTTTTCATTTAATCTAATTTTAGAAACCTTTGACAAACTGTAGAAGCCTTTTACTAAATTCTAAAAACTCCTGAAAACTTTGACCAACACTAAAAACTACAAAGATAGTATTAGATCTAATTCAAAAAAACTCCTGAGATGTTCTAAAATCCTTTGTGCAGCTCTAAAACTTCTGAAAATTTAATAAAAATTCTAGAGTTCATAAACCAATAAAAAAAAAACTTTAAATAAATTCTAAAAACTGATCAAAAGTCAACGGATCAACTCAAATAGCTGACCAGCTACTATCACGCCTATTGAGATCAAATCTAACGGATTCCCATAATCATTTTTAATTTTGCCGTACGTAATGCAGTTTTGTATTAAATAAACTCAAACGTAAGTATGTTTTACCTTAGATTTAGAATGTAACTCACCTGAAACAAAAAGAAAAATTAATATAAACATAATTGCAATAACATAGTTGAAAATAAAATACTGCTGTATGATCAACCAGGACTTATCAACAATAATTATCTAATTTACTAGTATAAATTTTGATTTTTATAGATTTCCCATTAATCTAACTATAAACAAAAAAGATAAATATATAATCAATAACTCCATGAAATAGAAAGATGAATCACTCAATTATAATCATTCCTATCATAATATGATACAAATTTAAATATAAATCCATGTATTTATGAACAATCGTGCATATTTTGTATGAAAATATAAAATAAAGATTACAGAACCTCGAGAAATTTTTAATTTTTAACTCAGAACCACTTATTTTTTTTTCTACTCCATTTTACAACGAGCCTATTGTGCAACTGTTATTGCTACAAAAACATATTCAATTTCATATGTTTCATTGTAATGTGCGTAATGTCCATTTCGCACTCGCTCATGTAACAACGTTTATACTCGTGGGAAATAGGTATCATTACGCGCTTGTTGTACAATATACTGTTATCTACTCCTTTCTGTAATGTGTCATTTATGTATGATACGTTGCTACTTCACTCGTTTTATTACGCACGGCATGCCCCGTTCGTAATAAGCCTATTACGCACGTTGATCGATAATTTGTGTAATTATTCAAACTCAATAAAAAAAAATGAAATAACATATTTAACAAACTTATATCTCTTTTTATAAACAAGTCCTCAATGTTAATACTTGTAGAAAATAAAACCTTTTCGTGCTCATTGCACAATAGACTATTTTCTACTCCTTACTGTAATGCCTCCATTGTGCAACTGTTATTGTTACCGAAAAACATACTATTTCATACGTGTCCTTACAGCAACTTTTGTAATAGTGTACTGCCGTGATTATTGCACAATTAGTAAATTTATTAGCTAAAAACTCGTGCAGCAACGTTCATATTCGTAGGAAATGGGTATCATTACGTGGTAGATGTACAATACACTAATGCGCAATGAAACAAACATTCTTTCTCAGTTTAATTAAGATTTGGATTTCTCTGTTCGAGTATTTTATGAGAAAAAAAATTGCAGACTTTACTCGTAGGAAATGAGTATCATTGCATGCTAGATGTACAATAGACTAACGCTCAATAAAACAAACTTGTTTTAACAGTTGATTTTTTCAGTTTATACTTTTTTTCTACATCCGCAAACGCTTGTTATTACTATTTTATTCAAATTCCGGATTGAAATAATTACATATTTACTTAAGAAAAACAGATAACAATAAGATAAACATAAATGTTTTCTAAATGGATAATTACACCGCAATTCATTGAACAATTGTGTGATAATAATCGTGATTCCATTCATTAAAACAAACATCGATTAATAAATTGCATCATCGACCAACTCGATTTTGTTATTTTCTAAATTTAAAAGTTCATTAATTTCTAAATTATGCGATTCCCATTCCTAATAAGAATGTCGGTATGATGTCATGAAACGTTGATCGTTAATCTACAGGCAAGGACGAGTAAAAGATTTAGAAAAAAAAGCATTATGCACGAGCGGTGTTAACGATGTTCTCATTCGTGGATTGGAATGTCTGTAATATGTATGAGAGTAGATAAAAATGCAATTATTTGATAACGCCATTTTTCAGCACTATCTGCTTTGTCACCTTGCGATTTCTTGAATTATTGCACCAATTTTTTTACAGCAATTAGCTCAATTAATTACCCTTAGGTGCGTATAATACCTCTCCACTTTGTTCACTTCCTGTTTGTTAGCTCCATCAATATTTAACCCTCGTAGAGCGAGAGTAAGGCGTGCGATTAAACAAAATTTCCTGTTGTTCTTAGCGTTAACTCCGTTGGAAGTTTCCGCACGGTTCGTTCGCCCAGTAGTGCAGGCGCAGGGGGTGAGAGATTAACAACTCGACTGGTGGAAATTTATTGCTCCAATTTTAAAGCAACCTCGTTTGAAACGAATCAGAGACAAATTCTCCCAAAGTCCCCGACTTAATAACAAAACTTTTCTCTACGTTTTAGGGCAACTTTTAAATTGTCGTTATTGAGAGGAAAAGTTTTGTAATTGCATTTTTTTATTTGTAATTTATGTTTGTTGAGTGATTGTTTTATGCACGTGAGGGAAATTTTTATGTGGTCAATAAAATTATGTTAATGTTATGATATGATTAGATTTAATAGATCTGGATGCCAAAATTGTTGTAATTACGACGTTATGTAATTTGTTTGCCTAATTTTATCTCAATTGATGTGAGAAAAATTTTCTGAAAAAAAAAATTAATTCAAATTTGTCTTTCGCTATCATGACCACGGCATTGGTCATACAAAGCACACTGACAAGGATTTTCCGTTTTTTTGCACTTTCAAGCTTTAAAAAAATTAATTGCTTTCAACAAAATTACGGCTTTTAAAATTTGAATATGTTAAACAATATCTTGAGTCATTATCCAGTAATTTTAATAAAAACCGCTCGATTGGTTTTTGTTTTATAATTAGTTAGACAAGATTTTTTCCGTTTTTTGCACTTTCAAGCTTTAAAAAGTAATTTCTTTCAACAAAATTACGGCTTTTAAAATTTGTATATGTAAAACAATATCTTGAGTCATTATCAAATGATTTTAATAAAAATCGCCCGACTGGTTTTTGTTTTAGAACTATTTAGAATAAAAATTTTCCGTTTTTTGCATTTTCAAGCTTACAAAAAGTAATTTCTTCTAACAAAATTACGGATTTTATTATTTGAATATGTTAAACAATATCTTGAGTCATTATCCAGCAATTTTAATAAAAATCGCCCGACTGGTTTTTGTTTTATAATTATTTAGACCAACATTTTTCCGTTTTTTGCACTTTTAAGCTTCCAAAAAGAAATTTCTTGTAACAAAGTTACGGCTTTTATAATTTAAATATGTTAAACAATATCTTGGATCATTTTCCAGCAATTTTAATAACAACCGCCTGACAGGTTTTTGTTTTATAATTATTTAGACCAATATTTTTCCGTTTTTTGCACTTATAGCTTCCAAAAAGTAATTTCTTGCAACAAATCTACGGCGTTTATAATTTAAATATGTTAAACAATATCTTGAGTCATTTTCCAGCAATTTTAATCAACATCGCCAGACTGGATTTTGTTTTATAATTATTTAGACCAACATTTTTCCGTTTTTTGCACTTTTAAGCTTCCAAAAAGGAATTTCTTTCAACAAAATTACGGCTTTTATTATTTGAACATGTTAAACAATACCTTGAATCATTATCAAGTAAATTTAATAAAATTCGCCCAATTGGTTTTTGTTTTAGAACTATTTAGACCAAAATTATTCCGTTTTTTGCACTTTTTAAGCTTTCAAAAACTAACTTCTTGTAACAAAATTACGGCTTTTATAATTTGAATATGTTAAACAATATTTTGAGTCATTATCCCGTAACTTTAATAAAAATCGCTTAATTGATTTTTGTTTTAGAACTATTTACAACAAAATGTTTCCGTTTTTTCCACTTTCAAGCTTCCAAAAAGTAATTACTTCTAAGAAAATTACGGCTTTTTAAATTTAAATATGTAAAATAATATCTTGAATCATTATCCAGTAAATTTAATAAAAATTGCCCAATTGGTTTTTGTTTTAGAAGTATTTAGACCAAAATTTTTCCGTATTTTGCATTTTCAAGCTTTCAAAAAGTAATTTATAGTAACAAAATTACGGATTTTATAATTTGTATATGTTTAACAATATATTGAGACATTATCCAGTAAGTTTAATAAAAATCGCTAGATTGGTTTTTGTTTTAGAACTATTTAGACAAAAAATTACCGTTACCGTTACCAAACCCAAGATGACGACGAGATATTACAGAAGTCATAAATGCTACGGCCGCAGCCGTGAAGCAAACCAAAGCTAATTGAAAGGCAGCCAACATCTCCATAAAAGGGTTACTCCACACCTAGACCCAGTTTCAAAATAACCATCTACACTGAACCAAGAGAAAATAACTTACTAGGCCTCTCCCAGCAAAAGTCAACGTTAAAAAGTAGGAAAATCGCTAGTGTCTTCGTGATAACTACCAAACAACGTCACTGAAGATTATCAGCAGTTTTCAGCAAAGCAAAAAACAAGAGAAACAATCCATCGCACAACAAAGACACCACATCCGCAGGCTAACCCGAGAAGAAAAACACAAGAAGATCAATCCTAGTGACCATCAGCAAGAGTCCAAGCAAGAAAGCTCCAGCTGCCACCTACTTCCGATAATACCATCGTCAAAAGCAGGTCAAAATCAACCAACTAGGAGCCCTTCAAAAATCAATAACCGGCTAAAGAAAAGTTCATCGGACGTTTTTGTTACGGCTACCAGGCGGCGCTGTCTAGCCAATCACAGCCAAGTAGTGCAGACAAAAATCATGCAAATCAGAATTTCCAGTCAGTCACTCTAAAGCCTCGACAGCGACCACTCCTCGACTGAAAATTTCGTCCGACAGTTAAGCCCAAAATGTTTAAGATCTAGACTAACGCATCTTTACCCAAACTCAATAACAACCCCCGTAATGAACATAGATTATGCAACCTGCCCGACAACAACCTCTGCAACTTACCCAGCTTATGCAACCTTCCCACCGATGACCTTCGCTACGTATACGGCTTATGCAACCGGACATACTACGCTCACGACCCCTGCTACGTACCCGGCTTATGCAACCGAGCATACTTCCATGATGATGACACACAGTGCTCCACCCCCGCATTCGTCTTTAACAACTTTTATCTATAAAGCGACTTTCAGTGGGTAAAGGTAACCCACCGCGTTAAAACATTGCCAGAGCAAGATAAAATAAGGGGGAATGATGTCTTCGCCTACGGACTCCCGTAGCATTGCACCGACCCGATGGGCTCCACCACGTGCCACCTGCCCCAATCAGCACTACTCGCTTACTTTGAGAGGGGAAAACCGGTGACATTTTTGTTCAGACAGTCAGTCTAGTCCAAAGCAGCAGGTAGCCAACACCTCCCTGAAAGAGTCAGCACTCACATCAACTGGACTGGAAATTAATTAGTAGGAAGATACAGCTTAACTTCTCCCGGCACTGCACTTAACCACCGGCAATAACCATCTAAAGACTATCGTCAGTTGACGTACTGCCGAAGAACTATCATCGTCTAAACCATATCAACAAATAGATCACAAAGTGAGTTAGAATACAAAAAGAAGAAAACGAAATCCGCTAACTCTGTTAACTTAATGCCATCTGTCAGACAACTTCTTCTTTTTGCCAGCTGCAAAAAATGTGACATCAAATTTCCTTGCTCGAGTGGCCAAGAACACCAATCCAAACCAACAACTCACGCTTAAGTGCCACACCCACCCAAGTGTTGGTTATCAAAAAATTGGTTTAGTCCGCTTCCTCTCTTAACTTAATGACACATGTCACTCATGCTTTTGTTTGTCAGCTGAAAAATGAGCCAGGAAAGAAAAACATCCAATTTCATGATAACACTTGAGCAAGTTGGCAAAAACACCAATCCAAATTGTTTCACCCACCCATCCGTTGGTTATCAAGGGATTGATTCAGACCTTTTCTTTCGCTAACTTAATGACGTTCTGTCAGTCATCTCCTACGTTTGCCAGCTGCAGGAACGGGACAAAAAAATAATTTCATATGAGAGAGTGTGCGAGAATACCAGTCCAAACCACCAGCTCGCACTTCATAAACTAAATACAGATAAACATATGTAAAGAAATCTTGGTATAGCATAAAAACCAAAAAAAAAAAATACAGACCGTCAAAAAAAATATCTTTTAACTAGAACTGGCACATTAACCTCCAGCAGAATAAACAAAGCTCCGCTGCATAAGCAGAAAGAATATCATGCAAGTGCAGTGCCCAGAAGAATAATTTAGAACATTCCTTGAATACAGTTTGCACATCCACACCTGCAGCATCATAGACAACATCCCAACCTCCACGACGCTATCCAAGAACATCAATACAAAGAAACTATAACCACCAATTTGGGATAAAGGTTTCCGCCCATTAGAGCTGACGGTACTAGGACCATAAAAAAAAGTTATAAAGTTAGGATCGTGCTTAAAGCAAAGTGAGTCCCCATAATTTCATACTTCATTCATCACCAGCCACTTTTCACGCCACTTCACTTACATTACGGGTAAACCTACAATTTTGATACGGATACGCTAAAAATGCTCCAACAAGCCTTCGGGAAGAACACACACAGTCCCAAACTATCGAGTGACACAAGAGGTTCCGAGAGATTCGGGAAACCGTCCACAACAAAAATTAACAATACAGTCCAAAAAAAGCAAATTTAGAACAGCGATCGACAGATGAGTATCCAGATGTTAGAACCATTTTAACCAAAAAATTTTACGTAAAAAAATTCTGCGCCAAAATGTTGCCAAAAGTTCTCACCTACAACATAAAGGATAGCGCCTATTAAAGTGCAAAAAATTGCTCAAACGCTACGAAACCGAATCGCGGATCAAGGCAATGCTCATCGTGTAGATGATTCACAGCAAGTTCGTACTATTGAAGTAACAGTTAAAAGCCTTCTAATGTTGACGCCATAGTAGGGAACCTGTCGAATCCAACGAGAGTCGATTGGTGCGTACTTAAAGAAATTCAGTCCCAGTTAAGCCAAGAGTCAGAGGTCATCTGAAACGGCGTTAAAACATTTAACTACCAGTCCAGGTGTCAGGTAGCAGCCTAAAACGTACCTACCTCAATGTCACAGGTTCCCTGCTTTTCTGATGACAGTTGTAAAAGTTCCTAAAAAAATGCCCTAAGTGTAAGGCCAGGTTGGCCAAAACTCAAGTCATCTGGAACGGAGTTAAAACATTTAATTACTAGTCCAGGTGTTGTGGTAGCACTTGTAAACGCTCCTAAAGAAATGCCACAAATGTAAGGATTTCCCAGGTACTTGCTGCTGGTGAGTTCTGAATGTGGAAAGTAGCGCAACCAAAAGTTTGCTTTGGTAGACGACGTTAAACTAGCCAAATAGCCGTCGCTAGTGGCGAGGTATGCAAAACCGACAAGAGCTCATGATTCGATTCAATTCAATAACCTCTTAATACCGTTAGGTGTCGAGTTGTCGGACACACCGAGCCACAGAGAAGACGTGTATGGGATGCTTATATGAGGTAACGGATCCATATTGGGAAGAACGCTACGCTCGGCATCACTTTGGGTTTACCCATCCAAGTTGTGATCAGAGCGGCCGTTGCTTAACTTTCGTTAGCGCTGGTATTTGTACATGCCCTCTCTGCTGTACTGCTGCTGCAAGAGCTCATGATACCGGGATCAAAGTTGACTTTCCCCGCAAGACTGGTACCGTGGACATTGTGAAGGTTAATTTGGTTGCTTTTGATCGGTTAAGCAAAGTCACTGATTATTTAGTAGATGAATTTCTTCGTAGGTCTTTCTACTGTTGGTGACTGGACTCGACTGACGCAATGTCTAAAAATATGAAAATAAATGTCCGCGTCTGCGCAAAGACAACACTTCTCTCGCTTCGTTGCTTGTTAACTGGCAATCGTGATGAAGATGAGCCTATATAGCTCACAATCTGCATCATAAATCTTGCGCTATTTCTCTAGTATTCAAATTTGTTGGCTTTAGCCAATTAAAAATGACCTCCGTAATAATTCGTATCAGACTTTGCCATAAAAAATTACCATAAAACATGTTTCCCTGTCAAACCTCCACCAGCAACTCAAGTCATGAAATAAGAAGCTGTTTCTGGACAACGTTGATAAACAAAGCAAAATCTGCACCTGCAATACGTCAACAAAAGCTAATCAAGAAAAATTAAAAAAACAATTTTAGAAAATAGCTGAGCAAAAGTAGATGAATTCAAAGAATATACCATAAAAGTTCTCAAAACACTGAGTGAAGTATGATGTAATCTCATAACAAACCATTAAGCCAAAATTCTGTGCAAAAACTACAATTCCTCGAAAGTCAATCTGTAAATAACGAAGTCAACTTCACCTCCACCGGCCTTACGTCGTAGCAAAACCGTCAATGCATTACAGCGTTGCTTGGCCAACAGAAAAACGAAGCGAATCCAGTAGTACTTAAAATCTAAAATCTGGTTATTGCCACCGAAGCACAAACTACCCCCAAGAGCAAAATTATCCTAAAACTACAACACATACGCTCCTGAATTAGATGCCCCTCCATCAAGTCATGTATCAGCCAACTTTATCAAGGTCCCACCAAATACCCTCACCGTACTTTACCAGAGATCCCCAAACTAGTATGACGACTACGTTCTTTTTCCAAAAATCATACTCTTGATGATGTTAGACTCGAGAAAATCTTTAGAAAAGTATTTCTTGAGAATATTCGTGGTATTTCCTAGGTTCAATTCAATGTTTGAAAGACGGATTTTTGTATTTAATTACCGAATTTAGAAACTTTATGAAATTTATTGCCAGCAAATCATACTTTAAAGCATACTTTACTTTGCCTTCATTTAATGGCCGGATTTTTGTATTTAGAGATCGGATTTAGAAATTGTATAACAAATTTTGATGTCAACGTGGGATTATTTATTGCCAAATCACACATTAAGGCCAGATTTTTGGTATTCTGTAGCCTGAATCTGATATTTGAAGGCCGGATTTGTGTATTTAATGACCGGATTTAAAAATTGTGTGCCGAATTTTGATACCAACGTCAGATTATAAAATTTATAATCACTTAGTTTGGCATCTTACATGGTAGAACCCAATGAATTAGATTTCTAACATATTCTAATAAAAATTTATTATTCTCTCAACTCTTCTAACAATTATTATTATTAATGATTTACAAGACATACATTCGCACTTACTAATTAGAAACATAATTAATTATTTAACATTATTTCAACAAGCACTTAACGCAACGCATGGCAGTATAAAAAAAGCATAATAAAGGTCGCAATGTAATAAGTTTCATATTCACGTTCCATTTAATTAAATGGTTACACAATATCAAAACTTAATTATTCCATGCAAATGAAGCTTGATTTAACACATACACACATACAGATACTAAAATCTATTAATTAAACAATGGTTGCAAATAATTACATCTGCGATGATCCGTCTGCGACCCAGATTCAGAGAGATATCTCTCGTTTGTTCGATTAAGCTCAGAAACATGCCAACCCCACTCCTCCCTCATTTCGCTCCACCCTCTTAACGTTTTGTATTCCCATCATGTTGGGTATATACAAAACGTAAGCGAGGCAAATGCAAGATTAAATGAGCTTTGGGCGCATACAAATGGCACCATTTTAGCATAGGAACGAGGAAATTTTTAAAGTGGAGATAGATCAATGAAAATCCATCGATGATGGAAGAAGTTTGCGACCGATTTAAATGTGGAAAATTTTATTAAGAAAGTTTTGCAAATCGTATGAGATGGCCATTGTGTTTCAAACATATAAATATGTTTACGGATGGAGCGATGTGATATTTAAATTTGATAAAATATAGGTTTTAAAGTTAGCTTTGCTTTATAAGAATTACTTTTGGGACAAATTTAATAAATATTTGAGGTTAGGGTATTTTAATAAAAATTTTATACTTTATTGTGCTGATTTTATTTTTATATATTAAGACAGGTTTCGGCGGTTAGGCGATCATCAGTTCTAAAATATTACATTAATTATAAATATATATGTGTTACATAGATGATTTTAACAAAACTTACTTTACTTTTCTTTTCACAGGTGTTGTTGTGTGTTGCGGGTGGTGTGAATTTGTTGTGGTTACTGTTACATTAATTGGTTATTGTGTATTGTGGTTATTGTTGTCGAATGATTAACTGTAGTGTGGTTATTGTTTTTTAAAAATGTATAGATTTTAAACTGTGCAATAATCAGAAACAAATACTATTAATAAATATTGTTCACTGAATTAGAATAAATTCTAATTTTCGTAAGACACAAAAGAAATGTCGGTTTCATAAGTTTAATTAATATGCTATCCCAATGCACGCGGCTGTTACTGTACTGGCTAGTACATGCAAAAGTATATCGTGCGCGCATTGGAATAGCACATTTATTAAAATTATAAAAACTTTGATATTCAATGAACAATAAAATTAACTTTGATGCGCGATGCCGCTACAAGGTTTTATATCTTACGGTGCTATTCCAATGCACTCAACATTACTTTTCTAAGATAACGCATATTGACCAATATCATTAGTTTATTCTGGTTATTTATTGTACCTATGCAAGTTTAGTCGAAAAGCAAGATTATTTCATATTAAATGTATACCCCGATTGCAATTTAGTTATTAGTTATTAGAAATTTGGGATAAAATTAACTTAATATTATCGGATTTCCGATCCGAAGCTATTTCATATTCATAAGCATTTACGAATTCCTATGAGCAATCAAATTAGTTCAGGAATTTCTATCTAAATATGCTCTAGATTAAACCGCTTATCATATCATATTTCCATCAAACAATTTTGCTGAAATATGCTAAAAATATATAATATTCCGTCACCGATAACTCAAGCATGCGACGATTTTTAACTGATCTGACGGAAAGCAATATCCGTGCTGTAGGAAATGGCTTTAAGGGTATATAATTTGATCCAATAAAACCATTAAGTGCTGTAGCCATATGTTGAGAATACGAATTCGCGTACAAAACCCCTCGAGCGAGTTTATTTACCCGATCGACTAATAAAGAAAAAAACCGGATTCACAGTAGAAATTATGCAAGTCGAATATTAATAATAAAGTTTCAACTTAATCATCATGCAATTTATAGCCGCTTTTATAATACATAGTGATAAAATGTGTTTTAAGAACCGGTCTCTCTTTTGTAGCGCCTAATTTAGTTATCGGAGGCTTTTATTGACACGGATCTGAATGCCGTCGTCGGTCAGTTCAATGTTAATGAATTTTATGTTGTTTTTTGTTCCTGTTTTATTTAATTGATGGGGAAAGTTGTTTCGTATTCTAATCAAAAATATTTTAAATGTTGAAATTGGCTTAGCTTTTGTGGGGGCAACGATTACGCCTCTTCTGTATAACTGGCAATTTGTTTATTTAACACTTTCATTTTCTTCCAACTATGTAGGACTTACAAGAAAGAACCATTATTATACATATATTTTTAATAGTAAGACGTACTTAAAGTTTAATATACATTTGATGATTTTAATCTCGATCAATACAAACAAAATATGACAAATATGAATAGGCTTTCAAAAAATTAAAAAGTGTTATCGAAATATTTAGATAACGTATGCAATCTGACTAGCGGAAACACTGGATTAGAATTTTACTAGTAAGCTCATTACATTTGAGCCGCTAGCATAGTCTAGTTTTGGCATTATTTGGCGCTGTATTCATTGCATACTCGAATTAGACATATTTGAAAAGCAAAAATGATTAGGAGTACTAATAAACTCAATCAATTTTTGAATATTCTATAAATAATTAATGTTAAAAAAAAATGTAATAAAAAACAGCAAAAAAAGTAAAATAAAAAAAAATTAATTTAAAACCAACTGAACATTTTTTGTTTATAATTTTTTTATAAACTTAAAAATATGTAAAAGATATTTATTAATCTTCGTAAATTAATTTAAAAAAAAACTTTTTATTTTTATATAAAAATTTTTTTTTGTTTTGTTTGACAAAAAAAAAATTTATAAAACTGCGTCTAATTATAAAAAAATTGATTATTTTTTTAGTTTTTTTTTGGATATTTTCTCAATAAAACTTACAAATGACATTAAAAAAAAATATTTTTTGAAAAAAAAAAAAAAAATTGAAAAAAATTATTTGTTTTAGATAAAAAAAATTATTAAACTTTTTTTAATTTATTTTTTACAATATTCAATATTTTTTGAAGAATAAATTGAACTTATTTCTTAAAACATATTAAAAATTAAAAAATTGATATTTAAAAAAAAATAAAAGAATTTTGATAGAATGATAAAAAAAATACTTTTATAAAAATTAAAAAAAATGTATCGATTTTTTCTTTAAAATTGACTAAAAAACTGTTTTTTGGTTAGAATGAAAAAAAAAACTTTTATAAAACTGCGTCCAATAATATAAAAAAAAAATTAAAGAAAAAATATGTTTTTTATTTTGCATAAATTTTTTTTATAGATCTTGAAAAAATGTTTGATTTATTTTCTTTATAAATTTTTAGTATTTATTTATATCAAAAATTAAAAAAATTCTTCTTTTAATTGAAAAATATTTGATTTAATAATTTTTTTATTTTTGATATTTTTCCAATTAAAAAATTGATATTTTTCAAGAAAATAATGATTTTTTGTTTGCATACATTTTTTTATAATTTTTTTTTTTTTTTTGAGAAAAAATAATAATATTCTTATCTTCTGATAATAATAAAAAGAATAATAAAAAAAAAATTGCCAAATTCCTTTTTGATATTTTTTGAATAATATAGAAAAAAACATTAAAATTAACTATTTTTATTTGTTTACATTAACAAAATGCTTTTTGTCAAAAACTAAAAAATGGTCAAGTTTGTGTCTGAAGTAGTTCTATGTTTCAGAAAGGAATTGAACTATATCTATACTAACTATATCTGGTCAGTAGGTTAAAATCAATAAAAAAAAAAAAAAGAAAAGTTTTTTGAGACATTCCAATCATTTATTTTTACACAAAACTTCCACAGATCAAAATTTATCTAAACTAAGCCTAAAAAACCATCATCAAACTTTAAGAGACATCCAGAGAGACTTAAGTATCCAAACATCGGATCGGTTCATGAAAGCATTGAACGATTTTTTAAAGTTTTTTTAAAGTTTTTAAACATTTTTTGTTTCAAAATTGCAATATTAAATTTGAAAAAGTGGAATCGATCAGAAATTTTCCTTAGAATCTAATTCTGGCGCCATTTTAAGTCTCAAAAACCATAAAACCATTTTTTGTTCTCAGTGGGCTGTTCAAAAGCTTTTTTTAAAAATGAAAAAAAAAAATACCACTGTAAAGAGACCATTGTTTGGATAATCTAAAAACAATAACAAAATTTCAAAAACTGCTTTCAAGCGGACCTCATGATCACCAATTTTATAATCAATTTCAAAACCAAAAAATAAAACCAAAAGTAAAAAAAAAACTTTCAAAACTTCTTTAAAAGCTTAAAAAACAACTTTAATGCTATAACAAAAAACAAATTTTGCAAAAACATTATTTCAAAAACAATTAAAATGTAAAAAAGTCTAAAAGAATTCCAACGCTCCAAAGATCAGAACAAAAAAAAAGTTAAGAGACCTTTAAGACTTCAAGCTAAAAAACTCAAAAAAAAAAACAACCCTGCCTTCAAGATGGAACTGCACCTGACAAAATATATTAGCGGACTCCTCCTTCTTCTTAGGGTTTCTTCTCTATTAGGAGCTTGTGTATTATGATCATTTTAGCATATTCAAATTTTAATAAAAATTTAGAGAATACAAAGAAGTCTAAATAACTTCAAACATTCTACAGATTACAGAAAAATGATTTAAAAAATACTAAAAACATGAGTTAAGACTTAAGAAGTAAAGAAGTCTAAAATTTAAACTTAAATTCAAGACTTCAAATAGTCGCATTCATCTTAGTGTTCTTCTCAAATCGGAGGTTGTACATTATTTTGGCATATTCAGAATTTCCAAAACAGTGCAAAAAATTTAGAAAAAAAACTACAGCTACAAAAAGTCTAAAGACATCAAAAGCTCTAAAGATTGTTAAAAATGTTAGGTACTTCTAAAGACCTGATAACTGCAGAAAAAGTTAAGACCTTTTGAGACTTCAAACTAAGAAGCTAAAAAAAATACCTCTGCCTTAAAGAAACTGTACATGATAAAAAACTCAGTTCAGAGTTCAGATAGTCGTATTCTTCTTAGAATTTCTTACCATTGACATATTCAAAGTTTCCAAAACAATAAACTTAAAGTTAGTAGCTTTTAACCACAATGCTATTAGTGTAATTTAAAGTTTCTAAGATAAAATCAAAAAATTAAGAACAGCGGAAAAAATTCAAAAGTAAGAGATTAAATTAAATTGAAAAGAATAATTAAAATTCTGTAAAACTTGATTGAAGTCAGAGTTTAAAGACTTCAAAGGTTTAAGATTAATTTAGACAAAAATCGAAGAATTAAACGAGCTTATAGATAATTTCAAAGTCATAAGTGAACCCAAAGTTTTAGGGTCGACATATTACATAACATAGTAATGGAATATAAACAACCTGATGACTAGGTAGAATCAGTAGTCATACCATTACACAAAAAAAAATCCAAAGAAAAATGCGAGAACTATTAGATGACGACTGTAAAATCCTCCTCAAAATTATTAACGAAAGACTCAAACCATACTTGTTATGGCAAATACCACCACAACAAGCCGGATTTGACAAATCATTAAGAAAGCCCAAGAAATCAACAAACCAATATATGTGCTTCGTTAACTATCATAAAGTCTTTGACAGTATTAAATAAAAAAAACTCTGGACTACAGTACGCAAAATACGAATAGATAAACACCTCTCAAATTCATGCAACATCAAAAAAGAAGCGAGTAGTTCAGAGGCTCAAAAAACTTCAACATGGTTAAAAAAGATTATATACAACAAAATGTAAAACTTAAGTAGCTCTTACTCTAAGAACGTCTTAACTAAGCTGCATCTAAAGCCACGTTGACGCAAACCACTCTAGTAACTCTCGGTCTTCCATGATTCTCGTTTTTTTTTTTTCAAATTCTTCACCCAATGTCGTGTAAGAACCGCTTATGTCCCCCCAAAACTCTAATTTGCTATTGACTTTCTTTCTTCTAAAAATCTATGGTCCTTATTTTTCAAAACTTCTCATAGCCTTCTCAGACTGATGTCAAATAATTTCTCTATCTTTCAAAACCCTTTGAAGTCTTTTCGGTCTTCTAAAGTCCTCTTCTAAAAGCTTTTGAATACTCAGAACTTCTTTTTAAATCAACATGTTTGTTTTTGTAAATACTTTGAATAAAATCTGTTGTGGCCAAAAAAAAAGTTGAAATTGTTCAAATATTTCAATAAACGTAAAGTTGTAGACAGTACGACAGAGAGAACATGTATGATTAACAGCGCTAACAAAAGTTAAGCAACGACCAAAGCGGCCACAAGTTGGATGCGTGACCAATAAAGTGATGCAGAGCGTAGCGTTCTTAGCAAATGCATCCGTTACCTCATATTGGTATCCACACATACACATTTCTTCTCTGTGGCTCGGTATGCCAGACACATCGATTGCCTTCTCTTCTTCTTCTTCGTCAGCCCGTGTTCGTCCACTAATAGACATAAGCCTTTCCTATACTCTTCCATTTGTCTCTGTCCTATGCCTTTTGGTGCTAATCTTTGCCGGTAATTTGCTTGATGTCATCAATCCATCCTGTTTGAAGTCTTCCCCTGCCCATTTTCGTTTCCCTGGGTCGTTATTGCGCAATTTTAGCTGTCCAGCGTTCGTCTGTTTGTCTTGCGACATGTCCAGCCCATTGCCATTTTAGTTCTGCGACTCTTTGTATTAGTTCTTTTACTCTTGTTCTTTTCCAGACTTCTTCATTTGTGATTCTGTCTTTTAACGTTATGCCGAGCATAGCTCTTTGCTTCACTCTCAATTTGTTTGCGGTTGTTTTTGTTAAGGCGATTGTCTCTAACCCGTAAGTGGTTACAAGAAGTACACATGCATCAAAAACTTTCCTCTTAATAATAATAATAATAATAATAATAATAAATTTATTTTCAGTGTTTGTACAGTAATACACATAATATACATACAGCACGCACATGAAAAATAGTCAGAATAAAAAAACATAAAGAAAGAAAATACAAAACAAACAATAATAGCAGTAATCTTAAAATCAATTAATTGATTCCTTAAAATTATAAAATTCAATTAGATTATAAGGTTCGCAGGAGTTTAAAAAACGTATCAATTTTCTCTTCATAATATTATATGTACTTGCTTCTTTAATTGATTTAGGCAAGTGATTAAACAACTTTATACAGCTGTAATGTGCATTCTTTTCAAACAGTTTTAGATTATGAGAAGGAATTCGGTATTCCTGACCATGTCTTGTGTTGTAATTACTTGACAATAACTCATTAGCAAATTTATTCCTATGTTTCCATATAAATTTGATACATTCTAATATATAAACTGCAGTAATTGTTAAAATATTATTTTTTTTAAATATTCCTCTACAACTATCGCGTTGTTTCATTTGATAAATAATTCTTATAGCCCTTTTTTGAATAATAAAAACTGCATCTATATGCGAGCTATTACCCCAAAACATGACACCAAATTTAAGTAAAGAATAAAAGTTTGAATAGTAAAACATGATTACAATGTTACGGTTAGTATTTTTTGATAAAATTCTAAGTCCATAACAAACAGTACTTAGTTTTTTAGAAACATATTCAATGTGATCACTGAAAACTAATTTATCATCTATGATAATGCCTAAAAATTTTGCACTACAACTAAATTGATAGGTTGTATTATTTAAAAGAATATTTTGTGGTAATTCGAAATAACTACCTGTTTTAAATAAAACACAACTCGTTTTTCCAGAATTTAATATCATTTTGTTTTGAGCAAACCATTTTTCCAAATTTTGCATAATATTATTTCCTTTTCTAATGATATCTATGTAATTTGAACCTCTTACAAGAAGATTTGTATCATCTGCATAGTTTAATAGTTTAGTGTCATCAGAAACACTCAAATATATATCATTAATATAAATAACAAATAAAAGAGGACCCAAAATACTTCCTTGTGGAACCCCCATGTACATATTCAGAGCAGGTGACACCACATCACAACCATTATTTGGATCAGTAATTTTCACAGAGTGTGATCTTAAATTTAAATAAGATGATATCCATCTATGCGCAGTATTTTGTATTCCATAGCGATGTAATTTAATCAACAGTATGTTGTAATCAATGGTGTCAAATGCTCTAGACAAATCTAGCAGTATACCACATGCCAAGTCACCGTCATCTAACGCTGAATTTAATATATTTAAAAAATCAAAAATAGCCGTATCTATGCTTCTTCCTATCAGAAAGCCGTGTTGAAAGTCACCAAACAAGTTATTTTTTTTGAAGTGAAGTAGTAAACGTTTTGACATGAGATTCTCTATAATTTTAGAAAAAGTATTAAGAATACTGATAGGGCGATAGTTGCATATTTCATTTAGATCTCCTTTTTTAAATATGGGCGTAATAAGCGCATATTTCAACTTATCTGGAAATATTCCATCATTAAATGAAATATTAATAATATGTAGTAATGGTTTTAATATTTGATTAAAGCATCTTTTTATTAAAAATATCGGAATTTCATCATATCCAGCACTTCTTTTATTTTCCATTTTACAGATTGTATGTAGTAGTTCTGTACTAGTGACTGGTTCTATAATAAATATGTTATCGCACTTTTGAATATTACATATATATGGAGCATTTAAATGTAAATTGTGTTGAACTAAATGTAGAGGAGCTACGCTGTTAAAATATTTATTAATACAATTTGCTTGATGTTGTAAACTGTTTAAATTTGTCGGTAAAATGGCTGCATTTTTACCTGTTGTATTAACTATTTTTGATATTATTTGCCATGATGTTTTAGACTTATTTGTGGATGTATTAAGTTGATGTTCATAGTACTTATCCTTTTCAGTTTTTAATAAAGCATTGTATTTAGATTTAGTTTCTTTTAAGATAGTTTTAAATTCTGGAACAAACTTGGAAAGTGTTAAATAAATATCAATTTGTTTTTTGTAGTGAATAATTTCTGGTGTGTTAAAACTGAAGTGATTGCTGTACATTTTAATTTTTTTATTAGGAAAATGTTTGTTAAGGTAAATATGAAAAATATTTATAAATTTAGAATATTTACTATTAACATCTAATATAGCATATATATCTTCAAAGAGCTCGCTATCTAGGTCCAGACAAAATGCATCTATACTGGAAACTGAAAAGACTCTTCTAAATGAAAAATTATTTGTAGTGGGAATAGAAATACTATGAGTAAGTAATTGTCCTGTATGGTCAGATATTCCTGTTTGTATGACAGATGTTTCATAATTTGACTTTATATTTGTTATAATGTTATCAATACAAGATTTATAATTAGTATTAATGTTAAATCGTGTAGCAGTTGTTATTGTCCAGTTAACATTATAAGAATCTAATAGGTTTTTCAAATCTCTACAATCCTTGTCATTTATTAATACATTAATATTAAAATCTAGAGCAATAAAAAATGGTTTATCTTTGGAGCAGAGATAATCCAGTAAAAGATCTAACTGTGTTAGAAATAAATTGACATCGCCGAGATATGGCCTATATATACAAGCTATATTGTACAAGGTTTTATTATTAAATTTAATTTCTGCACCGGCACATTCAAAATGTCTAGGCAATGTTAGATTGTTAATATAATTTAAGCTTATTGATACAGTGTCGGCTCTACAGTAAATCGCAGCGCCTCCATGCTCTTTTTCGCCTCTACAGAAACTTGATATAAGATTATAATTTGAAATTTTATAAACATTCAGCTGTGATTCTGATTGCCAGTGTTCTGTAATACATATAACATATACATTTCCAATACCTTGTACAAGTGATTCTAATGCATTTATGCAGGTGCTTAGGCTCTGCACATTATGATGAAGAAGTTTAAAATATTTACTATTATTTATGTTGTTTGTTTTCTCTGTAGATCCGGCGGTTGATTTGATGTAGTGCTCCGGAAAAAAATTGTTGATAAATATGCCCTTGGGCCAGAAAGATGTGTTATTAACTTGATCCATTACTTCAAGAGGAATTCCAATTTTAAATGAACTGTACCCTGTGTGCTTTGTTTTCAACTGCTCCACTATGCACTGCATTGATGTTTTATTATGAAGAAAATCCTTAATCTGATCTACGGTACAATTATCAGCAAGTCTTGATATAAATAGCCATTTACGTTTGCTTGATGATGCTGTTGGAAGTTCGGTAGATGTCGCCGATCCCTCATAGCTAGTTTTCTTTTTCTGTTTCTGTTTATAAGTTACAGTTTTCCAGTTATTTACCTCGGTTGCCGGTGCCTTCTCCGAGTTAGCCGCTAGAGCATTTGCATAAGTACTGTTTTGACTTAAAGCAGAGCCATCTATATGTGCGGGATTGATTATACTTGCGCTATTAGTTTTGTTGCTAGTTTCTGTGTTTAAATCTTCACTAACAGAACGCTGTAATATTATAGAATCGGATTGTTTTGAAACTTTACTTGGAATGTCAGTTTTTTTAGCGGTTTTATTATTTGTGCATAATTTATCTACCTTTTTACATAAATTATTGATTAAAATATCCTTATTTGCAACTTCAGTCTTCAGTTCGTTAATTTCCCTTTTCAATGATATCAGTAGTTTAAGAGTAGTTCGCTGAACTCCATTTCCATCACATTTACTGCATGCTCCTACTCCAAGCTTATCTTCCGACTTATTACACTCTTCATGATAAGAAAGTTCACAAATACAACACTTAAAGATACACTCAAATATAGACTTATTACAACTTGTACAAACAGAATTTAAATCAACTAACGTTGTGTTCAGTTCGCTTTCAGATAACGCACGACCGTGTTTACTCGTCGACGACATATTAGCCTAAGATTTATGGGTATAGTGTTGTTTCTTAGTATGTATCCTAGTTTCCCGAATGCTGCCCATGTCAGCTGTATTCGTCTTAATATTTCTTTTGATCGGTTCTCCTTCCCCAGTACTATTATGTGGTCCAGGTAGTTGTATTCGGTAACATTTTCAATCACAATATTGTTTATAAGTACAAGTGAGTTCTTGGGACTCATTATTTTCGTTTTAGTGTAGTTCATTTTTAACATTTTATAATTCTTTAAACATTTCAGTGAGTTGGTCTAGGTCTTCTGATACTAGTATAATGTCGTCTGCAAAACGTAGGTGGCACAAATATGCTCCATAAATTTTGATTCTTTTGTTCTCCCATGCGAGTCTTTTAAAAATATCTTCTGGGGCACTTGTAAACAATTTCGGCAAAATTGTGTCTCCCTGCTCTACTCCTAGTTCCACTTTGATGGTGTTGGTCAAGTCTCCTTCATTAATTCTTACGTATAGTAGGGCGTTTGTGTTTATATGTTCGATGGAGTCAATTCGTGCATTTTCCATAAATTTCAATAAGTGCCAAGTTTCGACTATGTCGAAGGCTTTATAGAAATCGATAAAGGCCATATAGATTGGTAGGTTGTGTTCCGTGTTTTTTTCAATAAGATTTCGAATCGTTTGTAGATGATCAATTGTGCTAAAGCCCTTTCTCAATCCGGCTTGTTCTACCGGTTGATACTCGTCAAATTTAGTTGTTAGTCAGTTGGTTATTATCCTTGTAAAGAGTTCATAGACGTGGGATAATAGACTGATCGGTCTATAGTTAACTATGTTGGTCGTGTCTCCTTTCTTAAATATTAGTATTTCTTCTGCTTCTAGCCACTTTTCAGGTATTCTGCCTTCATGCAGACATTTGTTGTAGAAGGCCGTGATTGAGTTTAGTAGTGTTTGATCTTCTAGTTTGATCATCTCTGCAGTGATATTGTCAGTCCCTGAGCACTTACTATATTTTAGTTGTGTTAGAGCCTCCTCCATTTCTTCTGTGGTAATGTCGGGTATTTTTTCCAAACCCAGTTTGTTACATGGGTTCTTGTGTCGTGGTCTCTCTTAGTTGTTGAGTAGAGTTTTGCATAGAAATTCTCCACTTTTTTAAGTATGGCTTTCTTGTTGGATAGTATAGTGCCATTTGTTTGTAGCTTGATTATGTAGGATGTACCGTTAGATAGTCTTGATCGCAGTACTTTCATGTTGCAGTTCTGTTCGATGGTTTCCTGTATAGTCTTTGTGTTATGGGTTCGATTGCCAGCCTACCTCAAAAAGGACTAGGTATAAGTATACGTGTACCTGTAAGACACATAAGTATACAAATTCTTTGCAATGTCCCAAGTCATTATCTGAAATGTTTAAAAACTCCATAGTTATACATAAAAATAAATCCAGACATTTTAACAAATTACAGATACCTTATGATGAAGTTATAAGTTAAAAAAATAGTCTTAGCACAATGTATTTCAAAAACACTGCAAGACACTTAAAGTGCAAAAAAACCTAAAAAACTTCAAAAGCTCTAAAAATTGCAAAAAAAAAGAATTTTAGAATCTCCTAAAAGCTTGTTGACAAAATTATAACCATTTGAATCTGGTAGCTAAAAAGCTCAAAAAACAACCCCAATAAAACGTCTTCTTCTTTCTTTGATTTAGGCTTAATGCCTGTTCTTTTGTCGTCCCCTATGCCTTCAGCCCCCGTCAATCACAATGTTGCCGGTACAGCGTTTTCTCTAATAAATCTGTACATGAGAAAATAATAGCAGACTAAAGAATTAAGAAGTCTAAACTCTTATATTATTATGATTATGACCTAATTAAAGTTTCCAAAGCAGTGCACAGAATTTAAAATAAGTCTAAACCTCATCAAATTCAAATCTACAGTCGCATTCTTCTTTGGGTTTCTTCTCAAATCGGAGGTTCCATAATATTAGAACATATTCAGTTTCCAAAGCAGTGCACAAACTTTAGAAAAAAAAAATTGAGAGTACAAAGAAGCCTAGAAAACTTCAAAAGCCTTGAAATATGCAAAAATAAAATTTTAGGGACTTCAAAAAAACCTAATAACTGTAGAAAAAACTCAGAACTTTTGAGATTTCCAACTAAAAAACTCAAAAAACCCTGCACTAAAGATAAAACTGTACAGGACAAAAAAACATTAACACACTCCATCAAAAAAGTTAAAAGATAGAAAAGGCTAAACTGAATAAAACTCGAGACTTCAGATGATCGCATTCTGCTTAGGGTTTCTTGTCAAATATTATGACCATTTTAACATATTCAATGATTTTCCAAAGCGTATAAACTGCATAAAAAGCTCTGAAGATTGCAAAAAAAAATATTTATAACTCCAGAAGAACTTCTCTTAACTTCAAGCTAAAAAGCTATATAAAAAAAACTAGGCTCCTCCAAATAAGTTAAGAAATATAATCTAAACTCAAAGATTTTTCGAAAATTTTTAGAAACTTCAATAGACCTAATGACTAATAAAAAATTAAAGGCGTTTCAAGAACTCAATCTAAGGACCTAAAAAACAACCCTGCATGTAAGATAAAACTCTACATGACAAAAGACATTAGCAGACTCCAATCGGAAGTTTATCGAATGACCATTTTGACATATTCCAGAGTTTCCAAAACAGAGCACAAACTTAAAAAAAAAAAAAAAAAAAAAAAATAATGTAGAGTGCCAAAAACTTCAAAAGCTCTAAAGATTGTAGAAACATTTTAGGCACCCCAGAAGGCCTGCTAACTGTAGAAAAATGTAAGACCTTAAAAAATTCAAGCTAAAAAGCATTAAAAAACAACATAAAACTCTAAGATTAAATTCAAGGCTTGATTAGGGGTTTCTTCTCCAATCAAAAGTTGTTTATTATTGTGACCATGTTGACATACTCAGAGTTCTCAAAGCAGTGCAAAAATTTGAGAAACAATTTAGAAAGTGCAAAAGAAGTCTAAAACCTACAAAAACTGTAAAGCTTGCAAAAAAAAATTGAAATTCCAAAAGATATAATAACTTAAGACACCACTGACTTCAAATGATTGCATTCTTCTTACCTCTTTTAAGATTAAACTGTACATAACAAAAAACATCAGCAGACTCCTCCAAAAAAATAGGTAGAAAAGTCTGAATTCTAAGATTAAGTGCAAGACTTCAAATAGTCGCACTATTCTTAAAGTTTCTTCTCCAATCAAAAACTGTACAAACTGTAAAACAAATTTAGAAAAAGCAAACAAATCTAAAAAACTTTAATAGCTCTTCTAACGGTAGCAGAAAAATAATTTTAGAAACTCCAAAAAACCTGAAAACTACAAAAAAAAACTTATTATATTATTTTCCAATCAAAAGTATATTATTACAAAGGTTCCCAAGCAGCGCAAAAAAATAAACAAAAAATTCTAAAAATTGCAGAAAAAAAATTAGAAACTCATACATGACAAAAAAACATTAGCAAGAATTCTCCAAGAAAGTTAAAAAGTAGCCTAAGCTACAAGATAAAATAAAAATCTTTAGATAGTCGTAATCTTCTTATTGTTTCTTCTCCAACCAGAAGTTGTATATTATTTTACAGATTTTAGAAAAAACTTAATGACTTCCAACGTCCCGCTATATGCATTTCAAAAATTACAAAACATTTCTAAAATCTAATGGAATAAAGATAACAAAAACCTTTGAACATTGGCAAACTCAGCGTTCTGCAATTTATGATTTTCGATACGGTTTAACACCGCAGCAATGTGTGGAAAAACTTAGTTCGTTATTTGGGGATGAAGCACCACTCAAAACTATGGTTTACAAATGGTTCGCAGAATTCAAGCGTGGAAGAACAACGTTTGATGACAATCTTCGCGAAGATCGTCCATGCACCTTTGTTGCCGCGAAAAATATTGATGCTGTGCGTGAAATGATTTTGTCAGATCGGCATGTGACCTATAGTGAGATAGAGGCAGCCTTACGCATTGCAGCAAAACAAATACATACGATTTTGTACGTTTAGCATGTCAGGAAGCTTTGCAGTCGTTGGATCCCACAGAATTTGAAAGAAGAACAAAAACAGGCACGAGCCAAGTGATGCAAAGAAATTATAAAGAAATTCGAAGGGGGTCGTTCAAATTCGGTATATAACATCGTAACAGGTGACAAATCTATGAAACTAAAACTAAACAGCAATCAACTGTATGGGTGTTTCAAAATGAACCTAAACCCACAAAAGTGATGCGTTCACAAAGCGTTTCATAAAGAATGATTGCTTGTTTCTTCGGAAAAACGGGTCATGTTGCAACTGTTGTATTAGAGAATCAAAAGACAGTTAATGCTGACTGGTATACTTCAATTTGTTGGCCGGAATTTATCGCTGAAATCAGAAGGAACAACATAAACCGGCAAAACATTGTTCATCATGACAATGCAAGCGCTCACACAGCACAACAAACTGTTTTTCACCAGTAACAACATCCAATTAATGACTAATTGACCATATTAGCCTGATTTATTGGGAAATGACTTCTTCCTATTTCAACATATCAAAAATAAAATACGTGGCGAGCGTTTTTCATCGCCTGAAGCATTTAAATCACTTGTTTTAGAGGTACCTCGCTCAGAGTGGCAAAATTGTTTTGATAATTGCTTTCATCGGATGCAAAAGTGTATAGATTTCAAAGGAAAATATTTTGAGAAGCAATAAAGCAATTTACATAAAGTAATTTGTGTTTTGCTTTACATTTTCCGCGAACTTTGGCAGTGTCCCTCGTACAACACTTCTAATGTAAGAATTATTATTAATACAGTTAACTTATTACATCCGTAGAAGGCTCTAGTGGAGTCGAAACTGGTAATGTATAAAAAAACCATAGTAGATTGTTTTATTATTTCATAAACATGAATGAATGTTTAAATGCGTACCACGTTTTAACCGGAAACCACACGCCGAATTCTGAATAACTTGCAAGGTCTTGCGACGTAAAATTACGCAGAAACAATCTTACCTTTGCTTCATTTCAATATTTATTCTTAAATAGTTCACCATAGATTTAGAATGTGACTCACCTGAAACAAAGATAAAAACAAATTAATAAAAATAAATAAAAATGTAATCAGACGCAATAGAGAAATATTAAAAACAACAAAATATGCAACTTCAATCATTATTACTTTATCAACAATAAATTTACAGGAAAAAATGTTATTCTTATTGTCTTCCCCTTAATCTAACTATAAATAAAAGAAGATAATTAGAACATCAATAATTCCATGAAATCGATAAATGATTCACTCAATTATAATCATTTCTATGATAATAAGTTAGACATTTAAGAATAGCCTTGTATTTATGCACAACTATTTCCAGCTGTGATAAGCATAAAAATCACGTGAAAATTCCATTGCGAAATACTTGTTAGGTGTAAATAGTACGTAGACTTGCTGCATTTGCAATCATTTGATTTTTGGACTGTGGTTATTTATTAATTATTAATTCTGGGTATTCCCCAAATTGTGCAATATGAATATAGATAGGAGTTTATCAAGAAGTACTTCCTTGATTTATAATTAGTTTTAATTAATTTAATGGATAACAGCAATATATTATAATATAATAAACTTACCATCATGTGGTCATAATGCCTGTTACTTTATTAATAAAGTACTTTTAACACTCCAAAGAGATTGAAAAAGTTTTACAAACTTAATAACAAAAATATAAAATTTTTATTTCAAATTACTTTTTAAACAGACCGGGCGGTCGTCCTAGTTTATATCAATTTTGAAGTGCTTTGCAGTATTAGTTTTTCAATCTTAGAAAGCAGAATTCCAAGCCTTAATATTACTAATGGATTTCTTTTAATTTAATTTGCTGAAACATTAAATATATAGTTTTTCAAACTTACAAAGCAGAATTGAAAGCTTTAATAAAATATTTAACTTAATATATTCCACACACAGCTCCTGTTTCTGTACAACATTATAAGTAATGAACTTTTTCAAGCTGTAACTAAGAAAAGCAACAAGACGTTATGATCTCTGCATGAAATATTAAAACATCCTTAAGACAGTTGGGGCATACCAAAGCAGCATTGATTTATTATTTAAAACTTTTGCATAAACTAACTCGGGGGGTTGCCATTTTTCATGTCTACATCCCATAAATAAAATCTACATGTTTTAGCTAGGGAAAGCAAGAAAATAACTGGAATTAATGTGTTTTGTTTGCTGAAGGAAATGTAGAATTATACAATCATAATTATTAGATTTATAGGTTGAAATTATACATATTATATAAAAACTTCTAAATAGATAAAGTTTATTAATGTCCTTTTTGTAGTGATATATGGCAACAATTCAATTACTCTGATATTTCACCTTGACGGTTTAATCAAAATATTAATGAACATAATCAAAATAAATAATAATACATATATTATGTCATTTTGTGGTGTTTCGGTTTATTACCATAAAATGATTTCTTAAAATTGTATCTCTAGGGAAAAGCCCATTTACAATAAAGAAGTTTAAAGCATTAGCACAAACCAATCATATACCTTATTTCTCTCGTGTGTTACCATATCTATGTTTTATCAAAAGAGGACTAGATTTTTGTGGAATTTAACTCTTTTCAAAGACTAAAAAAGTATATGGTGTAAGAAGCGTATATGGTTTACGTATATTCGTATAATATAAATTTCTTGTACACGTAAGATATGTATATTATACGTTAATATTAACCTTTTTTCACAGTTGATTATTATACGTATATTTACCATTAGAATACTCGTATAAATAACCTGCACATATCTACGTATATTTAACGTTTATTATTTCTGGGTTTGGTTGACAGATTCTGTTTTTGATGTTCGTACGCCCGAGGCTACCCGAGTGCGTGAATATAAAGGGTTTCCCAATAAGAAGTATTATTTTGAATAGCAGGTACAAAAATGATGAAACTTTTTCAGTCACAGTTCGCGAAACTAAAAGCACTTTTTGGTCGTCGTAAAGTATCTTCTCGGCCGGCAATAGTAAACCTGGTAAAAAATTTGAGCTGTTGGGACAAGTTTGTGATGTGAAGAATCAAAACCGTGTGTATCGCTCAAGAACACATGAGAATATTGCTGATGTAGCCCGTAGTATTGAAGAAAAACCAGGTTTGTCGATTCCTCGTCGATATTTGGAATTAGACATTCCACAAACAACATAACACCGTATTTTGCATAAAGACTTAAGTGTTAAGGCTTTTAAAGTTCAGTTAACACAAGAACTCAAGCCGGTAGATCACCATAAACGTCGTATCTTCGCTGATTGGGTCCTTCAAATGCATCAAAATGATCCGGAATTTCATCAAAAAATCATCTTCAGTGATGAGGCCCATTTTCACCTCAAAGACTACGTTAATAAGCAAAATTGTCGCATTTGGGGCTCAGAAAATCCAAGAATGGTTGTTGAAAAGTCTTTGCATCCTCAACGTGTCACAGTTAGGTGCGGTTTTTGGGCTGGTGCAACTGTTACGGTGAATGTATGACGCTACCGAGCTAATGATTCATGATTTTTTTATGGCCGGAATTGGAAGATATTGATGTGGACGACGTTTATTTTTAGCAAGACGGCGCTACCACAAGCAACGAATCACAATTTTGCAAGAAAGTTTCCTGACCGTCGTATTTCTCAAAGAGGTGATCACAATTGGCCAACGAGATCTTGTGATTTAACACCTTTAGACTGTTTTCTTTAGGGCCACGTGAAAGATAAGGTCTATGCCAATGCTCCACAATCGATTCAAGACCTTAAAGATGGAATTCGTGAAGTTATCGAGGACATCCAGCCGCAAATGTGCGAATTGGTCATGGAAAATTTCATGAAAAAAATGTGGTACTGCAACCGTAACCGTGGCGGCCATTTGAATGATATCGTTTTCAAATGTTAATGGCTTACCTTCCTCTTTACAATGAAATAAACATTTATTGATTTCTCTTAAAAAATACCCGTTTTTTTTTTAATATCAAAATGAAACCTCTTATTGAAAAACCCTATACATTGAATCGCACATCTTTTTAAAACAGATTTAGTTTCCTAACAAAAGATGTCATTTGCATAAAAAATGCCACTTTTTTACAGTTTTTAGCATTTTACTCAAAAACTTTGAAGTAAGCATATACGAGGTCTGTCTAAAAAATATCCGAACATGAATTTTTCTGCGTACAGTAGTGATGCTGTTTCACCGCAACTTTGCACATTGGAAGAAGACAGTTTAATGCTCATGCTAGATTTTTTTCTTGGCGTTTCGATGCGTCAATTGTTGCCTACTAGCCGCCAAGTGAGATGCTGTTATAAGTGTTCGTCGGATTTTGATGTCTCTTAAAATGTCTGAAAAAGTTGAACAACAGCACTGCATAAAATTTTGTCAAAAGCTTGGTGAATCTCAAAGCGAAACAATTCGTAAGATTTAGCAGATGTTTGGAAACAATGCTATAAGAGTAACACAAGTTAATGAGTTATTCAAACAATTCAGAAATGGCCATCGGTAAAGAGTGATTTGATCGTTAAAAAGATTGCCAAAAAGTTGAAATCAATAAAGAGTGTCTCAGTTGGGTAAAGCGCCTAACTCGAATCTCGGCGCATAATTTGTCAAAGGTTCAAACCCTAGCTCCGGTAGAAATTTTTAAAGAAATTATGGCATTTATTAATTCAGGACGTTAGTCTAATATATGATTAGTGTCCATTTAACCATAATTACATTTAATATGAGTGTGGGTGGACCAGATACTAGGCCTCGTCAGTATCTACATCGCCTCCATTCTCTCAATTAATAGTTGCGATAGTATATATTTGTGTGTTTAATTCCAGGTATATATGTAACACTAGCCACCAAGTGTAGAATTATACCAAATCCAATAACAACACGTTCAAATAATTGGTATTCATTGAAACGATAAACTATTAAAAATATAACACAAATTATAAAATAGCCAATAACTCCCGTTAGAGAAAGTCCGTTTGTTATAACCCTTAACGTATCTTCATCATCATATGTTATGCTTGTTGTAAAACTAACCCATTTAAATAAACATAATGTTAGTATGAGTAATTTTGACAATGGCAACAATTACATATTTTATAAAATGTATTTTCTATAAGTCAAAGTCAAATTGGATAAGCATACTTATATTCATTTAAAATGTCAAATGTCAAAAGGTTATTGTGCAATAATACCATGGCGCTTATTAAAAATGTTGGGGTAATTTAATTCAAACTAATAGTCTGAAGTTTACAGAAGTTTTGTCAGATGCTTGCTCATCTGCGTGTTCTGGTCAAACCAAACTCTAAGTTCAATGATTGCGAGACAGTAATTTTGACTTTAGTGATTAAGAAATTGGATCACAAACGTTTGGTTGGGTGAGTGGGGTACTAAGTTTAATAATAGCGGAACAGTAATTTTAATTTTAGTTCCCGCTCACCCGCCCAAATGTTTGTGATCAAAAAATTGGATCACATAAGTTTAACTATTGCAAAACAGTAATTTCGGCTTTAATGCTTTTTTTGACGCAATTTAGACGTTAAATTGCCTAAATTTATCACAGCCTTTGCTTGTTTTTTTCTGCGACACTCTCTAATCTCAACTTTGTTATTGCTATCATAGCCCTGTTGACTACCACGTTGATTATGGCAATCAGTTTTTTTTCTTCTTTGCCAATGTGACAATGCCTGCATTGTCAGCAAAGCACAGCAGCGTTGTTTCCCTTCGGCATGATCACTCCTAGAAACCTGTTATAGTAGAACTTTGTGGCACAACACAACGTGATCTTCTTGTTGCTCCATATTAGCTGTTTTCTGTTTTTCAGGTATTTTATAATTATCCTGATGAGTCACCCATGCAGCTTAATGTCCGTACCAACTTCTCTCATAGAACAGTACCAAAGGCGTTATTAATGCTTACTTTGCTTAGCATATACAATAGTTGTTATAAGAATTCTTTTTTAGTTGACCTACCATTTCCGTCAACCTTAGCATGACGTCGATAGTGAATCTTCTTTTCCAAAACCCAAACTGTTTTTTAGATAACTCAACCTTCTCTTTCAATCTTTTTGCAATTAAGTGTTTGTAGATTTTACTTAAAGTATTTATGAGGCAAATTGGTTTTCTGCGGCTTAGCTAGCAGTACCAGATTTGGTTATTATACCTTGAGAAACCTACTTCTCTAGAACTTTTGGTTTAATACGTTTACAATAACTTCAGTGGCAGCCTTTATTATCTTTTTTGCAGTTTTAGAAAGTATCTACCTTGGGCTTAGCGCTTTATTGTCAGTTTTGAAAACGCTTCTTGTAGCTTCTACAGGTAAAGAGAACAATCAATTTAAAAACTTTTGGTTATCTCAGCAATAAGCATTTTAGGACAAGTTTGTTGGCTATCTTTTTTTGTTTGCGTTTTCCGAGTTTGATTTTATTTGCTCGGCTAAATTTGTTTGTGCAGATTTTAGAAGGCAGTCTCCACACGTCATTTTATACCTTATATAGTAATTTTTTCTAAGACTATTTTTGGCCAACATAATCAATTTTTTTAAATTTCATAGTTTTATTCTCCAAGAGTTTACACAGTTGATCTTTGTGTGGTTGGTTAATCTACTTTCTGTTAGCCCTTGTTTTGTCTCTCTTTGTTACAGTGCACTCAGTTTTGAGTGAATTTAGGTAGTCTGACCACAAATAAGCAGCTTGGTTTGGTTAACATTTGCTTTTCTTTTGAAGGATAAATTTATGTCTTTTTGTATGGTCTTCATCAGGTTGTTGGCGTTTGGATTTGCATGTTTGGCGCACCTTGTCGCAAAGTTTTAGGATTTTTGAGTCGTTTTTTTGTCATCTACTGTTTACGGCTGACTTTATAAGGCAGTTTGTGTGGTAGTAACATAAGCGTAATCCTTAAAATATCGTCCTTGCAATTAAAAAAATATATAAAATTTCGTACTGCAATTTTACGTTAAGATTTGAACATGCGCAGAGTGGCTGCAAAATTTAAGCCCAAGCTTTTGATAGCGGAATAGAAAAAAAACTCCGTCTTACGAGTTGTGCACGACTTGCTGATTACTACCAACACTGAAACTGAGTTTCTGGACACTGTCGTAACTAGAGATGAGTCATTGGTGTACGAGTACGACCCGCAGAAAAAAGCAGAGTCGTCGCAATGAAAGCAACCCTCTTCGCCAAGGCCAGTGATTTCCTTGAAATAGTGCATCACAAATACGCACCGAAAGAACAAACAATGACAATAAAGAGTACTATCAAAAAATTCTCCGTCGACTCCGTAATGCAGTTCGACGCAAAAGTGGTAGTTGCATCAGGTCAATGCTCCATCTCATTCATCGTATCTGATACAAACTTTATTGGCAAAACATTATCTCCAAACATGGCTCCTTGTAACTTCTGGTTCTTTCGAAATTGAAGATGCCATTGAAGGGATTCTGTTTTTCAGAGTAGAGAAGAAATAATGAAAAATTCAACGGCGCGCGAAGTTGAACACAATTCCAAAAGATGACTTCCAGAAGTGTTTTTGGTAGTGGAAGGAACGGTGGAAGTGTGTGTAGGCGCAAGGGGTCTACTTTCAAGGGGATTCAAGTACAAATCCCGTCATGTAAATAATAATTTATTCCCAACCAAAAGTCGGATACTTTTTAAACAAACCTCGTATAAACCAAACTAACCACGCAAATAATCGCTCTGAAAGACGATTGAGGTACTAAAGTAAGAGAGAAGCCAGGAGTAGCCAAAATAGCTGAAGACTTCTACCAGGAACTGTACAACTCCAAAACCAACCCAAACGAGGAAAGCAAGCAAATTTTAAGCAAAAAAATTGAAAACATATAAAATTATGAAAGCACTTATCGCTATAAAAAAACAACAAAGCACCTGGAAATGATCACATGCTAACAGAAATGCTAAAAAAAGGAGAAGAAGTCATGCTAAATAGACTGAAAAAGATGCTGAACAAATGCATTCCAAATAACTGGAACAAAGCGACCACCATACTACTCCACAATTGATAATATAAATCTGAAAAACTGCAGACCAATTTCACTGTTATCCCAGCTATACAAAAAAATCATAAAGATAATCACGAGCAGGCTCACCAACAAACTTGATGCCTACCAACCAGTCAAACAAGCGAGGTTCCGCAAAGGGTACAGCGGACCACCTCCTAACAGTGAAGATTCTAATTGAAAAGGCTGAAGAATACCATAACCCGCTCTACATAACGTTCATCGACTATGAAAAAGCGTTCGATACTATAGAGCTATGGGCAGTGGAGAAAGCAATAAATAACTGCAGAATAGACCATCGGTACAGACAATTGATTACAACATATAAAAATAAATCTAGCAAACAGCACATAGTCAATACGTATAAATCGCTGAGTGAGACAGAGAGACGTTATATCACCAAAGCTCTTCACCCTGACGCTGGAAGACGTTTTCAAATCTCTCCACTAGAAAGAAAAAGGTCTAAATATTAACGGAAAAAGACTTAACAACTTAAGATATGCTGACGACATGCAGAAGCCTCTGAGAAAATAGATGTAAAGATGAATATGTCCAAAACAAAAACGATGAACAACACTAATGACGACAGAAATATAACAGTCAAGAATGAGGCGCTGGAACAAGTTCCCAATTACATCTACCTAGGCTAAATAATAAAAATGAGGAAAGAAAATCAAACAGCGGAGATTGATAAAAGAAAAAGATTTTCATTTGGAAAACTGAGCTAGGTATTAAAAAACGAGAAGATACCCCAATACCTTAAGAGCAGAGTCTTAGTGGAACTACGCTAGCCACAATGCTAGACACACCGACAATAGATGGAATTGCGTCCTACAGCAGTGGAGACCCTGGCTAGGCAAACAAGGACCAGGACGGCCTATGATGAGATAGGGCGACGATCTAAAAAGAACAGCGGAATTCTGCTAGAAACGTTTGGCGCAGTACAGATCAAAATGGAAAGAAATGTTCAAAGTTGGACGAATACAGGCTTGAAAAGAAAAAGAAAAAAAACCACGTAAACCTACATTCAATTCAAAAATCTTTTTGGGTTAGTTTCAATTAGCCAAAGAGCGATTTACAAAAGAGAAAAATACCACATTTGCATCAAAAGTGCCACTTTCTGACAGTTTTTCGCATTTTACTTAAAAACTTTAAAAGTGATATTGATGAAACTACTAGAAAGCTAATTTTGATACTTCAACAAAGCACTCCTTTCATCAATGAAAAGTAATGAAACTTTTGTTGTTTTTCCAGGCGTATGGCTGGTCCTCAACATCTATAAAACTAGACAAAGAAACACCTAAAGAAAATATTCTTAACCGCGTACCCTTTCATGAACTTTTTTTAATTTTTTTTTTTTTCAAATTATATTATTCAATATTATTTGAAATATACATTTTATACATTGAAAATGCTGATGATTCAGCAAAACTAGTTTGTATTGTAATCACCTTAGACCATATACACTTATAGACATGCCTTTTGCCATCATCATAATCTGTGCGTGTGACGTCAGTAGTGGGCAAGAACGCAAAATTTCTATTAATAAAAAAGTGAAAAATAACAAAACCCGGTAAAAAATTCTATTTATAAAATGTCAAGAAATGACATGAAATCTCAAAATTATATAGCAAATTTTACTATATATACAGGGTTAGTCAAAATTAACTATATAACTAATAATAATTAAATTTTTCTCCAACCAAAATTTCAAAAGAAGTATCAAACAAAGGTTTTTTGGATTTTTAATTATATTTTTATATTTTAAGACAAAATATTATACACCCTGTAAAAAATTTAAGTAAAAAGCACCAAAATCTGACCATAAACTGCTGGATAGTGTAAAAATTTTCACAAAATTTCAAAAACTCGAAAATCTGGCTTAGAATTATCAAAACAATACTAAAAATAGCAGATATTTGTCCATAAACTGTTAAAAATTGAAAAATCCTACCTATAAAACGTCAAAAATAACTAAATCCAGTAATAAAACATTAAAATATCTTTAAATAGAATCAAAATCCGGCTAACAACGGTTTAAAAAAGCAAAATTGTACTCATAAAATGTTAAAAATAGCAAAATCTTGTCTTTAAACTTCAAAATTTTGTTAGAAATCACCGAAATTCGGCCAGAAACTTTTGAAAAATGTATAGAAAAAACATAAAACCTCAAAAAATAACAAAATTTCGTCATAAACTGTTAAAAAATGCAAAATTTTATTTAAAAAATGTCAAAAAGCCGGTAAAATATTGTAACTATGTCAGAATGAATTAAAATCCATCTAAAAACAGTTGAAAACTGCAAAATTCTATTTATAAAAGTCAAAAATAGCAAAATTGGCCATAAAGTATTAAACATTTCTGAAAAGGACAAAAACAGTTAAAAACCCCAAAATTTTTCATAAACGTCAAAAATCACCAAATTCCGGCAATATAAACTTTCAAAAAAAATTCATAAAATCTCAAAAATAGCAAAATTTATTTTTAAATATCAAAAGAACTAAAATTCTGACCATAAACTGTCAAAAAGTGCCGAATTCTACTCACAAAAAAATAGCAAAAAAATCACCCCTTCACTCCCCGTTTTTGGAATAGAGGTTGAGAAGGCCTTTCCAAATTTAAAACAACAGCAACAAACAATGTGTGTGACGTCAAACGTGGGCATAGAACGTTGTTATGTTGGTTTCACTATAAGACAAGCAAGATATATCAGAATTCGGAATTTGTAAAGCAAATTCGCAAAACTGAATCGCTGTTGCTTAAAATCGTCATCGTTGTCAGGAATTGAACATTTTTCGCACTTCTCTGAGAAGAGTTTTGCATAAATAATAAAATATTATTATTATTATTATAAAGACCTCGGTTTGATAGCCTACAAAGTTCAATTAGTTCAAGAAATGAAACTCATGACCATCCGATGCGTTTTCAGTTCGCCGAATAGGCTAAAGATCGTTTTGGCCAAACGATCTTTAGCCCATCAAGATGAGCATTTTGACCAAAAAATCGTGTTTTCCGATAAAGCTCATTTTCATTTCGAAGGCTATGTCAATAAGCAAAATTGTCGCATTTGGGGATCAGAAAACCCACATATGACTATTGAACAGCCTATGCATCCACAACGAGTAACCGTTTGGTGTGGTTTTAAGTCCGGCGGCATTATTGAGCCATTTTTCTTCGAAAATGAGCAAGGAGCCGCCGTTACCGTCAATAGCAAACGTTACTGTGCCATGCTAAACAAATGTTTTGTTTGTTTCCAAAAATTAAATAGTATGAAATGTATGACATTTGGTTTCAACAGGACGGGGCCACTTGCCATTCAGCCAACGTAACCATCGATCTTTTGCGCACTCTTTTGGAAAATCAAATAATCAGCCGAAATGCTGATGTCAATTGGCCGCCTAGGAGCTGTGATTTGGCCCCGTTGGATTTTTTTTTGTGGGTAGACCTTAAGAATAAGTTTTACGCTAACCACCCAGAGACAAGTAATGCCTTGTAACACAAAATCGAAGTTGACATTCATGCGATTAGAGCCCAAACAATCAAAAATGTACTAAAAAAAAAGTTAATCGGATAAGTTACTGTCAAGCCAGTCGTGGCAGTCATTTGAATGATGTCGTGTTTCATTCTTAAATAAAAATGTCCAATCTTTCTAAAAAACTCATAATTTTGAAAAAATATTCATTAGTTTTTTATTTATAGCTAGTTCATATTCCAAAAGTTTAGAATGTGCTCACTCGTGATCTCTCATGAGATGGCTAGTCTTATCTGGACGTAGCTTTACAATTATTTTAAACTTGCAACACAAAACGGTGAGATGGCTCAGTTATAGAGCGTTAGCGTAGCACGCTAACAGTCCGGGGTTCGATCCCCAAATATGACTAAAATAATAACTTTGCTCTTTATCCACCGGGGTGATTCGGAAGTCACCTAATAAGCCGTTGGTCCCATCAACCCCCTTCATACAAGTCGTAAGACTTCTGGGGAAATGTAAAATAGCTGTAAAACGCAAAATAAAGAAGAAAACTTCTCTTTCAACAGAATGTTCCTCACTCGTGCTTTTTCTCTCTCGCTAGGTTTTTTTTTACTAATAACATGAGAATACACAAAGACGTGTTCTTTCGTGCCGATTGTCCTATGTAGACGTAGCTTTACATTTTTTTAATAGTTACATAAAAATAGACAAAGCTTATCATTTAACAGAACCTTCCTTAGCTGGTGCTCTATCGCTTTCTTTCTCTCACTGGCTAGTCCCATGTAGACGTAGCTTTACATTTTTTAATATTTTATTAAATTAAAACACATTAAATATGTAAAAATAGTAACGTACTAGATATTGAAGCAATGCGTAAATCCTATTTCCATTTTGTAATAATCGATAACTATTTATAGAAAAATATATTGCTTATTCACTTCTTTCATGCCACTTAACTGATTTTTCGTATATGATATCAAGACAAATATGTAGGTGTGGCTAAAATTAGATTGTGATTAAAAAAAGTGACTATACTTTTTTTAGTAAATTTAAAATGCTATAATAAGTAGCTGACTGATATTGCATAATAATACTACATTCATTGTTATTTATGTTCATCAAATGCGAAACCCAATAACATGCGACCTGTAGTGCCCATAAAATTCAATCCATTCCAACATAGTATAAATCGACTCTGGTTTCTTTTTATGGATTTCATTTGTTCTTAACCAGATACATTTATGGTCATTTATATGAATAATAAACAACATAATCTAATACAAGCGCGATTGCACAAAACGGTGAGATATTAAATTGCGCCGTGGGTATGTTTAATAAAACTCTCCAGAAGCCAATAAATTAATATTTCACAAGCTCATTAGAGCCGGTTTCCACTGATCTATTTCTCTAAATAATTCAATTACCAATTTGGCATTGGTTCAACCGTAGAAGGCAGAGAATTATTATAAAAAAAAACAATTAGAATAGGTCAGTGTCCTTTTTGCAAACCAGTGTGTAAACAATATTTATTGTGTTTTGCATATGCAAACATAGCTGCAGGATATATGCATGTGGTTAGATTCTTTTATGTTGCAATCGTAATTATTTAAACGTTCAATTTAAATTATCATCACCGGTTATTAATAGACAGGTATGTGGGAATTTTATCAATTAAAGATAATGATTTTTAATTTTTCTATATCGTTGTGTAAATATTGTACGTAGAATTAATTCATATATTTGTAGATACGTTTTATCTAATCTAATCGAAACATTTTTTATGTCTGTTATCGCATGGGATATATATAAAATTTGGTTTGATTGGCAAGGAAAATATTAAAAAAACTATAAACAATGCTATCTAATCAGTGAGAAATTAATAATTTTTTATTTGAATTTATAGGCAAATACGAATTAATCATAAAAATATCATTTAAGTGAGTAGGACCCAAAATAGTACTAAAACAAATTTTCAAGTAGTTATAATAATATTCATGTTTTGCTCATATTTCCATAAAAACGCGACGTTATTTATATCCCTAACTCATAAAAATATTGTGACCATAACATTTGATTCAATTAGCCTAAAAGGGCATTTGCGTCGGCCAATAGCCCCTTGACCTTTACCCAACAATAATCCTATCAAATCAATATCATAACCCAATTAATGCTATAATATAATATGCGTATATTGATATTTAATATAGCCACGCAATTGAATCAATTTTGCTTTCAATGACCTCTAAACATGTGCAACAATTAAACCAGAATATGCAACCCATCCGGATCGGATAGTTTTACTATATTTAACTTCCATGCATGCACAATCGATCTGAAAATGAATCCTATTAAATATTTGTGTGTAATTCGATCGATGTTATTTAAGGTCAGTTTTAATTAATTTTATAGTATATTGTGTGTATATTTATCTCCAATCAATGGCTAACATGTTTGATAGTTATCTATGAGAGTTATAAGTTATCTTGTTTAGTTTATTTATTGTGAAATTAAATATGTGTACTCTAGGAATGTGTAATCTGTGCAATCTTTCGGTGTAAAAAACAAACAAAAAGAAGTTTTGATAAAAAAAACCTTTTTTATAAAAAATATTTTTTTGCTTTACAATTCTTAATTAATCTTTTCGAAACATCGAAAATATTGTTTTGTAAGCCCTCATGTAACCCACTCCATGTCCTGATTCTACTTGGTACAAAGTATGAATCAGAAAACACAAAATTTCACATGAGATTTGGTGGTTGGATCAGCTCAAAATCTGTGTTGCTCCTGAGTGTAGAAAGCTGTTTCCTTTAAAATCAATACTCAATACAACAGTCTCGAAGAGTATTCGATATCCTCACCTCCCACTTTTGCAACGCTGCCTCCTAACAGGATCGCGGAAAAGTCGTACGCCCCTTATGGCAAGCACTAAAGTTCGAGCACACTAAAAAGTCAATCCTCCAAGAATCGTCATCGTGTTAGAGGTATACACGCCATTTCTAGCGTATTAGCTTCTTCTCTGCCAGTAATGCTAGCAACTTACACTACAGGTAGACCTACAGTTCTGATTGGATTCCGAACCACTGAAAAGATCATTAATCTATTCCGGTCCAGAAAAAAAATTTAACCATAAAACCATAAGCTGACAAGACGGGCAGAGGAGAGATCAAAAGCGTAAATACGTTTGAAATCTTTGATGCAGCAGTCGGATGCCTATACTACTACGCTCCGTTTCCCCAGGAATAGATCGCACAAATAGTCCAGTCCGAAGTAGAGTTTCCACTGTAGGCCATCCACCTGTGGTTATACAGGTTGCAAGTCACTTCCTATTGGTCTCTTCCAGTAGTTTATGAGATTACCCACTATAACTTATCTACGATTTGCGGTTACTTAGCCCCGTGGGCGCCTTAATCGCAGGAACTGAAGCTAGAGTTCCACGGCGTCTCCTCTTCCAACTTTTCCTTGGCTTCAAAGGACGTAGTTTCCAATAAACGTGAGCACCCCAGTCTTTCTAAACCCGCCCCATCGAGTTTCTCGTTCATGTCCATAAATAAAAGAACAATGTCGGCCATGGTACGTGTGGCACCTCCACTGTCCAAACCGTTTAGTGAAATCTTCCAAAAATTGGCTTCCTCACTCTTCTCAAGGAAGTTGAAGGTCATCAAGTGTAGCACCATAGTGTCGATATCAACGCCTCCGTTCGCCGTCGCTGTTCTCGCCTGAAATCGGTGATACTCACACTACACGCCCAAAAGCTCTTCGCCAACAAAAAACTTATCATGGTTAGCAATATGTCCTCCCTCTCATCTCAAAGTCCGCCTGAAACTTGACAGAGCACTTAGATGAGATCCAATCTAGCAATTCTTGCGTCACCCTCCTCCCCCTTACCCCTAACGGTAATGCCTGGTTCGGCGTCATATATCCTGTCGGAAATCACATTAGACCAGTAAGTATGGTATATCTCAGTCAGATTCTCTACGTTGAGACTCACTCATCAGTGTAGGGTTCCGACCAATCCTAAACAAAAGAAAGATCGTTCTGGCTGTCGGGCAGCAAGAAAGGTTAGCACACGTAACAACTCGCGCCCCTCTACCTTGCAAAAGTTCTCAACCATACTTTTCAAAAGCTTCCAAATAAGATGCCAGACTGTCTAGGTTTGGTTCTTTGACAGTTGACAAGTCTAGATTGTCATGCATAGGTTCAAGTGTCCTAAAAAGTTCACAAGCAAGACTTTTTTCCCTCATAAGGTAGCTCGCCTAGAATCCCTGCACTGTGGTCTCTCAATCCTATTGTGAACCTCTGATTGTTACTCATCTAGTAGTTCAGTTTCTTCAACAAAGTCCAATAGCTTTTGCCAAAAAGCTCTTCTTTGGCCTCCTATTTTGACCAGCACAAGCTGCTGGTCAAAATAGGAGGCATAGGGCATCCGCCTGGATTCTCATTCTAAGCATGTGTATGTTTAGACCAGTGTCCTGTAAGTTTTCGCAGATTCATTCTGCTTATCTGCATTGTCATCCCAGGCAAGATCTAAGAAAGTATTAGTATAAAGCCCATAACATCCCCTAATGGTCTGCTGCCTTCGGATATTTCATTGGATTTATTTTCTATCACTTGCTGACTGATTCCGGATTTTAAGTTGACTAAAGTTTACTGCGCCTAGATTTCATTAGGCCTTTTGTACCTCCTCCAGTTGTTCCGGCATTCAACCACCATACGTGGTTGATGTATGCAAATACAACGCTTGGAGTGGTCTTCCTTATGCTGGCCATGTCAAGCCATCAATTCCCCCAACGTACTTTCTATCGTCTCGTCGTCCATTTCCCATCCTCTACTCGTTGGTTCGAGGAGACCGTAGCACAATGGTCTAGTGCAAGGACTGTTGAGCAGGCAGCCCCGGTTCGATTTCCGGCAGCGGCAATATCTAATTTGTCAAATATATTTCGATGCGGTTGTCTCCTTCGCAAAGCAATGGCAAACCAGCGAAGTATTGGACTAGTAAACCCCTCTAGTGGTGTGGTTCGGATTCCACGTTAAACTGTAGATCCCGCATGCTTGTGTAGAACTATTGTCGCACACCACAAACATACGAGAGGAGCCTACGCTCGTAGCGAACACACGGCACTATAAAAAGAAAAAGAACACGTTAGACTGTCTGTAATACCAATCGTGTGCTTGCTTTTTCTTAGTTGACAGTGTCATGTCGAGACCCCTGTCATAGTTTGCAAGTTCTTCCTGTACAGTATCAATTACTGGCTTTTGGAGCATCCATTGCCTCATTTGCCTGTCTGCAACCCGGAGAGTCATCCCTAGTGGTAAAAATATTTTAAGGCCCAGATCCTTCACTGATTTTGGAGCCATCCGTGTAGATTCTAATCGAATCATTGATCACAATCTCCCTGGCTAATGTACAAAGTAATTTTTTGTTGTTGTTTGCTTCTAGTTGCCGCGTTTACAGTTAAAAACAAAAAATGTCGTTTTTTAAGCCATAAGATTGTTTGAAAAAGTCTCCAGGTGCCGGGAGCAAAGCGTCTCGGTCGTTGTTGCAGTCGATGTAGCCAAAAATTTGTCCGTTTCCATAAAACTTGAGAAGTGATCAATAGTGTAAGGTGTAAGGTATTTACTCTAAGGCGCCAATTTTGTTTTCCAAATTTGGTTATTAGAGATAGAAACGGTGCAGGTTATCCTGTGATTTTGATTGATAATCTTAAAATAAAGTATTACATGGGTTAGTGTGCTTCTGATGAGTTATCCCAGTAAAAATTGTGATGCTAATAATCGAGTTTAGAAAAGTGCCTCCTAAATATAAGAAACAGATTTTTCCCTCCATCAAAATATCAAAGGCATCAATCAATCAAAGTCAATAGTCAAAAATTCCATCCAGAAAACTGCAACTAGTTCTTCTTACGTCCTGATAGGCAAAAGCAGCAGTCAAGGTTCCTCAGCGTCTCCTTTTCCAATGCCTTCCGGTAGTACAAAAAACGTGGTTTTCAATTAAGGCAAGCACACCAACCACGTGCTCAACCTAGTCGGAGTTTAATTGGCGTTGTCCGATGCAATTGGTCCCATCGAGTTCCAGGTCTCTTCTCTCTAGCTCTCTTCTGGCTAATTGTCAATTAAGTGAATTACCTCCAGTGCCCAAACCGCGTAATTTTCTCCAAATTCGCCCAAGGTTTATCTGGGTCTGCTTCCTAACTCTCGTCGGGCTAATCAAAGGTCTCCAGATCTGACAAGGGCGTCGCTGTTTAAGCAATCTTTCAGTGAAGAACTTGTCATAGTTCACTTAAAACGCTGCCAGGTCTTAAAACTTAATGGAGCTCTTCGTTAAAGTCCAATCTGGAAGTTCTTCCATCACCCTCAGATCCTCTTCACTCGCCCGAGTAAAATTCCGATCAACTCTCGTAGGAAGCAAAGTCGATCAAGGTCTCAGTAAAAAAAAAGAAAGCACGCACCCCGACACCTTTGATTGGTTTCCACGTATACTACTCAAATCCTTCCAGAAAAAAAATCCACTGGCTGGGTCTCGTTCTTCGTCGCGTAGCATCCTCGCATAACATCACCCCGCAACAGTGTCCCATCTCTTGTCGGTTTTAGAGACGGTTACCTGCCCAGGGAAAACAGGCGCCCTAACCCAGTACGGACTTAATGTTGGTAAACCTGAGACAAGGTACTAAATAATTTTGAGTAAGAGTAAAAAATATCCTCTAGGGAATTGCGCCTAGATGTGGGTCGGGCCAAGTCCTTCTTACCAAATTTAGTAATGTAGAGTCAATCGGTCGTGTTACCGTCTTCAGGACATGAAGACGATCCGGTAAGGGCGCAACACTGCGAAGATTGATACCAACGTTACAGTTGGCCACAGAAACCTACAAAAATTGCCAATTTTAGAACTTTTGCCAGTCAGAGTAGAGCAGCAAGAAATGAGCCCGCAGTAGACCAAGAAGAATGAGTCCACCTCAAACCTCCAGTGACCAAACAAAGAATATATGACTTTCAGAATTAAACGCAAATTTAAAGCATACTCATAGAAGAGAGGGGTACTCGGTAGGAGCATCTCCTCACCCAACTGAGGCAAATCCAATACTCCATCTATAAGACCCAGTAATTTAGAGTAGACCGCGCAGAGGCTTTCCCAGTATCCTCTCCACACCTGGACGACACCTCCAGTAGACACCCCACCACACAAACAAAGTCCATACACACTCCAGTGAGTTTCTATTGGCCAATTCTCCAGGTTGATTCGTTTTCAAAAAGCTTCCAGCTTCCAAAGATAACATCATCTGCGCACATTATTAGGTTCCCAGTTGTGTGTTATAAACCTTATAGTAATTTTAGGTTGTGTAAAATGGTGAAGATTTCACCTATCTGGCGGCAACTCCCTGGAAAGGCCGTCCAAATGTAGTCAAATGTAAAATATCACTCAAATGATTCAGTATCAAAATATTTGTACTTCTGCGAAACTGCAACCGTTTCCCGCAGAATAAACCTTCCACTTAAAAGGCAACTTGGTCAAACCAAAGACAAGTCTGCTCTCACAGGTGTTAACAAAAACGGTGCAATCAGCCGCTTGAAAAGCAACTTGGTCAAACCAAAGAGAAGTTTGAATCATTGTACTTCCTTAAGATCCAATCTAGCAGTTCTTCATTCACCCCCAGATCCTCTTCACTCGTCCAAGTAATATTCTGATCAACCCTCGTCGGATACAAGGTCAGTCGGGCACTTAGTAGAAAGTACTCGCCTCAACACTTTTGACTAGTTCCTTGTTATACTTATCAAAAACTCCACACTGTCTAGGTCTAGTTCTTCGACAGTTAATGAGTCTCAATCGTACTCAATGTCATGCGTAGTCTCACATGTCCTCGGAGGTTCCCAGGTAAGATTATAGAATAAAGGTTTTTTTCGATATAAGTGGTAGTCACGGTTGATCTCGTCCAGAACATCTAACTCTGATTTTTCAAGATGTATTAAATGTCCTCTAGATGCTGATAACTTTTGTAGTCGATAGCACTAAATAGTTATATTTTTATCCAAAAACCTTTCAGCTGAAGAAATCCTCCGGTCAGTGCTCCGTAGTGTCTTCCCGGTATGAAGTTGAAACGCCTTTGCTCCAAGTCGCCCCACGTTGGGCGCCAATTGTAGCGGTCCAACTTGCTGGTTGGAGCTAGAGACGGTTTCCTTCACAAGAAACACAAACGCCCTAAACTCAATAAAAAAAGTCCTGAGGTTAATGTTAGTAAATCTGAGATAAGATACTAAATAAGTTTAGTTAAGTGTGCTGCTTCTAGTGATAGTTGTGCCATAAAAATTGCACCAGAAATTGGGATTCTAATGATAGAACTTTTCTTTCCAAAAAAGTACCTCCTGGGTGTAGGAAACTGCTATTTCCTTCCAAAAAGTCTGAGGTAAAAAATAGATAAGGTTCTCTCTAGAAAACTGTGCCTGGATGTAGGTCAACCTGCATTCTTCTTACGTTCTGCTACCAAGATTGGGTAATGTTGGGGTCAATCGGTCAAGAACAGAACCTAGAAACGCAACACTTCAGAAATTGACGCGTCATTGATACCAACGTGATTGTTTATCATTGATTTATCAGATTAGCCAATTACAGAAGAGAAAGCAGATGAAACCTACGGTTAGCCACAAAATCCTATAAAAGAAGCCAACTTTGAAAGTTTTTGTCAGATGAGAGAAGAGAGAAGTAAGCCAGCAGCCAACCAAAAAGAATGTTTCCATCTCCAACTGCCAGCGCACTCCAAAGGAAGGAGAGCTGACTTTTAAAATTAAACGCCACCCATGGGATAGGGACGAGGTTGATGTTAGTCGGTAAACGCATCTCCCGACGTACCACACGACGCAACCGGAGCAAATCCAACACTACAATTATAAGACCAAGTCTTTTAAAAATTCGTCTCCTTCACCTATAAAAAAGTACGTAACCCTCGCACAAAGTAGTTGGATAAAAAAATTCCAAACGTCAAGTGCATCATCAGACCTGACTATTTCCAAACTTCACTCGATCTACTCCAAATTTTCCATGACGACCTCCTCAGAAATGAAATGGTTACAACGGATGTTAAACTTGAAACAGACACCAACAACGCCAATCCATCTCGCAACCTCAGACCGGCTGGTCACCATAGACCGCGCATGGACCTTCTCGGTATCCTTGCAACCACACCACTAGAGACAACTCTGAGCTTATCCACACCTGGACGACACTTGTAGAAAGTTGCCGATAAACCAATAAACACCACACCACACAAAAAAATTCCTAAAGTCCTGTACATCATCTCCGGAGTGTTTCGTTCTCAACGAGTCGCCTCTAGAACCCGAAAACGATAACATTGTTTCCGCACATTAAACTCCCAGTTGTGTGAGGTGTAACCTTATGGTAATTTTTAGTTCCAAGTAGGCGTCGAGCAATACTCCCTAATCAGCCAAAAAAAAATCTCCATCAGCTTCACAGCCGGCAAAATAAAAAATTCTTCATTTTTATCGCAGGGTACACCCTTTGCAGTCCAAAGTTTTAATAAGCCCACAACCTCCGCTATCTATTTAACCTTGATTTGGTCGCCCAGTACCATTTGGTACACTATTTTGATCTTATCCATGCCCATGTTTGACGATGCCTACTTGGAACTAAAACCTTAAACCTCCACTAAAACTCCAACTAATTCCTTGCCCAAAAACCTTCAGATAAGATTCAATTTCTTACCTAAATGAATATTTTTGTTATAATAGATTTCCACAATTTCATTAATACATTTCATTGTAATCGCAAATAAATTTATTTTACGAGCACTATTTCCCATTTTCCTAGAACAAGACACAAGCTCATACTAAAATATTTCCCCTTATATATTCTACTATAAGCAATATCTATTGTAATGCTATTTTTATTATACATATACATTTTATGTCAGATTAAATAAAGTTATCTTCTAAATGCGTATTCCTTGGGGCATTTTAAGAAAAATAATGATAATGTTTCTTTTCTTATTTTCCATGAATTATGTTTTATATTTCTGAATAGAACAAGTGGTTTCGAACCGAGGAAGCAGCGGCAATAAAAATAAATCATCGCGGACATTCGTGCCAGTAAAACGCGAGAAAATGAACACATAATGTGTTTTGTCGTTTTACGAGGACGAGGAATGATCCATAAGGATGATAAATTCCTCGGGATGTTATTAGGACATTCTCGTCATAGTTCCAATAAAACTTTACTGTGTTTGATATATGTTTTCAAGACAAACACAATTAATCAATTTAATTGAATTTTCCTGGATTTGTTTCGGTCAGTTAAGCATCATATTAATCTTGATGAAGTAAAAGAGTATGCAATTTTACTAATTGGTAATTATAACGCGGTTGCAGTAAGCCTTTTACTAGAAAGTATAGAAATAGGAGCAGATTAATAGTAATAATTATTGTGGAAAAACAGGCTGATTTTGACCTTCGCTTTAATTGCTGATATATTGTTGTACTATATCTACTTAAATCGTAATTATTCTTAAGGCCAAGGTCAGCTTGGAGTTTAGCACTATAATTCCATACCATCAAACGTGTTGTTATGCGTATGTTATGGAAAGATAAGCATGCATATAAATAAAATCGTACCATGCACTGAATATTTGTATGTTATCTAATTAAAAAAAATTAATAAATTTTCTTGCCGTGTAACGTTTGATTAAAAAATTGAAAAAAGCAGTTGCTCAGCAATTTCTATAAATCAAAACATATTGTTACTTAAGCTGCGTCCAGATATGTAAATACAACTTTGGCACAATATATTTTTAAAATAATCCAAAACAAACCTAAACATTTATGTTAATTTTGAATGCATTAAATCCGGCACAACCTTTTACATTAGTTTATTTGCGACAAATTCGTCCACACTAGCATACATTTCATATTCATAGATGTGGACGCAGCTTTATAAAGCAACGTCCACACTATGCAGAAGCAACGCAAACAAATTGCGCCATAAGTATCAATTTATAATACAGCCTCCGCATCGCTCTGCCAGCTTAAAATGCGTCTACATTTATAAAGCAGCGTCCACACTATGCAACGCAAAAAAATCGCGAGATAAGTATCAATTTACAATAAAACCTCTGCATCGCTATGCCAGCTTAAGCTGCGTCTACATTTATAAATATTTACGTTGAATATTAACACAAATTTGCACCACATTCAAAATTCAACAATAATATTTATAGATGTGTACGCGGCTTTATAAAGCAATGTCCACTTTAAGAATGGATAACCACCAGAGCAAAGCGCGGCGATGTGAACGTTGCTGAACAATATAAAATGCATTAAAATCTTTATGGCAAGCAAATTGTATGTATGTATCACTTGAACGTTTCTCCATAAAGCTGCGTTTATACCTATAAATATTTGCGTTGAATATTAAATTTGACGCAAATTTTTGGTTTAAATGTGGAAAAAATTACGCCACAACAAAATTCATCGTGACTATTTGTGAATGTGGACGCGGCTTTATTTTAAATGTAAAAATTTTTGAAAAATATATAAAATATAATTTGTAATTCCTAAATCGATAGAAACACTTCAAAAAATATTGTTGATAAAAATTTATCAAAACGCAGAAGTATAACCAATCGTAAATGTCCAAAGAAACTTCACCATAAATTTCATCAAATTCCAAATATGTAAACTCAGCTTTGTACATGAGTAACAAAAATGCATATCATCAATGACCAACAATTCCTCGAGTCGTTGGTCGTTGATAACATGACCAACTAAGTCAATTTCGGAGCAGTTGTAACCTAATAACAAAACACCAACGCCTCCATACTCTAATGTATCAAGTACCTAGAAACCAATACTTCAACCCAGAAAACAATAATGTCTAAGAACTAAACACATAGAATTCTCAAACACTGGGCGCTGCACTACTACCTTAAACCTTGTGCAAGCCGATGAAGTAAAATGTCCCTACAACCGACAACGTCGGCTTTAAGCTCAGCGCTTCTATAGCTAATCAAGCCAAAGCGTAGTTCAAAATATTAAGTTTAGCGGATGAACTACACTCGTAATCGATCTCACTACGACGTACTCTGTTTGGATCAAATCAGCTGTAAAATCTAAAAAAAAAAATGCAACTACTGAGAGAAAAGCACAGATAATAAAATCGTAGTAAAAAAAAATCAAGAAGACCAACAATGAGTACTACTAACACATCATCCAAATGTATCAAAGTAACAAGATCAACCACCCACCTGCTACGGTGTTTGTCTTCAAAGAATTAGATCTGTTATCTTCCTCCTTCAATTTAATGATAGCTGGCACTCGCAAAGGGAAAATACATCCCAGACTTAAATGAGTAACGCTTGAGTAGGTGGACACGTCACCACAATTAAAAATGAATTAAATGTTCCGCCCATCGGCAGGACAGTTTATCATCAAAGGATTGAATTTGTCACATTCCTCCTTAAATTTAATGACGTCAGTTGTCACTTAAATAATTTTATGTTCCACAAACCTCAGAGCCCCTCATCAAACACCCCAGACCACCATCCTGACTTCCAGAGCAGCTCTTAGCCCAGTCATCGCCTGGGTCAAAACAAGATCTGCAAATCTAATCTAACCACCTCTCGTCACTTAAAAAACTAGAAACTAATCAAACACTTTTAATCTATCTTTAGAATTTAAACTCTGCTATACCGAAAAGTTGTAGCCATCCCAAAAAAATATATCAGAAAAATCTTGGAGCAAAGCGCCAAAAAACAAAATTGAAGTACCTGAAGAGTCTCTTCAAGAACATTTGTGCTAACTCTACCACAAATTCAAACTACCTCTCAAGCAACCCTCCAAACCTCACCAGCAACGCTCAAACAAGAATTAAAAAAAAAAGATTTATATACACCAGTTCTACTGCTGGACAGCCTAACCTAACCTTGGTATAAAACTACCCAGCCGCACAATGTTCATCAATGCCACTGTGGTTATTGTCTAACCTACCTTCTCCGCCCTTTGGAAAACTAAGCAAATACTTTCAACAATATCTATAGAGTAAATCGCCAACACCTCAGAACATCGTAGGCATATCTTAGAAGCATCTTGAAGCAAGGCACCAGAAAACCATACCATTATGCAATAAAAATAGCACCCAAAAAGTATCTTAAAAAAAAACTTAGTAATACTCTCCAACAAACTCAAACCATCGTGCTAGACAACCTTCTAAACCTAACTAGCAACCCCAAGCACCTGAAGAAGATTGCTAGAGAATACTGCAAACATCTCAGTTCCATTGCTAAACAGAAAAACCTGAACTTGGTATGTGATAAAAGTTTACTACTTTCCTCTTAGAAAAACTACGCAATCGCATACTCTTCGCCAAGACCACTATAGGTACTATCTGGCAAAACTTTTCCCTTCCCCTTCCTAATAAACACCACCAAAAACATCTTAGAGGCATCTTAGAGCAAGACGCTAAATAAACAAAACCACCATGCAACTTAATAGCATCTGAGAAATCTCATAAAAAAATTGTGAAAGTCTCCAACAAACTCAAACTAAATGTTTTTGAAAAATACTTCTCCCAAAAATAATATACAAAGATTACATAACAAATCAGATGCCTGTACACAACTATGAACTGTCCAAAAACGTAGGTTATGTCAAGCTATTGATACTACCAAAAAAAAACATCATAAAACCATGACTACATTAAAACAAGTTGTAGAGCTAATTAACATCTTCGGCTCCAGATATGGGCTAAAATCTTCAACACCGTGCAAAACAAGTTTCCTTAGTCAAAAACCAAGTCAACATTACAGAAAACTCCTAAACACTTTAGCTATCAGACGTCGATAACCATAACAATAGAAATTAGAAGTATTATATATCCATTCAAGAACTATGAAAAAAACTATGACAACAATAAGGAAGAACCGGCATAAGTCAGTGAAGGGTGTTCCTCCATCTTCGTTGCGAGAGTGACAATAGATTTCCAGTGGTACTTTGGAAGACCATATGCTCAAAAGCTGCCCCAGCCGCAGTCTGTACAAAGCTAGATAAAGCAGGCCTAAGACCACAAAACAACAAAACCGTTAACTAAATACACATCTGTTCAAAATCCTGCACACAACACCGGTAAACAGCTACCATTTCAAGATTAACCAAAACCGGCCAAACAGAATAACAAATTAGAAAAAATAACTTAACAGCCTTTAGAATACGATGTAAGATGAAGCAAACCAGAGACATCATGGAACATCAAAACACATAAAACTGTTAGGAAAACATTTTAAGATTAATCGAGCTTGGTCCAATAAAATAACAAATTAAAAGTAGGGAACTTGACAGCCTTTGAGTTAGAAACCAAAAAGTAAACACTTTACGTCCCAGGCAAATATAGGCAAACAAGTACCAACAAATTCAAAGTAGCATCTCAGTCTCAGACATCCTTCCAAATACCAACAACAACATCAATGCACCTAAAAATAATTACCAAAAAAAAAAAATTGCCAGGTACCCTAGTTTCACTGCGGGATAGCACGACCTGACCTTAGTATCTGCTAAGCAAAAATCATCATCTTCCTCAAAAACAATTCAAAAAAATTACCCAACCACACACTCTTCAGCAAAGCTATTATGGTTATTGTCTGACCTACCTACCCAACAGTACACACATCAAGACCACTGTGTTTACTATCTGAAGTAACTTCTCTTCTCTTTGAAAAATTAAACACTTTTTTAGAGTCAACCACAACAAGCCCAAAATATTGTAGCCATCCCCAAGAACATCTCAAGAGCAGCTTAGAGCAATCATCAAAAAATAAGACCACCAGTTTAAATCTAAAAAAAAAATATTTAGAAAAACTTTCCAGCAGACTCCCAACAAACTCGAGGAACAACCAGCAGCTCTAAATATAAATTTTTTTTAAACAAATTCTTTAAAAAACTTTTTTGAAAAAGATAATTTAAAAAAAAAATTGTTGTTTTCTAAAAACTTCTACCACATTTTAAGCAATAATGGTATTCAGAAATAACATAACCAAAAAAAACCAAAGGCACCATGGAACCTGAACCAAAAACTCCAGCAAAAGTTCGTTTATTGTCAGACAGTATGACTACCTAACATCTTCGGCTCCAGGCACAAGCTCTCAAAAAATTTAAAAAAACGTAAAACGGCGGGCTTTCTTTGTCGCAAACTTGATAGAATTGCACAAAACAAAGAATGAACACGCCTAAACAATGTTTAGAAGTCCATAACCGCGACGACTCAAAATAGAAGTATAAATCCAATGCAGAACTCTAGGAAAATGTGAGGTGAGAGTAGAGTGCAAGCAGTCATTGAGTAAAGTTGTATGCAGTTTGTACTACAATAGTCACGCCAAGGTATAGGCAACCCCCAAACATGACCGCATCAAACAGCAACTGCCCGACCGCCAAATTCTGGGGATTCTTTATGCAAAGACACAACAGCTAAAAGACTAGCTGACAAACGCTACCAGAAGCAAATAGAGAACAAGGAATTCCGCCTGGATACCGTCGCTGATGGCGTCCGGCACGTCAAGATGGACATCAAATCAGATACCACCGATACCGTCATCCAGTTCCAAAAAGAATTCAAGCTAGAGCTAAGGTAGAGCAAGAACGCCTCCCTCGTGACCACAAATTCACTTGTAAAGTGGATTCTTGCCCGGCCACCCACGACAAAGCTCCAACCTAAGCCTCCCTCAAAGAAGTCGCAAAAACACCTGCGCCCGCCAAGTCCCTCCCCACCAACACCCCGAAACACCATATTCATGCCTCCCTCAAAATCCGATAAACTCCAGCCCGTCCGACACTGAGGAGGCAATGGAGGGTAATTAAGAAGAAGACAAAGAAAGCTAGGAAGGATCCGAGTGAGCCCTCCTCAAATGGCGTTCAGCTGCTAAGGCAAAAAAGTCTTAAACCCGGCCTGCTTCTATGGCAAAATCGACCAACTCTGGTCAGACAAATTGTCCCCTAAGTCCTCCATTTCGCATCTCATCTCCGTCATCTACCACAGAGAGCGCTGACACACAACGCCCTCCTCTCGTAACAATTCTAAGAAAATCTCAGTATAAAAGTCTGTTGGTGACTTTTAAGTCGAAAAACATCATCATCGACAGCGCCTTAAACGTCATGCATTCCCTCTCGCGTGCGGATTTTCGTGATCTGATAGAGCATTTCACATATCAATTAGTAGCTGAAAAGTCACTAAAATATGTCATTCAATTGCATCATGGCTGACGTATTGCAAGCTGAGCTGGCCTAACCTAACTAAACCATCAAACCGTATTCACTACAATCACTGTTAAAGCCGGGTAGACCACACAAACTGCTAAATAACCGAAAATCTCATAACCAGACTTTAGTGGGTGACACCACATAGCCTTCCACAACATGACGCAATCGGAATTATTGTTCAGCCCTCTGCAGATACAAAAAGTACTAGAATAAGACCTTAATCTAACTTTGCACCCAAGTACACACCTCCTCACCATCTCTGGACAGACTTTATGTGAATTCACCATTCACCGTCACCAAACCAACTTTTTATTGTTTTCGTCCCAAAGTGCAGACTTTAATTCCCATCCAGCCTAAAAGCTTCGTCAATAAAAGAAACATTATTGCAAACGCACTCATGGACTATTTATAAGAACAGCATCCAGTACCACTAAAACTTTGCAAGACCAAAAAACTGAGCACTTCAAACAGGAGAAGCTTCTAAAGGTAAAACAATCAAGTCCTCAGCAGTGGGGCTGTGATGGATAAAGAATTTACTTTAGTCTTTACCAAAGCTGGAGAAAAATAAAACTTCCTATAAGAACTATCCAATTCCGCGTCTAAACCTCAGAGACTGTTTAGTGAAGCACCAGCCCTTAGCAAGATTTTCTATCGATTGAAAGAAAACCGTCGTGAAAGACCTACAAAGTAGCACACTCTTCAAGACCACTGTGATTATTTATTAACTTCGACGTAACTCTAGTACTAACAAATAACCGCATAAATTCAATTAAAAATCAAATATACAACAAAACGCAATTCGGCCACAAAATGCAACTTTTTTTGTACTACTGATAATAATAATAATAATATAATAATAATAAATCTTTATTCACATGCTGCACAGTTTAAAATACAGGTACGAAAAGTCACTTAAAAATAATACAAAACAAGTCATATAAACTATACAAAACAAATATAAAAATCACATTTAAAAACTACAATTTAAAAATATTATTATTATTCAACTAATACTAATAATGTATATACATAATTTAGTCTAAAAGATATTCGTTTACATTATAGTATACTTTTTGAATAAGAAATTCTTTGAAACGTACTTTAAAAACATTATACACAGTTATTTCTCGAATATGTTATGCGAGTGTACATCTTTAGATTTTGTAAATAATTCTAGGTTTTTTTTTATAAAATTAACCGACTTGTATATATAGATGCATGGAACAGTAAGCAAATTTTTAATTTGAAATACGGTTTTGCAAGTCTCACGAGATTTTATATTAAAAATAAGTCTCAACACTCTCTTTTGAAAAACAAAAATTCTATTAATATAAGACGCATTTCCCCATGTACATATATTAAAATTAATATGCGAATATACTAACGCATAATACATATTCAACAGAGCACTCTCATCCACAAAGGGTTTTAACTGCAAGATGGCAAAATAGCTTTTATTTAATTTTTTGCAAGTTTGGTCAATATGTAGACTCCAGTTTAAGTTTTCATCCAAAATTGTGCCAAGAAATTTTACAGAGCGACTAAGTTTGTGTTCTACATTATTATAGAACACAGAGTAACTTTGTAAGCATTTTCGAAAATGAAAGTTTATCATTATAGTTTTCTCGGAATTTGCTATTAGCCGGTTTTTACTACACCATTTGTAAAACTCATCAAGTACGACTATTGTTTTGTTTTTAATACATTCAACACTTTTGGATGAAATTACAATAGAAATATCGTCAGCAAACATAATAACTTTTCCTTGTGTTATAAACGAAGGCAAATCATTAATAAATAAAAGAAAGATCAGAGGGCCTAGAACAGACCCTTGTGGCACACCTAGTTATAATTCACGTTCTTTAGTTGTTTTATCTCCCATTTTTAGGACCAATTTACGCTCCAAAAGATAGGATTGGATCCATTTTGAGACTATCCCTCGAATACCTAGTGCATCTAGTTCACTCATAATAAAATCTAAGTCTACTACATCGAATGCCTTTGACAGATCAAAAAACAAACCGATTACATAATTACTAGAATCTAATTCTTCATAAATACAATTCAAAAATTCGTTCGATGCAGTTTCTACCGAATGACTAGCTCTAAAACCATGTTGGTTTTTGCAAATAATATTATGTTTATTTAAAAATGACATTATTTTGCTATATACAATCTTTTCAAAAACCTTTGATACTGTACTTAAGATAGTAATTGGACGATAATTTTCTATGAGATGAACATCATCTTTTTTGAACACAGGAGTCACTTGACCTGTTTTTAAGATTTTTGGAAATTCGCCAATCTCCAAAGATTCATTAAATAAATAAATAAGTAGGTTTAGAATAAATGTTGTTATTGATTTTAAGATTTGTGAAGTTATGTCATCAGTTCCTGACGAGTTTTTATTGCTTAGATTATTAATAGTTTTTAATAGTTCAGTTTTGTCTACAGGTTCCAAATACATGCTATGTTTTATGTGCAACATCAAAGTGCAACCAGCACTATATTTTGATTTGGGGCCATATTTTACATTAATTTTATCAAAAGCAACAATAGAAAAATAATCTGCAAATAATTCGGCAACTTCAGCCTGTTTACTTATAAGTTGATTATCACTTTTTAGTTCGATGTTATTAGTTTTATTTATAGACCTTCCTGAATTATAATTTATTTGTTTCCATATTTCTTTTGGCTTATTATTTGAAGATACTATTTTATTTTGTATATAGTTCCTTTTTGCTTGTTTAATTTTTAGATTATGTTTTCGTTTGTCTTCCTTGTATTTATTTTTAATTAATATATTATTCGAATTTTTGACTACCCAGTACATATTCTGTAAATTTCTAGAGTTTACTTTAATTTCATTTGTAATCCAGTTTTTGTGATGATTTAAAATATGTTTATTTATTTGAATAGGGCAAGCAATATCCAAATAAAAGATTATGGTGTTCATAAAGTCTTCAAAGCGAGAATTTAGTGGACTATTCTTACATAAAATATTTTCCCATTCTACTGTTTCCAGTAGTTCATTCAAAAGAAGTAAACTATTTGAATTTATTTTTCTAGTTTTAATAATTGGATTTTTGACGATATTTAGTTTATGTAAATTGTTATACGTAAGAATTTGTGCTAAATGATCTGCTATAAGGACATCTTTGTTTTTTACTACAATAGTATCATTTGAAATGTTAGTTATCATGTAGTCTATAGCACTTTCAGAAGTGTCTCCATTTACATTAGTAAAGACTCTAGTTGGTTCGTTGTTGTTCACATTAAGCTCAAAAGATTCAAACAAGTCGATTAATATGTTTTTAGATTCAGTGTTTTTTAAAAAATCAATATTCATGTCTCCACATAGGACTATAAATCTGTCTCTATTATATATATGAAGAAGCGCAGCTTGTAGAGCATTTACAAAAGATACACAATCGCCTGAAGGGGATTTATAAACACAAATTGCTATAATTTTAATAGAATTAAAAACAAAAGAAATTCCACATATTTCCATTTGACCTTCTTGCGAAAAATGTTTTATACTCAGACACTTAGCAGGTAGATCAATTTTTGTATATATTGCTACACCTCCGTGAATAAGATTAACTCTACAAAAATATGATGTTAGTTTGTAATTAGGAATACATAAACATATTAAATCTGCTTGTTTCTTAGGCCCTGCATGTTTACATGACCAATTTTAAGCGTGGTTGCAGATTTTTTTGTTTGTCTAAAAAAGTAACATTGGCAGTACCGTCTCCTGAATTGTGATGACTCGTTGATGTAGGAGTTGTAAAAGACAAAATTTCCTGTGTTCTCTGTGTAGTTGCTTCTGTGCTGTGCTGACTTGAAAATTTAGGAGTTGTGGAAGTGATAGTTTTCTGTGTTTTATGTTGCAAGGTGTTTGTTAAAGGAGAGCGTGGCGTTTGCCATGTATTTTCGTGTGTGTTTTTAGTAATAAAGTCACTGACAGTTTTCATAATAACTCTTTTTGCCGCATCATTTAGTTTTACAAAATCATTGTTAAAATGGTTTAATAATTTAGAGTTACTGTCTAAATACACTACATTTTTTAAGTTTACTTTCTTTTCTGCAGAATGCATACTTAAATTAATTTTATATATAAAATTATTTAATATTAACCTATTTCTATAATAAGGACAACCAATTAATATAACATTAGTGTGCGAAAGGTTTTGAAGGCTATTTTTTAAGTGCTCGATATTTATATTGTTGCCTCTGTGAGCATCACTAGTTCCTGCCATTATTATTACATAGTCGCGTTTTGTAAAAGTTTGGGCACTAGTTGCACTTGACATCACATTATCAAGGTTGGCATTTGGCTTAAAAATGTTTGTGACTGTATGATTTTTCATGTAGGTACTTAATAAATGTTGTCCATTTTTACCATTATTATCAGCAAGTAGGAGAACTTTTTTTCTGGTTTTATGTTCAATGTCTTGAGTTGTTTCAGAATTTAATATATCGTCGATTTAAGCTATTCCAAATGAAGATAAAGCAACAGATAATATACACTCAGATGCAAAAAAATAGGTCATTCGGTAATTTTTTGCAAAAAATCCGGGTATTTTTTTATTTTACTTTTATTGTTTTACAATCAAAGAGACCATCAGGATGTAGAAAAAAAACAACATATGGTACTTTTCAGTTTATATAATGAACATTAATAAGCAAAAATAAAATTTAAAGGTATGCGTTCTTCACTACCTATTGCTCATTCGACAATATGCTCAAGATGGCTACTGGGTTGACTTCTTTGTTTTCGATTAACTGTCATTCTCAGGGCAGATTGGTGTGTTGATTATGGTTCTAAGTGCTAAAGATAGTTCAAAAGCTGTTGCTCTTGTGACAGATGGAAGAAGGCGGTATGTGTCCAGATTCCTTCATGTCAGTCTTTCTACCATTTTAAGTTGAGCGGTTTAGGGAGACCAAAAAATAAAAGACAACTGCTATCGATCACCGATTTATCGTTCGTATTACTCTACGGAATCGTCATGTGACTTCAGTAGAGACCAGAAACCAACTCCGTAAGGTTCGTGGTGCAGCTGTGAGTGTGTGGACAGTTGCAAGGTTGCAAAAAGCTGGCTTACTATCTTGTAGACCAGCAACTGACCAAAATTACTCCCACGTCACCAAGTAGCCATACTCCAATTTTCTCGCAAACATTTGAATTGAACATTAGCACAATGAAGGACTATACTGTTTACTGACAAGTCTAGATTCTGCCTACGTTCGCCAGATTAAGCTCCGGTGGAGTTTCCTGATAGGTAGGAATATCAATGAATGCCTGCACCAAATTTATTGTCATTGATGCAGGATCGCTGACTAGACAGCGGCATATTAAGGAGGTTTTGGAAAATTACGTAGTCTCTTTGCTCCATTTATCGGCGATGGCTTTATTCTGGTCCAGGATAACGCAAGACCGCATTCTGCGAGGTGCATCACAGAATACTTGGTTGCAGTTGAAATAAGAAAACTCAACTGGCCTGCATGTACCCCAGATGGAAATCCTATAGAACATGTTTGTGACATGTTGAGCAGGCGTGTTAGAGGATGTGCAGTTGTACCAACCACAATAAACAAGCTTCGTGTGGCACTTCAGGAAGAATAGCAGAATATTCAACAAAATGATATTCGTGAGCTCATTAGTGGCATGAATACAAAGTATTGAAATCTTATTCAATTGAAATTTTCATTATTAATCTCTGTTAAGTTTATTTTGCAGAAATGCATTTTCTTTCGTGTATACGTACATTATCGTTTTCGCTTATTAATGTTCATTAAATAAACTGAAAGCACCATAATTTTTTTTCTACATCCTGATGGTGTCTTTGATAGTAAAACACTAAAAGTTATAAAAAAAGTTATAAAAAAAAATCACAAATACTTTGTTAATTTCATACACAAACATCGCATTTTTTTAATATCAGAGTGAGAGTTGTAAAAAAATAGAACTGTCTGCAAACATCGGCCCTTCTTTGAGATCCTGATCCTAAATAAATATTTTCTAAAATGCTACTGACCCTCTCCACGTCACACCGAACAGCTGTTCTAATAAGGTCGATAAACTAAACCAGTTTTAATTATTTATTTAACTTAAATTAATTCCCTTCACAGTTTACACTAAATTTATATTGCTCCCAAAGTGGAATGCGAATGCGCGGGTGGCTAAATTAGCATACTGCACAAATTAAACTGTCCTCTTTCGCCATACCCATATGAGAGTACAAATGAAAACAGCAAAACCGCGAGTAGGTTACTATAATTAGACGCTAATTAAATGTAAACACCTATTAATTATGTGCAAGCAAATTATCATCTATCCGTCGACCATTGTCGGACTTGTTTATTGGGTTGTTTGTTTTATTTGCTCAGCCTTGACTCGGGTTTCCCCCTTGTAGATATAATTTTTTTGAATATATAGATTGCTTTCATTTGTATAGTAATCGCGGTTTTATGTTGATTTTTTGTTCATTTTTATTTATTTATTCCAGTGTGTGTTAATTGATAACGTTGTGAATTCCAAATTTATTGATAACGTAGCCAATTTGGTTGCAAATAATATTTAATTCTGTTTTGTATGATTGAAGATCATTTCGAGGTTGTTGATAATATATAAAATACATATTAATTGATAAGACTATAATTAAAGTTACATATTGAGAAAACAACGGATGGAATTGACCCTTCTACGAAGATGTACATAACAGATTAACGGCACACTTTAATTTTATTTTAATATGCTTAATTAATAATGAAAGCAAAACCAAATAATTTTTTTAATAATTTCTTAATATTACAGAAAATATTATAAAGATTACGTTATATAATAATCCTAATACTGAAAAATGAAGCTCAATTTTAGTCCTTCGAACCGGATCTAACTAGAATAGAATTCTCACTAGATCCTGTATCATTTTTTTATTGCAATTTTACTTTTTATATACGTTTCTTTAAATTCAACAACAAAAACAAGCAGAAAATATTAAATTCAATCGGAAATAACGATTAATTCATAAAATATACGAGAGCAGGTCAATAAATTCGTGACTTTTTAATAAAACACAGGTTTTTGGATAAAAAATCATTTTATTTTTTAACGTAGTCTCCTTTGACCTCTATACACTTTGTCCAACGTTTCTCCAATTTTTTTATCCCTTCCAAAAAATCAGATTTGTCGAGGTCATCAAAATTTGTTTGTGAGATGATTTCATCGTTGGAGTCAAAACTCTTTCCGCCGAGCCATTTCTTCAGGTTTGAAAACAAGAAATAATCACTCGGGGCTAAATCCGGAGAATAGGGCGGATGAGGGAGCAACTCGTAGCCTAATTCATAGATTTTTGCAATAAAAACTGCACATATGTGCACCCTTGCATTGTTCTGGCGGAAAAAAACTTTTTTCTTGGCCAGATGTGGTCCTCTTTGTTTCTCATTAAATCGACCCATTAAGTTGGCATAATATTCGCCATTGATTGTTTTACCCTTTTGAAGATAGTCAATGTCCATTATACCGCATCCCAAAAAACGATCCCTATGACTTTATTGGCTGACAAACCCACCTTGGCCTTCTTTGGCGCCGGTTCACCCCGAGAAACCAACTGTTTTGAATGCTGTTTGGTCTCTGGTGTGGTGGATTCACGTTTCCTTCACGGTTACAAAACAGCGCAAAAACTCGTTCATATTGCGGTTAATCAACGCCAAACACTCCTGCAAAGTTGTCACACGATTGCATTTGTGGTCGATTGTGAGCAAACGCGGCACCCATCTGGCGGAAAGCTTTCTCATACCCAAATGATGAATCAAAACTGAAACCACTAAATCATGTAAGATGCCTATGGCTTCTACAATCTCTCGCACTTTTAATCTTCGATCGGCCAACACCATATCGTGCATTTTTTGAAATATTTTGGGTGTAGAGACCTCAACTGGGCTTCCAGATCGTTCGGCATTTTCCGTGCTTGTACGGCCACAACAAAATTCAGTAAACCACTTTTTTACCATTACAATTGATGGTGCAGAGTTCCCATAGTATTTATGAAGCTTAACCTATGTTTGGGTGATGGGTTTTCCCGCAAAAAATAAAACTTAATTAATGAGCACATGAAATTCACCTTTTCCCATTTTCTCCTCAAATCACGAGGTAGTTTGCTATCAATGGCTGTCAAACACAAACTAAATGACGCAGCTAATTAAAATTTTGGAGTCATCAGCTGACAGATGCCTCTTGATAGAAGCTCTTTTAGTTAAGAGACCGAGAATTCAAAAAATCACAGACAAATTGACCCGCCCTCGTATCAAAAATTACACTAAAAATTTGTTAAGCATAAAAATCGTTCAAAAATTTTGTTCACCACATAAAATTTATCTAAACAAATGCAAAAAACGCGCAAATAACTTCTTTTTAGCATAAAATTTGTTGTGTTAAAATCACACATAAAACCAATTTGCAGCAAGAAAAAAATTAGCTCTAAAGTCACGTTTGCTAGATCAAAATTTGTCAAAATTTACGCAAAAAAACTATTTCAGCATAAAAAATGTGTAGAAAACTTATTTTTAGCATAAAAATGACTAAACACACACTCTACCAAATAAAATTGGTCAAAATTTATGCAGAAAACCATAAAATTTGCATCAAAATCAAGTTTATTACATGAAATTGATCAAAAATGAAGCCAAAAACATATTCCCAGTATAAAAACGCGCAGATAACTTATTTTTTGCATAAAATTCGCTCAAAAATTAGGTTTAATACATAAAATGTATCAAAAGTAATACAATAAACTTATTTTAAATATAAAATTTACTACATAAAATTTATGAAAATTAACAGCATCAAAAACGTGCAAAAAAATTATGTTTAGCATAAAATTCGCTCAGAAATTATATTTACTACAAAAAATGTATCAAAATTAAGACAATAAACATATTTTAAACATAAAATTCGATCTAAAACCACGTTTACTAAATGAAATGTATGAAAATTGACGCAAAAAATCCATTTGCATCAAGAAAAACGCGCACAAAACTTATTTTTAGGATAAAATCTCCTCTAAAGCTAAGTTTACCAAATGAAATTGGTCAAAACTAACGCAGAAAACACGCAAAACTTGATTTTGTCTAAAATTTGCTGTACAATTACGTTAATAAACCAAAATTTAATAAAATTGACGCAGAAACCCCATTTGTATCAATAAAAACACGCACAAAACTGATTTTTAGCACAAAATCTCCTCTAAAACTACGTTTGCCAAATGAAATTGATCAAAATTATCGCATAAAATACGCAAAAACATTTTTTTTAAATAAAATTTGATCTAAAATTACGTTTACCACACAAAATTTAATAAAATTGACGCAGAAAACCCATTTGTATCAAGAAAAACACGCACAAAACTTATTTTTGCATAAAATTTCCTCTAAAACTACGTTTGCCAAATGAAATTGATCAAAATTAACGGATAAAACACGCAAAAACCTTGTTTTTGCCTCAAATTTGCTGTAAAATTACGTTAACAAAACAAAATTTAATAAAATTTATTTGTATCAAGAAAAACACGCACAAAACTTATTTGTAGCATAAAATCTCCTCTAAAACTACGTTTGCCAAACAAAATTGATCAAAATAACGCATAAAACACGCAAAAACCTTGTTTTTACCTAAAATTTGCTGTAACATTACGTTAACAAACTAAAATTAAATAAAAGTGACGCAGAAAACCCATTTGCATCAAGAAAACCAAGCACAAAACTTATTTGTAGCTATAATCTCCCCTAAAACTACGTTTGCCAAATGAAATTGATCAAAATAACGCATAAAAGACGCAAAAACCTTTGTTTTTGTCTAAAAGTTGCTGTACAATTACGTTAACAAACCAAAATTTAATAAAATTGACGCAGAAAACCCATTTGTATCAAGAAAAACACGCACCGAACTTATTTTTACAATAAAATCTTCTCTAAAACTACGTTTGCCAAATGAAATTGATAAAAAATAACGCATAAAACTATCAAAAAACTTGTTTTTGTCTAAAATTTGCTGTAAAATTAAGTTAACAAAACAAAATTTAATAAAACTGACGCTGAAAACCCATTTGTATCAAGAAAAACACGCACAAACCTTATTTGTAGCATAAAATCTCCTCTAAAACTACGTTTTCCAAATAAATTGATCAAAATAACGCATAAAACACGCAATAACCTTGATTTTGCTTGAAATTTGCTGTAAAATTACGTTAACAAACCAAAATTTAATAAAATTGACGCAGAAATCGCATTTGTATCAAGAAAAACACGCACAAAACTTATTTTTAGCATAAAATCTCCTCTAAAACTACGTTTGCCAAATGAAATTGATCAAAATAACCCATAAAACACGCAAAAACCTTGTTTTTGCCTAAAATTTGCTGTAAAATTTCGTTAACAAAACAAAAACCTTGTTTTTGCCTAAAATTTGCTGTAAAATTACGTTAACAAACCAAAATTTAATAAAATTGACGCTGAAAACCCATTTGTATCAAGAAAAACACGCACAGAACATATTTTTACAATAAAATCTCCTCTAAAACTACGTTTGCCAAATGAAATTGACCTAAATTCACGCATATAACTCTCAATAAACTTGTTTTTGCTTAAAATTTGCTGTAAAATTACGTTCCAAACCAAAATTTACTCAAATTGACGCAGAAATCCCATTTGTATCAACAAAAACACGCACAAAACTTATTTTTAGCATAAAATGTCCTCTAAAACTACGTTTTCCAAATGAAATTGATCAAAATTAACGCATAAAACACGCAAAAACCTTATTTTTGCCTTAAATTTGCTGTAAAATTACGTTAACAACCCAAAATTTAATGAAATGGACGTAGAAAACCTATTTGTATCAAGAAAAACACGCACAAAACTTATTTGTAGCATAAAATCTCCTCTAAAACTTCGTTTGCGAAATGATACTGATCAAAATTAAAGCATAAAACACGCAAAAACCTTGTTTTTGCCTCAAATTTGCTGTAAAATTACGTTAACAAACCAAAATTTAATAAAATTTACGCAGAAAACCCATTTGTATCAAGAAAAACACGCACAAAACTTATTTTTAGCATAAATTCTCCTCTAATACTGGGTTTGCCAAATGAAAATGATCAAAATAACGCATAAAACACGCAAAAACCATGTTTTTTCCTAAAATTTGCTGTAAAATTACGTTAACAAACCAAAATTTAATTAAATTGACGCAGAAAATCTGTTTGTATCAAGAAAAACACGCACAAAACTTATTTTTAGCAAAAAATCTCCTCTAAAACTACGTTTGCCAAATGAAATTGGTCAAAATTAACGCATAAGCATAAAACACGCAAAAACCTTGATTATGCCTAAAATTTGCTGTAAAATTACGTTAACAAAATTTAATAAAATTGACGTAGAAAACCTATTTGTATCAAGAAAATCACGCACAAAACTTATTTGTGGCATAAAACCTCCTCTAAAACTACGTTTGTGAAATGAAATTGATCAAAATTAACGCATAAAACACGCAAAAACCTTGATTTTGCCTAAAATTTGCTGTAAAATTACTTCAACAAAACAAAATTTAATAAAATTGACGCAGAAAACCCATTTGCATCAAGAAAAACGCGCACTAAATTTATTTTTAGCATAAAATCTCCACTAAAACTACGTTTGCCAAATGAAATTGATCAAAATTAACGCATAAAACACGCAAAAAACTTGTTTTTGCCAAAAGTTTGCTGTAAAATTACGTTAACAAAACAAAATATAATAAAATTGACGCAGAAAACCCATTTGTATCAAGAAAAACACGCACAAAACTTATTCTAACAAGAAAATCTCCACTAAAACTACGTTTGCCAAATGAAATTGATCAAAAAAACGCATAAAACACGCAAAAACCTTGTTTTTGCCTAAAATTTGCTGTAAAATTACGTTTACCTCACAAAATTTAATAAAATTGACGCAGAAAACATATTTGCATTAAGAAAAACGCGCACAAAACTTATCTTTAGTATAAAATTGGTCAAAATTAAGCAAAAAACTTATTTACAGCATGAAAAACACGCAGAAAACTCATTAGTATCATAAAATTCGCTCGGAAATTAGGTTTACTACATATAAAGTGTATCAAAACTAATTAAAAAAACTTATTTAAATGATAAAATTCGCTCTAAAAGCAAGTTTACTACATGAAATTGATGAAAATTGACATAAAAAACCCATTTACAGCATGGAAAACTATGTTTAGCATTAAATTCGCTCAGAAACCACGTATACTACATAAAATATATCTAAGCTGACACTAAAACGTTGTTTTAGGCATAAAATTCGTCCTAAAATTACGTTCATCAGATGAAATATATCTAAATTGGTGCAAAAAAAACCATTTACAGCAATAAAATCGCGCAAAAAACTTGTTTTTTGCATAAAATTCGCTCAGAAATTATGTTTAATTCATAAAATGTATCAAAACTAACACAATAACCTAATTTTGATCATAAAATTCGCTCTAAAAGCACGTTTACTACATGAAATTTATAAAAATTGAAGTAGAAAACCCATTTTAAACATAAAAAACGCGTAAAAAATGTGTTTAGCATAAAATTCGCTCAGAAATCACAATTACTACATAAAAAATATCTAAATTGACACAAAAAAATTGTTTTAAGCATAAAATTCGTTCTAAAATTACGTTCATCAAATGAAATGTATCTAAATTGGTGCAGAAAACCCATTTACAGCAATAAAATCGAGCAAAAAACTTAAAAAGTCCTCTAAAACTCATTTACAGTATAAAAAAAGTGTAAAAAACCTATTTTCATTGTAAAATTCGCTGAAAATTTACGTTTACCACCTACAATTGATAAAAAATTACAAAAAACTTATTTAAAGCATAAAAAACGCAAAAAAACTTACTTTTGGCACAAAACTTGCTCGAAAATTGCGACATTTATGAAAATTCAAGTCAAAAACCCATTTACCGCATAAAAAACGTGCATAAAACTTATGTTTAGCATAAAATTTGGTGTAAAATCACATTTGCCAAACAAAATGTACTTCAAAATCAAGTTTACTACATGCAATTAGTCGAAATTGACGCAGAAAACCTATTTACAGCATTGAAAACAAACAGAAAACTTAGAATGTCCTGTAAAACCCATATACAGTATACAAAAGCGCAAAACAAACTTATTTTCATCATAAAATTCGCTCAAAATTCACAATTACCACCTAAAATTTATTAAAAATTACAAAAAAAATCATTTACAGTATATACAGGGTGTCCGGAAAATACGTGTACAACGTTTGACGACAGACTCCTGACGTCAAAATAGGTCGATCTAAGCCGACTTCGTTATATCCAAAATTGTCTCGTATAACAAAAGTATAACAAAGTTGAAAGTATCTATTGTAAGAAACTAAGTAAAACAAAAACATTACTTAAGCAAATGTGTAAAATGACCGCCATCTTGCTGAATACACTTATTAACACTCTTTAAAAAATGAATTGGACCCTATCTAATGTCTCGGGATTATTAAAATGGTTGCCTGCATTTAAAATCCGCTGCAATAAATCATCGCGTGTGTTTACCGGAGTCTTGTAAACTTCTGTTTTAATAGCGCCCCACAAAAAGAAGTCACACATATTTAACTCAGGAGAACGTGGTGGCCATTTTACTGGTGCATCATTGCCTCTTCCAATCCATCGGTTGGGATATTGATGATGTAAGTATTGCCGAACGGCAACGGAAAAATGGGGCGGGGCACCATCATGCATATACCACATTTCCCTCCGAAGTAAAAGGGGCAAATTCTCCAGAAGAATTGGTAATGTGTCTTGCAAAAAATTTAAATAAATATTTCCATCTAACCTGTCTGGAATAACAATGGGACCAATAAGGTAGTGATCAATAATACTTAATTAATTTCATAGACTGGTGACAATTTGTCAATAATTGTCAAATTATTAAACGCCATAGCAACAAGGTCACTTAAAAAATTATTGTTACAGGTAATTTCTTTTTAATATTTACAAATTTTTGACGCCCTTTACCGGCTAAACGAGACAATTTTGGATATAACTAAGTCGGCTTAGATCGACCTATTTTGACGTCAGGAGTCTGTCGTCAAACGTTGTACACGTATTTTCCGGACACCCTGTATATAATCTATAACCTCTTAATACCGTTAGGTGTCGAGGTGTCGGACACACCGAGCCACAGAGAAGACATGTGTATGTTTGAAAGCCTATATGAGGCAACGGACCCATATTGGGAAGAACGCTACGCTCGGCATTACTTTGGGGTCACCCATCCAAGTTGTGGCCAGAGCGGCCGTTGCTTAACTTTCGTTAGCGCTGGTATTTGTACATGCCCTCTCTGCCGTACTGCCGACTAATTTACAGTATAAAAAAACAAAAAAAACTTATTTTTGGCATAAATTGCTCCAAAACCGCGTTTAATACAACATTTGTCAAAATTAAAGCCAAAAGCCCATGTAAAGCATGAAAAACAAGCAGAAAACTTATGTTTAGCATAAAATTTACTGTAAAATCACGTTTGACACATAAAATGTACTTCAAAATCACGTTTACTACATGCAATTAGTCAAAATTAGTGCAGAAAACCTATTTACACCATAAAAAACGCACAGAAACTTATTTTTAGCATAAAATTTCGTCTAAAACCACGTTTATCACATGAAATTGGTCAAGTTTAACGCAAAAAAACGCCTGAAATATATCAGAATGTACGCCGAAAACTTGTTTACAGCATAAAAACGCGCAGAACTTAGTCTTGACAGAAATCACGTTTACAACATTCTTAGAATTGACCTAAAAAACCCATTTGTAGCATAAAAATTAAGCAAAAAACGATTCTAAAATCACATTTACTACCTAAAATTTGTCAAATATAACTCAACAAATATTTGTAGCACAAAATTAACTTTAAAACCCATAGAATTATGTAATAAACGTTAAAAAACGCGCATAATACTTTTTTAAAACATGGAATTTGCTCTCTCTCTCTCTCTCTTTCTGTAGACACAGCAAGAAACAAACATGATAATAATGCATAAAATAAAAGTTTACTTTTTGAAATACAATGCATAAATTACAAATCACCCTGTATAAATTAAAAAAAGGATAATATCATCCATTTAGATTATGCTTTAAGTATTTCGACAGCACAAACCCATTTAAAATTAATTTCAAAACGTGTTTCAGTTCAAATTTTCATGAAACATAAATTTCAACCTTTCAAAATAATTTTTTATGTATTTTTCCCTTCATAATAAAACCTCATCAATTCTACTTCATGCATCACCCATAAATGAAACAACCCCCACTGTGAGATAATGAATGTTTTTCGTGCCGTATCAAATGGAGCTTATTTGGCAATTTTCACAGTAACTTTACGCAAACATAGGCGTCTGTATGCTCGCGACAGATAAGATACAGTACAACGGTATATAGGGAGGGCAATTAAAAGCCGACAGCATAGGATTTATTTGCTTGGGGAGAGTATGGGGTGCATTCTGAACGCAAATTCGTGATTCCCGCACGCTTTGATAACGTGAATATTACGAATAATGAACATTTCATAGAAAACGTATTATGGTAGGCATGAGAATAATATTTGTTTAGAATTTTACTTTGTATAAACATAATGTGTATATTATGTTATCATTAAGCATTTTATTATTTATTTTTTTTATAAAACTGTAATATTTAATAATCAGTAAGTACTTAATTAACTAGATAATAATGATTAAAATTATTATTTGAATAATAATTAATCAAATAATCCAAAATAACTAGATCATGATTCGAAGGATAATTCGAAATATTATTTGAATAACAATTAATCAATCATTTTAAATAATTCGAATTATTAATCGAATGATAATGCAAACTAATAATAGAATTTTTAATCGAATGATAAAATCAAATTATCACTAGAATGATACCAATATAATTCGTTGATTCGTGGTTACCGTTCAACATAAATGCAGCAAAATTAACAAAACAAGACTGCTTGAACTAGCCAAATTTGTCATAGTAAAACAAAAAGTTGGTCCTTCGAACCGGATCATCAACATGGCCAGACATGTTAATAAAACAAGATTGAGCAAGACGCTTATTTGATCAAAATAGATCACACGACACAAGTTGAATGAAAGACAGTTTCCACACAAAACAATTTTGAATATACAGAGCATCAATATTTTTCTAGTAACGCAAATATGGCAAAATGCCGTTCCATTTGCCCTACAATACAAGGTTGACATGCTTCTCTTGATGAGCTGCGTTCGTGAAAAAATGCTGCCTATCAACACGCGTGATATAAGATTAAACATTTACAAAAACCAAATTGCAGCCCTATAAGCCTGGCGTAAAGTTATTTTTTTTTAATGTCCCTTTTCTATATTTGCCATTTAAAAACCTGGCGTATATTTTTGTTTTGTTTAAATATCCATTTATAGTTTGCCATTGTAAAACAAAAAATTGGTCCTTCGAACCGGATATCATCAACTTGGTAAGTCATGTTAATACTTATGCTGCCCCAAGACGCATTATTTGAGTTTGCAGCAAAAAACCTATTTTTTTTTGATAGAGTAAGATTGTCCACGGCGTGGGCATAAGAAAAGTGCCAATCGGTTGCCGTCCATTTCCACTAGAATACACGACTGTCATGTCTTCTCTTAATGATAGTAGCATACGTGACCAAATGCTGCCTTTTCCACACATTTACAAAAACCAAATTGCAACCCAAAATGCCTGGCATAAGTAACTGTAAAGTATCGTACGTTTTTTTACCGTACGCCAAAAATCGTCGTGTGTAAGAGCGTTAGTCACTAAGCGCAGATTACAGTTTAAAAGACGCCACCTCAACTAAACCTCGCAGGCACGGCACAAATTATGGTAAAATAGACGCAGCCACGACTAACCCCAAGGGTACGCCGTTTGCTAAAAAACGTTTCCAATACGTTTATGTGCGTCACAACTTTCAATATTTTGACACCCAACATCTTCTGGATCAAAACCTAAAAACCCCATATGAAGTCTGACGTTAACAAATCCTTCCTACAAATATACAGAACTTGCTGTTTAAGTAAAAATTAATTTTGGCAAACTCTGGACAACATGCATGCCGACTCAGAAAAACACAACCCTCTAACAACTTACGAAAAAACTTCTCTAGCACCAACTTCATTACCAGCAAAGTTATCAAAACTGCCTTCTCGGACTTAAAGTGGTTCAGAACAATCTTTTACCTCATCCCCCATACATCAATGCACCCAAGGAAAATGCCCAATTTTTTTTTAATAAAACTTCTAAAACTGCAGCTGGTCACCAATCCACAATTCGCTCTATCCACCAGTAGAATCACAGAACAGATACTTATAATTTGCAGCCAACTGAAAAAAAATCTGTGCCAAACTTAACCGATACCGCAACTCATTTAACAGATCTCCAAGGTACCCAAATAACCTTTAAATGAGATGACAAGTCTTCATAGCTGTGAAACTAGTACAGTAAAAAGTCACCGAGTTGATCAACAAATCATTAGCTACGCAGGAAGTACCTACTTCAATAGCATCCAGCGCTGGTACCATATCAACAAATTGGAATAGTTTAAAATGTAAAAAGTGTCGAATTTAAAAAAGCAAGTCATTCCAGATGAAAGTAAACAAAAACCTTTGGTTTGACTCAAAAACTACATCAACGCCCCTGTCTGCAGCAGTATAACAGTGCCTTCGGAATAGCTTGCAACGCCAGTTCTCATCCCCAGCACCACAACAACAAATTCCATTGTTTGGTCATAGTCTGGTCTATAAAAAACATTTTTGTTGACAAACATTTAAAGATAAATCTGGCTAGAACCCCACTGACCCCAAGGCAAAGCTTACACAGTAGTCGCTGCTACTATAGAAGTTCCGCTTCTTAAAGAACACACGCCAGGAGAAGCAAAAATCCACCAAACGCTCTCTCATTTTCAGTGGATGAGAAAGAGGAGAAGAAGCCGATAATGTGGATCAGTTGATACCCAATCCATTAGCCTAAAAGGTTCTACCAAAAACTACTTCGGACAATTGCATACCTAGTCACGCCGTTCCCTTTCGAAGTAAGCAATCGAGGTGTCAAGCACACCGAACCACAGAGAAAACATGTGTATGATTGGATGCCTATAGAAGGTAGCGGATCTATTTGGAAAGAACGCTACGCTCTGCATCACATTGTCGGGAACACGCATCCAACTCTTGACCGCTCCGGCCGTTGCTTAACATGTCCTCTCTGCCGTACTGCAATTACTAGCTAAAACCAGCTAAAGTCCCAATAGCAGTAATGCAACAACATTATAATGAAGGTAATGCATGCAATTCTAAAAAACGTGTAAAACTATCATAGCCATACAAAAAGTCGCTAATCTACAATCACATCCTATCATATAACCATAAAAACAAATTTCGGTCAACTACTTGAATCCTTTAAACATTACCGAGACTCATCTTCATATTAATACATACTTGCAAACGCTAGATAGAAAAGCCTTTGCCACCAACAACCCAACAAATGAAGTTATATCAATCTCCTAAATCAACTTTAAGTTTTCCACAAGCTACCCCCAAGGTCATGCGGGCTAAATAACATCCCCATCATCTGACGTTTCCAGAAGCTAAAAAAGACTATATGTCCGATTGACAGTCACAACTGACATCTCAACCCAACTAAACTCCAACTAAGAAAAAACATCGCCAAGACATGATATGCATCACAAACCATGATCAACAACAACATTAAAGCCATAGTCTACAACAACATCAAAGACATAGTCCACAAGACTATAAAGATCGTGATCAACAACACCATAAAAGCCATGATCCACAACATCAAAACCATAGTCTACAATAATATTAAAGCTACGGTCCACAACATCATCAAGTCCAGAGTTCACAACACCATAAAAACCATGGACTAAAACATCAAGGCCATGGTCTACAACAACATCAAAGCCATAGCCGACAGTACCATAAAGAGCTGGGTCTACAACATCAGGACCATGGTCTACAACAACATCAAAACCATGCTTCACAATACCATAAAAACCATAGTCTACAACATCAAAGCCATGGTCTAAAACAACATCAAAGCCATACTCCACAGTACCATAAAGGCCTGGGTCCACAACATCAAAGCAATGGTCTACAACAACATCAAAACCATGGTTACCACACCATAAAAACCATAGTTTATAACGTCAAAACCAGTAGACCATACAACAACATTGAAGCCATGTTCCATAACACTATGGTGACCATGGTCCGCAACATTAAATCCATGGTCTACAACAATATCAAGCCATGGTTCACAACACCATAGAAAGGTCATGGTTTACAATAACATTAAAACCATAGTCCACAGTACCATAAAGAGCGGGACCACAACATCAAGGCCCTAGTCTACAACAACATCAAAGCCATAGTCCACAGTACAATAAAGGGCTGGGTCCACAACATCAAAACAATGGTCTACAACAACATCAAAACCATGCTTCACAACACCATAAAAACCATAGTCTACAACATCAAGGCCATGGTCCTTCAACAACATCAAAGCCATAGTCCACAGTACCATAAAGAGCTGGGTTCACAACATCAAAGCAGTGGTCTACAACAACATCAAAACCATGGATCACCACACCATAAAAACCATAGTCTACAACGTCAAAACCATGATCTACAACAACATTAAGGCCATGTTCCATATCACCATAAAGACCATGGTCCGCAACATTAAATCCATAGTCTACAATATCAAATCATGGTTCACAACACCATAGAAACCAGTCTACAACATCAAGGTCATGGTCTACAACAACATTAAAGTCATAGTCCACAGTACCATAAAGGGCTGGGTTCACAACATCAAAGCAATGGTCTACAACAACATCAAAACCATGCTTCACAACACCATAAAAACCATAGCCTACAACATCAAGGACATGGTCTACATTCTACAACATCAAGGAAATGGTCTACATTCTACAACATCAAAGCCATAAGCAACAGTACCATAAAAGACTGGGTCCACAACAGCAACATCATGCTTCACAACACCATAAAAACCATAGACTACAACACCAAGGCCATGGTCCTACACCAACATCAAAGCCATAGTCTACAGTACCATAAAGGAAGGTCCACATTATCAAAGCATTAATCTACAACAACATCAAAGCCATAACTCACGACACCATAAAAACCAAAATCTACAACATCAAAATCAAAGTCTACAACAACAATAAGACCATGTTCCATAACAGCCATGGTCCACAACATTAAATCCATGGTCTATAACAATATCAAACAAAGCCATGGTTCACAACACCATAGAAACAATAGTCTACAACATCAAGGCCATGGTCTAAAACAACATCAAAGCCATAGTCCACAGCACCATAAAAGCCATGGTCCACAACATCAAAGCCAAGGTCCACAACACCATAAATGCCATGGTCTAGAACAATATCAAATCCGAAACATCAAGATCGTGGTCTACAACAACATCAAGGCAGATAGTCTTCCGCAACAAACCAAACGTAAGATATCTACCGGCAATGGAGTTCCCCCAAACAGACAATACTCAAACTTACCACCACTACCAAAAGACACTGCTATCATAAGAAAGAACTATTATTACGCAATCATAGATGCACCTCCCAGCAGAACAATAGATATTGATAACTCAAAATTGATCTTCAACGACCAAACACTGGATGAACTCCCCAGGAACACAAACAATCCAACAGAAAAACCCAAAAGTAACTACGCATCCCAAATGTGATTCGCAGAAAAAGCAAAACAAAAGTGCAGTGACGTCCCAAATCAACACATTTAGTAGACTGATGAAGAATCCCAAAATTAAGAAAAAAAAATTTGATCAAAATAGTCTTTACCTAAATCTCCAAAAAAACTTCTACAACTAGTAAACTAAAGCGCCTAGACTCCCATCCTTCAAGCAAACCACCTCCTAGCAAGCAGTACTAGAGCAAAGTCTTCCAACAATCCATTAGGCTTCTAGATTCAATTAATCTTTTCTGACCTAAGTGCATCAAATATCAGAAGACGTATCGTTGGCGGTCCGTGCACTTTCAACAACTCTAATAGAGAGCATCGAACCACGACAATTTATCACTTTACAGAAAATGATCTAGAAGCAACCACCAACGCTGCACAGAAAAATTGTTGAGTTTGATGTCAAAACCTATGCAATAACGTGTATCTCTTGGGCTCGGATAAAAACCGAAGTTGACCAAGAAGCCGCCAAACTACAGTCACAACCTAAGAGTGAACCATAAACAAAATTTAACGGAACGCATTACAGAAAAATTGTTAAACTTGAGATCAAAGCCTATGTGAAGAGTTGTCTTACGTAAAGATTAAAGTCAACCAACTGACCGCCAAACTACAGTCACATCCTAACGGGCAACCAAGAGAACGAATTTAAATCAACAACGTGAGCTCTTTGAACACTACCATAAATCAATTCTTCTTAACAGTTTGCACAATTGAAAGTTAGGTAAACCAAAATAGAAGAAAATACACAAATTAAAAGCCACAGAAGACAAAGGAAGGAGGAGCAAGAAGTTAAATGGAAGCAAAAGAATATGGAAAAAAGTAATAAAGAGAAAATAAACAAAAAAGGTCAAAACAACTACGCCTGCCAAGCAATGGAAGATAAACAGAGAGACATGAGAAGAACATACACTGAAACATTAGTACCAACAGAAATTGCAGAAATAAGGAAAAAACTGTTAAAGAAAACAAGTTAACTAAATTGACTAAACAATTTCCAAATAAAAGATACGCCATCTCGAGGTTGACAGAAAATGCAACTTTCGAAATGATCAGGGTACATCTGGCAACCAGGGGACACGAAAAACTAATCCCAAATGAATATTCAAGAATCTCACTTGAAGTTAAACTGGCAAATGTAAGACTACCAAAGAGTGCACTTAATGGAGCTGCACAAAACATTTATGAAAAAAGGAGAATACGACGAGGAAGAAGTTAATAAAGATATAAAAAAACTATGAAATTACCTAAGAACAATGCAAATATCTAGGCTGAATAACACAAAAATAGGAGAAAGAAGAGAAAAATGCCAGTGTAGGAAGTAGGGCAAAAAATAGAGTATAGGAAGAGATAGGCCGGGGACAGCATGTGTTGCCGCAGCAGACTGCATGAATTCCGCAAGGCCGAAACCAGCCCACCTCTAACTAGTACCACATTAGGGACAATGACTAGGACAAATTAACAGCAGGACTTACGCAGAGAAGAAAACCGTAAGGTATTGCCATGCGTTAGTTATTCTCAAAGACCACTTGTTGAGGCCAACACCTCACTAAGCACTGAGTAACAATAGTCCCTGGTTCAATTCAAGAAGACTAGCGCCCTGTTGTAGCCACCTCCATGTTGAAACCACAATCATATCATGGCCACTTACCATCCTCAAGCTAGACCAAACCCGGAGCATACAACGCAAGGGGTTAACAACGCCAAGCCAGCTATAGACAATAAAATTACCCTAAACGTAATATCAAAAGAGATAAAATTCAAACTCATCACCATCAAAGATTTATCAGGATGATATACTGCTCAATCCCTCAAAAAATCCAATGCATTCAAAAAAACTTTATAAGCCTTCGACTAGATGCACTCACTATGTAAAGAGCTGTCTTCCGTGATACAAACTTAGACCACCCAAAAACCAGTCAAACTACACACACATCCCGACTCCTGACTGACCAGATTTCAATCGACTACGTAAGTCCATTGAATCCTACCAAGAACCGGTTCATCTTAATAGTATTCGATATTTGAATAGAGAAGCTTTTGCAGCCAGCCACTCAACAAATGTGGTTATCACCAACCACCTAAAGTAACAAATTTTGTAAGTTAACTAGCGCAAGATAGTGCTTAGTAATCATGAATCCCAATTCGTCAACGTACGATTCCAGGAAGCCACTACCAAGTAGAAATGTCACCACCACACCATGAAAATTCACTATCTGCAAGATAATCTTTATCTGACTGACAACCGTCCAAGAGAACCATTACCGCACACAATTACCTTCCAACTGCAACGCAAAGCCAACGTTGGCCCACTGGAGGCAAAAATCGACAAACCCAGAACATAAGACACATCAATGACTATAAACAAACCAAAGCTATAAGACGCACTAAAGGTTATGAAACGCGCCAAAGGCTATCATCCAGAAAACTAGAGACTACTACTTCCAAAAGGCCATACAACGCCGGGCCACCTATAAGCAACAACGTTACCACAAACAACACACATAAAGATCAAATAATGGTGAAAAACCAAAAAAAATATTCTGGCAGCCAAGTAGATAAGACCTGAACAACTCATCACCACCAGTCACATGGATAACCTATGACTGGCTCCAAATTTGGCCTTTGGCGTGCGCAATCTTGGGCTAACGCATTCATTCATAATAACAGAGGCAAGTGTCTCAAGCTTTGTACAAATGATTTAGTGATCAGATGGTGTAGTATCGAATAAAACAGAACTAGAATAAATTACCTATTCTGTGTGATTAACAACAAAGTTTTTGATTCGATTACCACTGAGTAGCAACAGTGAGTTACTTAGTAAGTAAGACCAATACTCATTACCTCCAAGAAAACCAAGAACTCCACTTAAATTCTACCGGACTGACAACTGTTGCAGGCAGGTGACCTGCAAAAAAAATGGCTTCAAAGTAAAAAAAAAATCCCATAAGGCCACAAAGCACCACTTTCCAAAGTAAAGCAAGAGCGGCAAACAGTAAAGTGCTGCAAATGCTTTCTTGCCCTTTTAGTCAAGTTAAATTAAAAAAAAGTTTTTGACCAAAAAAAATAAAAAATAAAAACTGTAAAAAAATATGTTTTTAGCAATGGAAGCCGCAACCAAATATTTTCCCACTGTAAGATCAATTACATATATAGACGTTTTATAGGTACAAATACAAAATAAATGAATTTACTACTTATCTACATCTAATTTAGTTAACACTAATAAAAACAAATAAACTGTTGCATGTCTGAATAATTTATGTATCAAGAAATAAAAATTAGCATAATATTCATCCAAAGACAAGAAAATCCATTATCGATAGACATATAATAATAATAAATATCATTTAATACTCTAATTTGCATCATTAGATGAATCCATTAACATAGTAATGGCATGATTTTAATCCGTTTCCGGTTTAATCTACCGATAAAGCAGCTGCAAGATAGCGGCAACTGAACTCAATTAAATTAGAATATATACAAAGTTTAATAATAATAATAATATTTGCAATTAAATAATAACTTACCATTTGAACTTTTCAAATCCCTATGTATAAGAGATATAGGTGCTTTGCTGTGAAGGTAATCCATCCCGCGGGCAATTTGTATAGCCCAGTTCACTAAAACGTCCGGCCGTATCTTCCTTCCGGCTAACACCCTATTTAGGGAACCGCCGCGACAGTACTCGAGCACTAGACACAAATTGGGTTCCAACAAACAAACACCTTCGAGCGACACGATGTTCTCATGGTTGAGTAAACAGAACAGTTTAGCTTCCTTAATTACATTTTCTAAAGTCACTGATCTATCAACGTCTCCGTCCTGTCGCGCCGCCTTAACCGCCACTTCCCGTTCCTTCCATAAACCCTTATAGACCTTCCCGAATCCACCTACACCTATAACTTCCTCAACTTTAAGTTCCTGGAAGTTAATCTCTATTGGATGTATATGACTGATTATATTATTGACGTGTATTAGGGGATCGTCATAGGCAACGAAATTTGATGGGAAGATTCCGACTTTATCGCCGATTTTACCAGTCCACCAACCCTCATCACCTGATATTTTGGAATCCTTAGAAAGGACTTCGACGATCTGTCCTTTTGTAAGCGACAGCTCGTCTTCGCCCTGGGCTTCGTAATCGTACAAAGCCGTCCATAGGGTCGGTGTGACTGGGTTCCTGAAGGACTGATTTCGCTCATTGTGCACTGAGCTGACCATGTCTCCATTACGAGGTGATTCCATGGACCTAACGGAATGATAGTGCTCAACCAACGGAGGCATCCGTCGGGCTCGTATGTCCACTATAGCCAGAATTATAAATTAAAGCTATTTTGTTTTATTATATCTGAAACAAACAAAAATAAATTACTAAATAAATCTTCATCAATCATCGTAAAAATGTTCATGTTTGTGTGCAATCAATCAATCTTATAATACGTAACAATTGACATTTTCATTCATAATGGAGTATTAATTATATTGTTCTAAATTTGTATGAATTGTCTCATATGTTGATATAAAACTGGTTTTAATTCCCAGCGAAATATAAATGTAATAATAATATTTCTACTCAGAACTGTTGCGGTTTAGATTTCCAGGTAATGATTAAATATTTTCTAGTATTAAATTTATTGTAAGGAGATTCCACAGATAAACCATTATAATAAGACGAGACATAGCTATAAAAAATGAAATGTAATTTAGTTGTATACCTTACTTATTTTATGACCTAGGAGAGAAAAATAAATTGCGCGAATCACTCAAGAAAAAGTGTACAGATTTAAGTAAATAAAACATTTTTTTTTTAATTTCTAAAATGTAAATCATTAAATTCTTTTAAAAATTATGGTTTTGATATGTTTGATTTTTATATTTTTTTAAGAAAAGTCAAAGAAAACCAAAAAAGCCGAACTTATAATAATTTTTGTCCTAAAACCAGTGGCAAAGCTAGGATTTTTGGGCCCCACAGCAAAACATAGAAGAGACAATTTTAGAAAAAAGTACAGTTTTGGCTTTACTTATCCTTTATTTTGTAAATTCTGGAGACTAGCAGCCCTCTAAAATGTTCTTCATGACATGTTTGGCAGAAGATATGAGTTGTTCAAGATGGTACGTCCTATGCGCAAGTAGCATAAGGCAGCTTCCTCTCTCTTCCTTAGATCTACCGACGCCTTCCGTGCCATCACAAAGAGCTTAATTTCCTTCAGTTTAATTTCAAAGCCGTTGGATAGTTGTTGCCAATCCTCGATAACCTTAAAATCGGCTGACGTCCAAACAAAGATAGTTCTTCGTCCAACTTCGGCCAATCAGATTACCAAAGCTTGTACAAACTAGGCCAACAAATCGGCAGAGTACATAGACTTTATATTCAGATGGTACTCAACAAAATATGAACATAAAAGGAAAGAGCTGTGAGATAACGTCTTATACAAGGTGGGGCAGAGAAATTTGCTGATTTGAATTGGGCGCCAATGAGCGAGACGTAGTCAGAAAGGGGTAGGAAGGGTCTCATTCGAAAGAGAGGGTCTTGAAGTTTTGTTACCGCTCAAGCCAGTTTGCGTCATGCGTTGGACAAAGAAGAAGCATACGTTTGCCGTCGAGGCCTACTTTTCCAATGGCCATTCGGTGGTCGCCAACCAACGTGCCTTCCAAACTCGGTTCAATATTCATCCCACAAGTCCCGTTCCTGGCCGGTAATCGATCGTTTCGTAGGTGGACGCATTCAGGGAAAGTGGCAGTGTGGCAAAAAAAAAGACCTGGAGGTCAACGGACTTCCAGAACCCCAAAAAACGTCGATAGGGTGAGGCTGTCGTTTTTGCACTCTCGCCCTTCAAACTTACTGTGGTGCAAGAGCTCAATGAACGTAATTTTGTTTCTCGCCAAACTGCATGTGAAGCGCTGCTTAACATGCCTCACAACGCCCTCGTGTTTTTCAATAATGAGGCCCATTTCCACCTTTCCGGATAGAGTGGTGCCAATCCCCGTAAACTTCATGAGAAGCCACTTCACATTGTGAACGTGTTACTGTGTGGTGTGCATTGTCGAGAGTTTTCAAGAAAAAAAAAACACACTGTTGTTACTGTGAATGCAGTTCGATACAGAGAAATGACTGAGGCATTTTTTCTACCAAAACTTGAAGAAATGGAACTTGGGGACGTATGGTTCCAGCAGGACGGAGCCACGGCACACACAGCAAGAATTTCAATGGAACTTTTGAAGGAACACTTCCACGAGCGCCTAATCTCCTTGAGGGGTGACGTACTGTGGCCGGCGCGCTCCCCCTATTAGGCTCCCTTTGACTTTTTTTTATGGGGATATCTCAAATCCATTGTTCACGATGACAAACCACGGAACTTCCAACACCTGAAAGACAACATTAGCCAAGCCATCGCCAACTTTCCGGTCGATATGCTCGAAAGAGTGGAGCAAAACTTCAGTTTATCGCTAATGAAGGCCGCCATTTGTCCAAAAACCACTTGAAACAAAAATTCAGGATGTGTACAATACAATAAAAAAAGAATTAAATCAATATGTAAAATACTTTTTCTTTTATTGACCTTTTAAATCATCAAGTTTCCCAGCCGCAGCCTGTAGTATAGCAGGTCTTTATGTAATGCATATAATTCTACTGTGTGCACAACAACCTCTTTAGAAAAACGATGAATACATCGTAAGGTCAATGGTCAATGCACTTCTCACCCCCCAATCCCGTCTGTGTACAACCGCGGAGAGTCGGGGTCAGAGCAACAATATCATAAAACTTGCTCCCAAGATGTCAAGACAAGTGTCTTGTTTGCTCTGGAAGGTCAGATCACAAAAAGTCGTAATCTCCAGAACAATCCAGAGTGAAAACTCGCTCAGACGTACACCGTCGTTAACTCCTCTTTGCCAGCAACACTGTATGTGAGTATAAAGCAACAGCAACAAACGGCCAGCACGGGTCTAGGGCTATCGACAAAAATTTCTGGCTAAACCAAGCCCTTGTACCAGTATCCCTTCCCGCGACTGAGAGTGCGTGATGTTAGCCAAGCACTTGATCAATTTCAAGGTTTTATTGCATTTAGAACCAATTCATCGATATATGCTCAAAAGGAAAAAGTTCTATCAAAAACAAGTCCTAATAAACGGATTGTTCCACGCATGTAATTCTGAACTCCCGCAAAACTTTTCTAAGGCGGCAAAAGTGCATGCGTGCAAGCACGTAGAGCAACAAAAACCTCTCGCCTCTGCAAGGAATGCACTTCGTCTATGTCAATCTACAATTGACGTGTTGTATAGGATATACCATTCCTACCGTGTAGATTGTCAAAGAACAAGCATTCGTGACAGCTGTAATATCGTTCACCGTGATCGCGAAGAAATTTCTCCTAAACATAATGTCTTCGAGTGAATGGTTTCCACCCTTACTTTAAATTTGCTATCGCGCAGCATGAAGAATTTAAGAAAAATAATCATAGGACCCTTGAATCCCCTGCAACTTCTCTAAAACTCTCTATCGCCAAGCCATATCATAAACCTTTTCCTTGAAACACCGATACAAAGTGCTTTTGAACCAGGACCAACCATTCCGTCCGCAACCGGCAAAACATTCTCGCGGAGAATGCTTGACGGCCAATGTCTAATTGGCGTGTAGTTTGGATTGGTGTTTTCAGAAATACGCCAAAATCTAGCCATAAACTGTTGCAAACCCCAGTTATAAAATGTCTAAATTGTTAGAAAAAAAGGCCATAGATTATCAAAAAGAGCACAATCTGGCCATAAAACACAAAAATTTTATCATAATTTGGTTAAATGACCATTATTTATAAAAAATCAAAACTAGTCAAAAAATGTTTAAATATTTTTTAAAAAGAACAAATATCTGACCAAAAACGGTTAAAAATGTAAAATTTTGTTCATACAATGTCAAAAATAGTAAAATTCGGCTTTGAAACTTTAAAGAATTTTCAGAATATACCAAAACCTGGTCTTAAACTGATAAAAATTGTAAAACCCAGCTTTGGGATATCAAAAATGCCAAAATCCGGCATAAACTGTTGAAAAATGCAAAATCCGACTATGAAATTTTAAGCAATTATCAGAATGCACCAAAATCTGTCAAAGTTCTTAAAAAGTGTAAAAACCTTTAAAATAACAAAATCCGGCCACCAAACTATCAAAACGTGCCAAATTCTATTCACTAAATGTCAAAAATAGTTAAAACCGCCCCCCAGGTTTTCAAATAAAGGTCCTGTATGTTTGTGAGATCTTCCACATTGCAGAGCCTTGCTTAGGGATAACTATGCCACTGACGCGTGATAAAACATACATCACCATTTTCCTACAACCCAGCACCTAAGTGAATCTGCAATTAAGGTGAGTATGGTCTCTCGCCATGTTAGTTGACAGGTGTAACCTTGAAAAACACCGTTCTCCAAACATAATGTCTTTAAGTTAGTAGTTCCCACCCTTACTTTAAATTTGCTATTTCGCTTATAACATTCAAGAAAAAAGAAGCGTACAACTCTTGAATCCCCAAAAGTGCAGCTTCTTTAAAACTCTAAATTACCAAGTCATGTCATAAGCCTTTTCCAAATCAAAAAACAAAAGTTTAGCCAAAAGACCGACCGACTTCTCAGCATCCATACCAGACGTTGGTTAATCATTTACTAAAATTTTACCGGCATCAGCAAGGGCAAGATAATAACCTATCATCAACATTACAGGTATACGACGCTTTTCCATATCAGGTTGGAGATTTCCAGCAGCCGATGGCCCGGTAGGGGACCTCATCTAGTCCCGGTGCGGTGAAAGTGCCCATGCCATTGAAAGCAGTTTCCAACTCCTCCAAAAGTAAGAAGAATTTGTAGGGCAAAGACGTCGGGATAAACAAATCTAAGAGAGTATCTAACTGTTCTTTTTGACGCAGAAAATTTGAAATAATTCTGAAAGCTACTGGCAGACGCAAATTAAATCGCCTTCACCTTCTTGAGTGATCAAGAGCCCTTAGAAACCCATTGCATGGACTAGTTGTTTTGTGGAGAACCTAGTGATGTACCCAGATCTCACCACCAGTTTCAATTCTACAGAAGTCTTCACCCTGATAGAAAGCAGTCAAATCTTCCTCGCAAATTTGTCGTATACACAGTTTTTGTTAGAGACTGAGCAGTGGGAATCCATAGTGGCAACAATTAGCTCATTCCTAAATCTTCATGTACATTTTTACTTTTGCTTAGCGGCCAATCAACACTAAGTCTTCAACTTTAATTGTAATTTCGTCAATTCGAGCTTCCAGAGATCTTCCACACTTTAGTCTAGATTAAATTCTCTGCCCCATATGAACTACTTGCAGCAATATATGATTTAAAAATAATACTATTTTTTTACCAATCTCATTTGGACTATTACATTCTTTCGATCAAAATTTCATGACGCTTCTGTGTTCAAGTTACAAATCACTCATTTTCGCCACTTTGTACTAGTATAAAAATAACAAATGTTAAGAAATTGGAAGCAAACTTAGAGATGACACTATAAAAAGTCCCAGGAAGTTGGCATAAGAATTTTTTGCAATAGCATATTGTTTTCATAGTCACTTGGTCCGAGCCGCACCAACGTAGAATTATAGCCACACTGCTCGATCCATTCACAACATCTAGCTGATTTGGATCAATCGATTCACTAAATTACGCTCAAATCAAACAAATCTAAACCTAAAGTGGTTTCTTAGCATAGTTTTGAAATAATTTCAACGCTCAACGTACGACATCTTCTGGATCAAAGTGCAAAAACCCCTATAAGAGTCCGACTTGCATATTATCCAAAGCAAAAAAAAAAAAGAATCTTTGAAACAATTTGAATAACTTCCAATCAAATCAAAAGACACCTTAAAACCTCATTCAAATAAATAAACCCAAAACAGAACAAAATTGAAAATCCTAAAACTAAAAAAACTTTTCCAAAAAGTTCAAACTAATTTGTAAAAATCTACAACAGCAAATCATATTTTAATCAAGCATTAGAAAGTCAAAACTAGAAAAATGCAATAAATTAATAAATCGCAAAATAAGCTACCGTTAATTGACTACAAAAAATGTATTTAGAGACCAATTTTGAGCAATAAAAAAATGTACAAAAAGCCCAAGAAAGAAGAACGATTATTATCAAAACCTTGCCATCGGTAAAAAAATATTGACAATCACTAATAAAAAAAAAAAACGACTACAAATAAATAACACCATCACCAAGGAAAAAAAAAACTATTATCATAAAAACCTTCTCATCAAATAGAAGAAGATATTACCAAAAAAAAAACACCTATAATCAAGACCTAATCATAGGGAGGAAAAAGATCAAACAACAGAAAGATAAAAGCAGAACTAAAACAATCTTAAAACCAACAAAGTAACAGTGCACAGACATTTGCCAAAGATTTACAAATCAACAACCAACTAGCAACTTCAACATCAACTACTACATCTGCAAAGTATCTGTCCATAAAGAAGTTCCATGCAAACGTGGGGTTTTAGCTTACTTTACTCCTAAATCATGTTTATTTTTGTTCCGAAATAAATCTCTCTTGTAGTTCAATTTTTGCCCAAAACTGTAATTCCTCTTCCAGAAGTAACTATTACTTGACAACTGCTCAGTGTCAAAGCTACATCGCACCTTCATCGCTGACGACTACCTGACTGACAATGTTCTTACAACAAAAACAAGTTAAAGTAAAAAAAATAAAAATTCCTTAAGATACTCCAACCATCTACCAGATAGATACATGCTACAATCAAATTTTAGTGATTCTAGTGCCAAACAACATGAAAACAGACTTCATGCCCAGGCAAATCTCAGCAACCATCAGCAGCTGAGCCGTATTATGTCAAAAACCTAAGCTAATACATTATTTTCAAAAGTCTTGTTAAAAAAACAAACATTCAAGATTGACTTATTTCATATAGTTTTCGGGCAGAAGAACCCAGAATTTTTAAATGGCAATCAAAACCAATTCAACAATTAACATTCAATAAAGTAGCTTCTTCTTCAGACCTCGGTATACACATGTGACTAATTACTGAGAAACAGTCCCAATCTTGTCAAATTTTCCCAAAAGAACAAGACCACATTATCAAAAGAACGTCGTACCCTAAAACAGACTCCTCCACAATAAGAGACTAGATTGATTAGCAAAGAATGAAAAAAATACCAAAACGCCGCTACTATGAAGAAGTCAAAATAGTTAGACATCGCCGCACATAGAGAAGATAAACAAGCCAAAGATGAACTCAGATGACAAACCCAGATGAATCAAGATAACACTCCAATCATGCAGTAAACTCATTTCCAGCATAAAATTCGCTCAAAAATTGTTCAAAAATTAGCATAAAAAAACATAAAAATTACTTAAAACACCTTTTGTTTTGTACGAAAATGGCACAACATGAAAATCGCGCTTAACACTAAAAAAATTATCAAAACTGCTGAAAAAGGCCCATTTCTAACATAAAATTTGCTCAAAAACCACATTATCACACAAAAATTCTCATTCATAGCATGAAATACATGAACAAATGAAAAAAAAAATACACTTATAACTAAAAAATCATGCAAAAAACTCATTTATAGCATAAAATTCGCTCAAAAATCACCTTTAGCACATACAAATTTATCAAAATTAGAACAAAAAATCTTTACAGCATAAAATTTACTCAAGATACCTATAGTTTACAGCAAAAACTACATGTACAACATAAAAATCCATCAAAAAAATCTTTCCGGCATAAAATTCGCTTGGCATCACATTTACGGCTCAAAATTTATCAAAACTGGCACAAAAAACCCATTTATAAAATGAAATTTGTTTATAAAACCTCAAAACTACAAATAAAAGTGATCTACATTATAAAAATTATAAAAAAACTCATTTGTAGCACAAATTTCGCTCAAAAAATCCCTTTAAACACATCATGAAACTTACTTAGAATACCTTAAGTTTGCACAAAAATAACACTTACAACATAAAAATCGCGCAAAAAAACGCTTGCAAATCATGTAGAAAACCTATTTCTAGGATGTTATTCGCTAAATCACATAAAATGTATTAAAATTAGCGCATAAAATCATTTATAACAAAAAAAACTTAAGCAATAGCAATTTCCTACGTGTAGACAGACTGCTATGCATAATCTGTACGATTATACGGTATATCACATAAATATCGATCAAGCCAAAATTACTTGTTTGTTTGTAGTGAATTCGATTTCAATACTATCTGTACGAGAGCCAAGCAATCAAAATTTAAAAATTTAAAAAAAAAGTAAACGTCTATATATTACACAGGTGTTGTGTCACTAATTTATTTTAACGTATAAAATAATCCTTATAAAAAAAAATCCAAATAAACAATTGTAAACTCCTCAAATTCTTTTGTAAAAATATCAAAACCTACTGTATGTTTGCAACAATTCATTTAAAAAAAATTTCCACACAACGACAAATATTTCCAAAACACCCCTTTCCACAGCGACCATTCCGGAAATTATCTACCCTCATACATAACAGAAATTGTGAAAGGGACATAGATAAATTATTCAGCAACCGGCCGTGTGGTAAATTAGTTATTCCATTTATAGTGTCATACTGGATTTATCTCATTTTATACAGTAAAATATAAAATTATTTAAATTTAAAATTCGGCTTAAGTAGAATTAAGGATTCTCTAATCTTTAAAATAAGACAAATCAATTCAAATCAAAACAATCGATCAGTTGTAAGCACCACTAAAGATAATATCCAAGATACTAATCGTATCGATTGCATTTTTCTTATAATATCACGAGAAGACTAATCATATCGAATGCGTCCTTTTTCTTTGGGACGTTATAAAGGCGGCTAATCCATAGATATAGCAGCGCCAGGCTCCAAACAGCTTTTGAAATGAAATATTATGTCGTAATCTCATATTACTGCGACATTTTCACACATATACTCGTAGCTATCTTTTAAGATAAATCCTATGATTAAAAATATATATCAATATTGATAAAACTAGAATTTCAATTAGTTTGACATTTAAATGGAATGTGTTATTATATAATTTGACCCGAAATTATTAATTTTGTATAGTTAATTAATGTAAATATCCAATTAATTATATTTCAAATATAGACATTTAATTAAAATTGATAGCCATGGTAGTAAACATGTTGTATAATTATTGTTCATTAATTATGTAAAATCTCTTATTTATCACAAACTATGATCATAATAAATGTTTCATAATTGATCATCAATTAAAATATAATATATTTTAAACATTTTTTTCTTGCATTTAATATATGATCAAACATAATTTATTAAATTTGTCACCGACAGTAACAAAAAGTAGGCAAAGTTATTTGCTTTTAGTGCTGATATTGCTGCTTTTTACTGTAGAAATGGTATTTTTGGTAACCTGCCATGTCAGCCGAATAATTTGATCCTGTAAAGCATTAAAATATTTTTTCTTCTCCTTAATATAAATAATTTAATTCTTTTTGTATATATTATAACAATTTTAATCATAAAAACAAAGTGTACATATTGCACAAATAAATTGTTGATTTTTCTATTTATTGTAGTACAACAATGTTTATAGTCGTGGGAAATGAGTATCATTACTTGCTAGTTGTATAATATGCTAATAAATCTAAAGATGGTGTGGTTAATATTAACATGATCTCATGCAGCTTTGTTTGGAAACTAGAACTAGAAGCATATCTCAAAAACATATTTATTGCATAAATTCATCAAAAACTGTACAGAATATTCAATTATTGCATCAAACATGTCAAATCTTGCAAAAAAAACATTTAAATAGCCCAAGAAGCCCATGTACATACGCAAGCGCTTGTCTGGTAGATCTATAATGTTATTATCCACGACGGCAGAGATTACGCGCCAGTAGAATACTATTCATTATCTATGCCTGTCTGTTTAATAATATTATGTAACATTTTATAATTCTATAGCCTGCAATAATAATTACACCAATCAGACATTGATTGTTCGACTAACGAAAATCCGGCTTGACCTTTTTGTACCATTAATAGCCATTATTAAATTAATTTTAATAGGATAATAGAGCCATTATTTAATAATCGCAAATAAACAAATTTAAGCTGAAGTGAATCGATATTCGTACTAATAAGATTTACAAAAAAAAGCGTTTAATTTACCTAAAAAATTATAAGGCTTTTCTATGTATAGACGGCGACGCAATATCGGCCGCGTGCGACGTACTATCAAAAAATTATCAGTTTTTCATTTTAGTCATTTTATACCCATGACGTTAAATAGGTGAAGGATTGTCAGGCGCCTAAAATCTTGCGGTGTTATCTCCATTTCATTCTTCCTGTGTGATGTATAGTTCTATTGATTTTTTTTTATATAATTATTAACCACTGTATTAATCATCTTATAATCAGTTGTCTCCATTGTTCAAAATTATTATATATGCAAAATGTCTAATCTCTCAAAACATTTTAAAATAGAATTTCAAACATATGCAAAATAGATATTTACAAAAATGTAGCATTTTCGCTTTTAAAATGAATAATGTATTTGAACACGGTGTCAAATATGGCCAAAAGATTAAATTAATATATTTGAAATAAAAATATATGCAAAAACAAAACAAAAAATACACTCCTAATAATGCCGAACGTTGGTGCATTGCTTTTGTATGAATACAGCGCCAAATAACGCTTAATTGATCGGTTCAAAATCAAAATGTAGAAACATACGTCGGACCCCATAAACACAGCGCCAAATAATGTATAAAGTTTAAATTGGTCCATTAAAATATAGAAATAGAATTTTTACTACACGAATGTTCGTATTCCCACAACTTTTTTGTGCATTCGAAAACCTAGAGTGCGCTTATCCTAAATAAGTAAACCTATCCTAAAATTGACGTATCTCCATTTTTGTGAATACAGCGCTAAGTAATGCCAAAAAAATATACTAATATATTTGAAATAAAAAAATATGCTAATATAATCAAAAGAAAGCGCATTTTAGCTTAAATTCGTGTTTTACTATTGATACTAACAGTTTTGATTGATTTTATTCAAAATAAAAATGTAGAAAATAAACTAAAAATAAAAAAAAAAATGCATTACTTTGCAAGACAGTTTATATGAATACAACGTCGAATAATGCCGATAGATAAACTCCAAATAAAAATAATTATATTTCAATTTTACTAAACCATAAATAATGCCAAAAATGTGGATAAATTCATTTAAACATCAATATGTTGCATGATATTAATGTATCGCTTTTGCTTTGAATATAGCGCCAAATAATGCTAACAATATTTGCAACAAAAATATATAAATATATGAGAATAATATAAATGCTCTATTTTGTCTTTAATTAATCATGTTGATACGAATACAGCGCCAAATAATTCCATAATTGAAAATTGAATAAAAATATGCATTCCAGTCATGCAATGTACATATAAAATTATAATTAATGCTACACATTCATACGCATTTCCCTCTTAAATTTTCCCTGTAAATATAGCGCCAAATTTTGCCAACAAAATGTTAATTTAAAAAAATGTAAATATATAAAAACGTATTACTTTGCTTTGACCGTTTATAAGAACTGAAATAATAACATTTTAATAATAAAAATTTATTATACTTAAAGTAATTAATTAGTTTCAATTTTATTAAATTGATGATACCATAAATATAGCGCTCAATAATGCCAAACATTTAGATAGATTCATTTGAAATGAAAATATACACATATTCAAAGAATAAAAAATGCAATATTTTGTATCATTTATACTGTTATGATTAGTATAAATTGATTTGATCAAAAAATAAAAATTTAAAAAAAATCTAATTTAAATTGTTGTTCGTAAACTTTGCATTCGACACATACCCATTTATTAAATTGTGATATTGCTGTGAATACAGCGCCAAATAATGCCTAAAAAGTATTTTAATCTATTTGAAATATAAATATACTAAAAATCAATTAAAAACGGATTTTGTAGTATTTATTTTTAAGCTTTTAAGATAAAATAAAATTCTGCCAACAATTCAATTGATCTACCCAAAATAAAAATGTATAAAATATGCATTACATTGCTTTATGAATCGCGTTTGTTATAAATACAGTGCCAAATAATGCCAAAAATTTAGATAGATCAAATCCAAATAAATATAGAATTATTATAATTCGAGGTCAATGTTCACAGACTGCTTAAATCTAGTCTTCAATGTGATAGTTTCAGCAGGTATGGTATTAAGTAATTCCAAAATATAGCATTTAAAATTAAAAAAAAAAAAACTAAACCGGCTCCGAGTATGGCACCACAACTACAACAAAGTCACATGACATTCTTTGCATCTGGAAAACTCCTCCAGCAAGCATCAGAGAAAAACAATTAAGTCTAGAACGCGCTGGTAAAAACCAAACAAACAAAAAATAGTGCCTTTACCAACCCCAAAACAAAAACCTAAAAAAAAAAGAAAACACCGATAAAGATATTCAAAAAAAATTAAAAAAAAAAAACAAAACAGAAAAACTGTGAACAAGAAGGAGATAACACCAAGCCAACAAACACCTGAAAAATCGTTTGCAATAAAAGCCTCCAAGATGGTTAAGACCATGTCGGCTATAATGCAACACCAGTCGTTGAAAGTGTCCAAATCAACAGAATAAAAGAATTAAAAAAAAAAAACAAACAAAAGAAAAGAAAAAGAATCTGAGAATTAGTTAAAAAAGTGTCAAAAACCGGACTACGCAGCTGGTGATCGACCAGTCAATACTAAGACTAGAGCAATCACGGCCCTGATTAGAAGAAAGTAGAAGCGACAAAGAATAACAATTTATGTTACAATTCAGTATCTTTAAGAGGAGCCTCCGGGAAAATTGTCTCGCTCTTTATTTTGTCCTTTTTCTCTCTTCCGACCCAGAGAATGAATTTATTTTGGTAAGACGTACCCCTTTGCGGAAGCTAACACAGTTGGAAATTAATAAAATGTCTTCTAAATCTGACAAAGCTCAAAATAGCTATTCAAGCAAAAATACACCATTCTTCTTTACACGCTATCTACACAGGTAACCCCACGCTTATTCACACAGAACGCGTGTCAAAGATTTTATACAACCCGAGTGATAGCTGTTCTGAACCTGGGTGATGATAAAAATTTTCATCACCAGTCGAGGCAGACGATCAGCCAAGTCAGGAACATACTCTAGCAAAATATGAACCAAACCAACTTGACCTGCAAAGATCCAGGTCCAACAAAATCTACCACAACGCACATATTAGTTGCACCCGCAGGCAATCCTAATGGTAGATCTTTGTACTCGACAGTGTGAACAGACAAATCAAGCAACATCCAAAAAAAGTCGCTATGTGCAACACAAAATTATCCCCACAGCTGAATCCAGGAGGTATTGCAATTGGTAAAAACCAGACAACAAATCAATATCTATCTGAATTTTACAACAATCCACGCAAAAGCAGCAGTGGCGTAGGAACGACCACCCCAGACTTTTCACTACAGTCTGAGGTCCACTTGAAGTTCATTGCAGCTGAAGAACAGTCCCAGAAAAACTCCAACAAAACAAACCCCGAAACCGGCACCGGGTCTAGCACCACAACCCAAAGCCACGTGATACTCATTGCACCTGAAACGAGAGTCGCAAAAATACACACAAAAACAATCGAGGCGGATAGTCTCCTTGTGCCGGCGGGCTCCAACTTATCAAGCCAATTGTTCGCCGCGCCGCTTTCAAATTCGAATTTCCTTTATACCTCTCGGTTGTTCGTGATTGGTTATTAAAGAATTGCAAAGAAGCTTTGTGTAGCTACTATAGCGCCGCTTGGTAATCGCAACAAAGAAACCTTCCTGCTAATCTGAATAACCCAGATCCAAAAACAGAAGCAACCATCGAAAACAAAATCTCGTCTAGTGAAGTTAACACTGATCCTGCAGAGACCACACTCCTTGCTGCACACAGTGCTTTTCATAACAACAGACAACAATGAGCCAAGAACTAATTGTCGCCACAAAAGCACTTATCTTCACAGAACCAAGATGAGTACACCAACGCTTTATAGATCCAGATTTAGATATTTTCATATAGAACAAACAATTAACTCTGAAATGACAATAAACAAAAGCAAGTCGCAATGTCAAAAACATAAGCGCACAATTTGTCGCAGGTTCGGACCCTAGCTCTGACAGAACATTTAAAAAAATATTAGAGGTATTAGAGGTCAGTATAATCGAATTCGAAATATATATATAGAAAATTGAAAAAATGCTTTATTCTTCTTAAACTGATTCGTTTTTGCTAAGAATACAGCGCCAAAAATGTAGAATAGATATAAAAAATCAGAACAAAATGCAGAGCAACGTATGGCCGGTAAAAAAATGTCCTAAACATTTATTGTAGCTTTATCTCCACAAGTTTTGGTTTTTCGTCCCAGAAATCAAAATTTTAAGCGAATCACAAAACAAGCATATTGTACTCCAATTTCGAGGTGATCGGATATCCCTGAAAGTAACTAAAAAAGAAACATTCGTACGTTTTCTCAAAACTTTTTTGCGTCGTTCAAAAGCTTACCCAGATTGCGTTTATCCTAAAATTAACGTATCGTTATTACTGTGAATACATATATAATTCCAAAAAAATAAATTACGAAAACAGTTTTTTATATAAATTTGTGTTTTACTATTAGTATAGGCTGTTTCAGGGACAAGAGCAAAGTCGTAATATAAAATACGCAATTACTTAATGAGAATTAAGAACAAAGTTGAAAGTTTTATAACTATTGTAAATAAATGCAGGTATATTCAGTGGTTAGAGGTTGAAAATAGATATTTAGTAGTCTGTTTCAGGCACTAGCAAAGTCGTAAAATAATTTATTTTTTTAAGGACGTAGTAAGGTTTTGGCCTCAGCAAGTGGCACTTGAGAATAACTAACGCAGGGCAATACCTTTCGGTTTTCTTCTCTACGTTAGTTCTGTTGTCAATTTGTCCTTATCATGTCTGTCTCTAGTCTATTATTAGTTTGAAATGAGCTGGTTTCGGCCTTGTGGGATTCACACAGACTGCTGCGGCAACACATGCTGTCCCCGGCTCATCTCTCCCTATACCCTATTTGTTGTCTGTCTTATACTGACGTTCATCTCTCCTTTCTGCCATTCTATTGTTATTCAGCCTAGTTGTTTGATTTGTCCTTAGAAGTCTTCTTAGTTTCTCTAAGTCTTCATTCACTTCTTTGTCGGCGTATCCTCTCTCTTTCATGAATATTTTGTGGAGCTCCATTAGGTGTACCCCCTTTGGTAATCCTAGATTTGCCAATTTAACTTCTAAGGATATTCTTGAGTCTCCATTTGGAATTATTTCTTCGTATCCCCTGGTTGCCAAGTATACTCTGACCAATTCAAAGATTACATTGTCAGTCAACCTCAAAATGGCGTAAATACCATTTGGAAAATCTCTGGTCAGTTCCGTCAGTTTGCTTTCTTTGAGCAGCTCTTTTCTTTTTTTATTTATTTCTGCAATTTCGGTTGGTACTAATGTTTCATTGTATATTCTTTTCTTGTCTACTTTCTCCTCTTCCATTCCTTGGTAGGCATAGTTGTCTTGACCTTCTTTGAATTTTTTCTCTTCATTGCTTTTTTTATGTTCTTTTGCTTCCACTTAGCTTCTCTTTCCTCCTTCCTCTGTCTTCTGTGGTTTTTGATGTGTGTGTTTACTTCCATTTTCGTTTATCTATATCTTGAGTTTTCAAACTCCTCTATCTTTTTTCTCATTACTGCCGTTGCATAGTTTCTTAATGCTCTCCATTTGTTTTCATCATTCAGGCAAATATTAATTATTGAAGATTTATCAATTTTGTTTTCCAATACATTCTCTAACTCTTTCCTATCATTCTCCCACGCTTCGCACTCTATTAGCGTATGTTCTGCGTCGTCATACGTGTCTTCTTGACAGAATATACATTTCTCTTCTTTCTCCATTTTATTTATATTTTGTAAATACTTTCCAAATGCTCCATGTCCGGTGAGTAGTTGTGTTGTATAGTAACACGTTTCCGGTTTATTCTCTACTCATTGCTTTATCTCTGGTATTAACTCTCTTGTCCATTCACCTTTTTCTCCGTCTTTCCACTGTGTCTGCCATTTTTTCATTGTATTATCTCTTGCTTGTCTCTTTGCTTCTTGTTTACTACTTCCTTCATTTACCAGTTTCTTTATGTTTAATCTTTCTTCCACCATCAAGTCTGCGGGTAGTGTCGCCGCGATTACCTCTAGCGCTTCTTGCGACACCGTTCTGTAAGCCCTACATATCCTTAACGAGCTTGCTCTAGTGGCTCCTCTTATTTCTTTTCTTTTTTTTTTGTCTTTAAGGCATCTCCCCATGTTTCTGCGGCGTACAGTAGTTTACTTTTGGCCGCCGTTGCTATTAGCCTTCTTGCCTCTTGTCCTGGTCCTCCCTTGTTTGGTATGAGCCTACTAAGCATTCCTTCCATTTTCTTTGTTCCTCTTACCGCTTCCTTAATCTGTTCGTTCCATCCTTTTGCTTCCAGTGTAACTCCAAGGTATTTAATCTTGTTCACCTACCTATATTTTTCCGGTTCCTCTATTTGTCCTCTTTGTCGATAACCATGCCGCTTCCGTTTTCTGCGGTGCTAATTCTAGCCCTTTACTTTTCATCCATCTCTTTATCATACTAATTGCCAACTCTAGCCTTTCCTTTAGTACTTCTATGTCTGGATCCCTACCTACTAAAGCTAAGTCATCAGCAAATGCCGTTATCGTCACCCCGTCTGGCAGCCGCATTCCGAGAAGCTCATTATATACTAAGTTCCATAATTTGGGTCCTAGTGCTGAGCCTTGTAGTACCCCTCTGGTCAGTCTAAATTTACCCTTCTTGGTCACTAAGTTTCTTCCTTGTAGATAACTCCATATTATCTTGATCGTTTTCTTTGTCAATTCTTTCTTTTTTGCTGCTTCTATAATTGCTTCCCATAGTACGCTATTAAACGCGCTTTGTATATCCAACGCTATTATGATGCAATGCTGTCTTTTCCTATGTGGGCCGCTGCATGCTTCTTTTGCTACCGCTTTTATCTTCTCGATAGCTCCTAGCGTCGATCTCCCTTTGGTAAATCCGTATTGTTCACTTTCCCATCCACCCCTTTCTTCTATTTCTTTCTCTATTCTTCTCACAATAACTTTTTCCATTACCTTTGCTAATGTATTGATTAAACAAATTGGTCTAAACGTTTTTGATTTACCTGTTTCTTTCTTCTTCTCAATCAGCACTAAGTTTGCCTCTTTCCAACATTTCGGGAATGTTCCTTCATTTAGACATCTGTTTATTATTTGTGTTAGTTCTATTTCGTTACCTTCTAACGCTGATTTCACTATCTCCGCTGTTATCTCGTCCGGACCTGGTGCCTTATTGTTAGGCAGTTCTCTTATGATCTGTTTCATCTCCTCCACTGTTGTCATATCTGCTTCCCCTTCTTCACTTGTCTCTGTTGGTTCTTTTATGGGAACAATTTCTCAATTATTTTTTCTTCCCCTTCCTCCTCCTTTAAACACACTCCCTTTGATCTTCCTCCCAGTTTATTCATTGCAATTTTGTACGGCTTTCCCCAGGAGTCCTTATCTATGGAATCTATCATTTCTTTCCAGCATCTCTTCTTGCTGTCTTTTATCGCCTTTCTCAGTGCTTTTCTGTCCATTTTTAATTCTTCTTCTGTCTCTGCAGTGTCTTCCCCTTTTCGTTTCTGTCTTTTGATTTTCCTTCCGGTTTGTATTGCTTTTTTCCTGCTTTCCTTTATCTCATTGCACCACCAGTACGGTCCCTTTCTTCCTCCTTCCCTACACCTCGGGATTGCTTCTTCCGCTGCCTTTCTCAGTTTTTCCGAGTATCGTTTGCATCTTTCCTCTATGTTTTCGCTTTCTCTTACTTCTTCTACCTCCATGGCTCTTTTTACGCTTAGGTTAGTTGGCGGACACCAAGTTAAATATGTAGGTCAGTAGCTTCTTCTACTATAACCCACCCACCCGCCCAACTGTTGGTCAACAAAAGATTTTATGTTCCTTTCGCCTCTTGTGTTCTTATAGCTATTATATACAAGAAAATGTCACTTAAGTGACCAACCAAAATGTTGTTCATCAAGAGATTAATTTTATCATATTCCCATATTTTTTTGTGTAAATATTGAGGCGCAACTAAGCTAAAGTGAGGTGGCGCACCATCATGCATTAACCTTAGCCTTCCCTTACTAAAACATCTTCTAAAAGTTCAGGTAAAACGTCTTCTATAAACCGTCGATAATAGTCGCCATTAAGTCTACAAAAAAAAAAAGAAAAAATCGCGTTTAATTCTAACCCAAACATTTACAGAAAACTAATTCTTTCACTTATTCTTCAGCAAATACATTATTGTGCAAGTTTATGATTGCATTTCAAAAAAAGCATTCGTAAACAAGTCTCGTAATAAAAACCTTAAACGCTATTTTCCGCTCATCGCATAGTGAAGCCAACATAACAACATTATATGCCCACAAATGACGTCACGCTCTAATTGTGGTCATAAGTTCTTATTTAACAAAAACAATCATTTTTAAATTCGCTATTTACAATTTTATTATTGATAAACCGTCATCAATTATAAAACCTTCTGCAATAATATCAATTATCAACTTAGTAGTGCAATATTCAATAGTTTAGCAAAGCTGTGTCCCAGGTGTCATATAGATGATTCATACACATTTTAGTAGATCAAGGCGCAAAAATTTTCATGCATGCGTTTAACACCAAGTATCTTGCTACATACGCTTACTTGCCCACAACTGACGTCACACGCTCAATCATGTTGGCCAATGCGTCAACAATAGGCGTGTTAATAGAAAGAAGGACTCCCTGATATAGGTGGTAACTGGAAAAACAAATACCAAAAGTAGACTAAAACTAGACAATGCAGATTAGTGATATGAGCCTACAAAAGAAAACCTTCGTGAAGATGCTTATCATCATAAACTCACAGATAAATATCAACTTAATCAACTAGAACAAAGAATAGTCAAAATAGACAATAGTAAAAAACGTACTAAACAGATTAGTAAAGCAAAATCCGGCAAGAAAGAGCTACCCAGAAAAAGATCAAAATAGATACTTGGAATGTGAGTACTATAGCACAAGCAGAAAAGATACAAAACGCTATTCAAGAAATGGATAGAATCAATATCGTAGGCAATCTAGGTGTCGGGCATACCGAGCCATATGTGTATGTTTAGATGCCTATATGAGGTAACGGATCCATTTAAAAAAAAAACGCTACGCTCTGCATCATTTTGTTGGGGACACCCATTCAACTTCTGACCGCTCCGGCCGTCGCTTAACTTTCGTTAGCACTGTTAATCATACATGTCCTCTCTGCCGTACTACCGACACAACGTTTCACAATTAAAGACCACACAGTTTATCGACAATGAACACACATACACGGGATTATTGAATCCGAGAAACACACACCAACAAAACTAAACATCATTCTCCTACCGCTGATAAAACAGACAAAAAAATAGAACAATTCTACTAGTCAGTAGCCGATACTCTCAAAAACATTAACAAGCAAGAAGTGACAATCATCATAAAAAACCTAAACGCAAAAGTTGAACAAGAAGGAGAATATCGTGGTTAAAAAACCTTTTAACTTGGTTCAATACAACAACGGGTCTCTTTAGAGCTGCAGCAATTAAAGTCCAAATTTCCAAGATCAACATCTGAAGCGGATAAGCACCAGAAAAAAAAGAATTTTGATCTAAAACAGTCTTGAAAAATAAAGAGAATGATGTCAAATTAAAATCGATTTGGTAGTAAAAAAGCCCTTTTGCTACGCCACTGGAGAGAAAGCGGTGCATTTTATAAATTTGTACATTTCAATTTGAAAAAACCGTAAAAAATCGATTCAGTACTAAAAAAGTTAAGTTATTCTTTGGTTGTTGTTGTTTACGCCTAGAATACGCAAATAACCGATCTAAGATACTTTCGGAAATCTATGAATTTTGATAAATGTCAAATATGACATTTACTAATAATTTGGCTATTGCCCAACAATTCTGCCGAATTTGATATTACTTATATATAAATAATTCGACCAACAATCATACTTTAATTTAGAACAATAAATCTTAGATTTCTTATTCACAATTAAAAAAATATAGACATTGACGAGGTATTTCTTCAATGACCTTATTTATTAAATACTGCATTTAGAATTATGCAAATGCAGTTCAACACCATGTTACCTTCAATCACTACATCATTCTGTTCTAAATTTGCATTATTCTTCTAAAGAGAAAGTAAAATTGTATTTTTGTCAAAAATCTTTTGTATAAATAACAAATGATTTTATTTATATTTGGTATTATTAATTATTGTTTTTGACGTTTTATTAAATATTACTATTATAACTTAAATATTTGTGAAATATTGTTTTGTATAATCTTAATCATAAGACAATTTAGCAAAATATTTTATTAATTTTATCTTGCTTAGAATTTGCATAATTCAAAACACAAAACTTGTTTGAGCATGTGGACATGCAAACACTACCCAAAATGTGCATGAAATGATTACGAACATAATTAAATGTTATTATAGCATACTGCAAATAAATAAACTATTATTATGTAAGAATTAATTAGCCAACCATATAAGTATACAAAATAATTACAATATTGAATGTGCACAACATGATAGTTTAATTCGAGCTCAATTAAGCACATTATAAATTAATTAATAACAATATTTGGTTCAATAATTCATATTAATTAATTAAATTAGGATTTGTAAATTTAATTGTTTTTTATTAACAAATAAAATAAATAAAACATTGTTGTTAGCTTTGAAAGTAAAAATGCTGGATGAAATAAAATAATACTCACTCATATCGTTTATGTATATCACATCCATATTATTGTGTGTGTGGATACGGGGCCCCCTCGGAAGGGTACAATAACCAGGTGGTCAATGAAAATTAAAGACAAACAAAACACTTTTCAGTGGTGCTGCATGTTTTTGGCACAAACACACGATACGGATCGAACTACACGGGACACATCGCAACGCACTACGCCCGCCGGCTAACAGCACACTTTTCGTACATCAATTCAACGCGTGACCTTTATTTTGGTGTTTTATCAGCAGATTTCGTTCGCACAATGCGGCCATGTTTTAATCAACAATCCAACTACTACTACCACCACAGATAAAACACGGCTGGCTGCTGTCAGTTGTATTGTGCGCGGTTTCTGTATTATCGGTCTGTGGTTCTGGCTACAACTAGTGTTGATGTAGATGGCGACACGCAACAATCGGCTTAAAAGTTTTGTAGAAATCTGTTTTTATTTAGCTTTTACATTTGGACACTTGGAATAAGCAGTTTCTGCAATTTATGCACTTCATAAATTAATAACTTTTTTTAAAATTCCAAAATAGCACTCTTGTAAATGGTATTAAAATTAATTAAGATATAAATAATAATAAATACAAAAATAAATATATATAATTAATATAAAATAGCTTCATCATATGAACACTGCAAATATTTATTATATAATTTATTTAGTTTTCAAATTCATAAAAGAAATATACGATTAATTATAAATTATTTTTTTAATTATTTACTTAACAAATACAATGAATGTTGATAGAAAATGAAGTTTGCAGTTAATTTAAGAGGAATTAAAATGAATAATGCTACAAAATGAAGTTAGTCATTGTTTTAGTAAAAACACTACAGAAATGTGTTACAAAATGAAGTGTTCTGGTAATTTAAAAGGAATAATTATGAATTTTTCTACAAAATAAAATTAGTCATTGATTGAAGAGGACATACAATAAATGTTGATATAAATTAAAGTTTGCAGTTAATTTAAAGAGCGAAGGGGAAATACAATAATGCCCGTATTACACTGCCAATAATTATATCTTGAATTATATATATAAAAATATTTAAATCTTAAAATGTCTGTAAAATGCACAAATGATCATCAATTTTATTATAGATTGAAATTTTAAGTACATTTTTAGGTTTTCTTTATAATTAACATATAAAATGTGAAAAATAGCATTTATAATATAACCCAATTATTTTCTTAAAACTGTTAATGCGTACATTTTTTGTGTGAATTCTAAAGAAAAACTAAAAATATTCTTAAAATTTCAATCTACAATAAGATTGATGATTATTTGTGCATTTTACAGACTTTTTAAGATTTAAATATTTTTATATATATAATTGAATAAAGAATTATAGATCAGTGTCATACGGGCACAAATGTTGATAGAAAATAAAGTTTGCAGTTAATTTAAGGGGAATTAAAATGAATAATGCTACAAAATGAAGTTAGTCATTGTTTTAGTGAAAACACTACAGAAATGTGTTACAAAATGAAGTGTGCTAGTAATTTAAAGGGAATTATTATGAATTTTGCTACAAAATAAAACAAGTAATTGTTTGAAAATAAAATAAAATAAATGTTGATAGAAACTGAAGTTTGCTGTTAATTTAAGTGGAATTAAAATGAATAATGTTAGAAAATGAAGATAGTCATTGTTTAAAGGGAAAACAATAAATGTTGATAGAAAATGAAGTTTGCAGTTAATTTAAGGGGAATTAAAATGAATAATGTTACAAAATGAAATTAGTCATTGTTTTAATGAACAGGGGTTATTCTGGCATGTATCGCATATTGCTTATCGCAACTAATGTTCCCCTCCATTTGTTGTGACATTTAAATCATAAATTTGTAATTAATAATACATATTGACAATAAAAAATACAATTAACATAAAGCTTGGTATTGAGTTTATATTACTAGATGGTCTTGTAATACAAAAAGAAAGCACCGACAGATTTTTTTAATTAATGATGACGTCTTAATTGCGATAAGCGATATGCGATACATGCCAGAATAACCCCCAGATAGATCTAATTTTTTGTATCAATAGTAGACAATATTGGTGTATATTGGGTTGCCTAATAACGATTTTTTGACTATTTTTTTTTAACTTTTAAAATCAAGTCGTTTTTTGCATTTTCTGACGTAAAATTAACCCCTGATTACAATTTTAGGGGTCTCACCCCGATATTCTTAGCATTTATCTGTCAATTTTAAAATAATCACCAAATACATGAGTTTTTTGCGTTTCAAACGGCAAAAAAAGCACTAAACGGTAAAGGGGAAGAACGCAATTGCTTCTAAGGCTAGCCAATAGACTTATATCAATGCCCACAAAACCGAAAGTCCGTGGCTCAAATGTTTTCCTGCGGCGATCAACAAAATGTTCGGTTTTATCGCCAGTACGTACATATGCTCATGCCACCTGACTAAAATTTGCAAATGTAGACCCAAGTTTGTAATTGTTTCTGTTTGGACCCCTAATTACAATTCTGAAATCGCCGTTTCGATACTCTCAACATTTCACTTTCTAATCTAAAGCGGGGTTTTCGGTATATTTTTATTACAAAAAAGTGTGAAACAAACATACTTCTAGCCGGCGGACGGAAACGCGGTTGCTCCAGTAGCAAGTCAACAGACCACGGAAGATGCTCTTGCAAACCGGAAGTTCGTAGGTCAAAAAGTTTTCTGTTTTCAATGTAGTCCCAGCTAGCTTGGTTAGCTGGTAACATAAAAAAATCATATTTGCGGTAACAATGACAACGGCAATATTTACAAGATTCTTTATTTAGACTTCAACCATAGCTATCCCCAAATAAAACCAAAAAATGTCCAATCACATGTCAAAGCCCATTTTGACGCTCAAACCTACCTACCACCGTCACGTCCAGTATCATTGCACATAACATAAACTCACTCACAAACAAAAAGCACTTGAAAAGCCCAACCTTTACAGCATTACTAACAAAAACTGCTTGCAGTTAAAGTCAATGTACCAAACATGACAAAAGAATCGACAGCAAACGTGACAATAAAAGTTTGCCAGAAAATAACACAGTAAACATAGGCAAAAATAGAAAAAATCAAAAGCAAAGCTATGCATCACTTAGTACTCATCATGAAACAAGTGCACATGCACTTTTGTACTAAAACTTAACACGGACCAAAGAGTGCAAAGTAAACGTCAAACAAATATCAATCAAATATTTTTTTAAATGTTTTATCGACGCAAAAGACATGTTAGTCGTTAAATGAAACTACCGTAACAACGCTTTAAAATCAGTACACAGTCTAAAAAACATGTTGTAACCGGTTGCCAAAACTCCTAACAAAATCTTCCAGATCCAAGGTCACGCCAACAACAAGTCTACAGTTTCACACTTCTCTACTGTCTCAAATTATCACACGACTTATTATGTACATAGAAGAAACCTCATAAACACTGATTGGCTAATTGAGGATATCAAAAAGTGCAACAAGTTATTAGCAAACGCTTGACCTTGGACGCTCTGCAGAAAGTCAAGAAACGCAAAAGGGCAAAAGTTGTATGCTATATGAGAAAAGGGGTCTTCTTGTGGACAACAACTTTAAAATATACTAGATTTGCGGTGTTCCACAAGGCTGGGTTCTACAACCAACCCAGTGGAACATCTACTAATATGATGAACACTAGTAACAAGTGCCAAGTCGTGCACTATAGTACAAAATGCAATCTCAAAAATTGTGGATTGATTGGAGCTGAAGAGTCTCCAACTGAAGCATAAAAAAACCAAAACGCTTATATTAGTATAGAAACATAATCTCAATCAGTTTACGCTCAAAGTAGGATAATTGTGCATTAAAAGCTATCAAGCTTCAATTACTTAAAAGTAGCCACAGAAAAACACTTTAATATAAGAAACCACATTGTTCAAACTACAGAAAAAGCAACAAAAGCCATGAATGCGCTTGGTCAACGTATGCCAAACTTGGGAGAAGCTAGAGCAAGCAATAGGAGAATGTTGTGCTTTGTATCATGCTTTATAGTGCGCCAAGATAGTATGACTACTTAAAATATGAATATATGCTGGCAAAAGCAATAAGAAAGACTGCGATTAAAATTGCTGAAGTTTACCAAACAGTGTCGATCATAGCAATATAAGTAGTGGTAGAAGTAATCATAATGCACTTTCTACCAAAAAAGATTTTAATGATTAAAAATAAATAGAAGCAGAAAACCATAGTCAGATGTAAGTTTAAATTGAGAATGCTATGGAAACCGGGCAAGTAGACCTAAAAACTAATCAGAGAGATTACGCCCTGAAGTTGTGAGATACTTTGTAACCCAAATTCTGATAGGACACAGCTATTTTGGCTCATATGTAAAAACAATGAACCTAGCAGTCAATAATGAGTATATGTACTACGCCTAAGTAGACACTCCAGAGCAACCCTCTCAATATCCCCTTTTAGATATAAAAAAATTTAAGTTAAGAAGTAATTTTTATGTATCACTCGGGTAAAGTTTAGTTGGATAAGAACTTCTGTAAGTCTAACACTAAAAGTAGATTCTCTTCCTAAAAATCAATACAAACACATTTATCATCACAAAAAAACCTCTGTTTGGAATAATCAAAAACCGTTAAAAGTATAGTGAGCAAATAATGTAAAACTAAACTGGCAAACCAAAAGAAAACCATTATCTTCCTGAAAACTACATCATTCAAAAATAACATCATCAAATAAAGCATTGGATGATAAACAAGTCTTTTTAAAGTTTATTGCACCTGAAATCCCTCTATTAGCCAAAACCCACAGTTCAGCTATCACCTAGAATACAGTAAAGCAGCAGTCCCCATACAAACAAACAAATTATATACAGTTATGTTGCAGAGACACATGTTCATCCATGCCTCCTGCTAGTCGGCTAAGCCAATAACAAGTAAAAAGAGAGGTACAAAAGAAATCCAAATTTAGTTCCCCGGCAGTTAAAACTACTCCACCGACAAAAACGCTTCACGGACCGTATCTCCGGCCAGAACGATGGCCCATCAACAACCCACAAGCTTCAATATAAATCAACGTACAACCTCTTGACCACTTTATTGGAACAACACTATCACCTAATAATTTTAGAATTATATTAAAACTGACTCTTCAAATAAATGTTGGCTGAAGTAATATTATAAAAAAATTTGGTACAAAATTTTTACAAAACTGTCTCAAGACATCAAAAAATGTAAAACTAAAATAATTTTTAAAAAATGTTAATATCTTTTGGGATTTCTTGAATTTTTTAATTATATTACAATTGACTCTTCAAATGAGGTTACATTTATTAGAATTTTTGTACAAAATTTTTTCAAGATATGTAAAAATGCACTGCAAAAATTAAAGTATTTTTTGTAATAATTCCACCACCATCTCGCTTGGAACCGTCTCGGTTACAAAATGACGTGAGGCAAACGTGCTCTTACTTACTACCCCAACAACTACACATTAAAAAAAAAATACCATCGACGACAAAAACGACGTAAAGCTGCGAGAAGATAGTACAAGCCTCAAATTAAATCTGCAGAACCAACCACAATCAGTCCAAACGGCATATTACAATCAACAAAAACTTCCAATAGCACCAAATGCTGCCAACAAAGCCGGTTATGCACCACAAACCTGAAAAAAAAAGTAGTATTGCGCCGCGATACCCAGGGAACACCAGCACACGTGTACAACCAACACCAAGACTAAACCTTGGGCCACCATAGCAAATCAACTACATTTGCAGGCCAAACATTCTTGCAGTCACCAGAAAAACCCTGAGCCAATCAATAAGCAACTACAATACCACTAGATAACCTACACAGTGAGTGCCACTACCACCAAGGATAAAGCACACCACTCGGTAACATGCTGGCCCAAGAGCAAAACCACGCTTGGGCACAACCAAAAAACCATTTCAAAAAAGCTAACCACTAACATAGCCCATATCTGGAAAAGCACCAAAAACTTTGTAAAACTCCTTTGTTTCAGTGGTGAACCACATAAAGACTCCAAAGTATATTTCCAAAATATAGAAACCTACACTGAGCATCGACAGATTTCACTAAACAACCAACATTAAAGATGAGGTTACAAGGACCAATTTAGCAAACAAACTAATTTTTATCACGAAACTTGTCAAAACTGGCGCACAAAACTAATTTATAATTCAAAATATACTTTTAGAACTTTAAAATTGCATAGAAAAAACATTTAAAAGATTAAAATCGCTTAAATTTTTTTTAGAAAACTTCAAAATTACATAAAAAACACTTAAAAATCGCGATTAAAAACCATTTGTAGTATACAATTGCATCAAAAAACCATTTAAAGCATAAATTTTACTTCAAAAATCCACGAAAAAATATTTATAACATAAATTTCCTTAAAAAATCACGTTTACCACATAAACTTTATCAAAATTCGCACAAAAAACTTGTTTATAGAATAAAATTTGTTAAAAAAACTTAAAATGACACACAATAGACTTTTATAACATCAATACCGCGCAGAAAACGTAATTCTAACAACAAATTTGATCAAAAATCACGTTTACCATAAAAACTTTACCAAAATTAAGTCAACAAACCTCAAAAAATACACGGAATAAACATTTATACCATAAATAATGCGCAAAAACTCATTTTTAGCACAAAATTGCTTAACATAAACATTTATAATATCAAAACTGCACAGAAAATTCACTTTTAGTATAAATTTTGCTAAAAAACCAAGTTTAACACATCAAAATTATCAAAATTCGAAAGGAAAACTAAATTATAATATAAAAACTGTTTAAAAAAAACTCAAAATTACACAAAATATACTTTTATAACATCAAAATTGTGCAGAAAACTTAATTCTAGCATAAAACTCGCTCAAAAATCAGAAAAACTTCATCAAAATAATTTTAAAAGTCTCAAAATGCGTTGAACCATTATGACTGCTTGCTTTTTTTTTGCTAGAAAATAGATTAGGATTACACCTGCCACTACTTGCATCGCTCTGTTAAAACTGTTTGATAAGCCCCGGCGGTTTTAATCGCAATCTTTCTCTGTGCTTTCACCAGCATATATAGAATTTTTCAGTTGGCGCGAGTAAAACTTGGCGGCCCGTAGCGACCATGGTTGGTCACCAACAAACACTCATCAGAGTGTTTGTTGGTGACCAAATTTGAGACGACCAATTTTGGTAAATAATCAGCCAATATCTGTACGTTCAAGAAACGCAAGATCGGAAAAGAACATCGCCGAGGTCCGTAAAAGTATACAGCAAAACACGAGGTTGTCGATTCCTCGCTGTGCACAAGAACTCTGGCTTTTGTAGACTTCAATTTGGCGAATTTTGGAAATGTAGGAACTTCGGCCTACACCCGTACAAGATCCAATTGACTCAAAAACTCAAAGTTCATGACCACATACATCGCTGTTTGTTTGTTGACTAAGCTTCAAATTGTTTGGAAGAAAACCCCAATTTTGATAGAAAAATCATCTTTAGCGACAAAGCGCATTTTTGGATAAATGGCTAAGTTAACAAGCAAAATTGCTGTACATGGGACAACACCACCCCACACAAGGTTCAAGAAATAATGCGTCCTCAAAAAGTTTCCGTTTAATGTAGATTTTGGGCAGACTGCGTCATTGGTCCGTACTTTTTCAAAAACGACGTCAACGGCGAGCACTACAGAACAATGATAATTAATTTCTTATGACCAAAATAGACCTAGACAACATGTAGTTCCAGCAGAACGGCGCCACGTGCCACACAGCGGACGCCACAATTGACATTCTTTATGAACGTTTTGAGGGTAAGCTTATCTCTTGCAAGGGTGATGTAAATTGGTTACCAAGGTCATGCGGTTTGACCCCGCTAGACTTTTTCTTGTTGGGTTTCTTAAAGTCGCAGGTCTATGCAAATAAACCATAATCGACCAATGGCCTAAAGGTGAACATAACACAGACTATCGCTCAAATTTAGCCGGATCTATGCGGAAAAACCATTAAAAATTGGACCACTCGGATCCGTGCCACCATAAGAAGCCGAGGCGGGCATTTGAACAATGTCATACTCCACACTTAATGGCATACATAGGCCTTTCAAAAAAAAGCTATTAATGCACAATTGTTCTATTTTCTTCGTACTATTATCACTGGTCCAGTTGGAGACTCTTCAGTTCTAACCAGTTTTCAATTTTTGAGATTGCAAACTCAGTGTCTTGCCACTAGCAACGAATACCATCCGCATCACCAATTATCAGGATACGTTCTGTTAGTTTGGTTTTTAACACAGTAGATGTTCCACAAGCTTAAACTGTCTATTTTAGAGTTGTCGCCTACAAGCACACCCCTGTTCTCTATATAAAAACATATCAACTTTATTAGGTATTCCGTTATAACCATATCATCTAGAGTTCTTTTGATGCTTACTTATAAAATTGTATTAGCATAGGGTCACCAAGATAATATACAACTTTTGCCGCTTTACGTCTCCGACAACTGTCTTGACTTTCTGCAGGGTGTTTAAGGTTAAGCACATGCTTCAGTAGTTAGATAGCCCGCTGCACATCTCAATCTCTTCAATTAGCCTATTATTCAGAACCTGTTTGTATAGTTTTTCCATTGTGTTTATGAGGCACAACGGTCTATATGTATCAAGGTCGTGTTAATTTTTTTTTCTCTAAGTGAGTAGGCTTGACTACTTTCCATTCCTCGCAAAAAATTACGTTGCTGATCAATTAATTAATGACAGTTGCCAGAAATTGGGTGTTTTCGTCCATTATGGTGATAGGAAGAATGCCATATAGACCTGCTGCTTTCAATGTTTTTTCGCCAGTTAAAATGCTGTTTTTGGTTATGGGATTTTCTTTTCACTTGATCTTTTTGTGGCAAAAAATAGCTTCTTTTGCAATTTGGAATTGTCAGAAAGAGTTACTGGACTATGTGCTTCCAGTTTTATAAATACAATCTTATATTCGCTTTCCTATGTCACACTCTCTATATCTTTGTACAGTTTATTTCTATAGTTTCTTGAGTTTTGTTCTGTGTTCCATACAAAAATGCTTTAAGTTTGTGATTACTCACAAATTCATTTTCGGATAAGGTGACACTTAAGTATCGCGTCGAATTAATATACCCGTTTAGTTTTGATCAACACCGAAATTTTGATAGACTGGAGGTGTTTCCGTGTGTGTTGCTCTGTAGTCAAATGGTAAAATAAAGTTTCTAGCTACAACTAGTCTAAGAGTTCGTAAAACTGCTTTTAGGTGTCGACCTTAATAATTATAAATTAAAGTAGTTAGTTAATTATTAATGTAAACGTTTTCAGCCTTAGTGTAGTATGAAGTAGTTTGAGTGTTGCAACAGATTCTATGTATCATTGTTGTAGATTTTAACAGTTTATGGTAGTGTTTGATATTTTTTGATAATATTTTTATACTTTAAAGCTAGATTTAGCTGTTTTTGACATTCTATGAATAAAATTTTGCACTTTTTGACAGTTTATGACAATATTTTGATAATTCATAGGATTTTGCTATTTTAAGAATTTTATAAAACTTTTTTAACAGTTTATTGGTGCTTTTTAACATTATTTTGATGGTTTATGGCTAGAATTTGCATCATTTTATGAATTTTGAATTGTTTGACCGTTTTTGGCCGGATATTGATTCTATCTAAAATTTTTTTAATATTTTATGACCGGATTTAGTTACTATTAACTTTTTATGATAAAATGTTGCAGTTTTTAACATTGAATGACTAAATTTTTGACATTCTATAATACTTTTCAATAGTTTATATAGCCAAACTTTGTTACTTTCTAACAATCTTTTAATAGGTTTGTTCCAACCGACATCGCTCGGCAGTTTGCAAACTGGTTGCGACTAATACATGGATTATTTTTGCGCAAGCGCCGACTTTGTACTGGTCCCCGACTGAATACAAATTGCTTTTCGGTTGGAACGCTCCACAACCAAGTTTTTGACTAAATTCAAACATGAAATAATAAAACAATTTACTACGTTTTTTTATCACTAATTAGTGATAAAAAACGTAGTAAATTGTTCTATTATTTCATTAACATGAGTTATCACGTAGTAGAGGTCACAACCATCAATTATATTAAATTCAAACAGTTTTAAAAAGTGAGGTTATGTAATGTAAACAAATATTAAAAACTAAAACTGTTTAACATATCACACCTGACGTTGTGTATCACATTATTCTATTACTATTTTTATAGAAATAAATATATAATTAAACAGTTACTCATCACTCATCTTTAAAAAAACTAATTTACAATCAACTTTATTCCATTATTTTTCACTACAACTATAATTAAGTTTCAGATAAAAAAATTACTGTTATTATCATTAAATTTAAATTCTACTAATTAAATAAATTGCGGTAGATGCGGCAGGAGGTATTTCAATTTCATTAATTTCAATAGCGGCAACATTTTTACTCTTTGCGCATGACTGGGGCGGTTCCGGATTTTTAGTACATGCTTCTGATCGCTGACTGTTTCTGACGGTCCACAATGACTTGGTTGTGGACAATTTGGGGTCAGGTTGGAACGCCCGACTTCTAGTCAGAGTCATGGTTTGTGTACGGTTGGAACGCGAAAGTTCAACTGCGCACAATCCTGACGGTCCCAAACCGCGTTTGGTGTTGGTTGGAACAAACCTAATGTTTAAAAGCCTGATTACCTGTTTTTGAAATTTTATGAATTAAAATGTTCAATTTTTCAACAGTTTATATTCGGATTTTCTTACTTTCTAACAATATTTCATGTTTCTACATTATGAATAAATCTTTACATTTTTTAAAAGTTTATGTCAAACAATTAAACTAAGTTCACCAACCACCCACCCAAGTGTTTGTGATTAAGAAAGTAAATAACAAACACTCAGGCGAGTGGCTGGGACAGTATTTGATTAAGAAATTGGATCATAACAACTCGATCAAATGGGCAAAACACACCAATTTAAACTAAACGTTCACAAAATAGAACAAAGTTCACAACTCACTCACCCCAAAATGTTTGTGATCAAGAAATTGGTTCACAAAGAATCGGTTAGAAGGGCGGCGCAAACCTGTTCAAATCACACGCCTAAACAATTAAACTAAATTCTCCGACCACTTACCCTGTGATCAAGAAATTAAATAACAAACACTAAGGCGAGTGGGTGAGACACTAGTTTAAATTATAAGCTAATTATAAGTTTCACGCCCGCCTACCCAAGTATTCGTGATAATAAAAAATCACAAACACTCGGGTGGGTAGGCAAATTTAAGCCACACGTCCATAAAATTGAAATAAGTTTCTCAAGCGTTTGTGCTCAAGAAATTACCAATGAGGGATAAAACCTAAATTTTCACTGTGCTAAACTTGTTACTATCAAGCATCAATGGCTCAACCGTCTCCCACAACCCACCATGTGACCTTCTAGCCTGCTATGCTCACTAATTCTGTCTATGAATTGAAACCAATACCAACGACCGTCCCAGGTGCACCACCTCAAGCACGAGACCTACAGGCCTGCACACACCGCCATAAGTTCTCTCTCGACAATTGGTAATTGTGAAAGGAGCCTTTTGATAATGACCACCACTACGCCTGTTACGTTTCTACCGTTTATTTGCGTAGCCCACCCAAGTGTTGGTGATCCAAAAGATAGATTATTCCTTCTCTCGTTGGTTTTACTTGTCGTAAAGTTAAAAGAGAAAGTGACAGATCTAATTTCTTGGTATTAAACACTTGGGTGGGAAACAAGCTCAAAATTTGTAGGTGTGGTAATCTAAAAGATGGATTATTCCTTCTCTTGTTGATGTTACTTGTCGTAAAGTTAAAAGAGAGAGTAACAGATCTAGTTTCTTGATAACAAACATTTGAGTGGGTGGGCGGGAACCAAGTTTAAAATTTGTGGGGGTCTACCGTTTATTTGCATTGCCCACTCATCTACCCGGGTGTTGGTGATCCAAAACATTAGTTTCCTAATACCAAATACTGGAGTAGGTGAGTGAAAACCAAATTCAAAATTTGTAGGAATCTACTGTTTATTTGCGTTGCACACCCACCCACCCAAAATGAAACACGTTGTTAATCGGATCTACAATTTTAAAGATTTTCTAATAAAACTGGTAATCAAATTTCAAATTTAAGTACCGGATTTATACTTTATATTCGTAAGTGTAATTCCAACACTTTAAGTCTTGAGATGATTCCTCACCTAAACATCAGTTCAAATACATTCATCATAGAGCAAACCTGCAAAAATTGTAATACTAAATCCACATAATCTAAACAAAAAGATTAGATTAAAATTATATCATTCCCAAAGAACATTACCGACATAAGTGATCGACTTCATAATATCAACATCTTGAGTGACAAACACAACGTCACATTACAATCTCTCCAGACACAGCATCGACGTCAGTCAGAACTCCTCAGCAGTCCCTCTACAAACAAACAAAATTACATAGAATTGACCTATAACAGTGCCCAGCAGAATCTGATAGATGCTGAAACAAAGGCGATTTTTGTGCAATCGCCCTTGTAAAATTGACCCTTAATATTTTAACTTTTCTCTTCAATTATAGAAGAATATAAAAAAATAATTAAACCCAAGGTGAGACAAAAACGCGGCTATTCCTGTGTCAAACCAATTCTATCTAATCACAGATTACTTCAGTATGAACATATTTCTATATATCAGTCTATTAAATTTGTTGTAGTGTGTAGTATGCATAATTTTCTTTTAACATAAAATAATGTAAACCAAGTTTTATGATTCTTTCATTTTTAAATATAAAATGTAATCAAAGTTGTTTATTACTTTACCTGCATAGCATCGTATTTCACAATTGTAACAAAAACCATTTCCTTAATGATGATTCATTTAGACCTAGATACAAATAATCATATTTTATAAAGTACATTAAACTCAAACTGTATTTAACTCTTTAATAATATCAAAAGCTACACAATAGATAAATATTTGTAGAGCGAACTTTGGTAATTTGGTCGCTAGCAAAATACATAAAGGATGAAGTTTGAGTTGGCTTTGATAGCAAAAATATATCTAATACAATCGTATGATATCATTTCACATTTATAAAACATCTATTTTATTACATTTAAAACAGCATATGAAAATTTTGCGAATATGTATAATAAATATATGTATGAAACATTTTCCTATTTTCAGTCTTGATGATGAAAATTGTAATTAAGTACTAACAGTAAAAAAGGATGAAATAATATACAAAACTATACACTAAACAACTAAGTCATGATAATAATTATAACTATAAATAATTTTAGATTTACATATAATCTATACATTGAGAAGCTGTACAATAGGCTCGATGAAATAATATAAAATAAATCGTATGAATTACACTCTAAGTATAAAAGCTACGATATAATTTGCGTATTTATTTATTTTTTTGGCACATTTCGTTAATGCTTGTCAATAAATTATTATATAACATTTACACATTTAGGAATTGTAAATAAAAACAATTTACATTTGTGGATGGGATTGTGATGCAAATGTAAACTAATTCAGATCTCTATTTTAATACAATTTAGAGAACTATACTGCTGAATGCCTTCCAATTTCTGGTACTGATTTGGTGTATACTTGTTTCCCATCAAATTCCACTGAGATGTTCCTTTTTTCTCCATTTATTGGTACTGGTGTATGGTCCCGATTTTCAGGACTCAATGGTTCCTTTTCATCTCTAAATTTTAATAAAGATTAGTATTGATTTTATGTGTTTAATTTGCATGCAAATGATGTGCAACCAATTGAATCGCAAGCTATCTCATCACCAGTAATAACTACTACCACCAGTGGTGTAAACTTATTCTAATTTAGTTATTTATTTACATCACTGGTTATAACAGATTTTATATACAGAAATGGAAGCGATAGAATCGCTTTTAAATAAATAATAATCAAGGGGCATTCTATACATGCATCCATAGACTTCCATGCTCAAATCATCGTGCAACCAAATCAATTTGTTTTGAAATTTTGTAAACATTTATTTGATTAAAAAAAATTGTTGATTTGATTGCATGAGGATATGATGTAACCATAGGCTAAAACAAAAAACATTTAGAACATGCCAGATGTTCGGATTTTGGACCGAATACGTTGCAGGCATGAAAGACTCTTACATAGGTGAGGGGGCCAATTTGACGGGTAGTGGCAGGTTCAGACTGTTCGGGTGGGCCGGGGCAGCTTTGTAACTGCAATAAGGCAGCGGAAATCGCCAGCTGTATAGACTAAAATACCCAACTACTGTATCGGAGTGGTAATGGTATTGTGCCACAAAAGCTGATATGATTTTTGGTTTTTGATTTTATTATGTGATTCATTTAAAGTGACCAGATAAAAAATAATAACTTAGCCTAACTATAATACTAATTTGTTGTTTGTTTTAACTTAAAATAAATTTATTTTGTAAATTATTAATTTCTTGGTTATAATTTATTACAATATTTTAGAACTATCATAGAAGATATACTTTTAAACATTAGAAACACAAAACTAATAATATTCTAAGATTTCTGTATTCAGTTTTTACTGTTTCAACTTATGCTCTTGATTATTTTATAGATTCGTTCATAAATCTAAAATCTTCTACTGTCTTCTTTAGACCTCAAAGATCTGTTTTATAATTTAAAAGTTGTTACCATACAATTATTACAATTAAAATTTTTAAACTAAGATTAAAAAAAAAACTAAAAACGACATAAAATCGTTAAGACTCTTAGGGAACTAGAAGTAAGGTTAAAAACACCTAAAATGTCTTAAGAAAATACTTATAAAATTATAGAACTATGATAACGGTATTTAAAGTATGAGAAGAATTTAAAAAATCTTAAATATTTTTGAATAATTTAAGAACTTCTAAACTTAGGTTTAGATAGCATTAAGAGTGGATCCAAGATGAGTATAAAAAACTTGAAGAATCTTATAGAAAATGACGCAAATATTAGAGGGCACAAAGTAAACGTGATGTTTTAAAGAATATTTCCAAAGTTATAAAATCGGAACGACATTTTAAAGCGTGAACTTTTTTTAAATATGAAAAGATTATTAAAAAAACTACTGAACCTGATTTAGGTAACCTTAAAAGTGGACTCAAGATAAAAGACTATAAGAAATTTTATAGAAAACTGCGCCTAGAGTAGTTGGAAAATCCTAATTTCAGCAAAAAAATCTTCTTCTCAGACGTGACGCTTTTTTGACCAAACGACAAAATTGCCGTTATTGGTGCAAAAACAACCAACAAGCGATGCATAAAATGCCATTGCATTTCAACAAACTTACTTATTTCTAAGAAACATTTTAAGACTCGTTTTGAAATTTTGAATTTAGCATACATAAATTGAAAATATTAGCAATTTTGTTGATTAAATTGAGTTTTTACAATAATTAGGATGCATTTTAAGATGTGTTTTGAAATTTTGGATTTGACACACTTGAATTTGTTAGAAAATTTATAGAAACTATTTGGAAAATTTGATTTTTTATAGAAATTTTCATTTCAAAATTTTGACAATTTTGTTGATTAAATTGAATTTCTGCAATAATCGGCAGAAATTTGAGTTGCGGTTTAAAATTTTGGATTCAGCATACTTGGATTTATTAGAAAATTCGCAAAAACCATTTTAGAAAATTTAGTTTTTACTAGAAATTTCCATTAGTTCAAAAATATTGGCATTTTTGTTGATTAAATTCAATTTTTGTAATTTCCGGCAGAAGTTTTGAGTTGCAGTTTGAAATTTTGTATTCAGCTAATTTGAATTTATTAGAATTGGTAGAAAATGTTTTGAAATTTTTTAAACTACTCGCTAGAATATGATCTGGAGTGCCTACCCATCCGCTCAAGTATTTGTTATGAAAGAATTCAAAGTTTCTCCTTTTTGGAAGTGAGTGTTCATTAGTCTACCTTAGTGCTCTCTTCGGATTTATATATTTAACATCTAACTTTCGTCTAGCCAACATAGACTTCTTCTTCTAATAAAGATGACAAAATCCATGTTAACTAAACAAAACAAAAATATAATCACTAGAATCATAGCTACAATGTTCCAAAGTTAGAAGTTTTTTCTGTTAAGTACGTTTGACATCCATGCACCAAGGTCTCCTGGTCCATTTAGTTATTACTTCTCTATTAGTTCCATTTCTTAAATAAAATCCAAAAACTTTTAGCCATGGTATTATCTTGTAGACTTCAAGAGTCCCCGTTGTGTTCGCAGCTTAAGATGCTCACAGACATGGAAGTAACATGGCAAAGTAATAGTTCATTTCTAGAAATTGTAATGTCGCAGATAAAAATAAGCTTTATGAAACGCTTATCATTGCAGTATACGGGCCATATAGCAGAACTACGCGTCTGGATTAAAAGGTGCTTTTCCCATGACCCAAGAAATATTTAGATCATAAACTACTTTGTCAAATCTGCTATACTTAATAGTAATTTAATTGCAGTTAATGCCAGAAATCATGAATAACAAATACTTAAGAGCATACCGACCGCTACCTTGATTAGTAGTATTTTAACAAAAACGACAACTCTGGCTTTATTGCTGCTTCTACAAATAATTTGATAATCGATTAATTTTTTACCATTACATTAAGAAAGGATTAAACTATGTTATGTTGTCGAAGTCTTTTAGTCAAATAATAGTTAGGAAATGGTCGAAAAAACCCATCAAATATAGAAATAAACGCGTTATTCAGTATTTTTAAATGCATTTTGTTGCTATTTGCAAATATAACTTTACAAAAAAGACTTCCTTTCTAAATGTACTGGTAAAAAAATAAATTGATTATCAAATTATTTGTAGAAGCAGCGATAAAGCCCAAGTTGCCGTTTTTGTTAAAATACTACAAATCAAGTTAGCGGTCGGTATGATCTTAAGGTCTAAAAATCAGTAAAATTAAATTGTACAAAACGTGATCCAGTTAGAAAAAAATAGAATGTTATACCAGCTCAATGCAACATTCTAAAATAAAATTTCATAGTATTTCATAGTCAGTTCCAAATCTACCGCAATAAAAAGCAATATTTTTATAAAAAAGTTCCTTTCTCGGGAATAAAAGCAAAATAACAAACAATTTGAGTCCGAGAGTTGGCCGGTAACGTAACCAAAACCCGTATCAACCCACGTCATCTTTAGCTCGCCATCGTAACTACAAAAAATTTAAAAAACTTCTTTCCGACACGATGGTACAGGTCAGTATACTGCCAAATATCCAAGAATTCAATCAACAACAGAAAAAAAAGTGGAAAGTCTTGGAGATTTAAGAGACATACAAAATTATATGTAAGCAATTTTCTTTCAGAGAATTGAAAAAAACGGCAAGATCACCAACAACTTAATAAAAATGTTGTTAATCTTCTTCTTCTTCTCAGCCTAAACCTATAGCCTATAAACTCCTAGATGGGAGCAAACCACTTCAAAATTTTCTCGTTTTTCTATTTATAATAGTTTGGATCAAAATCCTGCCATAGATTTTTTTAAATGTCGCATCGTCATCGTTTCTAGAATCATCCCTTACTCCTGGCAAAATATAGTCTTGTTAATCACTTCAACCCATCGCCGTTTTAGTTATATTTCGTTTAAAAACCTGATTTCTTCTCCGGATTTCTTCACATCGTACAGATACTAATTCCTAGTATCAGACAAAGTCGTTAATAACCTTGTCAAAAATTAAACAATTATCTTTAAATTCAATTCAATTCAATAACCTCTTAATACCGTTAGGTGTCAAGATGTCGGACACACCGAGCCACAGAGAAGACATGTTATGGATGCTTATATGAGGTAACGGACCCATATTGGGAAGAACGCTACGCTCGGCATCACTTTGGGTTTACCCATCCAAGTTGTGACCAGAGTTGTGACCAGAACGGCCGTTGCTTAACTTTTGTTAGCGCTGCTATTTGTACATGCCTTCTCTGCCGTACTGCCGATTATCTTTAAATACCTATCAATAAATAAACTTGGCATAAAAGTCAGAAATCTTGGGATAAAAAAATACAACAAAATTTTAAAATAAAAGTTCTTTTCTTAGCGTAGCTCACGCATCCATTAATACTGCTATGTGTACCTCGGTACTATGCTGTTCAAACCAAAATTGAATAACTAAAAACGCTAGAAGCAAGCACAGTTAAAAAACGTGCAACTCTAAATCTGTTTCTTAAAAAGTCAGTATTTTAAGTTTGCAAAATGACGCTAATGTAATAGTTATTTAAAAATTTTAAAAAAAATTACAAAAATTGTAATTATAGCAACATTTTTCAAAATTTTTATTCAAATTTTGTTACATATATCGTCAATAAGTTTCCTAATCGATTTCCAAATTATTTCGCAAAAAATGTTTTTTGAATTTTCAAAATAGATTTTTTTCTTTTTACAAAAATTGTAATTATAAGAACAATTTTCAAAAAAATTTAAAACAAATGTTGGGCATATCAATAAGTTTATTAATCAATTTCCAAAATTTAGTAATTTTCCAAAAACTTCAAAACTGTTTTTCAAAATTGATTTTATTTTTACAAAAATTACAATTATAGCAATAATTTTTAAAATTTTAATTCAAAATTTGTTACACAATCGATTTCCAAAACTTTATATTTTTTCAAAAATTCTAAACATTTTTTTGAATTTTCTAAATTGATATTTTTTTCTTTTTACAAAAATTGCAATTATAGCAACAATTTTCAAAATTTTGATACAAATTATGTTGCGCTTGTAGCCAACAAGTTTCTTAATCAATTTCCAAAATTAAGTAATTTTCCAAAAACTTCAAAATTTTATAAAATTTCCAAAATTGATTTTCTTTATACAAAAATTGCAGTTATAGCAACAGTTTTCAAAACTTTAATTCAAATTTTGTTACACATATTTTCAATAAGTTCCTTAATTCATTTCCAAAATTTAGTAATTTTCAAAAAGTTCGAAACACGTTTGTTAATTATTTCTTTTTATAAAAATTGCAATTATAGCAACAATTTTCAAAATTTTTATAAAAAATTTAATGCACTTATTCTCAATAAGTTCCTTAGTTAATTACCAAAAGTTTCAAAACTTGAAAATTTTCAAAATTAAATTTCTTCCTTTTTTTTTTCAAAAATTGTAATTTTAGCAACAATTTTCAAAATTGTGATACATATTTTGTTGCGCATATTGTAAGTAAGTTTCTTAATCAATTTCCAAAAATTAGTAACTTAAAAAAATTTAAAACTTTTAAAATTGATTTTCTTTTATCAAAAATTGCAATTATAGCAACAATTTTCAAAATTTTGTACAAATTTGTTGTGCATATGTGCATATATGTATGTACATATAAAAAAAAATTTGGTCAGTTTCCAAAAACTTCAAAACTGTTCAAAATTGATTTTCTTTTTAGAAATATTGCAATTATAACAACAATTTTTAAAAATTTTAAACAATTTTTTAGTATTTTTAAAACTAACATTTATATTTTTTTTACAAAAATTGCAGTTTTAGCATCAATTTTGATAATTTTGATTCAAATTTCGTTACTCATGTTGCCAACAAGTTTCTTAATCGATTTCATAAATTGAGTAATTATCCAAAAAATCTAAAAATGTTTTTTAAATTTTCAAAATTGATCTTATTTATTTCTTTTTACAAACATTGTAATTATAGCAACAATTTTCAATATTTTGATTCAATTTTGGTTACACATGTTGTCAATTAGTTCCTTAATCAATTTCCTAAATTTAATAATTTTAAAATGTTTTTTGAATTTTCAAAAGCGATACATTTTTTTCTTTTTACAAAAAATGCAATTATAACAACAATTTTCAAAATTTTGATACAAATGTTGTTGCGCATGTTATCAATAAATTTCTTAATCAATTTTCATAACTTAATAACTTTCCAAAAAATTCAAAATTAATTTTCTTTTTACAAAAATTGCAGTTGTAGCAATAACTTCAAATTTTGTTACACAAGTTTCCTAATTAATTTCCAAAATTTAAAAAAACGTTTGTAATAAAACGTAATGTTTACTAATAATCCACAGTATCACTCCTAGCTACTATTGTACTCACACAAAGTAGGTTTAATTACTCGACTAAGGATGCATTTCTATCAATAGGGTCCGTAGAAATTACTCTTCTACGGACCCTATATATTATTGAGAAAAAAACAAACTTAAAGCAAAAGTTTTCTAACAACATGAGGCTTATGAACACCCAATCAGCTATTAAAATTACTATACACCATCAAAAGAAATTAACAGTAAAAAAACTTTCGGTGTAATTTCAGATAAGGTTCTAAAAACATTCATGAGACTAAAACAATTCTATAAACTCTCAAAAAATTCTTTAAACTTTAAAAACATTAAGAAGAGTGTATAATTTTTTATTAAGCTTTTCTAAACAATCTGAAACAATTCTTCAGAGTCCAATAACAGTTACAAACTCTGAAATTCTTCTTTAGACTTTCCAAACATTCTCAAACAGTCTTTCAGGTTTTAAAAATATTGTTTCGCCTGCCTCTACCAAAACCATCTATTTCAGTCCTAAAACGAGGGCCAAAAAGACGATTTAAAAACCCTCGTGGCTCATACCTTAAAATCTGACAGTACGACTTTAAAATTTCCTGAAACAATGCTTTTATTTGAGGCATGCAAACAAATTTGAGTACAACTCACGTCAAAATGCTATTTTGCAAGCCTCTGCCTCTGTTTCGGCCTTAAAATGCGGTTGAAAATAACAACTTAGAGATCCAATAGCCAAAAATATATTTGATTGGCTATAAATCTCAATTTCACATGTCACACCTTAAAATCTGAAGATAAGTCAAATTAATACTTTAAAATTTCCTGAAACGCTATTTTTATTTAAAGCAGGCAAACAAACATTGAGTGTAACTCGTGCCAAAATGCTTTAGCAGCCCTCACTGGCTTCGTAATTGCGTGTTGCTAAAAACGGCAAGCTACCGAAGCCTATTTCCGGAACTTGATATACTATATACAATAGAACTCAAAAACTCTTCTAAACAGTTCTTCAGACTCAAATAACATTTAGAAGATTCTGAAACTCTATTATATATTCTCAATCAATTTTTTCAAACTTTAAAAACATTTAGAGATTTATATATGTTTTTATAGACTCAAATAACTCTCTACATATTCTCAAACTGATCTTTAAAATCATTTAGAAAACTCTAAAATTTATTTTATCTATAGAGTTCTCTAAACATTCTCAAATAGTTTTTCAAACTTTAAAAACATATAAAGGACTGTAAATTCTTCTTCAAGCTCGTGTAAATATTCTTAAAAGAATCTTTAATCTTTAAACATTTAGAAAACTGAGACATTTTTTTAAATTTTCTGTTAACTCTCTGAAAATTCTGATACAGTTCTTTAGACTTTAAAAACATTTAAAGGACTTTGAAATTGTTCTATAAACTTCTAAACATTCCCAAATAATTCTTCAATCTTTAAATATATTTAAAAGACTATGAAATTCTTCTATAGACTTATATATTTTCTCAAACTACCCTTTAGACTCTAAAATACTCTGAAATTCTTCTAAAGACTCTCTAAACATTCTCAAACAACTCATGAGACTCAAATAACATTTAGAAGACTCTGATTTTTATTTATAAACTTTCTAAATAATCGCAATTGAATCTTTAAAATCATTTAGAGAACTCTAAAATTCATCTATAGACTTCTCTAAACATTCTCGAATACTTCTTCAAACTTTAAAAACGTTTAGAAGACTCAAACATTTTTCAATTTTCTGACTTTAAAAAAGTTTCAATATTGTTCTATAAAGCTCTAAACATTCCCAAACAGTTCAAACTTTAATTACTTTTAAAAGACTATAAAATTTATCTATAGACAGATCTACAGATTTTAGAAACGTTTAGAAAACTCTATCTTCGGATCAAAAGCACCGCTTGTGTTCGAAGCGTTGAGTAAAAGAATAGGTGCGTCTAGAAAAGTGGGAGCCAATCGCAACATTTGTAATAGTACCAAAAATAAATAATAAAATCACCGCAACCGATTTGCAAAGCAAAACCAATCGGAGCTTACCAATGTAGCTAAGACTGCTCAATGTAGTGGTTTGCAGCCGCCTTCCCGGATGCACCCAATATTAGAAAAGAGAGTAAGGCCAGACCAAAACTTCGAGGATAGTCCCCGAATTAATCCAGAGATTCAGATAATCGATAGCTGGTGTGTGAAGAGAACAGATACATCTATAGATACGGCATACAGAAGTACGCACTAATAAATTAATCATGTGCCTCTTTCTAATATTCTTTCACTTAACGGTTTGCAGCCTAAAATGCTCATAGAAGTGGAAGTAACTTGACGAATGAGGTGTTCAAAAGTGCGTAACATTATATAATTATATAAATTGTAATGTCGTGGCAAAAGATAAGCATTATGAAATGCTAATCAATGCAGTATACATGCCATTTGCCAGTATCTCGCCACCGTTATTTCTTTATGCTTCTGGATCTAACCTAATTCAACATTATCCAAAACATGTTAAAACTAACTTAATCTAGTTCGACTGAATTAAAAAGTGTTATTTCCATAACCCAAGATATATTTAGATATAAAACATTAAATAACGTTGAATTAAATTGGACAAAACGCTAAACCAGTTTGAAGAAATAAAAAGTGGTTCTGAACGATCCAATATTCTGATTGCAAATGAAATTTTAATCAGTATTTCTTATTATTTCATTAACAAATCTTAATAATTAAAAATAAACCAAAACTGCATACTAATAGTATATTTTGACTGCCGATGTTATCAGTTCTACTGATTTAGTACTAAATCGGTTTTTTCGTGTCATCACTTCACTAAACACGTTTAAAACTTAAAGTTTGTTCTAAATTACCTTGTGCAAATCAAGTACAAATTTTTGCTCAGTGCAACAATTTTAGTCCATAGTTAAAGTAATTACATATTATTAAGTAACAAAAATAGAAAACTCAAAACAATAGTTTTCTGGTAACTTGAGGCTTAAGTACACCTAATTTTCTAAGACCAGCATAGCCAATCTAAAGAAATTAGCAACCAAAAAATTTTTTTGGTAAAATTCATCATTAAACTCTCTAAAGATTTTCAAATAGTTTCAAAACTATGAAACTGATTTATAAACTTAAAATTCTTAAACATTCTAAAAACATTTAGAAAAATCTTCATTTTTTTTTTAAACTCTAAACATTTTCAAAAAGTTATTCAAGTTCTAAAAAACATTTAAAAAACTTTGACATACTCAAATCGTTTTTCTATCTTTAAAAACATTAAAAAAGTTCTTATATAGGCTTCTCTAAACATTCTCAAACAATTCATCAAACTCCGATAACATTAAGAAAACTCTGAAATTATTCTATAAACTCTGTAAATATTCTCAAACAATTATTTAGATTTTAAAAACATTTAAAAGATTGAAATACTTTTATAAGCTTCTCTAAACTTTCTCAAATAACTTTGCAAGCTCTACTATCATTTAGAAGACTCCGACATTCTTCTATAAGATTTTCTAATCTTTCTCAAACAATTCTTTAAACTTTAATAATCTAAATATCATCTATAGGCTTCTCTTAACATTCACAAAAAACTTGTCAGACTTCAATAACATTCTATAAGGTTTCTAGACATTCTTATACAATTCTTCAAACTTTAAAAACATTTAGAAAACTTTGATATTCTTCAATAATCGTCTTAGAAGAATCTCAAACAATTTTGCAGACTTTAAAAACATTTAAAACACTCATTATTTTATTGGCATTTCTTAATGAAATTTTTAGGCTTCAATAACATAACATTTAAAAACATTTTTTTTCTATAAGCTTCTTTAAATATTCTTTAATAACTCCTTAGACTTTAAAAACATTTAGAAAACTCTAAAATTCTTCTATAAGCGTCTCTTAACATTCTAAAAAAATCATAAGACTTTAAAAACATTAAAAAAACTCAAAAATTCTTCTTTAATATTCTCTAAATTTTCTCAAACAACCCTTCAGGCTTCAAAAACGTTTAGAAAACTTCTTGGATAAGCTTCTCTAAACATTTTAAAACAATTCATCAAGGTTCAATAAATTTTAAAAGACTCTGAAATTCTTCTATAAACTCTCTAAACATTCTTATACAGTTCTCCAGACTTTAAACATTTAAAAGAAACTCTGAAATTCTTCTATGGACATCTTTAAACACTATCAAACAATTTATTAAGCTCTAATAACATTTAAATAACTTTAAAATTTGTCAATAATCTCTTTAAACATTCTGAAACAATTCTTCAAAATTTTAGAAGACGTTTTCAGACTCCAATAACATTTAGAAAACCATGAAATTCTTCTATAAATTCTCTAATCATTTTCAAAAGCATTTTTAACTTTAAAACTATTTAAAAAATTCTGATTTCTTTCTATAAACTCTTTTAAACATTCTCAAATAGTACATCAAACATTAAATTCGTTTATAAGACTCTGAGGATTTTCTATAGTCTTATATAAACATTCTTAAACAATTCTTCAAGTTCTAATAACATTAATCTTCTATAGACTCATTTAACATTCTCAAACAGTTCTTCAAATTCTAAAGACTAAAGATAAAACTCTAAAAAATGTATACAATTATTTTATAAACTTTCTGAACATTCCAAAACAGTTCTATAGATGGCAAAAAGTCATTTGCAATATTTGTTTGTCTGTAAATCATAATTTCACATGACCTCATTATTTGACAGTAAGAACAGATTAAAATAAAAAAATTTGAAACAAAGTTTTTATTTGGGACAAGCAATAAAATATTAAGAGTAAGTCATGCCAAAATGCTTTAAGCAACTCTCACTCGCTTCGCTCCTTTGTGCTGCTAAAACCATTTTTCGGCCCTTGATACATTATATAGTATAGAAGACTTTAAATTTCTGTTATAAACTCTCTAAATCAATTCTTTAAACTTTAAGCTTTCTTAAACAATTTTTCAGACTCAAAACACAAAAACATTTATCTATAGACTTTTCTAAACGTTGTTCTTCAAACTTTAAAAACATGTAGAAAATTCAGAAAACTGTAAACTTTCTAAACATTCTGAAACAGTGCTTTAAGCTTTATAAGACTCTGAAATGATTCTATAAGCCTCTAAACATTCCCAAAGTTCTTAAGACTTTAAAATTTATTATAGAGGACTTAAAAAACGTTTAAAAGACTATGAAACTCTTCTATAAACTTATCCAAATCTTCTCAAATTGCCATTCAGACTCTAAAACCGTTTAGAAAACTCTAAAATTATTCTATAACGCTCTAAATATACTCAAACAGACTTATATACTTTAAAAACATTTAAAAGACTCTAAAATTCATCTATAAACTCTTTCTCTCTAAAACAGTTCTTAAAACTTTAAAAAACAATTAGAAAACTCTGAAATTATTCTGTTCATTTATTAGACTTATTAAACACTCTCAAACAAATTGTACAAGAAATGAGTCTTGAAAAAACTTTCTTCCTGCAAAAAGTAAAAACTTATCTAAAACTTTTCAGAATTTTGTAAATCCTTTTTTAAACTGTCTTCTAAACTGTGCAACAAGTGTGAAGTTTATTTACAAATTTTCAAAGCCGTTCTACAAGGCAGCTCTCAATGTTTTCTAAACTTTGCAAAAACTACCAAAAAAGAATCTTGTTGAGCATTCTTACAAACTTCAATGTCTGTTCTAAATTGTGCAAAAAGTTATTTCACATGTTTCAATGACTTATAAGTTGAGCAAAAAATGTGGGATATCTAAGACTTGACTAGAGTCTTGTAAAGCTATCTCAAAACTCTCAAATTGTGCAAAAAATTGTGTAAATTATTTTAAACTTTTCAACACTTTCTAAAAACACATTCGTCGTTGTACAAAAAGTTATCCAAAACTTTTTAAAGTCTTGTAAAGTTTATATATAACTCTCAATGTCTTCTAAATTGTCCAACAAATATGCAGGTTATTTAAAACATTTTAGTCTTTATCAAAACTCTATCTAATATCTTTTAAATTGTGCAAAAAATTTAATAAAAACTTTGTCTTGTAAAGTTTTTTCATAACTCTTAATATCTTTAAAGTTTTGCAAAAGTGTAAAGCTTATATCAAAGTCTTATAGAGTTTTTTCACAACTCTCAATGTCTTCTAAGTTGTGCAGAAAGTAGGAAATGTGTCTATAACTTTTTAGAATCATGTAGAACTTTCTCACAACTCCCAATGTCTTCTAGGTTGTGCAAAAAGTGTAAAGTTTACCTCACAAGTCTTGTGAAGCTCTCAAGCAAACGTAAATATTTTCTAAAAAAGCTATTTTTTGAAGAGTTTTCTCACAATTTTGGAGTCTTTTGAGTTGTGCCAAAAATTTGCAAGTTATTTCAAACTTTTATTTTGTAAAACTTTCCCACAAACCTCTAAACTGAACAAAAAAGTGCAAGTTATCTAAAACTTTTAGGTTTAGTAGAGCTTTCATCACAACTTTCAATGTCTTCTAAAACCTGCAAAAATGTAAAGTAAATTATCTAAAATTTTTTTACAAAATCATTCTCAAACAGTTCTTCAGATTATAAAAACATTTAAAAGACTCTAAAATTCTTATATCATAACCTAACCTAACCATTCTCAAATAACTTTTCAGCCAGAACATTAGATAAATTCTAAAACTATTCTTTACATTCTCAAACAATTTTTCTGACTTTAAAAAACATTAAAAGAACTCTGAAATTCTTCTATACGCTTCTCTAAACTTTCTCAAACAATTTTTCAGACTTCAATAAGATTTAAAAAAACTGTAAAAATTCTTCTATAGGCTTCTTTTATCAATTTAAACATTCTAAAAATTCATAAACTTTAAATAACCTTCTAAAAATGTTGCTTTAAATTTAGTATAATATTTCTAACTGCAATAAATACTTGCCTAACCTAATTTACCTTTTATTTATTATCCGTTAACAATAAAACATATCTGGTCACTTTATAATCTCACTAAAATGTGCTTAAATTTTGACATGCAATGGAATTAACTCAATTTATATGGTATGATTCCTAAAATTCCATTACAAAATCAAATTTGTTTTGGGCAACAATATTAATTAAAAAAACAATAAACTATAATTACCTTCCCAATTTAGGATCTTCTTCATCAATAGGTTTCGATCGTGAGCAAAGTAATGCAATAATACCAGCCCTGTTTACACAGAAACAGGTAATATCAACACAAACCAAGATGAGCAAAACTGCACCAACGACGATACCAATAATCATTGCACTACTAATGGCCGGTCCTTCATGATTGTAAACTCGTGTATGATCATCAGCACCTATATATGAGAGCACAATTAGTAAATATATAAAGAATTAAATGTAGAGAACAATTAGTAAAAGTTAGTGTGACAAGCATGTGGAAATTTGAAGAGATAATTTTGATGTCCACATTGTTTTAATTTCGATTATGTATGTACAGTTGTTAATTTTATTAATTTTTTGGAAATAGTTGTGGAGAAGCAAAGTATTTTTTTAATTACATCTGTCTAGTCGAGCCAAAACTAGTAATCTAAAAACAATTTATTCAATTTTTCTAAACATTTTATATTATTTTTAAACATTTTAAATCTTCTTCTTCAATTGTATTTGTTGTAAACTTAGTTAAACAACAAACTTATCGTCGCATTTATAATTGAAAAATATAATTTTCTATTTGATTTTCCACAAATTTCCGAAAATGTATATTGGTAAGTGTTTCTGTAATAAGAAAAAATCTAAACATCTATTTAACATTAAAAACAGCCCATGCCGGTCGGTAAACTCAACAAAAAATAGTCAGCATCTATTATACCAATAAATAAAGCCTGCTTCACACTAAGTGGAATTGTTGCAATCATCATTATTACACGCTGACACCAACTTGATAAATTATTTGTAAATTCCAATCCACTCAATATTTGATAAAGTGTTTACTCCATTTTAGAAAAATAAACTACAAGCTCTATCGGTTTTATTTTAATATTGTTGGAAACTTTTAACGTATGCATCGTTTTTCTTATAAATATTTATTGTTTTTCATTATTCTATCCTATACAATTGTTAAAAATTAGCAACAATTAAACTCATTGTGAAGCAATCTTTATCAAAAAAATAAACTTTCATGTTTAAATTAAATCGAACCAAACTTAAGAGGGTTTTTTTAATCCGTTTTTATTGTGTGAATATAGTATAAATAGATTACATGCAATTAATTCAAATTAACAAACAAAAATTAAGCATTAAGTGTTAAGCCAAGCGGGGTTATTAACATCTATAAACTACTACTAGTTTGTTTTATACCTTTATATTCCCCTAATAAAGATATAAATCTACGTACACATTCCGTCGCTTGCTCTCCACGAAAATCTCGTTTTTATTTTAATGATATATCGGCGGAGGTAACAATACAAATTAGGGATTTGTTTTGTTTTGTACGTTTTGGGTGATAAAAGCCACTGTTACATCACTTCACATAAAGCACACGATCACAAAATAATTAATAGTTAAAAGGTATTGGGAAATTTACGATAATATGCTTCGTAGTTTAATTTTGTTACGTTATTAGATGGCTAACATAAATTGCCATCGCATTATTGTATGTTTTTTGAACTTAATTTATTATCTACTGCAGCAGATGTTGAAAGTTTTGACTTGTCGCTAAGCTTTTAGGAGAACCACTGAAAGGCATGTATGCTTTTAAGGAAATGTTTTAAAGGCAATTGTCACAAGTTTCCTTCACAATAATCTGATATACGCAAAACAAACCAATCTTCAATTTCAATTTCAAATAAAAAGTTTGAAAGAGCTGGCTTCTAAAGACCAAGTAAAACCAAAAAAGATAAATCCCTTTTGTTATTTTGGGGTTCATGTAGATCAATTAACGCTTCAACACACAAATTATTCTGAGAGCACTACCAGAAAGTAGTATAAAATAAAGTAGTTTCAACTTGAATGCCCAGCCCCAAGTGTTTGATTTCAAGAAATTAAATGTTTCTATTCTCTGTAAGCATTAGTAGTCTCTAAGCCAGAGGAAGAGATAGTAATAACACTGCAAACATCAGTAATGACTAAACTAGCAAAAAAAAATCTAATCACTTGATAACAAACACTCAAAATCTTAGCGGACAATAACCAGCCAAACGTCCATAAGCTCCAAAAAAAAAAGGGAAAAAGTTGTCTTAACGCAGTAGCGCACCAAGTCCAGGACCAGATATCTAAATTGGCAGGCAACAAGCTTCAACTTAAAACTTAAAGCCCTCAATGCCACCATTAAAAGCTTAATAAATACCACCGCCTTGTTAGCTTTCAACGCCAGCGCTCTTAAACCTCCACCACCCACCAAAAAAGTTATGGACCTGGTCAACTTCGAAAAAGAAGACCAAAGCAACTTTCTCCAGGTGCCCAAAAAAACCACTACCTCCGCTGACCTCTTAGACTTCTCCGTTCCGGAGATGACAGCCCTAGTCAGCAACTCCACTGCAGCAGGAAAAACCCATCAAACCTAAACGAATTCACAATTTTCCAGTTAGAGTGACCAAATTTTCACCAAATTATGACCAATATAATAAAATTATATGGTAAAAATTGCAAATAGTTGGAAAAATTGGTTTCCAATTAAAAAAAGAATTTTCACAAATTTGTTGAACCTTTTTCTAAAAATGTTTGCTAAAAACAACAATTTTCCAGTTAAAGTGACCAAATTTTCATCAAATTGTGACCAATATATTGGGATAAAATGGTAAAAATTGCAAGTAGATAAAAAAATTAATTTCCATTTTATACAAAAAATTTCAAAACTTTTTAACAAATTTTCAATAAATCTTTAATAGAAGCAACAATTTTTCAGATAAAGTAACCAAATTTTCACCACAATGTGACCAATATATCAGAATAATATGGCAAAATTTGCAAATAGTTAAGAAAATTAGTTTCCATTTTATGAAGGAATTTTCACAAAATTGTTGATACATTTTTAATAAATCTTTGATAGAAGCATCAATTTTCCAGTTGAAGTAACCAAATTTTCACCAAATTGTGACCAATATATTGGGATAATATGGTGAAAATTGCAAGTAGATGAAAAAATTAATTTCCATTTTATAAAAAAAAATTCACAAATTTTTTAACAAATTTTCAATAAATCTTTAATAGAAACAGCAATTTTCCAGATAAAGTAACCAAATTTTCACCAAAATGTGACCAATAGATTAGAATAATATAACAAAAATTGCAAATAATTAAGAAATTTGGTTTCCATTTTATAAAGAAATTTTCACAAAATTGTTGATAAATTTTCATAAAATCTTTGATAGAAGCAACAATTTTCCAGTTAGGGTGACCAAATTTTCATCAAATTGTGACCAATTTATGGAGATAATATGGTAAAAATTGCAAGTAGATGAGAAAATTAATTTCCAATTTATAAAGAAATATTCACAAACTTGTTAACAAATTTTCAATAAATCTTCAATAGAAACAACAATTTTCAAGATAAGATAACCAAATTTTCACCAAAGTGTGACCAATATATTAGAATAATATGGTAAATCTTGCAAATAGTTAGAAAAATTAATTTTCATTTTATGAAAAAATTTTCACAAAATTGTAGATAAATGTTCAATAAACCTTTGATAGAAGCATCAATTTTCAAGTTAGGGTAACCAAATTTTCACCAAAATGTGACCAATATATTAGAATAATATGGTAACAATTGCAAATAAATAAGAAAATTAATGTCCATTTTATGAAAGAATTTTCACAAAATTGTTGATAAATTTTATTTTGATAAAAGCAACAATTTTCCAGTTAGGGTGACCAAATTTTCATCAAATTGTGACCAATTTATGGAGATAATATGGTAAAAATTGCAAGTAGATGAAAAAATTAATTTCCATTTTATAAAGAAATATTCACAAACTTGTTAACAAATTTTCAATAAATCTTCAATAGAAGCAACAATTTTCTAGATAAGATAACCAAATTTTCACCAAAGTGTGACCAATATATTAGAATAATATGGTAAATCTTGCAAATAGTTAGAAAAATTAATTTTCATTTTATGAACATTTTTTCACAAAATTGAAGATAAATTTTCAATAAACCTTTGATAGAAGCATCAATTTTCAAGTTAGGGTAACCAAATTTTCACCAAAATGTAACCAATATATTAGAATAATATGGTAACAATTGCAAATAAATAGGAAAATTAATTTCCATTTTATGAAAGAATTTTCACAAAATTGTTGATAAATTTTCAATAAATCTTTGATAAAAGCAACAATTTTCCAGTTAGGGTGACCAAATTTTCACCAAATTGTGACCAATATATTGGGATAATATGGTGAAAATTGCAAGTTAATAAATAAATTAATTTCCATTTTATAAAAAAAAAATCACAATTTTTTTAACAAATTTTCAATAAATCTTTAATAGAAACAGCAATTTTCCAGATAAAGTAACCAAATCTTCACCAAATTGTGACCAATATAATAGGATTATATGGTAAAAATTGCAAGTAGTTGGAAAAATTAATTTCCATATAAAAAAAAATTTCACAAATTAGTTGAACATTTTTCTAAAAATGTTTGCTAGAAACAACAATTTTCCAGTAAGGGTAACCAAATTTTCACCAAATTGTGACCAATATATTGGGATAATATAGTAAAAATTGCAAGTAGATGAAAAAATTAATTTCCATTTTATAAAGAAAATTTCACAATTTTTTAACAAATTTTCAATAAATCTTCAATAGAAGCAACAAATGGTAACCAAATTTTCACCAAATAGTGACCAATATAATAGAATGATATGGTAAAAATTGCAAATAGTTAAGAAAATTAGTTTCCATTTTATAAAGAATTTTTCACAAAATTGTTGAATTTTTTTAAATATTCAATAAATCTTGATGAAAGCAACAATTCTAAACGCAAGAAGACATGGAGTAAGTGTCCTCCTTTACCTACTCACGGGCCATCAGCCAACCCCCGGTAGTACAAGCCAAATTTCACAAGAACCATCCGCCTCCGCAAAATGAGGAACGCCAAGAAAGACCATTCAGATTTAAGTCTGCCCCTACAATCTAGGGTACAAACAAAAACTGACACCTCATTCGTCTCAAAGTCTTCCAAAGTACTATTTTGGAAATGCTCCTCAAAGCACCATAGTTCTTCTAAAACAGAAAAATTCGGAGTGATCTCCCCTAGTTACCACAACACAAATCTTTGTCGGAAAAGTATTTCGATAAGCTTTCGGCTCACTCCAGTCCTGATCTGGCGAGACAAAAAAGTTGCTTATATGCATAAGCGACCGGCTAACCAACTACTAACATAAAGTAGCAAACACCACATCCCATCCCGCAGCCTATAAGGTATCCCAACCAATCATATCTTAAATCCTACCACTTCTCCAAATGGAAGGCAGTTTTGTCTTCAAAGTGAACCCGATACGTTGATACTTTAGAAGATTACCCTACCAAACCACAAAAAAAAAGTATTTAGCCAATAGTTTTCCAAACTCCACACAACAACTGCCCCAGAAATGTTTCTAATAACTTCTAGCCTGCACGAGACCTACAGGTCTAATAGGACCTATAAGCCTACACCCTGTGCGGTAAGTCCTCTCCTAATAATTGAAAACCCAACCAAAACCACCCACAATCGAACTCAGGTATGCCTATTAAGTACGATTTTTACTAGACGCTAACACCGTCTTAGAGGCTTGCACCTCCAAAGCCACCACAGACATTTCCTCGACCACTGGACAAAATAACCCACAAATTATAAGACAAAGGCACCTTTTCTACAGAGACCACAAAGCCTTCTCGTAAATGTCAGAAGCGTGCAAACACTTAGTTACTAGCACGTCCTTACTCAAATTGCACTAATACCTGCAGGCGTAGAGTCCACTTTACACGCTTGCCAAGCGTCCTCAACCATTGTAAAACGCTTTTACCAAGATGCATACGTACACCAGGATAACATCTAATAGTATCAACAACCAAACCCAACGCTTCAAATTCCTTTAATACTCCAAAAAGAGTTCCACAACAATCCCAGATAATCACGCAGATACTCAGAGAAAACCACACCAATCTCTTTACTACTGCCATTTCCACCTCCTCTCTCTATGCTGGATGAAAGCAAGTAACAGAGTGATCCACCCATCCGCTTAGGTGTTTCTCATCAATAATTGCAATTTGTTCTAAATGCAAATCTCAGTAGTCATGAAGCTAAGATAGTAAATAGCAATATGCAACCACTGACTTTTCCAGTTCACAATTCTAAACGAGTAGTTTAAGTTGAAGTGAACCACCTGCCCGCTCAAGTGTTTGTCACCAATAATTTCAATTTTCTCAATGCAAAAGTCAGTAAATACGAAAAAAAAACTAGATCACAAACACGTGAGCGAGTAGGTAAGGCTCCAAAAAATGATTCTAAAAGACTAGTGAACAACCCCCCACCCAAAAAATTGTCATCAATGATTACAAGTCAGTAATCACTTCGCTAGAGAAGAAAGTGGTAATATTAAATCACTTAGAAAGGTAGTAGAGGCACTCCATTTAATGATTCTAAGTAGTTTAAATTCAAAAGACACAGCAGTAAGATTACAATTTTCACTACACTGCAAATGTCAGTAATCACTAAGCTACAAAAGAGGATAGTTACATCTAATCACTTAACCACAAACTCGTGGTAGGTGAGTAGGACACTCTAAAGCATAATTCAAAGCGAGTTTGTTTATCATTCATAATTAAATACAATTTTCTCTACATAAAAAAGATGGTAATATCCAATCACTTGATGACAAACATTTCGGCAGTTGAGTAAGGCACTTTTCAGATCAGAATTCTAAACAAGTAGTTCAAGTCTATAAGAGCCGGGCATGAGATATAAACAAAACTTTCATGCAACGTAAACCAAACGTTTTGTAAACCGTTTATAGCCAAAGCTACCTTAATTACTTCAACGACTCTCTCCACTACAACCAGCTATGTCCCCTAACTCTGCTAATAGATTTCCAAACTTCACACTAACAAATGACCTAAGCATTACCATCTGCAAAAAGTCCTGTCCCAAACTGAAAACCTAACCAAAACCACACACAATCGACCACCTCTATGAGTACAATTCTTACTATACACTAACACCTCCTCAAAAGCTTGAACCGTACCTTCAAAGCCACCACAGGCTCACAACATTGCACACCTAAAGCAAAAACCTATAAGACAAATTATGAAGTAATAGCATCACTTCCAAAATGACCAAAAAACCTCTCTTCAGTAACTTTCCAAGGCGTGCAAACATTTAGCTGCAGATACGTCCCTAACTTGCACTAACCCCGCAAGCTATAAGTCCACTTCATACTCAACAACCAAACTCAACGCTCGAAAACGTATCGACCTTTAGTACTTTAAGAGAAGTCCCATCACAACAACCCTAATTAGATAACTATGCGAATTTTTTCGCAACGCCCCACTCCCTCTACTTTCACTATGTAAGATGAGAACCAGCAACCCACTTATCTGTTCAACTATTTTTCATCAATAATTACATCCAATCACTTAACCACAAACACATGAGCGAGTAATTGCAGTACCACAGTTCACAATTCTGAGCAAGTTGTTAGAGTTGCCCAAGTGTTTACCATTTATGATTTCAATTTTCTCTACACTGCTAAAGTGAGTAAACACCAAGTAAAAGAATAGGATGGTATATTCAATCACTTAATCACAAACACTTGGGCGGGTAGGTGAGGTATTCGAGAAGAAAGTCCCAAGCAAGTAATTTAGGTTATGAGTTACTGCAAACGTCAGTAGTCACTAAACAAGGAAAAATGATGGTAAGTGTATATCATCAATAATATCAAACGTCAGTAATCACTAATCTTGTAAAGAAAATGCTGATACCCAATCACTTAATCACAAACACTTAAGCAGGTAGTTGGGGCACTACAATTTATGATTCTAAGCAAATAGTTTAAGTTAAAAAATTTAAAGTTTTTTCTCTCTGGTAATTAGGTTATGATGTGGCTCACCCACCCACCCAAGTGTTAGTCATCAAAAGATTGCATATCACTAACTCCTCTAACTTTTAACGCTGCAATAAAAAGAAATTTCCAATTTCTTGACAACAAGCTCTTGAACTGGTGGGTGGAAACTGCAGTTGAACTTACTCGCTAGTAATTATGTTATAGAGTGGCCCAACCACCCACCTAAGTGTTAGTCATCAAGAGATTGCATATCACCAACTCCTCTGACTGGGCAAGAACTCCAGCTAAAACTACTCGCTGATAATTATGTTATAGAGTGGCCCACCCACCCAAATGTTCCTCATCAAGATATTGCGTATCACCAACTCTTCTGACTTCGAGACTTCTAATGCTGCAGAGAAGAGAAACTTCCAATCTCTTAATATCAAACTTTTGGGCGGATGGACAAAAACTCCAGTTAAAACTATTCGCTGGTAATTTTGATATAAAAAGCAAAGAAAACTTGCAATTTCTTGATAACAAACTCTTGGACGAGTGGGAAAAAACTCCAGTTAAATTTACTCACTGAAAATTATGTTTTGGAGTAGCCCAACCATCCACCTAAAGTGTTGGTCATTAAGAGATTGCATATCACCAACTCCTATGACTTGGAAATTTCTAACGCTGCAAAGAGAAATAACTTTCAATATTTTAATAACAAACTCTTGGGTAAGATGGCAAGAACTCCAGCTAAGGGAGTGGCCCAACCACTTACCCAAGTAATGGTCTTCAAAAGATTGCATATCACCAATTCCTTTGACTTGAAAACTTCTGACGCTGCAAAGAGGAAAAATTTCCAATCTCTTCATAACAAACTCTTAGACGGCTTGGCAAAAACTCCAGTTAAACTTACTCAATGGTAATTATGTTATAGAATAGCCCATCAACCCACCCAAATGTTGATCATTAAGAGATTGCATATCACTAATTCCTTTGACTTGAAAACTTCTGACGCTGCAAAAGGACAAATTTCCAATCTCTTCATAACAAACTCTTAGACGGCTTGGCAAAAACTCCAGTTAAACTTACTCAATGGTAATTATGTTGTAGAATAGCCCATCAACCCACCCAAATGTTGATCATTAAGAAATTGCATATCACCAATTCCTTCGACTTGTAGACTTCTAACGCTGCAGAGAGGAGAAACTTCCATTTCTTGATAACAAATTCTTGAACGAGTGGGCAAAAACTTCAGTTGAATTTACTAGCTAGTAATTATGTTATAGTGTGACCCACCCGCCCACCCAGTGTTAGTCATCAAAAGATTGCATATCACTAATTCCTCAAACTTCTGTATTTCTAACGGTGCGGAGAGAAAAAACTTTCAATCTTTTAATAACAAACTCTTGGTTGAAAAGGCAAAAACTCCAGATAAAACTACTCGCTAGTAATTATTTTATAAAACCTACCCATGGCCCAAGTGTTTACCATCACTAAGTAAGAGAAGAAGACAGTGGCTCACTCACCCATCCAAGTGTTGGTCACCAAGAGATTGCATATCACCAATTCCTCTGACTTGTAGACTTTTAACGCTGCAGAGTAAATACTTTGAATCTTTTAATAACAAACTCTTGGGTGGGTAGGCAAAAACTGTAGTTAAACTTACTCGCTAGTAATTAAGTTATGGAGTAGCACCCCCAACCTCCAAAAGGTTAGTCACCAAGAAATTGCATATCAATAATTCCTCCTGCAACTTAAATACTACAACTTAAAGACAGTAAAGAAAATCTTCCAATCTCCTAATAACAAACTCTTGTTCGAATAGGCAAAAATTCCAGTTAAAACTACTCGGTGGTAATTATGTTATAAAGTGGCCCACCCTCCCAAGTGTTGGTCATCAAGAAATTGCATATCACTAATTCCTTTGATTTGTAGACTTCTAACGCTGCAGAGAGAACAAACTTTCTTTCTTTTAATAACAAACTCTTGGGTAGGTGGGGCGGCAACTTTGGTTAAACTTACTCGCTGGTAATTATGCTATAGAGTAGCCCACTCACCCACCCAAGTGTTGGTCATCAAGAGATTGCATATCAACAACTCCTTCGGTAACTTAAAAACTTCTAACGCTTGCAAGAAAGAAAAACTTCCAACATCTTAACAACAAACTCTAGGGTGGGTGTGCGGGCACTCAAGTTAAAATTACTCGCTGGTAATTATGTTATAAAGTGGCCCACCCACTCACCCAAGTGTTGGTCATCAAGAGATTGCATATTACCAATTCCTCTGACTTGGAAACTTCTAACGCTGCAGAAAGAAAAATCAATTTTTTTAATAACAAACTCTTGGGTGATTAAGCAGAAACTCCAGTAAAACTTACTCGTTGGTAATTATATTATAGAGTATTGCATATCAACAACACCTCCTGTAACTTAGAGACTTCTAACGCTTGCAGAAAAGAGAATCTTCCAATCTCTTAACAACAAACTTTAGGGCGGATTGCGGGCACTCAAGTTAAAACTATTCGTTAGTAATTATGTTATAAAGTGGCCCACCTGCTCGCCCATATGTTGGTCATCAAAAGATTGCATATCACTAACTCCTCCTCTAACTTCTGACGCTACCAAAAAAAAAAAACTTAGAAGAAGATAATATATAATCTTTTGAAGACCAATACTTGAATGAGTAGTTTAGTCACTCCAAATCATGAGTACTAGCACCCAAGTGTTTGTTATCAAATAATTAAATATTTCTCCTCTCTACAAGTGTTAGAAGGTGATAGCCAATCTCTTCATAATCAACACTTGAGCTGGTAAGCGTGTCACTCCAGATCATAAGTACCATCAAGTAGTTTAAACTGGAGTGCTCACCCATCCACCCAAGACATACTCAGCAAAAATTAAAAAAAAAAAAAAATCTTTTATCCTAAGAAGAGGAGATAATCTTAAAGAAGGTAGTTTGATCACTCCAGATCATGATTACCAGCACCCACCCGACCAATCTCTTATAATCTTTTAAAAACCAATTCTTGGGTGAGTAGTTGGGTCACTCCAGATCATAATTACCAGCATCCAAGTGTTTGTTATCAAATAATTAAACATCTCTCTCTACAAGTGTTAAAAGTCACTTAGTCAGAGAAGGAGAAGGTGATAGCCAATCTCTTCATAATCAACACTATGGCTGGTAAGTGTGTCACTCCAGATCATGATTACCCAAGACATTCTCACCAAAAAATTAAAAATTTAAAAAAAATTCCTTAATCAGAGGAAAAGGAGATGATCTTAAAGACAAACCCTTGAATGGGTAGATTGATCACTGCAGATCATAATCACTTGGTCGAGTGGACCAGCACCCACCAAGCGTCTGTTATTAAAAATAAAAAAATTCTCCTCTTTACAAGTGTTAGAAGTTCCTTAGTCAGAAAAAAAAAGTAATATACAATAGATTAAAGACTAACGCTTGAGTGGGTGAGTGGGTCACTCTAAATCATGATTATCAGCAAGTAGTTTGACCTGAAGTGCCCACCCGGCAAATTCAACATACAAAAATTTTATTACTACGCAACCATTGACCTGCATCTCCGTTAACCTTTTTCAAGCTTACAACAAAATTGTCAACACAAAGAGCATCAATCTGCCCAAAAGGCAATCCATAAATAGTAAAGATTATATCCTATAACAAACATATAACGTAACCTAACAAGAAAAGCAACAATATTACTAGACCTTCAACCAAAATCTGACAGACAAACTTATAAACTAACACCAACAATCAGCTTTCTCCTCATAAATTTCAAAAAATCTATAATTAACGTCAAACTACTGTGTATTTGAGGTACAATAAGTTTTGCACCAACACAAAGATTTTACAGTTTAACGAGAAATCCAATCTATTAATTACACCACAAACCTTTTAGTTTTTGACCAAGACTGGGAGTCTACAGTTCATCCAGAAAGATTTTATTAAGTAGAATTTGGTTTGCAAAGAAAAAAGATTTGAATATATTCAGAAAATACTGCCGGAATTGAACCCGGCTTGCTAGCGTAGCAGCTCTCGTACTCGATGCATTCTCTAAAACAATAACATTATATCATACTACTTAAAGAAAGCTCAACTTTTCATTGATCTTTCAACATCGTGCTGAATTTTAAAAGCAAAACTCAATTTTATGGTAATTTATATTGAGCCAATCCATTTTAATTTTAATAATAGTTTCAATAATATTATCATAATTTCCCAATACTTAAAAATAAAATAAAATAAAATCAGGTGACACTGTATTATTATTATAATCATAATTATTATTAAAGGAAAAACTACTGTGATTAATACAGGAAAAATCTAAATAAATCATTTATTCATTATGTAACTTTTATATAAAACAATTCTTTTTTTTATATAAACTTATCAAGTATTAAGTTACAAATATTACAACATACAATATTTTCTCATAAAATTTTCATATATAATTAATAAAATGATGAGTTAAAATAAGTGTGATTTAAATGTAAATACTGTTTTTTTTTTGATATTATTGTCGCTTGAATGAAAAAATACAACTATAACATAAAACATGCACAGATAAATCATGCCTTATCAATACACAAAATGACAATAATCACTTCATGCAGAATGGATTTGTTCAGACATAAATATTCAAAACTACATTAAGATTAGTTCCCATTTACAATATTTTTTTAAAAATTAAATACAATAAATTTGGCAGCGTCGTATTATTTTATTATATATTTAATAATTATTCGATCCGATTTATTTATATTACGCTCACACATACATTCATTCGCCCATGATTAATTAGCACAAGTTAATCTACCGGTGATGATTTTTTTTATAACTACGTCATTACTATTTCATTTTTATGTAAAGAAAGTGATGAAAAATCATAAACAATCACAATAAAAACGGATGTAAAAAATAATTTAAAAAAAGCCATATTTTAACATGCTCGAATTGCACAAAAATATATTTGTTAAAATAAATGGAATGTTGATGATTTTAAGAAATGATGCTATCTAATGATGATTTCGTTTTTATCATAAGTAGTTCTAATTTTGGTTTTATTGATATTTTGTTCTTAAGCTCTTTGTTTTTATTTGATACGATTTACTTATGATAAAATCTATAACTAAACATTTATGATGATTAATTTGATTACATTTTTAGGGGCATTTGGCATAAATTGTCTAAAATATTTTTTATATAAAAACCAATTTTATAAATATAAATTCGGCTTAATTTTTTATAAAAATCCGGCCTGAATTTATCAAAATTAATAATTGTTGACAAACTTATCAAAATTATATTATAAAATTTTAAAACAAAAAAAATCCGGCCTAAACATACAAAATTTCTCCAAATCGTTGCTTAATTGATCAAAAATCCGACCCTGCAATATTGATTTTGATAACGTAAATCCGGTCTAAATGGCCGCACATTATAACCGGCCAAAATGAGTAAGTATATCAGATTTTAAATGTCCTGCTTATGTAAATCCGGCTTTACATTATAAAAATTTAGCACATATTTCTGTATTAAGTGTTAGTTATCTAGAAGTTGGATTATTCTTCCTTCTGCCGGTGTTAAGTGTCATAAAGTCAAAGGAGAAAGTAATAGATACAATCTCTTGACAACACTCGGGTGGGTGGATGTGAACTAAGTTTTGTCCCCGCCCGAGTGATAATTATTCAGTTGAATCGATATCTCTTCTGCTATGTTAGTTGTCATAAAGGTAAGAGGGAGAGTAACAGATCCAACTACTTGACAACAAGCACTCGTGTTGGTGAGTGGGTACAAAGTTTGATATTTGTGGGCATGTAGCCGGATCAGATTTGAAATGTTTTGTTTTAAACTATGTAGATCCGGCCTTATACTATACAAATTTATCCAACATGCTTTGATAATATGATTATTATGTAATTACAAAAATCCGGCCTAATATTAATAAACAAAAATTCTTCACAATAGATTTTTAAAAATATTATTTTAAATTTCAAAAATCCGGTCTTATATAATCAGATTTCAAATGTTCCCATTTAAACTATGTGGCCTAATTGTTATTTTGATAATATTTTTTTGAAATAGCAAAAAAAACTGGTCACATAAAAAATTATTACGGAAATCCGGCTTTAAATAATCAAAGGATCTCAACTTTAATCATTTAAGGCCGGATTTCCTAACTAAACTATGTGGATCCAGCATTATATACAAAAAAAAAAATGTTTTAAATTTACGGAAATTCAATCTTAAATAATCAGAATTGAGTCTTGCTTTAAACTATGTGAAACCGGAATTATATTGTAAAAATTTCTCAATTACAAAAATCCGGCCTCAAATATCGAATTTATCTTATTATAATCCGACTAAAATCGTGGAATAATTTATCAATTTTTAAATGTCTTCCTTTAAACTATGTGGATCCGGATTTATATTAGAAAAAATGTGTCAAACTGATTTTGAAATTACCAAAAACTAGCAAAATTTTATTAAATTAAAATACACAATATTGTTTAAATTACAAAAATCCGGCCTTACATGACCAGATTCATCAGATTTGAAATCTCCTACTTTAAACTATGTGGTTCCGACCTTATATTGTAAAACTTATTTTGATATAGTTTTAAAATTACAAAATCCGAACAAAATTAAATAAAAATTTTAAAATTACAGAAATCCTTAAATAATCACAAAAATATAAAATTTAAAAATTGGGAAAACACGGTCTTAAAGATGTAACTTTGGACGTTATTTATAATAATAATGTAAACCCGGCTTTTAACACTAAACGCTAATTTTTTTTTTCGGTTTTAAATATGGTATTCCGGTCACTACAACTACAAAAATGATTATTTCAAAAATACCAAACTGGTCTTAAAAGATGTTATATATATCTTAGATTAAAAAATAAGTTGATCCGGCTTTATACTTGTAATCCGACTATGTTTTAAAAAAAATCGTAAACTAACTTTCACAAATATCCGGCCGTAAACAACATTTTCAAATAAAAAACTCAAAATAAGAACTTATTGGCATTATAAAATATTGGTTGGGTTTTAAAAATAACAATCCAGCCTTTTAATTGTTATAAAAATGTTAATCCAATTTGAAATTTTTTTTTCAATTTAATTTATGAAAATTGATTTTGAAAATAATTTTTTAATATAGGATTTAAATTACAAAAATCAAGACTAAAGGTTTAGAAAATAATGATCCGGCCTTAAATTGTCAAATAAATTAACTCCTGCTTTAAATGATGCGTCTCAGATTATAAAAACCCTTCATTGCTATTTGACAGTGTTAATTTGTTAATAAAATTCGGTCATGATCCGGCCATCAAAAAACTTAATTTACTAAATGATAATAGTTATTAAAAATGTAAATCTCGTGCATCAAACTATCATAATTTTAACATAAACTTACCAAAATGAAATTTAAAACACAAATCCGGTCAGAAAACATTAAAAAAATGACTAAAAATATTAATATTGCAATTGCAAACTTGTATTTCAAATTATAAAAAAAATCCGGCCGTAAAATTTAAAAATCCGGCCGGATTATTTATTTAGTAATACCTCAGTCAACGCAACTTTATAACTTACGAATGAATTTTTTGTTGTCTTATTTTAGTTTAAGATTGTCATCTAAAAGACCAAGTTATCTAAGTTGCATTTTTTTACATTTTAAGGTCAAAGTTGAAAATTACAGCATTTTGCTACTGCCAAATATAAATATCCGGCAGTAATATATAAAATCCGGCCTTAAAACAAAATATCAATTGTAATATTAATAATTTACAGCCAGTTCTTTATGTTTTGTAGCCGGATTTTTGTTTAATGGCCGGATTTTTTATTTTAATAAAAGAATATGATATTTAATTGATATTTTATGTCCAGATTTTCATAATTCAAACCAAAATTTTGCTTTAATGGCAGCATTTTAGTATGTTTGCAACAAATTATGATAATTTGTCATTTTAAAATAAAATTTTAAAACTTTATATGATTTTTAACCAGATTCTTATATTTTACGGCCGGATTTTTTAAAAATAATCTTAAAATTTTCTATATTAAAATATTATATACAAATTTTCATATTTTATGGCAACATTTTTATATTTTAAGACGAAAATTTTGTTTTGCTGGCCGGATTTTAATTAAATTATGGTAATTTGATGCCAGAATTTTCATTTAACATTGTCATCTGATATTTTATATAAGTTTTTCATATTTAAAAGCCGGATTTTTATATAAATTTGGTATTATTAATAGATTGCCAGATTCTAATGTTTTTAAATCAAAATTATTATTTAAATGTCATTTTTAATTTTTGTTACGAGATTTTGTCGTTTTTAAATTAAATTTCAATTATTATATGAGTTTTTTAAACAAATTTTTACAATTTTCCGGATTCCTATATTTTTGGCAGGATTTTTATGTTTGACCATTATTTTTGTCTACATTAGAAGTTTGCAATTGTAAAATTCATACTTCCATCCATGTTTTAATAGCCGGATTTTCATTTATACTAAATTTTGATATTTTGATTTTTATCATTGGAGACCAAAAATTTGTTTTAGTAAACATACTTTTGTGTGTAAATTTTGCAAATTTTGATATTTTATAACCAAAAATTCGGCCTAACCAAACGCCAACATCCAAATCCGGCATAAATTACAAAAATCCGGCCTTCAAATAACTATGCAATATCAAAAATCTTTCAAATATGAAATTAAGACTATGCAATATCAAAAATTCGACATTAAAACTTGATTATCCGGCAATAAATTTCATAATCCTACGATGGTATCAAAATCCGGCACAACACTTCAATAATTTGGTTATATAATACAAAAATCCTGTCTTTAAATATCATATTCAAAATTAAAAAACAAAAAAGTTGACCTTAAAGTATGCTAATGTTCTAATCTAAAAATCACTAACTACAAAAATCCGGCCACTAAATCAAAACTTATCTAGAGGTATAAAAATCCGGCCATTAAAAGCTAAATTCGAACAAAATCACAAAAAATATAAACATTACAATTAATTTTTATATTTTTGAAACAAATTTTGTTTTATTGGGCAAATTTTAGTAATGTTTATGTTAAATTATAATAATTTGATAACAAAATTTTGCATTTTAAATAAACATTGTCATTGATGGCCAGATCATATCCGATATTCATATTTGAAGGTCAATTTTTTTCCATAATTTCCAACTTTAATGTATAAAGTTTAAAAAACAAAATTCTGGCTTTTAACATTAAATCAACATATCAAAATCCGGTCATAAAATTAAAAAATCCGGCCTTAGAGTATGAAGTTTGCAACTTTAAAACATGATAATTTTACTTTTATGTGCTCAATGCAATCGTAAATACTGAGATCTAATATAAAATTAGTATCAAAATCCAGTTTAAATTACAAAAATTTGATCATGATCCGGTTTAAAATATGAAAATCCAGCAACAACAATTCTGATTCTAAAATAATAAAATCTTCTCTTAAAATATAAAAATCCGGCTTTAAAATGTGAAAATATAAAATTATATAATTTCAAACTAGGGTGAAAAAAAATGTAAATAAAGCCTTAAAAATTAATAATGTGATATTAACATTAAAATCAATAAAATTTAAAGATTTAATGACTGGAATTAATTTTTTTTTATCCAAAAATACAAAAATTCAGCATTGATATACAAAAATCCGGCTTTAAATCATAAAAATCCGGCCTTATATCATAAAATCTAGCATTAAACTTCATAACCTAAAGAGAAAAACAAAAATCCGAGTATAAAACACTAAATTCAAAGTTTAAATTACAAAAAGCAGTTCAGTTTAAGAATTGAAACATAAAAATTTTGATAGCAAAATCCGCTCATAAAATCAAGCCTTCAAATATCAAATCCGACTTAATCCGCCCCTAACATAAAAATCTAGTATAACATTCATTAAATACAAAAATCTGACCTTATAATATCAAAAAACCGGCTTTAAAGAACGATAATTCGATATAATCCGACGCTAACATCAAAATCAGACACAAATCTTCTAAATTCTGCCTTTAATTATTAAATTCAGACTATAATATACCAAAAAATACGGTCTTTAAGTAAAAAAGTTCAGTTTTTTAATATTATTTAAAAAACCGGCCTTCAAATGTCAAATGTAGGTTATAAAACTCCAAAAATCCGGCTTAAAAGTATGATGATCCTGCAATAATATCTATAATCTAACGCTGATATTAAAATCCGGAACTAAATGTCTAGGCCTGCTCATTAAATACAAAAATCCGGCTTTTAAAAAAGTATAAAATAGCAAAAATCCGGCCGTAAAGTATGATAATGCAGATATAAATTTCTACTCCAACGCTGACGCACAAAATTTCTAAAATCCGCTTATTAAATTTGATATTTAGACATAAAGTATTAAAAATTTGGCCGGAAAGTATGATAATTCGGTCTTAAAGTATGATAATCCGGCAATAAACTTTATGATCCAAACTCAAATCCCTAAACAAAATTTGTGAATCATTTTTTCAAAAATTTGACCAAATGTCAAATTCAAACCGTAAAATACTAAAAATCAGAAAATACGCAACAAAATTTCTAAAATTCTAAAAATGTTGGCCTGCAAATATCAAATTCAAGCAAAAATTGGGCCTTTAAGTATAATAATCCAGAAATAATTTCAAAATTCGATTATTAAATACAAAAATCGGCCCATTAACATGTTTTTTTACAGTGATATTTATGTTATTTTGCACGTTTTAAATTTTGATAGTGTTTGTGTGCGCCTTATCATGTCTTTTTGCATGCCTTTTTGTTTCTTCTAGAGTTTTTAACAATTTTTTCTGTAAGATTTGATACAAATGCAACTTTGACAATAATGCTCTATAAAATCAATATGAATCCGGTCATTAAATATAAAAATCCGGCCATTAAATATCAAATTCAGACTACAAAATACCTTAAAATGTGATAAATGACGTAATCCAACGCCGACATCAAAATCTGCATAAAAATTTAGGTAAAAACAAAAATCCGGTCTTTAAATATTAATATCATTACTTTATAAAATGCAAAAATAATCTGGCTTTAAAGTGTGATAAATTTCATATTCCAACGCCGACATCAACATCCGCAAAAAAAACCGGCCTCAAATATCAAATTGAAGTTATAAAACAGCAAAAATCCGGCCTACATCAAAATTCACAACAAAATGTTGAAATCTAATCATTAAATTCAAAAATCCGGCCGTTAAATATCAGAATGCACAAAAAATCCGGCCTTTTATGTAAAAATGTCATATTTTAATATGATACAATTCATAACCTAACATTAAAATCCACACAAAATTCTATTTATTACAAAAATCCGGCCTTTAAATATCATTATCAAACTATAAAATACTAAATAAAAAACCGGTCTTAACGTTTAAAAAACTTCGTAATCCAACGCTTACATCAACATCCGACACATAATTTCTAAATCTTCCGGCTTCAAAATATGATAATGCAGATATAAATTTTCTAAATCCGGTTATTAAATACCAAAATCTGGCTTTTAAATATTAAATTCAGACTAATAAATACCAAAAATCCGGCCGTTAAGTCTGATAATTCGGCCTTCACATGTCAAACTCAAAAGACTATTAAACAGCAAAAACCCGGCCGTAAAAAAAAATTATTTGGCAATAAATTTCATAATCTAAATTACAAAAATCCGGCTTTCAAATATTAAATTTAAGCAATAATCGGCTTTAAAGTATGATAATTAAACAATAAATTTGATCAAAATTCGCAAAAACTTCGGTCAGTTAATATAAAAATCCGGCCTTTAATTATCAAAATGAGACTAAAAATAACAAAAATCCGGCCTTAAAAAATGATAAAATCCATTATCCGACAATGACAACAAAATCCTGAATACAAAAATCCGGCATTTAAATATTAAAATCAAGCAATAAAATATCAAAAATCCGGCTTTAAAGTATTATTCATTTCATAACCCGACGCCGACATCAAAATCCATAACAAAATATCTAAATATGGTTATTTAATACAAAAATTCGGCTTTTAAATACCAGTATCAAACTATACAATACCAAACATCCGGCCTAAAATATGATAAATTTAATTATTTAACAATGACATAAAAATCCGACATAAAATTTCTAAATCTGATTATTTAAACATCAATAGCAAAAAATCCGGTCTTAGAGTATGATCAATTTCATAATCCAATTTTGACATCAAATTCTGCAATAATATTTCAGTATCTTCGGTTGATTCTAGCCTAAAATTATGTTTTGACGCTAATAAATGTTATTTTTATTTACGTCTGCACACTGATCTTTGCGTTCTTTTGTTCGTTTAATAGTGATTATATGTGCCTTTTTATATGTTTTTTATAAATTTTTCCTTCTTCTTCTTCTGCAAGATTTGATGCAAATACAAATTTGATGATAATGCTTAATGAATCAGTATGAATCCGGCCATTAAATATAAAAATCCGGCTTTTAATTTCTTAAAATGTGATCAATTTCATAACCCAATCCTAACATCAAATCCGAAATTAAATTTCTAAACCCGGTCATTAAATACAAAAATTCGGTCTTAAAATATTAAATTTAGACTATAAAATAATTAAAAAATCCGCCCTTACAGTACGAAAATTTTTACAATCTTATAGTGAATCTAAATCCGACCATTGAATACAAAAAACCGATATTTGAAGACATAAAATACCAATAATCCGGCTTTAAGTATTATTCGTCAATAAATTTCATAACCCAACTCTCGACATTAAAGTTTAGTACAAAATTTCTAAATACCATGATTAAATACATAAATCCGGCTTTAAAATAACAAATTTAAGTGTAAAATAGCAAAAATCCGGCCTTAAAATATGATAAATTTTATAATTCAAATTCTACAACAAAATGTTTAAGTCCGATCATAAAATACAAAAATCCGGCCTTCAAATATCAAATTTAAGTATAAAATAGCAAAAATCCGGCCTTTAAGAATGATAAATATTATAACTCTCAACCTTAACTTCAAATTCCATAACAAAATGATTAAACCCGATCATTAAATACAAAAATCCGGCTTTCAAATATCAAATTTAAGTATAAAATAGCAAAAATCCGGCCTTTAAGAATGATAAATTTTATAACTCTCAACCCTGACTTCAAATTCCATAACAAAATGATTAAACCCGATCATTAAATACAAAAATCCGGCCTTCAAACATCAAATTTAAGAGTATAATAGCAAAAAACCGGCCTTTAAGTATGATAAATTTTATAACTCAACCCTGACTTCAAATTCCATAACAAAATGTTTAAATCTGATCATTAAAAACAGAAATCCGGCATTTAATTATCAATATGAAGCTGTTAAATTAAAAAATTCGGCCTTAAAATTAGATCATTTTCATAATCCGACAAATTCCGAATTTTGAAACTTTGTAGCAGATTTTAAATTTCATTAAATATAAAAATCCGGATATTTGAATTATCAAATCAATTTCATAATCCAAGCAACAAAACTCTGAAATTTAAAAATCCAGTGTTCTATTTCATATTCCAGTAACACATCAAAAGTGAGTGACATCCTAAAATTTAATTCAAAAATACTGATATCTCATCTTTAAAATATAAAATCCGGCACAAAAATATAATCTAAATCAAAATAAAAAAATTAAAAGTTAAAATTCGGCTTTGATTCTAATAATCCGGCGTTACAATATATAAAAATTCTGATATTGCAAAACTAACAATTAAAATACTAATTTTAAAAAATAAAAATTTGGCTTTCAAAATGTATCAAAGAGTATTGCATAAAATATGATCTTAAAATTTAAAGTTCGGTCTTAAAACTACATAATGCAAAACTAACATAAAAAATCCGGCCTTGATATAAATCCGTTCTTTATCGTCACACTCCAATACTGATATATTTCAATTTAATAATTAAGAAAAGTTAAAAATATAAAAATCCATCTTTGAAATAAAAAAAATTGAAATTTATTTTGAAAAATGTAAAAATTCGGTTTTAAAATTTATAAATCTGTCATTGAACTTGAAAATCCGCCCATGAAGTATAAGAATCCCACTTTTTGTTTGAAAACCCAATAGAATAAATTAGTATTGCATTTCTGATTCAAAAATCTGGCTAAAAGTTAGTCTTGTTATATTACAATCCGGCCACAAAATGCCTTAAATTATAAAAGTCCAATTCTAAAATCCGGCCTTAAGTTGGATAAATCCGCCCTCAAAAATAAAAATCCGGTCTTTAATAATAAAAATCTAACCTTAAATTACTTAAATCCGGCAAAATTATTAAATTCCGGACTCTAGAGCCATATTCCAAAGCAACATCACTAAAATCCGGCTTAAAACGTCACAATTGAACACCGATATCAAAACCCAGTCATAAAACTTAAAAATCCGGCTGTGATAAATAAAAATCCGGCTTTAAAATATCATAATCCGATACCATATATCAAAATCCGGACTCAAAATCATAATTTAAAATAATTATATTAAAATCCGGCCATAAAATACAAAATCCGGCCATAAATATGCATAAAAATGATCAAAATCAGATTTTGTTTTTTAAGAATTTGAGTTTGTAATAATGCCAGATAAAAATCCGATTTTATAATTATAAAAAATCGATCTTACACTCTGGCTCCTAAAAATTTTATTATGTTTTTGATAATAAATTTACAAACAAAATTAGGATCATTTTAGGTGCCCAGTAAAATATAAAATTTAAATTATTATTAAGGCATTAAACTTAATCACTTTTTAGATTAGCAAACTACATAGTTCTTTGAAGTTCTAAGGTGTATAGTGCTAACTTTTGATCAAAAATTTAAGCTTGATGCAAGTTTGTTCCAAAATAAAATTTTGAATAATTTTAATTACCAAATGCCCATAAAAATAACTTCTAACAAACAAATATGATATTTTAGAATTTCGACATAAAACTAACTCATTCTAAAAGAAAAATAAAAAAAACTATATCGTAAACATGCTCGATTTTAATTGACTTACGACATAGTAATCACCAAGAGAAATGAATGAAAATAAAAACATTTCGTTCTAAAATCTAAAGTTACCACTAGAAACTGGTCACATGATCGTTTAAAGAAAAAAGAAAACACTTATTTAATATGTACAAAACGTACCAAAATCTCATCAGTACGATAACAAACATACGACCCCTGTATAAATAATCCTCGTTTATTTTTTTTTTTAAATATATATATTTTTAATATCAATTTAGCACGCGTCTATTCGTAAAAGTATTGGTAAAAGCAGTGTCGCAGCTTGCAGTAGGTACGAGACCGCAGATCTCGACGAGGTCCCATAGTAACGTCCTACTACAAAGGGTAGGCAACTGTTAACATCGTACACACAACAAACACTCAAAAAAATAATAATAAAATTGATAAAAACTAAAAATAATTACAATAAAAAATAAATCTAATTATACAAAAATAATACAATAATAAATAAAGTGAAATCACAAACGTAAAAACATAAAGACAATCACAAGTAAATTAAAGTAATTAAAAATATTCATCGATTTGGCCACAGCAGCACCGCTGGTGGAATAACTAAAGTACTGATTTACTTTATTATCATTTTGCTTACCTCTCGCCGTCTTTACAATTATTTGTGCGGGTACACTAGCCCCGATCGCGTTGCGCGCCCTTAATTCTATTTTGTATGCGGTATCTGCGTTGAGTTGTTTCAGTTCGTAGGATGTGTATTCGAAGGATTGTACAATCTCAGTGCTGCATTCAGTATCGGAATCTCGCCATTCACCGTTCACCCTTTTAGTCTGAAAATGAGAAATAATGATGTTACATATAAATATAAAAACATTGATTATAATATTTTATATTTTCTCTATTTATTTTATAAAATCCTTTTATATTATTCATATTATCGAAGTAAACATGTAAGTTGAAATAAAATAAATAAATAAATAAAATCATTACTTCGATAATATGAATAATTGATTATAATATTACTCACCACGCAATATCTGATTAAATAACTATCGATTGGATCTCCATTATCGCTAGGCACGTTCCACCTCAACTCAAAATGATCAGCATAAGGACTATTAGCAATAAATCCTTTAGTATTGTTTTCATTCAAATTGGAAACGAGAATCTTAGGCTCAGCGGGAACAGACCGCCTAGGCATGGTGATTTGTTGATTTCCACTGAATCCACCCATACCAACATCATTTTTCGCAGCAAACCGGAAATTGTAAGTCTCTTGTGGCACAAGATTCTCAATAATGTAAGGAGCGTCTGCAATAAATTCAAAAACTCAAACAAACAAACAAAAATAATCAAATAAATCACTCACCTATGCTCCATGTCCTATTCACAGCCGTATCCCATGTGCGTTCCCTTTCAGTTTGATATTGCACTATAAAGGCCCTTAAAGGCAATCCATGTAAATTCGCTGGTCCTACAATGTTGAATTTTACAGTGGTAGCGGTTAGATCCGCCCTGGTAACTTGTTGAATGTGAGCTGGTGTATGCGCTTCGCGTAACTGTATAAAGGTGTTCGACTCTCCTAACCGATTCGAAGCAATGCATTCATAGTTAGCAAAGAACCTTTTGTTATCACCAGGCTTTACAATCAAATTCGATTGCGGACCATGTCCTACAATCATCATGTTGGGCGTGTTCTCAGCGATTTCTTGTCCGTTCATCCTCCACTTAATAGTTGCATTAGGGATCGATTCGGCAATGCAGCTTAAATTACCAGGCCGGATTCCCCATGTCCACACAGGTGGATAATCCTTAGTTCTTTCAAATGTTGGTGGAAATTCAACAGTAATATGTCCATTTTTATAAGCGGTCCCTACTTGATTCTCAGCTATACATTCATATAAACCATCATCTGTACGATTCATTCCGAATATAGTTAGGATACCGAATGCTTCGCCTTTACGTTCATCTTGTTTTCGTTCGATTAATATACGTCCGTCATTTTTTTGTGATCCCATTGTAAAGGCATCTTTGGAACTACGTTTTCTAAAGACAACATTTGGTGTTGGTCGGCCGAGTGATTTGCATACTATTTTAGTCTCTGCTCCTACTGGGGCGGTAACGTTGATAAATTCGAAAATTTTCGGTTTGATTAATACGTTGATTTTTACTGTAGTTTCAGTTCGTCCTGCTGGATTCTCAGCAATACATTTGTATAAAGAATTGTCGTTGTATTCGGCGCGATTGATGATTAGAAGTCCTGTATTTTTCTTTACGTCGAAGCGGTCTGTTGTTGCTAAATTTTCGCGGGTGTTTTCTTTTATCCATGTGTAGGCTGGTGGTGGTTTGCCTTTACCTTTGCATTCAATTGATGCTTGTTCGCCTTCGATTATGGATTTTTCTTCAATTTTTTCTATCGTTGGTGGGATATGTACTTCAACCTAGAATGAGAAAGAAAATAAGATTATGTTATTATTATAATTATTTTATTTTGTTTGGGAAATAGTTAAAGCCATTTTGAGATTCATAGAAAGACAAATAATCAAAATTTCAGAAGTGTCCAAAAATGTTATATGCTATTTTTGTCATACAAAAGTTAGTTGTCTTAAAATTATATGTCAATAAAGTTGTATTCTACAAAAAAAGATTAATTGAAATTTAAAAAAAATTAAGAAAATATTCTTAATATTTCGATTAACGCTAGAGAATTGCCGAGTTAGTCGCTCCGTCCTGTTGTGGTGCCACTAGTAGTATTGTTATGGAAAAATATTAAATCCTATCACATCTACGAGAATATCAGTAAACTTTTCTCTCTAGAAAAATATTAACACGTACAGCGCCGTTTTTAAATTAAAATTAGTTCTTATAGGACAAAACGCCAACCAACTCAATATCCAAACGATAAGATTTTAGTCATTACTTTTTTTATATGTTGAACTACATACAATATTCTATGTCTTCATGTTTTTAGATAAAGATTTGAAGTTATATTTAAAGAGTAAAAAAATAACAAAAAACTAATTAAAAACGTCACTTTTTAAAAATTAATTGCAAAGAAACGACTTATTGCATCAAATTTCTACAAGTTTGAGGACACAGATTGGACTTTCTTCTACAATGTGTGAAAATTTTATTCAATTATATTCAGGCGTTTTCTTGCTGAGTTGGATGCTGTAAACCCTTAAAATAGCGCAATAATTCTCCCCCCTTAATGTAAAAAACATTTTTTTCTAAAATTAAAAATTAAAATCTTCTGAGAAAATTAAAATAAGTTTTAACAAAAAATTAAAAAAATAATTTATTATTATAGCAAAATAAAATTCAGCTTTATTTGTTTTGATAAAAAAATGTCAATAAATTTTTTTTAAAAATAAATAAAAACTTGTTAAATAGAATATTTTAAATACTTCCAGTTCTACCTTGCTTTAAAAAAGTCATATCACAATAAGCAGATTCTTCAAATAATTTGAGAAATTACTTATAAAACGTATCAATTTAATAGAAATTAGCCAGAAAATGCATTTATTATATGAAAATCGCTTAAATCATTAAGCTCAATAAAATCGTCTATATATTATATCATATTTATTCAACAAAGAATTACATACAGAAAGAAAATATATCAAAGATAATTACAAAAAAAAAGGTAATACAATAGCAATCTTGTTAAAGTGGCTATCGACCGTGGTCTTTCAACCAGAGAAATAAAAATTAAATTGTTCAAATACATAAAAAAAGGAACGATTAATATAATGTAGAATGATGTATGATTTTGTCAGTAGTCAGTCAGACAGTTAGTCGGTCAGTCAGTCAGACAGTCAGTCGGTCAGTCGGTCAATCGTCAGCCAGTCAGTGTCAGTGAGACAGTCAGTCAGTTGTCAGTTAGTCAATCGTTATCATTAATGAGTGTCTGCATTTGTTGAAATAGTGTCATGGCAGATTTTTTAAATTTAGAACTAATTAATGCGAATCTCGATATAATTAAACTGTTTAAAATTTATAAAGAAGCTCGGAGAGTGGATAAGGTTTGTTTTACTATATAAGAGCTCGTTTGAAGGATTGTAAAGAGAGTTGTTAGGATGCCGGACTTTGGTAATAGCCCGGAGAAATGCTCTTTCTCCTATGTATAAGTTATTAAGTGTAAGATTGTTGGAGTTTAGGAAAATGATGGATGCGTAGTCGAGGTTGGAACGACATATAGTTTTGTATATGTGTGTAGCAAATTTGATATTGATTCCATTGTTTTCGTAGGTAAGGGAACTGAAGTGTTTTGCCCAAGTTCTAATTTTTGATTTAATAAAGCTGGTGTGAAATTAAAAGTTTAGTTTGTGATCAAAGTTTATGCCTAAGTATTTACATATTTGGGAAGGGACTAGAAGTTCTTGATTCATTTGGATAAAATGAATGTTCATGGATTTTGTGATAGGGAATTAAGAGTTGAGTTTTTGAAGGATTTGCAAAAAAGCGCCATTTATTAAACCAAAGTTGTGTCTTATCTAAGATAATTTGCAACTGATGAATTAACTGCTTTAATGTTTTGGCATGGGACACTAGTGTTGTATCGTCTGCGTATTGCAGAACTTAGCTAGTTGGGTCAAAGTGGGTTGGATTAGAGCTATATATGTCAGAACAAAAAATATTATACAAAAGAGGAGATAGAGGGGATCCTTGTGGAACACCTTGTTGTGGAGTAAATGAAATGAAGTAGGGATTACCTATACGGACTTTAAGAGTTCGTTCCTTTAAAAACAAAATCAATACTTTAATAAGATAACTAGGCACATTTAAAATCGATAAGTTAAAAACAAGTCATCTATGCCAGACTGAGTCAAACGCCTTGTTTATGTCCATAAACAAGACGCCCAAGTGTCTGCCTTCGAGGTGGGATGTTTGAATATTAGAGGTAAAGATAGTTAAACGGTGACTGGTTGATCTACTTTTAATAAAACCAAATTGTGTAATAAGGATTTTATTTTGTAATACACGTTCAAAAAGTTTACCAAGAACTGGAAGTAGGGTGATAAGAGTTTCTTAAGTTTAGATTGAAGTCTCCTACAATGATGAAATGGGGATATAAAGAAGCCTTTACAAATATGTTATCTTCAATATTGGAAGTTCGATGAATGTATACAAGGAATATGTGGATTTTCTCTTGAAAAAAGGAATTGAAAAATGAATGCAATCATTTAAAGGGTTATTGTTACTAGGAGGGTTTTCTAAGAGAAATAGATGGGTGTGTCATGAAAACAGAGCCACCTCTGTAGTTTTGGTTGATTATATTGGCAGGATTTTGAATTATTGACTACTTCTAGAATGTTATAAGATTTGGGGATTTGGTTTCGACAAACATGGCACACGAAATATGATTAGTTAGGATAAAGTTATTAATAATTGATGATTTGCGTGCAAAACTGCTAATCAAAATTTGTTAAAAAAAGAGTTTTAAACCACACCCTAGTGTGTTTATAATATTTTTTGTGAATATAAAAATTAATTAATTTTTAACGCATTTTTTGTCTGAAAATTTTGTAAACATTTCTTTCTAGATGGACTTTTCTATAGACGATGAGTACAACACTGACTATTTTCCATGTAAAAATGTCTCTAGAATTCAAATTTTTGATAATATTTGGTGTATTGTTCCTCTGAGCGCGGCTAAACGTGCATTTGTAAGAGTTTATGTTGAAGAATAAGCCTTCTTTGCAGATTTGCAGAGTTTTAGACTCTTAAAACCCAAATACACAGAACATATTTATATTCAAAATACGTCAACTTTGTCGGTTAAATTTTTTTTTTTAAATGCTTCTTTTTGCCCAGCTCACTGAGAACAAAAACATGGTTTTATGGCTTTTGCGGCTTATAGACAGGGTATAGACTTGAAATGGCACCAGATTTGAATTCTTCGAAAAATTTCAGATTAATTTCATTAGTAAATTTATTTTTTTTGACTTAAAATTGCGGTTTTTAAACAAAAAATGCGACTAAGTTAAAAAACGACAAAAAAACTTTAAAAAATCGTAGCATTTTTTTGATGTGTTACATACTCTCATATACCGATCAAAGGACTACTAATAAGTTATATGAACTAAAAAAAATACATAAGCAAGTTTCTCAATGCACCCCCCCCCCCCCCCAGGCTCTGGTCCGTTTGAAATGGAATTGCCCCTATAAAACCATATTATTGCTTAAAATTGATCAACTTTTCTCCCAAAAACACTTTAATTCTTTAAACAATTTGAGAAACTACTCATAAAACACATTTACTTTATATAAATTGTTCAGAAAATTCATTTATTATAAAAAATCGCTTAGAAAACGCAACAATTTCATAAAAATAGTTTAAATCACGCATTTACTTCTTTAAATGTATTAATTTAATGTAACAGATACTTTAATTAATTAAATAGTTTGATAAATTACTCATAAAATAGATTTATTTCACACAAAGTGTATTTATTATATAAAAATCGCTTAAAAAAAGCAATTATTTCACAAAAATAAAATTAAAAATGCTTTCATTGCATTTTTTTTCCAAATAATAAATTAATTATTTAAAAAATTTGATAAATTACTTTCAAAACGCATTTCTTTTATATAGATTGTCCAAGAAATGCATTTATTGCTTAAAATTAATAGTTTGTTTTCAAAAGAAGACTAACTGTTTGAATAATTTAAGAAACGATATCATAACACGCATTTGTTTTATGCAAAACATCGCTTAATAAATACAATTTTATTATTGCATAAAAATCGTCTAAAAAAAAAGTTGATCAAATTTTCCTCAGATATACTTTAATTGTTAAAATAGTTTAAAAAACTACCCATAAAATGTATTTATTTTATAATAATTGACCGGAAAAAGCATGTAAAACTCGTCTAAAAACGCAATTTTTGTTTAAAATTGATAAAAACCCTTTAATTGTATCAATAATTTAAGAATGTACATATAAAACGTATTTATTGATTACAACATGTCCAGAAAACGCATTTGTTATATAAAATACACTTAAAAAACGCATTTATTTTATACAAATCACCCAAAAAGAAACTACTCGCTTAAAATTAATAAATTTTTAAATTTAATGCATTTATTACGTAAAAATCGCTTAGAAATAACATTGAGCTCAATAAAATCGTCTGAAAAAAATTAATTCACCCAAATTTTCTTAAAAAATATATTAATTTAAGAAATAAATGACATAAATCGCATTTATTTAATAAAATTGCCGAAATCGCTTCATATATTTCTTAAATATCGTCTGAAAAACGCATTTATCGCTTAAAATAGATCAAATTTTTTTCCAAAAAATCTTCAATTGTATCAATCATTTAAAAGATTACGTGAAAAACGCATTTATTTAATACAATATGACCAGCAAACAAATTAATTATATAAAATCGCTTAGAAAATGCATTTATTGCGTCTAAAAATAAATTCATTGCATAAAATTATTTTTTTTCTTAAAAAAAACATTAATTTTAAAATAATTTATAAAACTTATTTATATTGTACAGAATCCCCAGAAATGCATTTATCATATAAAAATTGCTTAGTAAAAGCATTTATTGCATTTTAAGCAATACATATATAATTAAAAAAAATATATATTGAAAAATTACTCATAAAATGCACTTATTTCATACAAATTTTCCTCAAAATACAATTATTGCATAAAAATCAATTAGAAAATGCAATTTATTTATAAAAATTGTCTGAAAAATGCATCAATTGCTTAAAATTAACCAATTTTTCTTAAAAAAAAATACATTAGTTGTTTGAGTCTATTTGAAAAAGTACTTATATGCAATTTGTCCAGAGAAAGTATTTGTTATATAAAAATCGCTTCAAAAATGCAATTAATTAATAAAAATCGCATAAACATTGCTTTAAATCAATCATTTTTTTTTCAGAAACTCCTTAATTGTTTAAATAATCTAAAAAATTACTCATAAAACAAATTTATTTCATCCAAATTGCGCAGAAATAGCCTTAATTTTATAAAAATCGCTTATAAAATAAATTTATTTCATAAAAACTATCTACAAACGTATTTAATGCTTAAAATAGAACAATTTTAGTTCAAAAAAAAAAATTAATTAAATAATTTGAAAATATATTCATAAAACTATTTCATAGAAAATACCCACAACTGAATTTATTATAAAGTGAGATTAAAAATGACTGACCTATCCGCTCTCTTCAAACGTAGTTTTAGTAAAATTTTGCTATATACGCACGCACAATAATGTACACTACTATAGTCTAGCTAACCTAACTTATGTTTTCGAATGTAAATAATTTATTTAATTTTTGTCGTTAAAATTCATTTTGGTAAGGAAGTTTTGTTATGAACATGACTTTTGTGATCTGCTAAATCAACTATTGAAATAGGTTAACCGTTATTGACAGATTTGTAGGTTTTAATCATATGATCAAAACCAAGTAAAGGCGACACATACCCTGTTCGATAAGAGCGGACAGGTCAATCATTTTTGCTCTCACTGTATAAAAATCGCATTTATTGCTTAAAATCTAACAAATATTCATAAATAATTTACAAAATTACTTATTAAACGCATTTATTTTATGCGGATTGTCCAGAAAATGCAGTTATTATATAAAAAATTGCTTAGAAAATAAATAAATATCATAGAAATTGTATAAAACACGAATTTATTGCTTAAAACTAATAAAATTAGTTCTAAATAATACTTTAAATTGTAAATAATTCAATAAATTACTTACAGAATACATTAATTTTATATAAACTGCCAAAATAATGCATTTATTTTATAAAAACCGTAAAAAAAACGCATTTATTTAATAAATATCGACTAAAATTTAATATTGCTTAAAATTAATAAAAAAATATTCAAAAAATATTTTAATTGTTAAAACAATACTCACAAATCGCATTGTTTTATAAAAAATTACCACAAAACGTGTTTATATTATACACTGCTCGTCAGAGAAAACAAACCATAAAAAAAAATCAAGTTTTTAAAAATTTCTTATTTTTAATTAAATAAAACAAGTTAGTATGTATACTGCAAAGACAAGTATAAATAATAAAAATTAAAAAAGTGAATAATAACTACGTATTTTTTTTGGGTGATCCGTTTTCTCTGACGCGCAGTGTATACAAATGTAAAAGAAAATAAATTTGTTTCGTAAAAGTCGTCTAAAAAAACGCTTAGAAAATGCCTAAAAATTGCCCGACACGCATTTGTTGCTTGAAATGTATAATTTTTTTCATACAAAACCAATTTATTTTATATAAAGTCCTTAAAAATAACTTAAAATATCTAATAATTTCTCAAAAATTGCATACAAAATGCAGAACTGATCAAATTCTATAAAAAAATACTTTATTGTTTAAATAGTTTCATAAACCACGTCTAAACGCATTTATTTTATATCAATGTCCTAGAAAATGCATTTATTATATAAAAACCGCTTAGAAAGTGAATTTATTTTATACAAACTGCCAGAAAGTGCATTTAATTATAAAAAAATTGTTTAAAAATGCATCTATTTAATAAAAATCAAGCCAAAATTGATAAAATAATTTCAGAAATTACTCATAAAACACATTTATACAATACAAATTGTCCAGAAAATGCATTTATTATACATAAATCGCTTAAAAATGCATTTATTTCATAAACATTGGCTGAAAATCGTATTAATGTTTAAAATTTATAAATATACTTTAATTGTTTAAATTATTTGAGAAATTACTTGCTTGTATTAACTTCATACAAATTGCCCAAACAATAAATTTAATATAAATAAATCGCTTAGAAAATGCATTTTTTCCTTAAAAACCTATTTATTAAAAAACTACTTAGAAAACGTATTTATTTTATACAATTTCTCCAAAAAAATACTTTAATTGTTTAATGAGGTAATACTCATAAAATGTATTCATTTCATGCAATTTACATAGAATGGATTTGATGAACAACGAATATATTTCTTAAATTTAATAAAATTTATTTTAAGCAAATTGCTTAGAAAATGCAATTATTTTATATAAATTGCTTTTTTCTTAAACTAAATTAATTCTTTTTTACAAAAATATATTAATTGTTTAATAATTTAAGAAATTGCTTATAAAAACTTTTTTTATAATATATTTTTTGCATTTGCTTCATAAAAATGCATTAAAAACGTATTTATTCTCAATATTAATGATTTTATTTTCAAAAAACCTTTTAAATTGTTTAAATAATTTAAGCACTCATAAAACGCATTAATGTTGTTTAATGTTTTTGAATATTCTATCTATATAGTGACGTCTTTTGATTTTCAATGCATGCCTCGTTTTGCGTGATATAACGCCATCATCATTATTTTTTAATGGAACACCCAGAATTTTTTTCATTTTTAGAAAAAAGAATTTTTCAACAATTCAATGATATAAAGTATTAAAGGTCTACAACTTACGGTTTTTGATATATTCATTAAAATAATAAAACTTCTAGTGCAAAAGAAAAATTGTATAGCAGAGATACCATATAATTAACGCGTACTCGAATTAATGCATAGTATAACACTTTCAATAAAACTGAATCTGTAAATTCTTTAGTTGATCATACTAGAAATCTTAGCAATTTTAACGTCTACGACACAGTTGTATTTATATGGTTGAAAACAGTAACTTGGTAGACAAATTATACTCCAAGATCCTTAATTTCGTTTGCCACTTTAAAGAAGTAGTATCAATATCATAATTTGTTAAAATAAGAATTCGTTTTTGAGTATAACTGACAACGCAACATATACCTATATTTAAAGTGAGTTTTCATTATTAGACTAATGTTTAAATTTAAATTTACTTATTGTATCGAAGGTGTTCACGTAATGCCCCCTATTAGGAGAAACGTTGAACTGTTGGGTTTAAAGAGACTTTAATACAGATAAATCTTTACGGCATTTTTATTTGAATCAGATGACCGGAACAAATTTATCGTTTAAAATTAATAAATGATGTATTTTATATACACATACACGTGTTTCAGGATATGCACCCATCATAATTTATTAATTTTAAATTAACTTACTTTAGATGTTACAATAATACTAATTCCTATAGTAAATAGTACAAACAAGTCAGGAGACTAGCAGTTTGAAATTAATTTTGTTTATTAAAATAAAAAAATAAAAAACTAGAAATAGCCAAGTTACTGAGTATTTAGATTTTAGATATTATATTGTTGTTATTTTAGATATTAGTATATATAGATTTATTGCATAAAACTAATAAAAATAAAAATTGCTCGGAAAAAAAATTATCATAAAAAATCGCTTTAAAAATGCTTATATTTAATAAAAATCAAATTTATTATAAAAAAAAACTATAATTACTGAAATAACTAAATATTTATAAAATGCATTTATATTATGCAAATTGCTTAGAAAATACTATTTAACAGTTTGAAAAACTACTTTTAAAACACTTTTATTTCATGCTAATTGCCCAGAATATGCGTTTATTCAATAAAATATAGTTAAAAAATAGATTTAATTAATAATAAACGCATTTATTGCTTAAAATTGATCAAATTTACTTCAACAAATAAGTTAATTGTTTAAAAAAATTGAAAAATTGCTCAAAAAAGCATTGAAATTGATCAAATTTACTTCAAAAAACAATTAAATTGTTTTAAAAAATACTCATAAAACGTAAATCGTTTAACAAAATCTTCAGAAAATTTTATTGGCAAAAATCACTTTTCATATTCATACTTATTTTTACTGTACTTTTAAATATGTTTATTTTCTTTATAAAACTTTGTGTGTGTGTGTATATAAAATAGTATTTATTTTATAAAAATCGTTTAAAAATCGCATTTATAGCTTAAAATTGATCAATTTTCTTTAAAAACATATTAATTGTTTAAATAATTTGAGAAATCAAAATTGCAAACAATGCATTTATTATATAAAAATCGATTAAAAATGCAAATATGTTATAAAAATTGTGTAAGAAGCGCATTTATTACTTGAGCAATTCCATTTTTAACTGACTACAGCAGAGGGGAGAGGTGCGTCTGGAAACTTGCTTTAGTATTGTTTTGCGTTTCTATAACTTATTAGTAGTCTATTTATTGGTTCATAAAATAATAAAACTGTCAACAAAAAATTCTAATTTTTTTTGTCGTTTTTAACTTTGACTTCTACGAAAAATTTCTGATCGGTTTCACCAGTACATTTTTTTTTTGAGTTATTGCAATTTTTAACCAAATTTTTTTTTCAAAGTCAAAGGACTACTAATAAGTTATAAAAACTGAAAAAAATACTAAGGCTTTTTCGATGCAAAATTCAAAAATTTCTTATTTATTATGTGAAAATCGCTTAGAAAAACCATTTCACAAAAATCGCCTTAAACACATAAATTACATATATTAAAAAATGCAAAAATGCTTTAAAAAAAAATTAAATTGGCGTTTTTATATTCTATCCACCTCACAAACCTAGTTCTAACAGGCCAAAGGTCCTACCGAGTATGAGTGATGAAATGAGACGAGATGATTATTGTTTGTCGCTGAAACCATGAATGCCGAAGCGATTAAAGCGTAAAATGCATTTATTATATAAAAATCGCTAAAAAATGTAATTATTTCATAATAAAAGCCTTAAAAAAGTATTTATTGCTTAAAATTGATCAAAAATATTTCAATTGTTAAAATAATTACTAGTTATGAGTAATAAAACACATTTAATTAATAAAAAATATCGACAATAAAAATTATTATATAAAAATCGTTTAGAAATAGCGTTTATTTAAAAAAAATTCTAAAAGAAATTTATTGCTTAAAGTTAATCAAAATTTTTCAAAAAAATACATTTATATCATAAAAACTGTGCAAAACATGTATTTATTATAGAAAATCGCTTAGAAAATGCATTTATTTAATAAAAATCTCAGAAAAACAAACTTATTTCTTAAAATTTTCTTCAAAAAATACATTAGTTTAAATAATTGAAGAAATTATTTATAAAATGCATTTATTTCAAAAAAATTGCAAAAAAAAACAATTCTAAAAAATGCTTTATAAAATGCATTTATTTATGTATTTATTGCAACGCATTTATTACAAGCAAATTGACCAAAAAATGCCTTCTAACCAATTAAATGTTAATAGAAATATGTTATTCCAAAATCGGATTTTAAAAAATCATAAACAAATATTTTCGATTTCCAAATTTTAATTTTAATATAAACCAATTAATGTCCAATTGTTAAAGGTTATTTAGATCAAATTTAGTTAACAAATTTTAAAATTTGAGACTTTAATAGAAACAATTTAAAAATTATTCGCTGTTTCAAAAATTCATAAAAAATACTTTTTGTTACTATTTGTTTGAAGTCATTAAACCAAATTTTGTAAAAAAAATGTGACTTTCATTCAATTCCAAAATTATTCGGTTTTTCAAAAATTCTTTATTTTCACAACTTACTCTAAATACATTTATCGCTTAAAATTAACCAAATTTTCTTTAAAAAATACTTTAATTGTTTAAATAACTTGAGATTTGCATTTATTTCATCAAAATTGCTTTGAAAATAAATCTATTTCATAAAAATTGCCTAAAAAACGCATTTATTGATTAATAAGTATCCATTTTTGTTATCAAACTAATCATAAAATGCATTTATTTCATCAAATTTGCCCACAAAATGTATTTTTTTTTTATAAAAATTGCTTAAGAAATAGATTTATAAGATAAAAACTAACTGAAATTGTATTGATGCTTCAAATTGATTAATATTTTCTTAAAAAATACTTTAATTATTTAAATAGTTTAAAAAATAACTTATAAAATGCATTTTATTTCATGTAAATTGCCCAAAAATTGCATTTATTATAAAAAATCACTTAGACAATGCATTTATTTCATAAAAATTCCCTAAAACCGCATTTATTGCTTAAAATTATAAATTCTTAAAAAAAAAAACGTTAATTTAAGAAATTATTCATAAAACGCATTTACTTTGTACAAATTGCCCATAAAACGCATTTACTATATAAAAATCGCCTAGAAAATGCATTTATTTCATAACCAAAAAGTTCGTAAATTCATAAAATGAAAGAAAAAAAGCCAAGAACAATCTTAAGACTATCATTGTATCTCTATTTAACCCAACACCACAGCAAATATAAAAAACAATACCAACTGGATTAGAAAAAATATCGTACAGCACTAAATAATCGGGCGTAATTCCATTTCATACCATCTACATGTGAAAAAGCATCAACAGCTGCTTGACCGTAAACTAAGGTGGTTCTTCAACGTGCAAGCAACAAACCGCACCATTTGACACACTTTCATCGTAAGAACGTGCCCGAATGTAAGGCCTAGAAGACCATGCTAAGCTGATAGAACATATTGTAAAACCTATACCGTAACATCCACAGTCATCCAACCAGCAACCCGCTGACAATCAAAGAAACTTAAACCAAAGCCCTATGAACCGCATAACCGCTCTAGATTCAACTGCTTTCACCCGCACTTTCAAAGAGCTGCTAATATCAAGTTTGAGCAAGCATTTTCAAAAGTGGTGGTGTCTTTGAGTCTCTCCCTTACATATCCTACTTTGCCGACTTTAAAAAATACACTTTAAACCTGAACCGACGCACAATCAATACAATCGGTTAAGTTAGACAAAGACATAATCAAAGACAAGACATATTTCCATTTTATATCATACTACCCATGAAAGAGCAACCTAAATAATACTTCCAAATTTATTTAGTCTTTTCGAGTCAAAATCTCCGTCAACTGCTTGGCCGTAAACCAAAGCAATACTGCAATGTGCAAACCATTAACCGCACTATTAGACACAGTCACACCATTAGGGGCTCAGGGTAAAAGTAATAATCTAGAGAAATGTGCCAGGTTGAGTTAATTGTGGAACTCAATTACACCAAACTCGGACATCAGACAAAAGTAGCTTCACAGCTATGTAGAACGTGATAGATAAAGATACTGACCACATCATAGTCACCCAAGATGAGCCAAAATCCAACCTCAACTGTTCTGCATATATCGAGAAAGACAAACAATGAGCCCAGTAATGGCCTCAGCGCTGCTAACACCGTCTCCAGACCAAACAGATTTTACAATATCGTCAACACAACCAAAAAGAAATTATCTGACGTCGTCGCAACTGTAACCTAAATTAACTTTCCGCCGCGCTGTAGTGATTGATGCATCAATATCGTGTGCTAGTAAATTTTTCTTATTATAAAACCTCCACCCAAACTCAGGACTAAAATGCTTCCGAACAAACCACTACCGCAAGTAATGTCTGATCAATACAACACAAAAACTTATAATGTGTTTACACATTTCTAAATATTGAACTATTCCATAGACAATTAGTGCACCTAAACTAATTCCTCAAAGAAATAAAAACTGTTACAATTGCTGAACGGCCGCAACAGCAAAATCCATTTAGTATGTATAAGAAAAACTGAAGTTGGCCAAAGAAAATTATAGACCAATTCCCAAATTCCGTACGCAGGCTATGGTACAGTAAAGATGGCAGATCCCAATCAAAAAAAGAAACCAAGAACTACTCCAATACTGACTACTAATTTCAACCTATCATCGACGTTGCCCTCACCATTGTACAATACTCTTAAAAACATAGAAACCAAAAACAACTCCAATAAAAAAATCCGTCTTAAATTCGCCTAGATCAAACCCGTATATATCAAAGCAGCAAGAAAAAATTAGAAGAAAGCAAACGGCTAAAACTTCATCATTAACGTCGCCCTTATTATTGCACAACACACCGCAACAACCTGCCGCAAACACTAAGAGTTGCCATCTCTACTTGCACCCAGTCTTGCATTTAAATTCAAGGCTTTGCAAAAGTACATTTCAATGAAGGTAACCCTCTCATCGCACCACACCAAAACAATTGTTCTCTTTCAAAAACCAACAACAAAGTACAAAATTTAGCTTTATCTCTTAATGTTAATTTGTTAGAACAAATGCCCACGTAAATAAAACCAAAATAATCCAACTCTTCGTAAATCATCACCAAAATTTAGATCAGCCGCCTCTCAAACCACATGTAAGCCCACATCAAGATATAAAACCACCGTAAAAGTAAAATGAAATTCAGCAGTAAAACTTTAATCCACAAAACTAGCCAATTATTTGACATCATCAGCAAGGCTTATAGACACCACCAAAAATCCACCTCCAAAAACTATTCAGTCATATGGCTAATTCTAGCAGACCTCAGTAGACATATCTACCTATCAATCTTATTACCTTAGTAATCATCATCAGCTACTATGCAAAGAATACTCTTAAGTCTAGTCAAATCTATTATCAACCGTCGCCTGCAATAACCTCATCACTTCATAGATTACGCTAAAAGACTTCTTTGATAATATCAGCCTAAAAACTGAGTTATGAGTAGAGAACAAATAGCTAACTGCACAAAATACAAATAAAAGCAAAAAAATCATCTTGATGCTTGATACAGTTTATACTAATCATAGTAGCGACCAAGCTGTTGGCATTGCTGATGGTTTGTTAGAAAATAGCAAACAGAGAAAACTGAACTAGTTCCGAGACTTGGCAAGTAAGTTAAACAATTTTCTGCGGTTATTTATTCCGCAACCTGATAAGAAATTACAATTTTCTATCCTTAGTATCGTTTCAAGAATGTGTGTATTGTGCTCAAGATTGTCTCAGTCTCAGGCCTTGGTCGTATATAATGTTGTTTAAAAAAAATCAGTAAATAAAGTACCTGTTGCATTGTTACAGAGCTGTTGAACTTAGTAGAGATGTTTGTGAAACAAATTTATTACAGGTTTTTGTGAGTGGCCTAAGGTGTCAAAAATTCGTATTCATAACCTCATTAACTGGTATGTACTAAGCAATAGCTTCGTTAAAACCAAGTAGATGTAGCTTGGCAACAATAAAAATTAACAGTTTGAGTAGTAATTAAAAACTTGTTTAAAAAGCTGTTACAACCGTTGCAATCCTTGAGATGTTTGACACAAAAAGAACCTCAAGAAACAATCCTTAATTCAAATGTTTTTTTACATACAAATTAGTATTTAAATTATCATTTAATTTATCATTCGAATGATTAAAATAATAATATTAACAATTGAATGATCAAGATATCATTCAATTATTTAGATAATCATTTAAACTATTATTCTAATTATCATTCGAATTGATCAAAACTCGATTATCATTCAAATAACCATTCAAATTATTGTTCAAAATATCATTCAAATAATACAATTCAATTAAAAACCAGAATTCTTTAAAAACTAGAAATTCCTAATAAATGGTTTATACTCCATTGATCTTACTCAGCATCTTACCCGAGTGGGGAAATGAGGCAGAATGAAAAATGTATGTAATTACATCAAACAAATCTCTTCTACTTTGTGAGTCTTGGCGAAAACAGGGTTGGGGTAGCCCAGAATCGATATAGATATCTTTTTGTGTAAGTGTAGCGTACATCAGCATATAAACATACATTTGCAGTAATTTATTTACGGTCATTAAATTTCTATTAGGAAATATTTAATGCTAATAAATATTAACCGACTTCAGCTTATATCCCTATTTAGTGTAACATAAATAAATTAATTAACTAACTCGTCATTAAAATGTATTTATAGCTAATTATATATTTATGGTCATTCCAAGTTATTACCCAAATCAATTCCTATAAAACGCTTCGATATCTGCACAGTTTAGCAACTTTGAGGAAAGTATTACCGCAGACAAATTGGATTTTAATACCGATAGCGCTAATCTTGCGCAAATACAGCCATCGCAAACTGACACGGAAATTTCAACCCGTAGATTAAGTACAGGAAACCTTAGACAAGACCCTTACCTTGATGTTTCTCTCCTTAATGTTTCCCGTATGGAGTACAACCGCTCTGCAAGTATATACACCGTCGTCGGATTCTTGCACGCCTGTTATGGTCAGTCCTTTATTATCCACAATGTATCTGTCATTGGAGACGATGGGTTGTCCGTTTCTTACCCAATCCACAATCGGTGGAGGATTAGCTTGCACTTCACATCTTATCCTGTAATCTTTACCTAAAATTGGATACTGTGATTCCGGTGCGTCAACCCACGTTATGTCAACTGTAAATAAAAAAAAAAGTTTTAGCAAATGTAATTGATTCTTAAGAAATTTTATCACAAATACACAAAAAGGCGTAAGAAAACATCTCAACCAATTCATCCCTAATTTCCAAATAATTAAATTTAACATCTTACTACAACTAATTAATTAAAGGCTTCCTAGTATAACATTTTAATTATGTTAAAAGCAACTTACTAATTGTGTCGACTATAATGGAAGCTTCCAGCGGTTCAGTGTTTGCGTATTTTGCAGTACAAGAATATTGTCCTGCCAGGTTTTGCGTCAATTTGTTGAAAATGAGTACAGCACCAGGTTCAGATGTTAAAGTCTGCAAGAGAATTAAAACATAAATAATTATAACTTTTTGCAAAGCTAAGCATTCAAGAAGTAAATATTGAAACAGGATCATTAATTGGAGGGTAAAATGTAAGAAACTTGAAGATGTTGAATATTTAACTTGTTATTATACCGCCAAGATTTAATCATACAGTGAGATTGTAATAAAACCGTGTGAGGTTGTTAAAATATGTATCTTGTTTTATGTTTTTGCTACCGTACGTATCATATTTATTATAATTTTACGCGACCCTTTTTGCCTTTATTAAATTTTGAATTAAGGTACGCATGTGAGCTTAAATTATTAAATATTATTTATTGCCAACGGTTTAAAATTTTGCGCAGGTTATTCATTAATCTTTAATTTGGGGGAATATATGTGGTCGTTATGAAATTTTCATATTTAGGAAAGTTTTAGCCATTTATGAATATCCGGCGGTATGTAATTGGATTTGCAACAAAAGTTTTTTTATGTAAACGAAACTGTTCTTTAATGTGAACAGTTTATTAGACTGAATTAGGTTTTATCTTTTATTAAGGATAATGCTTTTATGGTTATGTTCAAACGTTAAATATCTTTCGCGGCTACTTAAGGATACATTATCCTTCTTCTAAGGACTTTGTATGTTTATTATATAAAATACCAAAATAAAATATGCACAAAATCAAAACTACTACTATAACTTGGAATTTGTAAAATTTTACAAAAATCATACAAAACTTTGAAAACTTCTATTGGCAATCAGAAGCGTCTTAATTGCTCTAAGAACTAAGAAATCACTAGAAACAACTAAAAATGTTGTACAAATTTTCAAATTTATTTTAGAACATTTCATAAGATCTGAGAAAATACAAAAAAAACTTTTAAATACTCTAGAAGTCTTCAGCATATAGCATCAAACAACGTTCCTTTAAGATCTCAAAGTTATAAAAAAACGTATAATACATTTATACTAGAGTCAACCTAAAAACTTATCGCGTGAAAACGCTTTCAAAAAAACAATTTTTGCCTCGGGCATGAGTAAACATTTAGGCGTAGAATGTTTTTTATTGTCATTAGAATACATGAGATATTATAGGCTCTTAAGGCTCTAGTGGTGGGTGCAACCACTAGAGCCTTAAGAGCCTTTGAGGGTTTTTTTTAATAATTTTAAGATCTTTGCAATATCTTCTTAATAGAATGATTCTTTAATGCTTAAGACTTCCAGCGTCAAAAAAAGCCTAAAATATTTTTATAAGATCATCAATCTTAAAGAATTTTGTAAGTAGACTTTGATAGAATATTTAAAAAATCTGCAAAAACTCTTTGAAAATCTTAAAAACTCAAATTTGTTTGTCCCTAGTTTGTCAATCTACACACTACAAAGTTAAGGTTGTAAGTAATGTCAACAATTTCGGATATTGCAGCACAAATAGTAAGAATCTACCCACAATAAAAAACCTAATTGAAGCTGCAGACAATTCCAAAAACATGACAGAGGCAATAGAACTCACCACAAACTTCACTGTAACCACTCAAATGATGAGATACAATAAACCAAAATATTACCCTCGCTACGCCCACGTATCCAAGATCTATAAAAATTAAAAAAAAAAATTAAAAAAAATTAAAACCTTAGCCTACAACCGGCAAGATCCCAGCTCAAAACCGCCAAGTTTTAACCAGACAAACACAGAGTAACAAGAGAAAGAAAGTCATTCAACCCATAAACACCTGCTAAAAGTGGAGAAAACTTCCAGACACGGAGAATAAAGTTAAAAACCTAAAACCAGAAGCCAATCTCCATCAATTATCTGAAGAGTCTAAAACGATTAGACCTAAATAGCACCAACCGATCAAAAAATAAGAAGAAAAAATATCTGGATAATTTCTGAAATAACTTTCTACTCCCAACAGACCCGTTTCAATCACTCATACTTGAAAGATAAAGTTGACATACTAAAACCAACTAAAGACCAGTTGTTCAACTCCAACAAATGTCTGAAGAGTCTAAAAACTTTAGGCCTGTATAGCACCAATCTACAAAAAAATATAAAAAAAAATACCGGGATAATTTCACAAGAAAGTATAAAACAAAAAAAAAAAACGGGAAACTTTCTACTCCTACCAATCCGTTCCAACCAATCAGACTCAAAAGATCAAAAGTTGACAATCTAAAACAATTTAAGTCTAGTATCCAAATTCTAACAAATGTTTGGAGAGTCAAAAAATGTTAGACCTAGGATAGTACCAACCAAAATTTCAAAGACCCAACCAACAAAGATAAAACCAAACAAAATTAAATAAAAAAGCAAAAAACGTTTCACTCCCAGCAAGCAAGTTCCAATTGCCCAAAACCTGAGAATAAACCTAAAAAATCTAGAACAAGCCTAAAGCTAGATGCCAAACTCTAACAAACGTCTGGAGAGTCTGAAAACGTTAGACCTGGCATGGACTGATTAAGAAGTAAGAATAAAACCTAAATAATTTCAGCAACCCAACCAAAAAAGATAAAACCAATCAAAACAAAGAAGAAAAAAAAAGGTCTCTTTAACAAAAAGCGTTCAAAAAACGACCAAAGATCAGAAAGCAAATTTTTGCAAACCAAACAACCCAAACCGGCAATCGATTCACAAATTCCAACCAATCTAGATCAAAAAAATCTTATAAACAAAGTGCAAGACAGATGCAAGCAGAAATCCTTTGCCACAAAGGCTTTGCAAGGGATAGAACCTCAATAGCCATACCAAAAGAAAACAACCAGAAACATTGCTCCAAGTTCTGCTGCGTAAGAGCATCCAAACTGATCTAAATATACATTGCACATGCTAAACCTAAAGTGCTCAAATTATTTAATGTTTGGTTTACTCAAAAGAAAGTAAAAGAAGGGTCAACAGTGCAATGTCTTCAACCACATTAGTTGTTATTGCTTAGACTAAAAACAACCTCCCCGAAAACATTATTGGCGTGACATGACTAAAGCCCAAAATCGTTAGATTTGGATAGCGCCAACCAATGCAGAGGTAAGAAGAAAAAACCCAACCTAAAAAAAAAAAAAAATAAAACAAAGAAAAAGCAAAAAACATTCTACTTAAAGCCGATCAAAAGCGTTCAGAAAATAATCAAAACCAAAAAAACAATAAAAAAACAAAATCCTCAATTAACAACTCCTACCGCAGCAAGTAGCCATGTGTTACAAAAAAAAACGCAAGTCGATCAAATCAAACCAGCAATCATTAACTAATCTCTATCAAGCTAAGTCGAAAAAAAAATCTACTGAGCAGAAATAGCACAACATCAACCACCACTCCAGAAAAACTCATCCCAAAACCACCTGAATCCAAAATCGATGTAACCAAAAATCCTTTAAAACACCCCAAAAATACAAGCCAACCAAACCAAATGAACAATCAATAACGGATCGCTGACAAGTTAGGTCGGAAAAGGAATCTTCTGGCAAAATCAGCAAAACTCCAACCACAATGCCTAATAAAAGAAACCATCCCAAAACCACCTGATTCCAAGACTAATGTAACCAATAGTCCTTTGTCACAAAAGGTTTTAAATAGCTTTCAAAGTTTTTTCAAAAAAATGCAAAAAAAAACTGTCTAATAAAGACACTTTCGGTGCAAAACTGTGTTCGACGCAAACTGAACTATACTAAAACTCAACACAGCAAACTGAAGCAAATCCCAAAAATACACAATGTAGAATCACGTGTTTGACTTAGCTTTAACAGGCCCAGTTTAAGGTTTTGATTAAAGCAAAAATACTGCCCAAAAGTGATACTTTTGGTGCAAATTCGTGTTCGTCGCAAACTGTATTATACTAAAACTAGATTTACTTCACTTATATAAGCCCAGTTTAAAGTTTTCAAAAAATTCAATGTAGATTCACGTGTTTGGCTTGGCTTTTACAAACCCCATTCAAGGTTTACAATAAATTGCAAAAAAAACTGTCCGAAAGTAAAACTTTCGGTGCAAATTCGTGTTCAACGCAAACTAAACTGAAACTAATATGTAGCAAACTCAACCAAGTCCAAAAACAGTCACAATTCAATGTAGATTCAAGTGTTCAATTTAGCTTTTACAGACTCAATTCACAATTAAAAAAAAAATGCAAAAAAACTGTCCAAAAGTCATACTTTCGGTGCAAAGTCGTATTTGACGCAAACTGAACTAACCTAAAACTCAACAAACTAAAACACTGGTCCCAAAAAAATGCAGAATTCAATGTAAAATCACGTGTTTGACTTTGATTCTCAGTTCAAAGTTGTCAAACAAATACGAAAAATTGTCCGAAAGTGACTTTTTTGATAGAAAGTCGTGTAACGCAAACTGAAATAAACTAAAACTTTACGCAGCAAACTTAAACTAGTCGCAAAAGATGCTGAACTCAATGTGGATTCACGTGTCTGACTTGGCTTTTACAAGCCCCGTTCAAGGTTATCAAAAAAATGCAAAAAAAATGTGTAAAATTTTCGATGCAAAGTCATGTTCGACGCAAACTGAAAACAGTGGCAATTCAATGTAGATTCACGTGTCCAACTTGGCTTTTACAGACCCAGTTAAAGGTTTTCAAAAAAATGCAAAAACTATCCAAAAATGGCGTTTTCGGTGCAAAGTCGTGTTCGACGCAAACTGATCTAACCTAAAACTCAACGCAGCAAACTGAAACAATAGTCCCAAAGAATGCGGAATTTAATGTAAAATCACTTGTTTGACTTGATTCTTAAGACCCAGTTCAAAGTTTTCTCAAAATTCCAAAAAACTGTCCAAAAGTAACTTTTTTGATAGAAAGTCGTGTTGACGCAAACTGAAATAAACTAAAACTCTACGCAGCAAACTAAAATTAGTCTTAAAAGATGCAAAACTCAATGTGAATTCACGTGTTTGACTTGGCTTTTATAAGGCCCAAGTCAAAATTTTCAAAAAAATGCAAAAAACTGTCCAAAAGAGAAACTTTCTGGACCAAAAGTCGTGTTCGACGCAAACTGATCTAAACTAAAACCGAACGCAGCATACTGAAACCAATCCCAAAATATGCGCAATTCAATGTAGATTCACGTGTTTGACTTAGCTTTCACAGGCCCAAATCAAGGTTTTCAAGAAAATGAAAAAAAAAACTGTCCAAAAGTGAAACTTTCGATGCAAAGTCGTGTTCGATGCAAACTGAACTAACCTAAAACTCAACGCAGCAAACTGAAACAATCGTCCCGAAAAATGCGGAATTCAATGTAAAACCACTTGTTTAGCTTTTACAGGCCCAGGTTTTCAGAAAAACGCAAAAAACTGTCCAAAAGTAAAACTTTCGGTGCAAAATCGTGTTCAAAGCAAACTGAACGAAACTAAAACACAGCAAACTAAAACCAATCCCAAAAAGTTGCACAATTCAATGTAGATTTACGTGTTTTAGTTGGCTTTTATAAGCCCAGTTTAAAGTTTTTAAGAAAAAGGAACAAACTTTCCAAAAGTGACACTTACGGCGCAAAGTCCTGTTCGTCGCAAACTGAACTAACCTAAAACTCAACGCAGCAAACTGAAACAACAGTCCCAAAAAATGCGGAATTTAATGTAATCATTTGTTTGACTTTGATTCTAAAGACCCAGTTTAAAGTTTTCAAAAAAATGCAAAAAAATGTCCAAAAGTGACGATTTTGGTGCAAAGTCGTGTTTGACGCAAACTGAACTGAACTAATACTCAACACAGCAAACTGAAACAAATCCAAAAAAATGCACAATTCAATGTAGAGATACGTGTTTGATTAGCTTTTATAAGCCCAGTTTAAAGTTTTCGAGAAAATGCAAAAAACTATCCAAAAGTGACACATTCGGTACAAAGTCGTGTTCTACAAAAACTGAACTAACCTAAAACTCAACGCAGCAAACTAAACCACTAGTCCCAAAGAATGCGGACTTCAATGTAAAACCACTTGTTTAACTTTGATTTTAAAGACCCACTTCAACGTTGTCAAAAAAACGCAAAAAAACTGTCCGAACGTGACACTTTCGGTGCAAAGTCCTGTTCGGTGCAAACTGAACCAACCTAAAACTCAACGCAGCAAACTAAAATACTAATCCCAAAAATGCAGAATACAATGTTTGACTTAAATTTGAAAGAAACAGTTCAATCTGTCCAAAAGTGATCTTTTCGGTGCAAAATTGTGTTCGACGCAAACTGAACAAAACTAAAACGCAATAAATTGAAACTAATCACAAAGAACGCGTAATTCAAAGTAGATTCGCATACTTGACTTTGATTTAAAGACACTGTTCAAAAATAAAATCAACACAAAAAACTGAAACACTAGTCCAAAAAATACAGAAATCAATGTATATTACCATGTTTGACTTAGATTTTTTCAAAAAAATTTAAAAAATTGTCCTAAACTGACACTTTCGGTGCAAAATCGTGTTCGACGCAAACTGAACTAATCTAAGACTCAAAAAATTAAATCACTGGTCCCCAAAAATGCGGAATTCAATGTGAATTCACGTGTTTGCCTTGGCTTTTACAAACCCATTTAAAAGTTTGCAAAAAAATGCAAAAATGCTTTCCTAAAGTGAAAGTCGTGTTCGACGTAAACTAAACCAAACTAAAACTCAATGCAGCAAACTAAAATAATTCCCAAAAGATGCGCAATTCAATGTAGATTCACATGTTTGACTTGGCATTTATAGGCCCAGGTCAAGACTTTCAAAAAGCAAGCAATTTGTCACAGTACTCACATAACCAACAAAAGAAAAACCTATGCATCACACAAAAAGCTAAACATTAATGATATTATGTCAAAGAACACACATAGTTGACAGTTGAGTCATGTCATGCAAATAATTCAATTTGTCGCTTATTATGTCACGGCACAAACATAACCTAAAAAATATTTGCATTTAATCTTTCGCGTTTGACAGTTTTGTGTCACGGCATTCACATAACCAACAAAATATGTAAATGTATCACACAAAAGCTAAAACTTAATGATAGTATTTCAAGAAACTCTCACATAGGTGACAGTTAATTATATCACAAACATAACCTAAAAAAATTGCATTTAATCTTTTGCGATTGACAGTTTAGTGTGACGTCAATCACACAAGCAACAAACTGCTACTAGTGTTCCAATAGCCATAATTTGAGCAAAACCCTGTTATGTCCACAGCCTTAAAAAAAACCTCAACTAAATGTGTGGTTCTAGCATCTAAGTAAAAAAATTGTTGCAGGCGCATAGTAGATAATCCAATAATACTATAACTATTAAAATTACCATCGAGTAGTTTGAAATGGAGTGCCCACCCACTCGCTCGAGTGTTCGTTGACAATAAAATTGAATTATCTCTTCTCTGCAAGTGTTAGAGATCTCTTACTCAGAGAAGGAAAAGGTAATATCTAATCTTTTGATGACCAACACTTTTCTGGATAGTTGAGTGACTCCAGATCATAATTACCAGCTAGTAATTGGAACTGGAGTGCCCACCCACCCGCCCAAGTGTTCGTTATCAAAGAATTGAAAACAACGTCTCTCTGCAAGTGTTAGAAGTGCTTCAGTCAGAGGAGGAGGAGGTAATATTCAGTTTCTTAATTACCAACACTTGGGCGGGTGGGTGGGTCACTCCAGATCATGATTACCAGCTAGTAATTGGAGGTGTTTGTGCCCACCCACCCAAGTGTTTGTTATCAAAAAATTAAAAACAAATCTTCTCTGCAAGTGTTAAAGTCTTTTAGTCAGAGAAGGAGTAGGTGATATCCAATTTTTTCATGACTTACACTTGGGTGGGTGAGTGTGTCACTCCAGATCATGATTACCAGCAAATAATTAGAATTGGAGTGCCCACCCACCCGCCCAACTGTTCGTTATCAAATAATTAAAAACAATCCCTCTCTGCAAGTGTTAAAAGTGCTTCAGTCAGAAGTGGAGGAGGTAATATCTAATCTTTTGATGACCAACACTTGGGTGGGTGGTCACTCCAGATCATGATTACCATCGAGTAATTGGAACTGGAGTGCCCACCCACCAGCCCAGATGTTCGTTATCAAAGAATTGAAAACAATCTTTCTCTGCAAGTATTAGAAATCCTTCAGTCAGAGGACGAGGGGGTGATATCCAATTTCTGGAAGTAAGCAAATAGTTGGAACTAGAATGCCCACCCACCCGCCCACCTGTGTTTCTTTTCAAAGAATTGAAAACAATTCTTCTCTGCAAATGTTAGAAGTTTTTCCGTCAGAGGAGGAGGAGGTGATATTCAATTTCTTGATGACTAACACTTAAGTGGGTCACTCCAGATCATGATTACTAGCGAGTAACTGAAACCGGAGGCTCCACCCACCCGCCCAAGTGTTCGTTGTCAAAGAATTGAAAACAATCTCTCTCTGCAAGTATTAGAAGTCTTTCAGTCAGAGGAGGAGAGGGTGATATCCAATTTCTTGATGGTAACACGTGGGTGGTTTACTCTAGATTATGATTATCATCGAGTAGAACTGGAACTGGAGTGCCCACACACCAGCCCGAGTGTTTGCCAATAAAATTTAAGTTTCTCTTCTCCGCAAGTGTTAGAAGTCTCTAAGTTAGGGGAGGAGGAGGTGATATCAAATCTTTTGATTACCAACACTCGGTGGGTGTGTGGTTCACTCCAAATGATAATTACCAGCAAAAAATTGGAACTGGAGTGCGCCCAAGTGTTCGTTATCAAAGAATTGAAAACAATCCCTCTCTGCAAGTATTAGAAGCCTTTCAGTCAGAGGAGGAGGGGGTGATATCCAATTTTTTGATGACCAAAACTTGGATGGGTGGGTGGGTCATGATTATCATCAAGTAATTGGAACTGGAGTGCCCACTCACTCGCCCATCTGTTCGTTATCAAAGAATTGAAAACAACTTCTCTCTGCAGGTTTGGAAGTTCTTTAGTCAGAGGAAGAGGAAGTGATATCTAATTTTTCTATGACCAACAGTTGGGTGGGTGGAAGGGTCATTACAAATTATGATTACCACCCACCCGCCCAACTGTTTGTTATCAAAGAATTTAAAACAATCCTTCTTTGCAAGTGTTGAAGTCTATCAGTCAGAGAAGAAAGAGGTAATATCTAATCTTTTGAAGACAACACTTGGGTGTGTGGGTTGCTCCAGATCATAATTACCAGCAAGTAATTAAAACTGGAGTGCCCACCTACCCGCCCAAGATTCGCTTTCAAAGAATTGAAAACATCTTCTTTCTGCAAGTCCTTTAATTAGAGGAAGAGGAGGTGATATTCAATCTCTTAATGACCAACAATTGGGCGGGTGGGTGGGTCACTCCAAATCATGATTACCAGCAAATATAAATTCTCGCTATCTTGGCCACACTCAAGATAAAGCAACACCTTTAAGTACGTTTTTTAGAAAACTACAACCTTCACCAAAATAAACTTGTAAATCAAGTACTGCAAATAACTTACTGTCTTAGCCTCACCCAAGGTAGAAAAAATAATTAAAAACTTTTTATTTTACCATAACAAAATAAGACTAAAAAACGAAAAGCCACACTTTAGGTAATTCAATTGACGTTTTAAAAAGAAATTACAAATTCAGAAAAATAAACTTAAAAGCCAAGCACTGCAAAAAAGAACCTGATAATCTTGGCTACACTCAACTCAAAGCAACACCTCTAAACACGTTTTTTATAAAGTACAACCCAAAAACCAAGTTTTGAAAACAAAAAATTAAGTGAAGCATTTTTCTTAAATTCAACCTTTGACCGGAAAAAAGTAATCCGAAGATAACCTACAGCGGGACATAGCAATTAGTAAAAAAACTGTCCAAATTTGAAACACGAAAGATTATTCCTAATAAGACCATCACAAACGACCAATAACGCATCAGATTTGAAACAAATTAAACTACAAAAGCTTCAAAACTAGAAACTCTGGCCTAAAAAAGTAGATGCTTAAAAGCATTGTAACTACGCGTTCAAGAACTGGAAAAAGACTAATAATAGCCAATATCTGATACCAAGCTTTGTACTAATATTTTCTTTATACATAAGCAGAGCAAAACCATCTAACCCATAAGCAACAAGAATTAAATAAAATTCTAAGCCAACCCAAACCAAACAGCTTCTGAGAGCTCAAAGAAAAATCTGGAGAATTAAACCGCTGATATAGAACCAACTCCGAGCAACCGTTGTACCTGGAGACTTCGAAAATACTACGTCAATATAGTAAAAACCAATAGACAAGTAAAAAGTCTAAATTATTTCATCACCAACCAAAACGTCAAGAGTTAAAAAAACGGTAACTTTCCAATTCCAACAAAAGTGTTCGTCCCAACAACAGCAGCAGTCTGGTCTATCCAATGCAACACTCCAAAAAATTATCAGTGGAAGAAAAGAATCAACCACCAAAGCATATCAAATCTTACCCCAAAACGTAGTCAACCACAAAAAAAAACTTCAAGCCCAACGGAAAGAAACATCAATTTAGACAAATCCCAAGAAAAAACAACAACAACAACAAGAGCTGCTAAATATGATCAAAGCTCAAACACAAATCTCTGGATAGTCCTTGCGCTAAGCAACAATCGCTACGACTGCCTCGCAAAACTGACTTAAGACAACCATTTCAAAAACCACAGCCCACGTCAATCTCGTCAAAACCACAACAATCCCAGTTCCAGGAAAAGCAAGACTTCTCTCTGCAGCCAAAGTGCACCGACTCAAAGAGTCAAGAATGTATACACAAGAATAAAATCTAACCGGATCATTTGCTGACAAATTAATTTATGTACAAATATGCATATAATGCTACATAATTGCTACTTCCAATAACAATTTCTTCTACTTCATCATTGCCAAGTTAACATGATGTAGCTTGCAGCTTTTCTATAACCATGCATGACGCAAAATACGTGTAGAAACAAAGTGCTGTGCATAATCTGTACGTTTATACGGTGTATAAAATAAATAGCCATTGCTAGTTGAAACATAATAATCTTTAGATCAATCATAAACTAACACTCAAGCAACACTTGACTAGACTAATAGTAGATAATCACTTGTAGATAGACTACTAAAAAACATTAAACACTAATGATAACTACCTGTACATTGATTATAGATAGACATCAACGCTAGATAATAACCTCCAGATAAACCATTAAAGGGCTAACAGAATATACCATCAAGCAAAATCTTGCCAACAGGTAATATTTCAACAAAACTATTTGCATAAACTAATACCAAAGCAACACAAGACACTAATAGCAGATTTTCACCTTGAAATAGACTATCGCTGAATTTGTTAGTAGATTTAGATTTAGATTAGCTATACAAAACAAAACAGCAAACAACAATGATAATCACATCTAAATTAATTACAGCCAAACATCAACGCTAGATATAGATCATAAAGCGACTAGCAAAATAGCATAAACCACCATCTCATCAACAGCTTAGATTTCAATAAAACTGTTTGCCAGTTAGAATAAATGCACATTCTATAATTGATTAGATTAGATTCGCAGTTCTTCTACCAAACTGTTAATAAACCAAATAATAGAAGTCTGCTAAGTCACCGTCATCATGTGCCGCGTAAAGTTGTTTTAAAGCTGTGCTAAATATAAAAACAAAACCAAAAAATACATTTTATTCAAATTAAGATGCTTCTAACTTACTGAGCAAACCTGTATCCAAACTGCACTTAAAGCACCATGTCAACAAACATTACTTAGTACTCAAGACCTACAACTAATATAAAAATAACAATCTTTCTTATATTCATTAAGCAGCAATTGGCTATTAATTTTACTATAATAAAAAAATCATAACTCAAAGAATAAATTGTAAAAATGTATTATCTACAAAGTTTAAAATGTGTTTCTAGATAAAACAGCTTAAATAATGATCAACGCTCAACCACCCAACCACCACTCCAAGCGTTTATGCGTCAAAAAACAAAAAAAAAACTGACACAATATTACAAAAAAAACTTTGTTATACATTAAGGCTATATTAACAATCCAATTACATTTTAATAGGTTTAAGAAAATCTGTTTTATAACAAACCGTTTAGATCCCAACACGCGATCCGCAATTTGCACCACTTAAAGTTTGTATAGGTAGTTTAAGCACGTATATTATCAATAACATTTTAATCATCATTTATTTCAGTTTAAGATAAGCTTTAAATAGTTTCCAATACCAAAACCAATTACCCAATTAAATTAAAATCATTACTCACCTGAACATAAATTAACGAATCGGGATTATTATTATCAATCCTCCTGTTCTTAGAATCTTTCCATTCCAATTGCGTAATCAATTTCGGATCCTGTACATTCGGCTTGCACGTCAATGCCAAACTCTGTCCAACTGCTTTTGTAATCATTGTATTCTTCGGCTGTATCTCCAACGTCGGCTTAAAAGCACCCACAACTACAACAAAAAATAAATAATTTGCAATTAGTAAATTTAATTACTTCCCCACAAATAGTAACTTACAAACTAAAATCAATTTAGTAGCAGAAAGTTTTGATATTGAAATTTTAATTTTGTTTAGAATAGTTTTAATTTTTATAAATTTAAGAGAATTTATCTCAATGAGAAGGTACTAATTTTATAATCCCACAGCTATAATTTGTATCAACATTCCTACCAATTAGTAAATTCAAATGAAATGTCGTCGCCTTATGATGTGTGTGGCCTTTTGGTCCTCTTTAAACTCTCCCTTAATTACAAAGCAGACTGCATTAATAAATTACAGTAATATTAATTGCGGACCCTGGCTACTACTGTCACATCCATCTTCATTCCCAATCAGTGTGTATATGTGCGGGGCGTCATTTACAGAAGTCACGGCGTTTTCACACCAAATTACCCTAGAATTTCTAGACAATGGATTCCCCTACAGATATAATAACTGCGCTCCCTTCTCACTGCAGTCAAAAACAAATTTCACTTCGGAATGTGTCGCACTTGGGTTCAAAACTTAATTAAAAACAATTTTAGTGAGAGTGGTTTGATATGAAAAGCTCACTAATTGGTAGTTTTAATTGATCGTTTGTCTGGCTTTAATCCATGTTTTGATTTCACCCGTCGGATGTCTAACCCCATGCTATTCAAATCGTTAAGAATTTATGACATAGTTAATTATGATGCCTTGCTTTATTAATTTTATTTTGTAATCTATTCAATACAAGACAAAATTGATTAAATTTCAAAACAAATGCACTTCAAAAGGTTGTTGTCTTGTCTGCTGCTTCTCTTATTTTTTTTAGTGCAAAATATAATTATTATTGTAAAAAATACCGACAGAAATAACTGGAGATGTTTTTTTTAAGCTTCTACTTTCAGTTCAGCGGACGCCCTAACAATGGGCCTTTCAGTTCCAAGTGAGTTCGCCGCCTCTCGAGGCGTTTAAGAATTTCCACCAGTCGTGGTTGGATATTATAATTGTGCCTTCACACCACAACATACTGAAATCATTTAAAAAAATTCTTTTACTAAGAAAAATGTTCCATTCGTCTGAGGATAAAATTACTATTAATACATAACATGCTATTTCCTAAGCGACACATGTAAAAAATACAATTGCACCTGTTGTAAGCTGATATGACTCTTACCATCACATTGTAAACTCCCGGCATTATTTGGCACTGTATTCATAGCAAAACTGTACTTAACAACCTTTTTTGATTAGACAGGTGTGTAATAAGCCGATTTACCCATTACATATTAAATAATATTATACTTTACCTTTAAATAAACTCAAAGTTAATCAAAACTCCAACTCATTGCAAACAGTGTGTAGAAACTTTAACTAAAGCAGAACTGATTACAATTATATAGAGATCCTGCAAATTGTTCGCAGAGATATCTCAACACCAATTAGTGTTGTAATCAAGTAATAGTTGGAATTACTACATAATTGTTTATCAATTACAATTAAGCCAATTTGTTCTAAATTTATTTAAAATGCATCGGCTTTAACAGTTAATTTTTCCTACACGCAACGAATTAATATGTTAATTAAATTTATGCATAAATAAACATGATAATAGCCCTAACAGCTATGCGATACATACAAACACGTTGACGTAGGATCAAATCAATTATTCGCAACCCAGTTGCTTGTATATTTAGTGCAAACTAAAACTAATTTAATACTAAAGTGGCAATCAGAAAGTTAAAGCAAACTAACTTGAGTTAGATTGATTTTTTACCGATTTAAAAATTGATGCAATAGTTCCCTGTGGTGAAAATAATTTCATAAAGAGAATGATTGCATTATTAACCTTAAGTATCGATGCGTAACATTTATATAAATCTTTCCTGTGAAAAATGAAAAAGTTGTTATTTAGTGGTCTCCGGGTGCAAACACGGGGGAGTTGCAACGGGCACTAAGTAATACGTATAATGGCCCCATAAACTACAATTACATAGAGACACATGGGGTCCCCCTTACTATACACTTGCGGCAAAAAGTTTTACATTAGTTAAATGTTTCGGGTATTCAAGAACAACATCCCCTCTTCACTACCAGCTAGCAACACGGGCAAAATGAACTTCTAATTAGTTTATTGCCACGAAACGGGCCGCACTTCATATTATAATTATCAAAGAAGACCGTCAGTGGAGTTAAGGAAAATGGTAATGAAGTTGCTTGCTGCAGCCGCAAACATAAAAGTTGTGCAACTTTTCCGATTTCGCCGTTGTGTTGAGCGTCATTAAAAATTACTTAACACCCCCCCGAGACGTTCTTTTGTTTTATGAGTACATAATAGATAGCGAGTCTGCTGAAGATTTAATAAAATACACAATAAAACAATACAATGTGCAAATTGAAAATTATTAATTTCAAATATTTAATGTTTGATGACAAAACTTATTGTTAAAACAATATTTTTGGACATTAATTTACATCCAAGATTAAATGTTTGATTTAATATTAATTTAAGCATCTAATGCAATATAATATAATAAAGATTAGTTTGTATAATCACCATTTCAAATATATTATGTAAATTTGTCAAAAATTGACGTTTGATATATGACAAATTTGCACCTAAATGAAGTAGTCATGTTACATATCTATCAAAAACAATTTTTAATCGTAGAATGGCTGTAGTTATCAAAACAACTTATTTAAATTTTGCAAATTAGCGGCCATTACAGATATTTAAGCACCAATAACGCGTAGTATTAGACGCAACCGGAGGCGCCTTTGAGTGCTGATCTGTATCTCGTTAATAAGAGACTATAGATGCGAGAAAGACTTTAAAACTAAGAAAGAGTAAGATAGCATAATATAGCAGCAGCTAACTTGTCAATAAAAATCTGTATGGGACGCTACTGCGTACTCTCAATGTAATTACTAAATAGAAGAAAAATACTAAATATAGACCGGAGCAACTAGAGACACAATAAGTAAGTAAGTTCAAAGATGTGAAACAGACAATCACAAATACCCAGCTGACCTAAGTAGTAGAACGCGTCAAAAAAAAAGTACCAGGAAAAAGTAAAACTGCATTACAGCACCCACAGTTGCCAACACCTATGACTTTACCCAACAAAACAATCCTAAACGTAACCAACTAAATAAAAACTGCCTCAAGGCCAACATCGAGACCAAGACTGGTGCCTCTTTGCACCCCGGAGGTATTGAAAGAATCATACCCATACCTTCACGGATAATTGAAAAAAGTCCCACCGGAACACCCAGTTAATGAGCTCGACCAAGCCCTCAATGCAATATGTGTCCATACACAAATCAGCAACTTTGTCCGTACCGTCAACCACGACAACAAAAATAGTATCAACACACAGAACACCCTAAAACCGACTCACCGGACTAACAAAAAAATTACAACTGATCAACAAAAATACCAAGAGAAAGAAATCGATCTCCAACAATAAACATCCTTGGTAGATTCCGTGCAACATGGAGTTATAGCGTAGTGATAAGCAAACTTATACGTTGATCTCACCAACTACGTGCCACCACAATGCAAGATACCGCAAAATCCACCGCCAAAACTAGTCAAAAAACTAACCCGAGTCGTTACAAATATTTCAAACCCGCAACACTTAAACTCATAGTAAAACCCTTGCAAATACTTTTATACTGGCTTATACTCTAGACTACTTGTTTCCCGAACAATAAGTACAGCACATACAACAGTCGACAACATCTGGACACCATTTCCATTCAAGATAAAAACCGGAAGCTTAGTCTAAAGAGTTGGGGAAATTTGTTGCAGCACGGAACAGGACTAGGTCGTGCGGATACTTTTAAATACCGATATATTTTCTTCAACTAGTCAGTTGAATCCAAAAACTCACATCAAAATAAAGTGTTGCAACTTCAGTTAACGACCACTAAACTTAATGCTCTAAACAACTCAGACACAGTAACATTCTTTAGAAACCCTAAGGCTTTGGCAAACCTACAAACTTGGAAAAACACAATTTCCAAAATAACCACCACAAAGCATTCCTACGCCAAAAACCTTCGACGATAAACATCACAAATTATGTTGGTGTGTCAGGTTATGATTGTGAGCAGGAAGGTTGACATTAGTGTACCCCGCCAACCCACCCAAGATTTTGTGATCAAACTAAAAGATGTTTCTACAACGTTTACTGTACCTGCAACTATGACATAAAAAAATAAATGACGTTTATCATGAAAGCACGGTTAAATTACAAGATAACTAATTTTAGAATAACAAACACTCGGACGTGAACCATTTAGTTCATGATCGTGGACGTTTGGATATTATTGGTAAAGCCCACCCACACACCCAAACAATTGTGATCAAAATATTAAATGTTTCTGCTACTTTACTTTTACTATAACTTGTAAACAAATACCATAAAAGAACAGAAAAATTGTGAGAAATCTATTTTTTCAATGCCATACTTTTAGGCTAATGAACGGGTCACTTAATTAGTAGAAACGTAGTTTCTAATAAAAATAATGAATTTTTTCTAACTTTTCTTGTTTCTGCAGCTGTAACATACAAAAAATAAATTTCATAGAAATAAAAGCAGTCAAATAACCAATGCTTACACAGACTCGAGCTTGCAAGTAGTCAGATAGATTATGATAGTTGGCAGGTACAATACATTGGTGCACCCCGCCCAAAAGTTTGTGATCAAGATATTGAACGTCAATCACAGGGCGCCTTTTCCTGTCTCGCTCCTATAATAAGTAAATTTTTATGTTGCAGGCACGTTTCCGGAAAAAGCCTCAGAGTTAACAATACCTAACCTAATCTAACCTAACATCAAATCTGTTACCACCAAACATCACCCAAGATCAAAACTGCTAAAATGAATCTACTGGCCGTGTTCATCTAAACCAGGATGTCCCATTCTCTGAAAGGTAACTCCAACAACCTCCAACCAAAGCCCAGCAGTAAACAATACTATTAAGCTATCAACCGCAATAAGCCTTAGATAGTTTAGTCCTGGCAGTAAGCGGAAAGACATTTTCGTTAACCTCCATCAAAAACTCTCGGTACTCTAGAAGGCTACCCAGTTCCATCTCCAGGACGTAATTTCCTAAACAGGCAAACCCCACAGCATCTTTACACTCCCATGGGAAACAAAAACCAAATAGCAATAACCGTATTATTTTCTCTAATAGCTATCTCAGGCATAACACCAGCCGAAGAACCGCCGTCATCAACCATCTCCGACAAAACCTAGACCGTAACATTTACAACTACAGTCAAGTCGAGTCTAGGAGCCCAAACAGAACACATCAAGACAGGTCTGCCACCTAGTGTTACCATCGTTCAGTGCTGCAGCTTCCAGGCAATCAACCACAGTGTCGTTAACATACCACCACATTCTATCCTCTGAAGCATTCCAAAACAAACCCTACAAACTTTACCTTGTGCTTGCTCACCCCGCTTAAGTTTCAGGACGACTATTGATAGCGCTACATGCACTTTCAAGCCAATCCACAAAACAAACTAGAATTACTTCTTATCAAACTAGCGCTGTAAGTAAATGTGTATACCATTAGAAGCGCTCTAGGTGAGAGCACAAGTTGAGAATCTAATTTGTTGCAAACCCCTTCAACAAAACTGCTTCCGCAGTCATTTTGGAAGACCAGCCGGTAGGAAATAGCGTATAACTTGAGGCAAAAAATGACATAAATATTTCACACCCCCAAAAATCCCAAAAAAAACAAGAAAAATCCGGCGACAAAAATGCCTCAAGAAGAACAATCGCTAAAAGAATATCTAACCGACTTTGAGCAATACAACGCCGACATACCATCAAACAAACCAACCAACAATGTCAGCGTTTTTAAAACCGACTACCAACCAATAAGTTACTAACGTAGCATCGCCAACCCCAGGCCCATCTAAGAAGTTTATTAAAACCTTTTACAACTAAACAATCTGATAGCGTTAATAACAAACTTCTCCAGACCCAAAATAATTAGCTACCTGTCAAAACAAACCAGGCAGATAACAGGTTAGATACAAAACTTTAACTATGTTTGCCACAGGGATTATAGTTTCCAAGAAGGCAAACACCTGCTGGGAATATAAAAACGAGTAAGATAATCCGGCTGAAAGTGCAATTCCAAATCAAAAACATCCACAAGTGCAGCACTTGTGCCAAAAACAAAAATAAAGAAACATGTTGGTTGGTTGAGTTGACATACCCAGATGTCATTTTTAGAGTGCCCAGCCCCGGCACCGTCACCACGATTGCATTAGATTTTAAAGTTAGAGTGTCTGTGGTGTCCACTTTAAAATAGTCTAGTAATCTTCTTGCAAAAATCACTGTCACACGCTTCCTGTCCACGTCCAACGTTCTAAAATACGTAAAGGTATTTGGAAGTCTCAGCGCATGTCTGGATTTATGACTCACACACTTGCATGACGTTGTTTCGTAGTTGAAGAAGATTTCTTCCACTTCACACAGTAATACTTCCGGTGTATTATCCATGGTGTTCGTTGGTGATAAGATTTTTGCCCATGGCTAAGCTGAGTAGCTCTGTGAGAAGATCTGATATCTGATTGTTCGCTATTTTTGGGGCTAGTGACAATACCATGTTGGCAAACGTTGTGTTTTCCGTGACCTCGGCTGCAGGTTTGCGGGAATCTGAGCTTCGGAAAGCCCCACTTGGGCTTTTGATGCATCCCTGAAAACTGGTGAGATGATGGCCGGAGCATAAAGCACACTTCGGTGATGTGCACTTTGGGTATGAAACAGACTGGTGAGAACTCGAACAATAACGGCATACCAAAGTTGCGCTGAAGCATCTCATGGCAGTGTGCCTATATTTTTGGCATTTCTGACATTGGGCAATGCCTCCGCCCCTCATTTTGGTTTAATTCTGATCGTAAGATTTCCTTAATTTCTATATTTTTCCCTCTTGGGAATTTGTACGGAAATCAACAATCAAACTCGTTTCCCATGCTATGTACGTCAGATGGCTTGAAGCCCATCTCCTCCTACGCCTGCTCTAATGTTTCTTCAGTAATGTAGAGCGGCAAGTCACAAACCACCACTTTCATGCGTTTCTTTTCAGGAAAAGACCAAGTGAAGTATCCTGCAGTAGTAGTTTTGAGATAGTTAAATTTTTGTAGAAGTTGTTTGACAAACAATCTACTCCCCTCCCATACAATAGTGCTAAAACCAAATGTTAAAACTACCAAAACACCATCTCATAACAAGCAGATGAAATTTAAAGTTCATCTTCAAGAGTTAGTTAAAAGTTGGTTATGGTCTGTCACAAAGTCGCAAGCAAATTTATTTCAATGCGGCGTTCCTCAGCTGAGAAAATTTCTATTTTATATCCGCACACACACACAACTTCCAAATAATGGAACCCCGCCTAACTTCTTTTCATTCGGCGGTTTGCACGCGGCGCCTTGGTTAACAGACGCCAGAAGATCAGTCTACCACAAACCGCATCTGCAAAGTTAGTTCTCATTATCCACAGCATAATCGCAGGACTAATAAATTATACTTGGAAAAAAAGACCCACCAACCATACTAAAGCAAAATTAGTTTAGACAACAAAAGCAGCATAAACTACTGCACCACAGAAGATTACTCTTCCAGCGAGTGGGAAAGTTCTCACCCACCACCATGATTTGGTTCATTGGTAGAGCACAGTTACTCCTTTGCACACACAAAGTTTTCAAATCCCCTCCAGAACAAAACAAACCATCTTCAGGTAGCCTCCGGTAGCTGCAGAAAGAGCGGAACTAAGCTACGCCCTCCGCAAACTGTAACAACAGTCAGTTGAGTCACAAAGCCCAAACAACCAACATCAAGACAGGGCCATACCAGCCGCAATATAGACCAAAACTTCAGTTTGCTGCATTTAGTGCCACCATAGTCCAGCGCTGCAGCTTCTAGGCAATCGCCCACCAACACGTTCTATCTAGAGCATTCCAAAAAAAGCAAATTCTACAAAAGTGTAAGTTAAGAACTTAAATCGTAAACGTCCGTATGTAGGCACCTTAAGCTTCCAAACGTAGAAAAAAATCTTCATTCATAGATTCACACTAGAGGCAGTTGCAGGAAGGTATATAAAGCAGAACTCTAAAGCCGGTTTAGAGAGGAAATCATTACCAAACCAGCAATCCCCATAGTAACCACAAGCAACATCAACAATTTTATTGGCAACCTACAATAAACCATAATCTTGCCGACTGCACATAAAAGTAACGCAGATTTATAAATGTAGAAAAATCATCAACTTCCCTAAAAGTAAAAGACAAGAAATATTTGACTACAGAAAACCCACAGTAAAATACTATTAACGCAGAACTATAATGTTGCTTCAAACCACCTTTACACCAGCCAATTCTGTTACCAGTGACTGTTAGACTGTTAAAACGCATCATCAACAGCTCCAATTTTTAGCAAAAAATACTACAAAATCAATCCTATAATGTCTGGATTGGTTCTTCAGCGCATTGAATGTTACTAGATTATTTAGACAAAATTTGTCAAAAATGTGACAACTAACTCCGTATAAAATGTACTCTACTCTTCTTAAAAAGTTACGCTACACCTCAAGTACTAAGATATTCCTAATCTACAATAAACCCTATCACATCCTACTTCGACCACCAATCAAACTAGCAGCAGATTCAAAAGAAATACGTTTTAAAAGAAAGCATACTAAGATATATAATCTGCCAGCAATCCTGTCACAAAGTCTATGACTTGCTAGAGTATGCAAACTGCACTTTAAACTATAAAAATCTGCAGCAATACAATCCATAATAATACTAAAAAATGCAAAAACCGAAAAAAAGCAATTCTCAAAATCAAACAGACTTAAAGTCTCTATCAACCGTCAAAGTCAAGTAAAAACTATCAGCAAGAAAAGTAACAACAAACTTTTGCTACCACCCTTGACAACACATCCTTCCTAAACAGCTTCAGCAGCGACTTTAAAAATGTGTTCGTTGATACCAGAATTGTTCTACAATTTTTTTAGTGTATTAATATTTTTCTTGAACTCGTTTGGCAGCTCCTGCAAGCATCTCTTTGCGTAGTTGTTTAATTTGTACAGCAAAAGCCGTTAAAAAACCTCCTAGGTAGATTGATATAGCCTGTCATTCTCTCAGACTGTTAATATAAGATTTAGTAAAATCATATACCAACAATCTTGCCTTAGGAAGTACAAGAGTGTGCGTCAAAGAAATAATGTATCAACAACGCCTTATGTGTGTACTCTAAAATCAATTATTTCCAGCAATAGAAACCATTTAGTAAACTTAATCTTAATCTTAGCATCTGTCGAGTTGGTTGAACAAACTATTCATTCCTCAGCCACAAGTCCACACCTTCCGAACAAACTAAATAAAAACCTTTGCTATAAGCTGAAGAAGGTTGCTGTTGTAATCTTTAACCCAAAGGAAACGCCCTCCTAACTCAAACTGGTAGATTATCTAGTCAAGAATGACGTATGTTGTTAAAAGCTTGCAGTTGTCTGCACAATTTGCCAGTAGCCAGTTTCGGATTTAATTTAAAAAAATCTGTTCTTAAATTATGTTAATAATTAGACAAAACTTTACTGAATCAAAAATGAGATTATAGAACAACGTAATTTCCTGTAGACAAAACTTTTAAATAATTGAAAAATCCTTTGTTAATAAAATACTTAATTCAACAAACATAACTTAAATTAATTAAAACTACTAGCGACAATTTATTTTGCTCAAAATCTATGGCATTCAAAATATTAAATATAAAGTTATATATATTATGGTCCATTGAGTCTAACCACAATTTCATACGACAGAACATAATAAAATCTTGAAGCTTAACAATTAATTCCCATTGTCAATTATTCCCGAATGCATTTCTACACAGTATTATAATAATTTGTCGTATTCATTCCACCCCATTGAATTTTCCAATTTCTAGCTGCAACCCCCGCGTTACGTACACAATTTATCAGCTCAAATATTTATACCCCGCTTTCGCATATATAGACCCATTTTTTTGTTTGATTATTTCTATACGAAAAATACAACGCACGCTGTTTGCCAAAGCGTTATTTCATTCGATTGCACCCATAAATAATTCATCTATCGGCGTCGGCCAGGAGGGCTCGTTCAAAAGGCTAATTCTCGATTCAATTTCGCGATGTAAATTTAAGGCTTTTTGTTCTGCGTTCTCTCTATTAGCTGACGAATAGATTATGCATGTTGTGTGTATGGTATTGAGGGAGGGTAGACTGTCTACCTAAATAATGCAATGAATATAATTATTAGAAGCAGAAGGAATTGAGGGGGTTTGGTAATTAAATGGTTTGTTTTGTTCATTAAGTTATGTATTGAGAGAAATTCGATTATAAATTAAATGAATTAACAATAGTTTTTACTGTTTCACAATTATTTTGGTCGATTTTAATAGAAGATTGCAGTGCAATTTTAAATCAGCCTGTATATCATTCACAAGAGACGTATAATTATAAAAAAATATTGACTGGTTTCATTATAGTACAAGTATTAATTAATAGTTTTTACTATAATTAAAAATTTGTACATCCAATTCAATAAATGTTCATCATTCTATTTCCACTTAGATGATTGCTGTGCTAAATAAAGTTTTCCACATAACATCTCACAAAATAAAATATATTATATATTTTCTAGGAGTTTTAATGGAGCAACCGGGATATAAAACTCACTCAGATGCATACCTTCCAGTATTAACGATTCCAATTTTCAAATTGCATCCTGCTTCTAAACATGCTGAATTGTGATGCACCCAATTTAATTCAATCGTATTTTCTTTGCACAGGTAAAGTCAAGATTTAATTAAAATGCTTAAGAATGATCGATTTAGTATACGAGTTTATTGGGAAAGAAAATGGACCATTATGTAACATTTCAACGCTTTGCAATATATTTCATGTGTTGTAATAGGTTATGCATAGCTTCGCCATTAGTGCAGTGTATATCGACCCCCGATGCCCAATATCTCTTTCAAGCAACCCACCCTAGTAGTAAAATTTGCAAATCATTTTTTTCACATAAAACTGACTGGTGAGGGTTGTGAAAACATCCAATTTGCTCCTACAAGTGCATAAATATTTCATATTCAGATAAATAGGATGCAATCGTATTCATGAAATTTTTAGTTTCTTTAGGGTACGGGTTTCAATATCATCACATCATTATTATAATGGTGGTTTCTTATAAAATATTCATAACATATGAAGTGTTCAAAATACGTAGCAAATCTATTGATAAAATTTCTATTTTTTCATACAATACAACATATCTTTCCGGGGCTAAAATTAAAAATTGAGTTTGCAAAAAATAACTCAAACTATTAATATTAAAAAAATATAATCTTATAGATATTTTTCTTAACTTAGTTAACTTAACTTATAACTAACGGTTGCAGAAATTTTTTTTTTTTTTTAATGACAAACACTTGGGTAGGTGGGCGAAGTTCAAACTACTTGTTTGTAATAAATGCTCTAGAGTGCCCCGCGCACCCATAAAGTGTTTGTCATTCTTCTTTAGCCTGATTACGTTCACTCCTGAACATAAGACTCTTCCATACGCTTCCATATCGACCTTTGTTTGTCATTAAGGGATTGGATATCATCACCTCCTTCGGCATAGAGACTTCTAACGCATGCAGAGAAGAGAAACTTTTTATCTCTTGATGACAAATGCTTGGGTAGGTGGGCATGAACTTAAATCATGCTCTGAAGTGCCCCGCTCACCCACTAAGCGTTTGTTCACCTTCTCTTACAAAGTAACTTTTAACGCTTGCAAAAAGAAGAAACTTGAAATCAAACACTTGGATTAGTGGGCTAGAACCCCAGCTTAATTAGTTCGTCGTAATTGTGATTTGAAGTGCCCCGCTCACCCACCAAGTGTTTTTCATTAAGAGATTAAATATCACCTCCACCTCCTTTAAATAAAAACTTCTAACGCTTGCAGAGAAGAGAATTTTCTAATCTCTTAATGACAAACACTTGGGTAAGCGCTAACCCAAGTTTTAAACTACTGGTTTGTTATCATATTTTGAAGTACTTTGCTCACCCACCACGAGTTTGTCATCAAGGAATTGGATATCACAATCACCTCTTTTGACATAGAGACTTCCAACACTTACAGTACAGAGAAAATTTCTTGAGAACAACAGTTCAAACCATCATGTTTATTCACTTAAAAACCATTCATAACACAACTTAAGAACGTTTTTATTAATTTCGGAAACATTTTTGACAGTTTGGGAGACATTTTAAACAAAATCATATTACATTTTTAAAAAGTTGAAAACATTTCTATAAATTTCAGAACATTTAAACAACTTGAGAATATTCGGTGAAAATATTTCTTACTCAGGAACAGTTAATTGCACGCAAAGCGAAAAAACTTTTAAAATTATTAGACATTTTTGTTTAATCTTCTAGAGATTATTACAAAAAATTTCTGCAGTCTTTAGAACTTTATGAAGTTCTTTTCATGATCATCTAAAAATTTTGTTCTTCAGTTTTTGTAAAAACTTTTAGTTATAATAGAAACTTTCCTAAACAATTAAAAATGTCCTAAAATGTTTATAAAAATATAAAATGCTCTTGAACTGTCACAATTGTCATCTAAAACTATAAAAAATGTTCAAAAACTGTCAAAAATGCTTCTAAATTGTCGAAATAATCCTGAATTGTTTTCAATAGTTTTAAATTAACATTAAGTATTCTTAAACTGTTAAAAACACAATAAAACGTCTTTGAACTTTCATAAAATGCTTGTAACATGTCAAAATTATCCTCAAATGTTTTTAAATTGACATTAAATGTTCTTAAACTGTCAAAAATGTCACCAAACGCTCACAAACTATTTAAAATGTCCTGAAATGTTAATAAACTATTAAAAATACAATAAAACAACCTTCAACTGTCACAAAATGCTTCTAACATGTCAAAATTAACCTCAATTGTTTTTAAATTGACATAAAATGTTCTTAAACTGTCACAATTGTCACCAAATGCTCACAAATTATTTAAAATGTCCTGATATGTTAAAAAACTGTTAAAAATACAATAAAAAACATCCTTAAACTGTCATAAAATGCTTCTAAAATGTCAAAATTATCCTCAAATGTTTTTAAATTGACATAAAAATGTTCTTAAATTGTCACAAATGTCACCAAACGCTCAAAAACTATTTAAAATGTCCTGAAATGTTAATAAACTTTTAAAAATTTAATAAAACAACCTTCAACTGTCATAAAATGCTTCTAACATGTCAAAATTAACCTCAATTGTTTTGAAATTGACATAAAATGATCTTAAACTGTCACAAATATCACAAAATGCTCGCAAATTATTTAAAATGTTTTAAAATGTTAATAAACTGTTAAAAATACAAGAAAACATCCTTAAACTGTCATAAAATGCTTCTTACATGTCAAAATTATCCTCCAAATGTTTTTAAATTGACATTAAATGTTCTTAATCTGTCACAAATGTCACCAAATGCTCACAAATTATTTAAAATGTTCTAAAATGTTAATAAACTGTTAAAAATTTAATAAAACATCCTTAAACTGTCATAAAACGCTTCTAACAAGTCAAAATTACCCTCAAACGTTCATAAATTGACATAAAATGTTCTTAAACTGACACAAATGTCACCCAACCCTCACAAACTATTTAAAACGTCCTGAAATAATAATAAACTGTTAAAAATACATAAAAACATCCTTGAACTGTCATAAAAAGCTTCTAAAATGTCAAAATTATCCTCAAATTTTTTTAAATTGACATAAAATGTTCTTAAACTGTCACAAATATCACTAAATGCTCACAAACTATTTAAAACGTCCTGAATGTTAATAAACTGTTAAAAATACAATCAAACATCCTTGAACTGTCATAAAATGCTTCTAACATGTCAAAATTATCCTCAAATGTTTTTAAATTGACATAAAATGTTCTTAAACTGTCACAAAAGTCACCAAATGCTCACAAGCTATGTAAAATGTCCTGAAATAATATTAAATTGTTAAAAATACAAAAAAACATCCTTCAACTGTCATAAAACGCTTTTTACATGTCGAAATTATCCTCAAACGTTTTTAAATTGACATAAAATGTTCTTAAATTGTCACAAATGTCACCAAATGCTCACAAATTATTTAAAATGTCCTAAAATGTTGATAAACTGTTTAAAATACAAAAAAAACATCCTTGAAATGTTATAAAACGCTTCTAAAATGTCAAAATTATCCTCAAATGTTTTTAAATTGACATAAAATGTTCTTAAACTGTCACAAATGTCACCAAATGTTCACAAACTACTTAAAATGTCCTGAAATGTTAATAAACTGTTAAAAGTACAATAAAACATCCTTAAACTGTCATAAAATGCTTCTAAAATGTCAAAACTATCCTCATATGTTCTTAAATTGACATAAAATGTTCTTAAACTGTCACAAATGTCACAAAATGCTCACAAACTATTTAAAATGTCCTGAAATGTTAATAAACTGTTAAAAATACAATAAAACATCCTTGAACTGTCATAAAACGCTTTTTACATGTCAAAATTATCCTCAAACGTTTTTAAATTGACATAAAATGTTCTTAAACTGTCACAAATGTCACCAAATGTTCACAAACTACTTAAAATGTCCTGAAATGTTAATAAACTGTTAAAAGTACAATAAAACATCCTTAAACTGTCACAAAATGCTTCTAAAATGTCAAAACTATCCTCATATGTTCTTAAATTGACATAAAATGTTCTTAAACTGTCACAAATGTCACAAAATGCTCACAAACTATTTAAAATGTCCTGAAATGTTAATAAACTGTTAAAAATACAATAAAACATCCTTGAACTGTCATAAAACAATTCTAACAAGTCACACTTGCCCACAAACATTTTTAAATTGACATAAAATGTTCTTATACTGTCACAAATGTCACCAAATGCTCACAAACTATTTAAAATGTCCTGAAATGTTAGTAAACTGTTAAAAATACAATAAAATATCTTTGAACTGTCATAAAATGCTTCGAACATGTCAAAATTATCCTCAAATGTTTTTAAATTGACATAAAACGTTCTTAATCTGTCACAAATGTCACCCAACCCTCACAAACTATTTAAAACGTCCTGAAATGTTATTAAACTGTTAAAAATTTAATAAAATATCCTTGAACTGTCATAAAAAGCTTCTAAAATGTCAAAATTTTCCTCAAATGTTTTTAAATTGACATAAAACGTTCTTAATCTGTCACAAATGTCACCAAATGCTCACAAACTATTTAAAACGTCCTGAAATGTTAATAAACTGTTAAAAATACAATAAAACCTCCTTAAACTGTCACAAAATGCGTCTAACATGACAAAATTATCCTCAAATGTTTTTAAATTGACATAAAATGTTCTTAAACTGTAACAAATGTCACCAAATGCTCAAAAACTATTTAAAATGTCCTAAAATGTTAACGAACTGTCAAAAATACAATAAAACATCCTTGAACTGTCATAAAACGCTTCTAGCAAGTAAAAATTATCCTAAAATGTTTTTAATCGACATAAAATGTTTTTAAACTGTCACAAATGTCACAAAATGCTCACAAACTATTTAAAACGTCCTGAAATGTTAATAAACTGTTAAAAATACAATAAAACATCCTTGAACTGTCATAAAATGCTTCTAACAAGTTAAAGTTACAATCAAACGTTTTTAAATTGACATAAAATGTTATTAAACTGTCACAAATGTCACCAAATGCTCGCAAACTATTTAAAATGTTAACGAACTGTCAAAAATACAATAAAACATCCTTGAACTGTCATAAAACGCTTCTAGCAAGTAAAAATGATCCTAAAATGTTTATAATCGACAAAAAATGTTTTTAAACTGTCACAAATGTCACAAAATGCTTACAAACTATTTAAAACGTCCTAAACTGTTAAAAATACAATAAAGCATCCTTGAACTGTCATAAAATGCTTCTATTATGTCAACATTAACCTCAAATGTTTTTAAATTGACATAAAATGTTCTTAAACTGTCACAAATGTCACCAAATGCTCGCAAACTATTTAAAATGTCCTAAAATGTTAACTAACTGTCAAAAATACAATAAAACATCCTTGAACTGTCATAAAACGCTTCTAGCAAGTAAAAATTATCCTAAAATGTTTATAATCGACAAAAAATGTTTTTAAACTGTCACAAATGTCACAAAATGCTTACAAACTATTTAAAACGTCCTAAACTGTTAAAAATACAATAAAACATCCTTGAACTGTCATAAAATGCTTTTATCATGTCAACATTAACCTCAAATGTTTTTAAATTGACATAAAATGTTCTTAAACTGTCACAATTGTCACCAAATGCTCACAAATTATTTAAAATGTCCTGATATGTTAAAAAACTGGTAAAAATACAATAAAACATCTTTAAACTGTCATAAAATGCTTCTAAAATGTCAAAATTATCCTCAAATGTTTTTAAATTGACATAAAAATGTTCTTAAATTGTCACAAATGTCACCAAATAATGCTCACAAACTAATTAAAATGTCCTGAAATAATAATAAACTGTTAAAAATACAATAAATCATCCTTGAACTGTCATAAAACGCTTCTAACATGTAAAAATTATTCTCAAAATTTTTAAATTGACATAAAATGTTCTTAAACTGTCACAAATGTCACCAAATGCTCAGAAACTGTTTAGAACGTCCTGAAATGTTAACAAACTGTTAAAAATACAATAAAACATCCTTGAAATGTCATAAAATGCTTCTAACATGTCAAAATTATCCTCAAACGTTTTTAAATTGACATAAAATGTTCTTAAACTGTCACAAATGTCACCAAATTGCTCACAAACTACTTAAAATGTCCTGAAATGTTAATAAACTGATAAAAAAACAATAGAACATCCTTGAACTGTCATAAAATGCTTCTAACTTGTCAAAATTAACATTAATAATTTTTAAATTAACATAAAATGTTCTTAAACTGTCACAAATGTCACCAAACGCTCACAAACTATTTAAAATGTCCTGAAATGTTAATAAACTGTTAAAAATACAATAAAACATCCTTGAACTGTCATAAAATGCTTCCAACATGTCAAAATTATGCTCAAAGGTTTTTAAATTGACATAAAATATTCTTAAACTATCACAAATGTCACCAAATGCTCACAAAATATTTAAAATGTCCAGAAATGTTAATAAACTGTCAAAAATACAATAAAACATCCTTGGACTGTCATAAAAAGCTTCTAACATGTCAAAATTATCCTCAAACGTTTCTAAATTGACATAAAATGTTTTTAAACTGTCACAAATGTCACCAAATGCTCACAAACTATTTAAAATGTCCTAAAAGTTAATAAACTGTTAAAAAAAATTTAACATCCTTGAACTCTCATAAAATGATTTAAACATGTCAAAATTATCCTCAAACGTTTTTAAATTGATCCTTGAACTGTCATTAAACGCTTCTAACAAGTCAAAATTACCCTCAAATGTTTTTAAATTGACATAAAATATTTTTAAACTATCACAAATGTCATAAAATGCTCACAAACTATTAAAAAAGTCCAAAAATGTTAACAAACTGTAAAAAATACAATAAAACATCCTTGAACTGTCATAAAAAGCTTGAAACATGTCAAAATTATCCTGAAATGTTTTTAAATTAACATAAAATGTTCTTAAACTGTCACAAATGTCACCAAATGCTCACAAACTATTTAAAATGTCCTTAAATGTTAATAAACTGTAAAAAATACAATAAAACATCCTTGAACTGTCATAAAATGCTTCCAAAATGTCAAAATTATCCTCAAATGTTTTTAAATTGATATAAAATGTTCTTAAACTGTCACAAATGTCATCAAATGCTCACAAATTATTTAAAATGTCCTAAATTGTTACTGTTAAAAATACAATAAAACATCCTTAAACTGTCATAAAATGCTTCTAACATGTCAAAATTAACCTCAAATGTTTTTAAATGAACATAAAATGTTCTTAATCCGTCACAAATGCCAACAAATGCTCACAAACTATTTAAAATATCCTAAAATGTTAATAAACTGTTCAAAATACAATAAAAAATCCTTAAACTGTCATAAAATGCTTCTAAAATGTCAAAATTATCCTCAAAAGTTTTTAAATTAACATAAAATGTTCTTAAACTGTCACAAATGTCACCAAATGCTCACAAACTATTAAAAATGTCCTAAAATGTTCATAAACTGTTAAAAATACAATAAAACCTCCTTGAACTGTCATAAAATGCTTCCAAAATGTCAAAATTATCCTCAAATGTTTTTAAATTGACATTAAATGTTCTTAAACTGTCACAAATGTCACCAAACACTCACAAACTATTCAAAATGTCCTAAAATGTTAATAAACTGTTGAAAGTACGATAAAACATCCTTGAACTGTTATAAAATGCTTCAAATATGTCAAAATAATCCTCAAACGTTTATATATTGACATAAAATGTTCTTAAACTGTCACAAATGTCACCTAATGCTCACAAACTATTTAAAACGTCCTGAAAGGTTAATAAACTTATAAACTACAATAAAACATCCTTGAACTTTCATAAAATGCTTGTAACATGTCAAAATTATTCTCAAATGTTTTTAAATTGACATAAAATGTTCTTAATCTGTCACAAATGTCACCAAATAATCACAAACTATTTAAAATGCACTAAAATGTTAAAAATAAAATAAAAAATCCTTGAACTGTCATAAAATGCTTGTAACATGTCAAAATTATCCTCAAATGTTTTTAAATTGACATTAAATGTTCTTAAACTGTCACAAATGTCACCAAAAGCTCACAAATTATTTAAAATGTCCTAAAATGTTACTGTTAAAAATACAATAAAACATCCTTAAACTGTCATAAAATGCTTCTAACATGTCAAAGTTAACCTCAAATGTTTTTAAATTAACATAAAATGTTCTTAAACTGTCACAAATGTCACCAAATGCTCACAAACTATTTAAAATGTCTTAAAATGATAAAAAACTGTTAAAAATACAATAAAACATCCTTGAACAGTCATAAAAAGCTTTTAACATGTCAAAATTATCCTCAAACGTTTTTAAATTGACATAAAATTTTCTTAAACTGTCACAAATGTCACCAAATGCTCACAAACTATTTAAAACGTCCTGAAATGTTAATAAACTGTTAAAAATACAATAAAACATCCTTGAACTGTCATAAAATGTATCTATTAAGTCAAAATTATCCTCAAATGTATTTAAATTGACATCAAATGTTCTTAAACTGTCACAAATGACACAAAATGCTCACAAACTACTTAAAAAATCCTAAAATGTTAATAAACTGTTAAAAATACAACAAAACATCCTTGAACTGTCATAAAATGCTTCTAACATGACAAAATTAACCTCAAATGTTTTTAAATTGACATTAAATGTTCTTAAATTGTCACAAATGTCACCAAGAGCTCACAAACTATTTAAAATGTCCTAAAATGTTAATAAACTTTAAAAAATACAATAAAACATCCTTGAACTGTCATAAAATGCTTGAAACATGTCAAAATTATCCTCAAATGTTTTTAAATTGACATAAATAGTTCTTAAACTGACACAAATGTCACCCAACCCTCACAAACTATTTAAAACGTCCTGAAATAATAATAAACTGTTAAAAATACAATAAAACATCCAACTGTAATAAAATGCTTCTAAAATGTCAAAATTATCCTCAAATGTTTTTAAATTGACATTAAATGTTTTTAAACTGTCACCAAATGCTCACAAACTATAGTAAATGTCCTGAAATGTTAGTAAACTTTCAAAAATACTATAAAACATCCTTGAACTGTCATAAAATGTTTCTAACATGTCAAATTTATCCTTAAATGTTTTTAAATTGACATATAATGTTCCTAAACTGTCACAAATGTAACCAAATGCTCACAAACTATTTAAAATGTCCTAAAATGTTAATAAACTTTAAAAAATACAATAAAACATCCTTAAACTGTCATAAAATGCTTCTAACATGTCAAAATTATCCTCAAAAGTATTTAAATTGACATAAAATGTTCTTAAACTGTCACAAATGTCACCAAATTCTCACAAACTATTCAAAATGTCCTAAAATGTTAATAAACTGTTGAAAGTACAATAAAACATCCTTGAACTGTCATAAAATGCTTTTAACATGTCAAAATTATCCTCAAATGTCTTTAAATTGACATAAAATGTTTACAATAAATCATCTTAAATTTGTAATAATATGCTTCTGACATGTCAAAATAATTCTGAATTATCCTCAAACGTATATAATAAAAAAAAAAACAATTTTTTCTTTAAACACTTTGTATTCAACCTGTATAAACTAATCAAAGCAGGTAAAGCTACATTAAATTCTGTAGTTTTTTATACTTATTTTTACTTTCTAGAATGCAAGTTAACTTGCTTACGTAATAGATCTCTGTATTTAGAGACGTTATATGTTTATTATAATAGTGAATAAATATAAATGACCTTTAACCAACATAAAAACCTCATCAGGATTATTATTTCAGTTTGCCATTGCAATACAACACTCACCAACCATTCTAAATCATTATATAAGAAATATGAAACAAACATCGCAAATAGAGCAAAAAAAAAGCGAAGAAAAATTGCTGCCATCGTTACGTTACCAAAAGGGGACCCGTAATAAAGATGATTATCTCTATAAATCTAATCCTTATCACATCCCCTCAATCAATGACAAATCGAACAACTTCCAATGTCGTTAATAAAAGCATCCGACTTAATCCAGCCGCTAGTTATTTAAAGATAAGACTGATATTTAACTGCAATTGTTGGCCGAGTATCATCTTCAAGAGAAAAAGGAAGGGGGATGCGATGATTGATAACGTCTTATCAATATGAATCAAGTTTTTGGTCCGGTTCCAAAAACCCACGACCCTTTTGTCCCTAACATGAATCAATCGACATGTAAATAGACAAATGAATGAATTTGTGGTTGAAATATAATTATTAGGGTGCTTTTAATTATTGCAAATGAAACAATTCCGGGGGTGTAAGATTTATAGTTGGCACTGCAGGGAATGAAATGTGCACGAATGTCTTGCCTTGGATTGATGGTTTCGGGATGCAAGAAGTCGGCTTTTCTAAACAGTAGTCTGACAGGCTATTTATTTTTTAAATGCGGGTAAGAACTAGCGAGAGAGAAAAGAGGGGGAATTAAAACTCAATTATTTATTCAATTATTCCAGGATAACTTTTACAATTTGAAATTGGATCGATTCAAATGATAATTGATGCCTGCAGATGTCTATTCAATATTATCTTTCGAGATAAATCCACCCCTGTTTATTACAACTCGCAAGATTTTCGATTATATTTTTTATATTTTAATAACAGATTAATACGCTTCAATTGTCAAACATAATTTCCTGTTTGGATTTTTCTTGTTGAAATTCAATTTAAGTAAAATACCTTAATAACGATAATCTGATTTGATAGCCATTTCTGTTATCTATATTGAATTGCCACACACAACACAATCACGCACATTTAATATAGTTTACTAATAATCGTGGCTTAGAGAACCCTCTACATGTAATCGATTTACCTGTTGCCATATTAGTAATTCGATTGTGATCCCTGCATTGATCTTGGAATATTAATAACATGCAACATTCCACAATGTTATCACAATGCATGTCACGTGTGATTTATCATAGATGAATAATTTATGGTCATTGTCGGGAAATAAATTGATCAGCTCAAATAATCCAGCAGCTTTTTGTTGAATAATTTGATATAAATTCAGCAATTTATTAAAAACTTTTATTTTACAAATTTAATTGCATATTTTTGTGACATTCATTTGTGTCTAGGTTTTGTTATTATTTTAATAAGCTGGAAAGAGTAATTGAAAATTCCAGTACACACGTTTTTCCCATTAGGTAGCGGAATGAAAAGTTTTTAATGTTGCGCTGTATGTCCGCAGGTTTTGACGATGTTTAATTAAATATTTTTTATGAAATTCATGTTTAAATTATTGGAAAATTTATAATTAAATATCATTGGGAACTATTTTAATATAACGTATTTACATATATTTATTGAATAAATTTGTATAATACATTGAAATAGTTGTTTAAAATTAAATTATGCAAAATTTGATTTAAATATTTTTTAAATTTTTAAGTTTAAGGAATTTCTGAAGAAAGTGGAGCTATTGCTTTGTACATTTATTTACTACAATGGTAGTACTAATATAGAAGCACATTGTTTCCAAATTTCATTAAAATCCAATGTGTGGTTCTAAATTTTAGGGTTTTTTAAATTATGTGGTACCATTTATATTTTCTACAATTGGTAGTACTGATATAAAAGCACATTGTTGACAAATTTCATAAAAATTCAATATGTGGTTCAAATTTCCTCTATTTCTAAATGTTTTAACCCTAAACGCTACAAAATCTCCAATTTTGAGGTTGTGTAAATTATGCAATACTAATTTTTATTTATTTTCTACAATTGGTAGTACTGATATAGAAACACATTGTTGCCAAATTTCATAAAAATTTAATGTGTGGTTCTAAAGTTATTCAATTTCCACGATTTCTAAATGTTTTAACCCTAAACGCTACAAGATCTTCAATTTTGAGGTTATGTAAACTTTGAGGTTATGTAAACTACAGCTGGTAGTACTGTTATAGAAGCACATTGTTGCCAAATTTCATAAAAATCCAATATATGGTTCTAAAGTTATACAATTTCTCTCGTTAAACGTTGAAATATTTACGTAAAAAGCTGAAACTAGTCTCAAAAGTTGCTCAATTCAATATAGAATCACGTGGTTAACTTAACTTATACAGGCCTAGTACAAAAATGACACTTTTAATGCAAATTTTGTGTTTTTTTTTTCTCGTTAAACGTTGAAATAATTACGTAAGATGCTAAAACTAGTCTCAAAAGTTGCGCAATTCCATATAGATTCACGTGGCTAATTTAGCTTATATGAGCCTAGTTCAAAGTTTTCGAGAAAAATGCAAAAAACTACCAAAAAGTGACACTTTTTATGCAAATTTTGTATTTTATCTCTCGTCACAAGTTTAATTAATTACGTAAAGCAATAAAACTAGTCTAAAAAGTTGCGCAATTCAATGTAGATCCACGTAGTTAATTTAGATTATAAAGGCCTAGTTCAAAGTTTTCGAAGAAAATGCAAAACACTGCCAGAAAGTGACACTTTTGGTGCAAATATCGTGCTTTATCTCTCGTTAAACGTTAAAATAATTACCTAAAAAGCTGAAACTAGTCTCAAAAGGTGCGCAAATTAATATAGATGCACGTGGTTAACTTGGCTTATATAGGCCTGGTACAAAATTTTCGAAAAAAAATGCAAAAAACTGCCAGAAAGAATCACTTTTAATCCAAATGTCGTGTTTTATCTCTCCTCAAACGTTGAAATATGTACCTAAAAAGTTGAAACTAGTCTCAAAAGTTGCGCAATTCAAAATAGATTCAAGTGGTTAACTTGACTTATATACCTAGTACAAAGTTGTCAAAAAAAAAATGCAAAAAACTGCCAGAAAGTGACATTTGATTCAAATTTCGTGTTTTATCTCTCGTTAAACGTTAAAATAATTACTAAAAAGCTAAAACTAGTCCCAAAAATTGCGCGATTTAATATAGACTCACGTGGTTAACTTGGCTTATTAGACCCAGTTCAAATTTTTTGAGTAAAATGCAAAAAAACTGCCAGAAAGTGACTTTTGATGCAAATTTCGTGCTTTATCTCTCGTTAAACGTTAAAATAAATACGTAAAATGCTAAAACTATTCCCAAAAATTGCGCAATTCAATATAGATTAACGTGGTTAACTTGGCTTATTAGACCTAGTTCAAATTTTTTGAATAAAATGTAAAAAACTGCCACAACGTACCATTTTTGATGCAAATGTCTTGTTTTATCTCTCGTTAAACTTTGAAATAATTACTTAAAAAGCTAAAGCTAGTCTCAAAAGTTGCGCAATTCAATATAGATTCATAGTTAACTTAGATTATATAGGCCTAGTTCAACGTATTCAATTAAAATGCAAAAAACTGCTAGAAATTAACTTTTGATGCAAATTTCGTGTTTTATCTCTCGTCAAACGTTGAAATAATTACGTAAAAAACTAAAACTAGTCTCAAAAGTTGCGCAATTCCATATAGATTCACCTGGTTAACTTAACTTGTATAGGCCTAGTACAAAGCTTTCGAGTAAAATGCAAAAAACTTCCATAAAGTGACACTTTTGATAAAAAAAATCGTGTTTTATCTCTCGTTAAACGTTAAAATAATTACGTAAAAAGCTAAAACTAGTCTGAAAAGTTGCGCAATTCAACATAAATTCATGTGGATGAATTGGCTTATAAAGATTTAGTGTAGTTTTCGAGTAAAATGCAAAAAACTGACAAAAAATGACAATTTTAATGCAAATTCATGTGTTATCTCTTGTTAAATGTTAAAATAATTACGTAAAAAGCTAAAACTAGTCTAAAAAGTTGGGCAATTCAATATAGAATCACGTGGATGACTTCGCTTATATAGACTTAGTGTAAAGTTTTCGAGTGAAATGCAAAAAACTTCCAAAAAATTACACTTTAACTTTAAAACGTTGAAAAAAATACGTAAAAAGCTAAAACTAGTCTCAAAAGTTGCGCAATTCAATATAAATGCACGTGGTTAATTTAGCTTATATGAGCCTAGTTCAAAATTTTTGAGAAAAATAAAAAAAACTATCAGAAAGTGACACTTTTGATGCAAATTTCGTGTTTTATCTCTCGTCAAACGTTAAAATAATTACGTAAAAAACTAAAACTAGTCTCAAAAGTTGCGCAGATCCATATAGATTCACGTGGTAAACTTGGCTTGTATAAGCCTATTTCAAAGTTTTCGAGTAAAATGCAAAAAACTTCCATAAAGTGAAACTTTTGATAAAAAAATCGTGTTTTATCTCTCGTTAAACGTTAAAATAATTACGTAAAAAGCTGAAAATGGTCTCAAAAGTTGCGCAACTCAATATAAATCCACGTGGTTGACTTATATTATATAGACCTAGTTCAAAGTTTTCAAGTAAATTGCAAAAAAACTGCCAGAAAGTGACTTTTGATGCAAATTTCGTGTTTAATCTCTCGTTAAACGTTGAAACAATTACGTAAAATGCTAAAACTATTCCCAAAAATTGCGCAATTCAATATAGATTAACGTGGTTAACTTAGCTTATTAGACCTAGTTCAAATTTTTTTAGTAAAATGTAAAAAACGACCAGAACGTACCATTTTTGTTGCAAATGTCTTGATTTATCTCTCGTTAAACGTTGAAATAATTACTTAAAAAGCTAAAGCTAGTCTCAAAAGTTGCGCAAGTCCATAGATTCACGTGGTTAATTTAGCTTATATGAGCCTAAATCAAAGTTTTCAAGAAAAATAAAAAAAACTACCAGAAAGTGACACATTTTGATGCAAATTTCGTGTTTTATCTCTCGTCAAACGTTGAAATAATTCCGTAAAAAACTAAAACTAATCTCAAAAGTTGCGCAATTCCATATAGATTCACCTGGTTAACTTAAGTTGTATAGGCCTAGTTCAAAGCTTCCAAGTAAAATGCAAAAAACTTCTAAAAAGTGACACTTTTGATAAAACAATCGTTTTTTATCTCTCATTAAACGTTAAAATAACTACGTAAAAAGCTAAAACTAGTCTAAAAAGTTGCGCAATTCAATATAAATTTATGTGGATGACTTGGCTTATATAGACTTAGTGTAGTTTTTGAGTAAAATGCAAAAAAACTGCCAGAAAGTAACACTTTTAATGCAAATTTCATGTGTTATCTATCGTTAAACGTTAAAATAATTAAGTAAAAAGCTGAAAATGGTCTCAAAAGTTGCGCAGACCAATATAGATCCACGTGGTTAACTTATATTATATAGGCTTATTTTAAAGTTTCAAGTAAAATGCAAAAAACCGCCAGAAAGTAACTTTTGATGCAAATTTCTTGTTTTATCTCTCGTTAAACGTTGAAATATTTACGTAAAAAACTGAAACTAGTCTCAAAAATTGCGCAATTTAATATAAAATCACGTAGTTAATTTAGCTTATATAGGCCTAGTTTAAAGTTTTCGAACAAAATGCAAAAAACTGCTAAAAAATTACACTTTTGATGCACGTTTTGTATTTTATCTCTCATTAAACGTTAATATAATTACGTAAAAAGCTAAAGCTAGTCTCTAAAGTTACGCAATTCAATATAAACTCACGTGGTTAACTTGACTTATAAAGGCCTGGTTCAAAGTTTTCGAGTAAAATACAAGAAAGAAGACTTTTGATGCAAATTTCGTGTTTTATCTCTCGTTAAACGTTGAAATAATTACGTAAAAAGCTGAAACTAATCTCAAAAGTTGCGCAATTCAATATAGATTCACGTGTTTAACTTAAATCATATAGACCTAGTACAAAGTTTTCAAATAAAATGCAAAAAACTTCCAGAAAGTGTCACTTTTAATGCAAATTTTGTGTTTTACCTCTCTTTAAACGTTGAAATAATCACTTAAAAAACTGAAACTAGTCTCAAAAGTTGCGCATGTAAATATAGATTCACGTGGTTAACTTGGCTTATATAGGCCTAGTTTAAAGTTTTCAATTAAAATGCAAAAAACTGCTAAAAAGTGACACTTTTAATGCAAATTACATGTTCTATCTCACGTTAAAAAATAAAAAAATTACGTAAAAAGCTGAAAATAGTCTCAAAAGTTGAGCATTTCAATAAAAATCCACGTGGTTAACATATATTATGTAGGCCTAGTTCAAAATTTCGAGTAAAATGCAAAAAAACTTCCAAAAAGTGACACTTTTGATGCAAACTTCGTGTTACATCTCTCGTTAAACGTTCAAAATAATCACGTAAGAAGCTAAAACTAGTCTCAAAAGTTGCGCAATTTAATATAGATTCACGTAATTGACTTGGCTTATATAGGCCTAGTTCAAAGTTTTCGATTAAAATGCTAAAAAATTGCCAAAAAGTGAATCTTTTGATGCAAATTTCGTGTTTTATTTCTCGTTAAACGTTGAAATAATTACGAAAAAGCTGAAACTAGTCTCAAAAGTTGCGCAATTCAATATAGATTCACGTGGTTAACTTGGCATATACAGGCCTAGTTCAAAGTTTTCGAGTAAAACGCAAAAAACAGCCAGAAAGTCGCACTTTTGATGCAAATTTCGTGTTTCATTTCTCGTTAAACGTTGAAATAATTATGTAAAAGGCTAAAACTACTCTCAAAAGTTGCGCAATACAATAATATAGATTCACGTGATAAACTTGGCTTATATAAACCTAATTCAAAGTTTTCGAGTAAAATGCAAAAAACTGCCAAAAATGGACTCGTTAATCGTTGAAATAATTAGGTAAAAATCTAAAACTAGTCTTAAAAGTTGCGCAATTTAATATAGAATAACGTGGTTAACTTGGCTTATATTGGCCTGGTTCAAAGTTTTCGAGTAAAATGCAAAAAACTGCCAGAAAGTGACACTTTTGATGCAAATTTTGTATTTTATCTCTCGTTAAACGTTGAAATAATTACGTAAAAAGCTAAAACTAGTCTCAAAAGTTGCGCAATTTAAAATAGATTCACGTGGTTAATTTGGCTTAATTAGGACTAGTTCAAAGTTTTGAGTAAAATGTAAAAAAATTCCAAAAAGTGACACTTTTAATGCAAATTTCGTGTTTTATCTCTCGTTTAACGTTGAAATAATTACGTAAAAAACTGAAACTTAAATAGGCCTTGATTAAAGTTTCGAGTAAAATGCAAAAAACCGCCAGAAAGTAACTTATGATGCAAATTTCTTGTTTTATCTTTCGTTAAACGTTGAAATATTTACGAAAAAAGCTGAAAGTAGTCTCAAAAGTTGCGCAATTTAATATAGATCCACGTCGTTAACTTAGCTTATATAAGCCTAGTTAAAAAAAAATCGAATTAAATGCAAAAAACTGCTAGTAAATGACACTTTTGATGCAAAATTCTCGTCACAAGTTTAATTAATTACGTAAAAAACTAAAACTAGTCTAAAAATTTGCATAACTCACTGTCTATTTACGTAATTAACTTGACTTATATATAGGCCTAGTTCAACTTTTTCAAGTAAAATGCAAAAAACTGCCAGAAAGTGACACTTAATGCAAATTTTATGTTTTATCTCTCGCCAAACGTTGAAATAATTACATAAAAAGCTAAAACTAGTCTCAAAAGTTACGCAATTCAATATAGATTCACGTGGTTAACTTAGTTTATATAGTCCTAGTTCAAAGTTTTCAAGTAAAATGCAAAAACTGCCAGAAAATTACACTTTTTATGCACATTTCGTATTTTATCTCTTGTTAAACGTTGCAATAATTGCGTAAAAAACTTAATCTAATCTCAAAAGGTACGCAATTCAAAAGATTTACGTGGATAACTTGAATTCTATAGACCTAGTTCAAAGATTTCAACTAAAATACAAAATACTGCCAGAAAGTGACACCTTTAAAAAACTAAAACTGGTCAAAAAAATTGCGTAACTTAATATAAATTCACGTATTTAACTTGGCTTATATGGACGTAGTTCAAAGTTTTCGAGTAAAATGCAAAATAATGCCAGAAAGTGACACTTTTAATGCAACTTTTGTGTTTTATCTCTCGTTAAACGTAAGATAATGACGTGAAAAGTTAAATTAGAAAATAATCAAACACTTTTAATCTATCTTTAGAATTTAAACACTACTATCCCGAAAAGTTGTAGCCATCCCCAAGAATATATCAGAAAAATCATGGGTGAAAACGCCAAAAAACAAAACTGAAGTACCTGAAGAGTCTCTTCAAGAACATTTGTGCTAACTCTACCACAAATTCAAACTACCTTTCAAGCAACCCTCCAAACATCACGAGCAAAGCCCAAAACAAGAATAAAATAAAAATATTTATATACTCATATATCAGTTCTACTGCTGAGCAGCCTAACCTAACCTAACCTAACCTGGGTATATGCTAAACAAAAATCTAAAAAACTTCTCAAAAAACTACCCAGCCGCACAATGTTCATCAATGCCAATGTGGTTATTGCCTAACCTATCTTCTCGGTCCTTTGGAAAACTAAGCAAATACTTTCAACCAACCTATAGAGTAAATCGCCAACACCTTAGAATATTGTAGACATATCTTAAAAGCATCTTAAAACAAGGCACCAGAAAACAAAACCAATGGGAATAGCGCCAAAAAAAGATCTTAAAAGCAACTTAGTGATACACTCCAACAAACTCAAACGACCGAGCTAGACAACCTTCTAAACCTAACTAGCAACCCCCAACCACCTGAAAAAGATTGCTGAGGAATACAACAAACAAACTGCAAACATCTCAGTTCCATTGCTGAACAAAAACCTGGACCTTGGTACCTGATAAAGGCAAACTACTTTCCTCTTAGAAAAACTACGCAATCGCAGACACTTTTAATAAATACTACTAAGAAAAAAAGTAGCATCTGAAAAATCTCATAAAAAAAATTGAAAAAGTCTCCAACAAACTCAAAATACACGTTTTTGAAAAATACTTCTCCCACATTCCCACATAACAAAGCAGAAGCCAAACATACCCATGAGCTATCCAAAAACGTAGGTTATATCAAACTATTGATACTATCAACCAAAGACATCAAAGAACCATAACTACAACCCACAGCAAAAGATCGATTAAAACTAGTTAACTGTCGAGAAGTAGGGCTAATTAACATCTTTGGCTCAAGACATAGGCTAACCTTTAACACCGTGCAAAACAAGTTTCCTTAGTCAAAATCCCAGTCAAAATTAGAAAGAACAAGAAGTGCACACTCCTAAACACTTTAACTATGATCAAACGTCGATAACAATACAAATTAGAAGGATTATATTCACTCAAGAACTATGAAAACAAACTTTACCGACAATAAAGAAGAACCGGTATACAAGTCGGTGCTTCTATGCGACACTGACAATAGATTTTCCAGCAGTACTTTGGAAAACCATATGCTGAAAAGCTGCCACAGCTGCAGTATGTACAAGGATAGATAAACCAGACCTAAGACTACAAAACAACAAAACCGTTTACCAAGCTGTTTAAAATCCTGCACACAACACCGGCAAACATCGAGCTACCATTGACAAACATTTCAAGATTAACCAAAAACCGGCTAAACAGAATAACTAATTAGAAGAAATAACTAAACAGCCTTTAGAGATGCAATGTAAGATAAAGCAAGCCAGAAACATCATAAAACATCAAAACACATAATACCGCTAAGAAAGCATGTCAAGATTAACCAGGCTTAGTCTAATAGAATAACAAATTAAAAGTAGAGAACTTAGCAGTCTTTGAGGTGGAAACCAAAAAGTAACAATTTACGTCCCAGTATTTTCAAAATATAAAAAATATAGGCAAACGAACTTCAAACAAATTCAAACTACCATCTCAGACATCCTTCCAAATACCAACAACAAAAAAAAACAGTACAAAAAAAAACGCGTGTCCCTATTTTCACTGCAAGATAGCAGAATCTAGTATCTGCTGAGCAAAAACCATTATCTTCCTCAAAAACAATTCAAGAAAACTACCCAGCCACTCTTCAGCAAAGCTATTATGGTTATTGTCTAAACTAACTTATCCCAGTTGAGTAACTCAATGTATATACACGTGGTTAACTTAACTTAAGTAAGCTCAGTACAAAGTTTTTGAGTAGAATACAAAAAACTGTCAGAAAGTGACACTTTTGATGCAAATTAATTACGTAGAGAACTGTAACTAGTCTAAAAAGTTACGTAATTCAATGTAGATCCATGTGGTTAACTTAGCTTATACAGGCCTAGTACAAAGTTTTCGAGTAATATGCAAAAAAACTGCCAGAAAATGACACTTTTATTGTAAATTTCGTGTTTTATCTCTCTTTAAACGTTGAAGTTTCGTGTTTTACCTCTCCTTAAACGTTGAAATAATTACGTAAAAAGCTAAAACTAGTCTTAAAAGTAGCAAAATTCAATACAAATCCACGTGGTTTACTTGGCTTGAATAGGCCTAGTTCAAAGTTTTCGAGTAAAAAGCAAAAAACTGCCAGAAAGTGACACTTTTGATGCAAATTTCATGTTTTATTTCTCGTTAAACGTTAAAATAATTACGAAAAAAGCTGAAACCAGTCTCAAAAGTTGCGCAATTCAATATAGATTCACGTAATTAACTTAGCTTACATAGACCTAGTTCAAAGTTTTCGAGTAAAATGTAAAAAAACTGCAAGAAAGTGACACTTTTGATAAAAATTTCGTATTTTATATCTCGTCACAAGTTTAATTAATAACGTAGATCGCTGAAACTAGTCTAAAAAGTTGCGCAATTTAATGTAGATCCACGTGGTTAATATAGCTTATAAAAGCCTAGTTCAAAGCTTTCAAATAAAATTTAAAAAAAAACTGCCAAAAAGTGATACTTTTAATGCAAAATTTGTGTTGTATCTCACGTTTTGATGCAAATTTCGTGTTTTATCTCTCGTTAAACGTTGAAAAAAATACGTAAATAGCGAAAACTAGTCTCAAAAGTTACGCAATTCAATACAAAATCACGTGGTTAACTTGACTTATAAAGGCCTAGGTCAAAGTTTTTGAGTAAAATGCAAAAAAACTGTCAGAAAATGAAAATAATCACGTAAAAAGCCAAAACTAATTTCAAAAGTTTTGCAATTCAATGTAAAATCACATAATTAACTTGACTTGTATAGGCCTAGTTCAATGTTTTCGAGTAAAATGCAAAAGACCGCCAGAAAGTGACTTTTAAAGCAAATTTCGTGTTTTATCTCACGTCAGATGTTTAATTAATCACGTAGAGAACTGAAACTAGTCTCAAAATTTGCGCAACTCAATATAGATTCACGTGGTTAACTTAGCTTATATAGACCTAGTTCAAAGTTTTCAAGTAAAATGTAAAAAAAAAATGCCAAAAAGTAACACTTTTAATGCAAATTTCGTGTTTTATCTCTCGTTTAACATTGAAATATTTACGTAACAAGCTGAAACTAGTTTCAAAAATTGCGTAACTTAATGTGAATTCACGTAATTAACTTGGCTTATATAGACTTAGTTCAAAAATTTCGAGTAAAATGCAAATAATTATGTAAAAAGCTGAAACTAGTCTTAAAAGTTGCGTAATTAATGTATATTCACGTGGTTAACTTGGCTTATACAGGCCTAGTTCAAAAATTTCAAGGAAAATGCAAAAAACTGCCAAAAAGCAACAATTTTATAGCAAATTTCGTGTTTTATCTTTCCTTAAACGTAGAAATAATTACGTAAAAAGCTAAAACTAGCATCAAAAGTTGAGAAAATCAATATAGATTCACGTGGTTAACTTGGCTTACATAGGCCTAGTGCAAAGTTTTCGATTAAAATTCAAAGAACTACCAGAAAGTGACAATTTTAATGCAAATTTCGTATTTTATTTCTAGTTAAACGATGAAATAAATATGTAAAAAGCTAAAACTAAACTCAAAAATTGCGCAATTTAATTCAGATTCACGTGGTTAACTTGGCTTATATAGGCTTAGTTCAAAGTTTTCGAGTAACATGCAAAAAAGTGACACTTTTGATGCAAATTTCGTTAAACGTTGAAATAATTACGTAAAAAGCAAAAACTAGTCTCAAAAGTTGCGTAGCTCAATGTGAATTCACGTAATTAACTTGGCTTATATAAGCCTAGTTCAAAAATTTCGAGTAAAATGCAAAAAACTTTCAGAAAGTGCCAATTTTAATGCAAATTTCGTGTTTTATCTCACGTTAAACGTTGAAATAATTATGTAAAAAGCTGAAACTAGTTTCAAAAGTTGCGTAATCAATGTATATTCACGTGGTTAACTTGGCTTATACAGGCCTAGTTCAAATATTTCAAGTAAAATGCAAAAAACTGCCAAAAATCAACAATTTTATAGCAAATTTCGAGTTTTATCTTTCCTTAAACGTTGAAATAATTACGTAAAAAGCTAAAACTAGTCTTAAAAGTTGCAAAATTCAATTTAGATCCACGTGGTTTACTTGGCTTATATAGGCGTAGTTCAAAGTTTTCGAGTAAAATGCAAAGAACTGTCAAAAGTGACACTTTTAGTGCAAATTTCGTGTGTTATCTCTCGTTAAACGTTGAAATAATTACGTAAAAAGTTGAAGCTAGTCTGCAAAGTTACGCAATTTAATATAGCTTCACGTAGTTAACTTGGCTTTTATAGTCCTAGTTCAAAGTTTTCGAGTAAAACACAAAAAACTGTTAGAAAGTGACTCTTTTAATGCAAATTTTGTGTTTTATCTCTCGGTAAACGTTGAAATAATTACGTAAAAAGCTGAAACTAGTCTCAAAAGTTGCGTAACTCAATGTAGATTCACGTAATTAATTTGGCTTATATATAGGCCTAGTTCAATGTTTTCGAGTAAAATTCAAAAAACAAATTTCGTGTTTTATGTCTCACTAAACATGCATTGAATCAAATTATTAAATAACATTGTTAGTCCACTTTGGCTCCATACCCTTCATATATAAAACAGAAAAAAATTAACAATATTTAGTTATAAAATTAAGATAAAGTCTTGCATTGAGCCGTATGTTGAATTAAAATATCATCGAGTTTACCAAATGTGTTCGCTCGCAATTCAGCAGGGATTTTAAACGCGCAAGTGAGTAATTACTAATTCACGTAGAGAAATTACATAATGCCCGTCCCCGCTTTCTAAAATTAACCCCGCTATTATATCAGCCCTATTGAACATCCACGTCTTCATTTAAACATTCCATTATACCACACACATGCGAATATTTAATTGCTTTTATAATGTTCTATGAAATTTTGCATGGATTTCATTAGAAATTAAATCTATTATGTTTGAAGTAGAGTAACAGAATTTGGGCGTGCTGTCCAGATAGATTTAACATTACAGCAGTAGCAATTTATTTGTTGCCCCCTGCACCTTTCAGGCCAGACTATAATAATATTTTATACAATAGTGTAAATGTCGTTCCACTGTTATGTTTCATTGCGTTTAATGGCTGTCTGCACTTCAGCCACTTATCCCTCTTGCAAATATACAGAGGGTTGTTAATGTTATTTTGTCGATAAACTCTACCAATGATTACAACCAAAAAAAGTTAAATCCAATATAAATTGTAAAACCTTTGTCGAAAATAAACTCAAACTAATTCCATCCGTGTTTTGAAAGCAAATTAAATGTAACAGAAGTAGAAATAATGAAAAAAACTTTTTAAATTAAAAAATTGCACTTAAATCGGTAATGAGAACTTCGCAATATGTTTTGTAAAAAAATCGTCTTCAAACACAATTGTTCCGTAAATGGGGTCTTTTAGATATGCGGATAAAAAATGACTTCTCCGCAGGACAGTTGTTGTCTGTCGTGTTCTCGTCTGTCTGGGGAGAATGCATGGCTTATGGATATAAGTGTGCCATTTGAAAATGATGGATTGTTCGTATAAATCAACCACGCAATTGTCGAGTTATATTTGGTTTAATTTGACTGTGGAAATAAATCGACAAGATTTATTATAACTGCAATCGATCATTATTTAGATTACATAAAAATATTGTACCAATTAAAAATACAATGATTGAATCAACCACATTCAATAAAAAAAAACCTATTTTATGGCATCATCAAAAAATCGCACACATTGAGAGGGTCGAAAAAAGCTGGGGTCTTGAAACCACCCCAATATTGCATCATGCAGCGACTGAAATTCACTTCTAATAAACTCTGGATACTATAAGCTAATTTATTACGTATATCGATTGATTTTATCGTGAGATAGTAAATAAATGGTTGGACATTAATTTTGTTTTGTATCTTGTAATAAATATTTAAGTATTTGTTATGTGGATAGCAGAAGAAATTGAGATGGTTTATTTATTTGTTTTGTGAGATCGTAATTTGTTATATAAATTGGTGTACTTGCCTGAATTTATTACATTTACCTGGATGATACTGCAGTCACGTAAATACGTTTATATAAGTTTGTTGTCGCAATTGATCATTTTTAATGCATAGTATTTTAAGAAAAACGTTCCTGTTGATTATTTTTTGCTCTGTATGCACTATTCTGCTATATTTATTATAAATACATTATGTAATACTATTAAATATTCTGCAAATTTAATAAATAATATATTTTATGTAAAATGTGTTTCAGATTATGCACCCTTCTGCAGTGTGCCTAGCATTTCCAGTCAGAGATACAAGGTTATGTCAATACAAAACCAAAGAGTGGCTCACTTGGGCAAAGCACGTAACTCAAATCTTGGCGCATAAATTGACGCAGGTTCAAGCCCCAGCTCCGGCAAAGCATTTTAAAAAATTGTGGCATTTATTAACTCAAGACATTAGTCTAATACACGATTTGTGACCAGATATTAGACCTCGTCAATATCTATAACGCCTCCATTCTCTCAATTAAAGGGTTCGGTAGTATAAATTATGTAATTAATTTACAGATATATATTCAAAGACAGAGTGAGGTAGTAACACAAGCATACGTCCTAAAATATCGGCCCCTTTTAATTTTGTTAGCACACTAAACGCTCTTTATAGTAATTGTATTTTATGCAAAATTGGCATTTTAAAGTTTGAGCTGAAGACACAGACTCTTTTACGTTATCCCTGGATAACGGTGTTCCACAAAGCTCTGTTATAAATGTAACGCTATTTAATATTGCCGCCAACAACATAGATTCTCTCGTCAATACCTTTGTCAAAAGATGTTAATATGTTGACAAAATAAAAGAACACTATCACGGAACTTTTGAGCGAGAGGGTAGGCACTCCAGTTTAGACTACTTAATGATTATCATGATTTGGAGTGACCTAAGTGTTGGTGATCTAAATATTGTATACTACCTCCTCTTTTATAGATAAAGAGATTTTTAAAGCTTCCAACAAAAATAAATTTAAATTTTTTTATTAAACAAACTTTTGGGCGAGTAATTCAGTCTAACCTACTCAATGGTATTCATGATCTAAATTCTAGAGTAACCCACCTACCCGCCCAAGTGTTGGTCACCAAAATAATGTATATTACTTCTTCTTTCTCGGACAAAGAGACTTCTAACGCTTTCAATGAGCACACATTTTTTGTTAACAAATTGTTGAGCGGGTGAGTGTAAACTCCAGCTCAAAATACTTGCTAGTAATCATGATTTAGAGTGACACACCCACCCGCCTAAGTGTTAATCATAAAAAAATTGTATATTACCTCCTCTTTATGAACAAAAAGACTGCTATCGCTTCCAGCAAAAAGAAACTTAAATTTTTTTTTTAAACTTTTTGGGCGGTTGGTTTAGGTACTCCAATTAAAACCACATAATAGTAATTTTAATTTGAAGTGGCCCACCTACCCGCCCAAATGTTGGTCATCAGAATATTATATAATACTTCTTCCTTTTTGAACAAAAAGACTTCTAACGCTTCCAATGAGAAAAAACTTTTTGTTAACAAACTTTTAGGCGAGCAAGTAGGTACAACATTTTAAACTACTCAATGATAATCATAATTTAGAGCAACCCACCCACAGGCCCAAGTGTTGGTCATCAAAATATTGTATATTACTTTCTCTTTCTTGGACAAAGAAACTTCTAACGCTTCCAATTTAGAAAAACTTTAAATTTTGTTAAGAAACTTTTGGGCAGGTGGGTGGGTAATTTAGTTTAGACTACTCGATGGTATTCATAATTTGGAGTGTTGTATTATATTGTATATTACCTCCTTTTTTATGTACAAAAAAATTTCTAACGCTTCCATTAAAAAAAATTTTTTTTTTGTTAACAAACTTTTGAGAGCGCGGTTAGGTCATCTGGAGTAACTCACCCACCCACCCAACCGTTGGTCCTCAAAACAATTTATATTACGTCTTCTTTCTTGAACAAAAAGATTTCTAAAATAAGGATTAACTTAAAATTTTCTGTTGACAAACTTTTGGGCGGGCTGGTGGGTACTACAGTTTAAATCACATGATAGTAATCATGATTTGCAGTAAACCACTCACCCGCTCAAGTGTTTGTTATCAAAATATTGTACATTACCTCCTCATTCATAGACAAAAAAACTTCTAACGCTTCCAGCAACAACAAAATTCTAGATTATTGTTAACAAACTTTTGTTAACGCCTAGTTGACACAATAAAATTCCAAAAACTAAAATATCTAGGCCATGTCATGCGGAGTCAACAATGTGAATTCCTACGCCAACCTTCGTTCAAAGACGTGTTACCGTCCCGAGAGTTCGTAGATGATTATCTCAACCATCACAAGTCCAGGAGGTCGATTTTTGGACGGATGACACTAGAGATTATGGTCGGTCGCTACTGTTTGGCAGCTTCTGCGTAAGTTATGAATGTGTGGGTGGTTTGGTAGTGTGCCCCAGGTATAGAGAACACCAGGTTTCATTCGGGAATGACGTGCAATCGTACGTTATCTGTCGTCGTTGGCTGGCCTTGAGCCGGTTATGTCACAGCTGTGTACGCATGACGTAACGGGGGTCCGTTGATAAACGTAGGGGTCCGTGATGGACACGCTGGAAGCAGTTGCCAAAGTCATCTATACCGAGTGCCACAAAAAGCAACATGATTCGACTCGGTACCAGCGGCAGTCGCTACCATCTGCAACTCGGGTGCCTCCCCAGTGCCAAATACTGCAAAAAGTAACATTTCGGATAAGCCCGTGCCGCGAGTGATTGACATGTTAATCCCCCGCAACACCAGACTAATAGTGAAACCCAAGTGGACACTTCTTTATTAAGTTACAGACTACTCCCATCCCTTGCAATAGTTTCAACAAACCGGAAGTCGACAACACTTGGATAACATCTTCACCAGGTGGAAACGGAAGCTCAGCCTAGGAGGTTGAGAAGGATTGTTACCGCACGTGGGAGGAGCCCCGTCCACCAATCAGAGCAAAGCGCTCAACAGTGTGTGCGTGTGAGTGTGTAAAAACTGCCTGTTTGGCAAGCGCCTGTGTGGCGCTTGAGTGTAGGAACTTCGGTTTACAATTAATAAAACAAAAGTACAAACAACGTACAACCATCGTCTGGAAATCACCCCTAAACTTGTCAGGCAACCTTCTTCACTCATCGAGAAGGATGCCAGTGACAGGCGGGTGAGTGGAAACTCCAGTTTAAATTACTCGATAGTAATCATTATCTAGAGCCCTCTCATGCGGCGTTTTGCATGCGGTCCGCGAGCTAGACCATATTCTAACAAATTTTCTCTGCAGATCTGACTCTGAGCCCCGCTGCCAAAACAGCAAGGTACCTGTAAAATGCCCCGTCACAAAGAAAGTCTAAGACAGCCGCTGCCACCGTTACTTGCCGTGCAGCACTTGTGCCCAACGACGGACTTTTACCACTATCATTACCAACCAAAGTGTTCGCGATAAACTGCCAGAGATTGACCACAAGTGCGGCCCCAAAAGAAGCAGGAGTCGTCCCTGCTAATTGCACCAACAACACTTCAATCACAATCGGCAGCCTCTAGGTCATCATCAAAATCAAACTTGTTAAGCCAACCCCAAACACCTAAAAACAAAGTGCAAGTAAGCAAGTCCTTAACCCCTCTCGCTAATTATTATTATTATTCCTACAGAAAGCAAGAACACCCACGCATAGCCCAAAAACAGCCGTGACTGCTTCAGCACGGACCCAGACCAACAAAAGCAAAATAAACAAGCAACGTAAGCCTACAAACATTGACTGGAAGTAAACTATCTCTACCAAAGACCATACTATGCAATCCCATAACGACTACAACTCTACCCACTATAATTCACTCACCGCCATAGCCCTGACTCTACTCATAAATCTTCTCAATAATTAAAAACCCCTACTGGAACTCCACATAATCAACCACCACTCACTGAGAATATTATTATACGCCAAAACCATTGACAGCCTTGCGGGCTTGCAACGTACTTCAAAGACACAACCGATTCAAGGAGTAATAACCACCACACATATAAAATTTATTACAAAACAATGGCATCGCTTCCCCAACAACCCTAAGACTTAGATTCGTCCCTAAGCAAGTTGTACTAACCTCTTTAGAATATGAGTTAACTCCGTACGCTTGACAAGCATCCTCAACCCCTGGGGATCACTTTCACCAAGATGCGTATCGACCTTCATTACTACCAAAGAGGTCCCACCACAACAACTCCAGGTAGATAACTACGGTCATCCACCACCTGCACACCCAATCACTGAAAAAAAATGTCAACCTAACCTCTTGGTAACCACCCACACTCTCTGCACTCACTACGCAGCACAAGAACCTGTATCAACAGCTCAACATTGAGCTTATAAAGAGCATAGTGCCGTCACGACCACAGTAAAACTTGACAAAACACAAAAAACAGATAAAACCATCAATTTCGATTCAAACGTTTTGACACAAATTTGAACATAATCAAATTAAAATTGATAAAAATTTTGTTGCTTTTGATACAAATTAAGTACCTACTTTGTTCTTTGATTGCGGGAGAGTAGTTTTAACTTTAGTTCCCGCCCACCCACCTAAGTGTTTGTGATCCTATGTCTTAATCACAAACACTTGGGTGAGTGGTTAGAGTACTTAGTGCCTTAATTGCGGGACAATAATTTTAACTTTAATTCCCGCCCCCCCCCTCCAAGTGTTTGTAATTTAAATTCTTAATCACAAACACTTGGGTGGTTGGCTGGGGAGCTCAAGTCCTTGATTGCGGAACAGAAATTTTACTTTTAGTAAACCAAATTTTTTGATTACAAAGACTTGGGTGGGTGGCTGAAGAACTCAGGTCCTTGATTGCGGTACAGTGTTTGTGATCCAAATTCTTGATCACAAACACTTGGGTGGGTGGGTGGGGTACTCAATTCCTTAATTGCAGGACAGTAGTTTTGACTTTAGTTCCCGCCGACCAGCCCAAGTGTTTGTAATCCACTTTCTTGATCACAAACACTTAGGTGGGTGGCTGAGGCACTCAGGTCTTTGATTGCGGTACAGTAGTTTCAACTTTAGTTCCCGACCACCCAACTTAATGTTTGTGATCCAAATTTTTGATCACAAACACTTGGGTGGGTGGATGGGGCATTCAACTCCTTGATTACAGGACAGTAGTTATGACTTTAGTTCCCGCCCACCCGCCCAAGTGTTTGTAATCCACTTTCTTGATCACAAACACTTGGGTGGATGGCTGAGGCACTCGGGTCATTGATTGCGGTACAGTAATTTTACTTTTAGTTCCCGCCCAAGTGTTTGTGATCAAATTTCTTGATAACAAACACTTAGATGGGTAGGAGGGGCACTCAATTCCTTGATTGCAGCACAGTAGTTTTGACTTTAGTTACCGCCTACCCACTCAAGTGTTTGTAATCCACTTTCTTGATCACAAACACTTAGGTGGTTGGCTGGGGCACTCAGTTCCTTGATTGCAAAACAGTAATTTTACCTTTAGTGAACCAATTTTTTGATTACAAACACTTGGTTCAGTGGCTGGGGCACTCAAGTCCATGATTGCGGTACAGTAGTTTCAATTTTAGTTCCCGCCCACCCGCCTAAGTGTTTGTGATCCAAATTCTTGATTACAAACACTTGGGTGGGTAAGTGGAGCACTCAATTCCTTGATTGCGGGACAGTAGTTTTAATTTTAGCTCCCGCCCACCCGCCCAAGTGTTTGTGATCTAAATTCTTGATCACAAACACTTGGGTGGGTGGGTGGGGCACTCAACTTTATGATTGCGGGACAGTAGTTATGACTTTAGTTCCCGCCCACCCGCCCAAGTGTTTGTAATCCACTTTCTTGATCAGAAACAATTAGGTAAGTGGCTGGGGTACTCAGGTTATTGATTGCGGTACAGTAGTTTTATTTTTAGTTCCCGCCCAAGTGTTTCTGATCCAATTTCTTGATCACAAATACTTAGGTGGGGCACTCAACTCCTTGATTGCGGGACAGTAGTTATGACATCAGTTCCCGCCAACATTCTCAAGTGTTTGTAATCCACTTTCTTGATCACAAACACTTGGGTGGGTGGCTGGGGCACTCAGGTCCTTGATTGCGGTACAGTAATTATACTTTTAGTTCCCGCCCAAGTGTTTGTGATTCAATTTCTTGATCACAAACACTTAAGTGGTTACCTAAGGCACTCAGTTCCTTGATTGCAAAATAGTAATTTTACCTTTAGTGAACCAATTTTTTGATTACAAACACTTGGGTGGGTGGCTGGGGCACTCAAGTCCTTGATTGCGATACAGAAGTTTCAAATTTAGTTCCCGACCACCCACCCAAGTGTTTGTGATCTAAATTCTTGATCACAAACACTTGAGTGAGTGGGCGGGGAACTCAGTTCCTTCATTGCGGGACTGTAGTTTCAACCAGAAACTTGAACAAGAAAAATGGGCAATGATAGGGTAGAAATGAAACTACCGACTCGGTGGTAATTACCTATAACACCTCAAAATACCTCAATTCAGCAGCAAACCACATAAAAATACTCACCAATTTTCTGCTGAGCTAGAACAAAATCTCCAACAGAATTACCCACACAGCTCATCACTGCATCTTAATGCAGAGCTTAAAAAGCACATTTATTTGGGTAACAACATAAACGGGAACCCTCACGCTCGTACAATATTACCAAAAACTAAAGCAGTAGTAGCATGACACCCACAAACCAAGTCGCACTCTATTAACAAATCTGCTCACATCACGCATAGTAGATACTGGTAAACGTCCTAGTTACTTTGATCAAGCATAGTATCCAACAATTGCTCAACGTAATCTACTTTCAAACGTTCGATCAACCTACACCAATAAACAAAAAGAAAGTGGAAACGTTAGTCGACTTAAGGGCTAGCCACCAAAAACCCAACCTTTGACCATAACCATAGCACAAGCTAATCGCACGTCTTTTCTAAAAACCACAAGCAAAGTAACAACCAATATTAATATCAAAAATCAAAACCATGTAATCTTCCTACTGATGACGCTAACATTGGTAAAAAAGTAATTCTTAAAAATCCTTGACGATAAACCAACACGCCAGCATAAAGTATTTTCGCCATAGCATCTGTTACTGCAAAATACCACAAAAAACGCTAATTTCCTCTTAACAAGACCCAATGACAATACCAAAACATGCCTTCCCAAAATCCAGTCTTCAAAAGACTAGTTTTTGGCAAGCTGGTGCGGTCTAGTTTCGTTAAATAGCCTAATCCTTTAGTATTCTGATTACGCGTATCTTGTTACTTATAACCTTCAGACTAGTTACGTAATCCATTACCAGAAATTTTGTTTTCTTTATACATTCCAACTTTATTGCTATTTTGATCTTTGGTCCCAACTGTATACCAAATGGTTCTTTTGACTATGCCTGAGTATTTTTTATTTCCCTCGAAACAACGTAGTATGTACAATACAACTAATGATTAGCATCGTGTTGGTTCCGCTTCTGGAAAGTCTTTGGATTTATTCGGGAGGCAAAAATCCTTATTGATTGTAAGAAAAGTATTTGATCCAAAACTAATCTTCCTCCCTAATTCTCTTCACTACTATAATCACATTTTATTTCTTATTAGTTTTTCTTGTTGTTCGGCAGTCGTTCCTTTTTATTTTGCCTTTCCAATTTGTTACAATTCTTTTTAAGTGCTTGGAAAGTGCAGCTTGCTCCATAAGATTTCTATTTTGTCCTACGTATTATTTAACTATAAGTAGGTCAAGTTGCGTTTTCCTGAGATTCGTCTTTGAGTTTATCATTTACTAAGTCGTTGTTCTGCACTTCCAGTGTTCCTGGACTATTTTAAAACTTGCCAGCACCTTCAGACCAATAATCTAAAGTTTTTAAGCAGGTATGCTGCTTGGTAAGTTTTTTCGTAGATTTGTAAATTCATTCCAGAAAACTAAATAAAATGTATACTATCAGACTCGTTAATTAGAAGAATGGAGCCGCTGAAGGAACTGACAAGGCTCAGTATCTGGTTCATCCACACTCTCATACTAAACGTAATTATATTTATATAGACACTAATCATGTATTAGACTAATTAGAATTAGCAAATTAACAAATTTCATATCTTAAATTAACGGAGTTGAGGTTCAAACCTACAATAAACTATGCGCCTGAAGATCTAATTTTTTTTTTAATCATTCATTGATCGATTTGTTAAAAAAATAAAATCAAATAAAACAAACTTGAAAAAAGTTTAATAAAAATTCACTCTAAAAGTATTATAAATCACATCCACTTAACAATGAAATATGAACGAGTAAACACGGATCGGACTAATGAAAAATTACGTCCTAATTACTGCCGTAAATTAATAAAATCCATGCTCTCTGCATTAATAAAAACGCGACATGGCAATGCTTTTTAACCGAGTCGCGACGAATCTAATTGGTAACATTTTTCTGTCTGTATAGGGATCACCTACCGTCTATGCAAAAGTATAAATTTACTGAACGATCAATTTCACGGTCTGTTAAGTTGTCCGAACTGTGTTTTTGATGAAGGGATGTGGATTAAATGAGGGTTTATTTGGAGGGTGGTTACGAAAACTGGCCTGCACCGCAGAGTTATGCACTCAGTTTTAAGCCGGGGTGGATGCATTAAAGGATTTTATTGAATTATTTAAAGTTTTATAAAACATTTAAATGTATTGATTTATATAAAACCTATTATTACATCCAGCTCCGAATACACCTTCATTAGCAAAGCATCTTCACATTCATTATCGCAACAAGACACCCCCTTTGCTGATACAATTAAAGGAGTTGGTTACCAAATAACAAGAAAACTAGAACTAATTTAACACCAGCATGTTTAAGAAAGTATTGCTGAAAATTTTCATACAAAACCTCGAGATTATTGCGTAATTAATTTGGGAATAGGTTAATCCCTTGTGCACTTGACACTGTACTTAATGAAGTTGGGATATACGCATACACATACTCACACATGCTTAGTTAATCCTGTTTTAATGTGGGCGAGAGTGAGAGTAGAGGATCGGTTTTAAGCTCACAGCTTGGCAATTTATAGATTTCGTTATAAGATAATTATGTATACTAACGAACCCTAAAATTAGTTAATAATGTGAGTCGTCCCTTTATTTAAATTATTCAGTATCTAATTTGTTGGTTGGGTATGCACATTAAGTAAATGGGTTTTTAGCAAACATTTTATAAAACCAACATTTTGTTTTTTAATATATTTAACTATATATGAATAAACATAACAAAGAAATCAAAATTTAATATTAAAACACATCTACTTTCTTAGCATTTGCCACCTACGACGGGAAAGAATTTAAAAAACCGTTCAAAAATTAAATTAAAATCCAAACGTTCGTAAATAGAAGAAAAAACTGGATATAAACGATTATTTATAGCCTTGTTGAATAAAAGATTGAATTGAAGTTTAAATCGATGATGCGAGAACTTTGATATAGATTGATAGTTTCCATCCGCCAGACTTTTTGCTGCTCTGTGAAATAACAAAAACATTTTCCACATTTATCGCAGCCACATCGAGACACGAAAAGTTATAATTGCCGTTCACATTTTTCACTATTTATCTCTATTAAATAAATTAAGCTTCCTGATCCCTCGACACTGTAAAAAAATTTATCCCTTTTATTACGCCCAGTTTAAAGCTCCAGTTCCACAACTGCGTGGATTAATGTTTCGAATTAGTTTGTTTTGATATAATATGAAAAAAACGAGTTTGGTTTAATTGCAAAACTTCGATTCGTTACAAACGGGATTAATCACATCGGTAAACAGAGTTGATTGTTAAGGAATTTTTATTTTATAATAAAAATTTTATTAATTAAACCTTTTTAATACAAAAAATAATTAATGTTATCAACAGTGAATAATGTATTAAATTTTAAACACCTTATGCTCATTAAACCTTTAAAGATTAATACTAAAAGTAACTTTATTTAAGTAAAATCTTACAAATAGTAAATTTAAAACTGAGATACCAACCATTCATTCCTAGATATGATCATAAATAATAAACTTATGCAGTAATATAGAACAATTTCCTCTAATTAACTCATTACCAAAACCGAACATGATTATAAATCATCAACAGAACTCCGCGGAAATCCGCGCCTTGTAACACTACTTTAAAATCGTGCACAATTAACTGCACTTCTCTCTCTGAAAATCTTTTGCACGTCCAACGCAACTGGCTCCGGCACTGAATTTATTTTGCCCAATAAATTTCTCTTCTCTCTCCCGCGTACGCGCCACACACACACATACAAACAAGACCGTATTTAAGCAGTTTACATGCCGGTGATTTATTACGGGACCCTACGTTTTGTGTATGCCTAGGTGAAAAGAAGTGCCACTAAAGGCGTTTAATTATCCTCCATATATATTCAGTTCTGCCACACATACGCCGAACTAACTAGACGTGACCATTTTATGAGATTGCCCTCTCGTTGGACATAAATCAAACAGTTTTTATTTTTATTTAACGTCGAAATTAGAATATAATTTATTTTGGATGAAAAAAGAGTGTATTACAGAAAAATGTATGATACGTGACTGGGTGCTTGGTTGTTAAAGGGTAATATATATTTAATGGCTACAATAAATGGGAAGAATGCTTGTTATATGAAAATGTATTTTTAAGGCAATTTGAGGAACATTAAGTAGCCATAAACAAAATTGTAAAATAGATTTTTTATCACTGGAATATTATTTTAGTATTAAAACTGTAACCACAATGCAACTTAAGATTGATGACAAAAAATACTTTTAAGCGTAGAATAAGCAACCCCAATAAACATTAATTTTAATTACTAAATAAATTTAAAAACTTTCTCTACCACATTGTCTGACTGAGAAAAAATGTGTTAAGATATATACGTCGCACATATTTCATGTAAATGGCCATTTTACGGTTGTGCATATAAGCGGGATGCATAAGATTTAAGGGATGGGACAATAAAACGACAAGAAGACAATGCCTCTGGGTGACTCTCTTTTTTGATGGGAAATGTCCTGTGATTTGATCGATGGGGTCGTTAATGGTGTTACGCATCATATACCATAAAAATATATTTTTTCTAAGGAGTCTTTCGGGCAGGAAGTAGCATATTTTGCCCATGTATCGGGGGAATTTAATATAAGGGGGAGATAAGAATGAGGTACAAATTTTTATATCAACAGATCGTAGATTATTAAAGCAAAGAAAATTAATTACATTTAAATTTTAAAAGATGAAATTTATTTTATGGGTTATAATTTTTAATAGTTATTATTTATAAGATTTTTTTCATTTTAAAATCTTGATTATGTTTGTAGAGTAACACAATATCCCCAGTTTTGATTTTATAATATACTGTTTTGACTTTAACCAGTGATTTTTTTTATTGTCCACCGGCTTATTGTAGATTTTTGCTAAATTGCATTTTCTAGTTAATTGGTTTTCACTATTTTCAATGTTTCCAGAAAAAAAATATAGTGGATTGGTTCAAGTAATTACTTTATACAAAGCCAATATGAATGTTGGTCTCTAAATTAAATTGATTCTTGTTATAGTAAACAAGCACAAAGTTGCCTAATTAGTGTACTGGTTTTAAGCATTAAATAGCTAAATTTATAGAAATTCTTACCGCGCGCATTATAAGAATTAACTAATGACTGCAATATTTTTTAACGCCATTATTTTTCAATATATTTTCATAATTCTTTTGATTTTATGTGCCAAAAAAATGCTATTGGTAATTGTAATTCCTTGAATTTTATTTTAAAATATGTAAATATTATTCTTCCTTTTTAACACAAAAAAATATATATTTTCTGTCATTCATAACATGCACGCGGTAGTAATCATCTTAAAGTGCACTATTATCTGCAAATGCTGTTTTAAACTTCATGAATAGTACTTGTAAACTGCAAAAAACAAATCCTTAAAAAAATTCAAAATCTTCTACGGTTTTCAAATTGTGCATGAAATAAGTCTTGAAGAGTTGTACTAAGTTATGCAAAAAGTGTGAAATTTATCTAAAACTTTTCTGAATCTTCTAAAGCCTTTTCAGAACTGTCTTCTAAACTGTGCAACAAAAAAGAAGTTTAAACTTTTCAAAATCTTGTATAACTTTTTTTAAAATTCTCAACGTTCTCTAAATTTTGCAAAAAGTGTATGAAAATGTCTTGTAGAGCAGTTAAAAAAATATAGTTTATCTAAAACTTTGAAGTCTTGTAAAACTATGTCACCACTTTCAATGTCTTCTAAACTGTGCAGAAAAATTGTGTAAATTATCTTAAGTCTGCTCTCAAACTTTCAATTTCTTCTAAATTGTGTAACAAGTGTAAAGTTTATGTCAAAGTCTTGTAAAACTTTTTCAGAACTTTTAGTACATTCTTTGTTGTGCAAAAAGATGTTTCTGCCCTGAATGTTCCATTATGTCATCTAACCATCTTAGTAAAGGACGTCCGATACTTTGTTAATGTAATTTCAAGCGCCACATTGCTACTTATATAGTCACAAAATAAAGAAGAATGGAGAAAAATTGATACATACGTTCAGGAGTAGGCAGACAAAAAACAGAAAAAAGCTGTCTCATACTCTCAATGTTGCACAAAAAGTGTAAAGTTTACATTAATCTTCTAAATCTTTCTCTTAATTCTCAATAGTTTCAAAGTTTTCCATAGAGTCTTGTAAAAATTATTCATAACTGTTAATATCTGTTGTCCAAAAAACGTGCAATCTATATGCAATCTTGTAGAAGTGTCCCCACAACTCTCAAAATGTTCTAAGTTGTGCAACAAGTGTGAAGTTTATCTCAAAGTCTTGTAAAGCTTTCTCACAACTGTCAACATCTTCTCAAAACTTTAAAATCTTGTAAAGGCTTCCCACAACTCTCATGTTGTTCTAAGTTGTGCTGCAACTGTAAAGTTTATCTGGTAAAGTTTTGTCACAACTATATAAAATGTATCTATGACTTTTCATAGTTTTGTAGAGCTTTCAGACAACTCTCAATATTTTATTAATTATGTAAATAGTATGAAGTTTATCTAAGACAATACTTTTTCACAAATCTCAATGTATTCTAAAGTGAGCACAAAATCTAAATCTAAAACTTATCAAAGTGTTCTAGGGCTTTTTCACAACTAGCAGTATCTTCTTAGTTGCACAAAAAGTGTAAAATTTATCAAACACGGAGCTTTTTAACAATCCACAACATCTTTTAAAATGTGCAAACAAAAATTGAAAGTTAACTCAAACTTAAAAAAAAAAACAAACAGAGCTTTTCATTCATGTTTTCTAAATTGTGTAAAGTTATTTAAGACTTTCAGAGTCTTGTAGAACCTTTTCACAACTTTCTCTCAATATCTTCCCAATTGTGCAAAAACATTGTAAGTTATCTCAAACTTTTCAATATTTTGTAAAGATAATTCAAACTTTCTTTTTATTTGTACAAGCAATATAAAGTTTATCTAAAACAAAGCTTTTTCGCAACTTTCAATGTGCAAAAAAAACTGGAGGTTATCTCAGACTTGTTAGAGTTTTACAGAGCTTTCTTACTACTTTCAATAACTTATTGTGCAATAAGTGTAAAATTTATCTAATAGTTTGCAAAATTTTGTAGAGCTTGTTAACAACTTTTACTGTCTTTTAAGTTATCAAAATCCTGCAAATTATCTCAAACTTTCCAAAATTTTGTAAAAAAAAATTCACAACTCTAAGTATCTTAACTTGTGCAAGAAGTGTAAAATAAAAGATAAAGCAAAAAAACTGTAAGTTATTTAAAACTTTTCAAAGACTTTCAATGTCTTTAAAGTAGTGCAAAAAATGTAGAATTTATGAAAAACTTTAAAAAATCTTAAATGTAAAGTGTAAAGTTTGATTAAAAAAACTCTGTTACAACTTAAAAAAAATCAACTTTCATAAACTGGTAAGTTTTTGTACAACTAGAAAGCTTTTATTATTTTAACTTTTCTAAGTTGTGCAAAAAGTGTAAAGTTTATCAAATACAAAGCTTTTTTACATCTCTCAATGTCATCCAAACTTTGCAAAAAATTGCAGGTTATCTCAGTCTCGTAGAGCTTACTTACAACTTTTAATGACTTCCAAGTTGCGCAAAAAATGTAAAATTTATCTAAGATTCTTCAAAGTACTGTAGAGCTTTTATCAAAACTGTCATAACCTTCCAAGTTATGTAAACTGTAGTAGTTTATCTTGAACTTTTTTAATTCTTGCAGATCTTTTTAACAACCTTCAAAGTTGTGCAAAAAATGTAAAGTTTTTCAGAGCCTTGTCAAGTTTTTTTCAATTCACCATGCCTGTTAAATTATACAAAAAGTGTGCAGTTTATCTAAAACTGTAGAAAAATAATCAACATTATGAGAAGTTTATCTACCACTTTCTGTAGATGTTTCTCACAAAACTTTTCTAAGCTCTTTAGAATCCTGTCGAGTTTTTATTACGCCACTCACTGTCTTCTAAGTTGTAAAAAAGTAATTTATCCAACAACTTTTAAAGTCTTGCAGAGCCTTTTATTACAATTTGCAATAACTTCCAAGTTGTTCAAAAAATGCAAAGTTTATCTAAGACTTTTCAAAATCTAACAAAACTTTCTCACAATTCAAATTGTCTTTTAAGTTTTGCAAAAAGTGTAAATATATAGTCTTGTAGAACCTTCTCACAACTCTCAATGTCTTCTAAATTGTACAAAAATAATGAAATTTGTCTAAAGACAGTCTTGTAGAGCTATCTTACAACTGTCAATGTCTTCTTAGTTGTGCAAAAAATATAAAATAAATATTTAAAAGTCCTGTAAAGCTTTTTATCTATCTCTACCAAAACCATCTGTTTCGGCCCTAAGCCGCAAGTCAAAACGACAATTTGGAGACCATAAAACAACAACTCATTTGCGGTATTTGATTTGATTAGCTATAAGTCACAATTTCACGTCATATTTGAAATTTGACAGTAGTAACAGATGAAAATTTCCTAAAACAATGTTTTTATAAGTAGCAGATGAAAAATATTAAGTGTAACTCGTGCCAAAATGCTTTAGAAGATATTCGCTTTTAGCAGCCCTCAGTCGCTTCGCTCCTTTTCTAACTCCTATTTTCAAGTCTTATAGAGTTTTCCATAACTATCTTTTAAGTTGTGCAAAAAGTTTAAAGTTTATCTAAAACTTTTAAAATGTCTTGTAGATGTTTCTTATGTCTTTTAAGTTGTGCAAAAACAGTATTGTAAGGCTCTCACAATTCTCAATGTCTTCTAAGTTGTGCAAACAATATGCAAATGTAAGTCTTGTATCACACAATTCTGAAACATCTTCAAAATTGTCTAAGAAGTGTAAAGCTTATTATAAGACTTTTCAGATGCGGTAAAGCTTTTTTAAGTACAGTGCTAAGTTACTTTTGCAAAAGAAGTAAAATTTCATCAAAAACTGTCTTCTAAGTTCTGTAAAAACAACAAAAATTATGTATAACTTTGAGAGTATTGTAGAGCTTTCTCACAACTCTCAATATCTTCTAAGTTGTGCAAATGTAAACCTAGTATCACACAACTCTTAATATGTCATTAATTGTCCAAAAAGTGTAAAGTTTTTCTAAAACTATTCAGCAAAGCTTTTTCATAAATCTCTCTCTGTTGTATAGTTAGTTTTGCAAAAAAAAAGTAAACTTTTATCAAAAAGAGTGTTGTAGAACGTTCTCACAACTCTCAATATCTTTTAAACCAATAGTATGTATTTAAATTAGTTTTTTGCGTGATGTCTACCAAAAATTCCTTAAATTTCCAAAACTGGATTATTATTGGTTGCCTTATCTAACCTATCGTAGTGCTTAGAGTGGTAGTTAAGTTTAAGGTTTGGTTCAAATCAGGCCTTCTAGTTACTTTGCAGATTTTATCTAAAGCCGTCAAAATATTCAAAAACTCGTTTAGTTGCTTATAATAGTTGTCAATGCATTTTTTGCAATTATGCAATATACTTTAAAACTAGTCAGAAACTTTTAAATACTTTTTATTTCTCTTGTAGTTAAACTTAGAAACTGCAAAAGGCAATTAGAATAAGTCTTAAAGAGCTTTCTGTCTTCTAAAGTGTGCAATAAGAAAGAATTTTATCTAACACTTTTCAACATCTAGTAGAGCTTTTTTACAATTTTCTAAATTTTGCAAAAAAATGTAAAAAAAAGTCTCAATGTCTTCTACATTGTGCAAAAAGTTTAAAGTTTATCTAACACTTTTCAATTTTTTGTTGATCTTTCAATAACTTCTAAGTTATATAAAAAATATAGTTTATCTAAAACTTTTTGAAGTTTTGTAAAACTATCTCATAACTTTCAATATATTCTAAACGGTGCAGAAAAAATGTAAAATTATTTTATCTTAAACTTTTCAGAAACTTTTTAAGAATTTACATCACCTTCTAAGTTGTGCAAAATATATTTTGTGTAACAAGTGTAAAGTTTATCTCAAAACCTTGTAAAACTTTTTCGAAACTTTTAATAAATTCTTCGTTGTGCAAAAAGTTTTTTCATACCACTCAATGTCTTCTAAGTTGTGCAAAAAATGTGCAAAAAAACTAAATTTTGTGTCACGTTTTAATACCTGCTAAATCGTCCAAAAAGTGTAAAGTTTAACAAAGACTTTTCAGAGTTCTGCACAGTTTTTACATAAATCTCAGTGTCAAGCAAAAGAAAAAGTATAATTTTATCAAAAACTGTCTTATAGTAAAGCTTTTTCACAACTCTCAATGTATTTTAAGTTGTGTAAAAATGTGCAAATAAAAATTGTAGAAAGTGTAAAATAAAGACTTTTCAAAGTTTTGCAAAGCCAATTTTCATAATTCTTAGTGTCTTGGTTAGTTTTGCAAAAAAAAAGTAAAATTTAATCAAACAAACCTTGTAGAGCTTTCTCACACTTCTCAATGTCTACCAAGTTGTACAAAAAATGTATAAATTGTCTAAGAAATGTAAAGTTTATCTAAGAATTGTCAAAACTTTGCACAACGTCCCGCTGTCTTGTTAGTTTTGCAAGTTAATTTTTATCAAAAAGAACCTTGTAAAAGTTTCTCACAGCTTTCAATATTTTTTAAGTTGTGCAAATGTAAATTTTGTATCACATAACTCTGAATATCTCCTAAATTGTCCAAAAAGTGTAAAATTTATCTGAAACTTTTCAAAGCCTGGTAGAGCTTTTCCATGATTTCATTATTTAGTAAACTGTGCAAAAATTTTTGTCTTGCAGAGCTTTCTCACAACTGTCAATCTTCTAAATTGTATACCTGTAAAAGCGTAAAGCCTTTTCAGAGTCTTGTAGAGCTTTATCCATTATTTCAATGTCTTCTAAGTTGTGCAACAAAATTACAGTTTATTTCCAACTTTTTCAGAGCTTTTCTACAACTCATAATTAACTCAAATATTTCAAAATCTTGTAGAGGTTTTTAACGACTTCAATGTCTTCTAAGTTGTACAAGAAAATTGCATTTCATACTTTTTTTGCAAACAAGTTTATCTAAAGTAGTTTTGTAAAACTTCCTCACAACTCTCAATGTTTACCAAACTATGCAAAAAATTGCAGGTTATCTCATTTTTTAATATCTTGTAGAGTTTTCATATAACTTTCAATAACTTATGCAAGTTGTGCAAAATAAAGCTCTTTACAACTCTTAATATCTTCTAAATTGTGCAAGAAGTTTATTTAAATCAAAGCTTTTTTTACAACTCTCAATGTCTTCTAAGTTGTACAAAAATATCGCATATCATACTTTTCAAAAGTAAAGAAGCAGTGTAAATGTAATGTTTTTCCACAACTTTCAATGTCTTCTAAATTTTGCATAAAACTCCAGTTTATCTTAGACTTTTTACAGTCGTATAGAGCTTTCTTACAACTTTCTATGACTTCCAAGTGTGCAAAATGTGTAAAACCTATCTAATACTGTTCAAAATATTTGTCCCAACTCTCATGGTCAACTTGTGCAAACAGCTGCAAGTTATCTCAGACTTTCTAAAGTTTTGTAGTGCATTTTCACAATTCTAAGTATCTTCTAAGTTGTGCTAAAAGTGTAAAGTTTATTTTTACAGCTGCCTTCTAAATTGTGCAAAAAATTAAAAGTTATCTCAAACTTTTTCAGAACCTTGTAGAGTTTTTTTACTATTTCAATGACATCAAAGTTATGCAAAAATTATCTAAGATTCTTCAGAGTACTTCCAAGTTGTGCAAAAATATAAAGTAGTTAGTCTTGAAATTTTCTTTTCACGACCTTCATTGTCTTCTAGTTGTGCAAAAAATATAAAGTTTATCTAAAAAGAACCTTGTCAAGCTTTTCATAACTCACAATATCTGTTAAGTTATACAAAAAGTGTACAGTTTATGTAAAACTTTTAAGCGTTGTAAAGCTTTCGCACAAATCTTAATGACTTCAAAACTGTGAGAAATAATATATAGTTTATCTACAACTTTTCAGAGTTTTGTGAAGCTTTCTCATAACTCTTAAGTTGTGCACAAAACGTAAAATCTTTAAAAGACTTTTTAGAGTCCTGTAGAGCTTTTATCAGAACTCTCAATATCTTCCAAATTGTGAAGAAATGTAAAGTAGTTTATTTTAAAATTTGTCTGAGTATTGGCAGAGCTTTCTTCACAACTCGCAATAGCTTTTAAATTGTTCAAAAAATTTAAAAATATATCCAAGACTTCACAAAGTCGCTTTCTCACAACTATAAAAATGTGAAGATTGTCTGAATCTTTTCATAATGTACTAGAACCTTCTTCTTCTTGTAAAATGTTTTCCAAAAAATGTAAAGACATTTCAAAGTCTTGTAAAGCTTTCAAACAACTTTCATAGTCCACAAAATGTGAAGTTTATCTAAAACTTGTAAAAAGTCTTGTAAATGTTTTTCACAACTTTCAATGTCTTCCGAGATGTCCAAAAAATATGCAAATGTAAGTCTTGTATTACATAACTATTAACATCTTCTAAATTGTCTAAGATGTGTAAAGTTTATCTAAATTTTGCACAACTTTTTCATAAGTCTTGTTAGTTTTGCAAAAGAAAAAGTAAATTTTTATCAAAAAGAGTCTTGTAGAGGTTTCTCACTGCTTTCGATATCTTCCAAGTTGTGCAAAAAATTTGCAAATGTAAATCTTGTATCACGCAACTCTTAATATCTCCTAAATTGCCCAAAAAGTGTAAATTTTATCAGAGTTCTGCAAAGCTTTATCATAAATACCAAGATCTTAATAGTTTTGCAAAAAATCAAAACCTGTCTATTAAGTTGTGCCAAAACAACAAAAGTTTACGTACAACTTTTAGAGTCTTGTAGAGGTTTCACACAACTCCCAATATCTTATAAGTTATGCAAAAAATGTACAAATGTAAATATTATACTATACAACTCTTACTATCTCCTAAACTGTCCAAAAAATGTACAGTTTATCTAGAACTGTCTGCAAAACTTTTTCATAATTAAGTTTGTTTGTTAGTTTAAAAAAAAGTAAAACTTTATCAAAAACAAACTTCTAAATTGTGCAAAAATGTGCAAAATGTGAGTTTTGTATCAGACAACTCTTAATATCTTCTAATTTATCTAAAAAATGTAAAGTTTATCTAAAACTTTTCAAAGTTCTGCAAAGCTTTTTCATAATTCCCAGTATCTTGTTAGTTTTGCAAAAGGAAAAAGAAAAATTGATCAAAAACGGTAAAGCTTTATCACAGCTCTCAAATATCTTCTAATTTGAGTTTGTATCACACATCTCTTATGATCATCAAAATTGTCCAAAAAGAGTTAATTTTATTTAAGACTTTTCAGATTGGTCAAAGCTTTTTCATAAGTCAAGTGCTTTGTGAGTTTTGCAAAAAAAAGTAAAACCTTATCAAAAACTGTCTTCTAAGTTGCGCAAAAACAAGAAAAGTGTATGTACAAGTATTGTAGAGCTTTTTCACAACACTCAATATCTTCTAAGTTGTGCAAAAAATATGCAAATTTAAATCAAGTATCACAAAACTTTTAATATCTCCTAAATTGTCCAAAAAGTGTAAAGTTTATGTAAGACTTTTCAGAATTCTGTAAAGCTATTTTATAAGTTTGTTCCATAATTAAAAAAAAAAAAAAAATTTAATCAAAAACGGTTTTCAAAATTGTGCAAAAAATGTGCAAATATAAGTCTTGTATCACAAAACTCTTATTATCTTCTAAATTGTCTATAAAGTGCAAAGTTTATCTAAGACTTTTAAGTATATGCAAAGCTTCATAGTTCTGCATAGCTTTTTTATAAACCCCATTGTCTTGTTAGTTTTGCAAAAAAAAAGTAAATTTTCATCAAAAATAAACTTGTAGAGCTTTCTCATAACTCTCCACGTTTTCTAAATTGTACAAGAACAGTAAAAGTTGATATATAAAACTTATAAAACTTTCTCAAAACTCTCGATGTTGTCCAAAATGTGCAAAAGTTTAACTAAGACTGTTCAAAGTTCTGCAAAGCTTTTTCAATATTCCCAGTATCTTAATAGTTTTGCAAAATAAGAAGAAAAATAGTATTGTAGCGCTTTTTCAAAGCTCTCGAATATCTTCTAATGTGAGTTTTGTATCACACATCTTTTATGATCTTCAAAACTGTCCAAGAAGTGTAAAGTTTAACAAAAACTTTTCAGAGTTCTGCACAGTTTTTACATAAATCTCTGTGTCTAGCAAAAGAAAAAGTATAATTTTATCAAAAACTGTCTTATAGTAAAGCATTTTCACAACTCTCAACATATTCTAAGTTGTGTAAAAAATGTGCAAATGAAAATTGTCCAAAGTGTAAAATAAAAACTTTTCAAAGTTCTGCAAAGCCAATTTTCATAATTCCTAGTATCTTAGTTAGTTTTGCAAAAAAAAGTAAAATTTAATCAAAAAAAGTCTTGTAGAGCTTTCTCACACTTCTACATGTCTTCAAAATTGTACAACAAATGTATAAATTGTCTAATAAATGTAAAGTTTATTAAGAGTTATCAAAACTTTGCACAACTTTTTCATAAGTCCCGCTGTCTTGTTAGTTTTGCAAGTTAATTTTTATCAAAAAGAACCTTGTAAAGGTTTCTCACAACTTTCAATATTTTCTAAGTTGTGGAAATGTAAATTTTGTATCACATAACTCTTAATATCTCCTAAATTGTCCAAAAAGTGTAAAATTTATCTGAAACTTTTCAAAGCCTGGTAGAGCTTTTCCATGACTTTCATTATTTAGTAAACTGTGCAAAAATTTTTGTCTTGCAGAACTTTCTCACAACTGTCAATCTTCTAAATTGTAAATTCTATAAAAGTTGTGCAACAAAATTACAGGTGATTTCAAATTTTTTAAAAGTGTTATAGAATTTTTTCCACAATACTAAATACATACTAATAAAGTTACGCCAAAAGATAATCACAAATATTTCAAAGTATTGTACAGCTTTTTTACAATTTCAATGTCTTCTAAGTTGTGCAAAAAAAGTGAAGTTTATCTAGTAGAGCTCTTTACAACTCTTAATATCTTCTAAATTGTGCAAAAAGTTTATTTAAAACAAAGCTTTTTCACAACTCTCAATGTCAAAAAAATTGCATCTCATGCTTTTCAAAAGTGTTGCAGAGCTTTTTAACAACTTTTAATATTTTCTAAGTTCTGCAAAAAGAAGAAAATAAGAGTTTTTCCACAACTCTTAATGTCTTCTAACTTATCTTAGACTTTTAGAGTCTTATAGAGCTTTCTTACAACTTTCTATGACTTCCAAGTTGTGCAAAAAGTGTAAAACTTATCTAACATTTTTCAAAATCTTGTAAAGATTTTTCACAACTCTCACGGTCTCAAACTGTGCAAAAAAAACTGCAAGATATCTCAGACTTTCAAAATTTTTGAAGTGCTTTATCACAACTCTTAGAATCTATTAAGTTGTGCAAGAAATGCAAAGTTTATCTAAAACTGAGCTTTCCTAAGTTATGCAAAAAAACTGTAAGTTATCACAGACTTTTACAAAGCACTGTAAAACTTTCTTACAACTTCCAAGTTCTGCAAACATATAAAATTGATCTAAAAGTCAAAGTACGCAGAGCATTTACCAAAACTCTTAAATTGTGTAAAAATGCAATGTAGTTTATCTTAGAGTTTTCTAAGTCTTGCAGATCTTTTTTTACCCTTAATGTCTTCTATAATGTGCAAAAAATGTAAAGTTGATCTAAAACTTTTTAAATTCTTGTAAAACTTTTCATATTCTAATAGAGCCTTCTTCTTCTTGTAGAATGTTTTCCAATATTTGCAAATAATGTAAAGTTTGCTGAAGACATTTCAAAGTTTTGTAGAGCTTTCAAGCAACTTTCATTGTGCAAAAAGTGTGAAGTTATCTAAAACTTTAAGAAAGTCTTGTAATCAGTTGAGCAACAAATATGGGAATGTGAAAATTGTATCACACAACTCTTAACATCTTCTGAATTGTCTAAGAAATGTAAAGTTTATCAAAAAGTTGTCAAAATTTTGCACACCTTTTTCAGACCCACTGTCTTGTTAGTTTTGCAAAAGAAAAAGTAAATTTTCATGAAAAAAAGTCTTGTAAATGTATCTCACAGTTGTGCAAAAAATATTCATATGTAAATCTAGTACCACTCAACTCTTAATATTAAAGTTGCCCAAAAAGTGTACTGTTTATCTAAGACTTTTCAAAAGATCAAAAACTCTCTTCTAAGTTGTGCAAAAACAACAAAAGTTTACGTACAACTTTTAGAGTATTGTAGAGTTCTCACAACTCTCAATATCTGATAAGTTGTGCAAAAAATGTGCAAATGTAAATATTGTATTACACAACTCTTAATATATTGTCCAAAAAGTGTAAAGTATCAAAGTATCAAAGACTTTTCAGAGTTCTGCAAAACTTTTTCAAAAGTTAGTTTGTTAGTTTTGCAAAAAAAAAAAACTTGTAGAGCATTCTCACAATTCTTAATCATCCAAGTTGTGCAAGAATAGTAAAAGTTTATGTAAGACTATTAAAGTTGAGCAAAAAATATGCAAATGTAAATCTTGTATCAAACATCTCTTAACATCTTCTAAATTGTCTAAGAAGTGTAAAGTTTATCTAAGAGTTCTGCAAAACTTTTTTATAAAATCCGGTGTCTTGTTAGTTTTGCAAAAAAAAAAATTCATCAAAAAAAGAGTTGTGAAGCTTTCTCACTTTTCATTGTGCAAAAATAGTAACAATATGTAAGACTTTTAGATTATTGTCCGGCTTTCTAACAACTCTCAATGTCTTTTAATTGTCCAAAATATGTAAAGTTTATCTAAAACTTTTCAGAGTTCTGCAAAATTCGGTCCTATATTGTTAGTTTTGCAACAAAAAAAGGAAAATTTTATCAAAAACTGTCTTGTATTGTAGATCTTCCTCACAACTCTCAATATCATCTAAGTTGTGCAAATAATGTGAAAATGTAAATAATGTATTACACAACTCTTAATACCTCCTAAATTGTCCAAAAAGTGCAAAGCTTTTGCTCTGCAAAGCAGTTTCATAAATCTTTAAGTATAGTGTTAGTTTAAAAAAAACTTTAATCAAAAAGAGTCTTTTAGAATTTTCTCCTAAATTGTCCAAAAAGTGTAAAGTTTATCTAAGACTCTTTAGAGTTCTGAAAAACTTTTTAGTTTGTTTGTTATTTAAAAAAGTAAAACTATATCAAAACAGTCTTCTAAATTGTGTAAAAATGTGCAAATGTAAGTTTTCTAACCCACAACTTTAAATATCTTCAAAATTGTCCAAAAAGTGTAAACTTTATCTAAGACTTTTCAAAGTTCTGCAAAGCCTTTTCATAAGTCCTAAAATCTTGTTAGTTTTACAAAAGAAAAAGTAACATTTTATCAAAAACTGTGTTCTAAGTTTATGCACGACTTTTAGAGTATTGTTTAAGCTTTTTCATAAATCTTTGAGTATAATTAGTTTTGCAAAAGAAAAAGTAAAAATTCATCAAAAATAATCTTGTAAAGCTTTCTCACAACTTTCAACGCCATCTAAGTTGTGTAAAAAATGTATAAGTTTATATAAAGCTTTTAGAGTATTGTAGAGTTATCTCACAGCTCTCACATATCTTCTAATTACTGCAAAAAATGTGCAAATGTGAGTCTTATCACATAACTCTTAATACCTTCTAAATTGTCTAAAAGTAAGTCTGCAAAGCTTTTTCATAAGTCTCTTTCACTGTAAATTTTTATCAAAAAAAGTCTTGTAGAAGTTTCTCACAACTCTCAACGACTTCTAAATTGTACAAGAATAGTAAAATGTGCAAATGTAGATCTTGTATCACACAACTCTTACTATCTTTTAAATTGTCTAAAAAGTATTAACTTTATCTTATACTTTTCAAAAGTCCAATTGTCTTGTTAGTTTTGCAAAAAAAAAAAGTAAATTTTTAAAAATGTTTAACTATTTTTTTAAGTTTATCTAAAACTTTTCAGAATCTGCAGAACTGTTTTATGAATCCCAGTGTCTTGTTAGTTTTGTGATTTAGAGCTTTCTTATACTTTTCAATGTCTTCCAAGTTGGCCAGAAAATGTGCAGGTTATCTAAACCTTTTCAATGATCTTCATAAAACACTTCTTAACATCTTCTAAATTGTCCAAAAAGTGTAAAATTAATCTAAAGCTTTTCAAAGTTTTGTAGAACTATCTCACAATACCTCCTTAGCGGAACAAGTAATTAATTTATCTAAAAGTTTTCGTAGCCTTTAAACTTTCTCACGGCTCTTAATGTGTTCTTAGTTGTGTAAAAATGTAAAAGTTTTGCAAAGCCTTTTTCACAATTCTTAATATATGAAGGGGACCCAAAAGTAACGGAAATTGCGCTGTGGCGGGGAGAGAGACTGAGGAAACCCATTGTTTGATCAAGTGTCCGTTAGAGAAACGTCTCCTAAGTTATTGAGCAAAGTTCTGTCGCTGTGAGCGTATTAGTTCGTCTGTGGGAATTTTTTGGAAACAACTTTTTCCATTTCGCCAAAAACGTAATGGCCGATTGTCAGAGCAACGCGCGGCTGTAAAATTTTGTTTCCTGTTGGAGAAATCAGCAAACTATTGCTTAAAACTGCTTACGGAGAAGCTGCCCTAAGTAAAACCAGAGTCTACAAGTGGTTTTCAGTTCAAGACCCCCCCCTCAACGTCAAGAAGTGACAAAAACGTCAAAATCAATGCTCTAGTTTGTGAAGACCTTCGTCAAACCTTTGATCAACTCTGTGAGAAGTTTGGAATATCATGGAGTTCAATTCAAAAAATTTGATCTAAAGATTTGCACATGAGAAGAGTTGCAAGCAAATTTATCCCTCACCTTCTCACAGGCGAGCAAATAAAGCGTCGACATCAAGCATGTTTTGAACTTCAAAATCAGCTCAAAGAGGACCATGAATTTTTTTCCAAGGTGATTACTGGTCATGAATAGTTGTGGTGTTATGGATACGACCCCGAAACAAAGCAGAAATCAAACCAGAGGAAGACACCTGGCTATCCTCGTCCCAAAAAAGCTCGCCAAGTGAAACATCAAAAGAATGCTCATTTGTTTCTTTGATTGAAGAAGTGATGTACGCGCGGAGAGAGAGTATCGGGAAGAAAAAGGCAGATCTGTATGACAATGCGCCGGACCACACCGCTCTCTTCGTAAAGCAGTTTTTGGCCAAAACGTCCCCCCCCCCCCCCAATACAAAATGTCAAACATTTTTGTGTCAAACTGAAAAACATTATTGGCAGTTTGAAATCTTTTATTCATTCAAAAAACTTTCAGAACATTCCTAACATTTTTGATAATTTTTACAAAATGTTTGACAGTTTGAGATCAATTTTGTCAAACTAAGAAACATTATAAGCAGTTTGTAAGCTTGTTTACTAATTCAAAAAACATTTTGGGCAACTTCAGAACATTCCTAACAACTTGAGAACACTTTTGATATTTTGGACAAAATGATTCACAGATCAAACATTTTTGTCAAATTAAGAAACATTATTAGCAGTTTAAAAACTTAATTACTAATTCAAAAAACATTCTGAACAATTTCAGAACATTCCTAACAACTTGAGATCATTTTTAATATTTTGGGCAAAATGTTTGACAGTTTGAACATTTTTTTGTTAAATTATAAAACTTTATTTTCATGTTCATTTGCTTGAAAAACATTTTTGACAACTTTAAGACATTTTCATTAATTCAAAAAACATTATGGGTAACTTCAGAACATTCCTAACAACTTGACAGCACTTTTGATATTTTGGACAAAATGTTTGATAGTTTGAGAACATTTTTGTCAAATTAAAAAACATTATTAGCAGTTTGAAAACTTATTTACTAATTCAAAAAACATTCTAAACAACTTCAGAACATTCCTAACAACTTGAGATCATTTTTAATATTTTGGACAAAATGTTTGACAGTTTGAAATTTTTTTGTCAAATTAAGAAACATTATTAGCAATTTGAAAACTTATTTACTAATTCAAAAAACATTCTGAACAACTTCAGAACATTCCTAACAACTTGAGATCATTTTTAATATTTTAGACAAAATGTTTGACAGTTTGAACATTTTTTTGTTAAATTATAAAACTTTATTTTCATATTCATTTGCTTGAAAAACATTTTTAACAACTTTAAAACATTTTTATTAATTCATAAAACATTATGGGCAACTTCAGAACATTCCTAACCACTTAAGAGCATTTTTGATATTTTGGACAAAATGTTTGACAGTTTGAGAACATTTTTGTCAAATTAAGAAACATTATTAGCAGTTTAAAAACTTATTTACTAATTCAAAAAACATTCTGAACAACTTCAGAACATTCCTAACAACTTGAGATCATTTTTAATATTTCAGACAAAATGTTTGACAGTTTGAAATTTTTTTTGTTAAATTATAAAACTTTATTTTCATCTTCATTTGCTTGAGAAACATTTTTGACAACTTTAAAACATTTTCATTAATTCAAATAACATTATGGGCAACTTCAGAACATTCCTAACAACTTGAGAGCATTTTTGATATTTTGGACAAAATGTTTGACAGTTTGAAAACATTTTTGTCAAATTAAAAAACATTATTAGCAGTTTGAAAGCTTATTTACTAATTCAAAAAACATTCTGAACAACTTCAGAACATTCCTAACAACTTGATATAAAATTTTTAATATTTTGGACAAAATGTTTGACAGTTTGAACATTTTTTTGTTAAATTATAAAAGTTTATTTTCATCTTCACTTGCTTAAAAAACATTTTTGACAACTTTAAAACATTTTCATTAATTCAAAAAACATTATGGGCAACTTCAGAACATTCCTAACAACTTGAGAGCATTTTTGATATTTTGGACAAAATGTTTGACAGTTTTAGAACATTTTTGTCAAATTAAGAAACATTATTAGCAGTTTGAAAACTTATTTACTAATTCAAAAAACATTCTGAACAACTTCAGAACATTCCTAATAACTTGAGATCATTTTTAATATTTTGGACAAAATGTTTGACAGTTTAAACATTTTTTTGTTATATTAAAAAACTTTATTTTCATGTTCATTTGCTTGAGAAACATTTTTGACAACTTTAAAACATTTTCATAAATTCAAAAAACATTATGGGCAACTTCAGAACATTCCTAACAACTTGAGAGCATTTTTGATATTTTGAACAACATGTTTGAAAGTTTGAAAACTTATTTACTAATTCAAGAAACATTCTAAACAACTTCAAAACATTCCTAACAACTTGAGATCATTTTTAATATTTTGGACAAAATGTTTGACCGTTTGAACATGTTTTTGTTAAATTATAATCATTTGCTTGAAAAACATTTTTGACAACTTCAAAACATTTTCATTTATTTCAAAAACGTTTTTGATAGTTTAAAAAGTTTTTCATCTACTTGAAATCATTTTAAACAATTTTAGACACATTTGACCACTTTAGAACAGTTTTCACAATTTGTGAACAGTTTTATTAATTTGAAAAACATTTTTGACAGTTTGAGATGAATATCTAGTTTGTCATCATTTAAAATTCCTTTATAAAACCTCAAAACTCTCGCAAAATTTCAATAAAATTCAAACCAAAAATCCGAAAAATTTCAAAATGTACAATTTAATTTTTAAAATGTCATAGATCAAAAGTTTGTACTATTATGCAAGCAAAATAATTGATGTCAAACAACTGTGGTACATAAAACAATTGTCATTTATTTCCAAATTAAAAAAAAAAAACTATAAAATATTGTTATTAACAAATTTAAAGTCTCTTCTGCAATATTTCTGCTGCTGTAATAAATTAAAAAAAAAACATATTGTCACTAAAAAGAAGAGGCTGCATCAATTTATTGAATTCTTAGATTCAAAAGCAAATGATTGTCCTAATGCACAATTAGTAGCAAGTTAAAATTTTCTATCTGAAACCAATGCTTAAACCTAACGTAGCATAATATAAATTATATCATAACATAATTAACTACAATATAAACAAAATACTAAAGTTTATTTGTTCTTACTCCTCGTTGCTGTAGCTTGTATACTGATAGAAAACCATTGATGTAAAGATCTTTACCTAAAACAAACAAAAAAAAAGTTATTAATATAATAAAACATCGTAAAAATTTAATAATAACCCAGACAAAACTGCAGCGTTTCATTTTAAAAATTGAATAAGATATTAATTAAGTATGTCGCAGACATCGTTTATCATTTTTCAAGCTTGAAAGATAATATTTTTATTTGAAATATACGACTGGGATTGAATGCCTTTAAAGCTCCACTCCGCCTCAATATCTGTAGATATTTCTAAGAAAAATCTATGCTTGCACGCGAGCATATCAGCGAAAAATTTGTTCGGATTTATTACCTCAAGTGCAATAAATATTGATAACCTAGGTACAATAGTCGCAAAGACGTACAATGTTACAATTTCTCTCGCGCGCGCGATAAAACGATTCGATTTAACCCGTTAAACCCATGCACGAATCGTTTCTGATTTGAAAATTTCGACATAATGTTTAGATTATAATTCGTTGCACGTAATTTATGGAGAGGGATCTTTTCGTTCGTTGAGAGATAAGTATTTGAATGGTCATGATTTTCGTAGATAACGCAGCTGACCATAGAATGAAATTTTGCCATTCATTCACGTCCGTCTGTGTGGGGTGCCGGCTAAATCAATACTAGTTTTTCTGGTTTAGGTGAAATAGAAAATATGTGTTGGGAGGTTTTATTAGATAAATGGAATTCCCCGTGTGTCAAGAAAGTGAGTTAATAGGAATTTACTGCAAAGATTGAGTCGTTTTTTTATGGTCGTAAAGTTTTATTTCTGAAATTATATTACATATTTTGTATTAAAATTTTAGATCAAAGAGACGCTTGAATATTGCATAAAATTGTATTTTATTAGTTTCAACAAATTAAATGAAATGTTTGCTTATAACTCTTAAGACTATCAAAAGTAGATGTAGCTAAAATAGGTTCATTACATAATAGATTGGATTGGATCGACAATTGATGCTTTACATTAAAACCTGGCAAAGTAGAGATCTTTAAAGAAAGAAATTTCACCTTTAGTACGACCTAGAACGCACCTACAAAATACTGTAACAAAATCCAACCACAAAAAATCAAACAACCTCGACAACATCCACTGCACTATTAAATCATAATTTAAAAAAAATAATATAAATCAATCAATGGTGCATGCGCCTGGATTATAATATAAAAATAATACTAAATCGGCTTAAATTATTATTTACTAATATTAACAAATGTTGTGATTAAATTCAGTTATTATTATTTAAAATTGTATCAAACAATATTAATAATCCAACCGCAATAACATAATTACAGTTTCATCAAAATAAAATAAAAACTAAATACATTTCGAATGACCTTTCAACAAAACAATTAAACCATCCACTGAAATAGCACAGTAAATAACATTTCGGACGATGGGAAAATATGCAGAATTTAGCGATGCATGAAGCATTTCCCTGATATTAACGCGCATTGTGTTGAATAATTTATGCAACATATTTAACAATACCCTAAAATCTAAACATAGTAAAAAAACAGCTCGCAAATATATAGACATTCCGGTAATAATAATTTCGATTGCGTTTTAAGTTATTCATGAAAATTTCCAACCGAATAACCAACCAGGATGTCAGTATAGAAAATTGTGTGTGCGGGCATGTAAACTTCAAATATCGGATTGTAAACGTGTCCATTGTCACATTACCGATCAATTGATAAAATTCACGCGGGGTCCCGGACCAATATACATATATCGTTCTGCCCTCCCGGAATTTCATTATGCTGATTGCGTATTGTAAATGATTTTGCGAAACAAACACAAATATTGCAAAACTTGTCATGCAATTGTGTTACTTTTATTGTCATGGGATCGTTTCGCTTTAATTTCAAAATACATTTACAATTCAATATATTTTATTTGTAAAGTCAATATTTATTCGAGCGTTTGCGTTGTTTTGATCAGCTGAAAATTTACATTAAATCTGATTACATTTTTCAATGGTTGGGTTGATTAGTTTAATTCAGGATATTTAAATTTCAATCAGCTCTGATCTCACGGGAATCAGTTGTAAGAAAACAGTGAATATCATAAACAAAACATTTAAAAACCATTGCTATTCTTGTGAACATCATCTTTTAAAACAAAAAAGTGTACAAAGATGTGTGTGCTAATGCACATTAATAAATTCTTCGTACCTAAATAAAATTTACATTACGATTTCAAAAAAAAGAAAAAAACTAAACTTTGCAATACAACTTCCTGACATTATCCTGCATGCGTTTTGTCACTTATAAATATAAATTTCTAAACCTTAATAATTAAAAACGGAATAAATCTTAGATAATCGGTTGTAATACAAAAAACAAAGAAATAAAGTTTAAAAAACTTTTGGAATATTCCCATGTTGATTCCAAGTACAATAAAATTATAAAAGTATAAACTTCTTAAGCTTAAGATTTTTTTACTTAATCCAATATAAAATAAAAACCAAACAAACAATTTTACTCAAATTCGCTAGTTAGTAGCCAAAAGTGTTGATAAATATAATAAGACAATGAAAATCGTAACTAAGTTTCGTAAACTTTAAGAAAAAAATTAAAAAATAATTACGTAATCCATCATAAAACAAAAAAACTAATTAAAGTTTCTCATTCCATTCAACCAGTTTCAAAAAAATCTAAAACGTAATTAGAACAACTGGATACAATTAAAACAAAATTTGCTTAAAACGATCAACAACTCCCTCTGCAATTATTCTGTATTATAGTAAGATTTAGCAATCAAATAAAAAAAACTGAAACTCTTAAAAAAATAGTAATTTTTCCCTCCACCAAGAATCTAGGTAAAATATTGTCAAAACTGACCTTTTTTAAAATCATCAGCACCGGTTGGGAGTTCAAACAAACGTTTACAATTGTAATTTTCAAAAGATTTTTGTACTCTTTTATTTCCTAACTGAATTTATATAACGTCATAAGCAAGAAAAATCCAGAACTAAATTTGATAATAAAAACCAAAAACTAAACGTAGTCGACCTTTTTAAACCAAAAGATGCTTCCAATGTGGAAAAACCCAAACAACTTCTCAGCCTACTCCTTCTAGTAGTGCTGGTCATGAAGATTAGTGTTCTGTTTTTCGCAGCCGCCTTCGTGCTTCTCCTCCAGTTTTCCCTTCTCGTTCATTTGTCCTTTTCCTTATTTCACTGTAGATTTCTCCTTTCCTTAGAATATCAAATCATTTTCTCCTTCCTCTTTTCGGATTTGCTCTTACAATTCCTTTAATTAACAATCTCTTCTCAATGCATGCCCTATCCACCCTTTCTTTCTTTTTATGATTGTACCAACCAACGCTCTTTCGTCCTTGCTCTGTTCAACACTTCTTCATTCCAATTCTTGTCTTATCACTTAATGCACAATAATGCTCTTCAGAGCCACAATTCAGTGCATCAAATGTTTGTGAATTTTGCGCAATACCTAGCCAATGCCTAAACGTTTGAACAGAAAAAACAAGTAAATTTCTTTTCGCCTGAAGCAAATCTTAAATCAAATAAAATTAAGATTGGAAGACAAAACTTTTATGACTTAATGTGTTGCTGATGTCCAATACCTACATTATTTTTTCAGAACAAACTATAAAACCAGGAATTCTGCCCAAAGAGTCATAAACTCTGTGATTAAAATCTGCAATGAGATCGTAGAGCCAACTTTTCACTTTGTACCAGATAGTTTCCTTGATTACAACATAATCATTAGTCGTAATTTATATGACAAAACAAGATATGTATCTATCATTGATTACATATATGCACCAAGGAAACGTCAAAATACTACGCATATTTTCTGACCCAATCAAAAAAAACCTTCCGAATGTGCCTCTTAAAAACATTGATGACATTTTAAAAGTATTCCGCAATTTTTCTCTCATATTTTCAATGAAAAATGACGTTGCTCAAGTTAAAAATTCAACTATTCACATAATCTACGCAATGATTCTGAAGTTTATCGTGCCAAGTCGCAGAAAAAGTCCTAGATCTGAACCAGCTTCCTCCGTCTGCAATCATAGAACCCAGCCGATAAACAAATGGAACCCAATATAGGACAAAGAAGAACATGGTGCCTTCATAATCCCGTAAACAACCCAAAAAAAAAAACGAGAAAAAGAAAACCCGGTAATAGAAAAGCTCGGAAACAAGAACAACCTTCAAGAAATATCTTTGAAGATGACAAAATAACCAGTTATCTAGGTAACCATAACATCAAGGTCCCAAATCAGGTTGAAAACTCCGTCAACCAAAAACAGTCAGCAACCCCAATATATTTATAGAAACTGTCCCGGCACACTTTTCGGACAAACATACGGGCGCTCCCGGCAAGGTCAATAACAAACCACAATAGACCAAACCAAAATATATTCAAAAATATATAAAGAAGAGACGCAATGTCCTCAAATGAGACAGTTGTAAAAGCAATAATTTCGAATAAAGCCTAGTTAAATAGGTAAATTTATACGAATGCCACAACGACATATGTAGCGCTCGTTACTATTTGTTCAATCGGACAACCCAATAATAACATTAAAAAATTAAATTTATGAAAAAATATTCTAAACTAAAAAACATCCATAGACGCGTTTCGAGGTTTACCTCTCATCAGTATGGCTTTATTTATTTAAACTAATTAATTTTTAACTTACTTCGTCAACATTGTTCACCACCACAATTCAAAGTGAGCTTAATATCCCAAAATAATTAGTTTATTTGTTCATTTTCAGAATGCTATTAACCATAGCCATTAAATAAAGTCATTAAGTCAGTTAGTATAAATAGTCAATACACTTTTTAAAATATTCACTTTGAATTGTGGTGGTGAACAATGTTGACGAAGTAAGTTAAAAATCAATTAGTTTAAATAAATAAAGCCATACTGATGAGAGGTAAACCTCGAAACGCGTCTATGGATGTTTTTTAGTTTAGAATATTTTTTCATAAATTTAATTTTTTAATGTCAAAATATATTCAAACTCACCAGTTTGCCAACTATATCGAGGCAGACTACTATGTATGTATGGGAAAAGATCAGAATCACTATAACCCATCACAGGGACGATGTCTCCGATATGACAAATTATCTCAAATTCTAATGAGCAATTTTCTGCTCAGATAACAACAATACTTGGCAACCCATACTACGTCTGCATGGACAAACAAAGCTACATGCCTTTACGGACCTATAAAACGATTTGCAAAACCTGGCAGACAGGTACAAATAACTTATGGCACAAAATCAGTTATGTTATGCTAATATTAGCGTCATCACCAAAAAGACCAAAGAAGCCAAAGAATACTTGCCAGAACTAGTCAAAAAACAACAGATAATGATCTTAGAGATAGAACATCCAACGCAACAGACAATCACAAACACACAGCCAACCTGCATCACAAAAAAATTGAGGTATAATACCACAAAGAAGTGTTACACTTCAGCTTGTACTTCTTTACAACCCCGAGGCATTGGAAGAAACTCAGACAGGCACTTCGTCTAACTCAACCACCGACACCGTCACTCTAGTCTAGTAGGTCCGTAGGGTTCACCAAAATACAATTTGCGATCACATTTTTTAACTTTGTAGTTCTTCGTGGATTTCCAATTTGTTGTGCTTTTTGATTAAGGTCAGATAGTTTTAAAGAAGTAAATTCCTATCTTTTGTAATCTGATTGCTTATTAGGTATTTAAAAAAATTCTTTTCTACATGGACAATATTTACACGGCAAAAGCACAAACACTTGCAAAATGATTATTTTTAAACGCCGCGGAGAGCGTTTTTGAGTCCTAATCGGCATAACACAAAATTGGCAAGTGTAATCGTAAGAGGCACAAGATATAATGTTGGTGAGTTTTCTCAATTTGCTTTAGGATCTATTTTTCTAATCGCGCAACATTAAATATTTTTAAAGTCTTGTGAATATTTGAAAGATTGGATTTTGCTTTGATAACTGTACCGTTTTTGATACTTTGGTAACACGTTATTCAAGACAAACAAAAAGGCCACCAAAAAAACCTGTAAAATAAAAAAAAAAACGCAGGTGAAAAAAAAGTTAGCAAGTGGTGTTGTCGGATAAAACTGCATTCATCTTTAGAGCATGTTTGAGAACGCGTGGGACGGTACTGGAATCACTTCTTGTTACCCGATTTGATTTTGATTTGGTAGCAATTCCTAAATATCACATTTCAAAAATTAAAAAAAGCAGCATATGGCGGAATAAAGGTATTTCTGGGTCTAGTATAAGCTGGTACTTTGTTTGATAATATTGGCTCAACTTGTGCTCTTTCTATCGCACTAAAGTAAAATTTGTAAGTTTGATTTTGTGTTTCAAAAATTAGACTTTTTATGTTTTTTCATTGACGTTGATAGTACCTGCGGATTTTGCGTAGTTTACGTGTGGTGGCAAACTTCCAAAAATTTTGGTTAAGTTTGTGCTGGTTTTTCTGTCGTTAAGTGCATGTTTACCCTCACTTTTATGTTAACTTTTGAAAGTAAATTGTGATCTATAAGATTTGGTGCATTTTTGCTCATAAGTAGAGGCAATATTATTGCTGAATGCAGGCTAGAAGTATATTTACATCTTCTTCTACTTTTTAGTTACATGTTTTAGGTATGATTCGGGGTTTGCACATAACCTTTATTCAGCCTAGTAGCTTGGTCTATTAGTTGTTCAAGCGACTAGATCTGCATAAACTTAGCATGTGTTTACTATTACTTATTATTTGCTCAGATAGATGTACTCGCCAGTAGAGATAGGTTTGCTTTGCAATAAGTTGACAAAACCCTGATGTGCAATCATAGATCTAAAAATCTTTAAAAGGTTCTAGTAATAACTTAAAAATCCTAATCTTTTGATCACGTCTAGCAGGTAGCCATCGAAGCACCTTATAGACAATTATTTTGTTTTAGATTATTTTTGACTGATTAAGGGTTGTAAACACCGATAAATGGGTTGTTTTTTAGCCAGGTTTAAGTTGACGTAGTCCTGATATACGTTCTTCATAGAAATATATTTATACAAAACTTCAATATATAACAGTAAGAAAGAAATTAAGATTGTTATTATGATCAACAAGGTGCCAGCAAGTGACGGACAACAGCTGTAGTTACCCCTGCTGTTTACCTGCGCTTACTCAACACGTTAACACTAAAATTTACAGGGTTTATTGTATTGCTTCCTAGACTATGGTTTCAAAAGTGCAAGCAGGTTAACTGATAAATTACGGGCAAAAAGAACATTAACCTAAGCATTGCAGCTAGGAAAATTTGGCAGGAAGCTAATGCACAAAACTGAACTTAGACCAACGTCAAGATCGTCAGTCAGGACCCACTACCAAACTAAGCACAAAGCTCCTTAGTCGTTAGAGCTTATCATTATTTAGAAATTTACAAATCACAAACATTTGGCCAGGTAGATGAAGTACACTATTATACACTTTGCTCCCACATTTTTTGAACTTCGTGCGTGCCCACCACTAAAATGTTTGCCGTCAATACATTTTGTATTAAGATCATTTTTCTCATAGATTTGACAACTAACAACCACTGTCTTCTACTTTCAACCAGATTCATAAATTCAATGAGCAATGCAGTCTTTGTGACAGCTGATAAGCATTACATGTATCCGCATATGTCGTTTAATCTTGCTAATACCCCAGCTGCATTATAGCAAGTAGTAAATAAAGCGCTAAGATACTTAAAAGATGCGGTAGCGCTAGTTTGTCTTGACGACATACTGATATCGTTATAAACAGCATAACAAAAGCTAGCTAATGTTTTTAAAACCTTGATAATAATAAACGCTATTTTTTTCAAGATAAAATCGAATATTTAAAACGTATAATATCAGCTGAAGAAAATTGTACAGATATATGTATAGTAAATGCTCTTCTTGATACTGTACCTTCTACAATCATAAAACAACAAAACAGTTTGTAAAAAAATATTTTAGTAAATTTATTGTATGCTACTTCACTTGGGTATAGAGCCATACTGCTTCAAAAAACAAATATTTTAGCAAACGCACAACCTCTTCTAAGGCAAAATACCAATCCTACAATCTAGAAACTCCTTGCAGTTGTGAATGCGATAAAACATGTCCAAGTCTACCTCTTGGGTATACACTTGAACTTCAATAAGATAAGACTCTGCGCTTAATGTAGTAAAACCTTCTTTAAAATCATGGTCCTTTTAATAAGCTACTTAATTTGTATGTTCCTATTATAGACTAAATCATTGAATTAAAAAAGTTCTTCAACCCAATATGTATTATCCATATATGGATTTTGACTTTTATAATAAACGTGGTACATGGTATTCTTTAAGCAACTCAACCATCACCGTATGCGGCACTTCAAATATCAAGAATAGATAGGTTTCTACAAACCTACAAAACTCTGGGATAGTAACGTCAAAGCTTGCAAATCTGTAATAACCAACAAAAACACAATTCTGGTTTATAGACCTAAAAAATCGTCCTTTCAAATCCTGCAACATGATCTGAAATTACAAGCTTAAGTTTAAAGCCAAATTTAGCAACATTAAGGCAATTCTGTGCTTTAACTTCAGTTCTCAAAGACTGCCAAAACTACGTTTCTTAGACTCTCAAAAATGTTTAAAAATACAAAAATGTTCAGGGGTTAAAAGTATACGACTAGCTTCAACTGCAGCAGTTCTACTCTCTATACGCTAAACAATTTTCCAGGTCAAATTATTTATTAAAAAAAAAGTTTGTTCTGTACAAATTTGTACAACCTACTCTCTTCTATTCTCCAAATTTGTCTACATGCAAAACAGTGGTGTAATCCTAGACAACGCATCTGGCACAACTAACAAAGTACCCTTCCTGTAAACTATTTTCAAATCGTGTTAGCTCAACTTCATCTCCCAAAAAACCAAGCAATTTTTTAACCAGAGTAGCGTAATCTTCAAGATATGACCTATACCTTTTAATTGCAAAAAGCAACGCTAAACATTCTCGCATGTTATTGAGTAATTTATTCAGTTCTGCTAAAATATGCAATTACTCGTTATTGGCTTTCTTCGTCTTTGAGCAACACAGCTCCTAACCTAATATCCAAAACACCACTTTAAATTATTGACTAACTCCAAAATTTTAGAGCTGCTAAGATTAGAGTACTATTAAGAGTCTCTTTCTTGAATGAATTCTAAGGTTCTGGTATTTTAATACTTTCTTCCGATCAAATTGATTGTAAGAACCATCACTGTAAAACAATTTGGCACAAAAAAAATGATACTATAAACATAACCCTTTAAAACAGAACCGTGTATGTTAACATACTTGCAATCTTACCGGAGTCAGTTCGTAGTCCAAGAAAAATCCAAAAATTGAGATATCTTATAAAAAAAAAGAAACCTCACACAAATTTCCTTTATATCCAAATATGGTGTCTATTAAACTGCTAAACTTAGGCCGCATTGTTCAATCCAAAACGCAAAACATTAAATTTATAAAGTTTCCTACCAAAAATTAAAAATAGTGTTTTTTAGATTTTTGTGTAAGCAAAAACTGCCAAAAGAGACTTTTTAGGTCAACACTGAATATAATCTAGCTACTCTAAACCTGTTAAAAATGATATCAAAATAATGGCTGAATTAAAGGTTTGATAACTACATTCAACCTGTTCTCGTTATAGTATAAGAGCTAGCAACGTCGCGAAAAAATTCATTTCAGGTCGACTAGTTTTTGAGTATTTCCCATCCTTATTGACAAAAGGTAGGGACGCGCCGCGTCTGACAGCTGAGAGCGGTTGCGTATACCTGGTAGCGCAACCTCCCTGAAAAGGTAAAACTTGAGCATTTTCAAAATATTTTTAGAAAAAAAATATTTTTTTGTCACTTTACCATTATAAATCTATCTTGCCAGACAGTTTTGCCATCATTAACATTGTGCCCGACATAATTTAAATAATTAAAAAATAATAATTTTAAAAACAATTTAAAATGTTTGGCAATTTAATATATTAAAATTCCATAATAAAAGAATATACTGTTAATTTGACAAACAAAAATTCGGTTGTTATCTTTGTCAAGCACCGGAGAAATTACATTCGCTCTTCCAACTCACCTATGCTTTCCTGGATGATCAATTCGCATATTAAACAACCGAATTTCTGTCTGGCAAACTAACAGTATATTTTTTTATCTTGGAATTACAATATATTAAATTGCCAGACATTTTAAATTGTTTATAAAATTACTATTTTTTAGTTATTTAAACTGTGTCGGGCATGATGTTAACAATGGCAAAATTGTCTGACAAGATAGATTTATAATTGTAAGTTGACATAGAATATAATGAAAAACTTTTTTTGTCTTAAAATGTTTTAAAAATGCTCAATTTTCACCTCTTCAGGGAGGTTGCGCTACCAGGTATATGCAACAGCAGCTCCCAGCTGCCAGGCGCGGCGCGTCCCTACCTATCGTCAATAAGGATGGAAAATATCCACAAACCAGTCGACCTAAAATGGTTTCTCAAAAACGATGCTACCTCTCGTACTATTAATACAACAACGATAAAATCTATCATTATTTTTTTTACTTTTCTACTGGTAAATTCCACGTGCTTTATTTCCTCTTTTTCTTTTTCAGGTGCCTTCTCCTACTCAGAAAATGACAATTAACATAGTAAAGCACTTCTAAATAAGAATTCGACAAGCACTCAAACCATTCTCTAAGGTTTCGTAGCCAACATATTTCGCGCCTTCCATAATCACTAATAAAACCAACACTTTCGTCTATTCCAGTTTAAAAATATTACATAAATATTATATATACACAATGTTTGAATTGTGAGCGAGTTACATGTAATATTGTAGCCCACACACCTAAGTGTTGGTCTTCAAGAAGAACTTAGTTGCTTCTACCACTTGTGCTCCTGCAGCTAATATATACAATAGATTAAGAGTCAGTTGACAACAAAACACCAGAGAAACTTGTTACAATAAATCTTTAGACAACAAACGCTTGCGTGGATGAGCGGACACTATGTTTGAATTGTGGGCGAGTAACATATAATACTGTAACCCACTCGCCCACCCAAGTGTTTGTCATCAAGAAGAACTTAGTTGCTCCACCTCTTGTGTTCCTGCAGCTAATATGTACAATAGATAAGATAAAATTTTTCCTTCCATGATTTGTATTCATTATTTCAGAAAGTATTCCCAAAGTATCCTGCTTTTCATCGTTTTAACAACTTTAAAAAAATCTATTGTGCCACTTTTAAAAGGAGACAAGAATTCCAATAATCCCTTCCTAGATAATGGTCACATACCCTCGGGAGGATTACTGAAAGATTGCTATCAAAAATAATAATAATACAACAGAAAACCAAAACCATTCAACCAAAAAATTGCAAACTTGTTAATTAGTAGAAGTAGTTAACAAAACCCATTATTTGCACTAAAACTAGATTAAATTACGCCTGTATCTACTACTGTTCATTTCTGCTTTTTGTTTTCTTTACATTACCCCTAATTGAAACTCTGCCGCCTTCTGATACTTCATTAAATAGTTATTTATGTAACAAGGCACTAAAGTTCGATTTTTTATCACAAATAGGGTCGCCTTAGATGTAACCACATGAGTAATAAAAAATAACTTTAGTGCCTTGATACACATTAAATTGTTTACACCTTAGTGGTTGCGCCTATATCCTAGCGAAAATTTATCGATTTTCTATATTAAAAACTTTACAAAACCCAATTTAAACCAAGTTTATTAAACTAAAATACTTTTCTACATCCCAGCATGTCTTTAAAGTTTTAAAGCAAGATGTATTCAAATATGACTTCCTTTTTTCAACGATGTTGAAGGTGGTTTATCGAGGCAAGAATGTGTCACCTGATAAATCCGAAATGTGATTTATGGGACGATAAAGCAGGCATTTTTTTAATATCACCTTCCTTCCCCCCTTTTTTTTGATAGCTGACAAAAAAGGTCACGTTTTATCTTGTTTAAATGTTCGGTGTGTCCCTCCAGATCTTTCAATTAAAAAAAATTAGTTTAGATAAGAGAGAGAAAAATGTTTTTGTAAAATTGCAAATTTAATGTAATTGGCGTTCGTGTATATAGCTTTGAAAGGGTTGAATGATAAAAATATTTTTTATGTGAATTACCATAATAAAATTTATTATATTTTTGAAAAAATAACCCACACAGGATGCAAAAATTTAATATTATTCAACTTAATATAACAAATGCAAAAGTTTCATCTATGTCGGTGGCATAAATATTTTAACTAATAAATTGAAGGCGTCTTGTGGCGAGCCATCACATGAAATTTGCATCGGAAACTTTCATAATACCCAGCCGACTAGTTTCCTTCGATATGATGGTGAACATAAATTGTTGCAACATTTGTTAACTTTGGGCATTCAAAGTGCACCGAACTTACTTACTTACTAAGTGCACGCCTGGCACATTTATTTTATTATTCCGGTACAGTGGGTAACCGCACTAATATAAAATTAAAATAATAAATCATATTTTGAAGGTAATGAACTTAATGAATTAATCGCTTTAAGTGAAAAGCCTAGACGTAAATATATAAGACATAATTTCATTAACAGATTGGATTAAAAATTAGCAAACCGTTTTCTGTAATGTTAGCAGCAATTTTCTCGTATTTAATTCCATCAATTTGTGTGACTATCTCGCATATAAATTAAATAAATTACTAAGTTTTTATAACACTATTTATTGCGTCACACCAGTTTCCACTAAACCTTACCCTTTATCAGATATTATATAATTAAATTAAGAACGAAACAGAATAGTATAACTATATTTAATCTCACATATGTAATACTTCTTAACATTTGTAACATTAATAAATAATATACTTCAACTGTTATTATTCTTGTCATACAAACTATTAAACATTTAATATTTATTTTCTGTCATGTCTTTTTTGCTCTTTTCAATTTCTACTTAAATATTTAGACCCCTTCTTTCATCAAAACATTTCACTTTATCCTTCCCTATTCGTTAAACCTTCACATTCGGTCTTTGAATATTTCTGTCTCTTGTCCTTTTATATGATTGCAAATTAAATATTCTGGCTATATCATTCGTACTGTATATTGTATATTTGCACAGGAAAAGTTTCTATTAACTCACCTCTTGTATATTACTTGTAATGCTTATTGCATCTAGACTGTTTATATCAATGCCTCCAATCTCTAAGTAATCCCTTTTATATATTCGTGATATAGTACATCAAAAAAAAGTTTTATTTATTTTTAATTCAATTTTGCCGCATATCCACAGCAGATATCGTTTGTAAAAAGAGCCCCTAGTTGATAGAATAATAGCTCTGACGACCAAGGAGTAGTGGGTCTTGGCTGACAATCTTAACGTTGATCCAAGTTCAGTCCCGTACATTGGCCTCCCGCCAAATTTCCTGACTGCAGTGCTCAATCAGGGATTGCTTGACCAATGTCCTCTTTGACTGTTTTTAATCAGTCAACCTGCTTACACTAGAGAAATCATAGTCTAAGAAGCAAGCAGAGCTAACTATAGCTGTTGTCTGTCGCTTGCTAGCATCTGCTGGAAGGCGATCATAATAATAATCTTCATTTCCTTCTTACTGTTTTATATTGAAGTTTTGTATAAATATATTTTTATAAAGAACGTACATCAGAACCACGTCAACTTAAAACTGGCCAAAAGAAAACCCATTTCTCGGTGTTCACAATCTTTAATTAGTCAAAAACAAAAATGTCTATAAGGTTCTTCAATGACTAAATGACGTGATCAAATAATTAAGTGCCTTTTAAAAGATAATAGCTAGAAATTTTGTGTTTAGATCAGTTTTGGTTAGTAAAAGCAGCAAAAGATTTTCTTTAGGTCCATCGTTGTACGTCAGGGTCACGTTAGCTTGCAACGTATTGCAAAGCAAACCTATCTCTACCGTCAGGTGCACCCATCTGAGCAAATAATAAATAATAGTAAACACATGTTAAGCTTATGCAGGTCCAGTTGCTTGAACAACTAATAGACCAAGCTACTAGGCTGAACAAAAGTTATTCGCAAACCCCAAACCATCCCTAAAACTATAACTAAAAAGTAGAAAAAGATGTAAATATACTTCTGGCCTGCATTCAGCAACAACATTGCCTCTACTTATGAGCAAAAATGCACCAAATCTTATAATAAATTCAATGAACTGAAACCAAATTGTAAAAACTCCAGAGAAATTTCAGAAAATACTATTCAAATTCTAAAAAGTTCCAAAATCTTCACTCTAACTCTAAAAACTTAATAAATTCTGGATACTCCTAAAGTGTTGTAAACAAATTTACCAACTTTTACCTATAAACTTTTCAAAAAAATATTAAAAAGTTTAAACCTTTGCTCAACTGAGTAGTTTTAAAAACAATTGATAAAATTTGACTCCTAAAAAGTTCTAAAAAAAAGCTTTAGAAGCTTTTCACCAAATTCTAAAATTCTAGAAACCTGTGATAAATTCCATAAACTCCTAACAAATTTCAGAAACATTTGATTAAATTCTAGATTTGACTAACTATCTAACTAAATATTTACCTCTAGAATAAAACATTTGATCATATTTTAAGATTCCCAAAAAAGTTCTAAAAACTTTTTACTAAACTTTGAATACTCTAAAATACTAAAAATCAAAATTCTAAAGAATCCAAAAAAAAAATTAAAAATCCCCGAACCTTTGACAAACTCTAAAGAAACTTTAAAAATATTCAATCAAATTTTGGATACTTCTAAGATGCTTTAAAAACCTTTAACCAAATTCTTGATATTCCTAAGAAGTTCTAGAACCCTTTGACCTTTGAAAATTTAGAATTATTTGATCAAATTCTAGATACTTCAAAAATGTTCTAGAAATCTTTGGTCAAGTCTAAAAGTTTTTTTATCAAATTCTAAATACTTACAAAAACTTCTAGAAACCATTGACTAACCGTAAAAACTTCTGCAAAATTTCAGAAACATTTGATCAAATTCTAAAAACTACTAAGATGTTCTAAAAAAACTTTAGCTAACTCTAGAGACTCCTAAAGTTTAAAAAAAGTTTTACAAACTCTAAAAAATGCTGAGCAATTTCAGAAAAAAATCTAAAAATTCCTAAAATGTTCTAGAAAGCTTTGAGCAACATAAGAAGCTTTTTGCCAATTCTAAAAAGTTTTAAAAACCTTTGACCTACTTTAGAAAATCCTGCAAAACTTCAGAAATATTTGATCAAATTTTGAGTACTTCTAAGATGATCTGAAATACTTTGCTAACACTAGAAACCATTGTATAAATTTTAGAAAAGCCGAAACAGTTGTAGAAATCTTTGACCAACTCTACAAACTGCTAAAAAGTTTCAGAATCCTTTGATCAAATTCTAGAAGCTCTCAAAGTGTTCTAAAAACTTTTGAACAACTCTAAAACCCAGTTACTAAAGTCTAAAAACTTCTAAAAAAATCTTTAAACCCTTGACTAAGTCTAATAAGTAAAAATTTCAGAAACCAACACTAGAAACCGTTTACTAAATTCTAGAAAGTTCTTAAAACTTTTGACCAACCAAATTCTTGAAACTTTTAGTGTTCAAAGAAGCTTTAAGCTTTCACTATTCTAAAAACTCTTAAGAAGTTCTAGAAACTTTTGTCCAGCTCTAGAAACTCCTTAAAAACATCAGAAATTTTTGATACGCTTAAGATGTTCTAAAAAACTTATACTTTAACAAATTTTAAAAACATTTGACTAATTCTAAAAAAACTAAACTGTAGAAGAATTGAAATTATGTCAAATTGAGCGTATTATTTTAATTCAAATTTACACAGTTGAGAGCTATGATATTAAAGTGTATTGATACCAAATTGTATCATTTTCCAATGTATAGTTTTAAAGTTATGCATTTTTAAGTCGTCTATTAAGACTCTCTTCTGATGCCGGTCAGAAAAGATGTCATTGAGCGTATTAAATTAATTCAATTTTACACAGTTCAGAGCACTGATATTAGGGCACATAAATACCAAATTGTATCAATTTCCAATGGTTTTAAATTTAAACATTTTTAAGTTGTTTATTAAGACTTTCTTCTGATTTCGATCATATAAGTTAAAATGAGGTTATGTAAAATTGAGCACATTAAATTGATTTAATTTTACACAGTTCAGAGCAATAGTATTAGGGCATAAAAATACCAAATTGTATCAATTTTCAATGTATAGGTTTAAAGTTATGCATTTTTAAGTTGTCTATTAAAACTTCCTTCTGATGTGAGTCAGGAAAATTAAAACGAAATTATGTCAAATTGAGTTTATTAAATTGATTCAATTTTACACTGCTGAGAGCTATGATATTAAAGTAAATTGTCACCAAATTGTATCAATTTCCAATGTATAGTTTTAAAGTTATACATTTTTAAGTTATCTACTAAGACTCTCTTCTGATGTCGTTCAAAAAAATTAAAATGAGATTATGTTAAATTGAGCGTATTAAATTGATTCAATTTTACACAGTTGAGAGCTAGGATATTGAGGCATATTGATACCAAATTGTATCACTTTCCAATGTATAGTTTCAAAGTTATGCATTTTTAAGTTGTCAATTAAGACTCTCTTCTAACGTCAGACAAAAAAGTTAAAATGCGATTATGTCAAATTGAACGTATTAAATTGATTTAATTTTACACAGTTCAGATCACTGATATTAAGGCACATAAATACCAAATTGTATCAATTTCCAATGTATAGTTTTAAAGTTATGCAATTTTAAGTTGTCTATTAAGACTCTCTTGTAATGTCGGTCAGAAAAGTTAAAATGAGATTATGTCAAATTAAGCGTATTAAATTAATTTAATTTTACACAGTTGAGAGCTATAATATTAAAGTATATTGATAGCAAATTGTATCAATTTTTAATGTATGGTTTTAAAGTAATGCATTTTCTTCTGATGTCGGTCAAAAAAGTTGAAATGAGATTAAGTCAAATTGAGCGTATTAAATTGATTGAAATTTACACAGTTCAAAGCTATGATATTAAGGTATATTGATACCAAATTGTATCAATTTCCAATGTATGGTTTTAAATTTAAACATTTTTAAGTTGTTTATTAAGACTTTCTTCTGATTTCGTTCATATAAGTTAAAATGAGGTTATGTCAAATTGAGCGCATTAAATTGATTTAATTTTACACAGTTCAGAGCAATAGTATTAGGGCATAAAAATACCAAATTGTATCAATTTCTAATGTATAGGTTTAAAGTTATGCATTTTTAAGTTGTCTATTAAGACTTCCTTCTGATGTGAGTCAGGAAAGTTAAAACGAAATTATTTCAAATTGAGTTTATTAAATTGATTCAATTTTACACTGCTGAGAGCTATGATATTGACGCATATTGATACCAAATCGTATCAATTTCCAATGTAAAGTTTTAAAGTTATGCATTTTTAAGTTGTCTATTAAGACTCTCTTCTAACGTCAGACAAAAAAGTTAAAATGAGATTATGTCAAATTGAGCGTATTAAATTGATTCAATTTTACACAGTTGAGAGCTAGGATATTGAGGCATATTGATACCAAATTGTATCAATTTTCAATGTATGGTTTTAAAGTTATTCATTTTTAAGTTGTCTATTAAGACTTTCATCTGATGTCGGTCAGAAAAGTTAAAATAAAGTTATGCCAAATTGAGCGTATAAATTTGATTCAATTTTACACAGTTTAGAGCTTTATTATTAGGGCATATAAATACCAAATTGTATCAATTTCCAATGTATAATTTTAAAGTTATGCATTTAAAAGAAGTCTATAAAGACTCTTTTGATTTCTGTCAAAAAAGTTTAAATAAGATTATGTTAAATTAAGCGTATTAAATTCATTCAATTTTACACAGTTCAGAGCTATGATATTACGGCATATAAATACCAAATTGTATCAATTTCCAATGTATAGTTTTAAAGTTATGCGTTTTTAAGTTGTCTACTAAAACTTTCTTTTTATGTCGGTCAGAAAAAAAAATTTAGCGTATCAAATTGAATCAATTTTACACAGTTGAGAGTTAATGATGTTTAAGTATATTGATACCAAATTGTATCAATTTCCAATGTATAGTTTTAAAGTTATGCATTTTTAAGTTGTCTGTTAAGACTCTTTTCTGATGTCGGTCAGAAAAGTAAAAATGAGATTAAGTCAAATCGAGCGTATCAATTTGATTCAACTTTACACAGTTGACAGCTATGGTATTAAGGTATATTAATACCAAATTGTATCAACTTCCAATGTATAGTTTTAAAGTTATGTCTTTTTAAGTTATCTATTAAGATTCTCTTCTGATGTCAGTCAGAAAAATTAAAATGAGATTATGTCAAATTGAGCATATTAAATTAATTTAATTTTACACAATGTTCCAATTTAAAGTTATAAATTTTTAAGTTATCTAAGAATACTCTCTTGTGATGCAAGTTTGATTAGTTAAAATGAAGATATGACAAATTAAGCGTATCAATTTGATTCAACTTTACACAGTTTGGTTGCTAATTATAATGCTATGTATCTTTAAAATACATTTAAAAAAATATTGTGTCCAAAAAAAGAATAAAATAGTACAAGTGCTTTTAAACAACATTATTCGATTCTTTAGTTATTGCACCAAAATGAAGCTGCAATCTTATCGTACCACTATTTATTAAATTCTATTTATAGTTCTCAATTGAATTCAATTTATATTTATCTTTGCTTAGTAAAAGTTTTTGTAACTTCGGCTTTGCTATAAGTCAAATAAAATAAAGTAGAGAATCCAAGTTTTATTACTTACAAAGCCCCAATAAAATCCGAAGCTCCAATATTACATAACATTCCTAAACTTCTCATTGATTAAATATGTAATTACATACTTAAACATTTTCTATAAATTTCGCGTCAATTCTTAAACAAACACACAAAATCTCCAGCAATTTCACCCTCAATTGCAATAAATTTTATTACAACTAATTTAGCCGGATAGTTAACCAGAGATAAATATTTAAACGTTTCCCCTCCGTAATAAATACCTTTCGCTCATGTTGAAAACTTCATAATACAATCACCTCCATTCGTTTAGCAAAAGTCTGCACTCAATGACCGAATTGAGTTAGTTCTTTATACAATTTAAGACGGGTGTCCCTGAGCTCGCCGCAGGAGTTTCTTTAATTTTGAAACTTTTCCACGTTAAGTGGACCGCTTCTGTAAACACTGTAAGAAAACCCGAATTGAAAATTGATCAGAGTTAATGAATAATATGAAAGTTGGATTGGTAAAGTTTTATTTATTGATTGGTTCGATTTATGATTAATTAATCTGATGCACTATTTTTTCTTCTTCTCAAACTTGTTAATTGCAAGTGGGAAAGCATTGATCTTCTGTCAGATGCAGTTTGTTCGTTAAAGGCTCTTCTTGTATATTTTTTCGTCCTCTGTGAGCGCAATTTTTTAATCAGTTCCTCCCAGACGGTTTTTAATTAGTTGGGATATATAATGCAGCCTCGTACACATGTAGTTTATTATATCAAAGGCTAATTTTAAAATATTAATAAACCATTCAAGTGTTAGTCATTCTTAAAGTTTATGCCTTCTTTTAATATTTTAAAATATTATAGAATTACAAAATTAAATGTATCCTTATGCAAATAAGTTATTCTAGTATATTATTCACCCCCTATTCTCTATTGACATTGATAGGTGTGAAATATCCACTGGGTATACGCGTCCCTCATACCGACAGACGCTGAAAACGCGTGTGATCTGACAGATGTCAAAAAGCGACTAAAACGGAAGCATTAAATGCCCCCCAAGGATTCCTACATAGTTGAGTCAAAGTGAAATTCACTGTCCAAAAATATATGCGTATAGTAGGATAATAATGTGCTAACAGTATTTGTGTGTTATTCAAATTACTTTTTTTATTTATATAAAGCACGTTCCGGATTGGTTTCTGAGCACGTTTTACATGGTGGTAATTAATTGTTAAATTTACAAAAGTTTAAAATATATTTTATTACTTTTACTGTTAGTTTTTTTGAATAAATATGTTATGTTATGTCAAATATAATCAATTAAAACGCCAAAAACTGAGCACACACAATTAACAAATATTCTTACTCATTTACACAAGTTACTTATGACATTTTCAGTTTACTATTTTCCCATATTTCTTATTATTTAAGCTCTGTACGTGCAAATATTGACTTAGCTAACACTCACGTGAACTCATTTATAAACGTCCACTATAAATAATACTTTCTTTTCCACTCCCCCAAAAAGAAATCATAATTATAGCAAGACCTCGAAATCCCCAACCCTCAATTTCTCTTATTTCATCCTTGCCCACCGAAAAATCCAGTAATAAATCCAGGAAACCCAGTAACCGTTTGACATCGATCACTCTACTTACTCACGGCCAGTTAGCGTCGCAGATGTCGAGTGCATTTTTAGCCAGGGTAATTTAACATGACGTGGCAGTACACGACCTTGCACTTAACATTAGTAACACACCCCTTAAAGATACGTGTTAATTGTTCCATTTTGGGCGACTTGGACAGAATATAGCCAGCAACAACCATCAGACACCCCTACCGAATTGAAAACAGCATTAATCAGATAAATGGGCAAACAACTCGAATTCTCTGTTCGTTGTTAATAAAATAGTGGAACGGAACTCAAAATCCACGTATTCACTGGGGTGGGTTTGTCGGAAATTGCATGGCATACTCTTCTCGTGATGAACAAACAATTAACTCGCTGCGATTTAATTAAACTTTGTTGAAACTAAAACATTATTAACATAAAAAATATAATTAAATTTGTTAATAATAAATGTTATTGAATTTGAAAAAAAAGAAGCAATTATTTCAATATAACTTGCCGGACGATTTAGTCCGATTTTCCCGAATGGATTTTCCGTCGAAGGGAAAACACATAAAACACAAAGCTGTCGGTTACTTGAATGCCTAATCAAGCGTTCTTTCCGAAACTATACGTGTGCGGACTTTGAAATAATAATAAAATAGCTCTCATATGATTCAATTTACACGTGGAAGTGGTCCGGAAAGTAAGACCCCTTCAAGTATTGAATAATGGTGTGGAGGGTGTACTACCACCGGAAGCCTAACAATTGCATATTGACAGCTCATCATCCTGTATGTCGTTGAGGAACAATACGTGCGGGGGTAACAAATACTTGTCACTTGGGTGACACACTCCGACACGACCCGCTGCATATCTTGTTATTGGATCTGGGTGCATTTAAAAGGGTACCGTTATGGGGTTTGTCACAACAACTCGTGGCGGCTTTCAATTGAGAACATAGTTTCGTTTGAATGGCTACGTACTGATTAAGTGTCTAGTTCCTGATGTACGAAATAACTAAATTCAAGAGATCTAAGCGTATTGTAACTTTTAAAAATTCACCTTAAAGTGAAGTGAAGTGAAGCCCGGATTTAGAAATTATTGGCCTAAAATCAACAACTGTAATACTTAATTAACTTATAAAAGTTGCCATAACTTTTTTATTAGTAGAAACAAATTGAAAGTTAATACAAATTATTATAGAACAAAAAATTTGCTTTTAATTTTTAAGAATAACTTATTTTGATTCAGGGCCGGATTTAAAAATTATTGGCCTAAAATCAACAACTGTAATACTTATTTAACTTATAAAAGTTGCCATAACTTTTTTATTAGTAGCGACAAGTTGAAAGTTAATACAAATTATTATATAACAAAAAAATTGCTTTTAATTTCAAAGAATAAGATATTTTGATTCAAAGCCAGATTTAGAAATAATTAGCGTGAAATCAACAACTGCAGTACATATTTAACTTGAAAAAGTTGCCATAACTTTTTTATTAGTAGCGACAAGTTGAAAGTAAATACAAATTATTAAAGAACAAAAAATTTGCTTTTAATTTTAAAGAATAACTTATTTTGATTCAGAGCTGGATTTAGAAATTATTAGCATAAAATCAACAACTGTAATACTTACTTAACTTATAAAAGTTGCAATAACTTTTTTATTAATTGCATCAAGTTGAAAGTTAATACAAATTATTATAGAACAAAAAATTTGCTTTTAGTTTTAAAAAATAACTTATTTTGATTCAGGGCCAGGTTTAGAAATTATTAGCCTAAAATCAACAACTGTAATACTTATTTAACTTATAAAAGTTGCAATAACTTTTTTATTAATTGCATCAAATTGAAAGTTAATATAAATTATTATAGAACAAAAAATTTGCTTTTAACGAATAACTTTTTTTGATTCAAGCCACAATTTAGGAGTTATTGCCCTAAAACTGACAATATCAAAATTTAATCAATTCATAAAATTTACTATTAATCATCAAATCAAATAAATTTATTTATTTTATTGCTCACCCATTGGTACAATCTGGAGAAAAAAACTGTGCGTTGGTCATAATTTATGCATTTGAAGGAATGGGTAAATTTTCTGAGTGATTTTGATTAAATTATATGATTTTATGACACAATTATTCTGGTTTTAGTGCAATTTTTGACTTTTTAGTTCATAAAAGCGTTTTCTTATCATTATATATATTTGTATAAAAATAATATAGATTTTAAAAAGAAATACGTTTTATTGTGACAATTATAAACAAAACTGAGTGATTTTTAATTAAATACTTTTATTTTTGAGCAATTTATGATTTCACACAATTAACTTTATTTTGAGCAATTTTTTACAAATGTTTTGCAATGAATGTGATAGTTAAGCTATTTTTAGTGCGTTTCTTAATTGTTTTGATAAAACAAAAGCAGATTTAATTTAATAAATTTGCTTTTTGAGCAATTTATGCATAAATTTCTTACAATAAATTTATTTCTTGAGCAAGTTTTAATGGTTTTAAATTTTTTTATAGATTTTGAACAATAAGTATATTCTTTGTGCATTTTTTTGTCAATTTTTAGTTTTATGTTATTTTTGCCAAAATTGAAAGGAATAAATGCAGTTTGTGATTACAACAAATAATTGCGTTTTTTAAGCAATTTATGACAAATTTTAATTTCTTTTATACATTTCTTTATCGTTTTGTGGTGGTTTTGAAAGAATAGTTGCATTTTCTGAGCGATTTTAATTTTCTTTATCATGTTTTGGTTGTTTTTTGATAAATTTAAGGAAATAGTTGCACAATATAAGTAATTTATGAAACATTTTACTTAATAAAGGCGTTTCTGAGAGCTTATTAGAACATTTTACAAGTTTTTGGTATTTTTTGACATAATTTAATGTATTTTCTAAACGATTTTTTATTAAATTAATGAAATAAATGCATTTCACTGGTTGATTTTTAATAAATTTCATATAAAAAAGTAATTTTTTCAATTTTTGATACATTTTTACAAATAAAGCATTTTTGATGATTTTTTAAAGGATTTATAATGAATTTTATATGATAAACGTATTCACGCAGATTTATACACATATTCTGGATTCTAGGGTGAAAAGAATGCAAAAATTACAACAAAAACTACAAGTCAAAAATGAAAAGAATCTAAATCCATCCAAAAACTTTTAGAAAGTGCAACATTTGGTTCATAAAATGCCAAAAACAACATTATCTAGCATTGAAATTTTGAACAAATGTCAGAAAGCACCAGAATCTGTCCATAAACTGTTAAAAAAGTATAAAACATTTTATAAAGTTTTAAAAATAATTAAATCTAAATATAAAGTATCAAAAAAATTGTTAGAAAGAACCAAAATTCAGCATAAACAGTTGTAAAATGCAAAATTCTTTCAATAAAATATCAAAAATACCAAAACTTGGCCATGAAATCACTAATCTGATAAGCAAAAAGTTAAAATGTATCTAATGCACTAGACTGTCGTAAGGTGGTGCAAGAAGAAAGGACTATCAATAAACCCAACCAAAAACGGCAATCGCCCCTTTTACAAAACAACCAATACAAAAATCTAGAAATGTTTAAAACCACACTCAGCGTGATAAACGAAGTCAAATACTTTTAAAAAACTAAATTTTGTCCAACTTGGCCTTAGTTAGTCTTCAAAGTAAGAATCACAAAATTAGAAAAAACTGATTATGTTAATAACATTGTGATAACCTTAATTATTTTCTAAAATTTGTTGGTGAATTTGCAATTAACATACTTAATTTTATTAAGAAACCTTGTTTAAAGAACCTATTTTTGTCCAACTTGGCCTTAGTTAGTCTTTAAAGTGAGGTTAACAAAATTCAGAAGAATTGATTACATAATAATATTGTGATAAGTCGCCAACCTAAATTATTTTCCAAAATTTTGTTTGTAAATTTGCAATTAGCATACTTGATTTCATTAAGAAACCTTGTTTAAAGAATATAATTTTGTCCAACTTAGCCTTAGTTAATCTTCAAAGTAAGGTTAACAAAATTTGAAAAACTTGATTATGTTAATAAAATTGTAACAAGTCAGCAACCTTAATTATTTTCTAAAATTTGTTAGTAAATTTGCAATAAGCATACCTAATTATCATCAAAAAACCTTACTTAACAAACCTAATTTTGTCCAACTTGGCATTTGTTAGTCATCAAAGTGAGATTAACAAAACTTGAAAAAAATGATTATGTTAATAAAATTGTGATAAGTCAGTAACCTTAATTATTTTCAAAATTTTGTTTGTAAATTTGCAATAAGCATACTTAATTTCATTTAATAACCTTGTTTAAAAAACTAAATTTTGTCCAACTTGGCCTTAGTTAGTCGTCAAAGTGAGGGTAACAAAATTTGAAACAATTGATTATGTTAATAAAATTGTGATAAGTCAGCAACCTTAATTATTTTCTAAAATTTGTTTGTAAATTGGTAATTAGCATACTTGATTTCATAAAAAACCTTGTTTACAGAACCTAATTTTGTCCAACTTGGCCTTAGTTAGTCATCAAAGTAAGGTTAACAAAATTTGAAAAAAATGATTATGTTAACAAAATTGTAATAAGTCAGCAACCTTAATAATTTTCTAAAATTTGTTAGTAAATTTGCAATTAGCATACTTGATTTTAATAAGAAACCTTGTTTAAAGAACCTAATTTTGTCCAACTTAGCCTTAATTAGTCTTTAAAGTGAGGTTGACAAAATTTGAAAGAATTGATTACGTAAATAAAATTGTGATAAGTCAGCAACCTTAATTATTTTCAAAATATTGTTTGTAAATTTACAATTAGCATACTTGATTTTATTAAGAAACCTTGTTTAAAAAACCTAATTTTGTCCAACTTGGCCTTAGTTAGTCTTCAAAGTGAGGCTAACAAAATTTGAAACAATTGATTATGTTAATAAAATTGTGATAAGTCAGCAACCTTAATTATTTTCTAAAATTTGTTTGTAAATTTGCAATTAACATACGTGATTTCATAAAAAAATCTCTTTTAAAGAACCTAGATTTGTCCAACATGGCCTTAGGAAGTCTTCAAAGTAAGAATGACAAAATTTGGAAAAATTGATTATGTTAATAAAATTGTGATAAGTCAGCAACCTTAATTATTTTCTAAATTTTGTTTTTAAATTTACAATTAGCATACTTGATTTCATTAAGAAACCTTGTTTAAAAAACATAATTTTGTCCAACTTGGCCTTAGTTAGTCTTCAAAGTAAGGATCACAAAACTTGATTATGTTAATAAAATTGTAATAAATCAGCAACCTTAATTATTTTCTAAATTTTGTTTTTATATTTACAATTAACATACTTGATTTCATTAAGAAACCTTGTTTAAAGAACTAAATTTTGTACAACTTGGCTTTAGTTAGTCTTCAAAGTAAGGATCACAAAATTTGATTATGTTAATAAAATTGTGATAAGTCAGCAATCTGAATTATTTTCTAAAATTTATTAGTAAATTTGCAATTAACTTACTTAATTTCATCAAAAAACCTTATTTAACAAACCTAATTTTGCCCAACTTGGTCTTAGTTAGTCTTCAAAGTGAGGCTAACAAAATTTGAAACAATTGATTATGTTTATAAAATTGTGATAAGTCAGCAACCTTAATTATTTTCTAAATTTTGTTTCAAAATTTGCAATTAGGATACTTGATCGCAGAAAAGCTAAATCTGGCATTTAAAGCCAGTATTCCGGCATTCAAAGTCAGGATTCTGACTTTGAGTAGACAGATACAGTTTTCAAAAAGTAGTGTCCACGCGTACCAATCCTTCGTGTCTCAAGTTTAAAATACCTTATTTCTATCTATTCTAAACGCAGAATGCTGAATCTAGTTATCAAAGAACAATACAAACAGAATTGCAAAAAATAACAACAAAAAAAAGTAAAACAAAAGAAGGTTAAGTTGGTTACCAAAAAATAAAAACAGATAAAAGATCTACAAATAGAATTCTAAATCAACAAAAATCTGTTTACAAAAAAAAAACAAACAAAAGAACACTATAATATGGAAAAACAAAACTAGAAAAAAAAAAACAAGAAACAAACAAGAACAATACAAATGAAAAAAACTATACAATCAGAGATGAACAAAAAGAAAGCCTGCAACAACAAATATCTAAAAGTAGATAGAAAATGAGTACTTGGAACCTGAGAAAAACAATGAAAAAATTAATTAATATTAATTAAAAAAAAGATTAAAAACTTCACACCAGTGACTGAGGAATTGCGCATTATAAAAATAGAAATAAAGAACACAGTTTTCTGCATATTAAATGCATATGTACCAACCAAAAAGAAAGAAGAAGAAGTGAAAGATAAATTTTATAAAAATCAAGAAAACATGTATGACCAAGCAAATAAAAATGATGTAAAAATAGTAATTGAAGATTTCAATGCTTAAATCGTAAAATAATCACCATTTAGACCAACGTAGTAACCACCAAGATTCATACCAAAATAAAACAAAGTTGATAAGTTTTGCAGCAAGCAAATACGCAAAAACAATGAGCATAACCGTCGAAAGAAAAAAGCAGTACAACGGTACATGTGTAGCACCAAATGGACCATGTAATAATTTAAACCAAATTGCAAAAATAAAATAAAAAAGTAGACAACAACTCTGACCATTATTTAGTAATAGTAAAAATGAAAGTCAAAAGTAACACAGATAGACTAAATCTAAAAAAATAGCAAAAGAGATATAGGAAAAACCTGCACAACAGATTGATCAAAATAGAAAGACGTAAAGCAACTATGTAAGATATCAAAAAATATAGAAGAAGATTAAAGAATGCATCAAAAATGCAACAGATCAAACAATTAAAAAAAGCAAAGCAAGAGAAAAGTTAGAACCAAAGAAAAAAGTTTAAAAGAAATTAACTAACAATTAGAACAAAAAACAAGCCAAGAAAAAATAGCATGAAAGAAAGCAAAACAATTAGAAATAAAAAACTTCTATATAAAAGTTAAACACTCAAAAAAAGGAAAGCAAGAAGTAAGTAGAAAGAATATCGAAAGAAGAACAAATACTGAAAAGATGAAAAACTTCTACAGAAAGAAGAAAACAGCCAGCAAGTAAATAACAATAAAGAGGCTAAAGACACCAAAGACTTAACAAGAAGAAACAAAAAAAAAATAGAAAAGCATTAGTCAAAAACAAACTAAACATTAAACTATATATAGGATAGACAAAATAAACAGCTAATAAATCAAATCTGAAAAAAAATGCCAAAAGAATAGTATGAAGCAAAAATAATACCAATACACAACAAGAAAGACAAATCACAATACAACAATTAGCGCTGCTGATACAACGTATAAAATATTAGCCACCATTCTAAAAGACAAAATTCAAGAATTCGCAGAGAAGGAACTAAAAAAGTACTAAGCAGCATTTAGATCGAGCCCCTCAGTCATAGACAAACTATTTATACTAAAAGTGACCCAAGATATGTGAGGAAAAAAACAGTTTTTAAATGCGTATGACATGATTAAAAGAAGCCTGGTTTCTGACGTTACTGAGCACATACAATAAAGTCAAGTGTAAAAAAAAAAAGAAAAAAGTATACAATAAAGCAGGGGTAGACCTTACGGGCCACTTTGGAAATGCATCATTACTCCGCGGGCCGCATATAAAATTATATATCCATATATTAGATTTAGACTCACTATAGACATTTTTTTAAAATAAAAAATTAAAACATAGAATATAGATTAATTATTCTGCGAACTCTTAAGTCCTATATTTTTTGCAACTTTAATAGACAAGGCTATAAAAAAAGTAAAAAAGAAAAACCAAAGACACAAGAATAAGATACAGAAAAATGAAACAAATTGGTATTTAAATCCTAATGTTTGAGGATGACATAATGTTAATAACAGACAAAGAAGAGTAACTACAACAAAACAGAAGAATATACGAAGAAGAAGTAAAGAATATAGGCATAGAAATAAATACAAGTAAAACAAAAACAATGGTAGTAGCGACAAAACCTAAGAAGCACAAGATAGAATCGACAAATAATTGAACAAGTAAAATATTACAACTAACTTGGTACAATAATTAAAAAAAAACAAAAAATATAGACATGGAATAGATGCAAGAATTGAAAAAGGAAGAAGAACATTTAATGCACTCAAAAGACAATTCTTGGTTAAGAAAGAACTAACGAAGACAATAAAAACAGAAACACAAAAGGTAGTAAGACCAGCCCTAATATACTCTAACAAATCTTAGACAACAGAAAGAAATAAAACTAATGCAATGGAAATGAAATTTCTAATAAAAATTAAAGGAATAACTAGAAAAGATAAAGTGAAGAGCTCGGAAGTGAGAAGTGAACTAAAAATTAAACCTATAGAAATAGTAATAGAAGAGAGACAGCTAGGAAGGCTAGGACACATACACAGACTGGATATAACCAGAATGACAATGAAAATACATGAATTGAAAATACAAGAGAAAACAAAAAGCTGGTCCAAACAAGCCCACAAAGCAGCAGAAAATAGAGGAATAGAGTGGAGCGAGATAGCAAAAATGATCCAAGATAAACAAGCTTGGAAAAAAAGAATAAAAGAGTTATAAAATAATACAGTCCAACACCCAAAAAGGGTATTAAGGACTAATGATAAATAATAATAATATTCTGCAAATTCATAACTGTAAACTCATAAATAAAACAAAAAATATCTGTCATACGCGCAAGAATATTATTTTAAAATCAAAGTTAATTTTTTCTCATAATTTTTAAATATATGGATGCACAAATAATGTATTTTTTCCTATTTTGGCCATTATAAAATAAATATATTTTGTAAAAGTGTTATAAACCTCGCGGGCCGCAAAAATGTTCAACGCGGGCAGCGGGTTGGCCACCACTGCAATACAGTAAGGCAAGAAGACTGCTTCTCAATACTGCTTTTTAACATACTGCTACAATACGTCATCAAAATAAGCAAAATTATTTTAATAAAATGATATAGCAAACTAAAAAAAAAACTTATAAAAGTAATAAAAACTTTGGAGAAAAACGCCCGGTGACTAGGGCAAGAAATCAACTGCAAAAAAATACATGATAATGAAAAGAAGAACATAAAATAAACATAATCAATTCAGTGTATTTACATACATAGAAGTCCAGATCACGGAAGATAAAAAAACCAAGAACTCCAAACAAAGCTAATAAAGAGATAAAACAGCAGTTTAGTGCCCAAGCCACCTAAGATCTGGCGCAGTAAAACCAACATCAAACTAAAAGAGCAACAAAGCAAATATAGTGCAATATGTTCAACAACTGAGATAGCTCTCCAAAAAATAACAAAAATCAGCCCTATAAGAGTATAAGAAAAAGAAAAAAAAACTGGAACAAAAAAAGCTACCAATCAGAGTAGAACAAAATATATATTATATAAATATTGCCGGCCTAAGCAAAAGTCATGCACTTATGAAAAAAAAAATTATTATTTTTCAATATAATCCGCCTTAACCTACCTCAATGCACTGTAATGTAATAACATCGCTTAATTAGTAATTCTATCCCCTCATAAAAAAAAAATTAAAGATTTGTCGTCTAAATGTTTCAAATGCGCAGTTTTTATTTCTTCATCGTCCTACTTACAAAGTAGTTATTAACTCATTGATTTTTTAATAAATTAAACAATTTTCAAAAATACTCAAAAAATAGTAATAATCAAAATTAAATTATTTTAGTAAATTATTATATTGAGTAGGAGTATATACTTGGTATTCGATCAATTTAGTAAAAATATTCAGCCAATTACCCTACTTACTAAGTCGTTTTTGATTCACAGATTTTTTAATAAATTAAACAATTTTCAAAAATACTCAAAAAATAGTAATAATCAAAATTGTTTTATTTTGGTTTACTATCATATTGATTTGGACTATATACTTGGTACTAGCTCAATTTGGCAGAATAATTCAATGAATTACCCTTCTTACGGAGTAGTTTTTAATTCATTGATTTTTTTATTAAATTAAACAATTTTCAAAAATACTCAAAAAATTGTGATAATCAAAATTGTTTTATTTTGGTAAATTATTATATTGAGTTAAAGCATATACTTAGAACTACCTCAATTTAATAAAAATATTCAACCAATTACTCTACTTTTGGGGTAGTTTTTAATTATTTGTTTTTGGATTAAAGAAAACCATTTTCAAAAATACTCAAAAAATTGTAATAATCAAAAATATTTTATTTTGGTGAATTATTATATTGAGTTGGAATATATGCTTGGTATTAGCTCATATTGGTAGAAATATTCAACCAATTACCATTCTTACAAAACAGTTTATAATTCTTTGATTTTTATTAAATTAAACAATTTTCAAAAATACTCAAAAAATAATAAAAATCAAAATTGATTTATTTTGGTAAATTATTATATTGAGTTGGAGTATATACTTGATGTTAGCTCAATTTGGTAGAAATATTCAACCAATTGCTTTACTTACGGAGTAGTTTTTAATTCATTAATTTTGTATTAAATTAACAATTATAAAAAATACTCAAAAAATAGTAATAATCATAATAGTTTTATTTTGGTTAATTATCATATCGAGTTGGAGTATATACTTGGTACTAACTCAATTTAGTAAAAATATTCAAGCAACTACTCTACCTACGGAGTAGTTTTTAATTCATTGATTTTTATTAAAATAAACAATTTTCAAAAATATTCAAAAAATAATAAAAATCAAAATTGTTTTATTTTGGTAAATTATTATATTGAGTTGGAGTATATACTTGATGTTAGCTCAATTTCGTAGAAATATTCAACCAATTGCTTTACTTACGGAGTAGTTTTTAAATTCATTAATTTTGTATTAAATTAACAATTATCAAAAATACTCAAAAAATAGTAATAATCATAATAGTTTTATTTTGGTTAATTATCATATCGAGTTGGAGTATATACTTGGTACTAGCTCAATTTAGTAAAAATATTCAAGCAATTACTCTACCTACGGAGTAGTTTTTAATTCATTGATTTTTTTTTAAATAAACAATTTTCAAAAATATTCAAAAAAAGTAATAATCAAAATTGTTTTATTTTGGTAAAACATTATATTGAGTTGGAGTATATACTTAATATTAGCTCAATTTGGTAGAAATATTCAACCAATTATCATACTTACGGAGTAGTTTTTAATTTAATAATTTTTATTAAAATAAACAATTTTCAAAAATACTCAAAAAATAATAATAATCAAAAATGTTTTATTTTGATAAAATATTATATTGAGTTGGAGTATATACTTGGTACTAGCTCAATTTAGTAAAAATATTCAACCAATTACCCTACTTACAAAGTAGTTTTTAATTATAATATATACTTAATATTAGCTCAATTTTATAAAAAATATTTAACCAATTACTCTACTTACGGAGTAGTTTTTAATTCAATAATTTTTATTAAAATAAACAATTTTCAAAAATACTCAAAAAATAGAAATGATCAAAATTGTTTTATTTTGATAAATTATTATATTGAGTTAGAGAATATACTTGATACTAGCTCAACTTGGTAAAAATATTCAACCAATTATCCTACTTACGGGAATTTTTTAATTCATTGATTTTTATTAAATTAAACAATTTCCAAAAATACTCAAAAAATAGTAATAATCAAAATTGTTTTATTTTGGTAAAATATTATATTGAGTTGGAGTATATACATAATAGTAGCTCAATTTTATAAAAATATTTAACCAATTACTTATGGAGTAGTTTTTGATTGATTAATTTTTCATTAAATTAAACAACTGTCAAAAATACTCAAAAAATAGTAATAATCAAAATTGTTTTATTTTGATAAAAAATTATATTGAGTTGGAGTATATACTTGGTACTAGCTCAATTTAGTAAAAATATTCAACCAATTACCCTACTTACAAAGTAGTTTTTAATTCATTAAGTTTTATTAAATTAAACAATTTCCAAAAATACTAAAAAAATTGTAATAATCAAAAATGTTTTATTTTGGTAAAATATTATATTGAGTTAGAGTATATACTTAATATTATCTCAATTTTATAAAAAATATTTAACCAATTACTCTACTTACGGAGTAGTTTTTAATTTAATAATTTTTATTAAAATAAACAATTTTCAAAAATACTCAAAAAATAGAAATAATCAAAATTGTTTTATTTTGATAAATTATTATATTGAGTTAGAGTATATACTTGATATTAGCTCAATTTGGCAAAAATATTCAACCAATTATCCTACTTACGGGGTATTTTTTAATTAATTGAATTTTATTAAATTAAACAATTTCCAAAAATACTCAAAAAATAGTAATACTCAAAATTGTTTTGATTTGGTAAAATATTATATTGAGTTGGAGTATATACTTAATAGTAGCTCAAATTTATAAAAATATTTAACCAATTACCCTACTTAAGGAGTAGTTTTTGATTGATTAATTTTTTATCAAATTAAACAACTTTCAAAAATATTCAAAAAATGGTAATAATCAAAATTGTTTTTTTTTTTTATAAAAAATTATATTGAGTTGGAGTATATACCTGGTACTAGCTCAATTTAGTAAAAATATTCAACCAATTACCCTACTTACGGAGTAGTTTTTGATTCATTGATTTTTCATTAAATTAAACAATTTTCAAAAATACTTTAATCAAAATTGTTTTATTTTGGTAAATTACTATATTGAGTTCGAGTATATACTTGATATTAGCTCAAATTGGTAGAAATATTCAACCAATTACCCTACTTACGGAGTATTTTTTAATTCATTGATTTTTTAATTAAATTAAACAATTTTCAAAAATACTCAAAAAATAGAAATTATCAAAATTGTTTTATTTGGAAAATTATTATATTGAGTTGGAGTATATACTTGATGTTTACTCAATTTTGTAGAAATATTCAACCAATTACCCTACTTACAGAGTAGTTTATATTTCATTAACTTTTTTAATAAATTAAACAATTTTCAAAAATACTCAAAAAATAATAATAACCAAAAATGTTTTATTCTGGTGAACTATTATATTGAGTTGGAGTATATACTTGGTACTAGCTCAATTTGGTAAAAATATTCAAGCAAATACTCTACTTTCTAAGGGCCAGTATTACAATAGTGGTTTAAACTGCAAGTTTACTAACTGCTAGTTAAAATTTAAATCGCTAGTTAGTGGGAACGCGTATTACAATTGTTCCTATATTTTATGTCAACAAAATATTTAAAATTTTAACCTATAAATTGACGCGTCAAAAAATTGACATTAAAATTTTATTTAATAAATATATTGAATATCTAACAACAAAAAAATTGCAAATTAATAAATATGGATAATTCCTTATAAACAATAGTAAGTTTCAAGTAATCACTATTAATATAATACACCCATTTCTCATAAGTAATAACTGTCATAACTCACATAATTTAAGGTTATTTAAACTGCTAGTTAAATCGTTAATTGCCCATTTCCGCCAGTTAGCTATCCAGATATTTTAATCCACAGTTAGCATTAATCCACGTATGTGTGAGTTAAACCACTATTGTAATTTCGGCCCTAAGTAGTTTTTAATTTATTGATATTTATTAAATTAGACAATTTTAAAAGATACTCAAAAAATAGTAATAATCAAAACTGTTTTATTTTGGTAGAATATTTTTTTGAGATGAAGTAAATACTTAGTACTAGCTCAATTTGATAGAAATATTCAACCAATTACCATACTTACGAAGCAGTTTATAATTCTTTGATTTTTATTAATATAACCAATTTTCAAAAATACTCAAAAAATAATAATAATCAAAATTGTTTTATTTTGGTAAAATATTATATTGAGTTAGAGTATTTACTTGATATTAGCTCAATTTGGTAGAAATATTCAAGCAATTACTGTACTCACGGAGTAATTTTTAATTCATTGATTTTTATTAAATTAAACAATTTTCAAAAATAATTTGGTAGAAATATTTAACCAATTACCCTACTTACTTACTTAGTTTTTATTTTATTGATTTTTTATTAAATTAAACAATTTTCAAAAATACTAAAAAAATAGATATAATCAAAATTATTTTATTTTCGTAAATTAATATGTTGAGTTAAAGTATATACTTGGTATCACCTCAATTTATTATACTGACTTAGAATATATACTTAGTACTACCTCAATTTGAAAAAAAATATCAACCAATTTCATTGTTTTTGTATTAAATTAATTTTTAAAAATACTCAAAAAATAGTACAAATCAATTATTTTATTTTGGAGTATATACTTAATAGTAGGTACCTCAATTTTGTCTCTACCAACTATGCACAAGTAAGTAACTAATCATTAAAACTTTTGGATTTTTCAACAAAATTATTTCAGTTTTTCTTTGATGACCGTAAATAGAAATATTCAACCAATTATCCTATTTACGGGGTAGTTTTTGATTCATTGTTTTGACTTCTTCATGATAATCAATAGAAAAACTGAAATAATTTTGATGAAAAATCCTTGAAACTTCTAATGATTATTTATTTATTCAATGCTTTTTTTATTAATTCTATGAAATTCATTTATATTTGTTATTATATTCATATTATTTCATATAATTTTATTATTTATTTATTAATGTATTATTTACAACATGTTTCGTTATTTTTTAATAACATTTTCAAGTATTAATATAATATAATAAAATTTTATTTTTATATTATATTAATACTTGAAAATGTTATTAAAAAATAACGAAACATGTTGTAAATAATACATTAATAAATAAATAATAAAATTATATGAAATAATATGAATATAATAACAAAAGATTATTTATTTACTTGTGCATTATTATTTAAAATAAATTTTCATACACAAAACTCTGCTTGAATAATAATTATATATTTAATACAATTAATCAAACAGTAATTAAATTAAATATAATAATGTTGCTTTGTTGCATAATTTCACACACATTAAACTTCAAATAATTTTCAATTAACACAAAATAAATTAAAATTAAAATGATCTCTAAAGCATTCATCATTCCTATTTATTTTTTATATTATTAATGAGCCTTGTTGTCACTGAAACAAAGTACATTACACAACGTTACACGCAGGATTTAACATATTTCTCATCTGTGTTTGTTTATGTTTCCGCTTGCATTAACTCCCTAATTGCATATATAAAAGTCGAGAATTCGAATAAATAACATTTTTAAATAAAATAAACTTACCAAAAATATAAATGAAATTGTAAGTTGCTTACCTGGAACAAAAAATTATTTTAAATAAAATTTAACATAAATTATAATGTTATAATTCAAAATTATGCGCTGCTATAAGTCCGGAATTCCGTTACATTGTGTGAATACAAAGTTGTTTACATAAAAATACATTTTAACCAATCGACGACAAATCGGTAATTTATATTTCTACCCTTCCGTTAGCCAAGCAGCAACAAAAAAAAAACCTGTACGAAACAACCATTTTTTATCGGTGCTGCAGTATATTTTAAAAGAAAATCATTTTATTATGTACCACGGGCAATAGTAAAAAGGTCCGATAAGGTATATTATACGCGAGCGCGAAGATTTTTATGTTGCCAAGCATAAAACCTAGAATAAAAAATATATTCCATGTTGGTTATATATATACGCATAATATATAGATTATAGATTTTACCCTCTCTCGCACCGGCGAGTTTGTAAAGCCTGAGGCTGGTTGGGTCGCCGGTCATAAAGACAAGGGATTTAATGCGAGTCAATGACTTAAAAAGAACGTAATCCTTAGGTGAGAACGGGGATAATGATGACCTATTTCGCGTTCCCTTTTGTCGATGTTAAACACTACCTTTTTAAGAATTACAAGGCAATCTGTTTGAATAGGCTTTGGTACAATGCTATAAATAATATAGAGATGTGCTACAGTTTTAAATAATCAACTTGCATATACTGTATTAACTGTTTCTTCAATTAGTACAATATTAACTCTACATTGTTTGAATAATCTTCAATACCAATATTTGTTGAAAATTTATTTCAATTTGGATGTGAGTTTAGCAATTAAGATTATTTGTGTAACAATTTATTCCGTAAAAGTAAAGTAACGTGCTAGTAAATGCAAGGATCATCATTGCGACGAAGAGAATAAAAAGAAACAATACCAAGATTACCTCGCGGCATTGTTCGGAGAGATAAAGGACTTCTTCAAGTGAACCGCTGTAATCCACCAAAAACTAAAGATTCCCATTGAAAGATAATCCATTGTACCTTCCCAATTGCATTGTGCTAGTAAAATACGTTAAATTTGCAATTACTTACGATAGTTTCTGATCAGTTGGTCTTTTCTTTTTTTTTTTAGTTTTATCATTATTGGATGATTCAGGGAAAATACTCAACGAGATTATAATCTGGCATTAGCCGCTTCTAATCTGATGATTTCCTCGCGCCCCTTCACATTGCCAGGGTTTTACGAGCGCACAACGCTTCATGTTTTGCTTACACGAAATTATGGGGGCGGTGAGGATTTTATTACTCCATCAGGAGGAACTAAACAGTAAATCCCGTGCATTTTAGGATGTTACCGACAATAAAAACGCACCCGAAACTTTTACTACTTGTGCAACAGCAACAGGAATCATTACACTCCATTCGATAAATTAAATGAATATCGTAAAAAAGGTTTTAACTAACTTTAATAAAATTTCACAACAAGAATAATATAGCATGCAATAACTGTCTGCCGCATGGATCTTCCTTGAAAGGGATCAAATTCCCATTGTCATCTTGCGACAATATGTCCGGCCTTTGTTTCTTGCACAATGGAGAATGGCGTCGAAGCCGCGACGCTTTTCCCACTTGATCACGCACGGCTATCGATAGGGAATCCTCTTATTTCGCATGATTCATAAATTTGAGATGAATCATGAAATCTTTTGTTCAAAATATTCAATTAAAAAGGTTTAGATTAATGTTAACCTTTTCTAGAAGGGTAATTTGCTTCCCATACTAAATTCAACAACAAAAATAAAGTAAACCGGCTATAAATATTTCGCAACGTTGGGGATGTATATAAAAAAGCTCTTTCCCTGTGGAGTGTGGAGAGAAAAAAAAGCAGCACATCCGAAATGTTATCAATGACAAGTGTAAAAACGTTCCGGCGCACTTTTTTTCTCCCCGGCGAAAAATGCAACATCCGAACAAATAAACACGGTACGTGATCCAGTTTTTAAATTCCCTTTTGTATCCCTAAACGAAAAGAGATAAAACAATAATCGCACATTTATTATTATTTCAGAATCGAGCCAACAATGCGGATATATTAATTTTCTAATAAATATTCTCCAACCTTCAGCAGCAATTATTGTATCTTTGGAATTTAATTATTCTTCAGGTGTGCAGAATAAGGGTAAAATGGGGCAACACAAATGGGCATAAATAAAGCGCCGATAAGAAAATTGCGCGCTCGCTCTAATTGCGAATAAATGTTTTTCATTCCGGTTGCTCTAATTAAAATTAATATGACTGGCGTATTTTTGCTTTTATTGTCTTGTAATTTTGTGCTGAAATCGTTAAGATTATTTGAATTAAACGTCATTGTCATCAAAATATTTTCAATTAGTTGATTAATTAATTAATTTAACTGAATAATTAATTAAATCAATAGATTAAATTGGTTTTCCCTTCCACATGTCGGTACATAAATCAACTTCTACAAATCGTGCAAATAAATTAATTTCGCAAGTATTTACTCGATCCTCCTAAAACTTTAAACATAATTACTTAAATTATGAACTTGTCAAATCAGTACAAAAAAATTTGGAATAAATAAATCCAATTTTCTAACTCTTCTTTTAATAATGTTTGTTTTAAATTTGTTATAATTTTGAAACTTTTGGCTCAATCTTGCTGAAATTTTAAACTAAGTTGATCGAATTATGAACAATTATTAGAAAAAATGTAAAAATTGTACAAAAAAATAAGTTAATCCAATTTTCCAGCTCTCTACTCTTAATAATGTTTGTAGTTTTACAAAACTTGCTGCAATTTTGAAACTACTGGCTCAATCTTGCAAAAATTTAAACTTTGTTGCTCCAGTTATAAGCAAATATAACAAACATTTGCCAAAACTCTACAGAAAAACTTAGAATAATTAAATCTAATTTTTCAGCTCTCTACTCGTAATCATAATCGTGGTTTTACAAAATTTGCTGCAATTTTGTAACTATTGGCTCAATTTTGCTGAAATTTTATGCTTAGTTGCTCCAATTAAGTACAATTATAAGAAAAAATGTAAACATTGTACAGAAAAACTTAGAAAAACTAAATTCAATTTTCAAGCTCTCTACTCTTAATAATAATTGTGGTTTTACAAAATTTGCTTTAATTTTGAAACGATTGGCTCAATTCTTCTAAAACTTTAAACTTAGTTTCTCCAATTATGTACAATTATGAGAACAAATTTAAACATTGTACAGAAGAACTCAGAATAACTAAATTCAATTTTCCAGCTGTCTACTCTTAATAATATTTGTGATTTTACAAAATTTTCTGTAATTATGAAACTATTCGCGCAATTCTGCTGAAACTTTAAACATAGTTTCTCCAATTATGTACAATTATAAGAAAAAACGTAACCATTGTACAGAAAAACTTAGAAAAACTAAACTCAATTTTCCAGCTCTCTACCCTTAATAATATTTGTGGTTTTACAAAAATTGCTGTAATGTTGAAAAAAATGGCTCTATTCTGCTGAAACTTTAAACTTAGTTTTTCCAAATTTTGTACAATTATAAGAAAAAATGTAAACATTGTACAAAAAAACTTAGAAAAACTAAATTCAATTTTCCAGCTCTCTACTCTTAATAATAATTGTGGTTTTACAAAATTTGCTGTAATTTTGAAACTATTCGTTCATTTCCGCTGAAACTTTCAACTTAGTTTCTCCAATCATGTACAATATAAGAAAAATGTAAACATTGTACAGAAAAACTTGGAATAACTAAATTCAATTTTCCAGCTCTCTACCCTAAATAATATTTGTGGTTTTACAAAATTTGCTGTAACTTTGAAACTATTGGCTCAATTCTGCTGAAAGTTTAAGCTTAGTTTCTCCAATTATGTTCAATTATAAGAAAATAAGTAAACATTGTACAGAAAAACTTAGAAAAACTAAATTCAATTTTCTAACTCTCTACTCTTAATAACATTTGTGATTTTACAAAATTTTCTGTAATTTTGAAACTATTTGCTCAATTCTGCTGAAACTTTAAACATAGTTTCTCCAATTATGTACAATTATAAGAAAAAACGTAACCATTGTACAGAAAAACTTAGAAAAACTAAATTCAATTTTCCAGCTCTCTACCCTTAATAATATTTGTGGTTTTACAAAATTTGCTGTAATTTTGAAACGATTGGCTCAATTCTGCTAAATCTTTAAACATAGTAGCTCCTATTATGTACAATTATTTAACAAAATTAACAAGAAAAATTGCAATAATTAAAACTAATTTTCAAGCAAATGCTTGGTATGCAACCAGCTTACCAGTTGTTAAGCTGCACAACACTTTTTGTAGTCCACAATACTCAGTAAAACAAAAAGGAGTACGCAATCTCAAACCCACCAAGACCACGGTTGACTAATTAATTGTCTACTCTATTGGCCGTTTTTCCTTTTGGTAGTTTAGAAAAGAGAATCTTCTTATAGACTTGAATATCAGATTTTTCTGCAAATTTCTAAAAAGTGCATCAGAATTTCTTAAAATTAAAAAAAAAATCCTGGACAATAAAAACAAAATTTCTGATAGGTTCTAAAAATTGTCCAAAACTTCCACATTTTGCAAAAACTTCAGAAACTTCCCCATTAGAAAAGTTAATAGCTTAAAAGTAAAAACTTCTAAAATTTCCATCAAATATACTAAAAACTTTCAACAAATTTCTGAAAACTAATAAACAAAATCTCTAAAAATTTTAACAAATTTTAAAAAACTTATGAAGAATGTAGAAACTCCTAAAATTTCTAAAAGCACAAACTTCAGCAATAGTTCTAGAGATAGTAAAAACTTCTAAAAACTCCAAGAAACTTTCAGAAAACTAAAAAACAAAATTTCTATAAATTCAATAAAAAACTTCTCAATACTGTAGAAACTCATAAAATGTGCAAAAACAAAAAAATTAAAAGTCGTAATAATTCTAAAACAGTTAAGACACATTCATCAGAACTCGTAATAGTTCAAAGAAACGTTCCGAAGATATTAAAAACTTCACCAAAAACTGTATTATCTTTCAAAAAAATTCTGAAAACCAAAAAAACTAAATTTCTAAAAAATCAAACATATTCCTAAAAATGTCATCAAAATTTTCTAGGTTCTAAAAAAACTTGGGAAAACTGTAAAATTTTCTAACAAAACTTCTAAAAATTGCAAAAACTTTAGAATTAGAATTACTAAAAACTGCAACAAATTTCTGAAAACTAAAAGAACAAAATTTCTAAAGATTCAATCTAATTCCTTAACAAATCAAACAAGTCCTAAAAAACTTCTAAAAAGTGTAAAACTTTTAACATTTATAACAAAATAACTAAAAACTGCAAAAACTTCCATCAGACTCGTAACAGACTCGTAATAGCTCTACAAAACGTTCTAGAGATAATAAAAACTTCATCAAAATCAGTAGTAACTTTCAACACATTTCTGAAAAATAAAAAACAAAAATTTAAACAAATTCATCAAAATTTTTTGAAGTTCCTAAAAAAACTTTTAGATTGGTAAATTTTTAAAAAATTCTAACAAAACTAAAATAAGAAACTTCATCAAAAGTCGTAATTGTTCAGTAGTAGAAAATTTCTATCAGAATTACTTCAAAAATTCAAAAAACGTCTAAAAATTAAAAAACAAAATTTATGAAGTCCATCAACATTTTCCAAAGTTCAAAAAAATTTCTGTAAACTGTAGAAACATCTGAAACTTTTAAAAACAAAACCTTCATCAAAAGTAAAAATGATTTGGAAATAGTAAAATCTTCTAAAAATTCTAACAGAATTCCTAGAGACTTTCAGAAAACTGAAAAACAAAATTTCTAGAAATTTGAACAAACTCCTGCAGATTTCATTAAAATTTGTCTGCACAATATAACAAAACTTCGCTAAACCTACAAAAACTCCTAGAAACTCCATCAAAATTTGTAACGTTTCTAAAAAGAAAACGTAAATAAACTCTCAGAGAGTGCAACTAAAAATCTCATAATAAATCCATATCAAAATTCAAAAAATTTAAAGAAATGTAAATAAATTTCAAGAGAATGCACAAACTACTGAAATTTTCTTAGATTCCATAAAAATAGCACAAAGTTCTTAAAACTGCAGAAACTCCTAAAATTTTCATAATAATTTCTAAAAAATAAAATAAAATTTCTTAGAAAATGCAGAAATTCTTTGGCAATTTTCAGGTTGCCCACCCAGCCACCCACAACGACAAAAGTTCCCACCTGACCTCTTCCAAAAAAGCCCCAAAAACCCCTACGACTTCTCCAAAAACTGCAGTTGCAATATAGCTTAACAAAACACCTCCCCTAAGACAAAACCTAATGAAAAACTGGGTTTTATAGACTTGAGTATCGAATTTGCTTCAGTTTCGTTATATGGACGACGTCGAAGAAACCTACCACTAAACTAACCTCATAAGCGTACCAAAAAAATCGCTTCGTAATAAATTAAGTTAGATTGGCAGATTTTTTTAGAAATCCAATCACAATTTCTAAAATAAAAAAACCTCAAAAAACTGCAGAAATTCTAACAAATCGTCTAAAGACTACAAAAACACCCATAGATTCCGTAAAAACTCTTAAAAACTCTTATAATCTTCTGATAAAACTATTAACAACTCAAACTTAATGTTCTGAACATTTAGAACATTAAGTTTGAGTGCAAAAACTTCTAAAAATTCTCTCAAAAAATTTCAATTTCAGAAAATTACTGAAAACTAAAAAACAAAATATCTAAAAATTCAAACAGGTTATAAAAAACTGAAAACTGTATAAAACTCCTAAAAGTTCTAACAAAATTTCTAAAATTTGCGAAAACTTCAGAAACCTCCATCAGAAGTCGCAATAGAGTAGAAACTTCTAGAATATTCATCAAAATTACTTAAGATGTTTTGTGGTGTCTTAGATTGCAACACGCACTATTTCTCTGATTGTATGAAATTGTCGAAGGACCAGTAAGAATGATATCTTACACAAATTATGCTTTAATGATAAGGTAGAAATTATACGCTGGTATCGCAAAGACTCTCTTTAATACTAACTTAAAACAAATAATTTACAAATATATATACTCATTCAAATTGTGTAAAATGTGTTGTGATTGGTTAGTTGCTAATTAGGTAATTTGGGGATTCCTAGAAAGAATTGTTGGGAAAGTACCATAATATGGTACTTTCCCAACAATTCTTAATATTATTAAATTATATTGTAGGGATTATTATTGTAGGAGATTAAACATACCTGGAAAGGATTATAAGAAATTTCATTACATAAAATATATTTCCTATCATAAATATAAATTGAATTTTTAGTAGGACGAGGGTGTCATTAGCACTAATCTGTTTATTACTCGGAGCATATAAGATCCGAACATTCCGCCGGCCTTGAAAAGAAATCTTTTCAATTTTCGATGGGAAGTAGTCCTAGTTTGCTTATTGCAATTTTAGTGATGCCTGCTGCCGTTTTAACTGAGGCTACTCTGGCGATGCCATCCTTTCCTGGGTGTAGTTCCGTAATTCGTCCCAGCTGCTACTTTAGTGGTGGAATGTTTTCACCTTTTATCGCTACTAGATTCCCAATTTGTGCATTCTCTGCCACTGGTTGATTCCATTTTGATCGTTGCTGTAATTGGCAAAGATATTCTGAGGACCACCGTGTCCAAAACTGTTGTGTCATTTTCTGTATTCGTTGCCAATGAGATAAAGTATTTTCCTTTAGGTGAATAATGTTTGGTTCTTCTATCGTGCTGAAAGCTTCTCCAATTAGGAAATGGCCAGGGGTGAGGGCTGCAAGGTCTTCCGGGTCTTCGGTTAATGGCACTAAAGGTCGAGAGTTTAAACATGCTTCTATTTGAGCCAATAAGGTATTCATTTCTTCATAGGTCAAGGCAGTTAATCCAGCTATTCGTTTTAATTGGGTCTTGGTTGATTTTACCGCACTTTCCCATAGACCTCCAAAATGCGGAGATCTAGGTGGGATAAAGTGCCAGGTGATGTTATCTTCTAATAGTGCATGGTTTATCCTGTCCTTGTGTTCTCTTGAATTCAGTAACTCTCGAAGCCTTGCAAGCTCGTGATGAGTTCCAGTGAAATTTGTTCCGTTGTCTGAATAAAGGTTTGATGGTTTTCCACGACGTGACATAAAACGCTTTAGTGCATTTATGAATGCTTCCGTGGTCAGGCTGCTCACTAATTCCAGGTGTATTGCCTTTGTTGCAAAACATACAAAGACACTGACATACCCTTTGGTTGTACGACTTCCCCGAGAATGTTGTAACTTCATTTGAAATGGACCACAAAAATTCACACCTGTGTTGGTAAATGCGCGACTTGGTTGCACTCTTGGTTGTGGGAGTTGTCCCATTACTGGTTGTAGTCGTTTTGGATTGACTTTGCAGCAACGTAAACATCTATGTAGGATCTTCTTCACTGTATTTCTGCCCGCCATCGGCCAATATGTTGATCGTACTGCTGACAACACGGCTTGAGCACCTCCATGAATCAGTTTTAAGTGTTCATAGTTGATAATGAGTTCCGTTAAAGGGTGGTTCCGTGGTAATATTATTGGATTACGTTGATTGAATGGTAGTTTTGCATGCATTAATCTTCCACCTACTCGGAGTAGCCCGTCTTCGTCGATAAAGGGGCTTAACTTCCGCAATCTACTTGACTTGTCAATCAACAGATTCTGTTTCAATCTGTATATTTCACCTTTGAATTCTTTTTTCTGTGCAATTCGAAGAAGTGCTGTTGTAGCCTTGCTTATTTCTTGTACAGTCAATGGGCCAGTAAGTTTAGGTTGCCCTTGAGAGTTGTGAATGTACCTGAGGCAGAAAGCTACTATCCTCTTTAATTTTGAGAGTGAAGACCACTTGGTAATAATACTGCTAATTTCTTCAATTACTGGAAGTGCTACTGCTGGTTTTTCGTCAGGAAGACTTTGTTCTATATCTTCTAACGATGGCCATTCTTCTTGGTTTAATTGTAGAAATTTTGGACCATGCCACCACAAGCTTGACTCCTTGAGTTGAGTTGGATTTACACCTCTAGATATGATGTCCGCTGGGTTGTTATGTGATCGCACATGTCTCCAATTTGTATTTGTCAGCTCTTGCACTTCAGTTACACGATTTGCCACATATGTTTTCCATTTGTTGGAAGGTGAGCGGATCCATCCAAGTGCGATGGTTGAATCTGACCAGTAGAATTCGTTGTCAAAGTTCAGCTTGAGTGCACTCTTCACCTTTTTTGCCAAACGAGCAAGGATAACTGCTCCACTCAATTCCAGTCTAGGTAGTGATATTGTTTTCAATGGTGCAACCTTAGACTTTGCACATAATAGATTGGTGTTGATTGCGCCAAGTGTAGTCTTACATCTAATATATATGCAACAACCATATGCTGCCTCAGATGCATCGCAAAATCCGTGTAGTTCTAGGTTGCTATATTTTTGGTGCTCGTGTATGTGACGTGGTATTTGTATAGTATCAATAGATGTGAGATCGTCCTTGTATTGATGCCAAAACGTATGTATCTCCATTGGAACGGCTGCGTCCCAATCAATTTTTAGCTGCCAAACACGTTGCATTAGTATTTTTGCTCTTATTATGACTGGTCCAACCAAACCCATTGGATCAAATAGTTGTGCTATTTCTGATAAGATATTTCGCTTAGTGATACGTGTAGGTTGGATATTGTGCTTCACTGAAAAGTGCAGTGAATCACTACTTGAATTCCACAGTAGTCCTAATGTCTTTATCACTGTTGTTTTTGCCATGGGTATTGTTGTTTCCTGGTTAATTGAGGTAATAGTGTTTAAGATTTGGTCGTTATTTGATCTCCATTTATGCAAATGAAATCCCCCTTTTAACAACATCTGGCTTAATTGACGTTGAAGCTCCTTAGCTTCCTCAAGTGAATCAGTTCCTGTTATACAGTCATCCACATAAAAGTCATTTTGTACAACAGCGGAGGCATGTGGATAATGAGTTTGTTCTTCTATTGCCAATTGTTTGAGACTTCGAGTAGCAAGATATGGTGCTGACGCAGTGCCATATGTCACCGTTTTTAAATTATATATTTGCAATGGTAGTGACGGATCTTCTCTCCATATAATTCGCAAATATTGTCGATCATCCTTATGTATCCAGATTTGTCGGTACATTTTGGATATGTCGGCGGTAATCACATAACGATGAATGCGAAATCTGAGCAAGATTGATAATAAATCTTCTTGTACTGCAGGGCCAACTTGAAGAATGTCATTTAATGATAACCCTGTTGTAGTTTTTGCGGAGCCATCGAATACGACTCTTAACCTTGTTGTCGTACTATCTTCCTTAATAACGCAATGGTGTGGTAGAAAGTAGCCGTTATTGGTATCATTAATTGGTTCCATATGTCCCAGTTTCTCGTATTGTTGCATAAATTCCACGTACTGCTTCTTGAGTACAGGCATTTTGAATAATCTCTTTTCCAAATTGTAAAATCTGCGGATTGCCATATTTTTTGAGTCGCCTAAGTTGTTAGGGTCAATGTTGAATGGTAACCGTACCACAAATGCTCCTTCGTCTGTTCTACATACTGTTTTGTTAAAGTGTTCTTCCGTTTTACAATGTGTGGTTTTAAGTAATGGGGTGTTCACTTCTTCTGACTGCCAGAACCTTTCTATTTGCGTCTCCAATGTATTCAAATTGCATGTAACCACTTCTGAGTTGTTAGTTGTTGGAATTGTTCCTGATGCTATCCAACCAAATTGCGTATTTTGCACTGTAACACCGAATTGGGCTGTGGTTAGTTTTATCTGTCCGATGCTTAGTAAACTGAGATATATTTCTGCTCCTAGCAATAAATCTATCCTTCCACGTTTGTTAAATTTTGGATCGGCTAACGTAATGTTTTGAGATATGTTCAGTTGATTTTTCGAAAATGAATTAGCTGGTAGTTCTTGTGTGATCTCGGGTAATACGTAGAACTCAAGTTTAGCCTTAAATCCATTGATTCGTGATCGGATTGTTGTCACTAGTCTTTTAGTGATTGTTGTGGCCGTTGCGTTTCCGATACCATTGATTGGGAGACGGACTGATTGTGTGTTTATGTTTAAACTTGCGGCCAAGTCCTCCCTGATGAAGTTTGTTTGTGATGCACTATCCAATAGTGCCCTACACTGACGATGTTCTCCATGTTTATCGACTATGATTACCAATGTGGTTGATAATAGGGTCATTTGGCTTTTGTAGCTGTCATTGGTGGCAGAATAGCAATCGCTTGATGTTGATAAATGTGTATTTATCAATTCTTGTTGGTCATGTAATAATGTATTATGTTTTTTATCACATTTTGTGCATTGCCTGGATCTGCACTCATTTGCTCCATGATTTGGTTTTAAGCAATTGAAGCAAAGTTTTTGTTTTTTGACCTCTGCCCTTCGGTCCGCTATATTTAAATTGTGGAATGCATTGCATCGGTATAGCTCATGTTGATGCTGGTGACACAACTTGCATTTTGCTTGAGTGTTAGTGTATGAAACGACTGAGTGTCCTTGATGACGATCCGTTTTTGGAGTTTGCACTCGTTGTAGTTGTGTCCTTTGACTTTTACTGGCGTTTCGGGACTCAAGGACTTGGCAGCGTTCTTGTAAGAAGTTGGTTAGTTCTTGAACTGATGGATTCGTGCATTTTAGACGATATTCTTCCCATTTGTCTTTTGAAAGTGCATCTAATTTGATTGTTGATAGATGTAACAATAAAGTATCTCTTGTTGGTTCGCCTAATACGTCTAAAGCATTGACGTGCTTTAAGAATGTGTCGATGTGAGATCTAATTGAGCTGGCGGAGTCTTCTTTAACCATAGGCAGTTGAAATATTTTATTTATATGATTTTCTATGATTAGTTTTTTATTTTCATATCGGCTGCGTAGTGTTGTCCAAGCTATGCCATAGTTTGCATCGGTGATTGATAATGCTTGAATTGTATTTGATGCTTCACCCGTTAAGCAAGATCTCAAGTAGTGGAATCGTTGCACGTTGTTCAGAGAACCGTTTTCATTTATCAATGAATCGAATGTACTGTAGAATGTTAACCAATCTTCTAGAACCCCTGCGAATGTGGGCAATGTTATTTTTGGCAGTTGCACTTGTTTTGAAGTTGAATTGACTGATAATGCTGGTGTATCAGTTCTAATTATTGGTTCACCACTCAAGACATCTTCTATTCGAGATGTTAATTCGAAATACTGGTCTTCAAACGTTTGTCGATTTTTTGCTTGATCTTCTGTGTCATCCAGCTCCTCTATTTTTGATTGAATTTCATTGTAGTCTGAATACACCAATGTTAATAAACGACTTCTGAGCTGCCTATAATCCCGTTCTGGATTGTCGAGAAACTTGTTGAAATATGTTTCTAATTGTGTTGTGCGAGTTTTAAATGTCTTGCGTTTCAGGGTTAATGCTGCTATTTCGGTTTTTGACATCTTGAGTTCAACTATGGATGAGTTGATTGCTTGATGCACTTTGACTATTCGATGACTCAGGTCTTGATTTAAAATCCGGTTCGATTGGACCAAATGTTTTGTGGTGTCTTAGATTGCAACACGCACTATTTCTCTGATTGTATGAAATTGTCGAAGGACCAGTAAGAATGATATCTTACACAAATTATGCTTTAATGATAAGGTAGAAATTATACTCTGGTATCGCAAAGACTCTCTTTAATACTAACTTAAAACAAATAATTTACAAATATATATACTCATTCAAATTGTGTAAAATGTGTTGTGATTGGTTAGTTGCTAATTAGGTAATTTGGGGATTCCTAGAAAGAATTGTTGGGAAAGTACCATATTAAATTATATTGTAGGGATTATTATTGTAGGAGATTAAACATACCTGGAAAGGATTATAAGAAATTTCATTACATAAAATATATTTCCTATCATAAATATAAATTGAATTTTTAGTAGGACGAGGGTGTCATTAGCACTAATCTGTTTATTACTCGGAGCATATAAGATCCGAACATAAGATTTTCAACAAACTTCTGAAAACTAAAAGATTTCAATAAATTCCTAAAAAATTCTATCAACATTTAAAGTTCTAAAAAACTTTTGAAGACTGTAGAAACTTCTGAATTTTCTAAAAGCAAAAACTTCAGAAATTTTCATCAAAAGTCGTAATAGTTCTATAAAAAATTCTAGAAATAAGAAAAACTTACACACAACTACAAAATTTAACAAAATTCCTAAAAACTTTCAAAAATATCAAAACCTGTAATAACTTAAAAAAAAAAATTGAAAATAAAACTTCTTAAAATTCAAACATATTCCAAAAAGATCCATCAAAAGTATCTAGGTTCTAAAAAAACTTCTAAAGACAGTAGAACTTTTTCAAAAAAATTGCAAAAACTTCAAAAACTCCCATCAAAAGTCGTAACAATTTAAAAGTAGAAACTTTCCATCAAAATTACTAAAAACTAACTAAACAAATTTCTGGAAACTAAAAAACAAAATTTCTAAAAAAATCTATCATTATTTAAAGTTCTAAAAAACTGAAGAACGTAGAAACTCCAAAAATTTCTAAAAATTCCTAGAAACTTTCAGAAAACTAAAGAATACATGTTCTAAAAATTTGATAAAAATCTTCTGAATACTATAGAAACTCCTGAAATGCCCAAAAATAAAAACTTTTGAAACTTCCACATTAAAAATCGTAATAGTTCTAAAAAAAAATTAAAACTTTTATCAGAACTCGTAATAGTTTTAAGAAAAAAACTTGATCAGAAATTTTTAAAAACAAAACCTTAATCAAAAGTAAAAAAAGATTTAAAAATAGTAGAATCTTCTAAAAATTCTAACAGAAATCCTTTAGATTCATTAAAATTTGTTAAAGCTTTCTAAAAAATTTATTAAATTGTCTAGACAATATAACAAAATTTAGATAAATCTACAGAAACTCTTAAAAACTCCAACAAAATTTGTAACGTAAACGAAAATAAACTCTCAGAGAGTGCAAAGACTAAAGAAACTCTTAATAATTCTATATCAAAATTCAAAAAATTTAAAGAAATGTCAATAAATCTCAAGAGAATGCGCAAACTACAGAAGTTTTCATAAATTCTATAAAAATAGCACAAAGTTCTTAAAACTGAAGAAACTCCTAAAACGTTCATAATAATTTGTAGTAAATTAAATAAAATTTCTAAAAATTGCAGAAATTCTTTGACAACCTTCAGGCTGCCTACCCAGTTCCCGCCTGGCCTCTTCCAAAAAGGCCCTAAAGACCCCAATGTTTTCCCCAGCAGTTGCAATACAGCTCAACAAGGCACAAGACCTCCCTCAAGGCAAAACCTAATAAAAAACTGGGTTTGATAGACCTGAGTATCGATTTGCTTCAGTTTTGTTATGTAGACCACGTCGGAGAAGTTTTACACTAAACTAACCCCCCATAAGCGTACTAAAAAATTCCAAGTGGGACTGGTAGAACTTTTTTAAAAATCCCATTATAATTTCTAAAAGAATTAAAAAATCTCAAAAGACTGCTGAAGTTCAAACAATTCGTGTAGACTGCAAAAACACCTAAAAATACCATAAAAATTCCAAAAAAAATAGAAATCTTCTGTTAAAACTATAAACAACTTAACAAAATTCATAGATATTAAACCAAACCTGTAAATGTTCAAGTGCAAACATTTCTAAAAAACTATATCAGAATTTTCAGAAAATTTCTAGAATAAAAAACAAAAATTCTAAAGTTTAAGAAAACTTCTGTAAACTATGCAAAACTCCAGTTTCTAAAAGTAAAATTTATAAAAACAAAAAAAAACTTCTGAAACTTCCATCTAAATTCGTAATAGTTCTAAGAAACGTTCTGAAAATAGTAAAAACTTTAGCAGAATCTCTAGTGACTTTTAAAACAAAACTGGAACCCAAAAAAATTAAAAAAAAAAATCAAAAACTGCAAAAACTTTCATTAGAACTTGTTATAAGTCTGGAGAAAATTTTGTTAAAATCTGTAGTAACTTTCTTGAGGTTCTAAAAAAACTTCTGAAGACTGTAAAAATTCTAAAAGTTCTAACAAAACTTCTAAAAATTGCAAACCCTTCAGAAACTAACATCAGAAGTCGCAATAGCTCAAGAGTAAGAAATTAAAAAAAATTGTAGAAACTAAAAAACAAAAAGTCTAAACATTCAAACAAAATTCTAAAAAAATCCATCATAAAATTTCTAAAACTAGAAACTATTATCAAAAGTAAAAAAAAAAGTTTTGGAATAAGTAGAAATTTCTTCGTAAAAACTAATGAACAAATAGAAATCAAACAAACATCTTAAAAGTTCATCAAATTTCAATGAGGCTTTCTAGAAATTTCATCAAAATGTCTAGAAAATTCAACTAAATCTACAAAAAGTCGTTTCTCAAAGTTTCCTTAAAATTTGCAACGTTTTTAAAAAAACTTAAACAAACTCCAAGATAGTGCAAAGACTAAAAAAAATCCTGTAAATTCCGTACCAAAATTCAAGAAAGTCTTGAAGAAATTTAAATAAACTTCAAGAAAATGCACAAACTACACACATTTTTAAAGATTTCATAAAAACTACATAAAGTTCTAAAGATTGCAAAAATTCCTAAAATTTTTTAGAAATTCTCTAAAATTCGATCAACGTTTCTAAAAATTCTTATAGATTATACATTAAAATTCAAAAAGATTTGAAGATAGAAAATTTTTGTAGACTTCATAAAAACTCCCAAAGGTTGTAAAAACTTTGAAACACTGCAAAAATTCTTCTGGATTCTATCAATATTCTTAGAAGATCAAAAACAAAAGTTAAATCTTAACCATAATAAAGCTGTTGTTTAGTTTCTTTAAAAAAAGCAGCATATTAAATGTTCAAGTAAACAACCTTCTAAAAATTCTATCAAAAATCCTTGAAATTTTCAGAAAATTTCTGAAAACTATAAAACAAAATTTCTAAAAATTCAATCAAGTTCTAAAAAACTTCTGAAAACTGTAAAAACTCCTAAAAGTTCTAACAAACATTCCAAATACTGTTCTGGTGATAGTAAAGACTAACAAACTCCATCAGAATAAGTAGTGACTTTCTAGAAACTAAAAACCAGATTTCTAAAAATTCATACAAATTCTAAAAAAAAATCTATCAACATTTTTTAAAGTTTTTAAGAAAATTTCTACAGTTTTCAGTAAAAACAGTAGAAACTTTTAAAAAATCCATCAAAACTAAAACTTTCAAAAATTTTTGAAACAAAATCGAAAAAAATTATCAACATTTTGGGAATTTCTAAAAAACCTCTGAAGACTGTAAATACTAAAATTTCTAAGAGCAAAAACTTCTATCAAAAATCGTAATAGTTCTAAAAAAAGTTTTGAAAATTGTGGTAACTTCTAAAAATTATAACAGAATTCGAAGACAAAATTTCTAGAAATTTCATTAAAATGTCTAGTAAATATAACAAAAATATATGGGCACTACTATAGAAGTATATGAAAAAATAATGTCTTGATTTGTTGAAAATTAAATGTGATTAAAATTGCGATTCACTTCATACTTAGCGTATTTTACTGAAAATAATATGTTTGCTTTGTTTGATTTTATAAACGCGCGCGGAAACATATTCATACTATATACTACTTCTGCAAAATTATATAATTTAAATAATTAAATTAAACTAATTAAAGTCTTAAATTTCCTAAGAAAGTAATAACTTATCTCTTACTATTTCACACATACACAAATTACGCTTCATACATTCTCATTTATAAATAATTAACTAATTAAATGTGCACCGTCGCTGCCTCTGTATTTATCTGCAATCAAGCTAAACACGAACCGGGTTAGGTTAGGTTAAGACCATGTTATCTAGCTTTCCACCATGCATACATCTCTCCCAGCTTAATTCCGATTAATAACGTTCGGACTTTACAGTGGTATTCCATTACAAGTAACACCGCCCTGACTATTCACCCGACCCCGATGATTAGCATTCTGACGAAATCTATTTCAATTACATTCCAAACTGCACTAATTACGAAAACTAATCAACTTATTTGTGGGTTATCTAGCAATTAAAGCGAAGATTATTAATGCTCCTTGGCAATACAACCAAACTGAAATTTGCTTGTGTTTAGAGTTTCCTGAAACACCTCGGGGGTATTAATATCGACTATAGTAAATTCCAATCATGTAAATTACTATTGTATACAAAACAATACAGCACTAAGGTTATGATTTAAACAAGTTTGGACCATGAAATAGATAAAATTATGCAATATTATTATATTTTGCTACATAAATTGTGATGAAAATGGAAACTTAAAAAATAATTTTTAAATAAATCAGATTCTTTGGCTGCCTTTTCATCCATCTCGACATAAACGCCCGCTTCTTCGCATAAAGGTCTTTATTGTTGCATTCCTTTATTCGGTAAATATTCTTTATTATTAAACGTAATGCAAGATGAAAAATGCACCAACAAATTTTCATTTCCTCGCTGGGCTGAATCACGATGAGGAAAGAAAAAAATAGCTGGCTGATATATAACGAAAACGAAAAGTCCCATAAATTATATCCCTAGTTGGAAAATATGCTGAACAATGCATAATTCTCGTGGTGGATGTGTAATTTTTCATTCGCATTCCATAAGATTGTAGCAAACTATTTCTTATTGCATTCGAATAACTTGTTATAAGGAATAATTGTGAAGAATGTTTTACGTAGACAAATTTTGAATTGTTTGTTGATGTTACTAATAAATCCCAGCATATATTATTTAGTGTTAGTTAACTTCGCAATCTAATTTTATGATCTATAATAAAATTTATGTATGTATATTTAAAAGAACGATTAGCTCTAGATATTGAATATGTGTATAGTAGATAATTTAAAACCACATTTTATTATATGTGCAATGTATATCAATTTAATTTATTATCAGTGCAAGTATATCAGTAATCAAAAATAATAAAAAAATTGTTATATAATATGTTATAAATAAGACAAAATTAAATCAATTTATTAATCTAAAAACAAACAACAAATTAGCGTAAAAATAGTATGTTAATTAAATGTTTGTAAACTTGCAAACACATTTCTTGTTTACTTGCTCTTAACTTTCGATGCATATTAAACATTTTCATTATATTTAGCAATGTGCTGGCTGCTTTTATGAAATATTTACTTGAATGAGCATGTGATATGAGAGTTTAACGTCTTAATAACGGCTTTGCGCTTTTAATATCAAATAATAAACGCGACGCGACATCTTTTAACCCATGCATACATTAGTACTACACATGTAATAAAATTTTATACATTCCATTAGGACTAGACTCTTTATGTCTGTTCATATAATATACAAAAGTTTTAAAACAAACAAGCAATTTTATAAATTAAATTAAATACAAAACAAATACACATTTGTAGCCCATACATTAAAATTTTAATTGGAATTGAAGCAACAAATTGTTATTGTTACAGCGTATGAAAACGCGTCGTTATAAACCATTACTAATGCAGCGACATTATAAAACATCCCTGTTTATTTAAAGGGATGGCACGACACGCGAATTAATCTAAATTACACGTTCAGTGACGAAATGAATAAATAATCCGCAATAAAAGAGGTGTTAAACGCACGACGGTGTCAACGTTTTGAATATTTAATGAGCGTAGAAATGCGGAATCACAATGCTCCATGATAATACCCCAACAAAAAGATGTTGAAATAACATACGAATGCTTTAATAATTGAGTGAAAATGTTTGCAACCGAGTAGTTTATTTTTTGTCGCTGTGGTCAGCAAGGGGATTATATAATGAAGTATCGAATAGGATCGAACACAATTACAACTAGATAACAGTGTATAGATACATAAATAAAGGTAAAATATAAGCTGATACAGAATCCCGTTTTTAATATAAATATACAACATACAAATCTGCAATTCAGCCACCCAAAACATTAAGGGTTGTAAATGCTGACTGATAATAATAATAGCAACCAGGCAATATTATTAGATTTTTATGTTAATAATTCTGTAGGGTGGTGAATAATTAAAGTACAAATTTATGGGGTGTGAATACTTTATGTACTGAAGATGATGTGGGGAAGAATATAACATAATTTAAAATTGTAACGGGAAATTTAATGCGTTAAAATCAAATAAAAAAAGTGTTATTTGTGAAACATTTATTTGGACAATTTGGGTCATTCTCTTGCTACTAATAGATGGGGAAAGAAAAACAAAAACAAATCAACCCTTAAAGCGGCATCCCAACTGAATCGTAATAGACTACGGCTATTTCTTTTTACACTGCAAATATCCCATCTAGCTGCTAAGACAAAGGATTTCGACTTTAATTTACTTTTTTTTCGGGAATCCTGCTTGCCGACAGGCCAACTAAAACGTACGTAGAATGAACAGGGGAATTCACAAATTGCGTACAACTTTTTGTTAATCGCATACAATACAATTGCACTTAAGAATGAAAATAAAATTCTTTTGTTATTTTTTTTATTGTTATCAAAATTTGCTTTAGGCGTTTTATATTATTAAGAGAATTTATAATGGCAATTTTAATTTTATTAACTATATAATGACATATTTTATTTGAGAATTTAATTCGCAAGCAAGCATTTACGTATTATTAAATAGACAATACGCTGCATGCGTGTTGTCACTTACAATAAATATATAATACATCATAAACAAACTTGAAAAATAAAAATTATCTGAAAATTTGCACGGCTTATGGACAAAATAAAACTTATTTGGAGAGAGTTGAAAAGACCAACAGCTTTTTACGTGACTTCCAAATTACAGCGGTATATAAATAACAAGTTTTAATTTAGTAATTTTTTGGAAATTAAACCTGGGATTCCTGGCTTTTTAAGCTAACGCTCTGTCACTAAGTTATCTCACCGCCTTTATTACTTCGCTTTTTTGGGAAATCCAGAAACCTCCAATCGGTAAATTTGATATTAAATTTCTCCTACAATCAAACACGCACCTTTTTTAGTAAAATTTGATCTTTTATAATTTAATCTATTTTAAAGAATTTTTCATGTTGCATTAGGTCTAACGTTCACAAATGTAGTTGAAGATGCACAGTCATCGATGTTTTTGCTGCATAAAATTTTTCATTATTGAGACAGATAAAGAAAAGTAGTCAAAACCATTACAAAAACATCTAAAGCGCCCTCTTATTAGATGAAACCAACCAATCATAGCGACAAACAAATAAAGAATCCAAATTGGAAAAAAGCAAAAATTTATGATTTGTTTCTTCCACCCAATCAACAAAACAAGACTTCTTCCGAAAAAAAGCATCACCTGCACTTCGCTGCCAAGCAAAATTGTTGCTGCCTAGCTTTGCGGTTATGCCAAAAGTAATTAGTAGTGCTGGAATTGTATAGTATGGTTTAAACTGAGTGCGTCAGAAACTTGGCCAGTCTCAATTGTTCTTCATTTTTCTCTTCTGCGTCCAATACAATCAAAAATGCTGCAGGAGCAAATTAATCCTGATAGGTTGTTCGGTTACTGCTATAAGTTCTCTTATTGGTTGGTAAAAACGATGTTGCCCTTTGCAATCTAAGAGAGACTAACAGCCAAATCAAGTCGTGTTACCGGTATAGGGTTTTAAAAATGAAGATCCACAGCCTCCACAAGTCCAAAACGTCGATGGTTGCCCTTAGATGTCAATCTCGGAAATGACAATCAAAGTTTAACTGTTTGATTGATGATTAAAGATGTCACCAGGTGTTACGTAAAATAACACAAAGAAGTCAACAATGACGCAAGTTGAAGCATGTGGCTTTACCTTGAATAAAGTATACCAATTAACACATTCAAAAAGCTAAAGCATACAACCGGCAAAACCTCAGCCAATGCTTGTACTCAATCAAGCTGACATTTATTTTACAGCACCCGGACAAACAGTAGGGCGGGCGAGTGAGACACTTTATGCATGGTACCAGACCAATAGTTTAGAATGGAGTAACCCACCCAAATGTTAGTTATGAAGAAGTTAGATTACGACCTTTTTTTGTTATAAAATAATTTTTAACGTTTGCATAGAAAAAAAAAACATTCAATTCCTTGGTGACAAACACTTGGGTGGGTTGGTTAGACACTCTAAAGCCTAGTAACGCGCCAATAATTTAAAATAAATGCCCCACTTACCCACCCAAGTGTTAATTATTAGAAAGTTAGTTCACGATCTTCTATGGTGACAAAATGACTTCTGACGTCCGCATAGAAGACAATCATTCAACTTCTTGTTAACTAACACTTCGACGGGTGGAAAGGGTCACTCTAAAGCATGGCGAATGCCAATAATTTGAATTGGAGTGACCCACCGTCACCCAAGTGTTAGTTATCAAAAGGTTAGTTCACTACCTTCTCAATAAAATGACTTCTATCGTCAGCATAGAAAAAAAAAACATTCAATTCCTTGATGACGAACACTTGGGTAGGTGGGTAAGATACTACATAGCATCGTACCAAGCCAAAAATTTTGAATAAAGTAGCCCACCCACCCACCCAAGTGTTACTTATCAAGAGGTTAGATCACAACCTTCTCTTGTAATAAAATTACTACTATGGTCAGCATAAAAAAAACATTCAATTCCTTAATAACAAACATTTGGGTTAGTAGGTGAAACAATCTAAAGCATGATAACGCGCCAATAATTTGGATTGAAAGTGATAGTTATTACGACGTTGGAGTATGACTTTCTCTTGTGATAAAATGACTTCTAACGGCAAAATAGAAAAAAAAACTTTCAATTTCTTGATGACTCCTCCAAGCATCGTAACGCGCCAATAATTTAGATTAGATTGGCCAACGCACCGACACAACTGTTAGGTATTAAAAAGTTAGATTACGACCTTTGTGATAAAATGACTCTGACGTCCGCATAGAAAACAAACTTTCAATTCCTTAATAATAAACACTTGGGTGGGTGAGTAGGATACTCTATAGCATCGAACCAGGCCAATAGTTTAAAATAGAGTAGCCCACACACCCACTCAAGCGTTAGTTATTAAAAGGTTGAATTACGACTTTTTATATAATAAACATAGAAGAGATAACTTTCAATTTCTTGATGACAAACACTTAGGCGGGTGGATGGAATACTTCATAGCATCGCACCAGGCCAATAGTTTGGAATAGAATAGGCAACCCACCTACCCAAGTGATAGTTATCAAGAGGTTAGATCACAACCTTCTCTTGTGATAAAATAACTTCTATTGTAAGCATAGATGAGAAAATATTCTTTGATGACAAACATTTAAGTGAGTGGGTGAGACACTTCAAAGCATGGTATAGCGCCAATAATTTGGATTAGACTGGGCCACACACCCACACAACTATTAAGAGGTTAGAACACGACCTTCTCTTGTGATAAAATTAATTCTAACGTCAGCACAGAAGAGAAAATATTCAGTTCCTTAATGACAACACTTGGGTGGGTGGGTGGGTGGGACAATCCATGGCATAGTACCGAGCCAATAGTTTGAAATGAAGTGTAGTTCAAATGTTCAACGCGGATGTTGCAATAAGGTTTCGCCACTTCAATACTTTCACTTTCCCACTTCCTAAACAATGTTTCCGCTTAAGCCAAGTAATACATCCATGCCTTGCAATTGTCCTTTTAGGTTAATCACCTTTGGGGTAGCTCTATGGTCCACCCGGCTAATGCAAATTTCGCACTTAGGCGTAAACAAGACATGAAATTTTGTCCATACGCATAATACTGAATTGTCCAAGTTGTAGCGTTAAAGAGTCTATCACAAGTCATCCACGTAGATTTTCATCAAAGAGCGACTTAGATAATTTTCTACTCACTGGCGGTGGTGATTAGCCTATCTAGACCTATCCATTTAGCTGATAACCCTCGTTTGCAACCATAATTTGACAGAATAGCGTCTTCTACCACTGACTTCGGGGTTGATGAAGACTTCTTCCCGAGGTATCTACCAAGCCCCGAGTGCAGTGAAATTTGCCTCCAGTAAAGCTTCATTTTAGATAAGATTGGTGGTCGCGTTAATACGATAACAAAGCTAAAAAGTAGCCATTAGTAGCAACTCATCCTAAAGTTTTCCGAAGTAAATGTCCAAAAACTAAACTAAATGTTTTTTCAATGCTGTTCTACGGGGTTGACTCAAGATACTTCTATTCAAGAGTAGCTTATTTAAATTTACCACTTACAAATTAGAAACTCTTGTCGCTCAGCAAATTTTAAGAACTCCATATCAACAGAAAATCTGCTGTTCAGGCATTTTGGCGGTAATGTTACTCATAGTGCTAGTGGTGTGGCTGATGATAAAAGTTTCCAGCAAGTGCACATACCTATCGCATTCTGGTAACACTTCCACTCAACCGTAGTTTTTTAAATATTTTTGTTAACAAATCTACAAAAAACCTTGTCCTCTAACATCTTGGGAGTAATGCAGCTTTACCTAGCAAATGCATATATCCATCGCAGTCAGCATAAACCAACCAGTCGACATATTATCTGATAAACCTAAGTCTATAGTAATACGTTCCTAAGAGCTGCTGCCAAGATTCAACTGTATGTCAAAGGCTCCAGTCTTCATCTTCGTACTTGTCATGTAAAAGCAATGACGTCCTTTCTGACTACTAACCATTAAAGGCTCCAAAAAATATTTCGGTTGGTTTCATGTCACCCCGGGTGCCTAGTGTTGTCGCTATTATAGTGTTGCCGCATCACCTTCGGTGCCAAGCCCAATTTCTCGCTTTTTGGCTTGTTCCTCGTCTTGTATAGTCTGGTGATAATGTTGCATATCTGTTAGCTTTCATTTAGAGCTGAAGTCAGAGTCTGCTAACAAATCAAACCATGTCTTGGAGTAATACAAAAAAGTCCAGATTGTTTGCTTCGTTGCCAGAAGCTCAAGATAAAACCTTGAGTAGATGGCCCAGTAAATGTGTTCAAAGTTTAATTAAAATTTAGCCAACAAGAGCAACCACCTCATAAAATCCAATTTGTAGTTTCGTGTCTTTAGTGTCAAATAGCAGTCTGGCTCCTTGCTTTAGCAAAAGATGCCATAACAACAAGCAAATGTACGCCATAGTATAGACAATTAAAATATAACGAGCATACTTGGAAGACAGTCGATTTCAATTAAAGACAAATAACCAAACACTGGTGTAGCCAATACTAAAACCAAATGCATCAAAACAGAGTTAATATAGTGGTCGCTACTTCGACATCAAACAATACTGTCTAATGGTATAGCTGATGATGAGTTTTTGATTGTCTTACTGTGTGAGAGAGATCCACAAATAACACCAAAACTTCTGAGTCTGGTCTGCACATTATCTTTGCCAAATCAAAACAATGTAAGAGCAACAAAACTAAAAAAAAGCGGTAATAATACAGAAAATGTTTCGCTGCACTTACATACAACAGTGGTTCAAAACACAGCCTCCTGCAAGCCGTAACACAAGTTAAGAATCATTTAATAGACCAGTCCGACTTTGCCGTTAGCAAAAACAAAGTATTTAGCATGTGGATGATTAAAGAGCAGGTCACGCAAACTATTATTAACCCACAAAAACCCACAAAACACAGCCTAGAAAACTTTAAAGTAAAACCGAAAAAAATAATTACCATCCGTACTTCTGTCAGCTATCCATCTACTTTAGAAGTTTTGATTACGACAAACTAAACAGTTCCAGCAGCTCAAGAAAACTGCTAGTTACCTTCCACAAAAACCCAATCTAGATCATAAGTCCGGAAACGCATAAAAAACGCTGAACCAGGGCAAACAAAAAATAATTTTCGTAAACTTCTACCACCACACAATGACTTTAAAATTTTTGACTACAACAAACTGCACAGCTCCAGCAGTTCAGCCAAAAGGTTAACAACCTGACACCACAAGAACCCAATATGGATGACAAGTCAATCAATTCTAATTACGATTAACTAAAGAATAGCAGAAGATTTAAAAAAATATGATACTGATCGCCTAAAACATTGCAAACCCGACCAGAAACCAAAAACATCTGCAAACTTGTCAAAAACCGTAAACCAATCAAAGAAAACGCTAACAAAATTAATAGCTACGCCACATAAGAGAGTAGAGAAAATAAATAAAGCTACAACCAACTCTAATCTTGCATATAAGACAAACCCCAGCAATTGCGTGGCACTTTCAAAAAAAGTAATTACAAAAAACCACAAAAAAAAATCTTTGCGATCTTCAGTCCACCCCCTAAAACATGATCAAAACTGCTTGGAACCTCCCAGAAACTTTAGGGAAGACGACAAACAAAACCTCAGAAAACTTCATTCTATCTTCTAAAGCATGCAACAAAAACAGTTGAACAAATAAAGCAAACTACAACCAAATCCAATTTACCACCAAAAATAATGCTGCATGCCGACTACTACACAAATAACAAAAACAAAAATTAAAAAAACTAAAAAAAAACCTCAGCAAACTTTTTAATAACAGTAAATCCGACACTGCCAAGTACCTGATTTATAAACAGTTAAGTGGAGCATATTATAATATGAATTTATGATGCTGAGTAAAAGGAAATATTACTTTATTACACTTAAGCCTCAATAGGCCTTTTGTGCCTTCTTAATTCTGTTCATACCAAGCTAGCAAACCCCAACATGTACTCCCTGTGATTGATCTATCATCACAAAATAAAAACAAAAAATTATCGCAACAATTTTATTTGCCGACCACAACTTTCATTATTTACATAGTACTTCAAATATTACACAGTTTATAAAGCTTGACATACAAAATTCCTGTTATGTAACTAGATACTCCCAAAGTTAAACAACAATACTAATTAATTTATATTATTTCAAATTAATTATTTTTTTGTAAACAAAGCAAAAATGTTTTCAAATATGTATTACAATTTAAAATATTCATATTGAAAATCTTAAATAATAAAAACATTGTCTTTGATATTGTTCCAGCTTTAAGAAAAAAACAAACAAAAACATTTAATTTTTTTATTTGGCGCAGAAAAGAATATAAAAAGTTCCGGATGACAAATTTATATTCTCTATTAATTCTGAATGAAGCAACCCGTAGGAATAATATTTGCCAGATGTATTTATCTTGCGTCTGCAATTTATTCAGTTTATTATGTTTTTTTTATATAAATTTATTTCTTTTGTGGAAATTTTCTTTTTTGGCAGAACGAGGCGGATGGAACTGTCATGACTTTTTGTTTCATTTAAGGATATTAATACTAATGATATTTATCTCTTCCGGAACTTTTTTCTTTGAAATGATATGTTTATACAGTAAATGGTTCGTCTAGCCAAAAACATTTGTTGGAATAACGATGTCAATTTATAACTTAATGAATTAATTAATATTGTTTTCATGCTCATAAAATATATTGCTAACAAATTTTGATACCTTTTTATAGAGAGATGATTACATTAAAAAAGAATGATTTTAATGCTGTTGTAAAATATTTTATGTATAGACAAGAAAATATATGAAATAAATGTCATAGCAGTAAATTTTGAGGGCGCTAGCCATCATAAAATATTTATTTACTGATATAAAAGATGAAATCTTTATGTGAATGGAAGGATTATCTATTTATTTCGGTCGTAAGAGTAGTGTCTAAGTGCTAATAAATGGTGAATGCGCCGGGTCTAATATTAATTTCAAATTATTTATTATTGAAGATGTAAATATTTTATTAAAATTAAACTTTATAATATATAAAATAAATTGAAAATTATTAATTGTCAACTTTATCATAATATTTTGAATTCTTATTCAAATGGTTAGTATTAAATTCCAGCAATTCAATACACAAATCGAGTCGTTAATTTTTAATTGCGCTTTATTAAATCTTAAACGAGGCATTTAAATGTTCTAAAAAGCTTAAATTTGACTATTAAAAGTAATGCATTTCAGGCTAAAATTAGATTAAATATTTCCGTTTCACCTTGGTAAGTTTTCTAATCAAAAGACCAAGTATTCTGTGTAATTGCAATTTCAAATTTGGTATCCTTCCTTTAATAATATTTCAGTTTCAAATACTATTGTAAAGTTTTGATGCAATTCTAAATAAAACAAATGGTACAACTCGCGTACATATAAATGTGTGTGTGTGTGAGAAAAGAGCAAATGTCAGATATATGGAGCACCAGTTTTCCAACTTTAAAACGCGCCATCCCCGCATTATTACAGTTGAACATGAAGAGACCGAGTAAAATGCTTTTATGGAGTAACAATATAGTGCACTTCCTATTCCGATAAAGTATATCATTTGCAGTGCACCTCGTCGCATATAATGTTAAAAATGTATATTCCTTCATTCGTTTATTTTTCTCTTAAACTGTAACATATTTTTATTGTTAGGAGCTTCCACCATATCCAGACATATATAAAAGTGTATATATTGGAGGCCTTTATTCTCATGTATGTGTCGCATGCGGTGGCGTGGTACGGTTTAAGCTTGTTTGCCTTTAAATTTCCACTACATTGAATGCATCGGGAAAAGCTTCCAAAGTTTACTATGCCGGATTATTATGGCCGAGCCTGGTCTACTACGTTTGTACGGATTTTGATATCCACTTCACTGGAATCACCGCATAAATGTTATCTGTTGGCCAATAAAATAAAAATATAATCTTCCATACAATAAAGATAATAATAGAATTATTCCACTAGTTATTTATGAAATCGTATATAAACCAAATACTATAAAAACAGTTTCGTAATGTGTGTTATATTGTAATTGTAATGAACATTGTGTAAATATGTATTAATTTACCAAAAGTTAATAATTGCATTTTAAATTAATTATAATTTATTGGAGCTTCTTAAAATAAAAAAATGTTATTTACTAATAATTTTTCTAAAAGTAATAAATTATATTTTATATAAATAAAATTATTTATTATCTTGTACCTCCTTTGTGGTATTTGAGATTTTGAAATTTACTTACAAGAAAGAATTCTGTAATACTGCACATATTTGCACTACTGCGTCTCGGAGTATGTACATTTTATAACTTTATACCCTGGTGGATTAGCAAGTTTGTAAGCCAGTATGTATCTCTTGGTTTCCCATATCGTGTAATGTATACAACACGGCATCTGGGAAGTAAATTGTCGCCTAGCACAATGCAGTGTCACATTGCTCCATAAATTTATTATAAAATTTAATTAATATTATTTATTTTCATTTTAGAACAATAGTAAATATATTTTAATTTGCAAATATTTACATTGTTATTATTAATTCAAGTTTTGTAAAATGTTTTAGCTAGCATTTTTCATTCAACTGTTAATCATTATTAAAAAAAATAGTTTCAGCTTATTTATTACCAACAAGTCTATAAATAATGTTTGAATTCAAAAAATCTCTGTACAAAACGCAAAACAAGGAAGCTTTCCCAAAGCTTGAACACAAACATGGATTGATACAATACACGCGCGTATAGTTGCTGCCTTGTCATTATTATTATATTCGCAGCGGAAAAATGTCAAAGGCATTTCGACTATTTCAAAGTGATAAATGTGTGACGCATATGCACGTGAAAATGCAACAGAAAAATGAGATATGACCGGCAATAAAATGGTCGAATTGATGGCCAAGCGCTAGAGATCGATTTTGTAACTTTTTATTTTTTGATGAAAAATGTGTGTTGTTGCATTGCAACTGTTTGATGCACTTCTCCGATGGAAATAATAGAAATAAACAAGTTATTTATTTTGAGTTATATTTTTACAATGGATGTTTGCAAGTGACAAATACAGACTGTAATTTAATAACAAAAAGGATTTGATAAAAGTATTGCAAACTCAATCATACAAGAACAAAAATCAAACAGATTGAATATCTAGATATGTTTAAATGTTCAGCAATCCAACACAATTATATTGTTATTGTAAATAAGCAAAAACGCGTTCCTAAACATTTAAATTAATTTTATACAAAGCAATTTGTTCCCTCAAATGTTGCAAAAAGTCCCATTTTAATCCTTTTTTTTAAGTTGCAATAACTTTAATAACTACTTTGGCCAGTTTGCGTTAGTCAGTAGAATAAGTAAAACTTTTTACTACCAAATATGATTTTTATCTTCTTTATATCCATCAAGATTCAGAGCTTAGTTTATAAACCCTAAAGTTTTCAGACTATTTTTGATAAGGACGATTCAATTGAGGACATGTGAAACTAAGCGTATAGATTTTATTCAAATTTGTGGAGTTTATATTCATAATAATTAAGTATATTTGCACTAATTTCCATCAACATTTAATGCAGAATTTAGAAGTTATAACTGAGTTTGTAGACCAGACCCTATAGCTTTAAGGCAACACTAGATCAAGTAAATTAAATTGAGGTTATATGAAACTGAACGTGTGGATTTTAATTACATCTGTTACCGATGACAATGAAGTACATTGGTACCAATTTTTATTAAAATTCAATGTAAGGATTAAAAGTTAGAGCTCAGTAAATAGATACTAAAACTTTTGAGTTACGTTAGATAAATTGAGGTTATGTAAAATTAAGCGTATGAATTTTATTCAAATTTGTTTAGTTTATTTTCATAATAATAAAGTATATTAGCACCAACTTTCATCAACATCTAATGCAGAATTTAAAAGTTGGAGCTCAGTTTGCAGACTCTATAGGTTTTAGGCAACATTGGATCAAGTGAATTAAATTGAGGTTATGTAAAACCTAACGTATAAACTTTAATTACATTTGTTGAGTTTATACCGATGACAATGATGTACATTGGTACCAATTTTTATTAAAATTCAATGTAATCTTTAAAAGTTAAATAATAATAGCTTTCGGATCACGTCAAATAAAGTCAAATAAATTGAGGTTATGTAAAATTAAGCGTATGCATTTTATTAAAATTTGTTGATTTTATTTTCATAATAATGAAGTATATTTGAATCAATTTTCATTAACATCTAATGTAGAATTTAGAATTTGGAGCTCAGTTTGTAGATCCTATAGCTTTAAGGCAACATTAGAACAAGTTAATTAAATTGAGGTTATGTGAAATTTAACAGATGGATTTTAATTAATTTTGTTGAGCTTATACCGATGACAATAAAGTGCATTGGTACTGGTTTTATTAAAATCTAATTAAAGGTTTAAAAGTTGAAGCTCAGTTTATAAAACCTATAGCTTTCGGGTCACGTTAGATAAAGTCAAATAAATTGAGGTTAAGTAAAATTAAACGTAAAAATTTTATTAAAATTTGTTGAGTTTATATTCATAATAATGAGTTATATTTGCACTAATTTTCGTTAACATAAAATGAAGAATTAAGAAATTAGAGCACAGTTTGTAGACTCTAAAGCTTTCAGGTTACATTAAATCAAGTTAAATAAATTAAGGTTATGTAAAACTTAACGTATGAATTTTAATTAATTTTGTTGAGTTTATACCGATGACAACAAAGTACATTGGTATCAATTTTTATTAAAATTTAATGTAAAGTTAAAAAGTTAGAGCTCAGTTGATAGAACCTATAGATTTCGGGTTATTTTAAATCATGTTAATAAAATTGAGGTTATGTGAAATTAAACGTAAAATTTATTGAGTTTATATTTATAATAATAAAGTATATATGCAGTAATTTTCATTGACATCTAATGTAAAATTTAGAAGTTGGAGCTCAGTTTGTAGACCCTATAGCTTTAAGGCAACATTAGATAAAGTTAATTAAATAAAAGTTATGTAAAACTTAACGTATTAATTTTAGTTAAACTTGTTGAGTTTATACCAATAACAATAATGTACATTGGTACAAATTTTTATTAAAATTTAATGTAATCTTTAAAAGTTAAATAATAATAGCTTTCGGATCACGTCAAATAAAGTCAAATAAATTGAGGTTATGTAAAATTAAGCGTATGCATTTTATTAAAATTTGTTGATTTTATTTTCATAATAATGAAGTATATTTGCACCAGTTTTCATTAATATCTAATGTAGAATTTAGAATTTTGAGCTCAGTTTGTAGATCCTATTGCTTTAAGGCAACATTAGAACAAGTTAATTAAATTGAGGTTATGTGAAACGTATGGATTTTAATTAATTTTGTTGATCTTATACCGATGAGAATAAAGTGCATTGGTACCAATTTTTATCAAAATCTAATTTAAGATTTAAAAGTTGAAGCTCAGTTTATAAAACCTATAGTTTTCGGGTATCGTTAGATAAAACCAAATAAATTGAGGTTATGTAAAATTAAGCGTAAGAATTTTATTAAAACTTGTTGAGTTTATATTCATAATAATGAGTTATATTTGCACTAATTTTCATTAACATCCAATGAAAAATTAAAAAATTGGAGCACAGTTTGTAGACTCTAAAGCTTTCAAGTTACATTAAATCAAGTAATTAAATTAAGGTTATGTGAAACTTAACGTATGAATTTTAATACATTTTGTTGTGTTTATAGCAATAACAACAAAGTACATTGGTATCAATTTTTATTAAAATTTAATGTAAAGTTAAAAAATTGGAGCTCAGTTGATAGAACCTATAGATTTCGAGTTATATTAAATCATGTCAATAAAATTGAGGTTATGTGAAATTATACGTATAGATTTTAACCAAATTTATTAAGTTTATATTCATAATATTAAAGTATATTTGCACCAATTTTCATCAACATCTAATGCAGAATTTAGAAGATGGAGCTCAGTTTGTAGACCCTATAGCTTTGAAGCAATATTAAATCAAGTAAATTAAATTGAGGTTATGTAAAACCTAACGTATGGATTTTAATTAAATTTGTTGAGTTTATTTCGACAATAATGAAGTAGATTTGTACCAAATTTTATTAAAATCCAATGTAAAGTTTAAAACTTAGAGCTCATTTTATAGAACTTATAGCTTTTGAGTTATATTACATCATGTCAATAAAATTGAGGTTATGTGAAATTAAACGTATAAATTTTAATCAAATTTATTGAGTTTATTTAATAATAAAGTATATTTGCACAAAGTTTCATTAACATCTAATGCAAAATTTAGAAATTGCTCTAGCTTTATTGCAACATCAGATCAAGTAAATTAAATGTTAAACCTAACGTATAAATTTTAATTACATTTGTTGAGTTTATACCGATGACAATAAAGTACATTGGATCCAATTTGTATTGAAATCGAATGTGAGGTTTAAAAGTTGGAGTTCAGTGTATAGATACTATAGCTTTCAAGTTACGTTAGATCAAGTAAATCAAATTGTAGTTATGTAAAACTAAGCGTATCATTTTAGCCACATTTATTGAGATTGAACTGATAAAAATAAAGTAAATTGATACCAAATTACATAAAAATCCAATGTACGGTTCAAGTTTCAAGCTTAATTTATAAACTTTCAAGCTTCCATGCTACTTTAGAAAACGTTAACTAAACTGAGATTATGTGAAAAGCGTATGAATTTTAATACAATTTATTAAGTTGCTAATAAAATATATTAGTACCAAACTGCATCAAAATCTAATGGAGGGTTCAGGAGTTTGAGCTTAGTTTATAGAATGTATAGCTTTCAGACTACTTTAGATCAAGTCAATTAAATTGAGGTTATGTAAAACTAAACGTATGAATTTTAACCAAAACTATTGTGTTTCTACTGATAATAATAAAATAATATAATACCAAATTACATCACAATCTAATGCACGGTACAAGAGTTAAGGTTTAGTTTATATACTCTATAGTTTTCAAACTATTTTAGATCAAGTCAATTAACTTGAGGTTATATAAAACTAAGCGTATAAATTTTAATAAAATTTATTTAATTTGTACTTATGGTAATTAAGTATAGTTGTACTAGTTTTCATCAAGATACAAAACAAAGCTAAGAAGTTGTAGATCAGTTTAAAACCACTATAGCTTTCAGGTTATGTTTGATCAAGTCAATTAAATTAAGGTTATGTAAAACTAAGCGTATGGATTTTAGCCAAATTTATTGACTTTGTACTAATAAGAATGAAATAAATTAGTACCAATTTACATCAAAATCCATTACATGGCTCAAGAGATACAGCTTAATTTATAGAGTACATAGCTTTAAATCTATTTTAGAACAAATGATTTAAACTAAGGTTACGAGCAACTTAGCGTATGCATTTAAACCAAAATTATTTAATTTGTACTGATAATCATAAAGTAAATTAGTACCAATTCTCATCAAGATCCAATGCGCGGCTTAGGAGTTGGAGTTCAGTTTATAGACCCCAATAACTTACAGGTTATGTTTGATCAAATCAATAAAATTGAGGTTATGTAAAACTAAGCGTATACATTTTAACCAAAATTTTTAACTTTGTACTGATAATAATAAGGTAAATTGGTTGTAATTTACATCAAAATCCAATGCACGGTTCTACCTTAGTTTATTGACTCTATAGCTTTATATCAAGTCAATTAAATTAAAGTTATGTAAAACTAAGCGTATGGATTTTAACCAAATTTGTTAAATTTGTAATTATAAAAATTAAGCATATTAGTACCAATTTTTATAAAAATTTAATGCAGAGCTTAGAAGTGGCAGTTTACTTTATAGACCCTTGTTGCTTTCACGTTATGTTTGATCAAGTCAAATAAATTGAGGTTATGCAAAACTAGACGTACAGATTTTAACCAAAGTTAACAAATTTATACTGATGATAATAAAGTAAAATAGTACAAATTTACATCAAAATCCCACGCACGGTTCAGAAGTTCGAGCTTAGTTATTAGACTCTCCAGTTTTCAGGCTAACTTAAATCGAGACAATTAAATTGAAGTTATGTAAAACTAAACGTATGGTTTTCAATCAAATTTATTGTGTTAGTACTGATGATAATAAAGTCAATTAGTACTAATTCACATAAAAATCTAATGCACGGTACAGCAGTTCAAGCTTAGTTTATAGAGTCTATTGCTTTCAAGCTATTTAAGAACAATTTAATTAAATTGAGGTTACGTAAAACTTAGCCTATAAGTCTTAATTAAATTTGTAGAGTTTATACTTATAATAATGAAGTAAATTAGTACCAAAGTACATCAAAATCCAATGCACGGTTCAAAAGTTCAAGTTTAGTTTATGGACTCTATAGCATTCAGGATACCTTAGATCAACTCAATTAAATTGAGGTTATGTAAAAAAAAAGTATAATCAAATTTAATAACTTTGTATTGTTGATAATAAAGTAAATTAGTACAAATTTACATCAAAATCCAATGCACGGTTCAGGAGTTCGACCTTAGTTCATTGACTCTGTAGCATTCAGACTACCTTGAATCAAGTCAATTAATTTGAGAGTATGTAAAACTAAGCGTATAGATTTTAGTTAAATTTGTAAAAATTGTACTAATAATAATAAAGTATATTGGTAGAAATCTATATCAAAATCTAATTTACGGTTCAGGAGTTTGAGCTTAGTTTACAGACTTATAGCTTTCAGACTACTTTAGATAGATCAAGTCAATTAAGTTTAATTTACGCAAAAAATAAGCGTGATAATTTCAACCAAATTTATTGAGTTTATACTTATGATAATAAAGTAAATTGGTTCCAATTTACATCAAAATCCAATACACAATTCAAAAGTTTGAGCAAAGTTTATAGACTCTATAGCATTCAGGCTACCTTAAATCAAGTCAGTTAAATTAAGTTTTTGTAAAACTAAGCGTATAGATTTTAGTAAAAATTGGAAAAATTGTACTAATAATAATGAAGTTAAATGGTACCAATTTACATTAAAATCTAATTTATAGATCAGGAGATCATGCTTAGTTTGTAGACTCTATAGAATAAATGCTACCTTAGATTAACTCAATTAAATTGAGGTTATGTAAAACTAAGCGTATAGATCTTAACCAAATTTATAAAAATTGTACAAATAATAATAATATATATTAGTACCAATTTACACCAAAATCTAATTTACGGTTCAAGAGTTTGAGCTTAGTATACAGACTCTATAGCTTTCAGGCTACTTTAGATCAAGTCAATTAAATTGAGGTTATGTAAAACTAAGCGTATGAATTTTGGCCAAATTTGATGAGCTTGTACTTATGATATTGAAGTGAATTAGTAACAATTTACATCAAAATCCAATGCACGCTATAGGAGTTTGAGCTTTGTTTATAGACTGTATAGCTTTCATGCTACTTAAGATCAAGTCAATTAAATTTAATTTGCGCATAAATAAGCGTATGGATTTTAACCAAATTTGTTGAGTTTATACTGATGATATAGCAGTTAATTAGTACCAAATTACACCAAAATCCAATACACAACTCAAAAGTTCGAGCTTAGTTTATAGACTCTATAGCATTCAGAATACCTTAAATCAAGTCAATTAAATTGAAGTTATGTAGAACTAAGCGTATAAATTTTAAACAAATTTGTAAAAATTGTACAAATAATAATGAAGTATATTAGTACCAAAAAACACCAAAATCTAATATACGGTTCAGGAGTTCGAGCTTAGTTTACAGACGCTATAGCTATCAGGCTACTTTAGATTAAGTCAATTAAATTGAAATTATGCAAAAATAAGCGTATGGATTTTAACCAATTTTATTGAGCTTGTACTTATCAACAATAAAGTGAGTTGATAACAATTTGTATCAAAGTCCAATGCATGCTTTAGGAGTTTGAGCTTAGTTTATAGACTATAGCTTTCAGGCTACTAAAGATTAAGTCAATTAAATTGAGGTTATGCAAAACTAAACGTATAAATTGAAACCAAATTTAATAACTATGTGCTGATAATAATAAAGTCAATTTGTACAAAAATTCATTAAACTCCAATGCACGGTTCAAGAGTTCAAACTTAGTTTAAAGACTATTGCTTTCAGGCTACCTTAGACCAACGCAATTAAATTGAATTTATGCATAAACAAGCGTATGGATTTTAACCAAATTTGTTGAGTTTATACTGATAATAATGCAGTGAATTAGCACAAAATTACACCAAAGTCCAATACACAATTCAAAAGATTGAGCTTAGTTTATAGACTCTATAGCATTCAGGCTACCTTAAATCAAGTCAGTTAAATGAAGATTATGCAAAACTAAGCGTATGGATTAAAAACCAAATTTGTAAAAATTGTACAAATAATAATGAAGTATATTAGTACTAGTTTACACCAAAATCTAATTTACGGTTTAGAAGTTCGAGTTTAGTTTACAGACTCTATAGCTATCAGGCTACTTTAGATTAAGTCAATTAAATTGAATTTATGCAAAAATAAGCGTATGGATTTTAACCAAATTTATTGAGCTTGCACTTATAACAATAAAGTGAGTTAATAACAATTTGTATCAATGTCCAATGCATGCTTTAGGAGTTTGAGCTTAGTTTATAGACTATAGCTTTCAGGCTACTTTAGATCAAGTCAATTAAATTAAATTTATGCATAAACAAGCGTATGGATTTTAACCAAATTTGTTGAGTTTATATTTATGGTAATAAAGTAAATTGGTACCAATTTACATTAAAATTCAATGCACGGTTCAGAAGTTCAAGCTTAGTTCATAGACTGTATAGCATTAAGCTAACTTAAATCAAGTCAATTAAATTAAGATTAGGTAAAATTAAGAGTATGGATTTTAGTCAAATTTGTAAAAAACGTACTAATAATAATGAAGTATATTGATACCAATTTATATCAAAATCTAATTTACGGTTCAGGAATTTGAGCTTAGTTTTCAGACTATAGCTTTCAAGCCACTTTAGATCAAGTCAATTAAAATGATTTTATGCAAAAATAAGCGTACAAATTTTAACCAAATTGTTGAGTTTATACTTATGATAATGAAGTAAATTGGTACCAATTTATATAAAAATCCAATACACGGTTCAGAGGTTCGAGCTTAATTCATAGACTCTATAGCGTTCAGGCTGCCTTAAACCAAGTCAATTAAATTGAGGTTATGTAAAACTAAGCGTATAGATTTAAGTCAAAATTGTAAACATTATTTTAACTATAATGATGTATAATGGTACCAATTTACATCAAAATCTAATTTATAGTTCAAGAGTTCGGGCTTAGTTAACAGACTCCATAACTTTAAGGCTACTTTAGGTCAAGTCATTAAAATTAAGGTTATGTAAAACTGAGCGTATAGATTTTAGCCAAAATTGTTCAATTTGTACTGATAATAATGAAGTAACTTGGTACCAATTTACATTAAAATCCAATGCACGGTTCAGGAGTTCAAGCTTAGTTTATAAAGTCTATAGCATAAACGCTACCTTACATCAACTTAATTAAATTGAGGTTATGTAAAACTAAGCATATGGATTTTAACAAAATTTGTTGAGCTTGTATTTATGATAATAAAGTAATATGATACCAATTTACATTAAAATCTAATGCACGCTTTAGGAGTTTAAGCTTAGTTTACAGACTATATAGCTTTCAGGCTACTTAAGATCAAGTCAATTAAATTTAATTTACGCTAAAATAAGCGTATGGATTTTAAACAAATTTGTTTAATTTATACTTATAATAATAAAGTAATATGGTAAAAATTAACATCAAAATCCAATGCATGGTTCAGAAGTTCAAGTTTCTTTTTTAATGTGGTTTCGGGAAAGCTCTACCAGCCTGTGTGTGGGGCTCTCACCCACTAAAAAACCCAAGTTCCACTTGGCGTGTAGTATACATTTTTGGAATTAGCGTCAGCCTTGCATCAGAAATGAAGTTTATCGTCTGTTTAGTTAATTTTCTCCGGAGTCAGTTCCAGTCTTCTTTCTTCTGCTTCAATATTTTTAATTATCTTCTTGACAAATTTGTGTATCTTTGACCAGTTTCTTTCGGATGACAACATTGTTTCGACTGTTTTTTCCTTTGTGAATATTTCTTTGGTAGTCAACACAATTTCATATCTTTCCTTTTGCCATTTAGGGCATTTAAAAAATCTTCGTTATTACAGTATATGCATAACCCACAATTTCTTTTTTTAAACCTTAATAGATATGAGTTGAAACTGCCATGCCCACTGAGGAACTGAGTAATATAATAGTCCACCTGACCATGACTTCTATCTAACCATTTTCCAATGTCTTTAATTAGAGTTTTGGTCCAGACCGCTTTTCCGGTTTCCTGGTGTATTTCGGTTTTACGTTTGGCATCTACGTTTTGGCTCTTTGATCTTTGTTCCGCCATCCATTGAATTGGTAGTATTGATGCTATAACAAGTAGAGCTTCGGTTGATACTGTTCTATAGCTGCATGTCACTTTAATTGCAATTCTTCTTTGCTGTTTCAGCAGCATATTTTTATATTTCTCGTATCTTAGGACTCCTTTCCAGATTTGTACTCCGTACATCATAACCGAGTGGGCCACTGAACAAAGTAATCCTCTTTTATTTGCAGATTAACCTTCTATTCCTGGCATAATCTTGCCTAACGCCTTTACCACCTTGTCCACTTTCTCAGCTACTTTACATATCTAATCCTTCATTTCACACTTGTGGTCAATCCATACACCTAAGTATCTGATTGACTTTTTTGTTTTTATATTTGCGCAACCTAATTTAAAAGTTGCCTCTTTTAGCCTCCTTCCTCCATATAGTAGTACCGCTTCTGTTTTATTTGCAGCTATTTCCAGTCCCATTTGAGTCACTCTCTGTTTTATCCCTTCTAGTGTAATGTTCGCTATCGAAATTAGGTTATCTGTTGATTTTGATGAAACCACAACCGCGGTGTGATCCGCAAAGCAAATCATTTTAACATTCTCATCCAATTCTATTTCCAACAATTTGTTAAAGTATATATTCCACAGAATCGGTCATAGTATGGAACCATGTGGGACTTCGCTAGACATCTACAGGTGTTCTCATTCGCCTATTAGTACAATCCTGTTTTTAAATAGTTGGTAATAATGTTTCGCATGCCCATTGTAACCCCCATCTTTTTTAGAGCCTCTAATATTCCCGTCCAAGGTACCGTATTGAAGACGTTTCTAATGTCAATCGTAATTAATGCGCATAACTTCCTGTTTCTGGCCGCTCTGTTTGTGGCTTCCTTTACTTGTTCGACCACTCTGCTCATGGCCCCTATCGTAGATCTTCCCTTCATAAAACCGAATTGATTAATTGAGAGTTTGCTCTTTACTTCTTCTTTTAATCTGTCCGCTATTAGGTGTTCATATACTTTGCCCCAACAGTTAAACAGACACAGCGGTCTGTAGGTTGTTTGCTCATCAGCCTTCGCTGGTTTCTCAATCAGAACTAACCTTGCCCCTTTCCACTTCTTCGGAAAGATCCCTTTTTTCCATTCTTGATTTATGATCTCCAATAATGTTTCAGGAATAGCATCTGCCGTAGCTAGTATAATTTTTGCCGGTATATTGTTCGGACCCGCCGCTTTATTTACCTTTATTTTACGTAGAGCGTTTAATAGTTCATCGTTCGTAAATTCTTTTATCTCGGTAACCATAGGTTTCACCGTTGCTAATGCTAGATGACATGGGAATAGCCCCATGGCAATGCATTTTTGCTTTGCGTCCGTCAAAGTGATCTTAGTGGTTAGGTTTAGTTTCTTAGCCACAATCTTATAGCCAAGTCTCCAAACGTCTCGGTCCACGTCTTTACATAGGTCCTTCCACGCTTTACTCTTTGAATCCTTTATTGCATATTTTAGTTTATTACTTGCTAATTTATAATTTGACCGTAATACTTCTTTTTCTAAAACTCCCATGCTTGTATTTTTGTTACTCCTAGTTACTAGTATTTTTGATCTTGCTGCTTGAGAAGTTCAAGCTTAGTTTATATACTCTATACCTATCAAGTCAATTAAATTAAGGTTATGTAAAACTAAGCATATACATTTTAGTTAAATTTGTAAAAATTGTACTAATAATAATGAAGTATATTGGTACCAATTTGCATCAAAATCTAATTTACGATTCAGGAGTTCAAGCTTAGTTTACAGAATCTATAGCTTTCAGGTTACTTTAGATCAAATCAATTAAATTGAATTTACGCAAAATTAGGCGTATGAATTTAAACCAAATTTGTTAAAATAATAGTTAAGATAATAAAATAAATTGGTACCAATTTACATCCAAATTCAATGCACGGTTCGGTAGTTCAAGCTTAGTTTATAGACTATAGCTTTTAGGCTAAGTTAGATCAACTCAATTAAATTGAGGTTACGAAAAACTGAGCGTATAGATTTTAACCAAATTTGTAAAAATTGTACAAATAATAATAAATTAGTACCAATTTATACCAAAATCTAATGTACGGTTCAGAAGTTCGAACTTTGTTCATAGACTCTATAGCATTCAGGCTACCTTAAACCAAGTCAGTTAAATTTAAGGTTAAGTAAAACTAAGCGTATAGATTTTAGTCAAATTTGTAAAAATTGTAGTAATAATAATAAAGTATATTAGAACCAATTTACACCAAAATCTAATTTTCGGTTCAAAAGTTCAAGCTTAGTTTACAGACTCTATAGCTTTCAGGTTACTATAGATCAACTCAATTAAATTGAATTTATGCAAAAATAAGCGTAAAGATTTTAACCAAATTTGTTGAATTTATACTTTTAATAATGAAGTAAATTGGTACCAATTAACATCAAAATCCAATGCATGCTTCAGAAGTTCAAGCTTAGTTTGTAGACTCTATAAAACTCAGGCTACCTTAGATCAACTCAATTAAATTGAGATTATGTAAAACTAAACGCATGGATTTTATCCAAATTAGTTCAGTTTGAATTGATAATAATGAAGTGAATTGGTACCAATTTACTTTAAAATACAATGCACGGTTCAGAAGTTCAAGCTTAGTTTGTAGACTCTATAGCATTCAGGCTACCTGAAATCAACTCAATTAAATTGAGGTTATGTAAAACTAAGCGTATGGATTTTAATTAAATTTTTCGTGTTTATACTTATAATAATAAAGTAAAATAGCACTAATATACATTAAAATCCAATGCACGGTTCAGAAGTTTAAGCTTAGTTTACATACTTTATAGCTGTCAGGCTACTATAGATCAAGTCAATTAATTTGAATTTATGCAAAAATAATTGTATGAATTTTAACCAAATTTGTTGAGTTTATACTTATAATAATAAAGTAAATTAGTACCAATTAACATCAAAATCCAATGCACGGTTCGAAAGTTCGAACTTAGTTCATAGACTCTATAGCATTCAGGCTACCTTAAACAAAGTCAGTTAAATTGAGGTTATGTAAAACTAAGCGTATAAATTTTAGTCTAATTTGTAACAATTGTACTAATAATAATGAAGTATATTGGTACCAAATTATATCAAAATCTAATTTACGGTTCAGAAGTTCAAGCTTGGTTTGTAGACTCTATAGCATTCATGCTACCTTAGATCAACTCAATTAAATTGAATGTATGCAAGAATAAGCGTATAGATTTTAAACAAAATTGCTAAGTTTATACTTATGATAAAGAAGTAATATAGTACCATTTTACATCAAAATCCAATGCACGGTTCAGAAGTTCAAGCTTAGTATATAGACACTATAGCATTCAGGCTACCTTAAATCAAATAAGTTAAATTGAAGTTATATAAAACTAAGCGTATGGATTTTAACCAAATTTGTAAAAATTGTACAAATAATAATGAAGTAAATTATTACCAATTTACACCAAAATCTAATTTACGATTCGGGAGTTCGAGCTTAGTTTACAGACACTATAGCTTTCAAGCTACTTTAGATCAAGTCAATTAAGTTGAATTTATGCAAAAATAAGCGTATGGATTTTAAACAAATTTATTGAGCTTGTACTTATAACAATAAAGTAAGTTGATAACAATTTGTTTCGAAGTCCAATGCAAGCTTTAGGAGTTTGTGTGAGCTTAGTTTATAGACTACAGCTTTCAGGCTACTAAAGATTAAGTCAATTAAATTGAGGTTATGCAAAACTAAACGTATAAATTGAAACCAAATTTAATAACTTTGTACTGATAATAATGAAGTCAATTTGTACAAAAATACATTTAACTCCAATGCACGGTTCAAGAGTTCAAGTTTAGTTTATAGACTCTATTGCTTTCAGGCTACCATAGATCAAGTCAATTAAACTAAGGTTATGCAAAACTAAGCGTATGAATTGTAACCAAATTTAATAAATTTGTACTAATGATAATCAAGTAAATTGGTACAAAATTACATCAAAATCCAATGCACGGTTCAGGAGTTCAAGCTTAGTTCATAGACTATAGCTTTCGGTTACCTTAGACCAAGTCAATTTAATTAAGATTATGTAAAACAAAGCGTATAAAATTTAATCAAATTTAATAAGTTTGTACTGATCATAATGAAGTAAAATACTACAAAATTAGATTAAACTCCAATGCACGGTTCAAAAGTTCAAGCTTAGTTTGTAGACTCTATAGCATTCAGGCTACCTTAGACCAATTCAATTAAATTGAATTTATGCAAAAATAAAGGTATGGATTTTAACAAAATTTGTTTAGTTTATACTGATGACAATAAAGTAAATTAGTACCAATTTGCATCTAAATCCAAGACACGGTTTAGAGGTTCGAACTTAATTCATAGACTCTATAGCTTTCAGGCTACCTTAGATTAAGTCAATTAAATTGAGGTTATGTAAAACTAAGCAAATAAATTTTAGTCAAATTTGTAATAAGTGTAGTAATAATAATGAAGTATATTAGTACCAATTTATATCAAAATCAAATTTACGGTTAAGCAATTCGAGTTCAGTTTACAGACTGTATAGCTTTCATTCTACTATAGTTCAAGACAATTAATTCAAATTAATACAAAAATAAGCGTATAGATTTAAACCAAATTTGTTGAGTTTGTACTTATGACAAAAATGTATATTGGTACCGATTTACATAAAAATCCAAAGCACGATTCAGAAGTTAAGGCTCAGTTTGTAGACTCTATAGCATAAATAATACCTTAGAACAACTCAATTAAATTGAGGTTATGTGAAACTTAGCGTATGGATTTTAATTAAATTTGTAGTGTTTATACTTATAATAATAAAGAAAATTGGTACCAATCTACATCAAAATCCAATGCACGATTCAGAAGTTAAAGCTTAGTTTACATACTTTATAGCTGTCGGGCTACTATAGATCAAGTCAATTAAATTAAATTTATGCAAAAGTAATCGTATGGATTTTAACAAAATTTGCTGAGTTTATACTAATGGTAATAAAGTTAATTAGTACCAATTTACATCAAAATCCAATGCACGGTTCAGACGTTCAAGCTTAGTTCATAGACTCTATAGCATTCAAGCTACCTTAAATCATATCATTTAAATTGAGGTTATGTAAAACTAAGCGTATAGATTTTAGTAAAAGTTGTTGTGTTTATACTTATGATAATGAAGTAAATTGGTACCAATTTACATCAAAATCCAATGCACGATTTAGAAGTTCAAGCTTAGTTTGTAGACTCTATAACATTCAGGTTACTTTAGATCAACTCAATTAAATTGAGGTTATGTAAAACTAAGCGTATGGATTTTAACCAAATTTGTTAAGCTTGTACTTATGATAATAAAGTAAATTAGTAATAATTTACATCAAAGTCCAATGCACGCTTTAAAAGTATGAGCTTAGTTTATAGACAGTATAGCTTTTAGGATACTTAAGATCAAGTCAAATAAATTTAATTAACGCAAAAATAAGCGTGACGATTTTAACCAAATTTGTTGAGTTTATACTTATGATAATAAAGTAATATGGTACCAATTTACATCAAAATCCAATGCACGGTTCAGAAGTTGAAGCTTAGTTTATACTCTATAGCTTTCAGGCTACCTTAGATCAAGTAAATTAAATTGAGGATATGTAAAACGTAAGCGTATAGATTTTAGTCAAATTTGTAAAAAATGTACTCATAATACTGAAGAATATTGGTACCAATTTACATCAAAATCTAATTTACGGTTCAGAAGTTCAAGCATAGTTTTACAGAATCTATAAATTTCAGGCTACTTTAGGTCAAATCATTTGATTTGAGGTTATGTCAAAACTAAGCGTAGGGATTTCAGCAAAATTTGTTCAGTTTGTACTGATAATAATAAAGTAACGTGGTACCAATTTATATCAAAATCTAATGTACGGTTCAGGAATTCGAGCTTAGTTTACAGATTCTATAGCTTTCAGGCTACTTTAGATCAAGTTAATTAAATTTACTCAAATATATATATACGGATTTTCACCAAATTTGTCGAGTTTATACTTATAATAATAAAGTAAATTGGTACTAATTTACATAAAAATCCAATGCACGTTTCAGAAGTTCAAGCTTAGTTTGTAGACTCTATAGCATTCAGGCTACCTTAGATCAACTCAATTAAATTGAGGTCATATAAAACTAAGCGTGTAGTTTTCAACCAAATTTATTAAGTTAGTACTGATAATAATAAAGTCAATAAGTACAAATTTGCATGGAAATCCAATGCACAGTTCAAGAGTTCGAGCTTTGTTTATATACTCTATAGTTTTGAGTTACTTTAGAACAAGTTAAGTAAATTGAGGTTTACAAGAAACTTAGCGTAAAAATTTTAACCAAATTTATTAAGTTTGTACTTATGATGCAAAGCTTAGAAGTAGGAGTTCAGTTTAAAGACCCTTGTTGCTTTCCAATCCAATGCACGGTCCAGAAGTTCAAGTTTAGTTTGTAGACTCTATAGCATAAACGCTACCTTAGATCAACTCAATTAAATTGAGATTATGTAAAATTAAGCGTCTGGATTTTAACCAAATTTTTTAAGCTTGTACTTATGATAATAAAGTAAATTAGTAAAAATTTACATCACAGTCCAATGCACGCTTTAGGAGTTTGAGCTTAGTTTATAGACTGTATAGCTATCAGGCTACTTTAGATCAAGTCAAATAATATTTAATTTACAAAAATAAGCGTATGGATTTTAATTTTGTTGAGATTATACTTATGATAATAAAGTAATATAGTACCAATTTACATCAAAATCTAATGCACAGTTCAAAAGTTCAAGCTTAGTTTATATTCTATAGCTTTCAGGCTACTTTAGATGAAGTCAATTAAATTAAAGTTATATAAAACTAAGCGTAAAGATTTAAACTAAACTTATTGAGTTTGTACTGAAAATAATGAAGTAAATTAGTACAAATTTACATCAAAAATCTAATGGACGGTTTAGAAGTTCAAACTTAGTTCATAGACTTCAAGCTAATTCAGAACAAGTTAATTAAATTGAGGTTACGTGAAACTTAGCGTATGGCTTTTAATCAAATTTATGGATTTTGTACATATAATAATAAAGTACATTGGTACCAATTCTCCTCAAAATCCAATGCACAGCTTAGAAGTTAGAGTTCAGTTTATAGACTCTTATAGGTTATGATTAATCAAATTAATTAAATTGAGGTTATGTGAAAGTAAACGTATAGATTTTATCCAAATTGATTAAGTTTGTACTGATGATAATAAAATATATTGGTACCAAATTGTATCAAAATCCTTCAGAAGTTCAAGCTTAGTTTGTAGACTCTATAGCATTCTGTGTACCTAAGATCAACTCATTTAAATTGAGGTTGTGTAAAACTAAGCGTATAAACTGTAACCAAATTTAATAACTTTGTACTGTTCATAATAAAGTAAATTGATACTAATTAACATCAAAATCCAATGCTTGATTTAGAAGTTTAGGCTTAGTTTATAGACTGCATAGTTATGAGGCTACTTTAAAACAAATTAACTAAATTGAGGTTATATAGAACTTAGCGTATAAATTTTAATCAAATTTATTAAGTTGGTACTGATAATAAAGTAAATAAATACCAATTTAAATCAAGTTCCAATGCAAGGCTTAAAAGTTAGAGTTCAGTTTATAAACCCTTATAGCTTTTGAGTCATGTTTGATCAAATCAATTAAATTGTGGTTATGTAAAACTTAGCGTATGGATTTTAACCAAATTTATTGAGTTTGTTCTGATGATAATAAGGTAAATTGGTACCAGTTTACATCAAAATCCAATAAACGGTTTAAGAGTTAAAGCTTAGTTTATAGACTATATGGCTTTCAGGCTACTTTAGAACAAATTAATTAAATTCAGGTTATGTAAAACTATAAATTTTAATCAAATTTGTTGGGTTTGTACTCATCATGATACAGTATATTGATACCAATTTTTATTTTGATCCAATGCATGGTCTAGTAGTTATAGCTCAATTTATAGACTATTAAGCACCCACCTAAGTGTTTGTCATTCAATTGTTAGATAATCAATTACCAATGATGATCCAGCAACTAAGATGTCAGAGGTTGAAGAATACACCAATCTCTTGATGATGTTTAGGTGACCGGGTATTTTACTCCAGTTCAAACTATTTTATAGTAATAATGCTTTAGAGTGCCCCATTCACCAACCCAAGTGTTCGTCGTCAAATGATTGCATAATCAATCCACTAATGATGATCCAGTTAAGATATATAAATGGTAGCAGAATAAACCAATTTATTGTTGACTAACTCTTGAGTGAGCGGGTGGGCCACAAAAGGAGAAGTTAACCTAGAGCCAACTTTAGATATTAAAAAAATGGTTATGATTTCATCCAAAAACAAAATAGAAAATCAATTCAATCCAATATATAAATCATTACTTAAACTTTAAAAAAATGTAAAAATAAAAAAAAAGTACTATTGTAGTACTATAGAATTTTGAACAATATTGGTACGATCAATTTTGTAATAAGACAAGTTCAACTATTCTCAACTTGAAAAAGCTTCAATAAAATAAAATAAACTAAAAATGCAATAAAACCAATCAAACATTGAACATTTTTGCAATTCTACCAAAAATAGTATTATTACGGTACTATTCAAATTAAAATTTTAAAAAATATTGGTACAATAAATTTTGTTATAAGACAAGCTCAACAAATCTCAAGTTTAAAAAACTTCAATCAAATAAAATTTACTGAAAAACCTATAGCTCATAACTCAAACATTAAACATTTTTGCAATTTCTTCAAAAATAAGTACTAATATGGTACTATAAAGTATAAAATTTTAAATAACATTAGTACAATCAATTTTGTAATAAAGCAAGCTTAACATTTCATAATTTAAAAAAAAACATAAAACATAAAATATTGAAAATATTTGAAATTTTCTTAAAAGTTAGTACTATTATGGTATTATAATTTACAAAACTTAAAATATTAATTATATTATGGCTTAGATGAGTGGCCCACAAAGTGATGCCGAGCGTAGCGTTCATCCCAATATGGGTCCGTTACCTCATATAGGCATCCAAACATACACGTCTTCTCTGTGGCTCGGTGTGTCCGACACCGCAACACCTAACGGTATTGAGAAGTTATAGATTATAAATATATATAATTTAAAAAATATTTTATGGATTAATTGTGTTTAAATGATTAAATAAATTTTTTGCTTAACTCTTTGATAAAGTAATTTTTTCTAAATTAACCATTAAATTTTATCCTTGCATAAAACCGCCATAAATTCCAACATTCAGATTAACCTAGATAAAAATCCGCTCTCTATTTATTAAACGAAAACCAAATGGACTCGAAACAGATAAGAGGAAACATGCAGTAATAATGATGCCATTTATTGCAGAGGCGAGAGCCGTACGCGAAGCAAAAAAATCAGAAGATGTGCGAATAATTTATCGGCAGCGATAAAAATAAAATGTGTGCAATTACGTAGCGAGTTCTATTTAAAATTATTTGCATTAAATTCCTGCGAGTTTGCAATTAGCTGTTTGGGATTAAGAGAAGTGGACGGTTTTATCTGCACGTCCTGTCCTGGTAAAGGATATTTAATTCCCTATTAAATTAAATTTTAACAAGAGTTTTAGATTAGAATTTCTACCATATTTCTAATGCTTGTTTATCGTTAATACGATTTTCTTCCTTTATACACAAATCCTTATTTTATTTTTAAAACATTTTTCTGGGGATATCACCAAACTTCCATAGACAAGTTGACACATTGAGAACAATAAAACTTTTTTTTGCGCGGATGTATACGCCAAAATATGTAATGATGAGGGTATCAGTCTGCTGAAAGTTTTCATATTATTGAATTTTGAGCGTGTGAATTTTTATTGAAAACTTTGTTACGAAACAAAAGGTAACTGAAAACTAAACAAAACAAGTTTTATAAATAGAGTTTTGAAAACTACTTTCATCATACAAAATCCAAGTATATTATTATTAAAAAAATGTAATTGTAATGTCAACAAGAATTAATTATATGCAAATAGAAGCAGCATTTTAGTTTTTGTTTGTAAAGTATTAATATGCTCTTAGTTAGTAAAACATGTTAAAAATATAAAGCCAAAGGCACAGCTAATAATAATGAATTTTATCCAGCCAAAGCCGGATTTAGTAATGCAAACTTTTTCCATTTACTATACAAAGCTTTGTGAATACTTAATTGCATTAATATTTTCATTCCATTGCTCTCTAGTCGCAAATACAATCGATTATGAAATTGCATACCAAATGAACGGATTAAATTACAAGAATTAATGATACTACAAAAAACCAAGAAACAAACACAAAATAATATCAATTTATTTATCAATTCAACTCATCTTCTACAATAAACGTTTCTCTTACTTCAGAGTTATGTAGGGTACTTTTTGGCAGTGCCAATTCCGGACGCTATTTCCGCCCCATAAAACTGAGAGTAAAATAAATTAAATTTTATTTATAAGCGGAATAGTTGTTGTAAGTTTCAAATTAAAGTTGTGACAAAACTTTTGTCTTGGTATTTATCTCTTAAATTCTTTCATTAATTTAATTAAAAAATCATTAGAAACGTTTTCGTCGCGGATGTGTGTTAGACTTTACTAAATATGAGAGAACGTGGCGTGCTCGCTTGGGGATTTTACTTAATCTGGGATTAAAGATACAAGACGGGGTTAAGACCGCAGTCTATGGAACTTGTTATTATATTATTTCGTTTAAAATTTTCCAGATTACAAGGCTATAAAAATCCTTGCTGAATTTATAGATGAAGTTTTTGTTCTGTGAATACTTTCATGTGGAGGTAAAGGAAATGAAGAATATTTTTAACTAATAAAACTGTTTTCTTATATGACACAAATTTAAACAAACTTTTAAGGAATGTTTTAAAGATAATCCAACCATTAACAAGTTAGATATCAAAACATTAAATAAAATTAAAGTCATTTATAATTATTTAAATTATTTGAAATTGAATATGCAAAAAACTAATTATGTTTTAGCACAAAAACACTTTACAAATAATTTTTGCCGTTAATTTTAGTGTAAATGAAGTAAATGCGGCTACAATTGCAAAGAATATTAGTTTGAAGAAACAATTTTTTGAATCACTATTGCAAATTTTGCATTTTTGACAGTAAAAATGGTAGTTTGCGTCATATGTAATTGTAAGTGATTAATACTTTTATTCAGAGTAACATTCATTTAATTTTTTTTTTAAATAGCAGAATTAGTCTCACCAATTAGTAGTAACTTACATGCATTTAATTAGACAGTGAAGTTATCCTGTTCGAAAGACCAATTTTTTTTTTCATAATTCTGTTTGAGTTTTTGGCAGCAGGAATGTTAGCTCGGCTGATGTATGATTATAAATCATTTGCTTTTAATTAAACAATAAGATGCACAATGAGATAGCTCAGTTATAGAGTGTTAGCTTAGCACGCCAACAGTCCGGAGTTCGATCTTCAAACATGACTAAAATAATAACTTGCTCTTTATCCACCAAGGTGATTTAAAAATCATCTAACAAGTCTTTGGTCCCATCAACCAATCGTAAGGCTTCTGAGGCAATATAAAATAGCTGCAAAATGCGCAACAAAAAGAGTATTCCGGTTTGAAGGACTAATATTTTAATTAATAAATTGCAGTAGAAATATTAGCATACCACTAGGCATTATCTATAATTAGATAAAACTTATTTGCTAACAGTCAGGAAGTGAGTTTGTGGTTAGTTTAAAGATCAATGTTTTCTGCTATCGCCGGCAACCTAGACACAAGGTACGTTATAGAAATGAGCAATATTTTTTTAACTCCCCCACCAAAAGGTAAAAAATATAGTAAATTAAGAGAAAACCGTATCCGCCACATCAGTATTTCGTAAAATAAAAGTACTCGATGCTTTCTGGAACATAAAGAATTCAGTTACCAAAAATCTTCGGTTGGTACAGCCCATTCACAGACTGAAGTAGCCCTTAACTTGACGAACTTTCCAAGGCAATATTGGATGCGTCTCCACTAACTCATGTTGCGGAGATGTTGTTCTCTTTGCCCATGAAATCAATGCTAAATCGAATGACGCTTCTAACAACTAAGATTCACAAAATTCACTTTACAAGAAGTATCGGCAAACAACTACCGTTCTCGTTCTCGCCATCGTTCACAAGATCAACAACGTGGACGTTCCCGCAGCGGATCTCGCAACGGTAGCTGTTGATACTACACAAATTTCGGGACAGACGCAAAGAACCGTTGTTTATGCAGTCTAGCAACCTTTGCCCATAAACTGACTGCCTTTAATCATTGCCTAGCAGATAAAATTCCATAGATTAACACGTAGCATAAGAGTAAAAGTAAATTTCCCCTTATTTGCAGCTAATATGTATCGTCATGTAAACATCAATGGTTAGGAATCCGCGTCGTTAGAAAACATTCTCCGTGGTACAAGCTATTAGAACAATACCCGAAAATAACTCGACCAATAGGTCACCAAAAAACTCAGGAGCCTCGCTCGTCGGAGAACGATGGCAAAATTCTTCTGTCCCCCTAAGAATTGGCTACTGGGGAGTTGGTGGTCTCCCTTCAAAGTTACCATAGGTCACTGTGCGGAAGTCGTCAGAGATAAAAAAAGGGATTTGACGCGGGGGGATTGAGTACCTCGCGGAAGGACATTTTGCCGGTCTCAAGCCCAGGTAAAAGAGGAGAGTTTCGAGGTTAGGATGGCTACCTGCTCGAGTAAAAAAAAAACCAAGAGCTCATATGACGAAACGACAAGCCTCGGAACCGGACAGATACACGTTGACAAACTATGCAAAAAACAGGATTAGCGCTCAAAGAACAAGACAAAAACAACAACAAAATCAGCTGAGAATTAGTTGCTGGAACGTCAGATCACTTAACAGCAAAGACCAAGAAATACAACTAGAACTGAAAGAACACAAGATAGACATATGTGCTATCTCTGAAACTAAAAAACCAGATAAGGGCACAACCCATTATCCTGACTACACACTCATTTTCTCAGGCAGAAGAAAAGGGGAACGAGCAGCATCTGGCACAGGAATATTCATTTTCAACAACTAGTATATCTAATAAGCAATATAACATACCATAGCGACAAGATCCTCCACATAACAATAAACACCAACAAACCACAAAAGTTGCACTTAATTGCGGTGTATGCAACTGATGCAAGTAAACAGGAAAAAGAAGCAGCACTGTTCTATGAAGAGCTGCAGGAAATGATTAACGTCATAACAAACAAAGACATTATGATCATCTTAGGCGACCTAAATGCCAGAGTAGGAAACTCCATCATACCAAGGGTCAAGAACCGATTTAATAAATAAACACAAAATAGCAGAGGTAAAACACTAACTGACTTTTGTGCACACAATGAAATGCGAATATGCAATACATATTTTGAACACAAACTACAACATAAAATTACTTTCACATAAGAACGAGGAACATCAGTAATAGACTATATAAATAACAACAATAACATGAGACCCAAGCAAATTCTTGATATACAAGCTCTAACATCCCCTAACATAGGGTCAGACCACAACTTGGTCCTAGGGAAGATACTGCTGGATCTTCCACAACGCACAAGATCAACAATGCGGAAAGATGGAAAAAATCAACATTAAATCGCTCAGAAACGAAAGTACAAAAGGCCTATACCAACGCCGACTTGCTGATGATATACAAATGAATCCCATCACACAAAATGACACAATCAATAATGCATGGAAAAAACTAAAACAACATATAAACAAAGCTGCAAAAGAAGCTTTGGGGACAAGAACCATTAACAAAACATGTAAAAGCAGCCCAAAACCATGGTTCACAAATAAAGTCAAAATCCTAGCAAGGGAAAAAAGCAAGCCCACCTGCGATACAAATCTACGAAAGCGCCACACAATTATGAACAATACATAGCTATAAGAAACAAAACCACAAATCGAATCCGAGACATTAAAAAAAACCATTGGGATGAATTCAGTAGAGAGATGGAAATTGACATGTATGGTACACAAAAAAGAATTTGGAAACTCCTGAGAGGACTCAGAAAGGAGGTCATTAAACAGCGCAAATAAGTACCATTGAGTCGCAAAAACTGGTAAAACTCTTAAAGCAATTGTATTCACAAGAAGACAATAAATTGAGCAAAATGTCAACATCTACGGATGGCACTCGTATACTAGACCAGATCACGACGGAAGCAGTAAGAACAGCTATGAAAAGTTTAAAAAACAAAAAAGCACCAAGCCCAAACAACATCAGAAACAAACTCCTAAAATATGAAGGGCAACCACTAGCAGAACAATTAGCAAAGCTGTTCAATAAGATCCTTTCTACCACACATGTGCCACAAGACTGGAAACAAAGCACAAGCATCGCATTACACAAGAAAGGTAGATTGGCGAACAATATCGGAATAAATGCAACAATGAGGGAAGAACAACAAGGGTTCAGGAAGAATCGTTCAACAACAGACGCCATCTACATAATTCGTCAAATCGCTAAAAAAACAATCAAATTCAACAAACCTGCCTATCTCTGTTTGCCGACCTCGAAAAGGCATTCGACAAAGTGTGCCTTTCCGACGTGTTGAAAGCTCTAGAGGCAAAAAACATTCATCCAAATATAATAGTAAAACAACTGAACACAGACAATAAGACAAAACTAAAGACTGCAAACGGGGTAGAAATAGAGATTAAAATCAAGGCAAGTATACGACAGAGCAACAGTCTTAGCCCACAACTTTTCAACATGCTAATAAACAAAATAATAGGAAGCCTGAACAGAACAACCCACGGATACAAACTAAGCAAGACTGTCATAAAGATCGTGTGCTACGCTGATAATGCCATTATCATTGCAGACTCAGAAGAGGCACTACAACGGTTGCTAAACACATTCAAAGCAGCATGCAATAGAGTCAATATGAAAATTGCTACAAAAAAAACCAAAAGCCTAGTCATTTCAAAATCACCAATTAGGTGCAAAGTGGTAGTACAAGATCAAATTATCGAACAAGTGTCCGCATTCGAATATCTCGGGTAGAGATTAACTCGTACGGAGAACTCAAAGACAGCGTTATGAAGCAGGCCAACAAGGCAGTAAGAATATCAGGCGCCCTGTGCAAACCGATATGGAAGAATAAACACATATCAGTAGAAAGTAAGTCCAGGATATACAAATTATGTGTCAGACCAATACTTACCTATGCAGCGGAAACAAGAACTGACACCGCAGAGACAAAGAGGCGGTTGAGAACCATAGAAATGAAAACCCTACAAACGATAACTAGTCACACATTGATGGACAGCAAACCCAACAAAGAAATTAGGAGCGAATGTAACACACCGGACATCGCAAGGTGGGTACGAAGCAGACGACGTGGGTGGAACGAGTACATCTCATGAATGGATGATGATCGCCTAGCAAAAACTGTAAGAGATAGCAAAACAAACACAAAAAGACCTCTCGGCAGACCACCAAAGAGATGGAGAGTCAGCTGGACATCGATATCTCAGGAACAGCGGAACCAGAATTGACAAAGCGTCACCACAAGCCAAACGGCTTTCAATAAGAAGAAAAAGAATAAGAACTTTTAGCAATCAACATCCAGGAACACCTGTCAAAATAAAAACCTTAGAAGATTATCTGAAATAAAAACCTCTGAGCCAAAAAAAACTAGACCTCAAAAAAAAAGATCCTGAACTTGAAAGAATAGATGGATAGAAGTGTGACTGAATAACCGTTGGCTAAACATAGACTAAAACAAAAATCATTTTAACAAAAAATATCACGCCAAAGTCTACCAGCTGTACATTCCCGCAACATAGCACTCATGATGACCTCAGCCTACCCTAAGCTCAGGTGTTGACGACGGAAGTAAAGCAATGTCACCAAACCCGAAAATGTCGAAAGCAAAACCACGTACTCAATCACACTGACTCAGTGACGCACATAAACTGCTTTTACTCAAGCGGTCTATGAAGGTTTTGAAAAAGGGGTTTACTCCATTGCAACCTTCATGGATCTGACAAAAGCATTTGATTGCGTCTCCCATGGCATTTTCCTGCGGAAACTTTACTGTTATAACTTTCATCCAACCAGTTGTCGTATGATAAATTCATATTTATCCCATAGAAAACAAAAAGTTTGTTTTAATAAAAATATAGGCATGGAAGTTCCAAACATTCACGGGGTACCTCAAGGATCAATCTTAGGCCCACTTCTATTCATTTTATACATTAACGATCTTCCTAAATTCAACTGTGAAGTAAATACTACTTTATTTGCAGACGACACAACGCTACAGAATTTTTCTAAAACTAAAACTGGAGTAATTACTAACAACAACAGATTCACTCACAAAGCAAATACCTGGTTTACAGCAAATCAACTAACGGTAAATCAAGAAAAAACAGCAAACGTGATGTTTTCACTAAAACCTGATGCTGAAGTAAACAGTGCAAAATTTTTAGGCATACACTTAGATAGTAAACTTACGTGGAAAAAAAATGAAGAGATAACTTCTATCAAAGTATGCAAAAGCATATACCTATTAAGACAACTAAAAAATCAACTTCCTAAACATGCCCTTAAAACTGCTTATTTTGCTATTTGCCAATCACACCTTATTTACGGATTATTATCTTGGGGTCATTCTAGCTCACTAAGTAGGCTTTTTGGGTTGCAACGCCGTGCAATAAGAATAATTGATTCTGTTTCCTATACAGCAGATTGTCGTAACTCCTTTATCACACTGAATGTTCTCACACTTCCATGTCTGTATGCGTTGGAATGTCTTGTTTATGTACGAAAACATATTCAAAACTACACAATTCATTCTGACTATCATCAATTTAGCACCAGATCTAGTCATCTTTTGTATCCTGATTATCTACGCTTAACCAAGTCGCAAAATGGCATTAATTATTACGGGCCAAAACTTTTTAACATGCTGCCAAATCATATTAAGATACTGCCCAATAAAGCATTTAAAACTACAATAAAATTGTTTTTCTTAAGAAAGGGGTTTTATAGTATTGAAGAATGCCTGACAAATAAATTTGCAGAATAGTTTGTGTTCGTTATTTGCATCTGGTCTGTGAAATTTAATTCTGAATCAAAAATGTTGCATTCTTAAATTTTTAATATTTACAATAATTTTAACTTGTTTGTCTTTGTAGTTTTTAATTGTTGTCTTTGTAGTTTTTAACTTCAATTTTATATATACATTTTATTCTACAAGTCTGTAAACTTTGATACATGTTTTATGAATCTTATATTGTTCATGATTTTAAATATTTTTGTTTGACTTATGTAAACTTTTAGTATTTATTTAAGTAAAAAGTATTTATTTAAGAAAAGTTGTATAAACAGCAAAAATTATTTCATATTTTGGACACTTTTTGGCATCCTTTTCAAAATTAGAATCCAACAAAGTGTTCAATCTTGTTTTAGCCACGCTATAATCGGCAGCCCGTAGATCAGCAAATGCATCTTCTATTAAATCAGCCGCAAAAGTCATCAATATAAGTGAAAGACCTCTTGGTTCCAAAGCAGCAGCACTTCCACGCCATTTATGTAGTAGATTCGATTGAAGTTCTCTAATAATATCTATCTTGACGTTTAAATCATTGAGTGGATAGGTTATGTTGTCGAATAGTAAGAAATTTGTTTTAGTTAAAGATAGGACTCCCTTTTCAACTAGATCTTTAGCTAAGCGATCCTTGACGCATTTAAGCTGATAATTCCAATACCATGGGTTCCAATTCTCACCGTTAAGATATTCAAGCCATAATGGTACCGATGAATTTTCCGGTGCTGATTTTATATATTTGATCGTTTCATCTAGCATCCTATCACCGGTTAATGTATCATCCTTAAGACGTATCTGTCGCGTTATTAAAGATCTGCGTCGACTTGTGGGTGGCTCCAGTTCGATTTTTTCCCTCAAACAAAGTTCTATAATAATGCAGCCCCTTAAAGTGCTTGATAGGTTATCATTCCAAAATGATATCTTCCCGTTTTTTAATGCAATCAAAAAAACTTGTTCCATTAGGGTGTATTGTGGTTCTTCAATTGTGAGATTTGGTTGGGAGTCATTGCTGTGTGTCCGCTTAACTAATTGGCTGTTGTTGCTTCAATAAAGATTATTATTATTATTATTATTATTAAGGTCATTAAATAAGTTAAAGGAACTGAGCTCCTATACCCAGCAGTAAACTAGCCGCAGATAGTTTAGTTCCGGCATCAACCGGAACAACACCTTCGTCAATCTCTACCAAGAATTCTTGATACCCTGGAGGGTTACCCCGACACATCTACAAAATGTAATTCCCTAGATAAGCAGACCCATAGCATCGTTCCACTCCCAGAACCAATTCCCAAGAAAACAAAGCCCAAACATCACTAACCCCATTTTATTCACTACTAGCTATCTCAGGTACCAGCCAAAAAACGTTATCAACCGCGTCCGATAAAACCTAGACCGTGACAATGCGTAATAACCTTGCAGCGCCTACAAAACATTCAGCGCAAAAAAAAACCCGGATAAATATCCAGTGCCTTGTCTCCAGGATATTTTCATCATTGACTTAGTTCGGGCCTATAATCAGATCTCAATCATCAAAGAAGACATATTTACAAATTCCTATTCATGTCATTTGGCCTCAAAAAAAATCCAACGCAAACATGCCAGAAAATTATGGACAAAACCCTTATGGGATTAGATTTTCTTATATCAGATTCGGAAGAAAGGTGTAAAGATCTTTTTCGATAAGTTTTCGAACAATTCAAGAATTATTTTAATCAACCTCGGGAGCAATAACAGTACAATTCTTATGTTACCACGTAACGCAACAAGAACTCAAACCACATTCAGAGAAGGTTTATTTAAGATAGATTCATAAAAATCACATGTACCTACGTACAAACCAACCAAAAAGTTGCTCATTAGTACAATGACCAAAAACTATCTATAGAAAAATAAAAAAATTCTAATCATTGATCCAAAATTACCCAATTCAAAAAGTATACCCTTCTATATAAATTGGCGGTAACAAACACTATCAACACCGAGACTTAGCAAGTGGTCCTGCTTATAAACAAAAGAACTTAGGAAAAAGTCGTACAATCAGAGAACAAATTGTATTTAGGTTTCTCTACAATAACTATCCGTGCTCCAATCCTTCGTAAAAAAGATGGAGACAAATCGAAAGCAGCAAAAACCGTCGAAAAGACATGGATTGGAATCCAAAATAATGACTGGACCACTTACCAGTCTTACAACATATAATAATGCCATAAAAAAATAAAAGAAAATCGTAGAAGTGATACTGTAAACAAAAATGGTTCCACATATTCTAGCCACCAAAAAGCTTTATGGAAAGACCATACTGAATACATTAGATCCCAAAGCAGCTTCAGACAAGCTTTCCAAGCTCTACGCTGGTGAAAACTCCTAATTCAGAAAAACGAAACAAAATTCCCAAACAAAAGGTTCTGAAAGAAGGCAAAAACCATAATCAATCAAAGCAATCTAAAATAAAAAATCAACACATTCAAACCACTCAAGTCGCCAAGAGCGTTAGATCGAGTGCCACCTTTAACTCTCACTAAGCAGACAGGTTCATGAAGCAATGCTGGAAGAAATCATTACACAAAAGGCTATCTTAAAGTCGGCGTCACCAACGCTGTTGTAGTCGGAGAGGTCAATGTCTGTTCTACCCCAAACTATCTCAATTCAGGGGTGAGTCGCAGAAAAACCCGTATCAATTCTTTGCCAAACTGAAACAACACTTTCAACAAAATATGGACTGTTCACCACTGCATGGAAGCTCTTCCGTTAATACAAAAACACTAAGTAACCAAATTAATGGGCACACTGACTAGGCAAGATCACGACCAGTACGTACCAGTAGAATCTGTCTTGCGCCGCCAGGCCGCACTCTATCCGAGAATCTGCCTATATCACACTGGCCAATGCTTTAGCCACTCTAGTCGAACCCAGAATAGAACAATCGTTCAACGTTTTCCATAATCAGTCAGAAAACAAGCGCATAACCTACTCCGCCCTCAACAAACAATCTATCAAGAAGAAACCAAGAAACAAAAAAGTTGAAAAACACCACCTATCCCAAACCACCATCTAGAAGCGCTAGTTGATTCAGGAACTAGCCACAACTGCAAAAGACTGATGCGTTGACAATAGCTATCTCCCAAGCCAACTTCCCTGTTATCCACAAAAAAGTAAAAGCAAATGTTAGCTTCGGAGATCAAACCCACAAAATCTCCTTATTGATCACAACAACTCTGAAAAAAAAAGCGATACTTGGCAACTCCTGGCTTGTAGACTACCATGCTATTAAAGATTATTTAAAAAGAAATCCAAACACCTGCCTTAAACAAACCAGTCAAGCTACCAAAACACGTTTTGATCGGTTAGTACAAAAATTCCATTTCAATGTTCAAAAAGACGTCTCGCCCACGACGACATTAACCTTTACACTTTAAATCAAACTGACACAACACTATCCTAGATTTTCCTACAATGCTTTGAAAAAATCTATAATTTTCGAGCAAGTCCGCAAGCTACTCGCTAACGGTATTTCAAACTCACTTCTTGCCAAACCAGATACTACTCTAACCAACTAAAACGTAAGACCATCGATTGCCAAATCGGTGAAAGAATAGGAACGACTACTCTGCCCGGAAGATCCAACCACCTCCAAACCGACCGACATAGATTATATGTACTAACTGCTCGGCAAAACTTAGAATCCATACCAAACCATATATACAAGGTAGAAGAAAATGATTAACTTATAAAAGAAACTGCTGAAAAAGTAATTAAACAACACCACGGCTGTTATTCTTCATACTTACCACTAACCAAACGTAAGAAAATATGTTAGAACCTTCATAAGGTGCATAACATGCATAAAAGTTAAAACATTACGTCCCAAACAACTTAAACTCGCATCCGCCGAGTAAGCCATAGAAAAGAATAGCCATAGACTACGTAAGCCCCATATTCAACGCAAACAAGGAATCGATACGCGTTGACCATAATAGAACTCTGCACAATCATATAGGTTAAAGCACCAACAAAACAACAACGACAGAAGCAACACCTGCTCTGTAGGTGGGGCTACCCCAAAGACATATTATCTGATAACGGCCGCCAATTAACAAACCAGTCTTTTGAAAGGCAATATTCTAACCCTAGCAGTGTTTGACAAACGCAAAATGTAGACAAAATTCAAGCAAGTTATTATTGAGGCAAAACCTAGAACTAAACCCAGAAGAAACCTAAAGACAAAGATCACAACCTGTAACAAGCAAGACGAGAAGTAGGACGGCTGAGTATCAAGTAATTAGTCCCAAAACGCATCATAACAAAGGCGAAGACCCACTATTGCTGGGTGGAAGATGGCACCTACAAACAACCTAAAAAAAAAACTTGCACATCAACGACCTGCAACTTACTCCACTGTCCAAAACACCAACCCCAACACAATCGATTCCGCTTTGTGAGCTGAGCATCAACAAGCCAATAAAAAGTGAGCCAGGGGATATAAAGATTAAACTTTTGCGTTGCTAAACCAGTGTTATACAAGCAGCGCAAGATGGCTTCTCACTGAAGCCATCATGCAACCCAGTAACATTTACTTCCCATACAAATCAACCACCGCAATACCCACGCACTTCGACCATAAATACACAAACCCTACACCAACGTCTGCTCTCTGTGTGAAACATGTAACTCCTGGGTTGCACAAAACCACATCACTTTGGAGACTAGCACATTCTCCCCAAGTCCACAAATGACCCACGGCATTGCACCTGCTGCCGCAAGTCACGATCAGGAGACTACTGCGTCGCTTCCACAGCTACCTCCAGCAAACTACCAAAACTTGCATTCTCTAGACCAAAAGTTGGTCTCTAACCAAGTCGCAGTAACCCCTGCAAGTTATGAAACAACCCCAGACGTCTTTAATCACCAAAGAAAGCCTCCCCCAAGATGCTTACGGTCACCAAAAAGACACTAAAAAACACTAATCAAACCTAATGATTGGCCAATTAGTATCGTCAATAACTCCCAGAAAAGTCACAGATTCCCAACACCAGATGAACAGCTACGGTTATCCACTCGCTACCAATTCAAAAATACTAAAAAGTTACCAACCAAACCTTTCCACAACCACCAACTTCTCCCCTTTTCATCATTCGGGGCAGGAGCCGTTAACACACACACGCCCCTCAATAATACAACCACAAAAGTGATGCCGTTTTGTGAACGGAGCCACACTCCTCCAATAGCATCTCAGTCCTTTGTCCCCGCTCCTATAAATACTCGACTTTCAAAAAAAACAAACTAGTCGAACTCCAAGAGCCAAGCAGAGACTACTTAGTAACAACATCACCAGATCCACATAAACTGGAATTCCGTCTGGGTCATCACGTGATCACCACCCATAACCACTGCAGCTTCAGACATGTACCACCAGAACCGATATGAACCAAAAACTCCAAATCGCGCACGAGAGTACCACGACCTTGAGAGATAACTAAATGCTCTCAAAAGCACACGCGGCCACACCCCTAGCACCTGTGAAAACGCAGCCGGTAACAAAAACCATTCGAGTGGTCTTTGCAACCAAAATGATGATCGGAAGCACATAAGAACTGACACTTAAATATGACCAGGTAGCTATATACGGTGTTGGTAACCACCATGAAGTGTACGGCTGGAATCTACAAAAACAAAGACATGGCAAAGAAACCTGGGCAAATATAACTCGATTTTACAGGCGAAGGTAGCAAATGGTACGCCAAGGACACAATTGAACCGGGACTATGCCATAACAGACCAATAACAAACATGTCAAATATTCCAGCAACATTGCAATCACGGCAATCGTCATTAATAAAATCCAAATTGATTACAGACTGCATAAACAGTCTAGAAGCAGTGGCTACAATGTGCAGAATTTGCTAGATCTGGATATTAAAAAACCAAGGGATAAAATAAATCTCATGGCCAGTAGTCATTTACTAGATCAAAAGCTGCTTTTAGGGTCCCATTTAAAATAATAAAAAAAAATCGCAGCTAATTAGTCAAAAAGCTGTAAGAGATTGCCAACTTAACTATATTATTATCAGATCCATCCCATAATACCAAAACCTTAGAAACACAAATGTGTCTAATTAGACTGCAAAGGCTCACAGGACTAAATAACCTGTGGTCGTAACAAACACGTACATAAAATAAGAATAGGGTGAAAGTAGAGATAAAAGTAATCTCTTAGCAAAAAACTCTAAAGTTTATCAAAGAGCCAAAGCTGTCAAAACAAGTAAGATATCAGAAGTGTACAACAAATCCAGTAGTGCAACTGTCGCCAAGCAAAGAAAGAAAAAAGAATGATGAAGTTTTTAGTCAGTATAAACCTGACACTACTGAACAGTACGCGCTGCCCAGTCTCTTTTCAAGATTTTCGCCTTCCCATGCAAAAAAGCATTTAGTGTTTAAGTAGATAAAGTCAAATAAATTGTGAAAATTGAGCGTATCAATTCTGATATTTTTTATAAAATTAGTACCTGCAATAATAAACAAATTTCAATACACATTTTTTTAATATTTCAAACCACAGCATTATTTATACACAAAACAATTAATGAATCATACATAAAAAAACAATAAATCAATTTACTACTTCATTACTCTATTTTATTTTATTTTATCAATATTCGATTTATTTTTCGGCTTTGTAAAATTAAAATGCATGAAAAAAATGCACATATCTCGACAAAACCACTCAATAATATTTTACATGTCCACTGAAAGCGTTAAATTTAAATTACTTTTAAATATTTCATGTGTGAAATATAAAATATAAATGTATATTGTTGTTGTTGTTGTTGAGTAAATACGAGTTGCGTGTTCATATAGCGAATAGAAATATGTATATCACGTTGTTTTTATATTAAATTTAAATGTAGCACTTTAATTAACAAATATGGAACATTTATTTCGTATATAAAATGTTACTAAATTGCAAGAGCGAGGGTTTATAATTGGTTTATATACAGAATGATATATATAAACGTGGAATATGCTTTAAGTTTGATAAAAAAAATAATTTAAATTTATTTATTCCTGTAGATCATAAATTATGTAGCAGAAACAAACATAATATAAAGAGCAGATCTAGCCTTACTGTATGTACGCAATACCAAAAACCGTTACTGGCAATAAAAAAGTATAAAACAAACAAAATTTTATTATTAATTTTCCAAACGTCTAAATTTTTACATATGAAAGTATCTTCCTAAAAAATCTCAATTCATATTCATATGTCTAAGCGTCTGCATGCTTATCCTAAAACACACCCTCTATAATAAATGGTCAGGCTTTTCTTGACATTCATCCCCGCGATATTATTCAACCGCATGAACTAGACAAAATAAATAAAATAAGAATCTCGTAATTGATAACCGAGGAGAATGCAACCGAATACAAAAACAAGAATCCGTTCGCAGAGCAAAAAAATGTGAAGAAAGTATCCGCACATAACATGCACCAGCTTGCCTTTCATCCCCATGAAACAAACGCGACGCCTAAATAACGTACACACAAAGTGAATTGAGATGGGGAGACTATAGGCGCCGCGACGTCGCGCCGTCTGATGCCATTCTAATGCAACGTGGAAATTTTTACAAGATGCTTCTATCTTGTTAATGGTTTTTAGTTAATTTAAATATTATTAAAAAAAATATAAGGGGTCTCTTAGTGATTAATGAGGGGATGTGTGGTTATTACAAACTTACATGACGGGATGTAATTAATTCCAGTTTGTAATTGTTTAAAATTTAACGCTCGGATTAATATAATGACGTGAATTGTGGTACATCAGATTCCTTTGAAAATTAATTTACGTAAAGAACGGAATTTATGAACGTTAATGCTATTACGCATGATTTAACATGAAAATTCATTAATCTACTAGATTAGTAGATAGTGTGCTGTTCATGAATCGGGTTCAAGTAATATGTCTTCTCGTTTGTCTGGGATCCTAAAAATGTTAGTTTATCATAATTTATGTATAATTTAAATTAAATATATCTTATACTTTTGTTGTTAATACAAATTGTTTATATTTAAATTTTTCTTTGTATACATATAGTATTGGAAACCGTAGGTACAATTTCTACTTGGAAAAAGTATTTATTTAAAGCAGTCAAGTATACACGCAATAAGTTGACTTCATACATAGTAGAATCTTTGCAACAAATTAACCAAATTTTGGCTAAACTAAGTAAATAATATACTTTAACCGTTAATTTATCCAAAATTCCAAAATATAAATCTTGAGTATATTTGAAAATTTTTGAAATTAGCAAAAAATTATTGAAAATGCAACTAATAAAATGGCTTCGTACATAATAGAATCTTTGAAACAAACTTACCAATTTTTTTACAAAATAAGTAAATTCTATACTTCTATTAGTCCAAAATTTAGATCTTAAGCATTTGTTGGAAGTTTTTGAAATTAAGAAAAAAAATTTGGAAATGCAACAAATAAGTCGACTTCGTACATACAACATAGTAACCAAATTTTGAGTTTTTTTTAAGTTAATACTATACTTTAACCCTTAAATTATCTAAAATTTCTAAATCTAAATTTAGATCTAAATCTTATGTATTTTTGAAATTAGCAACAAATTTGTTAAGATGCAATTGACTTTGTACTTAGTGATATCTTGGCAACAAATTAACCAAATTTTGACTAAATTAAGTAAATACTATACAGTAACACCCAATTTGACCAAAAGTTCAAAATTTAGATCTTGAGTATATTTTGCAAATTTTTGAAATCAGCAAAAATTTATTGAAAATGCAACTAATAAAATGACTTCGTACATAATACACATACAACCAAATTTAGACTAAATATAGTAAATACTACACTATAACCCTCTATTTGTTCAAAACTTCAAAATTTAAATTTAAAATGTTTATTGCAATTTTTCTTCGTACTTTAGTACAAATTAACTAAATTTTGACTAAATTAAGTACATACTTACATGAGTATTTATTTCAAATTTTTAAAATTAACAAAAATTTATTGAAAATACAACAAATAAATTGATTTCGTTCAAAATCAAATCTTTGCAAAAAAATTTGATTAAGTAAATAATATACAGTAACACACTATTTGTCCAAAATTTTAAAATTTAGAACTTGAGTATTTTTTGCAAAATTTTGAATATATCAAAATTTATTAAAAAGGCATCTAACGAGTTGACCTCGTACATAGTAGAATCTTTGCAGCAAACTAACCAAATTTTGAATATATCAAGTAAATACTATACAGTAACACCCTAATTGTAAAAGAATTCAAAATTTAAATCTTGAGAAGTTTTTGCAAATTTTTGAAATTAGCAAAAAATTATTGAAAACGCAACAAATAAATTGACTTCGTACATAGTGTACACTGTATAAAACCACCAGCCCAATAATTATAAACTGTGTTCCTGTCCACCTGCCCAAGTATTAATTATGAAGAAATTTGTTATTGTGCTCACCTTTGAAGCTCCATTAAGTTGTCCCCCCCAAAAAAAATTATGCGCTCATCTCTAAATATGATTTTTGAACAATTTTAGATGGGAGAGCGGCATCTTAATGATTTATTTATTATGTTGCCCCCCCCCCCCCCCAACCCAAAACTGTATAAAAATAATATTTACAAATAAGCAAATATTTTTTTTGCAGTTCATAAGAACGCATTACGAGCGCATTAATTTGGTATTTTCAACTTTTTTTTCCTGGAAGGCAAATTTTATTGAACCGGCTAATCATTAAGTTGCCTGCCTCCCAACTAAAACTGTTCAAAAATCATATTTACAATTGAGAGCATAAAAAAAAAATTGCGGCGCATGAGAACGTAGTATAATCAATTTATAAATTAATGGGGAGGGGGGGGGCTAATGATTAAGTTAACCCCCCCCCCCACACCTAAAATTGTTCAAATTGTTCATAGAAGTTGGCCTCCACCAACTAAAACTGTTCAAAAATCATATTTACAATTGAGCATAAGAGCGCATTTATATAGTATATTCATAATTAAAAAAAATTACTGAGGGGGGGGCTAATCATTAAATTGCCCCTCCCCCACCTAAAATTGTTCAAAAATCATATTTAGAGATGTACGCATAATTTTTTTTTGCAGCGCATAAGAGCGCATTACGAGCGCATTAATTTAGTATTTTCAAATTTATAAGTTTTTTTTTCTAGAAGGCAAATTTTATAGAACCGGCTAATCATTAAGTTGCCCCCCCCCCCCACCTAAAACTGTTCAAAAATCATATTTACAATTGAGCGCATAAATTTTTCTTTGCGTCGCATAAGAGCGCATATCGAGCACATTACTATAGTATATTCAAAATTAAAAAATTTTACTTTAGGGAAGGGGGGGGGGGGGGGGCTAATCATTATGTTGCCCCCCCCACCTAAAATTGTTCAAAAATCATATTTAAAGATAAGCGCATAATTTTTTTTGCAGCGCATAAGAGCGCATTAATTTGGTATTTTCAAATTTTCAAATTTTTTAGTGGGGGAAGGCAACTTAATGGAGTCCACCTTTAACGCATTAGTAAAAACAGTCATTAAATCTGTGATATTAAAAACAGCAGAAACGCAACACGTGTGAGAATTAGCAAATTTCTTGATAACAATCACTTGGGCGGGTGGACGGGAATACCACCGGCCAAAAATTTCATAAAATGTGTTAGTTATCAAAAAATATGTCAATTGTACCCACTTCTGACGTATTAGTGACAACTGTCATTCAATCTGTGATATTAAAAACAGCAGAAACGCAACACGTGTGAGAATAAGCAAAGTTCTAGATAATAAACACTTGGGCGGATAGGCGAAAACACTGTATCAAACCATTGGCCAACATTTTTAATAAACTGTGTTCCCGCCCACCCGCCCAAGTGTTAGTTATCAAGTAATTTGTTATTAAACCCACCACTGACGTATAAGTGACAACTGTCATTTAATCTGTCATATTAAAAACAGCAGAAACGCAACAAGTGTAAGAATAAGCAAATTTCTTGTAAACAAAAAGGTCGGGTAGGCGAGAACACAGTTTATAAAAATTTGGGCCAGTGGTTTGATACAGTGTCTCTGCTCACCCGCCCAAGTGGTAAGTAGAATAACAAATTTCTTGATAACTAACACTTGAGCGGATGGGCGGAAACGCAGTTTATAAAAATTGGGCCGGTGGTTTGATACAGTGTCCCCGCCCACCCGCTGAAGTGTTTGTTATCAGGAAATTTGCTTATTTTTTTACTTGTTGCGGTTCTGCTGTTTTTAATGTGACAGATTGAATGACACAGTTGTCACTAATACGTCAGAGGTGGGTTCAATAACTAATTTCTTGATAACTAACACTTGGGCGGGTGGGCGGGAACACAGTTTATAAATATTTAGGCCGGCCGTTTGATACAGTATTCCTGCTCACCCGCTCAAGTGTTTATCAAGAATATTGAGTATTCTCACACTTGTTGCGTTTCTGCTGTTTTTAATATGACAGATTTAAGGACAGATGTCGTTTATACGTCAGAAGTGGGTTCAACAACAAACATCTTGACAAATAATTTTTTGGCGGGTGGCAGAAACAAAGTTTATAAAAATTTGACTCGTTGGTATAATACAGTGTTCCCGTCCAACCGCCCAAGTGTTTGTTATCAAGAAATTTGCTTATTCTCACGCATGTTGGGTTTCTGCTGTTTTTAATATGACAGATTGAATAACAACTGTCTCTTATACGTCAGAGGTAGGTATAATAACAAATTTCTTGACAACTATCACTTGGGCGGGTATACGAGAACACAGTTTGTAAATATTGGGCCAGTGATTTGACGCAGTGTTTACGCCCACCCTCCCAAGCGTTTGTTGTCAAGAATTATGCTTATTCTCACACGTGTTGCAATTCTAATGTTTTTAATATGACCGACTGAATGACACCTATCACTAATACGTCAGAGGTAGGTACAATGACAATTTTTTGATAACTAACAACTGGGTGGATAAGCAAAAACACAATTTATGACATTTTTGGCAGGTGGTGTTTCCGCCCACACACCCAAGTGTTTGTTTTCAAAAAATTTGCTTATTCTCACACTTGTTGCGTTTCTGGTGTTTTTAATATAACAGATTGAATGACAGCTGTCGCCAATACCTCAGAGGTAGGTTCAATAACAAATTGTTTGATAACTAACACCGGGGGCGGGGGAACACAGTTTATAAAAATTGTGCCGGTGGTTTGATACAGTGTTCTCGCCCACCCGGCCAAGTTTTTGTTTACAAGAAATTTGCTTATTCTTACACTTGTTGCGTTTCTGCTCTTTTTAATATGACAGATTGTCACTAATACGTCAGAAGTGGGTATAATAGTTTTTTGATGACAAACTCTGGGGGGGGTAGCTTTCTCTAGTGTAGCTCACCCACCCAAGTGTTGGCAATTAAAAATTTATAACTTTAACCATTTCTTTTTACAAAAATTTCTTGATGACAAACGCTTGGGCGGGTGGGCGGGAACCAAGTTAAAATTGTGGGTAGGTAGCTTTCTCTACTGTAACCCACCCATCCACCCAAGTGTTGGTGATTACAAATTCATAATTTCAATTGTCTCTTGTGTTTCTGCTGTTATTTTTATTAAGAAACAATTGTAAGTTGTTAGCAATGTAACAGACGATTAGTTTGCAATAAGTTTCCTGATGACAAACGCTTGGGTGGGTGGTCGGGAACTATGTTCAAATTGTGGGCGGGTAGCTTCCTCTGCTGTTGCTCGTCCGCCCACCCAAGTGTTAGTAATTCAAAATTCATAAATTCAAACCCTTTTTTTACAAAAGTTTTTAATAACAAATGCTTGGGTGGATGGGCGGGAACCAAGTTTAAATTATGGGCGGGTCAAAGATTTTTACTAAGAAATTTTTTAAATTTAATAAAAGGTGTTTTGAGTTAGTCAAAGGGTTCTAGAACATTTAAAATGTTTCAAAAATTTAAAAACAAAAGTTTTTGAGTTTTTTAAGTTGTTCAACGGATTTTTGGTACATTTTATGAATTTCTAGAATTTTGTGAAAGAATTGGTCAAAGTTTTTTAGAGTTTAGTGACAGGTTTTTGATTTTTTTTTTTGGTCAAAGACTTCTACTACAAAGTTTTGATGATTGAAATTTGATAAAATTGATAAACGATTTCTAATACTTCTCAAGGTTTTTTAGAGTTTGATAAAAGACTTGATAGTTTCTAGAACTCCATAAAATATTTCTGAAATTTGTCAAAAGTTTCTAATACTTTTTAGGAATTTTTAGAATTAAATAAAAGGCTTCTGAAGTTAGAAGTTTTTGAAGTTTTTTATCAATGGTTTTTAGTAATTTTTAGAAGTATTTAGAATTCATTAAGAAATTACTAGAGTCAAAAATTTTTAGATTATTTTAGGAGTTGCTAGAATTTGATCAAATGTTTCAAAAAGTTTTTAGAGTTTGTCAAACGTTTCTCAAAAACAATTCAAAAGTTATACTTCTAAAGTTGGCCAAAGAACATTTTTGTAGTGTTTAATCAAATGTTTTTGAAAATTTTAAAAGTTTCTTGAGTCAAAGGTTTCTAGTATTTTTAAGAAATTTTTAGAATTTAATGATAGGTTTCTAGAGTTGGCTAAAGTGTTCTAAAACACTTAAAAAAACAATTCTCAGGAGTTTTTAGAGCTTATAGTACTTTTTAGAAGTTTATAGAATTTAATAAAAGGTTTAAATTATATTTAAAGTTTTTATAATATTTCTTGATAACTAACACTTGGGCGGGTGGACGAGAACACTGTATCAAACCACTGGCCCAAATTTTTATAATCTGTGTTTCCGTCCACCCTCCCAAACGTTACTTATCAAGAAATGTGTTATTGAACCCACCTCTGACGTATTAATGACAATTTTCATTTGATCTGTTATATTAAAAACAACAAAAACGCAACAAGTGTGAAAATAAGCAAAAACTTCTTAATAACAAACACTTGGGTGGGCGGTCGAGAACACTGTATAAAACCACTGGCCCAATATTCCCGCCCACCCACCCAAGTGTTAGTTATCAAGATATTTTTGTTGAACCCACCTATGACGTATTAGTGACAACTGTCATTTAATCTGTCATATTGAAAACAGCAGAAACGCAACAAGTGTGAAAAAAAGCAATACTGTTGATAACAAACACTTGGGCGGGTGGGCAGGAACACTGCATCAAACCATCCGCCCAATTTTTATAAACTGTGTTCCAACCCACCCGCCCAAGTGTTAGTTACCAAGAAATTTATTATTGAACCTACCTCAGACGAATTAGTTACAACTGTCATTTAATATGTCATATTAAAAACAGCAAAAACGCAACAAGTGTGAGAATAAGCAATAGTTTTGATAACAAACACTTTGACGGGTTGGCAAAAACATTGTTTCAAACCACCGGTCAAAATTTTTATAAACTGAGTTCCCGCCTACCCGCCCAAGTGTAAATCATCAAAATAATTGTTATTGAACATAGTGACAATTGTCCATCAATCTGTTATACAAAAAACAGCAGAAACGCAATACGTATGAGAATAAGCAAATTTCGTGATAACAAACACTTGGGCGGGTGGGCGGGAATACTGTATCAAATCAACGGCCAAAATTTTTATAAACAGTTAACAAATTTTTTGATAACTAACACTTGGGTGTTAGTTATCAAAAAATTTGTTAATGTGCCCACCTTTGACATATTAGTGACAACTGTCATTCAATCTGTCAAGTTAAAAACAGCAAAACCGCAAGAAGTGTGAAAATAAGCAAATTTCTTGATAACAAACACTAAGGTGAGTGGACGGGAACACTATCAAACCACTGGCCCAATATTCACAAATTTTAATCCCGCCCACCCGTCCAAGTGTTAGTTAGCAAGAAATGAGTTATTGTACCCTCCTTTGACGTATTAGAGACAACTGTCATTCAATCTGTCACATTAAAAAACTAAAGAAACGCAACAAGTGTGAGAATAAACAAATTTCTTGATAACAAACAGTTGGCCGGGTGGGTGAAAATACTGTAAAAAACACTAACCAAATAATTATGAATTGTGACCAGAGACCGGATTATATGCAACTTAAAAACACTGAAATATGCATGCAAATATGCAATAAAAAAGCCCAAAATATGCACGAGAATAGCAAAAATAAGCCAAAATATGCAACTATATGCAACATAAATATATACAAATATAGTTTAATAGGTAGAAAGTTTCAAAATATATAACTTCATATATAGACAAAAAAATTTACGGCTAAATAACTTCATTTTGAATAGTTTTGTGAGTACCATAAAGGCAGATACACACATGTATGTTTTAGTTTTTAGTATATTTGCTATTGCAACTTTAGTTTTTAAAGGACAACATATTTTTTTAATTTTTATTTCTAATTTCCAAGGTATTTTAAATATAACCTAGTAAATAAAAAAAAAATTCAAGTGTTTTCAATTTAAAATGATTGTAATTAAGTAGTTGGCAGTAAAAATAGCTAATGTTTAATTTTTGCACAATATAGTAACTTAAAAAATGACGTTTTTTAATATTGTTTTTCTAAAAATCTGTCAAATATGCATAAAAACTAATTATGGATGAAATATGCAACAAAGCCTAAATTTGGTCAAAATATGCAAATGCATATGCAAATATGTATTTGCATATAATCCAGTCACTAGATATCAGGTAATTTGTTATTGAACCCACCTCTGACGTATTAGCGATAACTGTCATTCAATCTGTCATATTAAAAACAGCAGAAACGCAACAAGTGTAAGAAAAACAATATTCTTGATAACAAATACTTGAGCAAGTAGACGAGAACACGGTATCAAACCACCGGCCCAAAGTTTTATAAATTGTATTCCCGCCCACACGCCCAAATCCGTTAGTTATCAAGAAAATTGTCATTGTGCCCACCTCTGACGTATTAGAGAAAGCTGTCATTCAATCTGTCATATTAAAAATAGCATAAAAACAATAAGTGTGAGAGAAAGCAATATTCTTGATACTTGTGCTGGTGGGCGGGAACCCTGAATCAAACCACAGGCCCAATTTTAATAAACTGTGTTCCCACCCACCCACCCAAGTGTTAGTTATCAACAAAAATTGTCGTTGTACCTACCTCTAACGTTTTAGTAAAAACTGTCATTCAATCTGTCATATTATAAACAGCAGAAACGCAACACATGTGAGAATAAGCAAATTTCTTGATAACAAACACTTAAGCGGGTAGGAGGGATACTGTATCAAACCACCAAGCCAAATTTTTATAAACTGTGTTCCCACCCACCCGCCCAAGTGTGAGTTATCAAGAAATTTGTTATTTTACCTACCTCTGACGTATAAGTGACAGCTGTCATTCAATCTGTCGTATTAAAAACAGCAAAAACGCAACAAGTGATATAATAACAATTTTCTTGATAACAAATACTTGGGCGGGTAAGTGGGAACACTGTATCAAACCCCCAGCCCAATTTTTATAAACTGTGTTTTCGCCCACCCGCCCAAGTGTATCAATAAAATTGTTATTGTACAAACCTCTGACAAATTAGTGACAGCTGTCATTCAATCTGTCATGTTGAAAACAGCAGAAACGCAACAAGTGTGAAAAAAATAAATTTCTTAAAAACAAACACTTGGGCGGGCGGGCGGAAAAACTGTATCAAACCACTGGCCAAAATTTTTATAAACTGTTTTCCTGCCCACCCGCCCTAGTGTTAGTTAACTAAAAATTTGTTAATGAACCCACCTCTAACGTATTAATGAACACTGTCATTCAATCTCTCACATTAACAATTACAGAAACACAACAAGTGTGAGAATAAACAATTTTCTTGATAACAAACACTTGGGCGGGTGGGCGGAAACACCGTATCAAACCACCGGCTCAACTTTCATAAACTGTGACGTATAAGTAAAAACTGTCATTATAAAAACAGCAGAAACCTAACACGTGTGAGACTAAGCCATTTTCTTAATAATAAGCACTTGGGCGGGTGAGCAAAAGCACTGTATCAAACCACCGGTCCAAATTTGTATAAACTGTGTTCCCGCCCACACGCCCAAGTCAAGAAGATTGTTATTAAATCCACCTCTGACGTATTAGTGACAGCTGTCATTCAATCTGTCATATTAAAAACAGCAGAAACGCAACAAGTGTGTGTCCTTTGTTGTTTGTCTTATTTGTTAACGACCTGCCAAATTTTATATTAAATGGTAAAGTATTTATGTATGCAGATGATACGTCTGTTGTAGTAAATGCTGCAACCTCAAACGAACTTGAAATTAAAATAAATACAATTTTCTCTGAGTTTCAAGAATGGTGTACACGGAACACCTTAGTAATTAATATGGACAAAACCCAAACAATTTTATTTAAAAATAGAAATGATGTTAATATTAGGTTAAACCAAACTGAATTTAGCAATACCGCAAAAATTCTAGGTGTCACGTTTGATGAAAATTTGAACTGGACGTATCATATTGATTATGTCTGTTCAAAGCTAGCAAAAGCTACTTTTGCTATCATAAATTTTAAAAAAAGAACTGCCTATATCACATCTTATGTCGGCATATTATGCACTTGTTTACAGCGCAATTAATTATAATATTATAGCATGGGGTCAATCAAAGGACATGCATAGAATATTTGTTATGCAAAAACGCATTTTACGCATTATTTACAACATACCTCAAAGCGAATCATGCCGTGATGTATTTCGAAACAATAAAATGTTAACTGCTGTCAGTATATACTTATTTAAAATATGCATTTATGATTTAAAAAATAAAGAAAATTTTCCACAAGAACCAGTTCATAATTACGAAACAAGGAATTCAACAAACATATACATTCCAAAATACAGACTATCAAAATTTAAAAAATCGCCAATTTGTGCTGCTAGTTATATTTATAATAAACTACCTACTCAAATAAAAATACAACCAAATCTTAATAGCTTTAAAAAATTGTTAAAGGATTTTCTAATTTTAAAATGTTTTTATTCTTTAAATGAATTTTATAATTGAATTTTGTAAAAAATATTTTAATCTACTTGTATTTTATTGTATAAAAATGTTTTTAATATGTTAATTTATATTTAATGTTTGTGACGAGCCATTCTATGTATCTCTTTGGCAATAAACGTATATATCTATCTATCTAAATAAGCAATACTCTTGATAACAAACACTTGGGCGGGTGGGCGGGAATACTGTATCAAACCACCGGTCCAAATTTTTATAAACTGTGTTCCCGCCCACACGCCCAAGTCAAGAAATTTGTTATTAAACCCACCTCTGACTTATTAGTAACAGTTGTCATTCAATTTGTCATATTAAAAACAGCAGAAACGCAACAAGTGTGAGAATAAGCAATACTCTTGATAACTAACACTTGGGCGGGTGGGCGGGAATACTGTATCAAACCACCAGCCCAATTTTTTATAAACTTTGTTTCCACCCACCCGCCCAAGTGTTAGTTATCAAGAAATTTATTACTGAACCTACTTCTGACGTATTAGTGACAACTGTCATTTAATCTGACATATTAAAAACAGCAGTAACGCAACAAGTGTGAGAATATGCAATAGTTTTGATAACAAACACTTAGACGTGTAGGCGGAAACATTGTATCAAACCACCGGCCCAAATTTTTACAAACTGTAAACCCGCCCAAGTATAAATTATACAAAAATTTGTTATTGTTGTTGTTTAGTAAAAACTGTCATTCAATCATATTAAATACAGCAGAAACGCAACAAGTGTGAGAATAAGCAAATTTCTTGATAACAAACAGTTAGGCGGGTAGGCGGGAACACTGTATCAAAACCACTGGCTTAATAAGCACAAACGTTTTTGACGTCGATCGATATTAGGGCGCATAGTCTTTTAAACCTGAATGTCTTTTATATTTTTTTTTACCAGCAATGTTTTTAGAAATTTTCATTGGGTCTAAAGTTGATCTTCTTTTCCCTAAAACCATACTGTAAATTTGACAGGTTTTCTCTTTCTTCCATTTTTTTTTCAGCCTTGCCACGGTAACCTGCTGTATAGCTTTCCGGGTTTTTTAATTAACTTCAGGTTTGCTTTCTTCCAAGGAGTCAAAAATTCTTCTTTTCCAGTTCATCATTTATCTTCTTATATTCTTTTTCCTTTGCTTTAATAATCAATAGATTCAGCGCTTTTTTGACTGGTATCTTACTCATTGCCCCTTCTTCTTGTTCTTTTTTGTATACATATTTTTATTTAGGTTGCAATCTCCGTGATCCACCAAAAATCTGCTTCCTGCTAGTTCCCTCGTTTATTTCAGGCATCGTGCTTTTATCTCTTATCACCTTTTACATGTTCAAAATTTTAAAATTTAAATCTTAAGTATTTTTTTTAGAAATTTTTTGAATTTAACAAATTTTATAAAAAATTCACCAAATGAGTTGACTTCGTACATAGTAGAATCTTTGGAACAAATTTACTAAATTTAGATTATTAAAGTAAATACTATACTATAACCTTCTATTTCTTCAAAATTTCAAAATTTATATTCAAAACATTTTTTACAAAATTTAGAAATTAGCAAAAAAAATATTTAAATACAACAAATAAATTGGCTTCGTACATAGTGAAATCTTTGCAAAAAATTAAATAAATTTTGACTATATTAAGTAAATACAATACAGTAACACCCAATTTGACCAAAATTTCAAAATTTAGATCTTGAGTATTTTTTGCAAATTTTTGAAATTTGCAAAAATTATTGAAAATTGAACAAATGAGTTGACTTCGTACTTAGTGAAATCTTTGCAACAAATTTTGAGTATATTAAGTAAATACTATACAGTAATGCCCAATTTGTCCAAAATTTCAAAATGTAGATCTTGAGTATTTTTTGCAAATTTTTGAAATTAGCAAAAATGTATTACAAATGCTACAAACAAATTGACTTCGTACATAGTGAAATTTTTGCAACAAATTAAACAAACTTTGACTATATTAAGTAAATACTGTACACTAACACCTTAGTTGTCCAAATATTAAAAATTTAGAACTTAAGTAATTTTTGAAAAATTGCAAAAAATTATTGAGAATGCAACAAATAAATTGAGTTCATACATAGTGAAATCTTTGCAACAAAGTTTGACTCTATCAAGTAAATACTATACAATAACACCCTATTTGTGTAAAATTTCTTGAGTATTTTTTGCAAATTTTAAAATTAGCAAAAACTTATTGAAAATGCAAGAAATAAATTGACTTCGTACATAGTAAAATCTTTGCAAAAAATTAACCAAATTTTAAGTATATTAAGTAAATACTATACAGTAACACCCAATTTGACCAAAATTTCAAAACACTTAGATCTTGAGTAGTTTTTGCAAATTTTAGAATTTAGCAAAACTTTATTGAAAATGCTACAAAAGAAAAAAAAATGTAAAAATGGTAAAAATTCAACAAAATAAAGTGTGAAGGAGTCATTTAATTCGTAGATCCGTACGGTACATTCAATAGATTTTTATAGCAATTTTTTGGAATAATAATCAATATTCCAGCATCAAGGCAAAAAGTTTAGATTAAAAACTCAAAGTACTCACTCACGTACAACTCAAACTTGTTTGCATGAAACTAATAATATTTATTTAAAATTATAACGTTAGTTACAGTATTTAATATAATTTCAATTGAAAGCAATGAAATATGCTGAGTTAGTTTAACTATGATGTAGGTTTCTGAATTGACTTTCCTACTAGTTAAAACTTAAAATTAATTTCCTCGTAGATGTGGATTGAATCGGAAACTTTAATTCGATTCCATCCAGATAGCATTTCCATATTTAGAGTGCGCTTACTCCATGTAAGTCAACTCATTACATATTTCCATGTATATATTTCAAACTCGTATTTTTTAAAGTAATTTATATGCGAATTTATTGAGTTTCCTAAAAGCTGTCGAGAGATCAGACACAGGGCTGATGTCCTAATCCTGAAACAGTGGGGACGGGACTAATGCGACCCGGGACCTTGTCCGTCCGAATAATTTACGAACACTCTTTATCCAGCGGTATTCTCCTTCGCCATGACACGGACAAATCCTGCAGAAAAGCCGGCAACGTTATAAAATAAATTAAGTCTAAAAAGGTCCTTTCATTAAATCACATCCTCGTCCAATAATTAACCCTACAGGTCTTCATAAATCGTATGCCGTCTTGCGGTTGTGTCCTTGTGACCCATTTAAAATCCAGCATATAACAATCGAAGCCAAACGAAGGTGACATTCCCTTCCTTCTCCCTAATGGTAGATAGCGAGGTAAACCACATGAGGGTGAAATTGTTCTCATTTACGGGATACTATTCGCCCCTATTTTCATTCCGCTTATTGTTTATGTCGGCTTATTTAATAAACTAAATATACGCGGCCGCAAAATGCAATATTCCTTAGTGGAATTTACTATTGTCTAAAGTCATTGCAAGAAATTCCCTGAAAATGATGCAAGAAATGAATTATTTAATAATATAAATTTTTTGTTCACAGAAAGCTTTAATTGATGTTGAAATAATAATTAATTGGTGAAGGCGCCGGGCAGTGTAATTAAATACAAAATTAATTAATGTGTTGGCATCAATAGTGCACTTTGCATCTTGCTAATAAAATCGATACCAACGTAATAAAGCTCTCAACTCGATACCCCAAACATCAAATATTTGCAAATAAAACATCGTTCCACTGCAATCAATAATAAGTGTGAATCGGCTACAAAGTCGCAGCAAACCGATACATACAAACGCGGTAAATAACAGACTTTGTAGTTGTCGTATTTCGAATACACATTAAAGCTAATTAATTCGAATGAAATAACACGGGGACATAAATTACACGACAACCCACTTTATATGCTCGCGCAAAATGCGCACCAGTCACGTAACCCGTGTTAGGAAATCTTGTCGTCGCTTTTGATACATGCTGACATAAATATTCTAAACCATATGGTATCTGTGTTTGCATGCCGCTGAAATTTCGACTGTTAAGATAATTGATTTTAATCGAGTTATGTGTGTAAAGGGGATTGAATTAAATAAGATTTACGTTCTGATAAGGCGAATACCTTATGGAGGTTAATTTTTTTTTGCGTTAAATTATTATTCGCTTCACATCCGACGACGTTGAAATTTAATTTAAAATTTTCATGAGAGTTTTAATGTTTTTGGTTGGATTAAGATTTATTAAGGTGATATCTTAACGAAATGAGAATATTTTTTAATAATTTTGTTAATTAATCAACTAGAATGATCCAATATATTTTATATTAACACAATTTTGGGTTTAAACAAACAGAAAACTTTATCAGTTTATTTTAAATTATAATTATACACTTTAAGACTAATACAATTTAAATTTTAGACAGTCATGGAGGTGATGATTACTCACCACATTTAATGAAGAATTCATTTTTCCGATAGTAACAATTAAGAAAACTCACTATTCAAAGATAAAGTTGATCAGTCAAACACACTGGTTTGCCTTTATTATTTATTGTTAACTTGATTCTAATGTAACAAGTTATGATGGAAGCCTTTGGTGTACGTCTTTGTCATTAGGCTCTGGTGATCAAGTGCTTTGCAATAAAATTCAAACAAAGGACTCGCAAAGCAGACTAGAAGCTTTCGAGTTGTGGATGTACAAACGTATACTGAAGATTACATGAATGGATCGAGTGGCAAATGAGGAAGTTCTTTGGAGAGTTGGAAAAGATCTTGAAATAATGATGACCGTGAAGCCAGAAAACTAGAATACCTTGGACATATTATGAAACATAAAGAAAGGTATAGAATACTCCAACTTATTCTAGAAGAAAAGGTGCTGAAAAAAAGAAGTCCAAGAAAGAAAAGAATATCCTGGCTTAAAAATCTGCGCCAGTGGATTAGAGTGACCCCAATCCAACTGTTTAGAAGATCTGTCGACAAGGTGAAGATAGCCATTATGATCGCCAATATCCACAGCGAATAAGGCACGCAACGAAGAAGAAGAACGGTAGTGGTTAGTATAACTAAATGTTACTGAAAACTGTTATCAAAAATTCCCTGGACACTATTCTCTAAGTCTATAGTTGATTACATATCTTGCTCGATCCTCATTCCTTGTTCATCAATTCAGGTTAGGTTAGGTTAGAATAGGTTAATAAGACTCGGACCAACAGGAAGAAAATCTACCAGCAGCAAAAAAATCAACTGTGCTAAATCCTGGAAGATAAAAAGGCTATAATGTCGGCAAGAAAAGAAGCTTTAAAAAAGCTGCTAAATGAGGTGAAGAATGACGTGTGGGATCTAGAGTATAAAATAGTCACAAACAAGTTCAGCCGGAGAGTTGGTGTCCAGCTCGAAGATGAGAGGCAGATGGAAGTGGCCGAACAGCTGTTTCCCAAGCAACAGTCGTAGAGGAGGAGGTGTCTATACCCTTTAACCTGCAGGAAGTACCAAAAGCGTCCGCGAAGCTAAAGAACAAGATAGCGCCGGAACTAGACCGGATAGCTGCCAAGATTGCTAAAGAAATAGTAAAGGCCGTACCTGATATCATCCTAGATTAAGGGAGGAGGTGAAGAACCAAATATCTAGCAGCCAGTTTAGGTTCCGGAAAAGAAGGTCCACCATCAATGCTATGAGCAAGCTGATGGACACGGTAGTAAACATAAAAAAGAAAGCTTACAAAAACAGGAAAATGTGTATGTTTACCATGGTGGACATCAAAAACGCCTTCGGTACTGTTCCTTGGAAAGGGGTACTGTGCGTGGAGTGAGCAAAAGGCTCATTAAAGTAACTCAAAGCTACCTCCACAGCAAATAACTGCTTATAGAAAGAGGAGGGAAAAGATGCTGATCACGTGCGTCGCACCACAAGGCTCGATCATGGGTCTTCTACTGTGAGCCATATATTATAACAGCGTACTTGAAGTAGTTATGCCAAAAGGAATTACGCTGTTGTGCTTTGCGGACAACACCAGCATTATAACAATAGCAAAAGGGGAAGAGGAACTGGTCAGGGTGACCAACACGGCGGTGCAGAAAAATAAAACGGAAATCGAGAGACTAGGGCTGGAGATTAACGCCCAAAAACGGAAGCCGTCATCATGTACGATGGCAGGAAATTAGAGATAGCGGTAATAAAAGTGGGTGATGCCGATATAACCACAAAGAACGCTGTAAAATACCTTAGTGTGTCGTTTGATAGAAACACCAAAATGACCGTCCACATTAACAAGACAGTAGAAAAGGTAGAATAAACGGTCAAGGCGCTAAGTATACTGATGCCCACCATCAGAAGACCTTCAGAAGGGAAGTGTGGCGCATTCGATAATGCTGTACGGTGCCCAGGTGTAAAGAACACAATGCTGAAGCAGCAAAGAAGATTGGCGCTGAGAATAGTTGGCAAATACAGAACCATACCCACGGAAGCCATTCTCGTAATTGCCTCGGTCATGCCAATCCATCTACAAGTCGAGCTGAGAGAAGAAGGTTATAAAACAAATCATCATACTAAGAGCAGGCTTAAAAAAAAGCAATTATAAAATGGTAAAAAGAATAGGACCATAATACCAAAAACGCGGCGTAAACAAAGAGAATGGTTAAAAACTTACCTGCATGGACAACGAGGAAATTTGGATCTGTCGACTATTACTTGTGTCAACTTCTGAGCGGACACTGATGCTTCAAAGCGTGTTTAAAAAGATTCCACCGTACAGACAGCGACGAGTGTGTGTAACGTGCCAATTGACACTTTTTATGCTTGCCGCAGATGGGCCGCGGCCATGGAGAAGAAGAAAAATGAGACAGGTGCGGTGTTGACTCCGAAAAACACCGTTGAGTACATGCTGTCTGTTGAAGCGATGTGGCTCCGGGTGAAGAAATTTGCTAAAAAGGTGGTCTCCGCAAAGAAGAAGGAGAAGAGTGATAGCGAAGTAGAAATGCCAAACTAGAGCGATAGAGATAACGTCCGGGCGTGTATTCTTGAAAATATGCTTTGCGATTCCAAAGATACAAAAACCACGCCAAGTGGATAAGGGTTTAGTGGATGAGAGCTCCATACACAAGCTGGTAGAGCTTCCCCATATCACAATAAAAAAAAAGTTAGATTAGGTTGAAAACTGTTATCAAAGATTACCAAGACACTTTTCTCTAAGTCTATGGTTGCTCTTCTTGTTCAATCCTTAATCTTTGTTGATCAATTCAGGTTAGGGTATTTTAGGTTATGTATACTAGTCTAGTATGAATTATAGTTTATTGCAGATCTTTTTCTGAGTCTGAAACTAGAAGATTGTAGATGATAATAACTATTGACTCTAATAGATGTCAGCTGATTGTAGTTGTGCAAAATTTAGCTTTGAAGCGCTTAAGAACTTTCTAAAATATCAATTTTAGGGTCAAAATTAGAAAGCAAAACTATCTCTATAAGAGTGGGTCAATGATCTTTTTTATTTTGCAAATTTTTGAATACAAGTAAAAATAATGATGCAGTCAATAGATCTAAAGGGTAAGCCATCACAAGGAATCTTTTTAAAATGTTAATAAAACTCAAACGGCTAGATGGAATTTCATGATCTTGAATATATTTTGTAGCCAAGAGTATCCAATTATATATCAGCCAATTGGCTGCCACGGCTGGCCTTACAATATTCTATTCTCTCGACCCAAATTTTCAAAACTTTTCCAACGTCTGCGGTACTATCTCAACAATGTCATTTTGGATATTGATCGTCAATCGTTGCTGGATCGTTGGTATAACAACGTTCTTTAACGGCACCCCAGAGATAAAAATCCATGGGCATCAAATCGTAGCTCCTTGCTGGCCAATTCACATCTCCACAACGGCTGATTACACGATTTTCGAACTTTGACCGCAATAAGTCAATAGTTTCGTTGCTAGTACAGCATCCCATCTTGTTGGAACCAGATATTGCCCACATCCAAACCAGCAATTTGCTCCCAAAAAAAGTTTGCTATCATAGTCCTATAGCGGTTTCCGTTGACCGTTTCGCCAAATTTAAAGAAAAATAAGCTGATGATGCCACCGGCCCATAATCCGCACCATACAGTCACTTGTTCGGGATGCATTGGCTGCTCAACAATCACGTGTGGGTTTTCCCATGCCCAAATCCTGCAGTTTTGCTTGTTTACATAGCCCCTAAAGTGAAAATGCGCTTTATCAGAAAATATATTTTTTTGCCAAAATTCACCATCGGCTTCCAGCTGCTATAAGGTCTAATTAACAAAGTTGTATCAAAGTAGATGATCAACGCTCTTCAACTGCTGTGTTATTTGGACCTTAAAAGCAAATAAACAGATGTCTATATGTAAAATACGCCTTAAGGTAGTGCGACTAATGTTTAATTGCTGAGTGCAATAATGAATCAATGTTCTCGGGTTGGTTTGCACACTACGGGCTACAACAGCAATATTCTCGTTTGTACAAACAGGACGAGCGTGTGGAACTTTAGTACAATTCACCAGCATACCAGTTTCACAAATTTTTTGCACAAAATTCTTCAGAACACTTGCATTTGGTGCATATTCGCGACCAAATTTTGTACGCAATTTTCGCACTGATTCTGCAATACACGAATTACATTCAAAGTAAATTTTTAACATTTCCAAACGATCATCAAGCGTATAGTGTGCAAATTCGTTAACCGGGTGTTGTATACTGAAGAACTGTCATACATCAATGTCAAATATCATGACAGTAAAAATAAAGTGGTAGTTCAAAAAAATTCCAAAAGATGACCCACCCTTTACAAACTAAAAAAAGCCAATTGCTTCTATTCTTTCCCAGAAGCTGGAGGACTCAAGGTAATGGTGGTTTCTAGCAATATTAGTAAGTAGTTAGTAATATTGCTTCTTTGCATTGCAAATTTCTAGATGCGTTTTGAGATAAAGATGCTATTAGCAAATAGGCAGAGAAGAAGAAGTAACCAACCTTTTTTTTAAGATTTCCTGCAATGTTATTATTTTAACCTTAATCCCAAACTGATATCATCAATCAATAGATGCAAACTTTACCACAACAAATTCATAATCATTTCAATACTTCAGAAAACAAATACCAATGCAGAATGCACACGCGCTCAGTGGCATTGCACTTATTGTAGCTACAGTCACCTTTCTGATGAACCACTTAGTTGTACCAACTCAATGCTAATCTACCAAGTAACCTTTAGATACACCTGAACTAAAAAAGCTCAACTAAATGATTGATAATAAAAAAGTGGCAGAATTTTGCACATTCAAACTAACCACTTATTTGGAGTCATTGCCGGAATCTTTTCAGATCGACTAAAAACACAAACGCACTAACGTGCTGGATATCAGTATTATTTGTTGGCTCTCATATTGTCATCACTCACCACCCAAGTCCTGACTAGACAAACATTCGATAGTAACATCCGTCTAACAAAAATTGATTCCAAAAACTAAAATTCTTCCTGAATCAGAAGCTTCTCCATGATAGCAAAACCTACATAAGTTGCAAACAAAGCAAAGACAAAAATCCAGCAAGATAGTAGAGCCTCTGTATTCCCGAAAGCAGTATAAAATCGCCACACACCACAAAAAAAACAATAAACTAGTATAAACAAAGCACAAGGACTACAAGAGACCGACCTAAACCATGCAGTACTAAGACAAGCCCACTAACTACAGATAAACAAAGGATACAATGCAAAATCGCTTCTATACTTGCTCACCACTACAACCTATAAGCCACAAAGAGTATAGACTTGTCCAAAATGAGGAATCTAATAGTAGAACCCAGCAAGACTATAAGACTTCTTATTTTCAACAACACACACCACAAAATAAACTAAAGGTCAGTATAAATAAAGTATAAAACCCCAAAAAAAAACGTAAAAAAGTTCCTGCTAAACTATGCAGCAAGTCCACTACCTAAAGATACATCGCATAACTGCTTCAATACATGTTCCCGACCATAAACCAAAAAGCATAATGAAAGACTTGATTGCTGCTAGTCTTCCATGTAAACGTCAGTAATCATTAAGAAACTCAAAAAAAAAAAAACGTAATCTCATCTCTTAACCACAAACACTTGGTGGGTGAGAAACACACTCTACTTCAAAATTCACGCAAATAGCTTCAAAATGAAGTGTCCCACCCACCCAGCCTAATGTTGTTATTAATTGATTTAATGTTAGTCCTCCCTACAAGTGTCACTAATTATTGGACTCACAAAAACAAAAATACATCCAATCTTTTGATCACAAATACTTGGTTAAGTGAGCGGGTCACTCCAACTCATATTTACTCGCAAGTAATTTCAAATTCAAGTGTCCCAACCTCCCACCCAAATGTTTGTTAGCAAGAGTTTCAATGTTTGTTCTGACTACAAGCGTCAATAATTATTAAGTCACAAAAAAAAGAACAACATCCAATCTGTTGATCACTAACATTTGGGTAGGTGGATTAGTCACTCCAATTCTTAAATGCACGCAAGCAGTTTAAAATTGAAGTATCCCATAATCCCATCCAAGTGTTTGTCACAAGAGATTGCATATTTGCCCTCCCTACAAGCGTCAGTAATTGATAAGTCACAGAAAAGAGAACGACATCCAATCTTTTAATTACAACACTTGGGTAGGTAGGCGTGTCACTCTAATTCATAAAAAACACGCAAATAATTTTAAATTGAAGTCCCACAATTCTAAAATTGATCCACAACTGGCAAAACTCCTAGCAATGCTCAAAGCCAAAAGTCTAACTAATTCAAATTTGTTTTACAAACTCTATAACGGCACCCAGGCAAGAAGAAAAACGTCATTCACCCATGGGTACTTGCAAAAAAATTTAAAAAAATCCGATCCAACGCATATACACCTACCAACAAGTAAAAAAATCCCCATCCAACTCATAGGCACTTGCCAAAAAGTAGAAAAATCTTCAACCAGCCAAAACCAATTGAGCAGCTGGACAACCCTCAAGAAAACTTTAAAGAGAACCAAGATCCAATGCATAAAGCTCATAATCTAGAAACAACCAAAAATCAAAATCCAAAAAAAAAATTTCTCTGACCAAACAAGTAGAATAGCCCGACACCAGAAGCAACTAACCTGTTTTCTCTCGATACAAAAATATGTTCATACAGCAATATAAATATTAAAAAAACACAAAAAAAAACCAAAAACTTATTAAACCTTATGAAAAAAGTAAAAGAAAAAGATGCATTTCCTGCTAAAGGTTATCCCAATAACACGACTCGTCTCCTATTAAGGATCGGCATTTCGTATGCAATTCGTAAAAACAACCACATCCAGTAAACAAAACCTGCAAAACCTACCCAAAAATACCACCCAACCGTTAAAATCTAAAAAAACAAAGATCTCTTCTTCGCCATACACCAAGTGCTGCCGTTGCAAAAAAATATAAACACAAAAATTACGCAAATATGGCTCACAACCGGCAGAACTACTAGTTAATGCTTTAATCAAGCTTCACGCTAACTGATATTTATTTTACATGCTCAACTACAGCACCTAAACAAGAAAAATGAAGCGGTCCTACTCAAAAACACCTGCTAAGAAGTGAAAGAAACCTCATTCAACTCGTAAATACCTGCCAAAAAGTAAAAAAATCGCTCAGTAGTTGCATCATTCAGTAGTTGCTCTACAATCCTCTAGAAATCTTTAAGGAAGAACAGTTTCCTGATTGAAACTGTCAATTTGAATTCGACTCCAATTGAGCTTATTCAAACCCAGACCAAATTCCAGCAAAAGTCCAAAAACTATAAAAACGTTCATTTTGCTCGGACAAAAACAACCACAAAATTTCTAGACATTTTCAAAGGCGTCGTCTTTAGGTTCCATCTACTACTCGGAGATTGGCAATTAACATACCAATCTTTACTTTGGGGAAAAATCTTGAAAAATAAACAAATCTAAACGCTAACAGAGCTGGCCAAAACTGTAAAGTAAAGTAAAAATAAGGACACAGCAAAACTGTGTAGTCACCAGCCCAAACGCAGCATGAAATACGCCCGCCACACACCACAAAATAGACTAAAGATCTGTATAAAAATTACTAAAAATTGTCAAAAAATTCTTGTTAAAGCTGCAGCATTAAGGCAAGCCCACTACCCAAAGGTAAATAAAAGACGGAGTGCACAATCACAGCAAAACTGTGTAGTCACCAGCCCAAACGCAGCATAAAATACGCCCGCCACACACCACAAAATAGACTAAAGATCTGTATAAAAATTACTAAAAATTGTCAAAAAAATCTTGTTAAAGCTGCAGCATTAAGGCAAGCCCACTACCCAAAGGTAAATAAAAGACGGAGTGCACAATCACTTCAATGCGTGCTTTCAACAAAAACCCAAGAGCACATAATGAATTTGTCCACAATGAAGGAGCTTATTGCGGAAAATTCCAAAAATAGCTCATCTGGTCGATGACCAAAATATTATCTGCAAAACCATTATTGGTAACCATGCCAGAACTAAAATAAAAGCAACAAATTTAAAAATTGAAAATAAATTATTTTTCCAATTCTTAAAAGATAATCTTCTTCTTCTCGTTTAAGTGCTACATAGTTGAACCTCTAATCAATAAACGTTGTTAGAGGCTCAATTACTGCACCCAAACAAAAAAAAGCATGTAACCAATAAACACTTGCCACAAATTAAAAAAAATCCCAGTCAACTGGAACCAATTCAAAAGATGCTGGACAATCTAGGACGCTTAACAGAAAAACAAGCCAAACTTCTTAAAAAAATTCAGAATCAATAAGCTTTTAACAACCGCTAAATAGGCCAGATAAAAATTCTTAACAGTTTCACCTATCTAGACAAAAAACAACACCAAACGGAACAAAAAAATGTCTCTATTCTTTGTTAGAACAGATTTTGATTCGGACAGTTCAATTTTGATTCGGACAGATCATCTAAATAGGAGCAACTCAGCGCGTATTAACCCCAAAAGTGCACTTTCAGTAATTATGCAAAGAAGGTTAAACCTATGGAGCGGTCTATTATGAAGAAAGTATATAAAAAACTCACAAATATCATCAAACACGCCCACGTTCTATATCTAATCTTGGTTTCATATTTATAGAAAACAAAGCTGTAACTTAGAAAAAAAAAATTTAAAAAAAAAGAATATGTTTCTACACAAAAAGCTTTGCGGATACAGTCTTAGGTCGGCAAATTGTAATTTTGGTACAAATTCCAGTTTTCTAAAAATTTAAAAAAATGTGAGTTTGATCTTGCAAAATGTTTTTTTAATCAAAATGATTCCAAAAACATTCTAAAATAAACTCGGCAGTAACTCAAACAGTTTTCATTGCAATTATATACTAACTAGTAGAATATTAGTGTAAGACCTTCTTAATTCTAATCAATCTGAACCAAACGCCGAAGACCAACAGCAACCTGACCCTCTCTCGACAATATACCCTTAGAAAAAATAAAAAAACAATAAAGTAAAAAAAAGTCTCCAACAAGCATCGCAAATCTCATCCCCGTACGTACCCGCGTGCTCCCAAAAAGAAATTTTGTTATCGTTAAAACCAATAAACCGTAAATTAAAAAAGAAGACAAAATTGTCTCAACAAGATACGTCCCAGGACAAATAAAAAACCAACAAAATAAAAAAAAAGAAAAATCTGCAAAAAGCCTCACACTTCAGTACGTAGCCACGTGCTCCCAAAAAGAAATTCTGTCCCAAAAACAACAAAGAAGACACAAAGTAAATATTTAAGCCAATAAACCTCAAATAAAAAAATAACAAACAAACAAGCAAACTGATAAGCAATCAATCACAGATTCCTGGTAAGCTAAGTCGCTTACAAAAATCGCAAGCCAAGATCAAGAAAAAGAGAAACTCTAGGTTTGACAAAAAAAAAACAAAAAAAACCAACAGAAAAAAAAAAACACAATCTATAAAAAAATAAATCTCATAAGCAGAACTGATAAAGCCAATTCTACCTCCTCAGATAAAATCTCTTCAATCGCCACAAGACACTAAAATCAATGTAACCAGAAATCCTTAACACAGGGATTCCGCAAGCAATCAGACCACCATGACCACCTCAAACCACCTATCAGACGCTATCCCAATATACAACTCATTGCACCTTGCTCCACCGCGTAAAAAAAAGAATTTTTACCAGAACAAAAGTAGTGTCATCATAGAGTACTAGGGCGTTAAAGTGCTCAAGTTGGTCGATAACGTAGCCAGAGACAACACAAACCCTTATAGTCCTTTAGTTCTCCATGAGCATTAATAGTCTTTTTAGGCTAATATATAAAAAATCTAAACTAACTGATTCAGTTCGCCATCGCTTGCCAACAATAAGTTTAAACAATCTTCTCTCCAAAGTCACAATTGCATAAGACGGTGTAGTGCCAAATATCCAAGCCAGACTCCCCACCAAAAAGACCAAAAAGAAACCTTGAGTAGTCACTTACCGCCACCGCAATAAAAACAAAAAACGTCCAGCAGAACTTATATATATATATATATATAATAAAGAAAGTTACCAACCCCTAACCAGCATACAGTATTCAACGACTTAAAGTAAAATACATTGTATCCAATACTATTAAAACAAACCCAGTTTTGTATGCAAATTTTTTAACTGGTTCTATCGTATCACTTCTAAAATTGTCCAAAATTATCATAAATGATCTAAGTATTAAAATAATTAAATTCCAACTATTAAAAAAAGCATCTCCGTTTGCAATTTTTTCATCATATATAATGTTTGTCCTAAATCATCATAAATAATCTGAAAATTGATGTAGTAACAAAACGACTATTGAAACCCAACCACATAACCATTTTGTTGCAATTTGCAAATTTTTTTAATTGTTTCAATCAAATCACTTCTAGAATTGTTCAAAATCATAATAAATAATCTGAGCATTGATGTAGTAACAAAACTATTAAAGTTCGACTATTAGAAAATAACATCTTAATCAATTTTCCTTAAATTTTTTGAATATTTCTATCAAATCATTTTCAAAATAATGTCAAAACGTCATAATAGATCTAAAAATTGATGTGAAAACAAAACAATTAAAGTCGTACCATTAGAACCTAACACCATTGGCTATTTACATTCCAAAAAACTTTTAAAATAGAGTAACGTACCCCAGTTTCAAAACTACTAGCCCACATTCCTCGAAGATTTGTAATCCTTGCAATCATTAAAAATCACTAAATTAAAAAAAATATAAGGTGAACAAAACACTTCAGTTCAAGCCAATCGCCTGCAAACTTAACCTAACCTAACCTAAGTAATTGTCTTTAGAATATTCAATCTAGGGATCAATCAAAAACATGTGACTTCAAGACACATTCTGTCTGATAGGGTAAAAAAAACTTGTTGAAAAGTTGCGTACAAAGAGATAAAGATATTCCAAAGATCATCTTCAACTTCACACTAACTATAAATTTGCCCATAAGAGACCTAATTGTAACTCATTAACATGTTAAAAACAGCAACTAGCCAGTAGTGTTCAATGAACCAAAATGTAACCCCCGCCACATCTATAAATAAAGTGCAACACTAAAAAAAACTGAGTCCACAAGCAGCTGAACTTCAGCCAATAGTCGTAACCAAGCTTCACACTAACTTACGGATATTTTAGAAGCGCAATAATAGAACCTTATAAGAAAAAAAAAACGTTCATAAGCACCTCTCCATCCGACCCATAGAAACCTGCCAAAAAGTAAAAAAATCATCAGCCAATCAAAACCCATTTAGAAGTTCAAATCCAAACCAAACTTCAGCAAATGTCTAAAAATTTAACGTTATATGGATAACACCGACCAATAGATAAGCAAAAAAAAACTCTAAATAAATTTAAGGAGAACATGGCCGAATAAGACAAAAAAAAACTTTCTAATCCCAACTAAGCCGTTTTAATCGCTCAACATCAATCAAAGAACGGCAAAACAAATGAAAATAAGCATCACGACTCCCATAGATACTTATCCACCAAAAAAAAAATCATATCCCAAAGACAGCAAAAGAAATTGGTTAAAACCAACTAATTAAAAAAAAAAAACGCAACCCAAATAAAGACTTAGAAAAAGCAAAAAAGCAATCAATCAAAAATCCCTGACAAACTGAGCAACCTGCAAAAACCATCTAACCTAATCAAAGAACATGACCAAACTTGAAAAAAAACTTCATGTTTGGCAAAAAAGCCTAAATAAACAAAAACTTTGACATCAACACTATTCAGATAAACCTGTCACAAGCAAAAACTTCCGAAACAAATGTAACCATACATTTTACCAAAAAAGTTCAGCAAAAAATCTGACGTCATCAAAGCTCAGCCGCGTAAGAAGAAAGAATGTTGCGAGCACATAAGTAGCGTCCAGGATAATCTAAAGATTATAAAAATTATCTTAATAGCACGGCTGATTCACGGAGACTGTCTCAACCTCCGTGTCTTACACTAATTACTTTCATTTCAGCGTTTATATTGACTGAGCCAAGACGTCCCCAAAGCAACATCATACAATAAAGTTAACCTAAAGAGAAAATCCTGAGACAGAAACTGCTAACTTTAAACTAAACTCCTGAAACTTTGATAGATTTCGGTTTAGCGCCAGTCAACTTTACTTTACTGTAAACTTGCTCTGCAAAAATACAGCAATAAATCAGCCTTTGTCGATAAAAATTTAATTTAAATCGTATTATTTACAAGTAAAATGTCTATTCTTAGTTAAAAATAGTAAAGTAAAATAATCAAAAATAATTATTAATGTAGAAAAAAAAAATGGTGTCGTATAGGGGCTTCTTGATATATGTATATATATATACACATTTTTTTTATTTAATTCAAAATTGCAAATTGGCTTAAAACATTCTTACTTAATACCAATTTTTTTAAATTTTATATTGTGATATTCAGGTATTACTAAAGAACGTGTAGAGCAAAATTTCCAATAAAATATTTGAATTTAAATTTTTGTTAATATTTGAAATTAAATTTGTTTGTTGAAATTTTAATCTAAACTTTAAAGGTATTACTTCATTACTTTACTTATTCTTATAATAGAATAACATTTGTTATAGTTTTGCTTAACATAGTTGAAGTATCCGAGCTTTAAAAAGAAACTTGACCGATGCAAAAAAAGTAATAAACATCTTCGTTAAGAAAACCACACATCAAATAATAGCAATAATCAACAACTTATTCAATCAGTCAATTAATTACTCTTATGCAAATACCGTCCATCATCTATAAATATTGTTCCGTTTGTGCAAGCTCATCTATCAGGCCTGCAGTGACCTGAAACGCGTATTAAACATCCAACACTAAATACATACTATTAGAACGGCGATAATTGCTGCTATTAATACAATCAATAGAGAATGCCAATACTGATCAAAACTTTTTTTAAAAATCTATTTTAACAACATTTCAAATTAAACGATAAAGATCAACGCACTACTAACTATTATTAACATTAACGAGTTTTTTACATTCAACAATTAGCACTTTCTTATACAAAGAAACGTTTTTTTTTCCACATCACATCCGACTCGCATTAAATAAACATTTAAAAAAGTCTCTCATAACAGTCGCCAACCTTTTTCTATTTGAATCAAGCGTTTACTTCAGCTATATAAAATGAGAACCCGGATCTCAATATAAGCCCAACCAATCTCACGTACATACAAAACCCCCTTATACCCGTTCCTATACATATAAAAAAATCCTTCCCAGTTATATCTCGCGATAAAACAGTTCATTTCCTAGTTCTCCAACCTTATCGACTGGAACTGTAATTTATTAGCCCTTAATTGGTTTTCCCTATTTACAACCTCCCGGGGCATTATCTAACACCTCTAAACAATAGTTTACCAAGATTTAATACACCTAGATAAATAGAAATGATTTATAGCCGGAATTAATAATTAGTTTAGCTCAAAGAAATGGTAATTAACATTAATTTTTCAGGGAGGTATGTTTGTGACAACTTTACAATGATGTAGGGTTGAAGTTTTTAGTGAAAAAAGTAGGTCGCAGATAAGTTTTAAAGTGAACAAAAGGTTCGATTTGAATAAATTTCAATCGAAATGGAAGACGTTTCACGGACGCTTTAATTCCATTTTTTAACTTTAGTAGAAATTACCGCAGTAATCAAATCATGTCAGTTAAACACATTGCTGCGGGTTAAATTACCCGGAACGGATGGGGTAAGGATTATTAGAAAGGTCGGTCAATTGTTTTAACTTGTGCAAATAGCATTTGTAGTGTGTTTGTGTCTGTGTTTGCTCAAAGCCGATAACAATCGCAGACGAGGGCTAATTAGCTGGAAGGCATTGAATTGCTACAAATATATGTATTTTAGTAATTAATTATAGCGATTATTAGGGTGGGTCCTTAAGGATACGGATTTGTAGTTAATTATCAATGTTTGCTTATGATATTTAACCATGTTAATTATTTTATTATGCTCAATGTTAATTTAGGTACTGGAATAATATTTTTTCAAACATTAATAAATATTTATCTCCATAAATAATTACTTACTTACATATAGCACTGAAGATTAACTGACTGACTCACCTAAAATAAAAGAAAACCAAAAATTAATAAAAACCAACGTAAGCATAATAATAAGAAATGTCTACAATAACTGATTTGGTAAAAAAAATAAAACATTGACTCACATAACCTATAAATATTAACATATGTCGCTTCGCAATTGACATAATTTGAAAAATCTATTGCCTTTGTTGTGTCGCGGTAAAAAACAAAGCTCAAAATGATTCACTTTTTTTTTAATTTTATACTTTAATGACAAAAAATAAAAACCTTTTCGTGACTGCTACGACAGAAAACTGCAATTATCATGCAATAACACACATATAACCTAACAATTGTTACATTTAATCTGTCGTTTCGTAACTAACATACACGTCATGGCAAAAAATGTTAACTTTTGACTTTTAAACAGTACTTACATAACCTAAAAATGCTAACACTTATTACGATTATTGTGTCAAAGCACACATAACCTAACAAATGTGATCATCTAATCTGTCATTTCGCAATTGACAGAAATGTCACGGCACTCTTATAACTAAACAAATGTCCTAAAAACGTTGACACTTAATTTATTATTGTTGTTATTCTTGCTAATTTATTGCAATTATTGTGTCAAAGCACATACTTAACCTAACAAATATGGATGGATGGCACATAACCTAAAAACTGAATGTTTACATCAGTTCCCAATTTAGATGTCACGACACAAACATAACCTGCAAAATGTTAATATTTATTTTCCGCTTTCTAATTGACACATGCATTTAGCACGCACAATAACCGGATTTTTTTTATCGCACGCCACAATCATAACCTTAATAAATATGGACTTAATATAACCTAATAAAAATTGTTTAAAAACTGACATCTCTGAAAACATTAATTCCAAATATGACACTTAGCAACTGTCAGATTCAACCCTAACCTTAAAATGTATATCTAATTTGTCGCATATCTCAATAGCAAAAAAAAATAAAGTCTGTCGCTTCAAAACAGATAAATATGTCATAGAAATCAAATAACTAAAAAAGTTATCATCAATTAAAGATTTTTGTGTCACAGTACACACATAACCTAAAAAATGTAGACACCTAATCTGCATTTTTTGAATAAGCAGATAGTTTAAAAAGTACAACAATCAATCTGTCGCTTCACTGTTATTATGTTACAGCACAAACAAAACAAAATTTAAACACTCAAACTGTAGTGAGATTAGTTACATAACCTAATTTGCAATTCACCGATTCAGAATTAATGTGTCACGGTACACACAAAACCTAAAAAGTGTAAATACCTAATATGTTGCAATTGACAGACATATAACATACACAAAACCTAAAAAAAACTAAAAATATTGCCACTGCAACAAATTATCGCTTCAAAATTAATGTGTCACGGTAAGCACATAAACTAAACAAATCATGATGTTTAATGTTTTTGATATTAAAAGTCATAAAAACAGTAATATTTTTGCAAATGATCTAAGAATGTTGCCTCTTAATTTATTGCTTTAAAATTAATGTGTCACGGTAAACACATAAGCCAAATAAATGTTAATACTTAATGTCTATGATAACAAAAGTCGTAAAAACAGTAATATTTTGCACTTAATCTAAGAATATTGCCACTTAATGTATCGCTTCAAAATTAATGTGTCACGGTAAACACATAAACTAAACAAATTTTAATATTTAATGTCTCTAATATCAAAAATTGTAAAAACAGTAATATTTTGCACATTTATTGCTTCAAAATTAATGTGTCAGAGTAAGCAGATAAACTAAACAAATGTTGATATTTAAAGTTTCTGATATCAAAAGTCGTGGAAACAGTAATATCTTTGCACATAATTTAAGAATGTTGCCACTTAATTTATCGCATCAAAACTAATGTGTCACGGTAAGCACATACACAAATGTTAATATTTAATGTCTTTGATATCAAAAATCGAAAAAACAGTAATATTTTGCACATAATCTAAGAATATTGCCACTTAATGTATCGCTTCAAAATTAATGTGTCACGGTAAGCACATAAACTAAACAAATGTTGATATTTAATTTCTTTGATATCAAAAGTCGTAAAAACAGTAATATCTTTGCACATAATTAAAGAATGTTGCCACTTAATTTATCGCTTCAAAATATGTCACGGTAAGCACATAAACTAAACAAATGTTGATATTTAATGTTTTTAATATCAAAAATCGTAAAAACAGTAATATTTTCGCACATGATCTAAGAACGTTGCCACTTAATTTATCGCTTCAAAATTAATGTGTCACGGTAAGCACAAAAACTAAACAAATGTTAATACTTAATGTTTTTGATATCAAAATCGTAAAAACAGTAATAATTTGCACATAATTTAAGAATGTTGCCACTTAATTTATCGCCTCAAAATTAATGTGTCACGGTAAGCATATAATCTAAACAAATGTTAATATTTAATGCTTTTGATAGCAAAAGTCGTAAAAATAGTAATATTTTGCAGATAATCTAAGAATATTGCCACTTAATGTATCGCTTCAAAATTAATGTGTCACGGTAAGCACATAAACTAAACAAATGTTAATATTTAATGTTTTTAATATCAAAAATCGTAAAAACAGTAATATTTTCGCACATGATCTAAGAACGTTGCCACTTAATTTATCGCTTCAAAATTAATGTGTCACGGTAAGCACATAAACTAAACAAATGTTAATATTTAATGTTTTTAATATCAAAAGTCGTAAAAACAGTAATATTTTTGCACATGATCTAAGAATATTGCCACTTAATTTATCGCTTCAAAACTAATGTGTCACGGTAAGCACATAAACTAAACAAATGTTGATATTTAATTTCTTTGATATCAAAAGTCGTAAAAACAGTAATATCTTTGCATATAATTAAAGAATGTTGCCACTTAATTTATCGCTTCAAACTATGTCACGGTAAGCACATAAACTAAACAAATGTTGATATTTAATGTTTTTAATATCAAAAATCGTAAAAACAGTAATATTTTCGCACATGATCTAAGAACGTTGCCACTTAATTTATCGCTTCAAAATTAATGTGTCACGGTAAGCACATAAACTAAACAAATGTTAATATTTAATGTGTTTAATATCAAAAGTCGTAAAAACAGTAATATTTTTGCACAAGATCTAAGAATATTGCCACTAAATTTATCGCTTCAAAACTAATGTGTCACGGTAAGCACATAAACTAAACAAATGTTGATATTTAATATCTCTGATATCAAAAGTCGTAAAAACAGAAATATCTTTGCACATAATTAAAGAATGTAACCACTTAATTTAGTGCTTCAAAATATGTCACGGTAAACACATAAACTAAACAAATGATGATATTTAATGTTTTTGCACATGATCTAAGAACGTTGCCACTTAATTTATCGCTTCAAAATTAATGTGTCACGGTAAGCACATAAACTAAACAAATGTAAATATTAAATATCTTCAATATCAAAAGTCGTTAAAACAGTAATATTTTGCACATAAGCTAAAAATATTGCCACTTAGTTTATCGTTTTAAAACTAATGTGTCACGGTAAGCACATAAACTAAACAAATGTTGATATTTAATGCCTTTGATATTTAAAGTCGTAAAAACAGTAATATCTTTGCACATAATTTAAGAATGTTGCAACTTAATTTATCGTTTCAAAATTAATGTGTCACGGTACGCACATAAACTAAACAAATGTTAACATGTAATGTCTTTGATATCAAAAGTCGTAAAAACAGTAATATTTTGCACATAATCTAATAATGTTGCCACTTAATTTATCGCTTCAAAATAAATGTGTCACGGTAAGCACATAAACTAAACAAATGTTAAAATTTAGTCTTTGATATCAAAAGTGGTAAAAACAGTAATAATTTTGCACATAATCTAAGAATATTACCACTCAATTTATCGCTTCAAAATTAATGTGTCGCAGTAAGCACATAAATTAAACAAATGATATATTTAATGTTTTTGGTATCAAAAGTCGTAAAAACAGTAATATTTTTGCATATAATTCAGGAATGTTGCCTTTTAATTTATCGCTTCAATAAAATAATTCATGTTTTGCTTGCACATAACTTAAAAATCGTGCATCTTAATATTTAGCTTCAAAACTAATGTGTCACGGTAAGCACATAAACTAAAAAATATTGATATTTGATGTCTTTAAAATTAATAGTTCTGAAAATAAGTGATAATTTTATACACAATCTAACAATATTTTCACTTAATCTGTTGCTTCAACATTAATGTGTCACGGTAAGCACATAGTTAAACAAATAAATATATTTAAAGGCTTTGATATTAAAAGTTGTAAAAATAGTTGATATTTTTGAACAAAACCTAAAAATGTTGCTACATAAACTAACAAATTTTATTTGCTGTCTTTAATATTAAGAGTTAAGAAAATAATTGATATTTTTATACAAAATCTAAAAATATTTTCACTTAATCTGTTGCTTTAAAATGAATGTGTCACGGTAAGCACATAGTTTAACAAATGTTATAATTTGATGACTTTAAAATTAAAAATTGTAAGAATAGTTATTATTTTTGCACAAAACCAAAAAATATTGCCACTTAATCTATCGCTTCAAAATTAATGTGTCACTTTAAGCGCATTAGCCAACAAATATTAATATTTGCTGTCTTTGATATTAAAAGTTGTGAAAATAGTTGATATTTTTATGCACAATCTAAAAAAGTTTTCACTTAATCTGTTGCTTCAAAATATATATTGTGTCACGGTAAGCACATAGTTAAACAAATGTAGATATTTTATGGCTTTAATATTGAAAGTAGCAAAAATAGTTAATATTTTTGCACAAAACCTAAAAATGTTGCCACTTAATCTATCGCTTCAAAATAAATGTGTCACGGTAAGCACATATACTAACAAATATTGATATTTGCTGTCTTTGATGTTAAAAGTTGTGAAAATATTCGATATTTTTATACACAACATAAAAAGGTTTTCACTTACTCTGTTGCTTCAAAATATATAATGTGTCACGGTTAGCACATAGTTAAATACAAATGTTGATATTTCATAGCTTTAATATTGAAAGTTGTAAAAAAGTTGATATTTTGCACAAATACTAAAAATTCTGCCACTCAACCTGTCGTTTCAAAATTTATGTGTCACGGTAAGCGCATAAACTAACAAATCTTGGTATTTGCTGTCTTTAATATTAAGAGTTGTCAAAATAGATGATATTTTTAAACACAACCTAACAATATTTTCATTTAATCTGTTGCTTCAAAATATATGTGTCACGGTAAACACAGTCAAATATAAATATTGATATTTCATAGCTCTCAATGAGTTGTAAAAATAGTTGATATTTACCTAAAAATCTGCCACTTAATTAGTTGTTTCAAAATTATTATGTCACGGTAAGCACATAAACCAACAAATATTAATATTTGATGTTAAAAGTTGTGAAAATAGTTATACACAACCTAAAAATATTTTCACTTAATATGTTGCTTTAAAATCAATGTGTCACGGTAAGCACATAAACTAAACAAATGTGGATATTTAATGTCTTTGATAATAAAAGTCGTAAAAACAGTAATATTTTTGCACATAATTTAAGAATGTTGCCACTTAATTTATCGCATCAAAACTAATGTGTCACGGTAAGCACATAAACTAAACAAATGTTAATTTTTAATGTCTTTGATATTAAAAGTCGTAAAAACAGTAATATTTTTGCACATTATCTAAGAACGTTGCCACTTAATTTATCGCTTCAAAATTAATGTGTCACGGTAAGCACATAAACTAAACAAATGTAAATATTAAATATCTTCAATATCAAAAGTCGTTAAAACAGTAATATTTTGCACATAAGCTAAAAATATTGCCACTTAATTTATCGCTTTAAAACTAATGTGTCACGGTAAGCACATAAACTAAACAAATGTTAATATTTAAAGTCTTTGATATTAAAAGTCGTAAAAACAGTAAAATCTTTGCACATAATCTAAGAATGTTGCCACTTAATTTATCGATTCAAAATTAATGTGTCACGGTAAGCACATAAACTAAACAAATGATAATATTTAATGTCTTCGATATCAGAAGTCGTTTAAACAGTAATATTTTTGCACATAGTCTAAAAATTTTGCCGCTTAATTTATTGCTTTAATATTAATGTGTCACGGTATGTACATAAACTAAACAAATTTTAATATTTAATGACTTTAATATTAAAAGTCGTAAAAACAGTAATATCTTTGCACATAGTTGAAGAATGTTGCCATTTAATTTATCGCTTCAAAATGTGTCACGGTAAGCACATAAACTAAACAAATGATAATATTTAATGTTTTTAATATCAAAAATCGTAAAAACAGTAATATTTTTGCTACTAATCTAAGAACGTTGCTACTTAATTTATCGCTTCAAAGTTAATGTGTCACGGTAAGCACATAAACTAAACAAATTTTAATATTTAATGTCTCTAATATCAAAAATTGTAAAAACAGTAATATTTTGAACATAATTTGAGAATGTTGCCACTTAATTTATCGCTTCAAAACTAATGTGTCACGGTAAGCACATAAACAAATGTTACTATTTAATGTCTTTGATATCAAAAATCGTAAATCAGTAATATTTTGCACATAATCTAAGAATGTTGTCACTTAATTTATCGCTACAAAATTAATGTGTCACGGTAAGCACATAAACTAAACAAATGTTAATATTTAATGTCTTTGATAACAAAAGTATTAAAAACAGTAATATTTTGCACATAAACTAAGTATGTTGCCACTAAATTTATCGCTTCAATATTAATGTGTCACGGTAAGCAGATAAAATAAATAAATGTTAATATTTAATGTCTTTGATAACAAAAGTATTAAAAACAGTAATATTTTGCACATAAACTAAGTAAGTTGCCACTTAATTTATTGCTTCATAATTAATGTGTCACGGTAAGCACATAAACTAAACAAATGTTGTCATTTAATGTTTTTGATATCAAATATCGTAAAAATAGTACTATTTTGCACATAAGTTAAAAACGTTGCTACTTAATTTATTGCTTCAATAATTGCACACAACTTAAAAATCCTCTTATTCTTTCGCTTTCAAATTAATGTGTCACGGTAAGCACATAAACCAACAAATAATGATATTTGCTGTCTTTGATATTAGGAGTTGTGAAAATAGTTGATATTTTTATGCACAATCTAAAAAGGTTTTCACTTAATCTGTTGCTTCAAAATAATGTGTCACGGTAAGCACATATTTAAATAAAAATATTTATATTTCATAGCTTTAATATTAAAAGTTGTAAAAATAATTGATATTTTTCACAATACCAAAAAATATTGCCACTTGATTTATTGCTTCAAAATTAATGTGTCACGGTAAGTACATAAACTAAACAAATGTTGATATTTAATGAGTTTGATATCAACTAATAACTAACAAATATTTATATTTGCTGTGTTTGATATTAAGAGTTGTAAAAATAGTTGATATTTTATACACAACCTAAAAATGGTTTCAGTTAATCTGTTGCTTTAAAATTAATGTGTCACGGTGAGCATATAGTTCTACAAATGTATATATTTAATGGCTTTGATATTAAAAGTTGTAAAAATTAATGATATTTTTGCACAAAACCTAAAAATGTTGCTACATGATCTATTCAAAAATAATGTGTCACGGTAAGCACATAAACTAACAAATATTGATATTTTCTGTCTTTGATATTAAGAGTTGTGAAAATAATTGATATTTTTATACAAAACCTAAAAATATTTTCACTTAACATGTTGCTTTAAAATGAATGTGTCACGGTAAGCACATAGTTTAACAAATTTTAATACTTGATAACTTTAAAATTAAAAGTTGTAAGAATAGTTAATATTTTTGCACAAAACCGAAAAATATTGCCACTTAATCTATCATTTCAAAATGTGTCACGGTAAGCCCATAAAGTAACAAATATTGATATATGCTATTAAAAGTTGTAAAAATAATAATTATTTTTATAAACAACCTAAAAATATTTTCACTTAATATGTTGCTTTAAAATCAATGTGTCACGGTAAGCACATAGTTAAACAAATGTAAATATTTTATAGCTGTATTATTGAAAGTTGTAAAAATAATTGATATTTTTACACAAAACCTAAAAATTCTACCACTTAATCAGTCGTTTCAAAATGAATGTGTCACGGTAAGCCCATAATCTAAGCAAATGTTAATATCTGATGTTTTTGAAATTTAGAGTTGTAAAAATATTTAATATTTTTATACTCAACCTGAAAAATGTTTTCACTAAATCTGTTGCTTTAAAATTAATGTGTCACGGTAAGCACATAGTTAAACAAATGTTGATATTATGTTAATATTGAAAGTTGTAAAAATAGTCGATATTTTTTCGCAAAAACTAAAAATTCTGCCACTGAATCAGTCTTTTCAAAATTTATATGTCACGGTAACCCATAATCTAAGAAATATTGACGTTTGATGTTTTTGATATTAAGTGTTGTGAAAATAGTTGATATTTTTATACACAAGAAAAAAATCAAAATTAATGTGTCACGGTAAGCACATAGTTAAAGAAACTTTGATATTTGATGTTTTTGATATTAAAAGTTGTGAAACATTTGATATTTTTATACACAACCTAAAAATGTCCTCACTTAATCTGTCGCTTCAAAATTAATGTGTCACGGTAAGCACATAAATTAAACAAATTTTAATATTTGTTGGCTTCAACGTTGAGAGTTGTGATAATAGTTAGTATTTTTGCACATAACCTCAAAATATTGACACTTAATCTGTCGCTTCAATACTAATGTGTCACGGTAACTACACAAACTAAACAATTGTCAATATTTAATACTAAAACTTGTAAAAATAATATTTTTGCACACAACCTAAAAATGTTAACACTTAATCTCTTATAACGTGTCGCAGATAACCTCAAAAATGTTAATATTTAATCTTTGTGCATTAACAAATGCGTCACGGTACATACTAATCTTAATCGGTACAAACTGGAATATATAGAGAATTAATATAACGCTTCGTAATTGTTGTGTAATATAACCTATAAAATCTAATCAGTTAACTACCTTATTTATCGCTTTGCAATTGCCAAATTTATAATTGGTGTGTCACGGCACTTTTAATTTATATTTTGACGCTTCACAATTAGAAAATTTAATACGGTAAACAAAGTTGACAGTTGTAGAATTGAACAATGTTTTATTAGTCGTTTAGCAATACAATACATATTAAGCAATATTTGTGTCACACCTCGCACCTAACCTATAAAATCTAGTCTGTCGCTTAGCAACTAAGAAGGATTTTTTATATCAAGGTATATAAAGTTTGGAAACAATTAAACGTAAATTAGTAGATCACGGTACTTCAAATCTGTAGGCACTAACATAACCTAAAAATATTAAAACACAACTGTAGCTTTGCGATTATTGGGCCGCGGCACGTACTTAACCTATAAAATGTTTATAACTAATTTGTCGCCATGTAATTGACAGCAAATAATACAAAGTAACCAAATAGCCTCCAACTTTGTTCATCATGTGTCATATATTTAACCTCAAAATCTGTCACTTTGTAATTAATTTATGTAAAAAAAATAGTTTGTCTTGGCAGATACATTAGTATCCATTGTCACTTTTTATTTAACAAAGTCACTAAGCAAAAACATAACCAAAAAATGTTGCTATATAATTTGACGTTTCTTAGTTGACATTACCAAAAAATACATTTTCAGAATATAAATGTGTCACGGCACTAACAAAACTTAAGAATATTAACGCAATTTTTATATCACGGCACAGAATAAAATTAAAAAATGTTGTTACTTACTTTATCGTTTTGTTTTGTATCACAATAGCACGGCACAAACAAAACCAAGAAAAACTGTTACTACTAAAATGTGAATCTAATGCCGCTTACTTATATGGCATAACCCTAAATTATGTTTTTTTTTTATTAGTCGCGATACAGTACGCACCTGTCAAATGTCACAACACTTGATCTTTCTCTTCGCATTTAGTAAGTTACCTAACCTAAAAAATATTTAAACTGTACTAGTTGCTTCGCAATTAACGTGTCACGGCTTATAAATCTTTGTAATTAATGAATCGGCACTTACAATAATGTCTGTTGATTCGCAACTGACAGTTTTGTCACGGCACATAACCTAAAAGTGTTTCCTTGTGTCACTTTAATATTCTAATATCACGGTACACATATAACCTAAAAAGTGTAGATGCCAAATATGTCCCTTACCAATTGACAAATGTCAAAACACGCATATAGTCTAAAAATTGCCAATCAACAAAAAACACACAAAAATGCAAAATGTAGACAATCAAACTGTCGCTTCGACTCATTATTATTATTATAATCTATAACCTCTTAATACCGTTAGGTGTCAGATGTCGGATACACCAAGCTACAGAGAAGACATGTGTGTGTTTGGATGCCTATGTGAAGTAACGGACCCATATTTGGGGTTATCCATCCAAGTTGTGACCAGAGCGGCCATTGCTTAACTTTCGTTAGCGCTGGTATTCGTACATGCCCTCTCTGCCGTACTGCAGACTCAAACACAGTAAAAAAGTCAATTTGCAATTATTGTGTCACGGCACGCATTTAAGCTATAAAATGTTGATTGACAATAATGTCGACTTGCAATTGACAAATAAGTGACAAAATGTCGCTTTAACTAAGACATGTAAAAAAGTCTCTTCGCAATTATTGTGTCACTGTGTCACGGCACGCACTTAACCTAGAAAATGTTAAAAACTATATTGCCGACTTGCAACTAAAAAACGTTTGGCAAAATGTAAACATTAAAACTATAGCACAAAAAAAAAAATCGCGTCGCAATTATTGTGTCACGGTACGCACTTAACCTATCAAATGTTAGTAACTATATTGTCCTCTTGTAAATAACTAATGCGCAACAAAATGTAGACAGAAATTTCCGCTTTGATTTAAGAACAGTATAAAAGTCGCTTATTGTGTCACGGCACGTACTTAACCTAAAAAATGTTGATATTTAATTTATCCTTTGTGCCGTGACCCAATGTTTAGGCAAAAACAAAATTTTTAAAATAGTTAACTTAAAATGTGATCTAATTTGTCGTTTACTTATATAGCACGGCATTGGCATAACCCTAAAACATGTTTTAAGTCACGATACAATACGCAACTGTCAAATGTCAACATTTAATTAAATAAATTACCTAACCTAAAAAATATTTAAACTCAACCAGTTGCTTCGCAATTAACGAGTCACTGCTCATAGCATTATTACAAAACTAAGTAATATTACTATCTTTGTGATTATCAAGTCACGGCAGTTATAAAGATGTCTGTCACTTCGCAACTGTCACGGCAAGCATATAACCTAAATATATTGCATTGTATCGCTTCAAGATTCTTGTATCGTAACCTAAAAGTATAAATACCTAATATGTCCCTTGCCAATTGGTAGATGTTATAATACGCACATAACCTAAAATTTGCCAACCAATGGGTGCTTTGCAATTATTGTGTCACGGACAAAGAGTTCTATAACTAAAAATTCCAAGCCAGCGTTTTGCCGTACAATCTCAGTATATCTGTTCTTGTCGCACACTCTACTGTCTCCCTTGTATAATTTTGAGTTAGAGAAACAAGCGGTTTTTTTCCCTTCTCATCATCATGGTGCGGCAAAGACAGAGACACTGAGAGTGTACGCTGCTTATACATTGTTTAAACGGCAGCTTGGAATCTCAAGTTATAGAACTCTTTGGTCACGGCACACAAAAATGCAAAATGTTGCAATCAAATTGTTGCTTCAACTTAAACGCAAAAAAAGTCACAACACGCATTTAAGCTATACAATGTTAATTGACTATAATGTCGACTTATAATTGACAAATGCGTGACAAAATGACGCTGTATTATTATAATTATGTCACGGTACGCACTTAACCTATAAAATTAACTTGTAAATAACAAATGTGCGACAAAATGTAGATATTCAAATTGTCGCTTTGAAAAAAGTCGTTTATTGTGGCACGTATTTATCCTACATATATATAAAATGATGATGTTTCATGCTCACACATTATCAAAAAAAAATGACGGAATCGCTTTGTGATTATTGTGTCTCTAAATAATTTAAACTTTTTTCTCAAAATAAAAAAAAAAAACGTTGGAATTAATTTGTCGCTTTGCGATGATAATTAAAAAATAAATCATTTTGCACTTGGTGTACATCGCTCCTACTTTTTTACAAACATTGAACCTAAACACATAACCTAAAAATATTGCCACTAAACATATCTTAAGATTTTAAAGTTTCGATATTGAAAGCGTTGATAATAATTGATATTTTTACTCAAAACGCACACATAACCTAAAAATATTGACACATAATTTGAGTCAAGGGTCACACATAACCTCTAAACATTTTCATCTAATTTATTAAGCAATTGACTCACACATTTATTGTTATAAATACATTACTACTTTGCTCTATCGCTTAGCACATAACCTAAAAATGTTGCCACATGTGCCACAACAAGCACATAAACTAAACAAATCTTGACTTTTACAGCTTTAATATTAAAACTTGTAAATTTTTTTCTCAAAGCACACACATAACCTAAAAATGTTGACACTTAATCTGAGTTATGGCTCACACATAACCTAAAAATGTTGTCACTTAATCTGTCGTTTAGCAATTATTGTGTCACGGCATTCACAAAACCTAAAAACGTTGCAACTTGTGTCACGGTAAGCACATAAAGTAAACAAATCTTAACATTTAATTGCTATGATAGTTGACATTTTTATTCAAAGAACATATTTAACCTATAAATGTTGACACTTAAGCTGTCGTTTAGCAATTATTGTGTCACGGCATACACATAACCTAAAAGTGGTGCAACTTGTGTCACGGTAAGCACAAACAGTAAACAAATCTTAAATTTAATTGCTATGATAGTTGACATATTTATTCAAAGCACATAAATAACGATTATTGTGTCACGGCACGCACATAACCTAAAATAGTATCTACAATTAACCACTCGCTTAGAGTTTGATTGATGTAAAAAAAATAAGTAATTTGCAAATTTAGTTACATTATTCAAAAAAATTTGTTAAATTAAAAAGTCTTCAAAATAAAAATAGCTTAAGTGTAAAAATCAGCCACTTTCGCTTATTATAAAAAAAAACTAAGAAATAACAATAAAATCTGATTAAAGTTTCAAAACAGAAAAAAAAAATCAAAATCTATAACTTTCGGAATGTGAAGCTAGAAACTTGTTACGTTTATAAAAAAGTTGCTGCTGGAGAATAAAACTTAATTCCTTTTTTCTAAAGAATTATACCTCTTGCAAAAGAAGCAAATGTATTAATGATAGTGTAATATTGTAATAAGTTTTAAATAAAAACAAGACAACAACAGATTGTACTTGTCAGTTTTATTTTCATTTTCAAATAAAAAACCAAAAACTAAATTTATTTTTTTCTTATCCTATAGTGTCTTGATGAGATAAATGTATCAAAGAATATTTATCAATAAAACCACGCCTGCAACTAAGAAAATATAATTGTAAATATTACAGTATTTTTTTTTAATTTTTAAAATATGTTAAAAAAATGCAATCTTTAATGAATTAAGCAGATGGAAAGCTAATTAATTTAATAATATAATATTTGATCTAAAACACCATATGGCAATTGCAATATTAATGTAGGTCAGTTAAGACACAACTTGATTAAAACTGCTGTAAGTAGAAGTCTGGCTATTATTAATAAGATTTCAATTAGAAAATTAAACTTCCTTGCAAATAGATTTTTTTTAGTCTCTGTGTATTTTCCATGGCGGACCGCAATTTTAATACAACTACAAAGTTTAAACTCTCGCAATTTCTTAGCAATCATGAAGTTTCATAATTGAATTTGCATAATTGTGCTTTATTAGTCCCTCACACAATTATTCAAACATTCCATTTGCACACCAATAGCAGACACTTCATTTTCACAGAAATATAATTAACTGCTTTCCAAGCAATTTAAGCGTAAATTAATCAGATTCATCCATAAAAAAAAATTGGGAATATATGAATATTTAATTGCAAGCTTATATTGACATAGTGAGAAATTAAAGGATAATGATGAATGAAGGATGTAGGGACCCTTGGCTAATACAATTGTCGTGAATTTTCTGAACAATACCAACCAACAATGGGGAGGCAAAAGCCAGCAAACTTCAAGCTTATTATGACGGGATACACATGTTTAAAATTTAAATTCAAACCGGCAAAGGGTATAGTTAGAAGAAAGCAATTTTTATGTTGAATAAATTATAACACACCGCAGAATGTGAGGGTGAAATTACTGATTAAAGTTGAAATTTGTTTAACAATTGCGCGCCAGCGTTGAAGTACTTCCCTATCTCTGGGCTTGACGAGCAGCAATCTGCAGGAACAATCAGGGCTCAGGCACAGACATTTGTCTATTTCACACTTGAAGAACTGGAAACTGTTCCATATACATCATGCTTCATCGCTTTATTTACACTAGGGGCTTCCAAAGACTATTGTCTATTTGATTAATGGCTTTAATAATTAAATAACTTGACGCTCGCAAGGCGCCGAGATTTTCATCGAGCACTTAATTCAAATTTTAAACAATTCATGATTGGTATTGCAATGTTGAACAACAAAAGGTTTTTAATGATTATAGTTTGAAATTTTGCAAACATTATTAAAGCAAAATAAATCTCTTTATATAATTCAACATCCAACAAGATTACTCTTGATTATCCGTTGTACTCTTATCGATTTACTAAACTCAGGTCCAATTATTTCCCAAGACGGGATCAAATTATTTCTCTTCAGTCCTTGTATCAAAAGGAAAATTAGTGTTCGACACTTGAAGCCGTTCAATTCAGCGAGTGTTAAATTTCGTACGGCTTTGCAAACGATAAAAATAAAAAAAACTTGGTCTCATTATACATTATTAAGTTAAGATATTGTTCGCTGAGTGTTTAAGGTGTTTCCACTTTATCGTGTCGGTCTCAATGGGATGAACTTGTGGGAAACTTTACAACCTTCATACCAGAACACACATCGTGGTTATTTTTATTGTATATTTTTCTTTTATTTTCTTTTCATTTGTGAGGGAATGCGTTATAAATGGCGACTGTGTTGATGATGAATGGCCGCACAGTCATAACATATTGCGTTTAATTAGTTTCATTAATGTGTCACTTCCTTTTTAGTAATTAAACGTATTTTTAATTCAGCGGATGTTGCTTTTATTAAAATGCGTATGATGCTCTAGAATTTATTTTATTAAGTAGTCATAAAACAGTACATATTAACTTAATATATTGTAATTTACACCCGGTTTTCATGTCATTAATAATTAATTATTGATTAATTTTTCAATTTTTGTGTTGGAACTCAGTAATTTCAGCATCCTCAAAACTTCAACTGACTGAATGTCACTAATATATTAGAATTCTTCGAATTTAACTAAACTATATGAAGATAAATAAGCTCAGTTCATTTAAAAGGGGCCTGTTGACTGATAACAAGAGATTAACATAAAACAGAATACCTTATTTAAATGCTTAATGTACTTTCCCTCTTTTTGTTAAAAACGTGCACACCTCGATTCACAACAAAACAGCTAATTGTCAATCTAAATCAAAGCCATCAGGTTTAATTTGTATTGGAGTCCCTCGGAAATTAATCTCATCCATCCTGGCAGACCCCTACTACCGAGGGCAAACCCCTCACATTAAATCAACCTCAGTCCAATGCATATTTTCCCGGAAAGGAATTTAAAATCGGTGCAATTCCGCCTGTAAATGAAGTGCGCTTGGCTGATGGGGAGTTGGGAGAGAAAAACTATTACCTATCAATTTGTTCATTTGCGCGCTTCTGTGTAATAGAATGAAACTCTCTGTTTATATCCAGTCTAGGATATAACATGTTTTTGCAACATTACATCCTCTCTCTCCGGGCGCAGTAAAATAACAATTTCCTCCGTGTGGCAGGAGGAGGGGGAGAATTATCCTTAAAGCAGAAGCGCATTTTGGATCACGTTCGCGTAACCGATGCCATTTCCTGCACACCCCTAGCTGCAACTAGTCATAAGGGTGTAGTAACGCTGGCCTTGAACATGCTGCCGACGCCTAAAATGGTCCTTAGGGCGGAATGGATGCTTTTAAGTGATAGCACCAATGTTGCCAGATAATAATGTTAACTATAACTAAAACAGATGACGCTTAATTACAGCTACCCGTTGATTGCAATGTAATTTTTATATTTAGGTTTTGTTGCCTGTTTATTTAGAACGAGCAACAGTTTGTTGACGGAAATGCAGTATTCGTTAATGTAATTACTAGTTTCATGCTAAATAAATATGTCTTGATATGTGCAGCAACACCATTAACACGCAATAACTTTATTTAAAGCTAAAGTTTTGATACTAGTAGCAGCAGTGGAATACTTTGCAATGCAAGTAATAATTTTTAAGTAATCTTGTAGCTAATAAATTTAAATTGTATTGTTCTTTGTAAATTAAGTCATTGTTAATTTATTGAATAGAAGTGAACCACTATAAAATATTTTTTTAATTATTTATTCACCATATTAAAACTGGTTTAAACAATAAAAAATCTTTTTTTTTATAAAAGCTAATGCGACAAAGCGTTAAAAAAATCCATAAATAATTACGGCTGAGTGGAAAATTGAGCCTGAGATCTACATCACCGAATGCAAGTAGATTAATGACGGCTTTATGTGACGTTCAAATACAATACAATCCAATGCAATGCTATTTATTCCACTGAGAAAACAAGTTATAAATAGTACGCGTTTAGGTTGATACTGATGTTACGTAGTATAGAAGTCTGGTTTCTTATTTTTTTTAAGTATTAAAATGGTTTAAATATATTTGTGATATAATACTTAGTAAATGTGTTTTATTTATTTTCTATTAATATAATCTTAAACACATTACCCAAGTTCCATAATATTCTTTAACATAATTTAAAAACGCAAGATCTTTTCTTAATTTTAATTATTTATATGCTAAAATGTTTTTATAATATTTTTTATAAAATAAGTCACTCTTAGATATTTAGAATACGCAATCAAAAACCTATTATATTCTCTCTGCACCGCACCTATTCATTTGGATGTTTAAGAAACTTCTTCAATGTTTCTGTCAGAATTCCATAATATTTTAAAAGGTTTAACGTAGTTTTAAAACGTCTAAGCTCCGATAATGTTCTTCAAGTGTTAAAAAAGCTCTAATAATGTTTTCAAATATCTCAAAGATCCGAAGCATATTTAAAACTTGTATGTTAGCAGTTTTTTATATTGTGCTAGTGCATTTTTAAAATGTTTTCAAAAATCTGGAAAGTACATACAAAACGTTTTTAAAGCTTTATAATACTCTTACATTTGCTGAAAATTTTGCCTCTTCAGCTCAAACTACTGATTCGTTATTACGCTATGGAGTGTACCACCCACCCGTCCAAAAGTTCGTTATTAAAAAAAATTGATATTTGACATTTCTGCGGATGTCAAAAGTCATTTTGTCACAAGAGAAAGTAGTGATCCAACCTCTTGATAACTGACACTTGGCTGAGTGGGTGGGTCACTTTAGCTTAAACTACTAACTCAATATCATGCTGTAAAGTATCTCACCCACCCACCCAAGTGTTCGTTATCAAGAAATTTCATATTTGACATCTTTGCGTACGTGAAAAGTAATTTTGGTACAAAAGAAAAATCGTGATCCAACCTCTTGATAACTGACGCATGGGTGGGTGTGTGTGTAAGCCACTTCAGCTCAAACTGCTGACTCAATATTACGCTGTAAAATGTCCCACCCACCCGCCCAAAGAAATTTCATATTTGACATCTCTAAGAACGTGAAAAATCATTTTGTTACAAAAAAAAGTCGTGATCTCTTGATAACTGACACTTGGGTAGGTCGGTAGGCCACTTCAGCTCAAACTGCTGACTCAATATCATGCTATGAAATGTCCCACCCACCAGCCCAAGTGTTCTTTATCAAGAAATTTCAAATTTGATATCTCTGCGGACGTTAAAAGTCATTTTGTCACAAAAGAAAGTCGTGATCCAACCTCTTGATAACTGACACTTAGGTAAGTGGATGAGCCACTTCAGCTCAAACTACTGACGCGTTATCATATTATGGAGTGTCCCATCCACCCGCCCAAGTGTTCGTTATCAAAGAATTTAAAAATTAAAATCTCTGCGGACGTCACAAGTCATTTTGTCACAAAAGAAAAATCGTGATCCAATGATCTTAATCACTGACACTTGGGTGGGTAGTTGGGCCACTTCAACTCAAACTACTGACTCAATATCATGCTATGAAGTGTCCCCCCCCCCCCCGCAAGTATTCGTTATAAAAAAATATATATTTGACATCTCTGCGGACGTCAAAAGTCATTTTGTCATAAAAGAAAAATTGTGATCCAACTTCTTAATGGCTGACAATTGGGTGGGTAATTGGGCCACTTCAGCTCAAGCTACTGATTCAATATCATGCTATAAAGTATTCCACCCACCCGCCCAAGTGTTCGTTATCAAGAAATTTCATATTTGACATTTCTGCAAAGTCATTTTGTCATAAGAGAAAGTCGTAATCCAACCTCTTGAAAAGTCATTTTGTCACAAAATGAAACGTCGTGATCCAACCTCTTAATAACTTACACTTGGATGGATGGGCCATTTCAGCTCAATGTTCGTTATCAAGAAATTTCATATTTGACATCTCTGCTGACGTCAAAAGTCATTTTGTCACAGAAGAAAGTCGTGATCCAACCTCTTGATAACTGACACTTAAGTAGGTAGGTAGGCCACTTCAGCTCAAACTAACTGACTCAATATCATGCTATGAAGTGTCCCATCCACCCGCCCAAGTGTTCGTTATCAGTCGTTATAGTCAGACGTTAAAAGTCATTTTGTCATAAGAAAAAGTCGTGATACAACCTCTTCATAACTGACACTTAAGTGGGTAAGTGGGCCACTTCAGCTCAAACTACTGACTCGTTGTCATGCTATGTAGTGTCATATTATTTAACATTTCTGCAAACGTAAAAAGTCATTTTGTGGTAATCCAACCTCTTGATAACTGATACTTAAGTGGGTTGGTGGGTCACTTCAGCTCAAACTACCAACTAGTTATCATGCTATGGAGTGTCCCACCCACATGCCTAAGTGTTCGTTATCAAAGAATTTGGTATTTGAAATCTCTGCGGGTGGGTGAGTAAAAAAGTTCAGCTCTGACTACTGACTTGTTATCATGCTATGGAGTGTCCGATATGTTCTCAAAAATTCTCATAAAAAGTTTCTATAATTTTTTCTATGTACCAGTCTCTTTTCCGATCATCAGAAAGCTCTGATAATGCAGTATTACAAATCCATAACAGCGCAGGTTAAAGACAAAACCAAACGGTAGAGGTTCCAAATATTAAGAAAAAATCGTCAAACATGCATTCTGGAGATTTTAAGCTGACAGCATGGAGAAAGATTCAACTGCCAGCAGCCGAGACGACCACACAGAAGGTGCGGCCCATTAATAGCCAACTCCTCAGCTTCCTCTACGTCCAGTTTTAGAATGTGGAAACCCACCTGAAGAAAAAGCTCGTCATCAGAATGATCGACGATAAGGCCAAAAAGATCATCGTCGCCGATAACATCAAACAGAGCTTGCAACCAGATCTCCAAAAAACCCTCCTCGGCTTGCGGAAAGACATCTACCAAGAGAGAAAAAACCAAGCCACCACAATTTTGCTCATCGCTAGGCATATTTTATGATCTTAAAATACGCCATTAAAAACGTGCCCGAATGCACCAAATCTAATGCGTCGCATGCTAAAAGATGAAAAAAATTTCCCCTTGTGTTCAGCATCCGCAGAACCCACAAAGCAAAAAATTCCAACCCAGACCTCTTCCAAAAGAATCTATAAGTCTCCAGAATCTTCTAAAGTTGCTGCGGTTAAGCACCAGCCCACTAAGACCCCGGTCCAGTTCTCCCTGCCTGCATTGAATTCGAGAGTTTTCAGCCCATCGAAAGACAAAGACCGGATAGATGTCCAGCTAAAAAGCAACATCGCCGCCCATATAAAAACTCCGTTCCTAGCGGAAAAATTTACCAACACGGCCATCTTCAAAAAATCAAAAAATCTAAAAAAGAAAGAGATCGAGTCCTATTTAGTTTCTGCATCAACTAAGCCATCAGTCAGTCCATCAAGTCAAGCGTCTTCAGCATCATCAATGTCATAAGCGAATAAAGGTCTTCAACCCGGTTAGCCAGTAAAACCAATGCGTCTACCTCTGGTCAGCCTATTGTCACAAAATAAAACTGTATTTCAAAAAATTATTTAAAAAAAATTGAACATAACCAATAATAACATCATAAAAGTAAAAGATGAAGAAGATCGCATACTGCAAAAGCAACAATGTGTATCACAGCACTTTTCAATTTAGGTTAAAAAAAAAACCTTAAAATAAGTCATTAAAAACATGCTCAAATGCATCGAAGTTAATGCGCTGTAATCAAATCTCAACGCTCTAGGGTACGCTCATCTTTTAGTCAAACGTGTAAGAAGGAATAGAAAACCTTTCTTTATGTGTTACAATCAGGTTCCGCAAAACCCACAAAATTAAGTCCTTACAGCACAAAACGCCTCTCCCCCCCCCTTATGTTATACGGGAGAAAATATTGCAAGGGTTTGTGGGCGGTGTTCAAAACAGTAACGCGCACAAATGTATCAAGGTTGATGTGGTGCAATCAAAGTTCATCGCTCTAAGGTACGCTCCTATTTCAATCAAACGCACGGGAAAAGATAGGAAACCTTTTACCATGTGTTACGTTCAGCTACCGCAGAACCCAAAAAACCAAAAAATCATGTGTCAGGTCATCAGAAGTTCCGGTCTAGACTTCTCCCAAAAAGGTCCAAAAAACCAGTTATTGCAAAACCAACAAAGCCAAGACATGTGCTTCTCAAATTTATGCAACCGTATAGTTCAGGTAGAATGCAAACGTAAGTCTGGTGACATTGTACAATGCCACCGTTAATAGCATTATTGCCTCGAGGCATTGAGGTGCAGTGCACCGTACGTTTGCTCCACCTACACCAAAAAAAAGAAAGAAAAAAAAAAACATGCGCCGCGTGTAATGAACCACACAGCAAGCTACAAAGGATGCCCAGCTTATCTCAAGCTGAAGATAATGCAAACTTCAACTCTTAATACCAAATTCCAGCTCTTCCACAGAGCACTTCGAATGCACGCAAAGAAAAAACCTACGCAAATGCAGCGGAAAACCAAACACAATACGCCAACATCAACTCTGCCAAGTCTCAGTTTCACCTTTGCTTAGCACAAGCAACCAATTTGATTTTAAAAAGATTCACCATCACGGCCAACTTTAAGAAATCTAAAATTCTAAAGAAGAAAAAGGTTGAATCCCTTTCAGTTTCTGCTTAAACTGGGTCATTAACCGGCCCATCAAATCAGGCGTCTTTAGCGTCATCCATGCCATCAGCCAACAAAGGTCTTCTGGTTAGCCAGTAAGACCAAAACATCTACCTCTGGTCAGTCTAATAATTCATTAAGCCCTCTATCAAGTCCACACACCTCAAAACGCCTACCTCCTATTGCCATACGAGATAAAACTATTTCAGAAATTGTCATAAACGTAAAAAATTTATTAAGAGCTCATTGCTCTAGAGTACGCTCCTCTTTTAATCAAACGCATGAAAAGGGATAAAAAACAGTTCTTTATGTGTTACGTTCAGCATCCGCAGAACCCACAAAGCCATGTCCACACCCCACAAAACGCCTACCACCTACTGTAATGCACCACATTCTACCCATTTGTATAAAGATTTCCGCGCTGCAAGAGCAACAATGTAGACAAAGATACAGTACTGCTCACAACGCAGAAAATCAGAATATTTTAGGCACATCTTCCAAAATATCAAATACCAATTCCTGCAAGTAATACAACTAGCAAAAAATCTAAACATGTGGTGACCAACCTCCATTAAGGAGAAGATACTGAAAAAAGAAGAATAGTATTTGTAAATTGTTTCAAAATTTGTTATTAACTTCTATAGTCTTTTAAAGCCCAAAAAGCAAGTTTAAAATAATAAAAAACTCTAAAATTTGTCTTAAATATTTAATTAGGTTTGTATAATGTTGTCAAATCAAAAGTTTAAAAAGGTTCCTTTTGTATTATCAAGTTACTATCATGTTCGCAAAGATCTGAAGCATATTTCAGTTGATTCAAAAATTGTTTTAATTTAGTTTTCTAAGTTCCAAAGTTTTAGAGTATATTTAAAAAAAAAGTTTAATACTGCTAAAATGCCATCAAGTTCTCATAAGCATATTTTGGATGATTAAAAATTTCTAAAAAGTTTTTATAATGTTCTACAAATTTGGAGAATATTTGAAGTGTTCGGAAAATTTTAAATATGTTCAAAAATGTGCTATCATGTTCTCATAAGCATAGTTTAGATCATTACAATTGTTCATAATTTGCTATAAATTGCTTTACCAAGCTTTTATAATGTTCTTAAAGTTCAAGGTTTGTTTAGAATATTTAGAAATCAGACCTATTAATTAGAAATCAAGCCTATATATCCGTAAATCCGGCATTCAAAACTAAAAATCCGGTTACCAATAGATTAAAATCTGCTGCCAAATTGTTAATCCGGCTTTTAAATTGTAAACCCAAAATTTAAAACAATAAATCCGTCCTTTTACAAATGTAACCAAGATTTTTAAAAATTGAAAACCCGGTCACCAATAATCTGATCTCGCAAATAGAAATCCGGCTTTTTTCTAGCTTTTAAAAGTGGAAATAAGACCTTAAAACCTAAAATTCCAGTCTTCAATAGGTTAAATCCGGCTTGTTAAAATGCCTTCAACATAAAAAATCCGCGCTCAAAGTAATAAATTCTTCTTCAAAAATTAGTAATCCTAAGTTCAACTTATGCAAGCCTTTAAAATTGTAAATCCGATTTTTAAAAGTAAAAGTCTAACCTTCAAAACAAAAAAATAGATTTTGCTGCAAAACAATTAATCCGGCCTTCAAATTGTAAAACTGTAAAACCGTCCGTTAAAATGTAAATCTGAGCTTCAAAACTAAATTCTGCTGCCAAACTATTGTAAGCTAAATGCCGGATTATAACACAAACCTTTAAAACTGTAAATCCTAGAAGAAATCTCCCCTCAACATTAAAAATCCGGCCACCATAATGTTAAATTTGATTAATCTATCAATCCGGCTATTAAATTATAAATCTAATCTTTAAATGTTTTTTAAAATGTAAACAAAATCTTAAAAACCAAAAGTTCAATCAACAATGTGTTAAGTTAAGCTGTCAAACAATTAATTTGCCCTTTAAATTGTAAATCCGGCCTTTAAAAGTATAAATCCCGCTGAAAATTGTAAACAATATCTTAAAAACAAAAAATCCGGTCAACAATCTGTTAAATTTAGCTGAAAAATTGTAAATCGGGCTTCTTAATTGTTAATACGGCTTTAAAAATGTAAATCCGGCCCTCAAAACCAAAAATCCGGTCAACAACGTGTCATATTTAGCTGTCAAACTATTAATCCGGCTTATAAAATGTATTAAAGCATTAAAAACTAAAAATCCGGCCATCAACGTGTTAAATTTGACCAACAAACTGTTAATACGATTTTTAAATTATAAATCAAGACGTTAAAACTAAATATTCGGTTTTAGAAATTATAAATCCGGCCTTAAAAACTAAAAATCCGGCCAGTAAGTGTTAAATTTGCCTGTCAATCTTTTAAACCGCCATAAAAATGTAAATTCAACCTTTTAAACTATAAATTTACAGACGTTAATAGTTTAAATGAATCCTTAAAAACCAATTCACCACCGTATTAAGTTCATCTAACAACCTGTTATTGCAGCTTTTAAATCCGGCCTTTAAAACAAAAAAAATTTCAAACCATAAATATTTGTCTTTTAAAACTAAAAACCCAAACACTTACGTGTTAAATTTGGTTGTCAAACTTTTAATTTAAGTTTTCAATTATAAATCCGGCCGTTAAAACCTAAATCCTAAATAAAAAATTGTCTAAAACTTAAAATTGAGTCACCATTGTTGTAACCAAGTTTGACAATTAGTTCAATTTACTAATTGTAAATCTGGCTTATAAAAATGATAATCCGGCCTGTAAAACTAAAAATCTGGGATTCAAAACTAAAAATCTAACCTCAAAACTAAACAATAAATTTTGCTGCCAAACTATTGATCCGGCCTTCAAATTATTATTGTAAAAGAAACCCTTAAAATGTAAATCTAAGCTTTAAAACTATATTTTGTTGCTACTGTTAATACGGCCTTCAAAATTAAAAATCCAGCCACTAACGTGTTAAAATTGATCGAACTATTAATTAAATTGTAAATCTGATCTCTTAAAAACTAAAAATCCTGTCAACGATGTATTAAATTCAGCTGCAAAATTTTAAATCCGGCTTCTTAACTTCAAACTCGGCTTTTAAAATATAAATCCGGCCTTTAAAACCAAAAATTCGGCCAACAACGTGTCATATTTGGCTGTCAAACTATTAATTCGGCTTTTAAAATGTATAACAGCCTTTAAAACTGCAAATCCGGCCATCAAAGTGTTAAATTCTGCCAACATACTGTTAATACCTTCAAATTATAAATTAAGTCTTTAAAACTAAATATCCGGTTTTTTAAAGTATAAACCCGGCCTTAAAAATTAAAAATCCGACCAGCAAGATGTTAAAATTGTCGGCCAAACTATTAATCCGGCATTAAAATATAAATCCAACCTTCAAAACTATAAATCCGGTCGTTAATAGTTTAAATAAAATCACCAAAGTATATATTTTCAAAACATTAAACTTGTTAGTTTAAATTAAACACCCAAACACTAACGTGTTAAATATGTTTGTCAAACTTTTAACCCATTTTTTCAATTATAAATCCGGCCGTTAAAACCAGAATCCGGCTTTTATAAACTTAATTAAAACTCAAAATTCATCAATGCAATAAGTTCGGCTGCCAATTTGTTAGTTTATCTTTCTAATTGTAAAATGAGCTTTTAAAAATGTAAATTCGGCCATCAAGTTAAATTATGTTGCTAAATTCTTAACTATAAATCAAATTTAAAAAAATGTAAATTCAGCCTTTAAAAATGAAAATGCGGCAATCCAATGTGTTAAATTTAACTGTCAAACTATTAATCCGTATTTTAAACTGTAAATCCAAAAAGGTGGCAGTAACTGTCAATTTCTTTATAACAAACACTTGAGCGGGTAAGCGGGAACACTGTATCAAACTACCAGCCCAATATTTATAAACTGTGTTCCCGTCCACCCGCCCTACTGTTAGTTATCAAGAAATTGATTACGTCAACTCTCTCTTTAAGTTTAATGACATCTGTCAGTAATTTTGTTTTGTTTTTAGATGTAGGAACACAAGAGGTAGTAATAACTGTCACTTTCTTTATGACAAACACCTTGGCGGGTGAGCGGGAACACTCTATCAAACTAACGGCCCAATACTCATAAACTGTATTCCCGCCCATCCGCTCAAGTGTTAAATATCAAGAAATTGATTACGTAAAGTCTCTCTTCAAGTTAAATGACATCTGTCAATCACTTTTTTTAGATATAGGAACACATGAAGTGGTAGTAACTGTCACTTTCTTTATGACAAACACTTGGGGGGGGGGGGAACACAGTATCAAATTACCGGCCCAATATTCATTAACTGTGTTCTCGCCCACCCGCCCTAGTGTAAGTTATCAAGAAATTAATTACGTCAACTCTCTCTTAAAATTTAATCTGTCATCTGTCAGTCATTTTATCTTGATTGTTAGCGGTAGAAACACGAGAGGTAGTAGTAGTAACTGTCACTTCCTTTATGACAAACACTTGGGCAAGTGGGTGGGAACACTGTATCAAATTACCGGCCCAATATTCATAAACTGTGTTCCCGCCCACCCGCCCAAGTGTTAGTTATCAAGAAAGAAATTACATCAAGTCTCTCTTCAAATTTAATGACATCTGTCAGTCATTTTGTCTTCGTTGTTAGTGGTAGGAACACGAGAAATGGTAGTAACTGTCACTTTTTGTATGACAAACACTTGGGCGGGTGGGTGGAAACACTGTATCAAATTACCGGCCCAATATTCATAAACTGTGTTCCCGCCCACCCGCCTAAGTGTTAGTTATCAAGAAAATGATTACATCAAGTCTCTCTTCAAATTTAATGACATCTGTCAGTCACTTTGTCTTCGTTGTTAGTGGTAGGAACACGAGAAATGGTAGTAACTGTCACTTTCTTTATGACAAACACCTGGGCGGATGAGCGGAAACACTGTATCAAACTATCGGCCCAATATTCATAAACTGTATTCCCGCCCACCCGCCCAAGTGTTAATTATTAAGAAATTGATTACAACAACTCTCTCTTCAAGTTTAATGACATCTGTCAGTCATTTTGTCTTGTTTTTAGATAAAAGAATACAAAAAGTAGTAGTAACTGTCACTTTCTTTATGACAAACACTTGGGCTTGTGAGCGGAAGCACCGTATCAAATTACCAGCCCAATATTCATAAACTGTGTTCCCGCCCACCCGCCCTAGTGTTAGTTATCAAGAAATTTATTACAACAACTCTCTCTTCAAGTTTAATAAAATCTGTCAGTCATTTTGTCGTGTTTTTTAGATGTAGGAACACAAGATGTGGTAGTAACTGTCAATATCTTTATAACAAACACTTGGGCGGGTGGGCGGAAACACTGTATCAAACTACCGGCCCAATATTCATAAACTGTGTTCCCCCACCCGCCCTAGTGTTAGTTATCAAAAAATTGATAACGTCAACTCTCTCTTCAAATTAAATAACATCTGTCAGTCACATTTTTTAGATGAAGGAATACGAGAGGTGGTAGTAACTGTCACTTTCTTTACGACTAACAAACCTCGTCTTGTATAACTACGGCATCGTATAATAGTAGAAGACAAAATTAAATAGAGCCACAGACGGTTGATTATTTAACAAAATTAATGATTAAATTACACTTTCAAAAAGAGTACGCTTAATCAATAACTCAAAAAAAAAATGTATTTGCTTAAAAGCATTTTATTGTATTAATTTAATTCGAACGCACTTATCACTATCTTATTAAATTATAGACAAACATAATTATATAAAATTATAATCCAATTACTAACCTCGCTTCGACATCAAAGTAATACTAAAGTAGCTTGATATAGGCACGTACTTTAATGTCATTCATCCTGGCTGCTGCACATTTTTTATATAAAAAATTGTATAAAATACTAAAACCTATTGATCTCATGTTTAAGTCATAAATAAATTTGCTTTGATTCAGTCATTTAATAAAGTATAAACAAAACCCCACAATGTTATAATATCAGCATCGATGCTACTATACTGGATAGCGGTGCATATATTTAATTAACAATCACCAATGATACACAACCCAAACAATTCTAATTCAAACAACAAACTTTCCTGATGAACCCCGATATTTGCCAATCAACCAAAAATAAAATATAACAAAAACATTGTGCACATGGAAAATGTAATTTATAAAATAACCATATAAACAATAATCTAATTAAAAATAACAATTCGATATATACAAATTATTATTTTCATCAAAATTAAATTAAATTGAATTATTTAAATTTGTTTTATTCCAAATAAATGATTGATTATTTTTTTATAATTTTATTAAATATTATAATAAATTCCAACTAGTTTTTAAACAAAAGTACATATTATAGTAGGAATTCTCAAATTTTTGTTTGTATCAGATGTAAACTTTCCAGCAGCATATTTAAAGTAAACTTTCTGTCGGAATGCAACTAAAAGTATTATCACACCGTTATTTGAAAATTGCTTATTTAAGACAGCAAGCACATTTATAAAGTATTCTCTCAGTGTTAAATCGGATGGAAAAGAAAATAGTAAATATTGTATGCAGGGCACTAAAGTACAATTGATTAAAAGTTCGTTTCAGAAACAAAGTTAAAAGCCCGTCTAAGGGATCAAGGAGTAAATGGAAATAATGTTATCAGCAGAAACTTGCTCAACAATAAATGCACCCGTTGCAATTTCAGCAAAAGATTTTTCTCGTATCGCAGAGAAAAACTGAATAATTCAGGAAAATGTGTTTTATAGTCTGGCGCGGATTTATTTATTGCGGTTATTAAGCTGAGTGCCTCAATAAATATTTAATTATTGGTTTTTATGTGTGTACCGGAATCATAAAATAAATTGCGATTAATAAACTTTTATTTTCCGCGTAAAAATTGTAATATTACTTAACATTTTATAAAGAAATTCAGTAATAATTTTGTACTGTAAGGTAACATACGGAAGCCAATTTTCTCTTCATAGTGTAAATCCGAGTTCTGTATACGTGATGCGACTTACAACTTTGGTATGTAAGGCCTTTGTTCTTACAAAAAGGGATATATAAGAACACAGAGTTTAAAGTTTTGACACTTCTGCAATCTGAAGACTTTTTTTTTGTTGTAGTAGTTCTCCAATGGCGACTTCCGCTCAAATATTGATTTTTCCCTTACAGAAAACTTTTTCAAATATTTACATTATTTCAAGCAGATTTATAAAATAAACTACATTTAATTAACTAATTAAATTGTGTTTTCATCCCCTCGTCAGCTTGTGATGAAAATGTATTTTTTTTTCTCACGTGCTATTTTTACCCTCAGATAATTCGGACATGTGGTGTATTACATTACTTTTTTTCCATTCCCATAGGAGCAATTCGCATTTATGTAGGAAAACTGGTCCAGAAAAACAAATGGGGATGAATTTACATCAATAATAATTAAAAAATATATGGTATGCAAAAACACGTCCGGTAAACAATGGTCCTGCCAGTGCGATTTATAACAGAAAATATATTTTGTTGATATATTTTTGTTTGGTGGATAAATATGCGATTATTTTTATATAGCTATTACTTTTGTTTAATTTTAAATTTTATAAAGCACACAATAGAGTGAAAATCAAATAAATTTATTATTTGGCATTCACAAATTTGTACTGAATAAAATCAAAGTGAATGTAATATAGAAACGTTAATCCAAGTGGTGTAGAGAGCAGAGTGCTTTACTGACACCAGGGGTTTTGGGTTAGAGTCACTATTTGCAAAACCAGTTGTTCTTGTTAAGAAAAATGTGTTGTAATGAGTAAAGTGCATTTATTTTTTTTTCTAAAATAAGCACTTAAGCAGAAAAAAATTCAATTCCTAAGCAAAAACTTTTATTATTGCACAAACTCTAATATTTATTATTATTTTTCAAAAAAAGTAATCTTTAGAAAAATAACTCCGCTCGACCTCCTAAAGGATCCTGCGGTCAGCGACACCATCATAACAAAACAAAGAAGACAAAAAACAAAGTCTAAAGTTAATGCCTTTGACCAACAATGAAAAAATAAAAAATACTATCGCCCAGCTTACTTCAATCATCTTAAAGATAAAATCATACCAACCTTACACCCCCGTCAACAACAACAAAAACATGAAGCAGAGAGACATCGAGAAGGGGTCAAAGAAGTGGATCCTCCTCACAAAACTCAAGCGACCAACGGACCACTCCGAGAACAAAGCCAACTCCGCCAATCATTCCCAATCAACCTCAGAATACTAAGAAGAGTCCCAGAACGCTCCCGCACGCATGGAGGCGGACTAATCTCCAACTCCCAACACGGAAATCAAGATGGATACGTCGTGGTCCAAAACAAACGTAAGAAAACTAAAGGTGAGTCAAATCCATTACCTACCAAGCCATTGGCCAACCCCGGGCAGTCCTCAACTCCTGCTAAAGCAATCAGCCCTCAAAAACGCCGCCCCAGCAAATGCAAAAGAAAAAAAATCAAAGTTAAGTTCAAGCGTGCCGCTAAGGACCTAGTCCCAGTTGATGACGTAATCCATACCGCATTCTTGCAAATTCAACATTGTCTCGGCTCAACCTACGATAGTATCCTGGTCACTTCAGCGTCTAATGACAACCACGAAAAGCTAGGGCCTATCTCAAAACCACCACTGCAGGATACTTCACTTAGTCTTTTCCTGAAGAAAAATTCATAGAAGTGGTGATTCGTGACTTGCCGCGCACTTCACCGAAGAAAACGTAGAAAAAGCCTTGGAAGAAATGTGCTTCAAGTCATCTAAGGTACATCGCATGGGGAACGAGTTTGGTCGTTCCCAAAGAGGAAAAAAGTATAGAAATCAAGAATATAAAGAAAATTCTTAATCTTACGGTCAGAATTAAACAAAAAAGAAGAAGCAAAGACATCGCCCAATGTCAAAAATGCTAAAAATACGGGCACACCGCAAAAAGATGCTTCAAAACAACTCTGGTATGTCGTAATTGTTCGGGTCCCCACCAGTCTGTGGCATGCCCAAAGAACACATCTCCAAAGTGTGCTCTATACTTCGGCCACCATCCCGCCAATAATCAGGGATGCAAAGCTTACATCAAAATGATAGCAGCTAAAATAAAAAGCGCCACTCCGGTGACAGAGCCTGCGCTGCTCCAACTCAGACTTCCCGAAGCTCATGTCCCCACAAACCTGCAGCCAAGATCACGGCAAACACATTGTTTGCCAACATGGTGCCTCCACCAGCCCTAAAAATAGCAAACATTCAGATAGCAGATCTTCTAACAGAGCTACTCAGCTTTCAGAAAAGAATTATGGCCATGGCCAAAAACATTATCACCAACGAATGGATAATACCCCTTAGTATTATTGAGGGTATGTTCCTGAAATGTAAATAGCATTCCACATAAAATGGGCAAAGTGGAAGAATTCCTCTTCTAGGATATGGAACATTGATCTTCGCATGAAAATCGCTAGACCATTCTAAAGTGGACACCACACATTGAATTTTAGAGTCGGAGTAACTCTAGAATCCAATGCAATCGTAGTGACAGTGCCGGGGCTGAGCACTCTCAAAATTGCATCTGGGTATGTCAACACAACTAACCAAATTGAAATGGCAGATTTTGACGCGGTTTTCCTGTCTCCTCTCCCCACCATCTTAGCAAGGAACTTTAACTCAAAACACCCCGCGTAGAACAGTCAGACAACCAACGTGAAAGGTCGAGCTTTGCAAGACTAAGTTAATTCAAAATGCAACTCATGCAGGCTATCGAAGGGAGTTTAAAGATGCAGCAATCCTGAAAGACACAAATTGGCTTCTTTTCTCTAGATTCATAGAAGATAGCATAGATAGGCTTGTCCTAGCAGTAGGTACGGTTGCGGATACTGAAGAAACCGTCAAAAAGTTCACAGAACTAATTTATAAGGCCACGCAGAAGATCCGGGTAGATAATCCACTTGGACTATCTCGTTAACAAAAACACTGATTCGTAGAAGAAATGCCGCCAGACATTAATGGCAAAGACATCGCAACCCCTTAGATCGTAAAATCCTAAATGCCGTAAGTCGTCTATAAGGCTGCACAAAAATCAGTGCTGGCAAAAAAAAAACATAGAATCAACCACAGAGGATGCAAATCTAATGTAAAAGATCTCAAAAACCTTACGTCACAGTAATCCCAATACCAGCCATCCATGATGAGAACAGGCTACAATATTTCATCGAAGGAAAGGCCAAAGCATTTGCCAACAGCCTAAAACTCCAATGCTCTAGAAAAGGGCACCCCCTCTAGGTAAAGCTTCAATACGTAGCATGTCAAAAAGGTCGAAAGAGAGTTTGAGCTCAGACTACAACACCCCGTTGAACAGCGTTCGACCGTCATGGACAGATGAAAAACTCAAAAGTTAATCCGCGCCAGGTCCTGACTGTATTCCAAATAAAGCTTTAAAATTTTTCTCACACAAAGCGGTAATAGTTCTGACCAATATTTCCAATGCAATCCTACGTACCTCCTTAACGATAGTTTGGTAAGGCTCCCACGTAATTAACATCTCAATCTTCCAAAACTACGGACCAATCAGTCTCCTATGCACCTCAAGCAAGGTCATAGAAAAAAAAATCCTGGATAATATCCAAGAATACGCAGAAGTAAATTCACTTCTCTCTTCTCTTCAACATGGGTTTCGGAGTTAATACTATGTCGTACATCAGCTAAACCACGTGACAGACCACATTACCAAAAGTTTTAGAATGAGGAAAACCACAAAGGTAATATTTTTCGATGCCAAAAAGCCTTCGATAAGATCTGGATTACTACTAAAACTTCATAGACCCAAGTTATACTTAGAATGCAGAATTTTATCAGTAACGCCCCATGTCTTGACCTCACAGCCTATCACGACAGGGGTACCCCAAGGCTCTCATCTATCGCCTATACTATTTAACCTTTTCGTTGCCGACGTGGCACAATACGCTGACAATACGGTTTTTCTCTACAGCTCAAAGTCGCCTATGGTGGACACCATAAGGCTTCAGAAAGCAACCAGCAATCTACAAAGTGTAACGATTGGCAAGTCAAAGTGAACCCAGAAAAGAGCAAAGCTGTTCTTTCCTCACGACAACAAACCACTCCTTAAAACGTCTACAAACAATATGAATTACTAAAAGGAATTCTAAAAGATTTAAAAATATTTAAAAAACTGCAAAAAAACAGTGTTAACTTGTAACAAAATATTTACACACACGTTTAAATACGTTGGTACTATCTGTTTGGACTAAAGACAGCTTATCTAGCGCATGACGTAGCAAAATCATATAGTCAATTGTCTGCATGGAAAGCAGTTGTAGTCATAGATTGACTCAGTCAATTCGTCATCGTGCTCAACAACTAAACTTGTGTCCATCCACTTTATGGAAATCTTTGCAAAAAAATCTTGATTTACGAGTTTACAAGATTCAACTTGTTTTAACAAGTTTGGTCGACTCCCTCTGATCTTTGTACAATTTCCCAAGGAGAAAAAAGTATGGAAATCAAAAAAGGCATCTCCAATGTCAGAAATGCCAAAAATACGGCCACACAGCCAATAGATTCTTCAGAGCAACTCTAGTATGCCGTAATTGTTCGGATCCTCACCTGTCTGTGGCATGCCCAAAGAGCAAAATCTCCAAAGTGTGCTCTATGATCCGACCCCCATCCCTCCAATTTTCAAAAATGCGGGCTAACATCAAAACATCAATTCAGGCTTCCCGAAGCTCAGGTCCTCGCAAACCTGCAGCCAAGGTCACGGCAAACACAACGTTTGCTAACATGGTGTCGCCACTAGCCCCAAAAATAGCAAACAATCAGATAGCCGATCTCATAAACGCGCTGAGACTGCCAAATACTTTCACGTATTTGGGAACGTCAAAGGTGAACAAAAAACGTGGGACAAGATCGCTAGACCATTCTAAAGTGGACACCATAGACACTCTGACTCTAGAATCTAATGCAATCGTGGTGACAGTGCCAGAACTGGGCACTATCAAAATCGCATCTGGGTATGTCAACCCAACCAACCAAATTGAAATCGCAGATTTTGACGCGGTTTTTTTGTCTCCTCTCCCAACCATCTTAGAAGAAAACTTTAACTCAAAACACCCGGCGTAGAACAGTTAGACAACCAACGTAAACGGTCAAGCTTTGCAAAACTACGTTGAGTCAAAAGGATATCAAGTCTTGGGAACAGATGATCCCACTCACTTCAGCTACACAAGCTGTCAAAAGGACGTTCTAAACGCAGCAATCCTGAACGACGTCAACTCGTAAGCTAAAATTAGAACAGTCAATGACATATAATCATGACTCTATGGACAAGGATCAAACACAATTTGGCCTCTTTTCTCGAAATTCATAGAAGATAGCATAGAAAGGCTTGTTCCAATGTACATGTACGGTTGCGGATATTAAAGGAACCGTCAAAAAGTTCACAGAACTAATTAATAAGACCACAAAGAAGAAATCTAAAACTTTTCAGGTCCGAGTTTTGGAAGAAATGCCGCCAGACATCAATGACAAAAACATCGCAACCCCCTAGATCGTAAAAAAACCATAGAATTAACCACAGAAAATGAAAATCTAATGTAAGATCTCCAAAACATTACGTAACAGGAAAGTCCCGATACCAGTCATCCATGGTAAGAACAGGCTCCAATACTCCATCAAGAGAAAGGCCGAAGCATTTGCCGATAGCCTGAAACTCCAATGCTCCCCCCAAAAAGTCGAAAAAGACTACTTCTTGGCAGGATCGGACGACGACACCTCGTTGAACAGGTCCTGACGGTATTCCAAATAAAGCTTTAAAATCTTTCTCACACAAAGCGATAATAGTTTTGACCAATATTGCCAATGCTATCCTACGTACCTCCTTAACGACAGTTGGTAAGGCTCCCACGTAATTAACATCTCAAAACCTGAAAAGAACCAAAAGTTTCCACAAAACCACAGGCCAATCAGTCTTCTATGCACCTTGAGCAAGGTCATAGAAAGAGTAATCCTGGATAATATCCAAGAATACGCAGAAGTAAATTCACTTCTCCCTTCTCATCAACATGGGTTTCGGAGTTAATACTATGTAGTACATGAGCTAAACCATGTGACAGACCACATTACCAAAAGTTTTAGACTGAAAAAAACCACAAAGGTAATATTTTTTAATGCCAAAAAAACCTTCGATAAGATCTGGTTTACTACTAAAACTTCATAGACCCAAGTTCCAACTGCGTCTCATAAAGCTGATAGTTTCATACTTAGAATGCAGAATTTTATCAGTAACGCCCCAAAACCATGTCTTGACCTCACAGCCTATCACGACAGGGTTACCCCTAGGCTCTCTTCTAACGCCTACGCTTGTTGACCTTTTTGTTGCCAACGTGGCACAATACGCCGACGATACGGTTTTTCTCTGCAGCCCAAGGTCGCGTATGGTGGACACCATAAGACTTCAGAAAGCAACTAGCAATCTACAAAATTAGTGTAACAATTGGCAAGTCAAAGTGAACCCAGAAAAGAGCAAAGCTTTTCTTTCTTCACGACAACAAACCACTCCATAAAACGTCTTCATCCATGACGTTCCAATTCCGTGGTCAGATTCTGCAAAACATCTAGGAATCACCTTCGATAAAAGTCTGACGTACAAATCGCACGTTAGAAAAGTTAAAATAAACGTTTTAGAATCTTGAAGAAATTCTACAAACAATATAGATTACTGAAAGGAATTCTAAAAGATTTAGAAATATTTAAAAAATTGCAAAAACTTCTAAAACAGTGTTAACTTGTAACAAAATATTTACACACACGTTTAAATACGTTGGTACTATCTGTTTGGATTAAAGACTGCTTATCTAGCGTATGACGTAGCAAAATCATATAGTCAATTGTCTGCATAAAAAGCAGTTGTAGTCATAGATTGACTCGGTCGTAGAAGTAAGTGCATGAATATTGTTGGACATCCTCGTCAGTTTCAGGGTCGTAAAACAAAACAAACAAACCATTCATAGCACCATCTTAAAAAGTGAAATATGCAGTTACTATAGATGCCAAGCAGTCTGGTAATGACCATTTTATTGTGAGCTTGTTACCTTTTAAGTTTTCTGTGCAATTTCTGATAAATTTCATGACTGAAATAGATTTTAGTAAACATTTCTTACTATAAATGTGTTTTTGTGCACAATTTTAATTTCAGATTTTTTTTGCAATACATTTTATGCGCATTATTTGATTAATTTAATGCTGTAAATAGTTTCTTTTGTTAGCAATTTTTGGAATTTTTCTGCAACAATTAAGTTTTTCTCCGCGATTTTAGATTGACTTTATATAATAAATTATAATTCTATTAATTTTTTAAAAATATTTGTGATGTAAAATTTTTTTGTAAAAACTACTTAAAAGTAATGAGTAGTTGAACAATTTTTGAGATTTTTCTGCAATAATTAGATTTTTCTGAGCGTTTTTAAGTTAATGCAATGTAATAATTAAGTTTTCTACGCATTATTTAATAAATTTCATAATGTAAGTCTTTGTAAAAACTTCTTAAAATTAATTAAAATTACTACGGAATTTTTAATAAATTTTATGGTGTAAATATGTTTTTGTAAAAATTTCATTTTTTGTGCAATTCTTGAGATTATTCTACATCAATTAAGTTTATTTGAACAATATAAGATTAACACGATGTAATATTAAAATTTTCTGCAAAAAGTTTGATAATATAAAAAAGTTTTTGTAAAAAAATCTTAAAATTAATTCATTTTTGTGCAATTTTTGACAATTAAAATTATGTTAATAGATTTTTTATGTAATTTATGTGTTTTTTGCAAAAAATAAGTTTTTCTAAGCAGTTTTAAGTTAACTATCTGTGCAATTTTTGATATATTTCAAAATGTAAAAAGTTTTTTGTAAACATTTCTTAAAACTAATATTTTTTGAGCAAATTTTGACATTATCTGCAACATTAGGATCTTCTGAACGATATAAAATTAACTTTATATAATAAATTAAAAAAAAATTGTGTAATTTTTGCGATTTTTTGCAACAATTAGACTTTTCTGAACAATTTAAGATTTAAGATTACCTTTACGTATTTATGAAAATCAAAATCAAAAATATATTTTTGTGCAATTTTTGAGAATGTAATGAAAAAATTTAGATTAACTTTATGTAATAAATAAGTTTTCTGCGCAACTTTTGTTGAATTTCATGACGCAAATAGGTTTTACACTCATATATGTACAAACACGGAAATGTCATTAACTTTAATACACAAAATTGATTCAAACAATCATCCCTATAACCAAGGCCTGATATTACCCTGATAGCTCTTCTTTGTAGAGAGAATATTCTGTTACAAATAGCAGAATGTACCCATATCAATAAACCGTACGTTAGATGTGATTGGCAGAAAGCAATGTAGGCCGTTTTTAAGACAAAGATAGAAACAGTACCGCTCAAATTTCTTAATAATATAAAATAAAATATTGCTGCGTAACTTCTTTGCTAGTGCATCTCCATGCATTGACCATTTCAGATCTGGATCAATATGCAGATCTAAAAACTTTGTATTGTTACTAGTTTCCTGATGATTTTGTAACAAAAATGTAAGAGTGATAAATTTCTGAGGGTTTACAGTTAAAAGATTACTGCAAAACCATCTCTGTAGCTGCATTATGTCCATTCTTAGCTATATTGATGTTTTTATGCTTAAATAAAATGGTAATATCATCAGCAAAAAAAACAACATTGTTGAGAAAGATCATTGATATAGATAAGAAACAACACTGGACCCAGTACTGAACCTTGTGGTATACCTGTAGTTAAAAAACCAAATTCCGAATGTGTTTCATTGGTGTAAACAAGCTGTATCATATTATGCAAATAGGACGACAACAAACAACAGCTTTCTGGCTTAATATTATACATATACAGCTTACGTAGTAAAATCTCATAATCAACATAATCAAATGCCTTGGTCAAATCGATAAAAAAAGTTACTGAATATTCACCATTTTCAAAACAATCAATTGTGTTGCTCAAAAAGTTTAGTACAGCTTGTTTTGTAGACATTCCTTTTCGAAATCTATACTGGCTATCAGAAAATAAATGATCTGATTCAAAAAATAACTTTTCTGCACATTTTTTATTGAATTCAAGAGCTTGAAGTACCTAATATTTTAAAAAACGTACAACAAAATTTAGTAATAATAAAGCACTCACACCAATTCAAAATACTGACTCGTAATCGATAAGTGCTTGACGTGACTATCGAGAGATTATTTATCAATCGTCTATTGTGGCTGCCAGATGGCACCACAAGTGCTAGCCACTACTCGGTTTAACTAGTAGCGCTAGATATAAATTAAATCCAAATTTGTCTACCGGCAGTTGAGACCAAACCATCGACAAAGAAGCATTACGGGTAGGATCACCGTCCCCAACTACAAAATGAAACATGAGCAAACCTTAAAAGTAACCAATAAGCAAAGAACAATGACAACCCTGCACATTCCAAAGACTACCCAACGTCATCACCGACGCTCCCAGCAAAATCCCATTTCGATCTCTTGCCTGAGGAATTGCGGCATTACACATTACAACCCAACCAGGTAGATCATCATCCACAAGGTCAGTACACAGGAGCTGCACACACCATTTCATTCTCCTTCTTTGGGTCCAACACTTGGAGCCCTGGTGCAACAAAACGTGTCTTCACAATCCTCAGAACTACCAAATATTTTTATGGATCGACATTCACCATCTCCGTAAGATTATACCAAACCTAGGAAAACTCCACAGTCAGCCTCCCAAATCAACCCCCAAGGGCGTGCAAGTAACAAAACGGCGCCCAACGTGGGGCAATCAAGAAGACATCCACCTACAAGAAGACAATACCACATCAAACACCACCGCAGCTTAAGAACTAACACCAAAATAAACCCCTTAAATAATTCAAAAAACGACAAAAGGGCCGGCTAGAGTTAAGTACCATAACATGTCAACACAGCAGGTAATGTGACCAAACCTACACACATGATTTATGGGACCTCCAACCCACCCACGGAAAATCGTTGTGTCCATTGTAGCATAACATAAATTGAACCGGAAACCAACCAAAACAGTCATTTAAAAAAGTCAACAAATATTTAGAGCTTAAAAGTTTCTAATTTATTAAAAATAATCAAACACTCTCAAGCGATTTGCAACAATTTTTAATGTCTTAAAAATTAGTTGTCAAAAAATCTTATCAGTAGCTTCTAAAGATGCCCAAAAAATATCTCAAAAGCTGTTAAAATTTTAACAGAATTTTCTAAAACGCCACATAACTTTCCAGATTGTACATACATTTCTGCACTTCCCAAGTATTATCTAGAACATGTAAAAAGGTTCTGGAAAAAGCTAAATACTTCAAAACTTTTAAGAGGTATCTAGAGTTTCTCAAAAACAAGCTTTAACATTTTATAGGTTTCTATATTAAAACAATGACAAGTCAACAAACCTTAAAAACATTATTAGCAACCAGATTTGTAACCCAAAATTCTATAAATCCTCTTATAAGCTTCAAGTCAAGAACAAAACACTAGTTATCTGTTTCCAGAAACACTTCCAGCCACATTAAGATTTAGATTTTTCAAAAAGTTATTGTCTTTTACCTATAATTGTATATTATTGAGCTAACCAACTAACATAATCAGGCAATTCATTATCAATAAAAGTAGATGATACTCTTTCACGTATAATTCTCAACCTACAACTACATGCTTAATAATCTAAATAGAATTCTTCTGTGATCTTCTTACTAAAAGTAATTGTTGGCTTTTAGTAGTCTAGTCTGCCTGTTATGAGTTTGCCTGCAGTGCACAAACAAATTCCTTTGGTCAAAGTCATCAAAAAGTCCAGATTAATCATACTACATATACTACCCGCCAAAAGTAAAAAATCAACAAAAACCAGTCGCTCAATTTTAATCAAAAATATTTAAAATAAAAAAATTATCGTAAGCAGCAACATTACAATTTTATCGTATAAATCAGTTAATTTTCCTCATTTAAACAATCAATCACGGTAATCGAGCCCAGAAAAAAAAATTTGTCAATTCGTCCAACAAATTGGCAACAGTGTCAATACACTAGCTCGATATTGGCGTAAGTAGATCGAAGGATAGGAAAAACAGTAGATATTACAACCTGGACGCCATAGAAACACTACAGAACATCAAAATCGGGCTCATCGACTTGTCGCTTTCCGAGACCAATTTTCAACAACAAGAACAATTGGAGACGTATAAAGACGCTTACTAATCAAAAAAACTCCGTTCAATTAGTTGACCAAAAAATTCAATCATTTAGTCTCAAGTCGTACCGCCCTTTCCTATATTTGGCCCTAACCGCAAGAGATGCCGTCTAAAATGGTGCAACAAAACACTACAATAGGTCGATTAATGAAAGTAAGTTAACAAATGGAGATTTTGTTAGTACGCCCACGATGGTCGTAAGATGGTTATACGTCGCCAACAAGAGATAGGGCTGTGAAACGTCATACAGCTCATGATGATATAGGAAGCAACCGTCATTCTCCTCTAGTAATCAATCTAAAAACATTTAAATCATGGGAGAGCAACTCAAAATTGAAATCAATTTTCATAAAAATTAACCTTCTTTTACTTCTGGCGGCCAGTATATTAAAAAAAGCAAAACAAACTTCGTAATCAATCCTTCGTCTGACTGAACTACAAAATACATTGTAAATACACAAAATATAAATAAATAACATATTTATTTAATTAACAAATTCGTTAATTAATTAAATAATATTGCAAACAAAAATACTGTTTTCATGTTTATTACTGCGGTTAACTTGAAACGAAATAAAATCCGATGCCAATACTGATTAAAACCGCAAACATGACTCGAATTGATAATTACAAAATTAAATTACTTTCAGTACACATAAATTTCATTCATCTGTGAAGCCACCAAAAACATCATAAAAAATAATAAACACAGGAATTATTGATGGCGACAGTCGATCCAGATATGATTTGAATATTCACTTACCATCCATCACGACACTGACAGCGACGAGTTTTGATATACCAGAGATGCACTTAAAAATATTCACCCCTCGTTAAATAAAAAAAAAGTTGGACTTTTAATCTGCAGATATATGATAAATGATGTACACTGCGGTGTTATATAGTAAAAATAGTATTAGAAGTAACTGAGTGACATTGCAAGAAAATCTGGGTGCATTATTGGATTCCGGGAGAATATTAAAATTGCTTGGATATGTTAAAGAGATGGGGAGATTTCCTGCTGCATGGGGAATCATTCTTACCTCGCAGCAACATCAGATGCAGTTTCATAAAATATTACCTTATTTACTTTGCTGTCATATTAAACCAAGCAAAATTCACAAATCGCATTGCTCTTTGACGTCGGGGAACTTTTTAAAAAACACGATAAAGGATATTACGTTGTAATCTTGGGATTCTCTTTGCAATAAATGTCAAAGTGGAGGTGAATATAGCTTATAATAGTGCATGCAACATATTAATGAAAATAGACAGGGCATTAAATTGGCTTTTAGTTTATTCATTGTAGGTACAACTTTAATGCTATTTTTATGCTTGTGGAATTTTATTAAATTTTCTTCGGAATTTTCAATGCAGCTCTTTCAGTTAATGTATTTAATAGGTTGTTATTTAGTATCTAATAAAAGCAAACTAGAAACACGGGATGCTCTTTTAAAAGTGCTTTGAAATTATAGTTTCAATGGAATACAAAATGTTGCTATTATTTAATTTGGTATAAAAAGTTAACTTCTAGAAAATTTTTAGAAAAAAATAGTTTACAGGTTTCGGTAATTTCTTTCTTGATCATACAAAGTTTATCAAAGCTAGAAAATTTTATATAATAGAGCTGTATATTATTTAACCTCAAAACAATATTATTCAATCTACACTATAGAATACTGTTTGTTAAACCAATGTTAATTCAATGCCTAATTTTCCCAGAGATTCCTTAGGCTTTAGTAATATTATCAACGCTTCCATAAAACCTTAATACTATTTTATAGAAAATTAAATTCGGGATAAAACCTTAATACTATTTTATAGAAAATTAAATTCGGGATTATGTTTTAAAATAAAGTTTTTATCAATTCTTGCTTGTTGCTGAGTAATTTAAAAAAACTTTTTTGTTACTATTTTAAAATATCTCGGCTACTCTCTTACTTACTTTCTTTAATTATGTTTTACTAACTCGTGTTGTTGCTAAATTATTTAGTACTCATACTCATTTCATCTGCATCATTTATATATTCTATTTCAGTCATTTCCTGCTAGGTGCAGTGTTATTTATAAAAAAACTTTTGATAAAACTCATAAATTTCAACTTTTTTATATAAACATTTACAGATTCTATTTTTAAAAAAATTAGATTCTTAACAAATTATTTAAAAAAAAACTGTAATGTAATTTAAACAATAACTCCACTTAATACTCAGATATTCAACTTTTTTGATAGTAAACTCACCAACTTTACAAAAACTTTCAAAATATCTTTTATAAAAAAAAAACTAAATATCCAACAAAATTTCTTTAATCAAGTTTTTACTAATTCTCGCTGTTGCAGAATTCTTTTAAAAAAACTTAGACATTTCATCTTTTTTGTAATATTTTTTAAAATAACCTTTAATCCAAATTTTACGAAAGCATCAAATTATATAATTTTCTAAAAAACTAAAACATCAACATAACTGTTTGCCAGTTTTTAGTAATTCCTGAGCATTGCAGAATTATTTTGAAAAAAACTCAGAAATTTCTATTTTGAAATAATTTTCATAATAACTAACAGATTCTATTTTATAGGAGATTAAATTCTCAATTTGCTTCATTTCCTTCCAGTCTTATATTTAAAAACTCTTTTCTGTTATATTTTTCAAAACAACTCACTTATAATGAATTAAAATCTTAATTATTTTAAAAATACTGCAAAATTTTAACTTTTTTATAACATTTTTTTAATATATATTCAAAATACGGTTTTATTGAAAAATAAATTCCTAACTTTAATTAGGTTTTTACTAATTTTTGGTGTTCCTGTGTTCATCTGTTTTTGTAACATTTTATTTACAGAAACATTATTTTATATTGATTTATAGAGAATTATAACTCGACATTAATTTTTGACATTAAGTTTTTACTAATTTCTGTTCTTTGCAGATTAATTAAAAAAAATCAAAAATTTCAACTTCGTTGATATTTTTTTCAAAATAACTTACCTAATGTCAACTACAAAAACATAAAAATACTGTTTTTATAAAAAAAAAATCTCTGCATATTTCTTAATTTGTATTGTTTTGTAAACAATAAGTTCCCCGATATAATTTTTTTATATATATTTTTTACAATAACTCACTTAATACCAACTACAGATACATTAAAAATACTGTTTCTAAAAAAAATTATTAACTCGACATAATTTTTTCATCAAGTTTTTATTAATTTTCAATCGTCAAATTTTTTTTTGCTCAGTTGCACTCATATCCCTGGGCCAAGCTGTACTAGGATAACTGTAAGTTACTTTGAAAAAAAACTCAAGAATTTTGTTTTTTTATTTAATAACTTACTAAATACCAACTTTATTAAAGCATTTAAAATTCTATTTAATATAGAAATAAATTCCCGACATAATTTTAAATAAAGAAGATCCCAACAATGCAGAAGTAGGACCTTGCCTAAAAAGATGATAATATTGAAGAAAAAAATCCGCCAGTTACTAGTTTCGAAAAATTAAAACAACAATTTGGAGAAAAAACTGTAAAATTCAAGAACAAGACAAGAAAATATAATTGTTTAGCATCCAGGAATAAGAAATTGTGCAAAACATGCTACCTTAATATATTTTTTTCTGAGGATATATTACAAAACAAAGTTATATACACAATATATCTCTGAAGTCGCACATAACCACACAAGAGATAGAGCAGATAGACCGACTGATTTGAGTGATCTTAAAGCTTTGTTTAGACTGTTATTATCTAACTGGCACATTAAAAAGCAGTCGTCTTAACACTAACAAAATTTAGAATAAGAAAAAAATAATAATTAAAAGATTTTAGATAACTTTGTTCAAACAGCGTTTCCAGTTTTTACTAAATTGTTTACGTGTCAACAATCAACCCAAACCAAGTAAATATAAAAAATCGACAAAAAACTTTTAGAAGTCGATGTGAGTTCAAGTAGTACATACTTAACAAACCAAAGCAATATTGTGTTACACATACTGCTCAAATTTATGTTGGATAGTAACCTGAAAGTCGTTACAAATTAAACAATTATCCATGTAGTATTGTTCTAAAACTGAAAGAGCATATTTCAAGGACTAATAGAAACATGACATGTGATAACGGCTCTACCAGTATTGATCTAGTCAATAAGTTATTCAATCAGCATAAAACAACATTTGTATAAACCATAAAAAAAATTCTAGAATTTACAAACACAAAAAGTCATCAGAATTTTTGTCAATATTTACAGGTAGATAAAAAAACTCTTATGTCCACATCATGATGACACAATTGATAGTACGACCTGAGATTATAACCTTTTATAGTCACACCAAAGACAGAATTGATAACTTAGACAAATTGTGTGCATATAACGTGGCTCAAAATACAAAAAAATTACGAATTTTAAACATGGCTAGAATAAATTCTCAAATAATGTATGGTAACAATACAAAGTCATTTTCCATTAATAGAAACATTTATCTTAAACAACTTGGAATAAAAGAACCCCAAAACCTCATAAACCGTCGTTCTTTAGAGTTGAATGTGCCACAAGAAATATGGGATCGCATAAAAGATCATGCTTCTGCTGTTGCAAATTCACAACTACAACAAGAACACAAAAAAGGTGTTTTTTTGTAAAAACTTTAAAACAAGATTTTATAGTAAAAATGAAAAAAACAAAATGGCTTGTTTATATTTAAGTTTAAATATTATATTTTTTTTAACTTTTTTTTGCTGCAAACTTTCTTGTTTTAGCCAAAACAAAAATGTTTGTTTTAGATGTTTATTAATCTTAAAAAACGAATTAATCGTTGGGCGTTGGACGAAAACAAGTTACTTAAAAAATAAAAGTAACTTGCACATTACAGTTAGTATGTACTACTAATACTGCAACATTGAAAAAATAAAATTGAAAAATGTGGTTAAAAAAAAAAAAAAAAAAAAAATTAAACAAAAAAGGGGGGTTTTGAAAATAAATTATAGATAAAGGAAAAAATGAATTGGAAATTAATTAATACAACAAATACTGTTATAAAGAAAATGAATTCCCTACATAAGTTTAGGCATCACGTTCTCACTAATTTCCAATCTTGTTAAAAAGTTATTTAAAAAAACTGAAGAATTTCAACTTTTATTATATAAGTTTTCATAATAATTTACCTAATACCAACTACAAAAACATTAAAAATACTGTTTTTATAAACAAATTTGCTACTCAATATAATTTTGTGCATCAAGTTTTTATTAAGGGGGGAAAATTGTAATGTAGTTATCTCGGAACTTAATAAAGATAATTTATTTCTGTTTTCGGAATTGTGATAAGAATAATAGCAAAATTCTTGTAAAACGAGCTTTTTAAAATATAATCATAAATAAAAAAGTTAATTGCCAATTTGTGTTCAATTTTTTTCAGATTGTTTTAAACATTTTACGTGCCTATAAAAATTATAGCGTTAAAATTATTACAAAATTATTTTCTTGCTTTAAAACTACAATTCAATTTTATAAGAATAATGAGTGTTAACAATAAGCAGGCCGGAGCTCCGCCTATTACGTTTTGTTTTGTGTATAAAAAATAGTATTTTATATTGCAAATAGCTGCGCAGTATGCTATCTTATTTATTACGTCACAAATGACATTTGCAATATTTATTTGATTGGCTCATAAGCGGGAAAAATTTGTGCAAACTATGCGCTCTCCGACGGAAAGTCACAAAAAGATTATGACTGGTCCGCCCTTAATTCCTAATCGTTGCAAAGGTATTTAAAAAAACTCAAATATCTACTTTAAAAAAACATTGAAAATAATTTTTTATAGAAAATTAGCTACTCAACATAATTTTTTGCATTAAGTTTTTGCTAATTCCTAATCACTGCCAAGTTATTTTGAAAAATGCTCAAAAATTTTAATTTTTTGATATATCTTTCAAAATTAAAAATTTTTAAAAAAAACTGTTTTTACAAAAAATTTAATTCCTGGCTCAATCTTTTGAATCAAGTTAATTTGAAAAAACTCAAAAACTTTATTTTTTCAAAATAACTTAGTTTTATAAAGAATTAAATTCCCGACAAAATTTGCATTAAGTTTTCAGGAATTTCTAATTGTTGCAAGCTATTTTAAAAAAACTCACATTTCAACTTATATGATCAATTTTTCAAAATATTTCACTTAATTCCAACTTTACAAAAAGCTTCAAAATAAAATTTGATAAAAAATTAACTCCCGACATAATTTTTTGCATCAAATTTTCACCAATTCCTGAAAAAACTCAAAAATTTCAACTTTTTTTTTTTTTTTTTTTTTTAATTACTTATTTAATACAAACTTTACAAAAAACATTTTGTTTTATAGAAAATTAAATTTCCGACATATGTTGCATCAAGTTTTCAGGAATTTCTAATTGTTGCAAGCTATTTTGAAAAAACTGATACATTTCAACTTTTATGATCAATTTATCAAAATAACTCACTTTATTCCAACATTACAAAAAGCTTCAAAATAAAGTTTTATAGAAAATTACTTCCGACAAAAATGTTTGCATCAAATTTTGACTAATTCCTAAACGTTGTTGCCAAGTTATGTTAAAAATTCTCAAAAACTTCAACCTTTTTGATAAATAAAAAAAATCGAAAAACTGTTTTTATAAAAAAAATTAATAGTGACTTAATCTTTTGTATCAAGTTTTTATGAATTGATAATCGTCGCTGAGTTAATTTGAAAAAACTCAAAAATTCAGAATAACTTAATTCAAACTTTACAAAAACATTTTGTTTTACAGAAAATTGAGTTCCCAACATAATTTTTTGCATAAAGTTTTCAGCAGTTTCTAATTGTTGCGAGCTATTTTAAAAAAACTCATACATTTCAACTTTTTTGATATTTTTTTCAAAATAACTCACTTTATTCCAACTTTTCAAAATAAAGTTTTATAGAAAATGAAATTCTCAACAAAAGTTTTTATTGATTCTTTATTGTTATTAGGTTACCAAAAATACATTTCTTCAAAATGGGCATATGGGCAATTCCATTTCAAACGGACCAGAGCAGGAGGGTGCATTGAGAAATTTGCTTTAGTTTTTTTTTCCGTTTCTATAATCTTTTGATAGGTTCATCAGAAAAATTTTACAACTTTTTTAAGTTTTTTGTCGTTATTTAACTTAAAATCGCAATTTTAACTAAAAAAATATATAGTAGTAAAATCGATCTGAAATTTTAAGTCTATATCCTGTCTATAAGCCGCAAAAACTATAAAACCAATTTTTTAATCTCAGTGGGCTGAGCAAAAATAAGTATTTTTTGAATTTTTTTAACTGCCAGTTGACGTATTAGTTAGAAAATATAACTTTGTTTTGTGTATTTAGGTTTTAGAGGTCTAACACTCAAAAAAAACTGCAAAAATAACACTATTTTTCAACATAAACTCTTACAAATACACATTTAGCAGCGTTCAGAAAAACTGTACACCAAATATTATAAAAAAATTAAGTTTTGCAAATAATTCTACATGAAACTAACTATTTTTCATGTAGAATTGTCGTGCTAATTTTTTTCGATTAATGAAAATATTTTTTTCTTACAAGATTACTTTGTTTATATTTTTGTAGGCTCATTTCAAAAGTTCAACATCTTTTGTCGCTTGAACTAATTTTGGACAATTTTACTCTTTGTATCAATTTTTGGAGCTTGCGGCACAAATCTTTCGACGCAAAAATTTAAAAAATATTATTATTTTTAGCATTCAAACATAAATCATAAATGTTTTTTGTGAATATAAAAAAATAATTATTTTTTAACGCATTTTTCGCCTAAAAAACTTCTAAGAATTTCTATAGACTTTTCTACGGCTGATGAGCACGATTACTAACTATTTTCCGTGTAGAACTATCCGCAGAACTCAAATTTTTAACAATATTTAGTGTCATTTTCCTCTGAGCGCTGCTAAACGTGTATTTGTAAGAATTTATGTTGAAAAATAGCTCCATTTTTGAAGTTTTTTCGAGTTTTAGACCCCCAAAACCCAAATACACAAAACAAATTTATATTTTCTAACTAATACATCATAATACGTCAACCTCGGTGGTTTAATTAAAAAAATGTTCCTTTTTGCGCAGATCACTGGTATTTTGTAGAGCATAAAAAGAGTATAAACTCAAAATGATGCCAGAATTGGAAAATTTTTGATCGATTGCACTAGTGAATTCTTTTTTGCGTTTAGGTCGCAATTTTTAAAGAAAAAATAAGATTTTTCAAAGTCAATGTTAAAAAACGCACCCCCACCCCTGCTCTAGCCTTAACTAAAATATGTCAATAAAGCTTTTCTAGAGTCTATCAAAATTGATCAACGTTATTAAAATAACACTGAACTGATAGATCACATAAAAATAGACTTGCTTTGCGCGTAATTCCAAGTCTGGCTAGCGGCAGTATTTCAATTAGTAGTTTATATATCAGTAGTGGTTTTGTTGCCGGTAAAATTACTTGTTTCCAGAGTGCAGTTTTCAAAAAGCTTGGTGTTGTGGTTTCTAAAATAATATTTGGAAAGCAAAACTAGTGAGTTAAGTTTTGTAACAGGTCGATACACTTTGTGTATGTCAGGTTTGGCTGGGAAATGTAATGAAACTGGCGTACTATCAAGCATAATCTAAGGCTGCTTCTAAAAATGCAGTGCACAGAGTTTTTTCAACTATTTGCTCTATAGGTTGCGGATGTAACAGAAACCATAAATAGCATTGTACCTTTGCTCATCGTTCAACTCTTCAACCCTGGAAAATTTGAACTTGGTACCAGCGCTTATTGGCTAATCTACAAGTAAAAGTACAACACAAAGATTGTTACTGCAGTGTTCAACAATCGGAGCAATAAGTAATGCTTAATAATGATTTTAGTTACGTCCGCAACATTAGAGGTATTTATATATTTACTTTCTGGTCGGACACCAGAGACAAATCCTGTCTTTGCAAAACCTATACGCAGTTAGCTGGCATCTATAGTCAGTAAGTTTGTCAGTTTGAAGCTCAAGAATACTTGTCTAACCATAGCATTATACTGTAGTTCATTGTTGAGCGCTCCGACCAACAGTGAAGCTTTAATACTAGAAATATATAAATAGCAATGTTTGAGTCAAGTGTACAGAACAAAAATTTGATTTTGCTCAAACCACTGAAAATGTCTTTCTCTACATGAGTCCTGATCTTGTGAATTTTTTTAGATTTTCTCAATAAGCCATTTTCAAGTAATAAGCATTCAAAATTTAAAAAAATCGACTTTTTGGATTTTTTTATTGTTTGTAACTTTTCAGGGTTGCATTTTTAAGAAAAAACTGTAATGTAACTTTTTTCAAATTTCAAAAAATTATGTGTTACAGTCAAAAATGTTATTCCTTAAATTTTGAAAATTTTGCAGTACTTTAAAAAAACAATTTTTCTTAAAAAAATATAACTGTTATTTTATATTTTTTAAAATTTAGAAAAAGACGTGCTTTTATATGTACAAAACTTCAGGAAGTGCCATGAACTACGCTCTGATATATCTTACAATATATCCATAAAAATTCTTAAAAATAGCAAAGAAGGCTTAAATTCTAAATTTACATTTTTTGATATTTTGTAACTTCTTCTTTTTTTCGCTATTTTTAAGTATTTCTCGGTATCGTTTACACATATAAAAGCACGTTATTATCCATATTTAAAAAAATTATCATCTTTTTTTAAGAAAAAATGTTTTTTTAGTTTTGAAAATTTTAAAAATTTAAGAAAAAAATTTTTTTGATAGCTTATTACTCAAAAATAGATTATTGAAAAAATTAAAAAAAAATCACAAAATCAGGACTCATGTAGAAAAAGACATTTTCAGTGGTTTGAGCAAAATTAAAATTTAGCTCCGTACACTTGACTCGGACATGGCCAAATATAATCTGAGCATTGAGAGTACAAACTAGAAGCTCTAGTGTTCCAGAAACAAAGCGTTGAACAATGAGCAAAGGTACAATGCTATAGTCCCCATTGTATCCGCACACTAAGTGTCCTCCTCTAGTTATAGCATTTAATCATATCTTAGTACCCGTTCTTGTAACTTCAATCCTCGAGCAAGGTTACCAAGTTAAAATCAAAGCCAATCCAAATTCCAAAAATGAAACAATAAACGACTAGGGTAAGACACAACAACGATCCTAAGCCTTGGATTAACCAATTTTGAGTGGAAACTTTTGTTATCCGCGTGGTTAAACACTAGAGTTTTGTCTATGTCTCTGCTAAGCCTATAAACGGTAAGTTGACGTCTACATTTGTCAGATTTAAGTCAGAATCATTCTAAAGCATTTAATTTTATTATAGGTCTGTGGACAAAATGGAAACCTTAACTGTTCTTCAGTCAACTTGGAATGTTTAATTTAAAATTTATCTAGACTAAACAAACGTTAGATTGAAACTGTTGTAAAATATATACATACAAAAACCGGACCAATAAGCAAGAGTGTCTAGGACTATAATTACATTGTTTTATAGTCAGAGCAATGAAACTGTGGTCAAAGCAAAAATACATTTGTGCCCACAGCTTAACATATGCGGCACCTAGATTTTGAGTGTCGGAGTGCTGAATTCATAGTGAGAAAAAACATTTGATCTTCGGATAACTAACACTTGGGCGGATAGACGTAAAACTTAATTTTTAAGTTACAAGCGTGTAGCTTAGATTTATGTGCCATACACACCCAACTGTTGTTTCTCCAGATATTGGTTCTTTTATCTTTTTTTTATAACAAAATAGTTAAAAAAACAATTGATCCTTAGATAAATGACACTTGAGCGAGTGTGTGGTTTAAATTTATGTACTTAATATTAACTTTACAAAAACAATCAAAATACTGTATTATAGTGATTAAATTTCCAACACAAGTTTCTGCATCAAGTCTCACTAGCTCTAAACCAAAATATATTTTAAAAAATAACACAAAACAGCATCTTTTCTTTGCTGAATAAAGTTAGGCGAGGTACGTTCGCCTAATAAATTAAAAAAAAAAAAATACTTAAATTCAAACATTATCTTATTTTGTTGATACATTTTAGAACTTTTTAAAACTAAATGAACTTAAAAATCCAAAAATTTGACCACACTGCACTTTTTCGATAGTTTCAGAGCTGTATAAATGTTTATTTATAAAAAATAAGTAGTAAAAATGACTATTTTATCTTTAAAGTCCAACAGGATTATATATATATAAATCAACTTACGATCAAAAACATGGACGCTGATTTGGAAAACTGTTACATACCTGGAACAAAAAAAAATTATAAATACAAATTTCTGCTGTGAACTTCAAGTAACAAGTTCAGTTATAGCTTAGTTTATTAATACATAAAAAAAATTAAATAAAAAACATAATCACATTTTTATGTTTCACAATTTATTTAAATACAGCACCAAATAATGCCGAGAATTATATTTTGCTTAAACCAATTAAAAATACTAGCAAATTGTTAGTATATTGTTTGTTTTGTGTATTATTTTATAAATTCTTATATTACATCAATTAGCAATAAAACTACTGCCTGAAAACCGATCTACTAAAATAAATAGTACAAAACATTTCATTTAAAAAAATACTATTTTTTTAATTAAAACTATTTTACTATTGTAGAGTCTTTACACTGCAGAGCAAGGGTGACAATAAACAAACATAAGATTTCTCGACATAATTTATATTAATAACACGCAGCACAGTGTTGATTACGTGTCGGATTCCCAGGGACTCACCCTTAGTGAAAATTTCTTTATTAATTGAACGCACCGATAATTTATTCTAATTAAAGTTGTTTTCCCCCCGAATTCCTGTCAGATCGATCTGGATGCAAAACTTTACGTCGGGACGCATTGACGCGGTCCTTAAAGGGGAGTTGGTTGGGTTGCTTGCACTACGCATCTAGGGACGACAAGGGACGAGAATAAATAACTCGAATCGAATTAAACTCGAGATTAGATTAGCAAAGTTCTACTGGATTCGGCAAAATATGTACCGCGTGGTCTGCTCCTGTAATCTAATAACACTGATTTCGTTATTTACATTTTCATAAGCGGGGGGGAGTTGTTCCGCGCTAAGGGAAATGGATATATCTACCATAATTTCATCAAAGTTGATAAACAATGAAAATAAAAGAAATGGCTTGGGAATTTATTTAAAAGTTTGATTACAGCAAAACAAAAATTATTTATTTAAATATTTAATTAAATATTTTTAAAAGCCTTACTTGTTAATAAATTCATTTTAAAACGCTCGCTGTATAATTGCTCCTAACATATTTCATATCCCGACAAGCTTAATTAAATTTCTACATATTTTAATGAATTTTGCAAAAAATCCCCAAGCGGCGCATTTATAAAAAGTATACATATAATAAAATATAAATTTTATTTAAATATTATAATTAAATGTTCAATTATGTTATGAAAATGTAATAATGAATGAGTTCCATTGTTTTAATTTAGTCGGGCGATAAATTCCAGGCGAATATGAAAAAAAAATGAGAAAATTTCCATTCCCCTACAAAAAAATTATGCATGTCATGACTGCAGCGGAAGAATTCATACTTAAATTTTTATTCGGAAAATTAATATTTTTCAAAAAATTTCCCAGATGCTCTCTGCTAAATTATGTTAGCAAAAAAATACTAGAGATGAATTACGGTCGTGAGGATTTTTGCGCTTTTTTGCGATGAGCACTATTAAAGTTTATAAATTATGGACTGTGTGCTTGAAAATGAGATTATTTGTTCTGTCACGGATGTGAATCGTAATATACTTTGTTTTTTTTCTATTATTTTTACACTGACGAGTTAGGGGCGGTGGGAAAAAGTACAATTAATTCCTTTTTGTAACGAACAAGTAGATTTATTATTAAACTTATCTTGTGAGTTGGTTTAGTGCTGTAATTTTTATACACATACACATAAATGGGATTCTTATTAAGTTATTCTTGTATAACAATGTAAAGCATTAATCCTCATAATTGCTTTTTTTATTAAACAATTTCATTTCATTCAGTTTGTAGCTATAAACTATTTTTATGCGGTACTATATAATTATTCCATCCCGTGCTTGAAATAAATCTTATTAACTTAATACGAAATTTGTATAATTTCTCGTTCTCATTAAAACAATTTTAGTCAAAAAAAAAAAAAAACAAAATAATTTCAAAAATTCAAAAAAAAATAATTTCAATATTAAATTTAATTATTGAAAGCATTTTGATACAAATTTGATTAAAATATTTGGACTCAATCTCGTTCTATACAATTTTATTTAATATTTGATCAAGAAAAAACTATTAAATAATAATCATTTTTTTTCTTTCAAAAACAAATTTGATTTTCCATTAATGCCAACCTTTAAAATACTTATTAAAAATGGTTTTATGCAAATTTGATCAAAATATTTAAATTCGTACTAGGGTTTTATTTGTTTTAAACAAGAAAAAAAAATCAAAAATTCCTAAAAAAAGTTTTCAAAAATAAATTTGAGTTTCCATTATTGACAACCTTTAAAGCACTTATTAAAAATAGTTTGTTTCAAATTTGATCAAAATATTTGGAATCGTTTTATATATTTTATTCAATTTGATAAAGAAAAAAAGATAAAAAAAAAAATTAAAAAAAAAAAATTTAATAACAAATTTGAGTTTCCGTTATAACCAACCATTAAAGCATTTATTGAAAAAAAAATCTTGTAAATTTTATAAAAACATTTTGACTCGTTTTAAACAATTTTATTCAGTTTGATCAAAGAAAAAAATGATAATAATAATTTATTTTGAAACTGAAGCTTTTATATATTTAATTTTAACGTCACGCTTTTACTCGGTGATAGTATGATTAAGTATAAATATTACTCATGCTCAAGCTAAGTTAAGAAAAGTCATAAAACATATTTGATTTTATAACTTCCATGTTCTCACAAACTAATACTAAAATTATGATAAATTTTAAGTTTGCATTAAAAATTATGACTATTAGAAAATCTTCATTAAATATGAGTGATTCACTTGTAAAAGTTTTCGTTAAAACTAGTTTTCGCATTTAGGCATAAACCGTTTCATTAAGCGAAACTTTTCACGGGACATTACCTTTTCGGTTTCGCATTAATCTGACATTTGCGCCGTTGTCCTTTTCGCCTTGGTTTTCTATTAAAGTTACCCCGGAAGTCACGTAATCTAATTCGCGGCGGCGCCAAGTTTCAGAACCGTTTGCATACAAACCCCTTTAGCAACACCCATCCTCCCACCCATCGAAACGGGTGTTTTGTATATTTTCTGGAATTAGCAAATGTTACGTGAAATTTGATTCCGCTCGAACCAGTCGGGATATGGAACTTGGTAACGTATAATTTTCCATCCGCACTGAATTACGTGCACTAAATTACAGCTTGTGTTTGAAAACATTTTTAACTAGTTAAATTAAAGAATTTATCTCGTATCGAGTAATTATATAAAATGGTGAATGCGCCAGGCATATTTTGACATGCAATTTTTGTGTATTCTTCACGAGTTGTGCAATATCCAGTGCATTATTCAAAACCGTCTGTATTTTCGTGGGGTTCTTTCTTTAATGCATTTTTCATTCTCCCCAAGTCTGGACGAGATGATGGAGAAAGTGCAGGGACATAAAACAAAGCGAGCGAGCGCGGTATGCGTTTCGCACCAAATAGGGGAAGCGGATCTTTGTACAAATGGCTTGTAAACCTAAGTTATGGCACGCATTTATATGGAAATTTTTGTCTGTGTATGCGTGTGTGTTAACCGACACTTCACACCCCTTGCCGAATCGCGGAGTTTTGATGAATTTTATCGGCACTCTTTATGGCTCCATTATTTTTAAATGTCCTCGCGGATTAATTGTTGCTTTACGATGGCGACTATAAAACCATTGCTTATAATCCTACGTAATACTTAATTATTTTTATAAAACATTTTAATTAATGTTTCAGCATGTACAAATAAAAGTCTATTTGATATCATAAAAAAGACAAGAGAGTAAATAACATTTATAAAAAGAATGTCTTCTCTAAAAAGAATATTTTTACACAAAATTGTTATTAAATGATTTAAAAACAATATAAATTGTAGAAGACGTAACAAAAAAATTCATTCATACAATGTTATCATTCTTTAAATTGATCAAAACTATTTTGATATTTTCATATTCCAAAATCACACTAAAAATTTCTGAAAAAATCAATCATAAAACTTATTTTTTTGTTGATCTTAGTTGACTTCAAATTGCTTCAAAATCATACTGTACAAAATATAACTTAAAAATCAATTAAAAAAAATGTATAATTTTAACTGTTTATATTTTATTGCTTAAAAAAGTTTTTCAGGTAACAGGTTTTTTAGTAAAATTCACAAAAATAGTCTTAAAAACCAGTTTATATTATCAAGTATTAATAAAAAAAAAAAATTAAACAAAAAAAAAATTAATGTAGAACCAAAAAATTTAAAAAAAAGTAACTAAACTTTTTAAAATATGTTTTTAAATATTTTAATAAACTCCTCATGTAATGCATAGACTGTAAGCAATCAACATTTTTATATTTCAATTAGCAACGATATTACATACTACTTGAAAAAATCAAAAAAATTTAAATTAAAAAAAAATTAGTCAATTAGGTAGCTTTGCCAATAGATGATCATAATTTAAACTTAAAACTATAAACTTTTTTTTAATTTAATTATTTCGCCCTCAACACAAATAAATTCCTTAAAAAAAAAAATAATAATAATATTTTAGAATTTTCAAAATATTTTCGAGTCTAAATAACTTTAAATTAATGACACAACTATGCGTAATCAAAAATTAAATATCCTTTCTTTAATTGCAATGTCAATATGCTTGCAAGTAAAGCTACTTAAAAAAACAAATATTCTTTCATTAACCGTATAAAATGCATTCAACTTTTCTTATTCCTTTATTAAAAAACGCGTATATTGCTCAGAAGAATTGAGAAACCGCAACGTCATATGCAGAAAACACTTTATAAATAGTTCAAAAATCATTTTATTGTGCATCATTCACTAAAATTTAACAAAAAAATTAGTTAAAAATGTACTTTGTTTATTAAATCATAATTAATTATTAAAACTATCAAATACTGAACAAAAAAACCTTTTTTGCAATTCTGAACTATAATATTGACTTTTCAGTTGCCATTTTTGATGTTATAACTACTTACTTTTTTTCACTAGTGAAAAAAAGTAAGCACTTTTTTTCACTACTAATAAAATTTAATTATTTTTTTGCAATTCTGAACTATAATTGACTTTTCAGTTGCCATTTTCGATGTTATAACTACTTACTTTTTTTCACTACTAAAAAATTTAAAAAAAACAATAATTATCAGAAACTTGCGGATTATACTCCAAAATTGCAAAAAATAGTGTATGTTACACGTGTAAAATGCGTGTTTTTTTACTCGTCGCATTATAGATCTCGTTCTTCAAACTCGATCTATAATTTGCGACTCGTTAAAAAAACACTATCATTTTACAACTTGTAACATAAATAACTATTTTGCAATTCTTTTTTGAAGTCAATATTATAGACTTTTCAGTTGCCATTTTCGATGTTATAACTACTTACTTTTTTTCACTAGTGAAAAAAAGTAAGCACTTTTTTTCACTACTAATAAAATTTAATTATTTTTAAAATAGCAAATGATATGTTTTTTTATTATTTTTTATCAACAAATTAAGCGAATATTAAATATATAAAAATGAACAAGTATTTATTTAATATAAATATGAACGGTACAATTTGTTAAATCATTCAACTGAACAGAACCTAATGAACCGGTTGTACTACTATTATTAACTTCTCTTGAGGTTGCAGTACAATTAACAACAGATAAATTATTTTTTACCTTCACTAGTAGATATGTTTCGTCATTCGCTTGCTTTAAAAATGCATCAATTTGATGTTTCGTAAATATTTTGGATTTTTTAGGTTTATATCCTTCTGACTTTCGTTTCAAAAAAGCTATTACATTAGTAAATTTGCTGATATCTATGTTCTTTTTCATATTCAACGTAGCTCTTAACATTGAATACTGGGTCCAAGTTGTTGAAGCTTTTTGATTCGTCATTTTTTGTGCAAAATAAGCAAGTATTACCTTCTCCGTGATTATTTTAATATTTTTCAGTATGCACCATTTCTCAAATTTCTTGTATGCGGCTTCATATAAATGTTTTGATTTTGTTGGCAGCAAGGTTGATATAGCAGCTTGTGCAGCTGCTTCTATATCTGCAGGTATATCGTCGTCGGATTCACTCATATTTAATAATTGTTAATTCACAATGGGGTTGACAGCATCCACTATACTTTTTTATCGGTTTGTTTATGTGTGTATGGCAACGCAAAATAAAGTACGCTCAAAACTTGACGCAATATGTTAACTAGATTGTAATAACATCCATAAAAAAACAATAATTATCAGAAACTTGCGGATTATACTCCAAAATTGCATAAAATAGTGTATGTTACACGTGTAAAATGCATGTTTTTTTACTCGTCGCATTATAGATCTGGTTCTTCGAACTCGATCTATAATTTGCGACTCGTTAAAAAAACACTATCATTTTACAACTTGTAACATAAATAACTATTTCGCATTTATTTATGTAATATTTTACGCACTTATTGTTTTAAATCCATCGTAAATCGCTTAAAGATGCATTTTTTGCTTATACCAATTTACCTAAAACCACTTAGTTATTAAATAATTGATCTATAAATTGAGAATAATTTACTATTTTAAAAAATATTAAACGAAATCATTTTTAAATCGTAAAATTAACCAACAATTTATTTTAAAAAATGTGTTAGAGTTGCAGGGTTATTCCAAGAAAGTTCGGACAAACGTCCCCACATCGACATCTCCGATTTCGCTCAAATGTAGTTCTATGGGTATTTTCGTATTAGATTTTGGTGCTCTATGGGACCCTGCATATATATATATGTAAAAAAAAATATGGTAAAAATAATTATTTCTTGGTCTTTCATAATTTCGCAAAAAAAAGTCAAACAAAATATTAGATTAATGTAATAAAAAAAAAAAATTCTCGTAGAACGCAACCTTTATGTCCATTTCTTAAAATTCTCCTAAACAAAACCGGAAAATTAGTAAAATTACGAAAAATCCAAGAAAAATTCCTTAAAAATAACCCGTTTTTAGCAATTATGTGTTATATTTCACCCTAGGACAAGCAAATCCAGTTTCTTTAGTTTTGCAATCAAAAGTACTATGTTTCAGAAGTATCATATTCAAATTTAAAGTCTCCAGGTGTAGCCAAATCAAAGAAATCGAATTTTCAGTAAAATGGTATTTTTCCCATTTTCCGCGAGAAATTTCGGAAAACCAACGGCGAGATCGTGTTCTACAGAAAATTTCCTATTAGATACACCCTCTTGAGTACAATTGTTGACAATTTTTTGTTTAAAAAATTAAAAAAGCAGTTCAGTAACAACTTTTTTAAAAGCGTCAAATTTACTATTAAATTACTTAAATTCTATCAAAAATGTTGTTAATAAGTTTTTTCTTAAATCGCTTAAAAAAAATATTTCCTTAATCTTAAATCTTAAACAATTTTAAAAACTAATAAGATTGCTTAAAATCTATCAAAAACTGGTCAATAACTATTTTAAACGTATAGGATATTTTCTTAATTTTTTTGTAAATAATTTCATTTATGCATTATTTTTTTTAAATACAATCAGACTTAAGTGTATCCCAGACAATGTATTTTGCACAAAATGCATCAAATTGATCAAAAACAACTTTAAAATAATATTTAATTTAAAATTTCTTGTAGAATTTAATATTTTAAAACAAAAAAATGATGAATTAGCCAAAAGTTCATAAGAAAACTAATATAAAAAAAAGTCTTTAAAAAGCATCTAATGAGCAAAATGTTGATAAAACTCTTCAAAGAACAATTCTATAAGACACCAATAGTTGAAAATGAGAAAAATAATTAATTTTTAATATAATAAAAGTAATTTTCAATTAAGTAAAAAACAGCTTTTTTAGATAATAATATCAACAAGTGCAGAACTTAATATTTTTAATTAAGCATTGCTGAATGGGTGCATCAAATTGTTTTCAACCTAGAAAGCAATTGTTTTCAAGCACAAAATAAGTTTGAGGAGGCAACACAAATCCAAACCACACGTCCACTAAAATTAAACTTAGTTTCCGCCCACCCACTCAAGTCTCTGTGCTTAAGAAATTAGATTACACACACTTGGGCTTGGACAATACAAATCCAAACCACACGTCCGCTAAATTTAAACTTAGTCCCCGCCCACCCACCCAAGTGTTTGTTATCAAAAAAACAAATCACAACACTTGGACGGGAAACAATAATCCAAACCACACGCTTACTAAATTAAATTTAGTTCTTGCCTACCCGCTCAAATGTTTGTAATCAGAAGATTAAATCACCAAAATTTGGGCGGCTAGGTGGACAACACAAATCCAAACCACACGTCCACTAAATTTAAACTTAATCCCCGCCCACCCACCCAAGTCTTGAACAGGAAACACAAATCTAAACCACACGTCTACAAAGTTTGAACTTCAGATGTTTGTAATCAGAAGATTAGATCGCAAACTTTTGTTGTGAGAAACATAAATTTCCGTCTACTCACCCAAGTGTTTGTAATCAAAATATTGGATCATAAGCACTGGGGCGGGTGGATGAGCAACACAAATCCAAACCACACATCCTCAAAACTTAAACTTTTCTATTTAGTTCCCGCCAAGTCACCCAAGTGTTTGTAATCTGAATATTGGATAAAAAGCACTTGAGGGAGTGGGTGGGCATTCCAAACCCAAACCAGTCGTCCACTAAATTTAAACTTAGTTGCCGCCCACTCACTCGAGTGTTTGTTATCAAAAATTGGAACGCAACACTTGGGCGGGGAATACAAATCTAAACCACACGTCAACAAAGTTTAAACTTGGTTACCCACCCACCCAAGTGTTTGTAATCAATATAAAATTAAAACTTCACGTCCACAAAATTTGTACTTAGTTTCCGCCAAGTCACCCAAGTGTTTGTAATCAGAATATTAGATTAAAAGCACTTAAGGGAGTGGGTGGGCAATACAAATCCAAACCAGTCGTCCACTAAATTTAAACTTAGTTACCGCCCACTCACCCAAGTGTTTGTTATAAAAAAAATAAAACGCAAGACTTGAGCGGGAAACACAAATCATAACCACACGTCTACAAAATTTGAACTTAATTACCGCCCAAGTGTGTGTAATCAGAAGATTAGATCGCAAGCACTTGAGAGGATGTGGGCAACATAAATTAAAACTACACGTCACAAAATTTAAACACCCACCCAAGTGTTTGTTATCAGAATATTGAATCACAAGCACAGGGGCGGGTGAGTGGGTAACACAAATCCAAACCATACATCCTCAAAATTTAAACTTAGTTCCCGCCCACCCACCCAAGTGTTTATTATTACAAAATTAGATCGCAACATTTGGGCGGGAAACACAAATCCAAACCACACTTATACAAAGTTTGAATTTAGTTTCAGCCCACACATCTAAGTGTTTTTAAATAGCAAAATAAATTACAAACACTTGGGCGGGTGGGTGGGCTGCGCAAATCCACTAAATGTAAACTTAGTTCCCGCCCACCCACCCAAGTGTTTCTTATCAAGAAATTTGATCGCTACACTTGGAAGCTCCCGCCTACACACCAAAGTGTTTTAATTAAAAAATTGAATCACAAACACTTGAGCGGGTGGGTGAGCAGCACAAATCCAAACCACATGTCCACTAAATTTAACCTTAATCCCCGCCCACCCACCGATGTGTTTGCTATCAAGAAATTGGATTGCAACACTTGGACGGAAAACAACAAATCCAAACCACACATTCACAAAATTGAAACTTAGTTTGCGCCCAGCCACCCAAGTTTTTGTAATTAGAAAATTAAATCACAAAGACTTGGGCGGGTGGGTAGGCAACACAAACCCAAAACACACGTCTACAAACTTTGAACTTAGAAAATTCACAAAAACAGTAGTTAAGTTAAGTTAAGTTAAGTTAAAAACACAACTAAAAACATTAGATTAAACTTAAAAAATATTTCATTTGTAAATCGGTCATAAAAATCAAATCTTTTTAATCAATTATAAGAATCGCGTATGCAAAAAAACTATTAAAAAATCGCTTCAAATAACATAGTATTACAAAATCCTTTAGAAATTGCTCAGATAACACATTATTTTGCAAACATTGCTTAAAATTGTATAAAATGTATCAAAAAAATCTCTAAAAAGGCGTTTGATTTGTTAAATCTATAATAAATTGCAAAAAAATACTTAGAACTGATAAAAAATTAAACAAAATTATTGTTTATTTTTTAATAAATTAATCTTTAAATTTATCATAATTCGCTCAAAGAACACATTTACTACTTTAAAACTATCAAATATTAAAAAGAAACATTTTTACATGACGTGACCACGAATTGCTTAAAAATTATCGCATTTAATTAAAAAAATTAAATAAATTGTTTATTGCTTTAAATTAAGGACAGAATTGTCAGAAATGGTTCCGTGATAAACTACCGGGCCCATGGCGACAATCACCCAATAAAAACTACCAATTGTGTAATAAAAACAGTACCGAACGTAATGGGCAGAGCCGGTGGGCTTATTGTTTACACCCAAAAGTATCCTCATCTTCGGTGCTACTTTTAAAGCAAACAAATAATCATTTTGTGATAATTTTTGCGGCATAATTTTTTTTATATAAATATTATTAATATGAACTAAGTTTGAAATAAATTGAACAATTTTTACCACTAAACTTATTTATTTATTAATATATTTTTACCAAAATAGCTTATTCAAATGTTGTTATTATACTCATAATAATGCCAAAAACGGAAATGAATTATCTTAATTAACTTCCGAGAAAAGCTGCACGAAAGTTTTATGGGACAATTTTCCCACCTTAAGAAAACGCATTATTTGGCAAAATTTAATAAAAATCGTGCAAAAGAAATATTAATTTATTAATCGTTTAAAAAATAGTAAAAAAAAAATCATTTGTTGCACAAAAAAAATTTAAAAAAAATTAAAAACAATATAAATTGTAAAAGAAGTAACAAAGAATGCTTATTAAACACATTAATTCTTTCAATTCATTTGATTCAAAATATTTAAAATATCAAAACTAAAAATATGTTTATACAAATATTATACAAAGTTTTCTGCCATAAATCGCTTAGAAATTACAATTTTTATAAAAATTCATAAAAAAATACTAAAAACGCCCTTTTTAATGTATCAAAAACACCTACAATGAACTAAAAATTAGTAAAACAAAAAAGTGGACCTTAAAGTTTTATTCAATTACATCTATTATGAATTACTTAAAAAACTTATTTGTATTTGTATAAATTCCATCATAAAAGTTATTAAAATTTTTGCATTTATTTTTTAAAGCTCATCAAATTTTTTCTTTGCACAAAATTGATACAAATTATTATAAAATAATATCAAAATAATATCGCTTATGAAATAAAAAAATATTTTTTTTAATTGATCTGAAAACAACTTTATACCTTTTATTTGATTAAAAATAGTAAATAAAATTTGATAAAAATACAGAAGTAAAATCTCTTTAAAAATGCACCTGTTGCAAGAAATTTATCAAAACTTAATAATATAACAATTTCAAACTCATAAATCGCTTAGAATACAATGTTGGTGTTTAAAATCTATCATAACTCATTTATTCTTTCCAGTTTATTAAAAAATGCTTTGAACTGCATTGTTTGCGTGAACTATTTAAAAATTGATCAGACAAATATTCTATTTTTTTCTTAATCGCTCTGAAAACACATAAACTATAAAAAACCCATTAAAAAAATTAAAAACGCAATTATAAAGCAACAAAATTCTCCCAAAATAAATAAAAACTGATAAAACTAACTGATTCTACAATTCATTCTTTTAAATCGATTAATAAACAATTTATAATTTTATTTGTTCATACAAAGAACGAACATAAAAATTTCTTAAAAAATTCTTTATATTAATCAAAACACTATTTCGTACTTTTCATTTCACTCAAATCTAGTTGAGAAAAGGATTTACTTGCAGGAAATTTGACTAAGAAAACTGCATGCATGCGTAAAACTAATTAGTAATTATTAAGATAACAATTTTAAACTCATAAATCTCTCAGAAAGCAAAGTTGTTGTATAAACTCCATTATAAATCGTTTAAATAAATTTAGTTTATTAAGAATTCTAAAACCGACCAGACATAAAATTTCATCACAAATCGCTTAAAAATCATTTATTATATAAAATTGCTAAAACTACATAAAAAATCAGCAAAACTTTACAGAAAATTAATTAAAAATTATCAAAAATCAACAAAAAATTTCAAATACGGTTATAGTTTACTTTAGTATTTGGTATTTTTTGCGCAAAATTTTCAAAAACAGTCAGAAAACAAATCCAAAAGACTTATTTTAATCGCTTAAGATCTATCTAAAATCTATTGTCTAAAACCCTTTATGAATTGCTCAAAAATTCATATCAAATTGTAAAAAATTTAACAAAAAACTTTCTAAAAATGCATTTAATTTATTAAATCTATCACAATTTGTACAAAAGCTATTTAAAATAAAACAAAAATTGTAAACTCTTTTATAAATTATCCAAAAATAATATAAAATCACTTAGTTATTAATAATTTTTTTTTAAATTAATCATAAATCGCTCAGAATTTATATTTACTACATTAAAGCTATCAAATATTAAAGTTAACCGAAATTGCATAAAACATTTTTTTCAATCTTCAAACAAATTCCGCAAAACGCGTTTATAATAAATAAATCGTTTAAAAACGCATTTTTTGAAATAAATTTTCAATATAAAATTTTACAAAATGCGTTTATTTTAAAATAAATCTTTCAAAAAACTATAAAACGCATATATACCGTGAATAAAGTATTATTATAATAAAGTTTCAACTGCAATATACAAAAATATACCTAAAACCAGTTTTATTCTATTAAATTTATCATTTATTAAATTCCATCATAAAATACTCAAATTAATTCTAGTAATTACATCAAAACTCACCCAAAAAACGTTTTCTTTTATTGCTTAAAAACGCGTCAAATTTGACAAAAATCGCTCACTTTTTATTAAAAATCGCTTAGAGAAATAGAATCAAAAATTTGTACTAAGTTCAGCTCAGCAAAAACTTTTGATTAGAAATGGCTTAAAATAATAGTTGAGAAAACGTGTTTGTTGCATAAAATTTGTCAAAAGTCGTTCAGTAATAACTATAATAAAAAAAAACCTTTTAAATTTATAACATTCCATAAAAAATGATCAAAAATTTCCCAAAAATTGAAGCATATTTATAAAATATTTTTTTAAATGCACAAAATACCACCAAGAAAACTCGCCTTAATGCATTTGTACTTTAAATTTATCATATTTTACTTAAAGATTTGTCAAAAACACTATAAATTATTAAAAGTTTGATTCAAAATTTGTCAGTAAACATTTTGTAATTAAAAATCGCTTCTAAAGCAGTTGACGAGGGTAGATTTTGGGGGCCATTTTGTTTTTGTGACATCTATCAAATCTTTTGTTTATTATTCAGTTACTTATGCCAAATCACAATGACAAGTTACACAATTGAACAACATGTTCAAATGATAAAACTTTACTATCAAAATGAGTGTTCGTTAGTGCAAACGTTGCGCTCATTTTACAGTAGACGTAGTAGCCCTTCACAGTCGACTCTTCAACATTTTGGTGGTCAAATTTGAGACGACGGATTCGGTAATTAATCAGCCAACACCTGTACGTTCAAAGAACGCAAGATCGGCGGAGAACATCGCCGCAGTCCGTGAAAGTGTACAGCAAAACCCGAGGCAGTCGATTCCTCGCCGCGCACAAAAACTCGGACTATCGCAAATTTTGAGTCCAAACTTAGAATTACACCTGTACAAAGTTCAATTGACCCAGGATCTCAAAGTTCATGACCATAGACAACGCTGTTTGTTCGCGGAAGAAGACCCCAATTTTGGCGAAAAAATCATCTTTAGCAATGAGGCGCATTTTTGGATAAATGGCTTTGTTAACAAGCAACATTGCCGTATATAAAACGACACCAACCTACACGAGGTTCACTAGGTGATAATGCATCCTCAAAATGTTACCGTTTGGTGTGGATTTTGGGCCGGCGGCGTTATTGGTCCGTACTTTTCAAAAACGACGTTAGTGAGGCGGTCACCGTCAACGGCAAGCGCTACATAACGATGATAACCAATTTTGTTTGGACCAAATTAAACCATATGGACCTAGACGACATGTCATTCCAGCAGGACGGCGCCACGTGTTATACAACGAACGCCACAACTGACATGTGCATAAACGTTTTGGAATACAAGATTATCTCTCGCAGATGTGATGTGAATTGGCCACCAAGGTCATGCGATTTGGCCCAGCCAAACTTTTTCTTGTAGGGTTTCTTAAAATTGCAAGTCTATGCAAATAAACCACAACCGAACAATGCCTTAAAAGTAAACATAACACAAGCCATCGCTCAAATTCAGCCAGATCTATTAGGAAGAGTAATTGAAAATTGGACCACTTGAATCCGCGCCACCATAAGAAGCCAAGGCGGGCATTTGAACAATGTCATATTCCACACATAAAAGCATACGTGGGCTTTTTAAATTAAAAAAAAAATTGTTAATACCTCACACACAGTCTTATTCCATTTCAACATCTACCTGCCCTTATTGAAAAACCCTTTAGTTTCTAGCGTTGTTAAAAGTGTTTAAGAAAAAGTAAGAGTAAGTTTTTCAGGAGTCTCTAAAGTTCAACAAAAAGTTTTTAGAATTCAAAGGTTTTAAGAATTGGCCGTAAGCTTCTAGAGCATTTTAGGAGTTTTTAGAGTTTAATAAAAAAAATTCTAAAATTAGTCAAACGTTTCCACTGCTTCTCAGTAGTTTATAAAGTTGGTCAAAAGCTTCTAAAAATGGCAAAAGATATTAAAACACTCTAAAAGTTCATAAAATTTGATCAAATGCTTTCAAAAATGTTCAGAATTTTTTAGAATTTTAATACATCTCAGAAATTATAAGAATTTCATAAAAAACTTGGCCAAAAATTTCTAAAACACTGTTAGAGTTTTTAGAGTTTGTCAAAAATGTATAGTACTTCTCAGGAGTTTCTAGGTATTTGTGAAAGGATTCTAGAGTGGGCCAAAAAAATCTAGAAAATACTTTAGAAGTTTCTAAAACTCAACAAAATGTTTCTAGAATCAGTAAAAGTTTTTAGAACTTCTCAGAAGTTTCTAGGTATTGGTGAAAGGATTAGAGTTGGCCAACAGGTTCTAACATACTTTAAAAGTTTTAGGTATTTGATCAAATTGACTAATTCTAAAATTGTTCAAAATTTAGTTTCTAGTACTTCTCAAGAGTTTCTAGAGTTTGGTAAAAAGTTCTAGTACTTTCAAAAGTCTATTGAATTTGGTAAATAGTTTCTAAAGTTGAGCAAAAAAATTTAGAACAATTTTAGAGTTTTTAAAATTTAGTAAATGTTTCTAAAACTATTCAGAAGTTTCTGCAGTTATTCAAAAGTTTCAACTAGTTCTTAGAAGTTTCTAGAATTTGATAAAAAGTTTGTCAAAAAATTCTAAAACCTTTTTAAAGGTTTCTAGAAGTTGATCAATATTTCTAAAATTTCAGGTTGGCCAAAAGTTTATAATACTCCTTATAAATTTCTAGAATTTGTTTCTAAAGTCGGCCTAGATTATCTTAGAAGTTTCTAAAACTCATTATTACAAGAAAAAGTTGACAGAAGGACTTTTCCTCACAGTTTACAGACATGCAAGCGAAATAGATTGTTTTCACCCATTAAAAGGCATTTTAAGATATAAATTCTTTCCTCACCACTCAAAAGCGACTAATGCTCCACACGTACTCTATTAGTCTGAGCTTAGAAAAGAAGCAAGCTACGTACTGCTTTATGCTAGTATCCGTCTCAACCAGCAACAAAAACGTTTTTGCTTTACCAAGCTGAATATCGTGGGGGTTGTGTAAACGCATTCTTTGTTCTGAAGACCAACAAACACTCGATGTTTGCGTAGGCAGGTTTATGCTCTGCTAAAAAGTCTGAAGCTGACTAGCAGATCGGTCTTATTCACGTCAAACCATTTCATTTCTACTTCATCATCTAGAAAAGAAACTGCAGCCAACTTCGCAACAATACAACAATTTTTTGAACCATAACCCAAAATTTCAAAGCCGTCTTTAATTGATGCATTGTTCACAACAAAAGTTCTTTACAGCAATGTCCAGAAAGGCTTCTGGGCCCCACTAGTATTTTGAATAATCTGCACAGTTCAGTCACTTTTACCACCAAGTGGCTTCATCAGCATTTGTAATCAAAAGAATAACTGTCACTCACTTTTTCGTAACTTAATAACCGTTAACGTTTGCGGTATTAAAAAACATGTTTTGATAACAAACATTTGAGGTGGTAGAAAGATCACTCAAGAAAAATTGACCAAAAATGTGCACCAACCCAAAAATTACTACCAAGACAATTATGCATCAATAAATTAATCTAAATCTAAACTAGTAAAAAAAAAACTAAAGGCTGTAAGAACTTTATCTTCATTAATTCCTGAATTATAGTTAAACTTAAGAACAATTTTTCGTAAATTAATTTAATGTATTTCAGTTTATCAAAAAATTGTAGGTACATTTATGTAATAACAAATAAAGCTAATATCCGCAAGCCGTAGGCTTTTCATTGATGTTCATATTAATAATCAAAATTTCTGTTTATTAATATCGTAATTAATTAAAAACACTTATGCTGCCTCCTCTCCTACAAACAGTAATTCATACTGAACTAATCAAATATTGATATGCCGGTTATATTTGAACGACACTGTTGGAAACTACAATATCAAACAACACTTAGTATATACCATTTCTCAATTAACATTACATAAATAATTCAGAAGCGATTTATAGGCGCATTAATAATATCCGCAATTCCTAGAGCGCTTAATCCAACCAGCCTCCAATCTACTTACACTAAAATACACACACACATACAATCCCAGCTGCATATAATTCCGAATTAATTAAAACGATCCTTGAATAAATATGATCTTTTTTCGCGTGACTCAAAGAATTAATAAATAAATCATTTTCGATGTATTAATCATTGGCATATGCGGGTGGTTGTTCAGAATATATTGTTATTAGTCATGCGAGCGGGTGTTATTTACATGTGGCCACAAGTAAATATTATAAATTGTTGAAATATATGACAGAGGTCGTGTTTAGTTTTGTTATAAATAATGCGCAATTATATTGTAATTTGTTAGTGTGTATGTTGGAATACCATCGATTTATTCGTGTGTACACATCAATGTTCATTAGTGCTAATAGGAAATTCTCGAATGTTATATTTAGTCCATTTATTGCGTCTAAAATCCAATATTACATATAGGGCCATTATGTTAAACAATAGAGAGGGAGTAACTTATTAGTTGCTTCGTTTGTATTAAATTATTGTTCGACATATTTTCCATTATTTATTTTACAAAATGACTTGAAAATAATTGCTATTTTAATAAAAAATTATTAAAAAAAAATGCCTCAGGGTAAAGCTCATTTAAGTATTCTATAATGCAGAACTTCTCTCTAATTTATAAAATAAAACTTCCCAACATAATTCCACCCCTATTATTAAAATATATTACCTTTACAAAAAATACATAACAAAACCAAAAAAATTATATTAAAACTAATTATCCTTTTTATTTCTGCTAATTATTTTTTTAATCAGAACAGTTAAAACTTTTAATTGAGAAATTAATTAGACACAAACCAATTGAAAAAGTTTTTATATATTTGTCATGTCAGATGCGTTTAAAAGGATAACTGTGTTCCAACTTTATTTACAATCAGAGAAAATTGATTTCAAACTGATCAAGGATTTATAGTTTAAGTTTATATTTGCTGCAAATTGCACTTTACTGAATAAATTTGCAGTAGTATTGCTTTCTAAAATATTAATAAAAACTGATTTTCAAAGCTCGTTTGATAAACGAAGCTGTAATTTCAACGTGCACTGTTATCTTTCATTATCTTGAACCTTTATGCCCTATTTTAATTAAGTCTTAATTAAAATTACATTAATGTTTTTTTTATTATTATTATTAGTATTTGTTTGTGAAGTGAAGTAAATTTTAATTAAGAATCCGTGTTTTTTTGTTCTTGTTTTTCTTTTCCCTTTGCTTATTTCAGGATGACTAATTATTCACTTAGAAATGAAATTGCTTTTTTATCAAAAACAGATTTTTTTTGAAGTTTATTGCTTCTACAAAGCACATATATCTACCTACCTACCTAATCAGTTAAAAAGCACATGTCGTGCACAAATATGTCAAAAATATATTTAGATATAAGGAGTTTTTCACATATATAAATTAAATTTATACAACGCAAACGTATTACGTATGAATAAACAAATCGGAATATGCAAGCAATTGGATAGACATCTTGTATTGTTTACTGACCTTGCCGCAGCTATGCACTTCAGCACGAATTGTTTCCACATGATTTTCCTTTAACGGTGACCGATTTCCGTCTGGATTTTTACACAGAAGTTGCTACTAATAGTCTGGATGATGATGCACAGCACTATTTGTCACTAGACGACACTTTACAACACGATTTCTGTAAATTTCAAACTCACACGTATACACATTCACTACTCGAGCTGAGAGGATACGTGAAGAAGAGGGAGTAGCAGCGTTGCCGAAAACAATACGTTTTCATGGAATAATACATTTTGCTACGGTAGAATTACCAAAGGCATCTTAAATACATATTAACAAAGTTCTGCTATAATTATTATTATTTAATTTCCACGATTGAAGAATATTTGTTTCAAACACAATTTCAAATTTTAATTATACCATCGCAGTAATCCATACTCGCTATATAATAATAATACTGTATATCAACAAAACTCGAAAGAGAATTAGACATATTTTATAATAATGTAATGATACCTGATATAATTCTTAACAACAAATGAAAACAGATTTAATATTAAATCATACTAAATTATGCTGTCTACCATATACTATATTACAAATCAACCATTTAGTAATGTAATATTCCTTGTAAAGTAGGATTTGTTTGTGTTCAATATTTTAATGTGCAAAGCAAACTTAATTTAAGTAATTATAAATTGAAAATGATAAAGTTGCAACATTTTACCATATTTTTTACAAAACTTTTGATAGAAAATCTAAATATCAAAATAAAACTATTTTAACATTAAAAAAATAAATTTATGAAAAAATTATCCTAAACTAAAAACATCCATAGACGCGTTTCGAGGTTTTACCTCTCATCAGTATGGCTTTATTTTTAAAACCATTTTACATAATAAAAATATTAGACAAAACTCGTCCAATATCAAGAAACTATTACAATTTATATTATAAATGCTTCAAAAAAGCAATGAATCAACACAGTTTCCGTTTGCAAAATTGTTAGCATGTCTATTTCGTGCTCAAACATTCGTGATTCGTGTATTCGACGAATCGTGTGTAGCGTACACGAACCGCGAGTGTTGTCGTTCGTCTACGTTCGCTTAGTAAGCAAACGTGGCAAATCGAACGTTAAGGGACATACGCGCATTGTGTGTAGGATACACAGATGAGTGATTGAGAAAACTTATTAGTCCATGTGCTCAGTTAAGAAATATTTTAGTTTTTGTTGTTAACTCCCACGTATTATTTTGGTAAAAAGTTTGGCTTATGTAGTTAATTGTGAGCGTAGCTTTTTTTGTTGAAAAATGTTTAGATTTGGCCGGTTTTGTGTGTTGGTAACAGTATTTTTATTTTTGCTTTATTAAAAAAAGTTCATTTTTGTACGCAATTGTCATAAATACAGGGTCTCTATAAATGAATGGGATTAAGTAATCACTTTAAATATGCCGCCTTTTTAAAATTGTCCACTATACTATTTGTTTTGAAGTTATAAAAATGTATACAAACAAAGAGAATATTTTTATTATTAAATCTTGCTTCAGAAATGGGCGATTTGGTAATGGGGAATGGCTCTATTCTATTCCGGATTGTGTTTGAGAGTTTACAACTGATAATTATAAACATGTAAACTGTGAACATATAAAAATATTTTTATTATTGAATCCTAAGAAGGCAACTTTATTGACGCATTTCAATAGAGCGGCACAAACATACATTAGATGATTACATAATCCCAAACATTTATAATTATTAAAGAAGTTAATAGAGTAAATTCCAGCGCAACGTATTTAGAGCTAACCAAAATATGCAATGTGAGTCATAAAACCATTAGTTAACACCTTCGCCAGATAAAAAAAAAACGTGGAAATTAAGCAAATAGATCTTACATTAATTATCAAATAAAATCAAACCATTTTACCATTTATTGGGTAAACTTATCAAGCAATAAAAACTAATATTTTCTTCATCGCATGTTAACTTGCAACTAAAAGTGAATAATGTTCTAAAATTCTAAGAATTTTAATCAATGATTGACAGTATCTGATCAAATTCCACACACTCCAAACACTTCCTTTCCCGAAATAAGATTTTCATGTGTGGACAGCAGCCAGAATTGTTCATTATGAGTTTTTATAAACTGGCCAAACCATCATTGTTATTGTGTAATACTAGCAAGTACAAGCAGTGCAAACCCAAAACAACCTTATTTGATCAATCAAATGAAAATGCTATTCATTCCTAAAAAAACTTTTTCTTGGGTCTTAACATATTGTACGAAGCATAAGCAAATTAAAACTCAAGTAAATGTATTAAACTTTTTTAAACATATCAATTTCTAATATTTTTTTAATATTTTACTATCAAAGACCGCATAAACTTTTTTAGTTATCTCATACTAGACTGGGCATGCTTTATAAATGGCAAAATGATTGATTTTGCAATTGGTACATAGAGTTTTATCACTATCTGTTGAGATTATACTACAGTATATCTAAGCATGCACATCTAACATGTTGGTTTGTGCACATTTTAGCAGAGTGGTCATGGCTTAGTGATAATGGCATAGTCCCAATTCTGCAAATTTAATTTTTTCCTTTAACAAAACTTTGAAACCAATTATTTTTTCCACGTTATTTCTGCTTTATCTAAATGGACGTACATTGTAAAGAAAAATGTATTTAATTGCGTAATCGGTTGACAAAATTATCATTGTAGCTTCAAAATTTTCTACGTAGTTCTTGTTTTTTATCAATCTAAAGACGAGAGTCTTTCCAAAGTAAGCAAAATTAAAAAAATTTAGACAAACAAACCCATTTTCATATGTTATCATTGTAAAAATCATTTAGAAAAATAATTTTGCATAATTAAAAACATTTTTAACAAAACTCTGCTGACAAATGCCTGTCAATAATTTTACACAAAAATATCTTAAGACTTAAGACGCCAAAAACTGTTCTTAACTTAAGCAATATTAGCTTTTGAATAGTAGCGTCCCAAAAATAGCATTTAAATTCTTTTTAAGACTACCCGTACTTAAGCTTGGACAAAAAATTCAATCTTGATCTACAAATTATTATTTCAATAATTTTTAGATACTTGTTCAAATAAATAAATAGCACTTGATCAAAGATCCAACAAATAATAATTTTGCGTCAAAACTAAAAATCCCCAGAGGTTAAGCTTAAAAGATTAGGCATTCCTCCTATCTACCTAAAGATTACAAAACTACGGAAAATAGTTTTTATCGCAAAAGACTGGAAAACCTACTGTAAAAATGTTTCATAATTTATCACCTATCTTTCATAAAATTTGTTACGTTTTTGGGACGGGACTGTCAGGAAATAAAAAGTTTTATAAAATTACAAACTTTTAGGCATTTGTGAGTTTTACTCTAACAACACAAGCATATGCGTACGTGCTAAGCGATGGCTAAAGTAAAACACTTTCATCTACATTCTTCCGCTTTGGCTGACAACCTGAGGTCAGTGGCTTAGCACAGAAACAAAAACGTCCCCCTAGAAGTATGTTAGTTTCACACTTTTCCGTAATGGAAACATACCAAAAATACCGCTTTGGATTAGAAAGTAAAATGTTAGGAATATCGAAACAACGATTCCGGAAAAAACAAAGTTTTCGTCGATCGCCAAAGGAAAACCTTTGAGCTACGGACTTCCGCTTTGGAGGAAAATCAGATGTGTCTGTTAACTAGTCTCAAGAGCAACTGTATCTCTCCCCTTCACCGTTTAGTGCCTCTTTTGCCGTTCAAAACGCAAAAAACATGTTTTATTTTAAAATTGACAGATAAATGCTAAGAATATCGGAGTCAAACCCCCAAAATCGTAATCAGAGGTCAATTTTACGTCAGAAAATGCACGTTCTTATGAAACTTTTTATTTCCTGACGGTCGTTTCCCAAAACCGCCTTATGCCCTAACGCAACTTTTGACTAAAAATTGTTTTGTAAAGAAATTAAATGCACTGCTTACATTACATGTTTTTAACATCTAAAGTGGCTTATAAGTCTCGGGAAAAACTGAATTTAAAGTTTATTCCATTTGTCAATAGTACGGTTAAAAAATCTCTTTTAAAAGTTTTTCTAGTAGAATTGTCACAGTAAATATTTATTAGAATTCCTAGCAAGCATTGTACTACGAGTAAATTTAGACTCAATCAATCGGCACTAAAATTTAAGAATGTTATTTTTTTTTATTTAAACATAATTCAATGATAAAAATTTGACAACAAAAATGTTATTATAATCCAAGTAAAAAGCTCCAAATATTCAAAAATGTTGCTCAATTTGCTCAAAATGCATCCATCCCAAAATGCTGCCAATAAAAGCATTCTCAATATCCTTAAAATTTGCAAATGTTAGATAAAATTGTTTACAAAATATGCTATGTTCCAAAAGTTATAAAAAGTTGAAATATTAATTAAAAAATTAAAAGCATACCAACCCTGATTTCCAGTATTTTAGTGAAAATTCCTATTTTCACATATAATTTGATAATTTATTATTTTTTACCAGTACATTCAGAAAGAATTAAACAATATTTTGTAGAGTATTTTAGTCAAATTATATTTAAAACTAGCATTAAATGTACCTAAAAACGCATTTATTTCTCTATACACTTTTTGGTTATTATTTGATTAAAATAATAAGACAAAATATAGTTTAATCCTTTCTGAATATACCGGTAAAAAAATAAACTGATTATCAAATTTTATGTGAAAATAGGAAAATACTAACATAATATTGTCAAATTATATACCAATTTATATACATTGACAATAAGATTAATATCAAAACTAGTTTGTAAGAAGCACAGAATATTATTTAAAAAAAAAAATACTTTTGCAACATTTTACAAAATAGATAAATGCTTTGCAAATTAAAAAAAAAAGCTAAGGCAAACGCTACGCATCGTCACAGCACCTTCTCACCAAAGTTTCCTTTGACCCTTTAAAGCCTTTCAGTTCAGTGATATATTATAATATAACTTTCTTTTGATAAATGTCTTGATTCAAGTAATATGCATGCCAACACCAGCATTATGCATGTACTCTCTTAAATTCATTAGACATAGCAGGGCCTTCTTTAATTCTTCAAAATTCTCTGTGAGTCTATCTAGACATACCAGACTAATCTGAAAAATTGTTAATGCTCTTTTACGTTTGTTGTCACTTACTTAAAACTGTTGAGAATATATCCAAATATTTTTTTTTCATTTTTTTTATTAAAAAAATCTTGAATAAAGCAGAATTAGGTAAATTTTGCTTAAAGATTTTAGATTGAAAATTTAAAAAATACAGTATACCATAGTTGCTATTTTGTAATATTTGATTTTTAAATTTAAATAACATAATTATTTGCAATACCCAATAAAATTTTCCAAAATATTTTTTATAATTTTTTTTAATAAATCAAAATTTCAAAATTTACTTTTTTAAAATTTGAACAAAAATCTATTTTTTTGCAATAAAAACAGTTGCAATTTTTAAAATTGTTTTTATTTAACTTAGATGTTAAAACTATTTGCAATACGTTTTTTTTTTAATATTTTTTTTTTGCATTAAGTATCATCAACGCTTAAATATGATATTCCAATTTGGATTAAACGCATTAAAACTATTAAACATATTGTCCAAAACAAGTTCTTCAAATAACGTAATTGATTTTTAAAATTAAAAAAAAAATACATTTTACAATAGACGCATTTGAATTTCAAAATACGATTTTTTAATTTAAATCAGCACAAGGTAGTCTTGAATTTTTCAAATTCACACTATTACTCCACGCTTTAATAAATTAAATTTAAAATTATTGAATTTAAATTATAAAGTTTTGCAAAATGTTTTTTATAATTCAAAAAATCATTAAAAACTTTAAAACTATTTATTTTTTAAATAAGTTCCATCAGAGTTGCTGTTTTTTTTTTACTTACATAACAACCTTAAAACTATTATTAATAAATTTTTCTAAAATATTTTACAAATATTTTTACAAAGCTAAAAATCTCAGAATAAAATTCTATCACATAAATTTGATCTTCCTAATTGGATGACACTTGAAACTATAAAATATATTGTCTTAAATATTTTTAACAACAAAATTTGATCTTGATTAAAATTGAGAATAGATACAAATTATAAAATTTTCCAAAATGTTCATAATTAATTAAAATTTATTTTTTCAAACAAAAAATTAAAAAAAAATCTTTTATTATATTTTTTCAATAAAACATAATTTTTTACATTTTACGCTCTAAAAAAACTTTAAACTTCAAAATAGAATTATCGTAAAAATTTGATCTTTTAATTTAGACGATACACTTCTTTTAATAGCAACATTTACGTTTTGCAAAAAGTATCAAAAAATAGGTGATAGATTGACGTCCCAAAAATGTCATTTAAACATACTTTTTAAAGTAAACCCAAACCTCTCAAAGTCAAAAACGCAATTTTTACTAAAAGTTGTTTCGCGGCACAATCTCAGGCAATTTCTGAAACAAAATTCTAGCGTGGTCCTGTTCATAAAGAATGCAATAAATTTATTTTTGGTCGATATTTTTGATATTTTTTCCCACAAATTGGATGAGTCGCGGTAGAAGACGTTTTTGGGCAATTTCGACATCAAATTTAAAATTTAATATAATATATATAATATATATAATAATTTACCCTCTTTTTCAGTTTAGTTTTGTTAAATTTAAGGCGTAAACCTTTTTTTAATTGATTATTTTTTTTTTAATTTTCATTAATAATAAGAAATATTAAGTTCAAACCAAGAGTTAAAACCACCAAATACCCCATTTAGTTATAATCTTAAAAACATATTAAACTAAACAGAAACCAATCGTCTGCTATGCTAAACTAAAGTATAATTACCTTATAATTAGCAATTTTAGAAATAGTTTATGATTTGATAAAACATTGATATTTTATATATCAAATACAATTTGATTAAAGAAATAAAATGTTGCCAAAATTAGATCAAATTGAGCTAAAAACGTCCTAAAATGTTATATTTCCAATATAAACTCTTAAATATTATTATTTATTAAACGTTGCTCACAAAGTACCCTGTTTCTAAAACATTGAAAGGTTGCTAATGCATTCTTAATATCACTAAAATATTGTATATAGACAAAAATGGTTACATATTTTAAAAGTTGTAAATGTTAATTAACCAATTAATCCAAATACCCTAAAAAAAATAATTATTATACATAAAATATGCCTAAAATAATATTATCAAATTAAGTTCCTAATTAAAAACGTTGCAATTATTTATGTAATTATATATGAGCAATTCCATTTCAAACGGACCAAAGTTGCATCGTGAAACTTGCTTTAGTATTTTTTTCCAATCTTTTTGTACGCAACAAAACCCAAAAAACGGATATTTTGGTCCCAGTGGTCTAAGCAAAAAGGAGCTTTTTTGTATTTTTGTATTTTTTTAGGTTGATTTTGATGTAAATTAGTTTATTTGTGTTTTAGGAATCTAAAACTCAATAAAAACTGCAAATATTGGTCCTATATTTCAACAAAACTTTTACAAATACACGTTTAGCAGTGCTCAGAGAAACGATACACCAAATATTATTAAAAAATTGAATTCTGCAGACAATTCTACATAAAAAATAGTCAGTGTCATGCTAATCGGCCGTAGAAAAGGTCATCTAGAAAAAATTCTCAAAAAAAATTCATACAAAAAATGCATTAAAAATTAATTATTTTTTTTATATTCACAAAGAGTATTATAAACAAACTAGAGTGGCGCTGGGCGGATTATTTATCTTTGAATGCTAAAAATAATAAAATTCTCAAACTTTGGCTCCAATAGATCGAGTTTAAACTTGTGCCGCAAGCCAAAAACTTGGTACAAAGAGTAAAATTGCCCAAAATTCTGAAATAAGCTTAAACTTTCAAAGTATCGGGTACTGACTATTTTTTATGTAAAATTATTTTCAAACTAAAACCCGGCCAAATATGGTTAAAAAGTGCAGAATTTTGTTTATAAAATGTCAAAAGTAGCAACATCCGGTCTAAAAATTACAAAATATTTTCAAAAAGTCGCAAAACTATCTGGAATATTAAAAATAGCAAAAGCCAGCTATAAAATATAAAAATGTTGTCAGAAAACATCAAAACTTGGTCAAAAACCACTAAAAAATGCAACATTTTACTTATAAAATGTTTAAGATAGCAAAATCTGGCCTTGAAACATCAAAATATTGTCAAAAAGCATCAAAATCCGACCAAAAACTGTTGAAAAATGTAAAAAACTTAAAATTTCAAAAATTGCAATATGCGGCTATAAAATGTCAGAATATTGTTAGAATTAACAAGTTTTGGTTAAAAACCGTTCAAAAGTGCAAAATTTTATTTATAAATAGAAAAAAATTGCAAAATCTTGTTATAAAATATGACAATATTTTTTTAAAGAACAAAATCCGGCTATAAATTGTAAAAAAGCGACAAACTCTGTTCATAAAATATCAAAAATTGCGAAATTCAGCCATAAAGTATAAAAGTATCGTCAAAAAACACACAAAAAAATAAATTATATAAATCTCGGAAAATACTGAATTTGGACATTCATTCTGTCATGTGACAATACTACGGTTAAAAAACACCTCTCTTAAAAGTTTCAGTTCTACATCTCTAGACTGCCAGTAATTTTTTTTTTAGAATCATACAAAAGCCTTGTACTACAAGTAAATATTTGTTTAGATGGCAGTTTTCGCGTTTTCGGCATCATTTTTTTGATATTCAAACATAATTCCATCCGGCGCTCATAAAAAATTGACTTAAAAAAAACTGTCACTTAAAGTTTAGCAAAATTTTCAAATTTCAAAGAAAAAAAAAATTCTGTAAAAATTTATTCTTTAGACAATTTTGAAGAAAAAATGTGTTATATTTCATTCCTAAAAATGCAATCCTGAGAAGTTAAAAACAATCATAAAATGTAATTTTAAAATTTAAGGGTGGAGAATAGTTGCGCTATTATAAGGGTTTACAGCATCCAACTCAGCAAGAAAACGCCTGAATATAATTGAATAAAATTTTCACACATTGTAGAAAAAAGTTCAATCTGTGTCCTCAAACTTGTAGAAATTTGATGCAATAAGTCGTTTCTTCGCAATTAATTTTTAAAAAGTGACGTTTTTAATCAGTTCTTTATTAATTTTTTGCTCGTTAAATGTAACTTTAAATCTTTAACCAATAACATGAAGACAAAGAATATTGTATGTAGTTCAACATATAAAAAGAGTGATGACTAAAATCTTACCGTTTGGATATTGAGTTGTACGTGTCAATATTTTTCTAGAGAGGAAAGTTTACCAATATTCTCGTAGATATGATAAGATTTAATATTTTTCCATAACAATAGTACTAGTGGCACCACAACAGGACAAGACAACTTAACACGGCAATTCTCTAGCGTTAAGCCATTTTCGCCATTTTCGCTATTTTTAATTATTTCTGTGAATACATTCTAAGATATCTAGGAGCGTAGCACACGGCACTTCCAAAAGTTTGCACATATAACAGCACGTTTTTATCCATAATTGAAAAAAAAGAAAATACTCGTCATCCTTTTTTAAGAAAAAATGTCTTTCAAAGTCCTGCAAAATTTTCTTAATTAAAATAAAAAAATTGGCTATAAAAACTTAAAATTTGAAGAAAAAAGTTTCTTATAAATTTACCTAAAAATGCAATCATAAGAAGTTAACGATCAAAAAATGAAAAAAAACTCAAAAACCTTAATTTTTCAAATTTTGATTGCTTCGGCTCACTGAAAAAATCTGAAAAAAGTCACATAATCAGGATTCGTGTAGAAGAAGGCATTTTCAGTGGTTTCAGCAAAAAACAAATTTTTATTCCAAACATTTGACTCATACATGGCCATATACAATAATATAATTTAATATAACCCATATAATACCATAAAAATTCGGTATTTCTTTTACTTTCTTATGCTAAAATTTAAATGACTTCAGTGATTGATTCAAGTATAGTGCTCTCTCTGTCAACATCAGCATTATGCATGCACTCTCTTAGATTCATCAGACATAGCAGTACCTGCTTCAACCCTTCAGAATACTCTGTAAGTCTGTAACTGAACATTTTTGACTAATAAAAAAAAAGTTCTTTTATATGTGTTGTCACTTACTTAAAACTGTTGGTTCCAAACTATTTTTTTTTTATTTATAACTAAAAAATCTTAAATATATCAGAATTAGGTAGTTTGCAAAATTTAATTTATTTAATTTAAGTTTTATTTTTCAATTGAGCAAATATTTTAATTAAAAACATTGAGATTAAAAAATTCAGAATGTAATTTTCCAATTTGGATTATACGCTGTACAAAACAAAACTTTTTCAAAATTTACATTATAACTTTTGGTATTGCAAAGCGTTAATTTATAAACTAATAGAAAAAATACAATTTATAAAATTTTCCGAAATAGTTTCATAATATTTTTTTTAATAACTTGAACATAAAATTTTCAATAAAGTAAAATATGGCAAAGTTTGCCTTATTAAAAACTAAAAAAAAGTAATTTTATTATATTTTTTTTTACTTAAACTTTCCAAAATTATTTTTAATAATTTTGTTTTCATTATTGATTTTTTTTGCATTAAATACTATCAAAGTTGAAATCTGATATTCCAATTTGGATAATACACTTAAAACTAATAGAAATATTGTCTAAAACTAAGTTTTCAAAAAATAAAATTTATTTTTTTACAATAGATGCATAAAATATGTTTTTTTTTTTAATTTAGATTAAAACTGAAATTATTAAATTTAAATTATAAAGTTTTGCAAAATGTTTTTTATAATTAAAAAACTAAAAAAAAATTCAAAGTTCCATCAGAGTTACAACTTTAAAGAGGTCGCATTGTGGGCCATTACTATTTAACTTGTTTATAAATGACTTACCATCAATATTTAAGTACTGTAATTCTTTATTGTTTGCAGATGACTTAAAACTATTTAAAAGAATAAAAAGTCTGGATGATTGCCATCAGATCCAATATGACCTAGATCAACTTTCGCAGTGGTGCGATAATAACAAATTACATTTAAACATTAATAAATGCAAATCAATTACGTTTTCTAGATGTAGAAACACTATTGCCCATGCATACACAATTAATAACAGTGATTTAGATAACGTAAAAGAAATATGTGATCTAGGAGTCATAATGGATCATAAACTTACTTTCAATAGTCATATTCAAAATGCATTAAACAAGTCCAGAAAAATGTTAGGTTTTGTAAAAAGATCATCAAAAGAGCTACAAACAGCAACAACAGTTTGTCTGTTTAAAACATTAGTTAGATCCATACTTGAATATGGGTCTATCATATGGAGTCCTTATTATAAAGGACAAATAAAGAACATTGAAAAAATTCAATTACATTTTTTCAAATACCTTAGGTATAAAACCAATTATACAATGACAGTAGAACACTTATCATTAAACTTTAATTTAATTTCGTTAAAAAATAGAAGAATTGTTAGTGATTTGTGTTTTACTCATAAACTAATTAATGGCTATATTGTTTGTCCAGAGCTGTTGGCTAAATTTAATTTTAATTTTAGTCAAGTAAAAATAACTCGTAGCATTTCTCTTTTTAAAGAAAAGTTGCATAAAACAAATTATGGCTATCAGAATCCTACATCAAGACTTATGAGAGAATGTAATTTATTAAATGATAATAGTCTTTTTGATCTTTTTACATTATCTGCAAATTCATTTAAGAACAAATGTAGACAAATTAATTTTAATATGTATTTTAATGTGTAATTTAGTTATAGTATAGTTTTGTATCATTGTTTATACATTTATACTTTTATTATGTAATCAATTATTGTAAACCAAAGGATGTATTCCGTTAATAAACCATTATTATTATTATTATTATTATTATTTTTAATAGAATTTTCCAAAATATTGTTTAATTTTTTTTTATAAGTTAAAAATTACGCATTGCAACAGATGTAATCAAAGTTGAAATTTTCAATATATGATTTCCTAATTTAAATTTAAATTGAAAACTATAGAAAATAAATCCAAATAATAAACTTTTCTATTTTTTTAATTAATAAAACAAAGTTTTTAAATAAGCTAAAAATCTCAGAATAAAATTCTATCACACAAATTTGATCTTTCAAATTGGACGGCACACTTGAAACTAATAAACTTATTGTCTTAATTAGTTCTTTTAAATTTTATTTAAAAAATTTCCAAATATTTTTTTGTAATTAAAAAAAACTATATAACCATTAAAATTATTATTTTTTTAAATTTAGATAATGCATTTAAAATTTCAAATTATAAAACTTTCTAATTTTTTAAATTTTAATAGCGTCAAAATAAAAACTTGATCATTTAATTTAGACAACACAAAACTGTCTAAAACATAAAAAATTATTATTTTTATAATAATGTGTTTCAAGTTTTCTTAAAAAAATGATTTTTTACATTTAAGTAAAAAAATTTAAAATATATTGTTCTAATTTGGATTGAAATTCGAAACTATTAAGCATATATCCAAATTATAAAATTTTCCAAACTAGATGATATTTTAGGATTATTTTTTTTAATATTTTTAATTTTTAATTCAATTAATTTTTTTTTCTGATACCCTTAGCTCTTAATGGGACTAATAATCTAACTAGTTCAAGCACACCTAATTGATGTCATTTTAGACTCTTTAGAGCAGTGATTCTTAACTTCGGGTCGCGAGCCAAATTTGGATCGCAGGATGTATTTGGATGAGTCGCAAAAATTCCTCAAATAATAAAAAAAAAAAAAAAAGTTACCGGAAATAGAATTTTACACTTTTTCATCAGTTTATGGTCAGATTTTTGTGCTTTCTAACAATATTTTGAGTAGAATATTACATTTTTCACAAACCAAAACCCGGCAATAAAAGATTTTGATACATTTTCAAAATATTTCGATATTTCATGACCGGATTTTGCTATTTTTGAGACTTCATGAACATTTTTACACTTTTTAACAGTTTATGGCTGAATTTAGTGCTTTTTGACAGTATTTTGATGTTTCAAGGCTGGAATTTGTAATTTTCAATATTTTATAAATAGAGTTTTGCACTTTTTAACCATTTTTGGCCGAATTTTGTTTTTTTAGAAAATATTTGAAATTTTTTTTAATAAAATTGCGTTATTTTTAACTTTTTATAAATAGAATTCTGCACTTTTCAATAGTTTAATTGTGTACACTTTTTTCTAAAACCTTGAGAAAGCCCTTCTTAATATTTTGCGGTAAGTCCCAAAAATCATGGCTACTCCACTGCTCACAAAATGAAAAGAACTATCTAGTAAGTCCTACTCCTATTTCAAACTACTTATTTGTTTAATGCAGAATTTTCCTGGTTTACTGTCATAATAAATACAGAAATAGACTGAATTCTCTGCAAGGCATGCTGTGTACACTATTTATAAACTTAAACTCTTCGTATAAGTCTTCTTCGCTCAAAAATAGAACACTAGATTAGTCACTAGTTGATAATGCTGATAATAATTAAAATATTTAATAAAAATAAATTTCCATACTTAGTTTTAATTTCACATTATGAATATAAATTGGTGGCGGGCATTAAATATATTTGTACTTAAAGTCGTCAGCCAAAAAAGTTAAGAACCGCTAGAAATTTATATAAAAAGATTAAGAAAACAATTTCGTTTATCGACTTATTAGAACAGGATTTTTTTAAATATGTAAAAATAATTAATTAAAAAAAATTCTGCCCCGACAATTCAAGAAACCATATCCTTTTCCCAATCTTATTATTAAATAATTTATGTTCCATATGTAGCATTCAGCATTATTATTAATAAAATGTCAAGGAAACAAAAAATAATTTAATTAAAACTTGTTACTATATAGATTATATAGAACGCACTTTACATTTATGTAATTATTGTATATTTCATATTCCATAAATAGCATGCATGAATGCGTTTTAATTTAAATTTGTTACTTACAGCTACAGATTACAAAGGAATTGAAGACTCACCTAAAACAAAAGAAAATATCGATTAACAATCATATAATAAAACATTAAAAGCAACTTATTAATTGAAACAAATTAAACATTTACTACGTATAATTACAAAATATATGTTGAAACTGTAATTACTACTTATAATTCTTTTATGATGTGAAACAATGAGGGTTTAATTAAAACTAGTTGGGATTCTAAGTAGCCTGTACTAGAAAATATAATTAAGAAATTAAATTATTCACAAAAACATATTTTCAGATAGAATAGCAAATAATGTAAGCCAGTATAAATTTCGTTAAATAATTAATTATAACTAGCAATTTTCTACAAACTTCTTCCTCCAATTCCTACGGCAACAATGCTTCAGTGTTGAGCTAGAAACAAGTATTACTACGCCTTGTACATTAAAAAGCTCAGAAACTTAAACAAAATGTCAGATCAGCGTGAAATTTATTAAATAAATTCTAACTAGCAATATTCTACAAACTTCTACTAATTCCTATAGAAACAACGCTAGAAACAAGTTATGCAAAGCTCGAAAACTTTATCTTTAAAGAGCTTTTTAGATCTGATGATTTATAGTTATAATATTCATAAATCCTTGAAATCAATGATTGAGTTTAAAGATTTTTTTATAATCATGAAAGATTTGTAAAAAACTTGAATAAATATAAATTTGTATTAAAATGTCAATTTTATAAAAAAATATTGCTAATGTTCTGAAATTCACGTACTAGGTTCTCTTGAAATGTTTCAATATATTTTTATTAAAGTAAATAAAATATACCAGAGATCCCATAACACATCCATGAACGTATCATATGCTATTTGAAAATTGCAACAAAATATGACCCAAGTTTTATAACCAAAATTAAATAAAAATAAACGGTTTGTGTCCAACAACAGTTACAACGACCACGTCAACACAGACATACAAATAAATATCACTGTGTAAATTTGCAGAAAATGATGGAGTTGCACGGCTCGTAAATTCCGCCACAGCCCGTAAAATTTACGTCTTCCACGAGGCACAATAAAGCTCTCCATTCATTTCCGACAATTCTGCCAATAACTTGTTAAGTGCCAATAAAAAAAATCCCGCGTCTTGCTTTAATTGTCAACCCCCTGCTGCATTTTTTTTATTATCCGACATAATATAAACCTGGTGCCGAGCGAGCTACCGGATGCATTCTGTAAATTATTTTGAATTTTCATATGAAAATTCTCTCCCTGTATATTTACTTCATTTATAACTCAATTAGTCCCAGGCTTCTGGTCTATTAATTAAGACATTCAATATCAGTTGTAGGGGAGATCAAGAAAGGTCTTTGTAATAGGGCACTGGTTGTGTCATCAAATTTATCTCTGAGACCATTTTTATAATCCGATAGATTTAACGAATGGACTTAATAAAATGTCTTTATTGTGGTGAGCAGGAAGGAAGTGGTTGTGAGGGGTTGGCTTATTGTGTTATATTGCTTGATATGACCGGGTCGATTCATGCGAAATGATTTTGTTATAAGTGCACTACAATATATTTTGATTTCAATCGATTTGGCTGGACTAAAAATAACAAAATAATTTTTGTATATGATTACATTCTACAAACACGTTAAAAATTCAATTAATTTATTCATTTCAAATGATGTTTTCGCAAAAACTATAATTACTTTTTTCTATCAAACTGTATACGTTTTATCTATACCATTCTGCTACTTTGTTTTACTTTGGGGTCGATAAATATAATCAAAAACACATTTCAAATGGACCTTGTCCGTGTTTCCCCCCTATGGTTACGCGTGGCGACGGTTTCTCCCTATGTCTCCTGTCTCCTGAGGGAAAAGTAAACAAAGTTAACTGATACATACTGGAGGCATCTTGCAACTGCATACATAGACAGGAAGACGTACAGGAAGAAAAATTGAAAGGAAATTCAGATGAAAGTTGCCTTTGTATTCAAATTTTTTTAAAGGGGATAGGAAAAGCACTGATTCGATAAGCATTGAGATAATAAGCAAAAAGGAAAATGGAACGATTTCTTTATTTTGTAAGAAAATATATGAGATTTAAGGACAAAGAATTTCCTACAATATTATTAGATTATCCTGTTAGGCTAGTTTATAAATAATATTACAGTTCACTTCATATAATGCTTAATACTTCCAAGTACAGTTTATTGTCCTGCTGACAATTATTTAACTAAACTATTTGTGTTTTTATTGTCCAAATTAATATTTCATATTCTGTAACAAACAAAATAATAATCGGCTTTGTAAACAAATTAATAATTATGAATTAATAATCCACAGTTCAGTATTACAAATTTACAGCTTACGCTTGCGGAAATATTATGATTACATTGTATAAAAGCAGCTAAACCATCAATGGATGTATAAATATAGAAATTAAATGCGGTCGCTGATAATGAAAACGGAAACTCACCTCCGCTGACAAAATGACATAACATAACATAACATCTTTATCTGACACGGCTTTATTCAAATTCAAATGCCCCACATCTCTCTATACGCTACTTTGATATCATATGCAGAGCCATTGTGGCACGGAATCGTGTGGTTAACTAACTGTAAGTACACCGGCCGCGCTCGCTTTACATCTTTGATTAATAATCAAATTGTAGTCCATTATCAAGTCAAGTTCACCGAGCGGATTGACTCAACCGGGGGTCCTTTGAATCACGTGTCAATAATCCCAACTGGTAATTGGATTATTTCTTAACTCTCTCTGAATTCCATCAATTGTTCATTATTAAACTATTATATTCGGTTAACAGCATAGAATAAATATAATCGAATTATTGAACATTATCGACATTTCATAATTAATAGTGATTTTACAAAATTGTTTCAGGAATTCACGGTTCGTTTATTTGTAGGTTTGGTCATGCATGTTTTCATTCTCTACTTCGTTGCAAAATTGTTCTTCGTGGGTGTAGGAATTTTCATCATTTGTATTAATTTCTTCATAATATCTTCGTTATCTGCATCGCAAAGTTCGTAGCTGTATAAGTAGTCAGATTTCTCAAAACCTCTTAGATATTCTTCCATTGACTGTAGGTTTTCGTCTTCAGCCATCATGATGTATTCCTAAAGCCCAATGCTTGCTACTTGTGCATTACATTCTAAAAGGTGTTTAAAGTTGTCTGTAAGAACTCACTCGTTCCAGGTAACAGTACTCCTTAGAGAAAAATGTTTCCGTTTTATGATTCAAATGAGGCCAAGAGAATAAAGACCGGTAGATCATCTTCAGTATTTTCTCTAAATAAATTCTCAGCTTTCTCTTCTCCTATCCTGTTCCACTCATCTCCATCTTTTTCTATCTTGTTCTTCCTGTTGTTATCTTCTTCTTTTCAAATCTTTCAACAACCAATGTTTCGTTGTTGTGGCCGACATGGTATTCACCAAGCCTAAAGAAATTTGTTGTAAAAAGATTTTCCAGGTCGTCGTTGGCTATTATAGTATCTTTTTTTTCACTACCTCAGTTTCAGTCAAGATAGAAAAAAAGATAAAGAGAAATCTTCTTTTCTTCTTAAAACCTCATAAAACGTTCGTTAAAGTCTTCGCTTTTTAAGAAGTTAGAAAAGAGACTATCGCTTCGTTTAGACGTCATTTACTACCTGCACGTCCCTGACTTAAAAGTTGGAAAGTGTCGCTACAAAAAAAAAATGTGTGAAGTGTTCCTCTAGATTGTTTTGTGTCTTTTAGTGTGACACTCGCTGAAGGAATTCTCCAAGTGCAATAAGTGTCACGTAGCTTCAAGATGTAGTTATAGACCCAAAGGCGCTTTACGGTTTTGTTTTATTTGAGGTTATTTGAAGGTGTTCTCCAGATATAACAAACCTCCGGTGGATCCCATGCTGTCGTACAAAATCTGAGGTTATCTTTCCTTCTTTAATTGGTCAATTTCAATGACCTATAAAACATTAACCCCCTAGCGTATTCGTTGAAGTAAATAAGCAATCAACTGTAATTTTGACCAATCAAGTCACGTCACGTGTTCCTCAGAAAGTTCAAAGCCGGTACCACTGCAAGATTCAAGGCCACAAGATCAACTTTGCTTCCACTAAACAAATATCAACAAAAAAAAAACTGCTAAAATACATCTACTGCCGCGATGGGTCATCTAATCCAAAACGACCCATTCCCTGGAGTGTAGCTTTAAAACCTCCGCTAATAGTTATACCACTGGAGCAGCACGTTTTGGCCTTGGTGGGCCAGATATTTTAGTCCTGGAAGCAACCAGGAAAACATCTACAACAACGTCCGTCTAAGCATCGTAGTACTCTATAGAGTAACCCTGTCGCCATCTCCAAGACGCAATTGCCTAAACAAATAGCCCCTAAAAGCATCATTCCACTTCCCAGAAAAAACCAAGCCCAAACATGCACAAAACTCAATATAATAGTAACTCATATTCTCAGCCAAAAAACCGCCTTCAACCACTGTCTCCAATAAGATTTAGAATAAACAATTAACACCCAACTCCTACCACATAGGGAAGAAGCTTTCCCAAAATATCAAAAACGTTTTTATCACAAAAAATAGAGCAATTTAAGTAAAAACACCCCACAAACACCTCACAGACCTGACACCAAAACACTCATTCCGCCTGGGAAGCTTCACCAAAGAATCGGAAGAATTCGACTTCCAGACCCTCTACCACCTAGAGAACGCCCCCGGAAATGCAAACCTGATTTTGTCAAACTTAGTTCAATACTGACAAACCCTGATAAGCAAAAAAAATCCACATAAGATTTTTGCAAATTGTAAGTCCTGTCAATGAAGTAGAAAATAATTAATAACTTTCAGCCATAGCCTACTTAACATAATAAAATCCCGATCAATACCTGTTGGCTAATGTCGGTCAAAATTTCAATCTTGGAGACATACCTCGCCTAAAATCCTCTCAAACTTAGAAAACCCGAGCAACACTTTAATGAAGATCCTGACCTGAAAAGCTTGGAATCGTACCTCTCAAACTTAGAGAACCAGAACAAAAATTTAATGAAAACCCTGAGCTAGAAAACTTAAAATCGTACTTCAAAACATTAAAAAAAAAACCATTGACTTACCGGATTAAAAGTGCATACTATTTGTCAAACACAGATTCAAACGCGGAAGACGTGCATTATACCAAGCTAACACTAACCGTAGTTTCTTGACTTAATCCATCAATACCGCTGCCTTGACACTGGATCTGCAGATGCCCAATCATATCGCGTTCGATTTGATCGATTAAAGCAACCACCCAAAAACTGAACCCAAACTTGATAAAGAAAACACCAATACTGGCCAACATAGTTCCTTCACTGGATGCAAACTTAAAATCCCATAAAAGATAGTCCCTGCGGCAGCACCAGGTAACTTTGGCTTATCCTAGGCTCAGGTGCCCACGTCTGAAGAAAACCACGTACCATAAACCAAAAAACCCTGACAAAACCAAACAATCCCATCTGGACATCATTGACAAGTAAACCGCGTACAAACTTTAGTGAGTTTTTTTTTTACTATCTTCCCAGGGCAAGCGCAAAGACATTACTCCGTTCTTGAAGAGTACCACAAACTTCGTAAAACCCTGTATAATAAAAACAAAGTTGCATTGTTGCAAGACCGCGGTCCGCAAAAAGCGTAGCCCCAGAATCATTAAAAACCCGCCGCAACGCAACTCGATAGTCAATATCAAGATCAACCTCAATGGTCACCATACAACTACAAAAAGCCACCTCCAAAATGAAAGATTGACTAAATATTTGGTAGTAAATCCAAAGAAAGGCAAGACCAATCTCTTCACAAGGCGTCGATCACTCACTCCTCTTGAGAACGTCATCTTAAACAACGTTCCCATATCGTGATCCGATTTTGCCAAGTATCTTGGAATAACCTTTGACGTACAGTTCATTCTCGGCAAAGCCAGCATTGCTAAAGCTCTGCTATAATCAATGTTACGTCTCTACACCTTGACCATCAGACTGATGATCACGTATGCCTCCCCCATTTGTGAAACGGCTGCAAACCTCAGTCGTTTAATGACCTTTCAAAGCAAGACTTTCTCGATGCTCGCTAGAGCACCATGGTTTGTCCATGAATATTCGGACCAACCTAGGGATTCTCTCACTACAACAACACAAAGCTTTGGCCAAAAAGTAGTTCAACAACCTCGAAGTTCACTCGGGGAGATCGGGAAGATTTAGTCCACAAACGACGAGTGAATTTAATAATAACCAAATTACTTCCATAAGTGGATAAAACCACATTCCTAAACCTAGCCTACAAGACAAACGACCTCCTAAATCCACATCTCCTAAGGAAGGTTCATCAGCCGTAAGGTCTCATACTTCCTTCAGTACTCACTACTAGAAAGGTTTAGTCGGTAGGCGCTTTTCTTATTTTCCTCGTGAGAGTTAATCCAACACGTTAAGTCTTTGGAAGATTCCCCTCCCAAACCACCAAAAAAAATCGATAGTTTCTTCCATCACAGAATTCAAAAACACAACATCTCCGCTTCCACCGAAAACACCTGGAAGGACGTCCCAGTACATAGAGGGTGCTATTGACGTCCATGTAGTATCCACACCACAAAGCAGCATTAACCTGGCGCAATAATCCGAGATAGCTTAGCCTCGGCGTTCAAACTGGGAAAACATTTCCAACAACCTTCGCCTTAAATCTTGTAGTACTCTGGAGGATAATCAATGGCCCAGCGGCAACTTCCAAGGAGAACCAGACCCAAAATTCACAAACCCACTTTATCAAATAACAATCGTTTTCTTAGGCTTAACAGCAGCCTCCGACAAAATCTAGACCATAACATTTTTGAGCATTTGACAGACAAGCAAATATTATACAATAAAAAAATACGGAGAAACCATGTCCTTTCCTCCTCCAATTGAACTTTTACGGCAGTTGAGTTGTGCCTACAGATAATCCCAAGAAAAATTGTTATTGCTAGATCGCTTAGGCGGATAGAAGACCCATTACCAAGTGACAAAGCACAGACTCATACATAGAGCATCTCCAGTCTTAACCGGATCCAATGTTAAAAAAAAAACAAGCTATGTCGTTTTGCTAAAATAAATATGTAGTAAAGAAAGACAACCTCTGTAATAAAAGATACACACCAACTACTAACCCGGAGTCAAAAGCGCCTGATTGTATTGTACCAACTTTTCCTCAGAGCTTTAAACTCGGAATGTAAAACAGCTTAAACCTAAAAAACTTCCCAGAGTTTTTCAAGCATAAATGCACATACGCAACGACAGGCCACTCAACATGATACATACCAAGTTAAATGTTTTGTATGGGCTAATCAGATTGGGAATTCACAGAAGAAGAGGAGGCAAGTAGAACCTACCTTAATAATAAATTACTATAAAAAAAAACAAGCCAATTTTTGTTACCGACACGGAAGCGTCAAAGATACATACAACTTCTCCAAAGCACAAAAAAAAATCTAAGCCAGCCACTGCCACCGCTACTTGCAATGCCTCATCACTACCATCTACGACAAACTTAAACCACTGCCCTTACCAAACTCCTTGCTTGCCAAAGAACGACAACAAATATGACCCAAAAAAAAGCAGGAATTGCTTCTGCTGAGTGCACAGGCAACACTTCAATCGGACCACTTATTCTACAGTCCTTGGGCCTTGTTTAACGTTCTCACATCAAAATCTCTTCAGGTCGCTGCGGAGAGAAGAAACCATGTTTTCTCCTCTAATTGAGCTTCCGCAGAAATTAAAGTTCATAGACAAATAAAATACCAATCACCGAGTAACCATAGATAGATGCATACACGGAGCATCTCCAGCTATGTCGTTTAGCAGAAACAAATATGTCGCAAAAAAATACCATCACAGAAATGAAAGAGACAGATGAATTATAAAAACACCTAACACCCTTACCGACTACAGATCCAAAGTCAAAAGCGCTTAGTAATATTGCACCTCCCGCCACCAGCGTATCTCACAACGGCTACTAAGCTAGTCCATAGACCACAACGTCATTAAACTCCAAAATCTCTGGTTGCATTTGAGAATCCAATGCACTTAGAAACCTTCCCAAAGCCTTATAATTAAAAACTACGTAAAACCCTTTGGACATAGAACACTCCTCAAAAGATTTCACAAATAAATTCACACACAAAACGTCAAAACGAGTTACTCCACATGATACCAACGTAAGTGATTTCAATTGGCTAAAAATATTAGCAAAAAGTCTCCACAAATGTTATCTTCAATATCAAGACTTCCTTCTTTGTTCATTTTTGGTAGTCTAATGTTTTCCATCCTGCCAACATAGCCTGTCGATATGTGTGTAGATAAAAATTACCTAAATTTTCTCCGTTTCGCAAACAATATTGTATTTGAGAGCCAAAATATAAATGAAGTTACGAAAATGCTAAACAAACTTAAGCATGATTCCCTGGAAGTTAACCTTAAGATAAACTTTCAAAAAACCAAAATACTCTCTCCTCATAATGCCCAAATAACAGTAGACAACCACTCCTTAGAAACAGTTTATCTGGAACATAACATTAAACTGAGTAGAGACAACCAAACAGCAAAAGTTACAAAAACAAAACCTAACGTGGGCAGCCGTTAGAAAGATGAATTATATCCTAAGGAACCGTAAAGCCCTAATCTGCCTCAAGTAAGCAATAATTTAGAAACTAAAAATCTCACTGTTAAAAGCACAAACCGCTAAGAATCTGTCAGAGAGCAATGGAGAAGACAATAGTAGAGATTAGTCTGAGAAGTAAGATAAATAATAAAGAAATTCGGAAACGCACCAAAGTGACAAATCTTATAGATCGAATTGCTAAATTAAATTGGCAATAAGCAAAACATGTTGCCCAAGAATATGTGAAATGGACCAAGAAAATAATGCAATAAAGACTCAAAAAAACAAAATTGTAGGTAGACCCCAAGCAAACTGGAAAAATGACCTGCAACTGCCAGACAGAAAAAAAAACTGGATGGACAAAGCTCATAAACAGATCAACGTAAAATATGTAGAAAGTTTATGTTCAGCAGTGGTTGCCTAAAAGCTGAAGAAGAAGAAGAAGATTGGCCAATCATAGAAGAGGAACCTACGGTTGGCAATAAAATCTTATAGAACCTAACTCTAGCATAACTCGACAAAACCTGTTTCCCTGAAAATTTACTTTAAATCATCAATGACGATACCGACAAGTGAGAATGACAATTCAAATGCAGATTCACATCGCATGCTCGGCAAGATAGCACCTACCGCCCGTAGAAAACTGTGACTTGGATTGACTTAGTGTCGTCTCAACACCAATCAAGAAAGACTCAACCGGTTGGTCACCATAGACCACACCAAACGCCTTCCCAGTGTCCTTGCACACTTCGGCATCAAAAACCACACCACCAGAAGTAAATTTTTATCGCCATGGCTTTTGTTGTTGGTGATTTTTTTCATAAAAGTGACGTAATGTCAGTGAAATAAGACAAAATCATACTTAGATTTTACTAAAATTCATAATTATCAATACATCATTTCTAATAGTCACCAATAATAAAAGTCACCGAGATCACACTCCACCACATATAAAAACCCAAGAAACCCCTTCACACTCCAAAAAATCTATTGGTCAAAGTTGTTACATCATCTCCGGATTGTTTTGTCTTCAATGAGCCGCTTCCAGGTTTCAAGAAAGTAACACACATTCCGTCATCTTGTATCGTCAGGAACATCAAAACTTCCTCCATCAACAAAGCGTTTCGTTGGCGGTCTGTGCACGTTTACCTAGCCATATACGGACTTTAGAAGAGCAAGAACTAACACCAAACTCACTCATCATAGCGCGGGCCACCAAAGAGACGTTCTCGACGTTGAAATACTAAAGAATAAACTCTCTTCTCTCAATGCCTAAAGAATAGCATGAGTAGCCTGACCACAGTATGAATGATTGAGAAAATAGAAAGAGCCGATGCACAATTGAGCTCTAAAATCGTTCTCGCAAAAAGCAATAATAGGTCCTACCAATATTGCTAGGCAATTTCCGACAGTTTAAAAAGGCTCTCACGTCATCAATATCACTTAAGTTGTAAAAAATCAAAAGTTTACCCAAAACTATAGGCCTAAAAGCCTACTATGCACTTTAGGTAAAGTCATAGAGACGGCAATATTTACAAGCAAATAATCTTCCCACCAACATGATTTCATATGAGGTCACTCAAGCGTTCATCAACTTAATCGCGTGACGGACCATATTGTCAAAGCTTTCAAACAGAGAAAAGCCACAGATGCGGTCTTCTTCGACGACAAAAAAATCTACAAAGTCAAAGCACAAAAGACTTCTCCTAAAATTGATCAGACAACACTGCCCTCTGCGTCTTATAAGGCTAATAGCCTCTGCAGAAATCTGGCAGTAATACTCAAAAATCACAACAGATCACAAATGTAGTTCCTCAAAGTTTCATTCTCTCGCCTTATCTTTTTAAATATTAATCTTGAAAAACGAAATAATCGTTGGGCTTGTGCATACGCGTCTTACAAAGACGAAAACAAGTTAGAAAATAAAAATAACTTGCACATTACAGTTAGTACTACTAATACTGCAACATTAAAAAATTAAAATTGAAAAATGTGGTTAAAAAAAAAAAAAAAAAAAAAAATTAAAAAAAAAAAAAAATTAAAATTAAACAAATAAGAAGTATTTTTAAAATAAATTATAGATAAAAGGAAAAATGAATTGGAAATCAATTAATATCTAGACTATGCAACACTAGAACAGGTAAAACATGTTCGTATAAATGTACACACAGTGTCTCAAGTTTACTAAATGTAACCTGCAACAATGTCGAACAGTCTTGAAATTACAAAATGTAAATATTAAAATGGTCTAAAATCATCCACATACGCGTTTCGAAATTTATTTCTCATCAGTATGGCTTTACTTTAGACTTAAACATAATTCTAAATTAGATAAATTAACTTACTTATTTATAAATTTAGTTTAAACGTTGCTACGAGACCGAGTTGACTAAGTAAGTTAATTTATCTAATTTAGAATTAAGTTTAAGTCTAAAGTAAAGCCATACTGATGAGAAATAAATTTCGAAACGCGTATGTGGATGATTTTAGACCATTTTAATATTTACATTTTGTAATTTCAAGACTGTTCGACATTGTTGCAGGTTACATTTAGTAAACTTGAGACACTGTGTGTACATTTATACGAACATGTTTTACCTGTTCTAGTGTTGCATAGTCTAGATATTAATTGATTTCCAATTCATTTTTCCTTTTATCTATAATTTATTTTAAAAATACTTCTTATTTGTTTAATTTTAATTTTTTTTTTTTTAATTTTTTTTTTTTTTTTTTTAACCACATTTTTCAATTTTAATTTTTCAATGTTGCAGTATTAGTAGTACTAACTGTAATGTGCAAGTTATTTTTATTTTCTAACTTGTTTTCGTCTTTGTAAGACGCGTATGCACAAGCCCAACGATTATTTCGTTTTTCAAGATTAATATTTAATCACTTGTGTCATGTATTAATGGACAATTTGTTCTAAAGTTTATCTTTTTAACCTGTTCGTCGTAAAATTACTCAATATGTTGATGACACAGCATTTCTCTACTACCAAAATAATCACCTTAAGACTACAAAAAGCCAACTCCAATCTGGAAAATTAGCTAGACGATTGGAGCGTCAAAGTAAATCTAAAAGAAGGCAAGGCCATTTTTCACTCATTCCTCATGAAAACGTCAACTTAAATGACGTTACCATACCGTAGTCCAACTTCAAAATTGTTACTTCATTCGTCTTGAGACCTTTCAAAGCAAATGCTCGTTGGAACTCCATGGTTTGCCCGATATTCAAACCAAAGTAAAAAATAAATGCTTCAAAAACCTAGTAGTTCACTCCTATCCCGACCAGGCGTAGTTCCCTCCTATCGCCGAACCAGATCGGAAAGCTTCTATCCACAAATGACCGGTGAACCTAATAGTAACCCAGTAAAGTTTTCCAAAAGTGAATAAAGCCACATTCCTAAGCGCAGCCTATAGAGCAACCTCCTAAATCAACATCTCCCAACGGAAGGTACATGAGGTCTTACCTCAAGCTTCTATCAAGTACTCACTACTGGAAGAAGGGATTTAATCGGTAGACACTTTCCTCGTGAGAGTGAATCCAACACGCTAAATCTTTGAAAGATTCCCTTCATAAAGAAAAAAAACTAACTAGCAACTAGCCTCTTGCTATAGTTATTCCTGTTCACACCTTAAAGAGTTCACCAGAAAAAAACTAAAACAAACAAAAAAACATAAACCATAAGACCAAGAGCACTTAAGATAAGTCCACGATGTAACTTTTTAAAAAGTAGTTGGACACTTTGTCAAGTGTAAAATTCAATAATTTTTCTTTCTTATAAATTAAGAACATTTCCGTTCAATTTCCATTTGCAATTTATGCATAATCTTAAAAAATAACAATACGTCCCCTCCTTACACTCCATTCATCATAAAGATCAAGCCCAATTTCTCACCGTCTGTCACTCACCCTTATAAACCTTCAACATATAACCCCCTGAAACATATTTCTACTTGATCCCATTGCCTTCTTTCAGACAAGACAATCCCCAAACCCCCCATATACACACACATACTTGTAAATATTTAATGTCTTCCCTACTGTGTAGCTAGTTCCTACATAATTCAGTCCTTCTTTTGTCGGTGCCGTCGTTGCAATTACCTGAACCGCATCTGTCCACTGTTTCAAGCATCGATCCTATTCATACAAGTCTTTGAAGAGAATTCAATAAATATGAAGATGTGGTCGAAGATAGATATAAATATATATATATTCGACCAATATATGAAATGTGCATGAGGGAGTTGTATATTTTTTGCTAAGAGATTTGTAAGGAATAGAAGGGACGCACTGGGGATTTCCATGTTTCGAATAATGTAAAAGGAATATTTTAAATCAAATCTAGGTAAAGTACTGACCTTTTGGCATGGATTAAATTTTAATAAAACTTTATTGTAATACTAATCCCTTGTTTGTAAAACAATATGCTTTGTTTATTTGACTCAAATTACGCCCGCAAAAGTTGTTATAGTATAATAAACAACAACATGCTTTTAGATGTAACATATTTTTAAATCATATCCAGGTAATGTAGTGGGATTTTAGCATGGATTCAAAATTGTAATTACTATTCTAAAACTTTATTACAATTCTCCACAATATTTTCCTTTTGTCACTTCTAATCCCTTAGTTGGTAAAACAATATGCTTTGTTTATTCGACCCAAATTACGCATGCAAAAGTTGTTATGGCATGAGAAAACAACAACATGCTTTTAGAAGTAGTTGTTTCCTTGATAAAATACCAAAGAAAATCCATCGATAATAGTCTGTTGGCAGTTTCGGGTGCGCACAGTTCGCTTCTATTAGTATCACTTGTCACGAACCGCGTCTGTCTCTATTAGTCTGCAGGAGATGAGATGAGTTGTAGCGAGGGCGCGTACACGAATTGATTACATTTAGAAACTTGTGAAGGGGACCACAGCTACATGCACACCTACAACATATGTCTGCAGGAAATGATTCTAATAAAAGTTGATAAATAAAATTTATAAAAGCAACCCACATCTCGATCATTTCTTATATACCTTCAGAAAACTTATTTGATATTTTTTTATTGGAAACTAATTAAGCAAACTATAGATTCTCTCAGACAATCAGTATAAAGGATTCCATTTACTAGCGTGATAAGGGCACGTCCTCATTGGAAACTTACAAGGGTCCAATGGTCAGTATAATTTAATTCGGGATAGAAATTGCCGGGACTACTTCATCGACGTGTAAGATTTGCTAGAGGACTTCAGAATACTAATGCTGGTTAAACAATTGGGTGTGGAGGATTTTGAGGCTTATGATTTTTTCTTCGTGAATTGATGAATTATTAATAGTTAAGTTTTGCACGTAAGCGGGGAAGAATTTAAGTGCCGAAAGGTCGGATTATATTGCTCCCCACAAAATCATCCCCTTCCTGAATAAATTTGTTTTTATATGTTTCAAGATAAATCACAATTTTAGAAGTTACAATTACACACGTGTCGATTATTCGCATTGCAGAAATAGTTTGTAGCAACCAATTATAACTTTACAAATAAATTAATTAAGTCCGAATTAATATCGTGTTATTCGCATGGTTTGACGCAACACACTCGCATAAACAGCTTGACCAAAAGTTTAAATCATTTCGGTAGCAGTTATTCGTCAGAAATGTAATTATGTTTTCTGCCATTTGCATAATAAGATCGTGATAATTATGTGTCAGCTACGGATTTTCTAAACATTCTCACATATATGAGGAATGTTTGAGGGTGGTTGGTTTCTATTCCGGAATACTGATGTAATCATTTATCAATGCAGGATGTTCAAAGGGGTTTTCTTCATTAACATGTGCATTGGTTGGATTTTGAGAGGAAATTAATGGTTAACATATTTATTAGTTTTCAAATTGCATTTGTGAGAGTGATTGTATGTGTAATTGGACAAGACAATTTAAAGCAAAATAGAGTAATCTTGTTATGACTAAATTGAAACGAACTAACTTAATTTACATAAAGTGAAATAGTTGAATCTAATACATAAATTAAAACATCAAAAGAGGTGAGCTCTGATGTTTCTTGCCTAATTGAGGCTTTTATTTGTGTTCGGCTAAGCTAACAAAACGCAAAGACCCTCTGTCGATGAAAAAAGTCGTGAGCCTCCAGTATTAAGGTATTAGTAAAATTGTTGTTTGGTAGTGTCATAAGTTTTAGATACTGTCACAATTCGTTGCGCAGATGTTTGTTAGGCAGTAATATTGGCACCATTCTAGGTAATATATGTAAATCTTGCCAGGTCTTTTGCAATTATTGCAAATTTGCAATTTTCAAAGAAAGCATTTATTTTATAGCTTCTAGCATTTGGAGCAAAAGCTAGTGTGGATTTTCCATTGAGTGTTTGTCTAGTCCGAGTGTGTGGACTAACATTTTGGTAGTTTTATAGGTTCTTAGTATCGATACTGATGCCTAGTAAGTCTTTGCTTTTTCTGCAATTTCCGCTATTGTGAAGAAAAGCTTAAATTCTTTTATTATGTGTTTGTCCAGTCCGGGTGAGTATACTAATATCAGTGCTTAGGTTAACAGAATTTTTGTTGGTTTATTGAGCAGACAAAGTTTAGATGTTAATGCCTACAGGTAAGTCTTGGCTTTTTTGCAATTGTTGCTGTTGTGAGAAAAAGCGTGTGTTTCATGGTTTTTAGAATTTTATTCGGAAATTGGCATACAAAAAAACTCTTCCATTTTGTAAATACTTAGTTTGGGTGTGTAAACTAGCATTAATGCTTGGGTTCGCAAAAATTATTTAGCGGTTTTTAAAGTTCTTTGTTTATGAAAGAGATTTTGTTGAGTTGAGGCATAAAAGCGCACTCTTGGTCGTAGCAAGACTTGAAAAGCATTTTTTTAGTCAAATATAATTTCTTTCCACCTTAAAGTACTGTCAGGATTCTTTGAAAACTTTTAAAATTATTAAATAGACATAAAGTCAACTCTTTTTGATTTCTAGATAATCAAAAATGTCTTTTTAATGTTTTAGTTGGGTTTTTAGCTCTTAAAATTTCTCAATTTCTCCGTTGTCGTCAAATAGAGGTAGAGTTAAATCTGAAGTAAGTAAAACCAGTCAAATTGTCAATATATTGTTAAAACTGGAAGTAGGTAAGCATATAAAGCTAGTTTTCGTTTCAAGCACAGCTTGGTTCAATATTCTGTTAAAAGTTCCAAAAATCTGTTCACAAATCCCATATCTGCTTACTTTGACCATCTGAATACTTTGATGTATCTTCTTAGTATAGATTTGTTTACAATTGTAATATTTTCAGCTCGTCGCAAAGTGAAGCCAACATAACAACGTTCTATGCCCACAAATAACGTCACGCGATACTTCTACAATATGTCATTTAGGATTTTATTGTCAAAAAACAATTAATTAAAATAATTCGCGCATAATCATAAATGTGTGTCCCCGCCCACCTCCACCCAAGTGTTAGTTATAAAGTTGTCTTGACAACAAACACTTGAGCAAGTAGCACTTCATTAAATCACCTTTCTCGGAATCATAAACTTGTGTCCCCGACCAGCAACCCAAGTGCTAGTTATCCTATCTTTTGACAACAAATTTTTAGGCGGGTAAGTAGGCAATCAATCTGAAAAACTCGCGCGTAATCATAAACTTGTATTCCCGCCCACCCACCCAAGAGTTGGTCATCCTACCTTTGATAACAAACACTTAAGCGGGTGGTTGGGGAACTCCAATCTAAATAACTCGTGCGTAATCATAAATTTGTGTCCCCGCCCACCCACCCAAGTGTATGTAATCCAATCCCTTAACAACAAACACTTAGGCGGGTAGTGTTACCAGCAAAACTAATAAATACGCCGTTAGTTATCCAGAGTTAGAACCACCAAAAATATAATTGTGATCAATAGTTGTATCATCGTTTCTACGATAGGAAATAAAACATTTGTTGACTGTGATTCTGTGATTTACCTCGTCAATTCAAAAGTACTCGCGCGTAATCACTTACCCACCTAAATGTTAGTTATAAAATCTCTTCACAACAAACAATTGGCCGCGTGGGTGGGGCATTAAAATCAAAATAACTCAAAGACTGTTATATGTCATACTACTTGGATAATTGAAAAAAAAAAAGTTTTTAAAGCTATAATACGTTTAAAGCAACAGCTTGGTTCAATATTTTGTTAAAAGTTCCAAAAAGCTGTTCACAAATCCCCTATCTGCTTACTTTGACCTTATAGATACTTTGATGTATCTTCTTAGTATAAATTTGTTTAAAATTGTAATACTTGCCGCTCGTCGCATGGTGAAGCCAACATAACAACGTTCTATGCCCACAAATGACGTCACGCAATACGTCTAGAAGTAATTCGAAATTTACAATTTTATTATCAAAAAACAATTAATAAAAATAATTCGCGCATAATCATAAATTTGTGTCCCCGCCCACCCACCAAAGTGTTAGTTAAAAAATGTTTTGACAACAAACACTTGTTTGAGCGGGTGAGGCACTCCATTTAAAACTACTTTCGCGGAATCATAAAATTGTGTCCCTTCCCACCCACCCAAATGTTAGTTATCCAATCTTTTCCCAACAAACTTTTGAGCGGGTGGGTGGTGTTACCGATATAGTTTTGTTCGCGGCGGCTGGAGGCGACGGCTGACGTCAATTCTTGTCGGGGCAAGTGTTGTGCCTAAAAAAACAAAATTTGCAAAGGGGGGAACCGGGCGATAAAGGTAGTGGTATTTTGGCCCTGCTCGCCAGGTGCGATGCAGCTCGAGTGGTCTGGGGACTGCAAGGTCTTGGCGGAGGTCGGCAGCGTAATCCACTAAGGAATGGGTCGTCCTGGAACAGGTGGACGTTGGCCCTGCACGCCAATACATACAACTCAGCAGTTGTCCTGTGTGGTGAAGAGAGTCAATGTTCGTGGTTGAGCGATGCGGTAGAACTGGCTAGTAAAAGTTTGCGCGGCGGAGTTTTGGCATTCCAAAACCACACGTATGACAGGCCCCCGCTCCGGCAACTGTGAGCACTCAATTTAAAAATAATCGAGCGTAATCATAAACTTGTGTTCCCGCCCACCCACCCAAGTGTGAGTCATCCAATACTAATACTTAAGCGGGTGGGTAAGACACTCCAATCAAAATAACTCGTGCGTAGTCATAAACTTGTGTCCCCGCCGAGCCACCTAAATGATGTGATCCAATCCCTTGGAGAGCGTGGCGCAGTGGTCTAGGCATCCGGCCGCTGTACCGAAGATCGTGGGTTCGATTCCCATATACCGTGATATACTTTTCACGTTCTATACGCTCTCCCACTCCCCAACCCGTCTTGCCAGCGTGGGGTTTTACGGCTAAAATACCTTCTCTGAGGAGTGATAATTCTCTCCAGTGGTTCGGAATCCACTTAAAACTGTAGGTCCCTTGTAATGTAAGTTGCCAGCATACAAGCAGAGAAGAGGCTTATGTCCTGCAGTGGACTCAAACGGCTGAAAAGAATCCCTTGATTGCAAACACTTACTGGTGGGTAAGCAGTCAATTCAAAAGTACTCGCGCGTTATCATAAATTTGAGTTTCCGCCCACCCACTTAAGTATTAGTTATCCAATCTCTTAACAACAAACAGTTAGATGAGAAAGTGGGATACTCCATCCAATCAAAACTACTCACGCGTAATAATAAACTTGTGTCCCCGGCCACCCACCCAATTGTTTGTGATCCAATCCCTTAATAACTAACATTTGGGCGAGTTTTTGGGTCACTCCAATTAAAACTACTCGCGCAAAATCATAAACTTGTGTCCCCGCCCACCCACCCAAGTGTTAGTCATCCAATCCCTTAATAACAAACACTTGGGCGGGTGGGTGGGCCACTCAAATAAAAACTACTCGAGCGTTATCATAAACTTCTGTTCCCACCCACCCACTCAAGTGTTAATTATAAAATCTCTTGACAACAAACACTTGGATGGGTGGGTGGGCCGCTCCAATTAATACTACTCATGCGTAATTATAAACTTGCGTCCCCACCCACACACCTAAGTTTAAGTTATCCAATCTCTTGACAACAAACACTTGGGCGGGTGGGTAAGCACTCTAACCAAAACTACTCAAGTGTAATCATATACTTGTGTACCCGCTCAAAGGTAACTTATTCAGGTCACTCCAATCAAAACTACTCGCATGGAATCATAAACTTGCGTCCCCGCCCATTAACCCAAGTGTTGATCAACCAATCCCTTAGACGGGTAGAAGTGCACTTCAACCGGAACTACTCGCGCGTAATCATAAAGTTATATTCCCGCCCAACCAAGAGTAAGTTATCCAATCACTTGATAACAAACACTTGAAATGGTGTATTGGGCACACCAACCGGAACTACTCACGCATAACCATAAACTTCCGTCCCCGCCCACCCACCCAATTGTTTATGACCCAATCCCTAAATAACTAACACTTAGACAATTTTTTGGGTCATAAACTAGTATTTCCGCCCACCCGCTCAAGTGTTGGTCAACCAATCCCTTCAGCGGGTAAGAGTGCACTCCAATCAAAACTACTCGCGCATAATCATAAAGTTGTGTTTCCGCCTACCCTCCTAAGTGTAAGTTATCCAATCTCTAGGCAACAAACACTTGGGCGGATGCGTGGGGCTCTTCAGTGAAACTACTCGCGCGTAATCATAAACATGTATCCCTGCTCACTCAACCAATTGTTTGTAACCCAACCCCATAATAACTACTAACACTTGGGCGGGTTTTTGGGTCACTCCAATCAAAACTACTCGCGCGGAATCATAAACTGGTGTTTTCGCCCACCCGCTCAAGTGTTAGTCAACCAATCCCTTGAAAGTGTATAGGTGCACTCCAATCAAAATTACTCGCACAAAATCATAAACTTGTGTCTCCGCACACCCACCCAAGTGTTAGTTAAAAAATCTCTTGACAACAAACATTTGGGTGGGTGGGTGGAACACTCCAATCAAAACTACTCTCGCATAATCATAAACTTGTGTCCCCGCCCACCCACCTAAGTGTAAGTTATCCAATCTCTTGACAACAAACACTTGGGCGGGTGGGTGGAGCGCATCAACCGGAACTACTCGCGCGTAAACACAAACTGGTGTCCCCGCCCACCCACCCAAATGTTTGTAATCTAATCCCTTAATAACTAAAACTTGGGCGAGTTGTTAGGTCACTCCAATCAAAACTACTCGCGCGTAATCATAATTTGTGTCCCAGACCACCCTCACAACCAAGTGTAAGTTATCCAATTGCTTGACAACAAACACTAGGGTGGGTGGGTAGTGCACTCCAACCAGAACTACTCGCGGACATAATACTAACACTTGGGTATTTTTGGGTCATTCCAATCAAAACTAGTGTTTCCGCCCACCCGCCCTAGTAATAGTCAACCAATTCCTTAAGCGGGTAAGAGTGCATTCCAACCAGAACTACTCGCGTGTAACCAAAATATTGTGTCCCCGCATTCCACCCAAGTATTAGTCAGCTAATCTCTTGATAACAAACACTTGGGCGAGTGGATGGGTCACTCCAATCAAAACTACTCGCACGAAATTATAAACTTGTGTCCCCGACCACCCACCCAAGTGTAGGATAAAACATCTCTTCACAACAAACACTTGGCGGATGTATAGGGTAGTCCAACCGGAACTACTCGCGCGTAATCTAAAACTTGTGTCTCCGCCCACCCACCCAATTGTTTGTGATCCAATCCTTTGATAACACACTTAGGCTGGTGGGTGAGGCACTCTAATCAAAATAACTCGGACGTAATCATAAACTTGTGCCCCGCCCACCCACCGCAAGTGTGCAAGTTATCCAATCTTTTGACAACAAAAACTTGAGCGGGTGGGTGGGGTACTCCAAGCTGAACAACTCGCGCGTAATTATATACTTGAGTTCCAACCCATCCACCCAGGTGTTAATTATGGAATCTCTTGACAACAGTTGAGTAGGTCGGTGGGGCACTCCAATCAAAATAACTCGTGCGTAATCATAAATTAGTGTCCCCGCCCGCCCACCCACCCAATTGATTGTGATCCAATCCCTTCATAACTAACACTTGGGCGGGTTTTCGGGTCACTCCAATCATAACTACTCGCACAGAATCATAAACTTGTGTTCTGAAAATTAATACTAAAAATACTCAAAAATACGGTTGCTAACGTAACAATTTAAAATCGTATCAATATATTTTTGATAATAATTTGTAATTTATGCGGTTGGTAGTACTGATAGTATATTTAACCAAACTACATGAAAATCCAATGAAAAATATAGAAGTTATGAGTTTATTAAATAACCACAATATCACAACTTAATTGTTTCATGTCAATTAATTTAAGGTTTAGAAATTTGATAGAATTTATTCTATTGATGATACTAACATTGAAGTATACTATAATTAATTTCCATGAAAATCCAATGTAGGATTTCAGAATTATGATTTTATTAAATTAAAATTTTGTAATTATTAAAAAAATAATTTTCATAAAAATTTTATAATAACTAAGTTTCTAAAAATTATTTTGAATTTCCGGTTTCAAATTAAGATTCAGCACTTAGTAGTCGTCATTAAAACCAAATTTGATCAAATTCGTACAATGAATTAGTTTTTGTTCAATTTCAGTTTTTTGTAAGTGACCAAAAAATTATTTTTAAAAAAACTTTATCATAATTATTTTTTTTAAATTTGTTTTATTTTTTTTATTTTAGATTAAGATTCAACACTTAGTAGTCATAAATAATACAAAATTTAATGAAATTTGTACAATTAGCTTGTGTTTAATTTCAGTTTTTTGTAAGTGACCAAAAAAATATTTTTTTAAAAATTGCATCATAAATTATTTTCTAATTTTTTTTCTAGATTTTTTGTTTTAAATTACAATTCAGCACTTAGTAGTCATCATTAAAACCAAATTTTATCAAATTTGAACAACTAGTTTTTGTTCAATTTCAGTTTTTTTGTAAATGACCAAAAAATTATTTTTTATAAAAATTGTATCATAATTATTTTTCTAAAATTTGTTTTGAACTTTTGATTTTAAATTAAGATTCCGCACTTATTTGTTATAATTTATACAAAATTTTATCAAAATCGTACAATTGGTTTTTGCTTAATTTTAGATTTTTTGATAAATTTTGAAAATTACCTAAAACTAATTTTCGTAAAAAAAATTATCATTACTAATTTTCTAATTAGTTTCTACCATTTCCTGTTTTAATGTACAATTAATTTTTGCTCAATTTCAGGTTATTTGACAAACTTTGATAATATCAAACATCACAAATTAGTTGCTTAATGTAAATTAATTTCAGGTTATGTCCAACTCGTCGTTTAAAAAGTAATACAATTTATGCAGTTGTTTGTACTAATAGTAAAGTATATGATCACAATTTTATCAAATTGCAATGTACGGTTTAAAAGTTATGAATGAAGTTATATCAAAATTATCAACTTTTTGAGTTAATTCAAAATTATCAATGTGTTAGTTTTTCTAGATTTAAAAAGCTAATGATAAATGCAATCAGAAATGCTTTCCTCAATTATTGTAAAGCATACAATTAGCTATAAAAAGTACATGTAAAATTTTCTATAATTGCTCAAATTTTTGAGTTGGGTTGAGATCTCAAAACTTGATAAAATTGATTCTAAAATTTATTTTGGAAAAAAAAATTAAATACAAAATGCCCCTTTACATAATTATTAAAATAAAATTAACAATATTTATTAAGCAGTAACCAAATTAAATAATAAAAAATCCATCATTGTTAGCATCCTACTACGTCTTCCTAGTTAATTCTATAAAATATTTGAAACAATTTACAACCCGGTACCGCAAAATAAATCCATTGTGTTTATTTTTCTCGTCGCTGTTATTTTTGTCCTAGTCCTCGTTCTCCTGGGCACCGTAAAATATTTCATTTACACATAAATATCAGACGAGTGCTTAATAAATAACTGTGCAGCGGAACGCGACTGTTGCAAACATAAATACCGCTTTTTAAAAGGACGAGCTTTAAGGGTATCCACCTTAGGGGGGAAACGGATCAGACGCGTCGCTGTAAATCGCGAGGCGAGACGTCGTGGATCACGACGCTTCGATTTTGGGTGCATGGAGGTCGGAATTTTAACCATAGACTTTGTTATTGCCGCTTGCTTTGATGTTATAAAAAGCATGAACGTGTTAGAAGAAAAAGATTTGTTGAAAGGAATTTCAGGTGTCAGGTGTGATACTAAGACGTTTGATGTAAGACATAAAAATAGTCTTTTATAAGAATAAATATCAAATTTCTATTCACTACAGTTCTTGGTGCATGTAGTTATATGAAGACAAAAACAATAAAAAATCTACAAAATATTACTACAATATAATTTATTACAATTCCATTAGTTAAGTTTGCAAACAGCTTCACAAAATACCTGCTTAGAATTCTCTTTTGTTAGAAAAGTAAAACTGACCATCAAAGAAAACCCCCTTGTGACTTAGCCCAATAATCCTCCCAGTTGTTTGCACAATCCGGATAAAATAATTGCTTATTATCAGCATCCCTCCATCCATAAGAATCGATATGCAGGGCCGAATGTTATTTATAACCTTCCCCTTGTTTGATCACGTCGCGTGAAAAATTAGAACGTGAAAGTAACTTTCCCTGTTCCCTTATTATTATTTCACCGTAGAAAAAATTATTTTTTATAAAATAAAATTGATGGATGGCCCCCAATAAAGTTGGTGTTTATGAAAATTTGTCGCGTACTATCAAAGCCGGCCCTGCTATTAAAGGGGGGTATAAAGGTTTTTGTTGTAATAACTCATTCGTTGCACGTTTCGTGAAATTTTTATGCACCCTCTCGATGCTGGGGATTTTCACGGAGCACGTGTAGCCCGTGTCATCAACCCTGTGGATAGACCCCCCTTAGACTAATGTCGCCAAATTAATAGGTCCAAAGCCGGAGACTAACCCTATTAAGTTATCAATGGTCTCGGCCAGTTGTTTGAAGTATGCGGCATGATTTATGCACTCCATTCTAATTTATTATCTGGATTAAAATGTATTTAGTCCGAGTGCATTTAGTCAATCTAACCAGTGTTTGCATACGGAATTGGGGTACCTTAGAGATTCTTGACTCCAATTTAAACCTCTTTAATGTAGACAATGAAGAGTCGTTTGCTTTGCTTTATTTAATTAAGAGATTGTTTGACTCATTGTTCTTTGAGTACTACCGCCATAATTGGACTAATTTAACACTGGAAATAAATTTGATAATAAATAAATAATTTCACAATAATAAAGCTTTGCAAAACTACAAGAAATTTTAGTTAACATTTTAAAATTATTGTTAAAACAAACTGTATGTAAATTTTAACAGGTTTCATAGAATTTATTTCAAAAAAGTTTTCGACTTTGTCCGCAAGTCAATACTTATTTGAAATAAATAAAGTAAAAATCAGAAACAAATTTTGAGTGAATTTGATAAAAATCAAATTATCTAACTCGTGTATCAAAACCAATCCACAGTAATAAGTTGTTGCCAAGCATGGTTGACACTATTTGTTACAAAATTATCAACATGTATTACAAATGTCACAAATTATCTCACATCAACATAACTTAATTGTTAATACTTATTAAAAACTGTATCTCAAGTGCACCAAGTGTCTCGCATATGTCATAAAATTATCAAAATTGCTTCAAATGTCACAAAAAACCAAATTTGCTCACATGTGTCACAGAAGTATAAAAATTCTATTACAATGTCCAAAATTGTGAGAATTGTTTATACATATTCAAAACTGTGCCTGTGTAGCAAAGTGACCTAAACTGTCTAGTGTATTACCTAAATCTGTCACAAAAAATAATAATTTTCTTACATATGTCACAGAATTATCAAAATTGTTTCACATAAGTCACAAATGATCAAAAATGTCTAACAAAATGATCAAAATTCTATAACAAATATCACAAAATGTCTCACAAATTATTAATATATAATAAATACTGTCTCAAGTGTACCAAACTGACTCAAACTATCTTGTGTGTTATAAAACATCACAAAATTTTGTCAACAAAAGTTAAAAAAATGTAAAAATGCGTTACATATGTCTCACATGTGTCACAAAACTATTAAAAATTCTATTAAAAATATCACAAATTGTCTCATGTGTACCAATTTGACTACTTTGTGTGCTATAAAATATCACAAAAATTTATCACAAAAAATCAAAGATGGCTTACATGTCACAAAGTTGTCATAAAAAATCAAAAACCAAAAAATTAAAAAAGTTAATTGTCTCACATGTCACAAAAAATCAAAATATGTATCACAAAATTATCAAAATTCTATTACAATGTCCCAAATTGTCTTAAATTTAAATAAATTGTTATACATAATAAAAACTGTGTCTCATATATACCAAACCGACTCAAACTATCTTGTATGTTATAAAATGTCACGAACAAATGTCGTCATCAAAATCATAGTTGTCTACATGTATCACAAAACTAACAAAATTCTATTACAAATGTCATAAATAGTCTCACAATTTACTTAATTGTTAAAACATAACAGAAATTGTGTCACAAAACTATCAAAATAGTCTCTAACGTCACAAAAATCTAATTAAGCTTACATAAGTCACAAAATTTTTAAAGTTGTATTACTTGTGTCACATAAAAATCAAAGTTATCTCATATGCATCACAAAGTTAGTAAAATTGTCACATACATGTCATAAAAAATCAAAACTGTATCACGTGTCATAAAACTTTCAAAATATTATGTGTTTCATGTGAACCAAACCAATCCAAACTACTTTCTCTGTTATAAAATGTCACAATCATTGTCTTAAATGTGTCACAAAACATCAAAGTTGTTTTATATTGAGATCAAAATGTCTCACATGTACCATAACGTTATTAAAATTGATTCACATGTGTCACAAAATATCAAAATTGTGTCATATATGTCACAAAATTCTATTACAAATGTCAAAAATTATCACATATTGTGTTTTATAAAATGTCACAAAAATGTGTCAACAAATTATAAACATTTTCTTACATGTATCACAAAAATCAAAGTTGTCTCACATAAGTCGCAAAAGTATCAAAGTGTCTCACATGTGTCACAAAAAATCAAAGTTGTCTCACATGTATCACAAAGTTATTATGATTGTTTTATCAGTCTCACTAGAAATCAAAATTGTGTCACATGTGACACAAAACTCTAATACAAATGTTACAAATTGTCTCGCATTTTGTGTGTTATAAATGTCAAAAATGTGTCACAAAATTATCAAAATTGTCTTACATATGTCACAAAAGTCAAAATTGTCTCACACGCTTCACAAAATTATCAAAAATTTGTTACACATATGTCTCATATCTATAATAAAAACTGTGTCTCATGTGTACCAACCAAACTGATTCAAACTGCTTAGTGTGTTACAAAATGTCATAACCATGTGTCAGTAACTATTGTGCCGCACTGTGTCATAAAAACTTAATATTGTCTCACATGTGTCATAAAAGTTTTATTGCAAATGTCACAAAATTATCAAAATTTTATCACAAATTCTTTCACATGTAATTTTATTGTTAATACATAACAAAACCTGTGTCTCATGTGTACCAAACTGATTCAAACTATCTTTCATGTTATATAATGTCACAAAGAAATGTCACACAAAATCAAAGTTGTTTTACAAATGTCACAAAATTATCAATATCCAAGTTATCTCACATGTATCAAGTTATTAAAATTGTCTCATATAGTCATAAAAAAATGTACCACACGTGTCACAAAATCAACAAAAATCTATTACAAATGTCACAAATTGTCTCACATTTTAATTAAATGTTAATAAAAAACAAAAGTAGGTTACAAATAGTCACAAAAAATCAAAGTTGTCTCACGTGTCACAAAATTACTAAAACTCTGTGTCTCATGGGTACCAAACTGACTCAAACTATCTTGTGTGTTATAAAATGTCTCAAACATGAGTCAACAAATCAAAAGTGTCTCACATGTGTCGTAAAATTATCAAAATTGTGTCACATGTGTGACTAAAATTAAAGTTGCCTCACATGTTTAAAAAAATTATCAAAATTCTTTTACAAATATCACAAATTATGTCACATCTAACTAAATTGTTAATTTATATCAAAAACTGTATCTCAAGTGTATCAAAATAAGTCACAAAATTTCCAAATATGTTACATTTCTTACAAAAATCAAAGTTGTTTCACATTTGTCATAAAATTATCAAATTTGTCTCCCACATATCACAAACAATCAAAATTGTATCACATGTATCACAAAATCAACAAAATTCTATTGCAAATGTCACAAATTATCTCAAATCTAATACATGTCACAAACTATGTCCCAATATAGCACAAACTGCGTAGTAAACGTTTGCTTGTATCACTAAATCTCTCATGTGCCTCAAAATACCTCACCCGTGTTACAAACAAAACATCAATATAGTCTCACATGTATAAGAAAATATAACATAATGCATAAATATGTCAAAGTTGTCTCACATGCATCAAAGTTGCCATTGTATGTATGTATGTAACAAACTCTCCCATAAGTCAAAAATAAAAATGTTTCTAATCAGTATCATGTGTAACATTTTCACTATTGTCTTATAAAACAGCAATTGATGCATGTGTCTCAAAATATGTCACATGCGTCTCAAATTACTAAAACGTGTCAAAAATATATTAAATCAAAATTTTGCCTATTGTGTCACAAACTGAGTTACATGTGCACAAAATTGATTCACTTTTAAGACGTCACACATTATTTCACAATATCACATGTGTCTCTGAATCCTTATCATATATCACAAATAGTAACTCGCGTGACTCTTAAAAGTAACAAATTGTCTCCTGGCAACTGTGGCATGTATCATAAAGTGTCTCGTGTGCCTCATAAAACCTTGCACGTTTTATAAACAAAACTACAATCTTATGTCACATGAGTCACAAAAATGTCAAAGTGGTTTTTTGTAAGCATGAGCAATTAAAATCACAAAAAAGCAATAATTCTTAAAACAATTTTAAAAATTATAAAAATATTCTTTTGGACATTTTTACAGTTTTTAAAATTAAAAAACTAATTTAATAATAAATATTTCTGGTTATTACAATTAAGTGTTTACGGGTTTAATGACAATAACAAAATTGACAATATCACATTGTTACTAAAGATACAGAAGGGTAAACTAAATTATAAACAAAAACTCATTTACAAGACCGACGTGAAAAAAAAACCTCATAAATCTTTAATAATACAAACGACTACTGTGTTTGTGCTACTATTTATTTAGCATTTTTACAAAATTGAACGGCAAAAAGTGTTCAATTTATCCGACCCGAACGTCATCAATTATTCATCACGTCGCCACCAAAAGTTTTTATCTCGTGATCTCACCGATCGGCGATCGCATTAAAAATTAACAACGTTATATGCACATCGTCGGACAAAACCGATCCGCTCATTTTTATACATATTTTTTTGAAAAAAACATAAAAAATAATGCACCAACGCTTATACTTTATGGATGAAAATCGCAGGTCCGGGAAAACCGACCGCGATAAAATATTCACGACGGCATTTAATCCCAATGCAAGGGGGGATGTTTGAAAAAAATGCACTCACTATATGTGTGGTTCGATGATCAAAGCTGAATGTGCAGTTTGAATTCTGTAGTATTTTTTGTAGAGGTGGTTACAGATTGTAAATAAAACGACTGCAATGGTTTAATAAAGCCACGTTAATTATTCTTCCTTCCAATATTTGCAACTCCATTAATTACTCTCGGCAGTTTTGAGTTAAATTCGCTCGTTTTTCATATCTCGTTGAAAAATTAAATTAAATTCCTCCTCTTTCGTGCTTAAATTATCTTTGCAATTTATTGCAATGTTTAAAACGAGTTCGGATGCTATTGATGTATAGTGTATTATTTTCCAATTGTTTACACTAAAAAAACAGGCTTGGAATAATAAGCAAAGAATCAAATATGTATACAATAGGCCTGCACAGAATCGGTTTGGGTTTGAAGGGGTTTCGATTCTTTAAATAATTCTTTAGCATTTCTAAGTAAAATACAATTTTATAGCTTTTTCAAGGCATTATTATACATATCAAGTCATCTTATGGCTGCGTTTTAAAATATGTTTTAGTAAAGAAGCGCAAATATATGCTTAAATAAGGGAGATACTCTTTTATGATTTACATTTATTACTAAATATAAAACATATTCTTAAATTATAGTTTTGGTGTGTACGGTTTAATCGCTTCATCTTTGTTACTCGATTAGCAAATAATTTAAATTAAATTACAAAATATCTGTGCATAACCAAGTGAACTACTTTCTTCATCTTCATCAAAAGACGCAAATCTAGAAATATAAAATTGTATAACATATTTAGACAATCTTTTCTAAGGATGATGTTTGTTACTTGAATATCTTACAACAATAAGTAAATAACACAAGTACCTTCTGTATGATGGTTTAGATGTCAGCTTTTTAACCTAGGATTAAAATTAACATGCAAAAGTATTTGTTATGTGGTGTTTGTGGAATAGGCAACATCGGTGACAAAAAAGAAAATTAATAACATATTAGGTTTATACATAGTTTAGATCATTTCTGACATTTGAATACAAACTTTAAGATATGAGACATTTTGTAACTCAGTTTGTGATGTGTAAGAAAATTTGAACCATATATTAGCAGCTTTGACATAAGCGCGACTAGTTAAACATGAGACATGGGTTATGAAACGTGAATTACATTTTTTCACACGTGAGACACAGTTTATGACTTGTGAGTTACAATTTGTTACAAATGAGACACAGTTTATGACACGTGAATTAATTTTTTTTACACATTTTTACAAAACATGAGTTATTATTTGTTGAACATCAGATACACCACACCACAAATGAGTTGCAGTTTGTTATAAATGAGACATAGTTTATAACACGTGAGTTATAATTTGTTACACACGAGACACGGCACATGAGTTTAGGCAGGTGAGTTACAATTTGTTACACAAGACACGATACTTGAGTTACAATTTGCTGCACATGAGTTAAAGTTTGTTATACGTGAGACACGATACATGAGTTACAATTACGCATAAGTTACAATCTGTTACACATGTGACACGACACATGAGTTACAATGCTTCACATAAAACACGATATATAAGTTACAGTTTGTTACATAGGAGACACAGTTGAGGACACGTGACTTACAATTTGTTACTTTTCAGACACAGTTTATGACACGTCACAATTTGTTACACATGAGCGATATGTTTTGAGACACATGTCATTTTTAACAATGCAATTGTAACATGTGCGGTATTGTGAAGTAAATGAGACATTTAGTAATGTGACACGGTTTGTGATTGTGGTGTAATTTTGTGTCACACAAGACTATTTGTGCTATTTTGGGAAAATTGAGTCATATAGCAGCTTTGATACAAGCAAGTCAGACACAGTTTGTGACACGATAATTACAATTTGCGACACATGAGACACGATTTGTGACATATATTTGTCAATTCTTAAATATTAATTCTTAAATCATTTTTATTTATAAAACAACTTTTTCGGACATGCCAAATATTTTGAGACACATGTGACATTTTGTGAGAATTGAAACAATGTCATATATTATCAACAAAAGTGAGACAATTTATTTTACATGAAGCTTAGTTTGTAAGACGTGAAACAAAATTTTGACACGTGTAGTAAATTTTGAGGAGATGCATGCAGCAGTTTGTAGCATTTTGAAAAGAACTTTAACAGTTTTATGAGACTTTTAATCTAATACTGTTTTGACTTATATATAAGAAACAATTTTATTTTTAATACATGTGACAGTTTATGACATATTAGCAACTTTAATACATGTGAGACAATTTTGTCATATATCTTTGATACATGTGAGACACTTTTTACATATTTATCTCTTATGTTAAACTCATTTTGATTTTTTGTGACACATGTAAGGCAATTTTGATAACATGTAAGACAATTTTTATAATTTTGTGACACATTTTTGACATTTTATAACACACAAGATATGAGACAATTTGTAACATTTGTATTAGAGTTTTGTGTCACATGTGACACAATTTTGATTTCTAGTAAGACTGATAATACAATTATAATAATTTTGTGATACATGTGAGACAACTTTGAGTTTTTGTGACACATGTGAGACACTTTGATACTTTTGCGACTTATGTGAGACAACTTTGATTTTTGTGACATATGTAAGAAAATGTTTATAATTTTTTGACACATTTTTGGGACATTTTATAAAACACAATATGTGATAATTTTTGACATTTGTAATAGAATTTTGTGACATACATGACACAATTTTGATATTTTGTGACACATGTGAAACAATTTTAATAACTTTATGGTACATGTGAGACAACTTTGATTTCTGTGACACATGTGAGACATTTTGATCTCAATATAAAACAACTTTGATGTTTTGTGACACATTTAAGACAATGATTGTGACATTTTATAACAGAGAAAGTAGTTTGGATTGGTTTGGTTCACATGAGATACATATTTTAAAAGTTTTATGACACGTGATACAGTTTGATTTTTTATGACATGTATGTGACAATTTTACTAACTTTGTGATGCATATGAGATAACTTTGATTTTTTGTGACACATGTAAGATAATTTTAAAAATTTTGTGACTTATGTGAGCCTACTTAGATTTTTTGTGACGTTTGAGACTATTTTGATAGTTTTGTGACACAATTTCTGTTATGTTTTAACAATTAAGTAAATTATAAGACTATTTATGACATTTGTAATAGAAATTTGTTAGTTTTGTGATACATGTAGACAACTATGATTTTGATGACTTTTATGTGACATTTGTTTGTGACATTTTATAACATACAAGATAGTTTGAGTCGGTTTGGTATATTTGAGACACAGTTTTTATTATGTATAACAATTTATTTAAATTAAAGACAATTTGGGACATTGTAATAGAATTTTGATAATTTTGTGATACATATTTTGATTTTTTGTGACGTGAGATAATTATTTTTTTAATTTTTTGGCTCTATTATTTTATGACAACTTTGTGACATGTAAGCCATCTTTGATTTTTTGTGATAAATTTTTGTGATATTTTATAGCACACAAAGTAGTCATATTAGTACACATGAGACAATTTGTGATATTTTTAATAGAATTTTTAATAGTTTTGTGACACATGTGAAACAATTCTGATTTTATGTGACACCTGTGAGACATATGTAACGCATTTTGACAATTTTTTAACTTTTGTTGAAAAATTTTTGTGATGTTTTATAACACACAAAATAGTTTGAGTCAGTTTGGTACACTTGAGACAGTATTTATTATATATTAATAATTTGTGAGACATTTTGTGATATTTGTTATAGAAGTTTGATAATTTTGTTAGACATTTTTGATCATTTGTGACTTATGTGAAACAATTTTGATAATTTTGTGATAGATGTAAGAAAATTATGATTTTTTGTGACAGATTTTGGTAATACACTAGACAGTTTAGGTCACTTTGCTACACAGGCACAGTTTTGGATATGTATAAACAATTCTGTCAAATGTGAGAAAATTTTGGACATTGTATTACAATTTTTATACTTCTGTGACACATGTGAGCAAATTTGTTTTTTTGTGATACATTTGAAGCAATTTTGATAATTTTATAACATATGCGAGACACTTGGTACACTTGAGATACAGTTTTTATTAAGTATAACAATTATGTTGATGTGAGACAATTTGTGACATTTGTAATACATGTTGATAATTTTGTAACAAATATTGTCAACCATGCTTGGCAACAACTTATTACTGTGTATAGGTTTTGATACACGAGTTAGATAATTTGATTTTTTTCAAATTCACTCAAAATTTGTTTCTAATTTTTACTTTATTTAATTCAAATAAGTTTTGACTTGCGGGCAAAGTCGAAATAAATAAAGTAAACATTTGTTCTATGAAACCTGTTAAAATATACATTTAAAAAATCGCCCAGAAAACATAAAAAAATCTTCTAGCAAATCAAAAATTTTACAAAAAACATCAAAAATGACTCAAAAACACATTTGAGGCACAAACATAATTAAAAATTGTTCAACAATCCCAATTGTTGTACAGAATTTACTAAACATCGCACAAAAAGGCAATTCGGTTAGCAAAGTGTATATTTTTTTTTACAAAAACACAAAATGCATTAAAAAACACATTTGTTGATCACAGATAAAATTCTTTATTGAATGGGTGGGCAAGGGATACAGTTCATTGATTGCCGGACAATAATTTCAACTTTAGTTTCTACTAGTTCCCAAGTGTTTGTAAATCAATTCCTTGATCACAAACGTTTGGATAGGTAGGCAAGGCACTAAGTTCAATGATTGCAAGACAGTAGTTTAAACTTTAATTCCCGCCCATCCGCCCAAGTGTTAGTGATTAATTTTTTTGATTGAGTAGGTAGGTAAGGAACACAGTTCATTGGTTGCCGGACAGTAGTTTAAACTTTAGTTTCTGCAAACCCACCCAAGTGTTTGTAAATCAATTTCTTAATCACAAACGCTTGAGTAGGTAAATTCAATAATTGCGCGACAGTAGTCTTAACTCTAGTTTTTTGATTGAGTGGATAAACAGGGAACAATTCAATAGTTGCAGAACATAAGTTTCAACTTTAGTTTGCGCCCACCCTACCAAGTGTTAGTGATTAAATGTGTTGATTGAGTGGGTAGACAAAAAACTCAGTTCATTGGTTGCAAGACAGTAGTTTCAACTTTTGTTTCCACCCCAAGTGTTTGTGAATAAATTTCTTGATCACAACGCTTAAGAGTGGGTGGGCGGGGCACTAAGTTCACAGTAATTCCGCGACAGTAGTTTTAACTTTAGTTCCCGCCCACCCACCCAAATGTTAGTAAATACATTTCTTGATTGGGTGGATGAGCGGGAGACATAATTCAATAATTGCAGGACAATAGTTTGAACTTTAATTCCCGCCAAAGTGTTAGTGATTAAATTTTTTAATTGAATGAGTAGGCAAAAGACACAGTTCATTAGTTGCGGGGCAGTAGTTGCAACTTTAGTTCCCGCCCACCTACCAAAGTGTTAATCAATGTCTTGATCACAAACCCTTGAGTGGGTGGGCGGGGCAATAAGTTCACAGTGATTGCGCGGCAATAGTTATAACTTTAGTTATTGCCCACTCGCCCAAATGTTAGTGAATACACTTCTTAATTGGTTAGATAGGCGGAGAACACAGAACACAGGTAAAGATGTGCTCTATCTAAAATGCTTTGCTTTATTTCAAGAATACTATGATTATTGTATTTATACTAAAACTTGTTATTAAAAACATTAAACTAAATGTGCAAATTAATTCATACATAAAAAAATGAAAGCAAGAAATGTTCTGTTAGACATAAAAGAATCGTATACATTACGTAGAATTGTTTTATCCTAAAAATAAATTATTGTAAGTTGGTGTGTTGACATCTAGGTTTTCATTAAGATAATACACAATTTGAGATAAAATAAAAGCACTATAATAAAACAATAATTACAAACAAAAATGAAAACGTCCTACTTTAAAGAATAGAAAATAAATATTGTATATTTAATACTTAATAACACACAAGACAATTTACATCCATAATTCGTAACACAAAGTCATTTTCATATATTGTACCGAGTTGTAACTAATTCCCCAATTACGTCGCATCCAAAAGGATTTGTCCTATACAATTGCACCTTTCACATACTGGAGAAAGCCATAAAATAATTAAAATGTTAATGCCCGGGAAATTGGGAAGCGATTTTACATATTTCTCATTACAAAACAGAAGGAAAGTGGCGACATTTTCCTACCTACACCCATGAGCATTGTATAATACATCCAAGGCAAAATTTCATTTCATCACAAATTATAATAAAGATTTTCAAATTCATATGAGCAAGCAAAACGGTAGTTTAAACACCCACCCCATATTTTTTTTATACAAATATAGTAAGCGTTGTCTAAATATTTATATTAGTTATACCTAAGGGTTGGAAAGAGGGTGATGATAGTAACCTCGGGATATGCTGCTGAAATGAAACTTATTCCTTATTATCCCCATCCAGACATGTCTCTTTATATGCTAATTTTTCTTGACTGACGTGGTTGCAAGCAAATTGGCCGGATGTGAATGGATGCACCTGAATTAATCAGATATCTTTGTATTTATTGAGGGGTAATGTATCAAGTGGATGAAGGCTAAGACAGGCAATGAATTTATAGCGAGCTTAATATAGTTATGCATAATTTGAAATTCATGAATGCTTTTGATGTACGATTTTTACTAAATATGTTTAATTGATTCCACAACATAGCGTTTATTATGAATATGGTTTAAATTATGAAGGCCCATATTTCTTTTCTTATTAACTTTCTTTGCTTCTATCTTGCTACAGATGATACGTAATAATATGTTAATCAATAGTAGTTATAATTCACAAAAGTTAACAAGTGAATAAACAGTTACACGCCCGTAGAATACTGTACATAATGTATGACTTACAGGTACATTAAAATAATGCTAATTTATTGCCATTTCATATTAATAGGCTTTATTAATTAATAGCTATAGATAAACATGTTTATATATTAATAGCTCCTTGAATAAACATGATTTTAATGAGTTTTCTTGTTACAGGTTAGTCATATCTTCCTATATAATATTAATAAAATTCTACCATGTAAGTATATTATTCTAGATCCTATTGTAAATATACAATCGTAGAACAAATAGACGACTCACACGGAAATATATAAACTGTAACATGTAAGTTAAATATGCATATGAGCGATATCGCAATGCGAATCAGTTTCAGGATTAATATTTAGTCGTCTATCTGATTATCGGTTAACTGTATTTTCTCTCGACTACGTAGATTTTTCAATCAAATTATCTATACTACGCCATAATTAATAGAGTGCTCCAATGCATTTTATTAATATTTGCAAACTTAAAATATACAAAGTTTGATAAAACTAGATTAAAAAAAAAAAATGTCACCCATCAAATTTGACTAGAATTATAAAAGAATTAGCATTTTCCAATTTACTAAGCAAATTTATTCCTGCATAAAATATAACACTAAATCCATATTTTCACTGTATAATATTTAATAGGTCCTATGTTTATGCATAACTAATTTAGATTAACTGACAAAACTGCCAGCGGACAGCAATTACAAAAATAATTATTCAAACAAAATTAAATTTACAAATATATCATTATTTTTTATTATAACAGTCTCAACCATAAAAGTAGCCCTTACATGACATCAGCAAACTCCATAAAATGTAACAACGTTCTAATTAGCAGCTAACGCTTAATTGCAATGGAAAGAAGGCTTTATGTGTTTATATGCATTCCTGAATCCCTATGGTGCTGTATTAATAGTCGGTGCGTGTGTCGGGGGTTAAATTTAGCTACCCCCGAGGGCTAATCAACTGTTCCGTGGACTCTGAACCGGAACTGGTGCCGTCGCCGGACCGGAAAACATCCCCGCAGCGATCGAACCAACCACACAGGATTATTCCTCTTGCAAAAATTATAACGCGCGATATGGTAATCGCGTACGGGAATTTAATATGGTAATGTCGGCGACTTTTATTATATTGTTATCGCGTTTTTAGGGATGAAAAAGGGACTGAAGTTACGTCGGAAAGATTAATTTAATGAAATATTTCAACCCTTTTTTTAATTAATCGTATATTAGGAAATGTATTTGATTGCGTATGACAGAATTTAATTATATAATTTACAATGTCCGTGACCTCCTAACTTGGTCTTAACAGTAATAACTTGCTAACGTCAATTTTGTAGATGAGCGGATGAAGACATTTCTTAATACTTATGATAAAATAAGATGATCAATGTTACAACTATAATGTTTCAGTTAGTGTCTGCTCTAAACATAGAAATACTTGTCTTTGAGTCAACAGTACATTAGGGTTTTGGATAACGACTTCCAAGTTTGTCAAAACTTTACAAGGTATTGTAACGGTTCAGGTTATTGAACCCTTTGGAGATATGATCTGCCACTCGTGCCAGTTGGTGTTGTTTCCTAAAGTCGTGCTGGTCGTTAGAAATTATTTGATTGGTTTCACTATGGAATAATTGTTTCTGCTATTTTGCTTAATGTAGGTAGTAAGCTAATCGGGCGGTAGTTCTGTGGAAACAATTTAGGCTTACTAGGCTTAGGAAAGACAACGATAGTAGCGTGTTTCCATTTTTAGGGAAAATATCCTTGCCTTAAGATTCCATTAATGATGTTGGCGAGACCTAAAATAGCTTTCCTAGGAAGATTTTGTAAAGCTGCATTAGAGATGTTGTCATGTCCGGGAGCTTTTTTAGGATTTGTATGATTAATAGCTTTAGCCTTGTCCAAAAGATTCGTGAGTGATATTGCTTTGTCTTCGGCGATATTTTCATAATGTTCGATCTCTCTTTCCACATCTTCTATTATGTCAACATCAAGGATCTTATTTGCCGGGCTAAATTTTGATCTTCAAGAGACAATGCAATAGCTTCGGCTTTCTATAGGGTAGTGTGTGCTAGCCCGTTTTGCCCGTGGATGGTAGGGATGGTCTCGTGGTTTTTCCTTAGACACTTTGATATGTGCCATGTTTTGGGCATTTCGTCTTCTGTTTGGTAAAAAAGGTTGTCCTACTGTTGGTTTTTGAAAGCTTTTATTTCCTCTTTTACCCTGTTTTCTAGTCTGTTTTTGATTAATTTGTCCAGAGCAGTTCTGGAGCGTAGAAATTTTTGTCGGCCTGTGTTTTTCTCCCTTATAAGTCGTTTTAGAAATGGGGGAAATCCAAGTGGATCATTGTCTGTTGATGATAATGTTGCTGGAAGCTTTGTCTTGCGCAGATTGAATGGAAGAAGTTAGGTTTTCAACCGCAGTCCTGAGGGGAGCAGATTTTTGAAAGAGAGCCGAGATCGTTTTCCATAAACAGATGAAACTGTTTCCAGTTCGTTCGTTTTTTAGTTTTATCTGGTTTTCCTACCAAAGTACCATGTATAGTTAGTAGGGCGGGATAATGGTCTGAGTCTATTTCGTTGAACACTTCGGGAGTGGTAGCGTTGAGTATGTCTTTTGACAATGCAATGTCGAGTATATCGGACGGATGACCTGCGTGGCTGTAAAATGTTGGAGAAGTTGGGCTAAAAATAGAAAGTTTGTTCTGATCCATGAATTTAAAAAGAATTCTGCCTTTTGTGTTTGTGGCGCGGCAGTTCCATGCCACGAGTTTAGAGTTAAGGTCACCCCCAATAAGTGTGGAGATATTGTCTTCAAAGGCCAAAAGTAGTTTAGTTGGTTGTTGGTAAACAGAGAGAATTTTGATTTTGCCGATAGGGGGAAGTTTGATGATTACTCCGGTCGCTTCCAAGTTGGTGAAGTTCGGGATTTCAATTTCTGAATGGTCAATAGTTCTTTTTATGAGTATGTCTGTGCCACCGCCTTGGTTAATTCTGTCATTTCTGTATATCTTAAAATTAGGGAATTTTGGGTTGTCTCTGGGTTTTAATCCGAAATAAATAGTTTGAGCTGATCTGGATTGCAGTTACTATTTCAGTGTCCTATAGATAATAATAATAATAATAATAATAATAATAATAATAATGGTTTTTAAGAAGAACGGCCAAGATCAGTTTAAGCAAATCTTGATCGTTGTTGCTGTTATTGATGGCATTGGTGAGATCTTGTTTGAGGTTGGATTTTGCTTCCATGTTGTTGCGGCTTCACAACTTTAGCATATGATGTAAGTTGTAGGCGTGGCTTAGGTATGACATACTTGACTTTATCAGAAGGTTGCCCTTTAGGTTTAGGTTTAGGTTTAGTTTTCATTTTATGATAGACCAGACATCCTTTGTAGGACGCGGGGTGATTACCGCTGCAGTCAGCACAGACAGTTTTCTCCCTGTCTACAGAGGTAAGGTGACATTGAGCTGATGGGTGGTTCTTTGCCCACCTTCTATTATTTTTGGTTAATTGTATGTATAGTTTGTCGTATGCTCTGGTTTGGTTATGCAACCTTGAAATTGCATTTACGTCAAATCCTTTTGCTTCCAACGCTTCGCTCATCTCCTCGCAAGAAACATTTTCAGAAACATTGTGCATGACCGCATTGAGGGTTTTGTCTTCCTCCAGCTAGTATATGACTTGTGACCTTTTGTGTCCAGATATGTTTTTGCCCTCCGGTGGTCAGAGGACGTTTTAGGCATTATTTTAAAGAACTTATTTAAAATTTGATTTCAAAATTGATATTTAATTTTTCCATATCGTTTTTGACATCTCTCCATACCTTTTTGTCGTTTATTGTAATTTGAGGAGGAAGTTTAACTTTCGGTTGTTCCGGTGTGGTGTCTTCGATGTCCGATTCGTCGTTCTCGCCACTACTCTTTTTTCCCCTGTTTTTGCAGTCTACTAGTTGCCATTCGTTAGTATCGTCTGTGGGGTTGCTGGAACCTGGTGTAGACTCGATCTGAATTGGCATTGTTTCGGAGTCGTCCATGTCTTGGTTTGTAGTAGTAATAATTGGTAGAGAAGGAGAAGGGACTCGTCTCCAGGTGTCCACTTGAATCTTAGGAGTTGGAGTCGCCGATTTAATCTTTTTCGGTTGTTTGTCAATAAAAGTGGTAAAGTTTTTGGTAATTGACTTTTTGTTTTTTGAAATCTTTTTCTTAGGGCTGCTGTTTGATGTGACCGTGATGGTTGAACACATCTCCAGGTTCATCGTTTTTGGAGTGAGTTGGTTGGGCTTTATTAACGTTGTTAATTTTTTCAACTAGAGCCAAAATCTGGATGGATAATTGGTTGAAACCAATGTTCATGTCGGTTTGTATATTTTTGTAGTCAATTTGCATTTAATTGACAGTAGATTTTAATGCAGTTACGCCATTCCTAGTAGATTCAGTGTTGCTATTGGTAATGTTAAGGTTAGCGTTTAATATTTCTTAGTTGGCTCTGTTTTCTGATATTTTGGTAAAAAATTTAATTGAGTTTTTATCAATTTTCGCTTTGAGAGCATCCAAACTTTGGTCTGCATCATTGTCTTGGGTTAGAGTAAATTGGGAATTTTCCCCCAGGTCTGCTGGGCCGCACAGTTGAAAGGTAACTGTTAGTTCACTAATCACTTAATTGTTTATTAGCACTTTGCACTGTAAAAGTCTTGTTTCCGTTGTTTAAAAAATGTGGATACGAACAAAGAGAGGTGAATGACCGGGAACTGGGTCATGAGTCCTTGTCCTATCTGCGGGTGCGTGGTGCTGCCCGCAGATTGGGGGGGAGTTAACTAACTATCACTAGTCACTTAAGTAAAGTTTTCATTGTTCTAACACTGTTTAATCGGGCACTTTCTTTGTTTAAACTAATCAAACTGGATGTACGCATACATGAACGGTCGCACTACACTATACTGACATTTGAGTGCAATTTTTGATACGTACAACAATTAGAATTTCTCAGCAATTTTCGATTGTTGGTGTGCAACAAATATGTTTTCTAATAATTTTTTTATGAATTTTGTGTTTTTTGCAAACTTTTTATAAATGTTATTAATTGATTTGCTTTTCTGTGCAATTTTTGGTAAAATTAGTGCAATAATTGACATTTTTAGATAAATTTTGTGTTTTTTGTGTAAAATATTGATAAACCGTAATTATTAATTTCGTTTTCTGAGCAATGTTTGATACATTTTATGCAACATTTGTATTTTTGAAGTAATTTTGATGAATTTTGTGTTTCTTGCATAATTTGGATAAATGTCACCGATTGGTTAGGTTTTTGAGCAATTTTTGATTATTTTCTTGCAAACAATATGTTGTTTTTTTTTGCAAAACTGTGATAAATACAACCCATGATGTTGTCTAAGCGATTTATGATAAATTTTCTGTTTTTCTTTTGCAAAATTTTGATAATTTCTGATGATTGATTTGCTTTTCTGTGCTATTTTTGATCTATTTTGATAAACTTTACCAATTGATTTGCTTATATGTGCAATTTTTTATACTTTTTATGCAATTGAGACATATGTTATTATTTTAGTACAACAAATAGAACACATTTAAAAATTATATTAATTACTTGCTTTCTTGTACAGTTTTTCGCTAATTTTGTGCAACAATTGGGTTAGATAATATCTTTTTTGATTATTTTCGTGCAACAAATGATATTTGAGTGTTTATGATTAATTTTATTTTAATTGCAAAATTTTGATAAACTTATGATTGCAAAATTTGGGCATTTTGATTATTTTTGAGCAACAAATTTGTTTTTGGACGTTTTTATTTTTTGCAACAAATGTGTTTTTCTGTGTTTCTAACAATTTTTTAGCAACATTTTAATAAATTGCACTAATTGATTTGCTTTCTGTGAAATTTTTGATAATTTTTTTGCAAACAAACTGGTTTCATAAGGAATTTTTGATTATTTTAGAGCAACATTTTGCAAAAATTTATTAAATCAAATTAATTTATTTGTTTTCCTGTGCAATTTTTGTGCAACAAATGATTTTTTGAAAAATATTTATGTGCAAAAAATATAGTAATTTGCTTTTCTGTGTAATTTTTGATAAATTTTTCATTTTTTTCCGAGTTTTGATAAGTTTTGTACAATTGATTTTTGTTATCTGTGAGCAACAAATGTGTATTTTGAGCAACTATTGATAAATTATGTGTTTTTGCAACAAAACTATAAACCTTGCAAACCTTTTTGTGCACTGTTTAGTAAATTCTGTACAACAATTGGGTTTTTTATATGTATACAGGTGGTGGCACACAGGCTATATAAGAGTCATTTACATCATACATCTGCTCGCTAAGAAAAAGACCTACTCCCCAGAAACAAACAAAAAAAAGAAAAAAATCAAGGCCAGGCAGAAATCTTTCGTTACATAGGAGATAGAATAAAATAACCCAAACTGACCAATATACCAGAACCTTAATCAAAGAAGTCACACCGTGGATCACCAGAAAACATTTTTTTTAAATAGTTGCCTTCATTTTAAACCTCATCACTTTGTTTTTCAATTATTGGCACAACGCAAAAAAGTGTGTTTAACCTCAATTTCAGAATCACCTCAGCTTGCATCTATATTTTAAATCTAGTAACCTCAGTGCCACTCTAAAAAATACTGATAGACTTAGTTTTAATATCAAACAATCACTATTTTAAATTTTGTTTGATTATTTTATCTGTTGGCCTCATTGTAGAATATTAAACTTCTTTTAGCTGTTAAAATATTATTTTTATTGGTTGACCTCAACACTGCTACAAAAATATGTTTGACCTCAGTTTGACTACTGTTTTTATGTATGTTTAGGTATATTTAATTAATCTATTAACCTCATTTTCACTACCAGCTTTTTATTTATAATATATTTTCTTATTGACCTCAGCTTTAGTAGCACTTTAACTTCACATTAAAGTTTAATTTTTTTAATTATTTATTGATTTATCGGCCGTTATATTTTTTTTAAATTTATTGTCCTCATTGTAAATTTTTTTTTTTTCTGATCTTAGCATGTATTTTTGATTGTTTAATAGCCTTAGAGCTGCTACAAAAAAGCATGTATTGACCTCATCTTGCTTTTCAATTTTAAATAAATTAACCCTAAAACCACTAAACAAATATCGGTTGACCTCAGTTTTAGTAACAAATCGATGATTGCACCAGCGTTGCTACAAATACGCAAGCATTGTCCTCAGTTTGCTATTTTCAATTTGTTGACCTCAGTACCATTACAAAAAATACAATTAACTTGACTTTGATGCTTTTTTATTTTATTTTATTATTTCATCACTGTAGAACTTTTTTCTGCTGTATTTTTTTTATTTATTAATTGACCTCAGCGCAACTACAAGTAAAGTGCACCTTAATTTTAATCATCATCATAATTTAAACTAATTATTTTTATTTTTATAATCCTCAGCCCAGCCTCAAAAACTATTGACTTTATTTTTGGTACTCTTTTTCTGTTTTTAAATTTTTCAGCTTCAAATTTATTAACCTCAGCGCTAAACAAAAAAGTTTAACCTCAATATAAGTCGCACCTCAACTTGCTACATTTTTAATAACTAATTTGTATTCTTAATTACCTCAGCGCCGCTACACAATCTAATGATCTCATTTTTAGTTAAATCTCAACTTTCTATTTTGAAATGAGTTTAATTATTACACATTGTTTACAAAACTGAGGTCAATATTTAAAAAAATACAGCATTATATTGAGTAGAAATAAAAGTCAATACATACTTTTTTCTAGCAACATTTTGATTAACAAAAAAACATTAAAAAAAATCAACTGGTGCAACTAAAATTGAGAACTAGCATACTTTGTTTTTAGCACTAAAGTCAATACTGTTTTTGGTTGTCACCTTTTGCGCTGAGGTCAATAAATGCTTTTTTGTATCAGCGGTAATGCCATTAAGTTAAAAAACATGATCAGAAAGAAAGTTTAAGTTTTACAAAAGAAGACAATAAATTAAAAAAATCAGCATCAGCATTAGAATAAATTAAAAAAATAAAGTATCAAGTTAAAGTGCAATAAATTTGATGTTGATGTCGATATAAAATTAAACATATTAAAGAGCAGAGAAAAAATTAAAAATAGCTAAATATAAAAATGTTTGTAAGCATAAAAGCTCCTCCTGCTATTTTTTAGTTTACTTAGATTTTCCAAAATATTTTTTCATTTTTTTTTTTAATAAAATCATGTATGCTGAATTCAAAATGTTAATCTGCATTCTATAGTTCATGCTGGTTATTACTTACATTCTAATACAACAACATTATTAATATTTTCAATTTCAGAAAAGTTTCTACAAAGAATTTAATTTTTCAAAATATTTTTTACATTTTATAAATGTAATTAAATATGCTAAAGTCAACATTTTTAACCACAGTTCAAAATTCATGTAGGTTATTACATAAATTCAAATAAACCAACCAAATTGTCATTTTTTTTTTTTATATTTTTTATAATTTTTTTTTAAACAAAATCAAGTATGCTAAATTCAAAATTTTTAACTTTATCTCAAAACTCATACTAATTATTGTAGTAAACTAAGAAATTATCAATATTTTCAATTTGACGGAAATTTCTTTAAAAATAGATTTTTTTTTTTATATTTTTAAGTTTTTTTTTTTTTAATAACAAATTCAAAATTTTAAACTTTATCCCCGATGCCTGAAATCTATAGTATATTATTTTATAATAAATAATGCTAGTTCCATTCAACCTTCTATTTGCTATAATTTAGTTAGATTCTAACATAATATAATAATTCATTTTTAATTTGATTAAAAAACAAAACCCATAATACCGTGCTAAGAAATTATTACAGATAACAACACGTCAGTGAAGACAAAGCTATTGTGAATTCATTCATTAAATTCTATAGAAAACTCGCCCCACTTTCACGCTCGATTTAATCTGACCTGTATGTATGCCAAACAGCAAATCCTGAAACCCACCACCAACCATCAATCAATATTCCGGGTCAAACTATGTTCTACTAACACCATCGATTTGTCAGCTTATTACTTCCTAGATCCTATAATCCCGACTTATCTAAACTCCGAATATTTCTAGAAAAGTTCTACCCGATAAGAAGAAAATTGTACGCCACCCCCCTTATAATATTATTTCCAGCAACAAAAATAAGTGAAAGTTTCTCAAACAAGTCGCATAAATCAAATGCAGCGGCACTAATTTAAGACCTGACTTGAATGTGGAAAACATAGAGGGTTGGGAAATTTTATTAACATCTATTAGTTTTTTTTTTCTATTCACAGCTGTTGGAAATCTTTGAAAATCGGTTGGAATTTGTGCAGGCTGGACAGGTTAACTAATGTGCGGGTCGAGTCCCAGGGTTGCCTTAAGGGATTCTGAAACCTTTTTCGATGGAAATGTACGTTTCTTATTCGTCGCCTAGCGTAAATGTTTATGTGTTTGTAATTGGATTTCACTGGTCCATATGAGGAGAGTAAAAAATGACCGGACACAAATCAATTGCCCCTTTGGAATAGAAGTAACTGAAGTGTAGTCACGTCTGTTTTGAGAATATAAAATACAAATAAATATAAACAATAAAGACAACTTTTAATCTTATCGTTGAAATAACAAAATTAAAATAAACTAATTATATCGCAACGAGGAATCTTTAGAATCCAAGTTGAACTATGTGACGTCTCTTGGAAACGAAGGCGTCGAAAGGCATTGAAGTTCTCATTTTCCTCAGCTAGTCAGTGTAGTGTAAATGTTCCGCTCCTTAGTCGACGTTTTTGTTTGGCGATTTTTGTTTTCAAAGTGCAATTTAAGTTTACACCTACAAAAGTTATTTAATGCGATGCACTGAACAGCGAATTATGCAGATTACTCGACTTATCATGGCACACGTTAAGACGTTAAGAGTGTAATAACATCTGGAGATGAATATCGCCATAAACATGAAGAATTAACTAATTTCAGTTATGTAAGTTTCTCTTGGCGCTTTTACGATGAGAAAGTTTTATGACATGAGAAAAGAATGTTAATATAAATGAAAATGTGTTGGTGGAGAAAATTCGAAGAAAATTGTGTTTTGCAGTATAGTAAATATAAATTTGTATTATTAATAGAGAAATTTGCGTTTCATCATATTTTTGGAAACAGTATAATAAACAATATTTTATGCAAATTACCAATTTGTTTAATGATGATGCAAGGTACACCGATGAATCATGCATACTTTGAAATAAATTCAATTTAAATTTCGGCAATAATTAGCACAAATTTCAAAATGCAAATTAAAGGAATTCAACAAACAGTTAACTTTATTGAAAAATTTGTAGAAATTGAAAATAATAATTTTGTTGATTAAATTGGATTTTGGAACTTTAGAAACAATTTTGAAAAAACTTATTTTTCACAGAAATTTCCATTAATTTGAAATTGTATAAATATTTAAAAAAAAATTAATTTTCACAATTTCTGCAATAATTAGCACGAGTTTTGAGATGCAAATTAAAATTTTGAATTCAGCATATTTGATTTTATAAAAAAAAATGTAAAAAATTATTTGAAAATTTTAATTATTTTACAGAAATTTCCAATAAATTTAAAAAAAATGATAATTTCGTTGTTTACATGGAATTTCTGCTATAATTAGCATACATTTTGACATCAATTCAATTCAGCATATTTGATTTTATTAAAAAAATTGTAAATTTTTTTTGGAAAATTTTATAGGTTTTAAACTATTATATACGAGACAGAGCATTGAAGGCTTTGCCTCTGCATCGATACTAATAAGCATACCAATTAGAAAAATTTTGCAAACTGGCTATACATTAGCAACAGCAAGCACCATATTGTCACCTTTACTATAGTGCCTTGTTGTCTACAGCTTTCTGCAGATAGTACACTTTTGAAAATCTAACCTCAAAATCAGTGAGATGAGAATACTCTGGACATCTACTAATCCCAACGCTACAACACACCAGATTCCTAGCAAGCTCCTTCCAGATCCAAAACAGAACCGAGCCTAAAAGCTAAACTTTGAAAAAAAAAATTAATGATCAATAAACAAAAATTGAAAAACCTTTTTTTTTTAAATCTCTAGTCATCCGTAATATCAAAATTAAGTAAAAACTTGAATTCAAATTTATGTGTTTTCGTAAATAATTTTTTTTTAAATCCATCTCTTATTGTAGTAAAAGAATAGTAAAATCCAAATATCCGTAAGCTCCACTTTAATCGTTTTTAAAAAAAGTGTCAAATATAGCCTCAAACGTGGTTGATTTTGAAGATACTTTAGAGCTAACTAACATGACAGATTGACTGATAAATTTGAGAAAGTAGTTGACGTAACAATTTTCTTAATAACAAACACTCGAGTAGGTGGTGGAAAAACAGTTTAAGAATGTTGGACCGGTAGTTTGATATAGTGTTCCCGCCCACCCGCCCAAGTGTTTGTCATAAAAAATATTTAAGTTACAACCACTCCCCGCAATAGTTTGTACAAGCCTAGAGAGCTGGTAGTAGTGCGTAGATGAACTAAAAGTGGTTAAACCCAAAATGCATAATGATCTCCGATAAGCATCACTACTATTAGGTAAAATACCAATTACAACAAGCCCCATTTAAATAAATAGCCTCCGGTCCAACAGCAAATTCAAAACTGTAAAAAAAATTAAAAAAATTAATGACAAATATGAAGCACGTCCTCTTCGAGTAAGAAAGAAATCCTCCCTCTCAGACTTAGCCAAAAGCGGCCATGTCGAGTCAAATTCAAAGAAAACCAGCGCAATCAAAACATCTCTATAAGCCGCAAGAAAATAATTAATCGCTCATCCATCTTCCCAGCTCTGAAATAGTGTACAACGTTATCAAAAACCTAAAAAAGCGCATGCAGCCCATCAAGAAGTGCGTCGATCCCAACTACAAAGTCGATGCCAAAAAGAGCTCCGGCTCTTTCACGATAGTCAAAGAAGCCAAGTTACCAAAAAAAAAAGCTTTTCCTGCTTGTAAAACCAGAATATCGTACCACAATTGAGCGGTATCGTAGCTTGTCATGCTAGTTACGCCAGAGAAACTACGAAGAAAGCATCGCCAGCATCCCATAAATAAGTCAAGCACACAAACAATGTCCAATGCTCAAAATGCCACAATAGTGCAACTGTTATTGCAATAATTGGAATGAACCAAAGATTAAGATCCCCAAAAAATTGCCCGTAATTTTATTAGGCTCAAACGCTCAATAGTAGAATCTCTCCAACAACAGCTGCTACTACAAACGCAAGAAGCACTGAAGTACAAGTTTCTCCATCTTAAATCAGCCAATAAAAGAAGCAACAAAAAATCGAAGAACAAATCTATTACCCTGAGATGAACACACCAATACATGCTCCCGGTTAAAAAACCGTACTGGATACAAACTTCTCCACGATGAGAGACCTGACCTAAACTGAAATATCAAAAACAACATCCTGCTATTAAAACCCATCGATAGTTTCATGGCTTGTAAAGCTAAAATAAAAACTTAAAGAAAGATTGAAGAAAGTCAAAGAAAAAATAAAGTTGGCCTTTCTAGTACCAACTAAGCTGGTCTAAACGCCTCAAACAGGCAACATCTTGGTCACTCCTAATACATCACTTCGAAAGAATAAGCAAATACCAACAAATCGAAAGAAAAAAAATTGTAGAACGTAACCAACAAAAAAACTCGGTCCAAGCCACATCACAACAAAAATTATCAATTAAATCCTAAAAAAAAGAAGGAAGAATACTGAACAACCACAATGAGCCAGTGGTCAATCGCGGTCCCCAATAAACTAAGTCGCTTACAAAATCCGCTTATCAACATACAAAAATTCGGAAATAACAAAAAAAAAACGACAAAAGAAGATATCGTCAATAACAACATCGCCCAGATCGGCGTGGCAAAGATCTCCTGAGTAGAATTCAAAATAAAAAATTTATCATTATGCTACTGGATCCCTGACCTTATTTACGTAGAGCTCTGTCACCACAAAAACTATGCTCAGCAAGTAATCGCCACCCTAAAGAAAAATCGACCAGCATCCAGAATAATCTTAATATCATCTGCATAGCACGGCTTCTCCACATCAAAAGGCCCTCTTGCCGGCGATCCGTGTGAATAATTTTCATTTCAGCATTTAATCTGAGCCAAGAATAGCCAAGGAATGTAGCACACACAAAAAAGTCCACAACAAATAGCGTATAACTAACGCTCTCAACAAACTTACTAGTTCAATCGTCTATAAAACAGGTGAAAAAAACTGTTATTGCAACAATTGGTGCCCAACGCGGAAATCATTAAAAAAACAATAATCTTGCCTTCACAAACCTGCCTCCTAAAGAACTTGAAACAAAGAACACCAATCTGTTTCAAAACTGTCCAAGAATTAAGCACAAAAAGCTATTCCTAACAGAACCATCATACATTGCCCAAACTACGGTAGCGCAAATGATTAAGCCAAACAAATCTGCAAAAGCTTACAGTCCTGACTGATAACTGAATACTGTGGCTTGAACAAATACATGCATAGAATGAGAGTCCAAAAAAATAAATAAACTACACTACATCTGCTGAGCAAGTGCGAGGCTTACAATAAAAAAATAAAGTCTCTTTTTGGAAAACGCAATCTGACTAAAAACGAGCTTAATCCCATGGTAACACTTTATAGACTTCATCAAAAACAGAACTAAGAGTATGAACTAAAAGTGCACAATAAAACCAAAAGCCCGCAGTGCAAGGACGCAAAACAAACCAACTCAAGAAAAAAAAAATTATAAAAAAATATTATACCTCTATAAATGCAAAACAACAAAATTTCTCAAAAGATAACATTAAATGCAATGCAAAAACATTCAAACTTTCATCAACACTACAGATTAAACAACTTTGCAGATTACAGTTACTTAAAATAGAAAACTAAAATCTGTAAATCTATATAAAGTATCCTGGCAAGTTTGATAAAAGAATCAATGATTAATTAAATATTAATTAATAATAAATATTGAACTAAGTTTATGCACAGCCTCACTCCATCGTAAAAAAAACGAAAGTAATTAACTGGTGCATAAAAATCCGTACAAGTTCTGTAATCATCTACTAAAGTAAATGGTTTGTAAGGAGCCCTTTCACGAGTCGTTATTTAAAGTCTTCAGGTCATCCGCCTTCTACCCCCCTTTAAAACAATATTCATGGCAGTGGCTGCGAGTTATGACCGCATATAAGGACGATGCTCCATGATGACCGTTTTCCCCCTTTTCCTTTCCGTCTGCATTCATTGAGTGAATGTATTATTCTGGACACGTCCGTCATTTGGCGTCAGTGTCCTCATACCACTTGTCGAGGGGATGCATCCCGAAAATGAGCGGGCGTCAGCTTGCAAACTATCGTTGCCTGTGCAAGCATCTCTACTGTGATGAAGTAATATCAAAGCAGTATCACACTTATTGCAAAAGCGGTAGTAAACTAAATCAGTACATGCGGTGATTGATGGATGCTGTAACAATATTTTTCACTTCGTTTCATCCTTTAATGTATTTATGTAAATGAATTTATTCAAATGTAGCAGGTTTTAAATTCACCCCTATCTATTTTGTCAACGCTATTATTTGTTTAATAATAATAACTCAACTTTAATCAACTTGAAATTTGCGTTAAGAAATCTGTTCTTAGTTACCCTCGCTGTAATTTTTCATAGCATGATCCCGCAAGAAATTTTACACTTAATTATTTTCACCAAGTCATCCCTTTCATGGGAATATGGGTTCGCTTTTAACGACTCATTATCTCTATAGATTAGTACCCATTGGATGGGGCATCATTAAAACGAAATACGACTATTAGATGGCCACAATTTTACATTATAAAATCGATATCGTGCGAAACCAACATGATAAGGGGGTATTATCTTCCTCTTCCTCTGCTTCCACCCATTAATTTTCTCCATGTAAATTTCACTATACTTAAAATGGATTTAAAGCAAACAAAATCAACTCATATATAAATTTAAAAAGAGTTTATTTTAAAAACGGGCAATTGTAAAGTATTCTTTAATATTCCCTGAAGTAGTAGTTGGCTGGTACAATTTTAGAGGGAATTATGTAAATTCGACGACGAATTAAAACTGAGAACAGGTACGGTCGCTGCATTTTAACATAAAATTGCTTTCTGCACAAATGTAAAATGCAAGGGTTTCACGAAACGTAAACAGAAATTAGAATCTATATTATAGGAGATAGGGGTGTTAACGGTATAAGCAATTTTATTTAAGTGATAGCTAGAGCGATAGTATTGACCTATTTCTTAGATTAAATTGTAGAATATTTGATTATTCAAACATTTATAAATTGTTTGTAAAAAAAGATTGTTTTAAACATAATTTTGTGATTAGTAAGCGGAAGGTAAATGAGGTTAAAGTAAAAGCAAACATATTATTACTAGTCGCAAATTTATGATTGAACACATTCAGATTACAAATTCCTTTGATAAAATTTAAATTATAATCTGGATCGTTATCCACCGGATATGTTCGTGAATCACATTATAGTTTTTATTAATGTCTTCTTGTATGTAACAATTTGTCAAATATTATTATATAGACTTTTTAAAATTGTTAAGAATTTTAAGATTCCAATCTAGGGTTAACAGACCTCACGCTTTTCCGATTGGAAACCGCAAATCCCTGCTTACCGATAAGAAGTTTTGGGCCAGTTAATAATTATATGTTAAACTTAATCTAACTATCACGGTTAATATTATATCAATTAAACTTTAATTAAAAAAATTAATTAATTAAATTAGTGAAAATAAAAAATAAAATTTGCAATAAGTGTCACGGTATAATCTATTTTTAAACCAATTTAGCGCAGTCGATTTAGTTGTTATTTAATTTAACGCAATCTAATACATAATTATCTTGTATAAAATATTTTAATAAAAAGCAGTTGTGCAAATAATGTTTTTATTGTTAGATCTTAACTAATGTGGCGCAGTCGTAAAATGACTTCTTAGCAAATTTTAAGTTAATCTCCAATACTAAGTCGCAACTAATTTGGCGCAGTCGATTTAATTACCGCAAACATTTCTAACTCCATCAAAAAGTAGAACTACTTTACTAACTAGTTTTGAGCTAATTGCAACTCTGCTCAACTTTAACTAATTGTGCGCAGTCGGTTTACCATCAGATCATTGCAGATAAAAGTATTATTAAATGAAGATGTTGGGGTTCCAGGTAATAATTTACTTCTTAAAAAAAAATTGAATAGTTTTCTGAGACGTAATTTTGAGTCTTTAGTACTCGATATGCTCCTATCCAATGCCCCACATAACAGAGCTGCATTTAGAACCGTAGTTTTAAAGCTATTCAATAACTAACGTCGTGTGTCGTAGGTGTACATGACCTGTTTATATGAGTATTTGTTTGAGAGTTGTAACGTGTTGGCTATTGTAGGTCATCGAAATCCAGCAGTATGCAGCTTTTAGGTTTATTTTAGTCAAGCTAAGTCTTCTAATGTATTTCCTATATCTTTCACTTGCTTTGGTTGCGTTGTAATCGTTGTACAAATTTTAAAAACTGTAGTTTGTAAAAAAAGTTTGTTTTCTGAATTTGTAATTAATCCAAAGAGTTTGTTTACTAAAATTGTATGCCAACGGAAGTTTCCAAAGTCCTCTAGGTGTGCGCGGGCCCCAACTTGCCCACGACTCAAGTGCTAGGCTGTAAGCATTGCGATGACCAAAAAAACCACTCCCTGAGTGCGTAGGACGTCGTTGGCTGCCAAAAATGCAATGTCTGGCGGCAAAAAAAGTAGTGTGGTCCCCCCTTGGAAAAAAAATGGCTACCAGAGGAAAACCATAACACCCCTAAAATAGCTTAAGATACGGTTACAAATTAGAACCGCAACCACCTGACCACTTTAAAAACGAAAAATAGAACTTAAACCGGACACCGTCAAAATATCCTAGAATATCTTGTTTGACCTTTTCGAATGAACAATTTTGCTCAAACCTGCAGGCAAAACGTAGATCTTTACTTCCGCTTTGATGCTTAACTCTGATATAATATAAACAAGATATTAAATTATATATATATATTAAAAGAAACTATACTGAGCTATTCCGTTGTCAACTCATTTTAAGTTACAGATTGCCACTACTGTTCCTTGGTTGACTACAGTAAATTTTTATACTGCTTTTTGTGCTTAAGCAAGCCGCTAGATTAATATTCTTGGCCGTATGCAAAGATAAAGAAACTTTGATAGCTTTCTCAAGCTCAAATTGCAGATTTGCTGAGATATTACCGTTTTAATTCTCACACACTCACTTTGTTTTGTGCCCAACTGCAGCATGGAACATCACTTATAAATATAGAAGTGATCTGATAAAAATTGCCAACGTTCAGTAGCAGTTTTCTCATTGCTCACTACAGTTTAGTCATATTTTACCCTTAAAAATATTCAAGTACAGTCGGATTTTAAAAATAAATGATGCATATCATCAGCTTTTTCAAAAGATTGCTCTTCTACGACTGTAATGAGAACTATAAGATGGCTTGATAAAGTAAGGGCATTAGTCCAAAATTTTGCGTAATTCTGGAAAAAAGCTATCAACGCACATATTAAACAACTTGTTAAATTAGCAACACTCAAGCCCAAAATTAGGTTGCGTTAACGCCACCTTAATACCTCAAACTCAACTTATTTTAAGACCACACAAACTTTTGCGCCTCGCAATCCAACGCCAAAGACTCACGTCGGACTGCAAGCTCCTAGAGTTGATGTACAAAGTGCGGCAAGGAATGTTGCTGATTTGAATTGGGCGCCAATGAGCAAGAAGTGGTCAGAGAGGGGTCGAAAGGGTCTCATTCAAAAGAGCGGGTCTTGAAGTTTTGTTACCGCTCAAGCCAGTTGCCGTCATGCGTTTGACAAAAGAAGAGCGTGCGTTCGCAGTCGAGGCCTACTTTTCCAATGTCCGTTCGGTGGTCGCCACCCAACGTGCCTTCCGAACTCGGTTCAATATTGATCCCACGGGTCCCATTCCTAGCCGGCAATCGATCGTTTCGTGGGTGGACGCATTCAGGAAAAGTGGCAGTGTGGAAAAAAAAGCCTGCAGGTCAACGGATTTCCAGAACCCCAGAAAACGTCGAGAGGGTGAGGCTTTCGTTTTTGCGCTCTCCCTTCGGCGCGCAAACAGGCATTTGTTCTAGGGATTTCTGATCGCAGTTTAAGACGAGTTCTTCACAACAAACTCAAATTTCATCCCTACAAACTTGATGTAATGCAAGAGCTCAGTAAACGCAATTTTTTTCTCGCCAAATGCATATAAAGCTCTCCTTAACTTGCCTCATGACGCCATCGCCCTTGTTTTTCAGTGATAAGACCCATTTCCACCTTTCCAGCTGCGTAAACAAACAAAACATGCGTTATTGGAGTGGTGCCGATCCCCGTAAACTTCATTGTAAACGCATTACTGTGTGGTATGCATTGTCGAGAGTTGCCGGCGCGCTCCTCCGATTTGGTTCCCTATGACTTTTTTTTTATGAGGATATCGCAAATCCATTATTTACAAAAACAAACCACAGACCCTGCAACACCTGACGGGCGCCAAGCCATCCCCAACATTCCCGTCGATATGCTCGAAAAAGTGGAACAAAACTTCAAAAAGCGGGTGGATAAGTGTATCGCTAATGAGGGCCGCCATTTGTCCGATGTTTTTAAAACTACTTAAAACAAAAATTCAGGATGTGTACAATACGATAAAAAAAATAAATCGATATGTAAAATACCTTTTTTTTATTGACCTTTCAAATCAACAAGTTTCCCTACCGCACCCTGTACAATCAGCTCGAAAAAAACGTTAAACTGAGGCAAATAAGATCATCGCCGTAGAGAATACATCTGTCTCTGGTGAACAGACAATCTAGAAAGCTCAATCAAGAAACATGAAGAACAAATTAAGAAGACGCATAGGAAGCAAAAATCATCATCAACAAGATGGAAACATACATAAATTCATCCCATGATAGAAGCAACCATCATCAAACCAACGGAGTTCCCGACCCAGGCCTCCCGCAAAAGATCAGCTGCAGGCTCAGCCAACTCGATATCTTCCAAGGAGGTAATGGAGAAAATGCAAGCCCAACCGGACCCCAATATGAACTCCCACCGCAAACCCCCTCCTCAGAACCCCCTGGTAGGGAGTCCTTCTTGAATTCTTGCTCCTCTAGGCATTCAGCCAACCCACGTCAAGTGCCTTCAACGCCAAAAAGATCTTCAGCCACCAAGACCAAAGGGTCTTTCGACCAACTACCAGATCCTTAGGTCCTCTCCGACAACACCCACAAAGAGCGCTGGCGCACGACGCCCTCCTCCCATCAATATTCGGAAAAAAATCTAATATCAAAAGTTGTTGGCAACTTTAAAGTCAAATAATATCATCATCGACCGCGCAGTATAAGTGGTCGATGGCATTCGCATGCACTCCTGTTCACATGCGGACTTTCGTGCTGTAATTGAGCACTGTACTAAGAACAATATAGTATATTACACATATCAGGTAAGGACTAAAAAGTCCCTGAAATATGTTACCAGGAATATTCCGGATTGCACCATGACAGACGTGCTGCAAGCTGAGTCTACGACACGCATGGAAAGGGACGGAAAAACTTTCCCAATGTTGTATGTCCAGTTTCCTCAGAAAGCATGTCTCTCACTAAGTATTGCAGTGCAACGCGTGCGTCAAATGCGCCAAAGCTCATCAAAGCTCTGCGTGTATTTTCAAAAAAAAGTCCGGCCATGCAAGTACATGCGCCAAATGCGGTGAGCCGTACACCGCAAGTTACAAAAGCTACCCGGTTTATGTTAAACTGAAAGCTATCCATAACAGCCAGGCCCACGGTAAAGCACCTGATCCTCACAAGAACACTCCCAATGCTAGCAATAAGCAATCCTATACCCAAACAGCAAGATCGGCGCAAAACACACAACATTCAGCTAAGAATCAGCTGTTACTCTGCAAACTCTTCAGACTAATGGCCAACTAATTTGCTCAAACTTGCAAAGTTAAAGGCATTCTTGATGTCAAACGTAGCCAACAACACATTTTCTTTTTGGTTGTTCATTTTGTTTTCAGTTTTTGCACTTTCTGTAGATAATAGAACGCCCTTTCCATAAGTAGTCTTGCATGTCTTTTTATTTCAAGTTCATCCAGTAACTTCTTGTTAAGGATCTGCTTAAATAGATCCGGCCCGCTATCATAATCTTTTTCTCGGAATGTCCTTGGGCTTAGGTACAATGAGCGGTCACGCTATTTTTGGGTGGTTTGTAAATTTTTTTCCCGTCATCCACTTGCTTTTTATCCAACGAATAAACAGGCAAACGCATACCGGTTTTGCTTGTTACAATTTTGTAGCCTTAACCGCAGAGGTTGTTGTCTACGTCCTAGCACAGGGAATCTCATGCACTTTTTTTGGATTTAGCTATTGCGGCCTTTAATTCTCTTAAACCCGGACATAGACATGGTACAAGTTCTATACAAAACTCTATGTAACGCCTATAAACAAAATAATTTGTCTAGTTAGACAAGAAAGCTATTCACAATAAGTGACAAACTTTCAGCATCCAATACAGGGGAGGTTTAGTCGGTTTGCGCTCATGAGAGTAAACACTTTAGAAGTCTAATCCGAGGCAATAAACAGCCAATATCTCCCTGAAGAAACCAACATTCACATCCAGAAGCAGAATGGAAATTACCATCTCCACTGGACTGAGAAATAGCTTATTAAGAAGATACAGACTATCTTCTACCATCGTGAGCAGACTTACGGCCAAAAAACTAACACCACTTAAAGTGAAGCGGAAAGTAGGAAAGAAAAAAAAATACAATTGACTCCAGAACAGACATAGTAAAAAACAACGCTACCGTACCACCAAAACGCCAACATTGTCGAGAAAGGACCACACCATCTCCTCCATTGCACCATCGTCTAGCATCGCAAAGCAAAACAAATGGCGCCTAACATCAGCAATCAAGAAAAAAAAACTTTCTCTTAACCCAAAACTAACTCCTCAAAAAAAAAAATCCAATCGGAGACTTTCTTTCTTAGAAGTCAACAAAAAAAATAAACTCAACGACCAACCTCAAAGAAAAAAAAACTCCAAAGAAAACAACTCAATGTATACAGAACTAGAAGAAGACCAAGAACAAACCAAAAAAGCACTCAAGCACTTACATAAAAGTATACTCAAAGAAAAACCAACCAAAAGCCAAACCGGAAATCAGGTTAAAAGAAAAGCCAAGATAACAACAAAACATGTCAGAAGTCATAAATGCTACCCTCGCACCCAGGCGCAGCATAAAACTTACCATCTTCACTAAACTGAGAATAACTTACTAGAAAGATGCAGCCCAATACCACGAAGCAAACCTGAAAGGCACTCAATCACTTGCTTACTTGCTCAAAAGTATAATCAAAGATGAAACCGTAAGACCGACCAAAAACTAAACCAAAAGTCAGACCAAAAGAAAAACTAAGACAATGACAAGATATGACAGAAGTCATAAATGCTTTGGCCGCAACCGTAAAGCAAACAAAAGTCTTCGTTAAAAATTGGTAAACCGATATTGTCACCGATATAGCTACCAATCAAATTTTTTTACTGACAACGTCAGCAAGGTTTTCAGCAAAGTGGTGAAAAAAATCCATCACACAATCCTGTAGAGAATCAACAAGAAGAAACACATGAAAACCAATCCTACCGACAAAAGTCTACGCAAGCTACCTCCTCCAGCCAAAAAAACGCTCCAAATGAAAAACTGGAAACCACCCAAAGGAAGCGAGCCCGTAGCTAGAATAAGTGCAGTTTTAATTGCAATAAATCACGCCAAAGTTCAAGTCATGTCAAGCAAAAACCCCAAATCCAATCTGAACAATAGCCGTGTCCTGGAGCTATTATACGTCCAGCTCTAAAAGCTGAAAGACCTCCTTAGAAATCAGAATTTAAAATTCAACCCTCACTCAATGATAGAAGATAAAGCGGACCAGATCAACGTCCAAGAGGACAAAATGAAGCAGACCAAAAAGAACATAAAAACATCCTAACAACCTACGCAAGGAGTTTGAGACAAAAATTGAAAAAAACGAAACCGCCATCACCGCCTACATGAAGACCTTCTTTGTAAAGCAGAACTCCTTTCAATACCCACGCCATAGGAGCGTCCAATACCTCCCGCAAAAAAAACAGCCAAAAACGCAACCAGCTCTGCAGAGAGATGGAGACAGAACTGCACTACAACGTTGACTCACACTAGTAATAAAGCAGAAGAAAACGTTAAAGAAATCAAAAAAGGATACGAGTAATTCCTATTTAAATTCTTGCTCTAAAAGACTATCAGCCAACCCCACACATCCGATGTGTTCAGCGCAAAAAGACTTTTAGCCACGAAGGTCAAAAAGTCTAAGATCTGGCCAACACCTGTGGCGCGGTCAACTAACTCTGATGCAACCACTAGCATCCCCCGGGCTCCTAACTCAGCTTCACTATTGTACTCTTCAGTAATTATGAAAGATAAAGTACAAATAATATTACTTACATGATATGCGTAGGCCAGTAGGTTAAAATTAGAAGTTAGACTCTTACCTAGAACAAAAATATCTTATTAATAACAATAATTCAAAATAAAATCTAATAAATAAATTAAATATTTAAGTTTGTTGCAATTTAAAGAGATTCAAAATTTCTTATAAACTAAATCAAAAGGTGATTGTAATGCTAAATTAGAGCAAAATTTTTATATAAAACTGTAAAGTATTAATCAATTTCGTTTGCTAATAAAACTTTATAAGATGCAAAAATTTCCATTAATTAAAGTCCAAACACAAGTTTTATAAACGAAGTAAATTTTAAGCTTCTTATAATTCGGTATTCAATAAACCCTCTGCGCTTTCAAAGCATTAATCATTATTTGTTTATTCCACAATTGATCAAACAATGTATTTAAATTAAATTACATTTTGAAAATTCAATTAAATGAATAATTACAGCGGTTAAATTAATTAAGTCAAAGACTCATCTTTTCAATGCGTTTGATGTTGAAATTGGCTGCATAAAACCCCAGCGCATTATTTGCAATGATTTTGCAATGTTTGTTTTAATGTGCGGTCCATATACCCCGTGCAGACCACACAGAAATAATTGGCAGCTTAATAATCAAACTTTAATTGTAAATTGGTATTCCAGTTGGAAGCCAAGTTTATCTAACTATGTTAAGCATTCGAAATTTACACAGGGCTGATATTGGGATATCCTTATTCCGTATCAGTTGCGGCCATCTGTGATGGGCGCAAATGATCAGACTACCCTTAATAAATTTGCATGTTTACAGAGGGTGAAATCAGCTGATGACTTAAATAATATTCCGAAACAACATTGAGTTTTAAATTTGTTTATAAGTTATTCTATTAAATTAAATTGAGATTTGAGTTTCGGTGTCAAATTAAATTGCCAATATCAAGTTTTATTTACATTGTGAAATGAGGTGTCTTCTGCCCAACCCTGTATATAACACAAAATAAAATACCAAATTTCATATTAAAATCGGTAATTTACTATGAAATTAACCACAAAAAATACCTAAAATCAATACAAACCGATACAAATTATTCTCATAACAAATTATATATTTTTTAAGTGTTCATGCATGATTTTGTAAAATCTATAAAGATTTCTCTTTTTTAAATAAATCCATAACTAACAAGAGCTTTTTTTTAAACAACATCAAACAAACAGAAGATCATACAATAGAAATGATACGGTCGACCGACTCAATTGTACGATTCCTGCTCTCAACTTTATTTTTCGATATTTAAATTTTGTATAAATCAAGCATGACGTAATATTTTTATCTTCATGCAAACAAAAATAAATTTAAATATATTGTAATTTAATTTATCCGACTTCATGATGATAAATGTATTATCTGAATATTGAAAGCTGATGAACATTTGTGACGTAAATATTTATGATGAGGGGTCGCAATTCAATGCCCATCAAATGTATCCTTTCACAAGTCTTGTACAGATGACCGACGTGAAATCGCAATATGTTTTTTTTATATGAATTATGATAATGCATTTGAGGAAGATGAATTAAGTTGTTTTTATTGCTGAGTTCATTTTTTATTAATGCAATAAATGAATTTGTTATATTTTATTATTATTATTTTTTTAAATTCCGGACACATAATTTATGCTGAACAGAATGAATATATTTTAAACATATTGGCCGAAGCAACCGGAAAATGTATCCTCTTAAATTACGGCTAGTTTGGATATGCAAGTCTTTGCCAGAAATAAAAAAACGTAAGATTTATCACCTAAAAATATATTCATCTTAATATCATCAAAGAAAATAAAGAAACCACCCTCTTAGAATAAAAACAGCATTCATCACTGCCTTTTGAAATACCAATCGCTTTAATACACTTAATAAAAAATAAAGAGAAGTCATTGTTTCATGGCATCGATCATTCAGTTTAGCTCATACATTATTCCGCAATTGGGAAAACCGTTAAGTCCTTAATCAGTCGCTTGTGTCTCCGGAGAAAACTTGTTAATTAAAATTCCCCATCGGGATCACTCCGATTAATTATAAATTTGATAAGTTAAAAAAAATTGTGAACTTTTAAAGCAAATAATTGGAATATTTCGACAACAAAAAAAGTATTTTACGGAATTTTAAGGGTTTGGTAACTAAGAATATATCAATTTCTTTTTAATCCAAATTATAATGTTTAAATTTAGTTAAAAATAATTTTACAAAGTTTATAGAAATGAAACGGATATTTAAAAAAAGATATTAATTTCAAACAAAATTGGCTAAATTATTGATAAATTGTATACAATTTGGTATGCTTTTTTTCATTTTGTAATCGCACATCTGTCTGATGTGAAATAACTTTTTTTTAACTGAAGTAATCTTTGGTCATGAATATTTAAGTTATTTTGAATTATACGATACACTCCATTCCAAAGAATTAGCCCGTTACCATATTTTGGAGTATCCCACGCACCCGCCCTAGTGTTTGTTATCAATGAATTGTATGTTTGTCTTCCATATGGACGTTAAAATTCATTTTGTCACAAAAAAAGTCGTAATCCAACCTTGGGTGGACGAGTGGGGCACTCCATTCCAAAGTATTGGCCCGTTACCATGTTTTAGAGTGTCCCACCTACTCACACGATAGTGTTTGTTATCAATAAATTGAATGTTTATCTTCAATTTGGACGTTAAAAGTAATTTTGTCACAAAAAAAAACCATAATCCAACCTCTTGATAACTAACACTTAGGTGGGTGGGTAAGGCACTCCATTCTAAAGTACTGGCCCGTTCGCATGTTTTGAAGTGACCTCCCACCCACCCTAGTGTTTGTTATTAAGAAACTGAATGTTTGTCTTCTATTTGGACGTTAGAAATCATTTTGTCACAGTGAGAAGGTTGTGATCTAACCTCTTCATAACTAACACTTGGGTGGGTGAGCGGAACACTCCATTCTAAAATATTGGCCCGTTACCATGCTTTGGAGTGTCCCACCAACCCAACCTAATGTTTGTTATCAATAAACTTAATGTTTGTCTTCTATTTGGACGTTAGAAGTCATTTTGACCCAAGGGAAGGTAAAAAAGTGGGACACTCCATTCCAAAGTATTGGCCTGTTACCATGCTTTAGTGTAACCCACCCACCCACCTTAATGTTTGTTATCAATAAATTAAATGTTTATCATCTATTTTGACCCAAGAATAGGTGAAAAAGTGGGGCACTCCATTCCAAAGTATTGGCCCGTTACCATGCTGTGGTGTGTCCCACCCACCCACCTTAATGTTTGTTATCAATGAAATAAATGTTTATCTTCTATTTGGACGTTAAACGTAATTTTGTCACAAGAGAAAGACATGATCCAACCTCCAAATAACTAACACTTGGGTGAGTGGGTGGGGCACTCCATTTTAAAGTATTGGCCCGTTACCAAACTCTAAAGTGTCCCACCCGCACACTCTAATGTTTGTTATTAATAAATTAAATATTTATCTTTTATTTGGACGTTAAAAGTAATTTTGTCACAGAAAAAGTTGTGATCTAACCTCTTGATAACTAACACTTGGGTGGGTGGCTGAAGCACTCCACTCCAAAGTATTGGCCCCGTTACCATGTTTTGGAGTGTCCCACCCACCCACCCTAGTGTTTGTTATCAAAAAATTGAATGTTGGTCTTCTATTTAGACGTTAGAAGTCATTTCGTCAGAAAAAAACTCGTGATCCAACCTCTTAATAACTATCACTTGGGTGGGTAGGTGAAACACTCCATTCCAAAAGATCGGCCCTTTTTGGGTGGGTAGGTAGGGCACTTCATTTCAAAGAATTGGCCCGTTACCATGTTTTGAAGTGTCCCACCCACCCACCCTAATGTTTGTTATCAATGAATTAAATGTGTTTATCTTTTATTTAGACTTTGAAAGTAATTTTGTCACAAGAAAAACTCGTAATCCAACCTCTTGATAACTAACACTTGACTGAGTGGGTGAAGCATTCCATTCTAAAGTATTGGCCCCGTTACCATATTTTGGAGTGTCCCACCCACCCACCCTAGTGTTTGTTATCAAGAAATTGACTTTTAGTCTTCTATTTAGACATTAGAAGTCATTTTGTCAGAAAAAAATGCCGTAATCCAACCTCTTGATAACTATCATTTGAGTGGGTGGGTGAGACACTCGCTTCTAAAGTATTGGCCAGTTGCCATGCTCTCGAGTGTCCAACCCACTCACTCAAGTGATTTTTATCAAAGAATTGAATGTTTGTCTTCTATTTAAACGTTAGAAGTCATTTTCTCAGAAGAAAATGCCGTGATCCAACATTTTGATAAGTATCACTTGGATGGGTAAAGCACTCCATTCAAAGAATAAGCCCGTTACCATGTTTTGGAGTGACCCAGCCGCCCACCCTAGTGTTTGTTATCAAGTAATTAAATGATTGTTTTCTATTTGGACGTTAGAAGTCATTTTGTCAGAAAAAAATGCCGTAATCCAACCTTTTTATAAGTATCACGTGGGTGGGTGGGTGGAGCACTCCATTCAAAGAATACGCCCGTCACTATGTTTTGGAGTGTCCAACCCGCCCACCCTAGTGTTAGTTATCAACAGGTTAGATCACGACTTACTCTTGTAACAAAATGACGTCCGCATAAAAGACAAAATCCAATTCTAGTGATTGGGTTACGGTATAATTTATCAACTGTTTTAACTGCAGAGTCACTATACGCACTTAATGATGATCAAAATGTGTTTTTTTTTTCAATTCATCTGCTGTTTTTTAATTTACAGTTGTGTCACGGTACGCACTTAACGTAAAAATGTTAAACATCTATCGCTTCACGCATTACAATTGTGTCACGGTCAGCAAAAATGTTTGACATTAAAACCTCACAATTTAAACTTGAGTCACGGTAAGTACCTTATATCAAAATGTTGCAATGTATCAGTGGTTTGACAATTATGTCACGGTATTCATAGATGATTTAATTTTGTCAGTTCTGATTTTGTAATTAACAGTTGAATAACGATACGCACTTAAAATGTTACAACATAATTCAAATTTTAAAACTACAATTGTTGCTTCGCAATTTACAAACTTGTAAAACGATCAACAAATTCTAAAGTGAGTCACAGTAAGCACCTTACGACAAAATGTTGCATTATATTAACCGTTTAGTGATTGTTTGTGTCACGGTAGATAACAATAACTGGATTTGGTTATTTTATAAAATTTATTTTAATTTACACTTGAGTCATTTGTCGAGTCGCAAATTAAAATTGAATCACAGTAAGCACTTTACGTCAAACTGCAGCAATATATCAACCGTTTAGTGATTGATTGTGTCACAGTAAGCAAAAATAATTAGATTTAGTTATTTTATCTAATGTATTGCAACTCACAGTTGAGTCTCGGTACGCACTTGATCTTAAAAACGTCAAACATAATTTATTTGTCGCGTCGCAATTTATAATCGGCATATTCTTTTTTGTTTGTTGTTTAATCTGTCGGTACACAAACTATATTTGAGTCACTATAATACGCACCTAACCTAAAAAATGCGTCACGGTAAACACCTTATGTCAAAATGTTAATAGTCATTTACAGTTGTCACTATCAAAAATGTATCTATAACTTCACAAATTATACTTAAGTCACAAGTCACAGTATGCACCTAGCCTAAAATGCATAATGGTGAGTATGCCACAGTGCATAGTTAATATTTTAGTCAATTTATTTGTCGTTTCGCAATTTAAACGTCACAATTTTAAAGATGAGTTACAATAAGCAAGCCACGTTAATATGTTGCAATATATTGCAACATAACAACTGTTTATACATTGATTGTGTCACGGTATTACTGTTTTGCAATTTATAGTAAGTCACTTAACCTAAAAATGTTGAACATAATTCGATTTTACAGATGTGTCTCATTGGCAAATTCTTTTTTCTCAAAAATTTGTCACAACTAAACTTGAGTCGCAATATGCACCTATTTAAAAAAAAACTGACTGTGTCAGAATTTGCATCAATAATTTGATTTTTTAATTTCATTTGCTGTTTTGCAAAGTTTTACCAATACGTCACGGTAAGCACTTAACCTGAAACTGTTAAACATAAATCCTTTTTTAATATTTCGTGTGTCGCTATGCATTTGACAGTTGTGTCACGGTCAACAATTTTATTGCAAGTAAATTTGAGTCACGGTATGCACTTAACGTTCGCAATTTAAACCTTAAAATTTAAAGTTGAGTAACAGTAAGAAAATTACGCCAATTGTTATTTTAGAATTTACAGTTGAGCAAAACTGTAAAATGTAATTTTGTCAATTTTTTTTGCAATTTATTGTCACGATACTCAGTAAACCTAAAAATGTTGAACGTAATATCAGCAATTTAAAGATTAATTGTGTCACGGTATGCATTAAATATTTGTTTTTTGTTAATTTATCCAACTTCACCTAAAATTGTTCAACATATTTTTTTTTTTTTTAATCACGTGTCGCTATGTACTTTACAATAGCGTCACGGTCAAAAAATTCTTTTTGTTTTTAATTTTATCTATTGTTACACAAACCTATCCTACAAAAATGCATAACCATGTGTGTGCCACAGTGCAAAGTTAATGTTTAACCATATTATTTGTCACTTCGCAATTTAAAGGTGAGACACGGTAAACAACTTACGTCCAAATGTTTTTTTGTCATGTCTTCTGTTTTTTTTACAGTAGAGTCACGGTATGCACCTAACCTTACCTATAAATGTTGAACGTAACATCAGCAGTTTAAAGATTAATTATGTCATTATGGTTTGCATTAAATATTTGTTCTTCGTTATTTTGACCAACTTTTTTTAATTTACAGTTGAGTCACGGTAACATAATTTCTTACAAAAAATCATGTTCCGCTATGCACATTACAGTTGCATCAAAATATTGTGCCATAGTGCATAGTTAATTTTTTAATCATATTATTTGTCACTTCAAAATTTAAAGTTGAGACACGGTAAGCACCAGCCGTTAAGTCATTAATTGTGTCACGTTATGCATATATAATTTGTATTAATCATTTTATTCGTTGATTTGCAAGTAGCATTTGAGTCGCGGTACGCACTTAACCTTCGCAATTTAAACCTTACAAATTAAAGTTAAAGTCACGGTAAACAACTTAAACAACGCAAATTTTTTTTTTGTCATGTCATCTGTTTTTTTTTTAATTTACAGTTGAGTCACGGTACGCACTTAAACTAAAAACCGTAAAACATAATTTTGTCATATCTTCTTTTGCAATTAACTAATAATTTTTTTTAAATTTTATCCCTACCTTTGCTTTGTGTCACGGTCAGCTTTGTTTTTGTAATTTACTTGCCGCCTTGCAACTTTTATTAAAGTCACAATATGCACCTAACCTTAAAATATTGCATATAATCTGTCTGTCGCAGTCATAGGTGTATCACGGTATATATAGCTAATATTTTTAAAACTTAATCTAAAAATTTAGCATAAAATCTGTCTCTTAACAATGTGTCACGATATGTATCGTTATTTTATAACCTCACAATTAAAAGTTGAGTCTCGGTAATCACAATAAGTCAGTAATTGACTGTCATATGCATAGTAAATTTGATTTTTTATTTTATCCAATGTTTTGCAATATACAATTGAATCACAATACGCACATAACCTAAAAATGTTAAATATAATTTTTTTTCCAAACCTTATCTGTCGCTATGCAATTTACAATTGTGTCACGTCAGCAACTTCTTTTTTGTTATGTTATCTGACGCTAGATAAACTATATTTGAGCCATGGTATGCACCTAACATAAAAAATGCTTAGCATAAGTGTGTCACAGTGCATAATTAATATTTTAGTCATTTTATTTGTCGTTTCGCAATTTAAACATCACAATTTTAAACTTGAGTCACGGTAAGCACACTACGTTAAAATGTTGCAATATATCAACTGTTTATACATTGATTGTGTCACGGTATGCATCAATAAACTGTTTTTGTTATTTTATGTACGGTTTTGCAATTTAGAGTAAGTCACTAAACCTAAAAACGTTGAACGATTCTGAATTTAAAACTTACAATTTTAAATTTGAGTCACGGTAAGCACTTTTCGGTAAAATATCAGCCATTTAGTCATTGATTGTGCCACATGTTGCATCGATAAGTTGTTTTTTTTTTTAAATTTCATCCTAAGTTTTGCAAAGTTTTACAACAAAGTCACAGTAAGCACTTAACCTGAAATTGTTAAACATAAATCCTTTTTTAAGATTTCGTGTGTCGATATGCATTTGACAGTTGTGTCACGGCCAAATTTGTTTTGCCAATTTTTTTGTCGCTATACAAATTATATAAAAAATGCGTAACCATAAGTGTGTCACAGTGCATAGTTAATGTTTTAATCATTTCATTTGTCACTTCGCAATTTAAACCTCACAATATAAAATTGAGACTCATTAAGAGCCTTACATCAAAATGTTGCTTTATATCAGCCGTTTAGTTATTAATTGTGTCACGGTATGCATATATAATTTGTATTTATCATTTTATTCGTTGATTTGCAAGTAGCACTTGAGTCACGGTATGCACTTAACCTTCTTTATTTAATTTAAACCTTACAAATTAAAGTTGAAGTCACGGTAAGCAACTTCCGTCAAAATGATTTTGTCATGTCAATTGTTTTTTTGCAACTTAGGTTGAGTCACGGTACACACTTAAGCTGAAAATCGTAAAAAATAATGTTGTAATTTTTTCTTTTGGCAGTCACTTTTGATTCACGATATGCACTTAACCTAAACATAATTTACAGTTGCGTCACGGTCAGCATTGTTTTTGTGATTTAACTTGTCGCTTCGAAAATTATATTTAAGTCACAATATGAACCTAACCTTAAAATATTGCGCATAATCTGTCTGTCGCGGTAATAGGTGTATCACGGTATGTATGGCCAATATTTTTGCCACCTAATCTAATAATTTAGCATAGAATATGTCACTTAACAATGTGTCACGGTATGCATCGTTATTTATTAACCTCACAATTTAGAGTTCAGTCACGGTAAAAACCTTACGTCAGTAATTGACTGTATCATGTGTATAGTAAAGTTTTTGTCATTTTATCCAATGTTTTGCAATATACAGTTGAGTCACAATACGCACTTAACCTAAAAATATTAAACACAATTCGTTTTTCAAAATTTTATTTGCGGCTTTGTAATTTACAAATGTATTATGACCTACAAATTATTTTTTTGTTATTTTATCTGTAGTTTCACAAATTATATTTGTGTCACAATATGCACCCAGCCTAAAATTGTTTCATACAATTACAAGTGTGTCACAATGCGTAGTTAATGTTTTAATCATTTTGTTTCTCGCATCGCGATTAAAGCCTTACAATTTTAAAATTAAGTCATTGAGTCACGGTAAGGAGCTAATGCTAAAATGTTGCACAACAGCGGTTTAGAGATTAATTGTGTCACGGTTTATTCGCCGTTTTACAATTTACAGTTGAGTCAGAGTATGCACTTAACCTAAAATTGTTAAAAATATTTCCTTTTTTTAAATGTGGCGTTATACACTTTATAGTTGTGTCACGGCCAGCATTTTTTTTTGTTATTTTATATCTCGCTTTACAATTAAAACCGTTCGATTTTAAAAATTGAGTCACTGTAAGCACCTTATTTCAAAATGTTGCTTAATAATAGCCTTTTAGTCATTAATTATTTCTTTAGCTGTTTTACAATTTACAGTTAAGTCACGGTACGCACTTGATCAAAAAATGTTGAACATAATTATTTTTTCAATATTTCAACTGTCGCTTTGCGTCAGAAAACTCTTTTTTGTTTTTAACTTGTCACTTTGCAAACTATGTTTCAATCAGAAGATGCAACTAATCTAAAAATATTGCATATAATCTGTTTATCCGCAATCATAATTGTGTCACAATATGCTTACTTCAAATTTTTCTCATAAGTTGAGTCACGGTAAGCACTTTACGTTGCATAATATCATCTGTTATGTAATTGACTGTGTCACGTTATGCATAAATAAATAAAAACCGCTATTTTGCAATTTACAGAGTCACGGTACGCACTACTTAACCTAACCTTCAAACGTTTAACGTCATTCGTTTTTTCAAACTTCATTTGTTGTTTTGCGTATTACTTACAGTTGTGTGTCACGTTCACCATTTTTTTTTGCATTTTTATCTATTCTATAAATGTTGTGTCTCAATGCATAATTAAAATGTAATCATTTTATTTATCGCTTCAATCGATTTAACATTAAGCACCTTACGTCCAAATATTGCTTTATATCATTCGTTTGACAATTGTCACAGTATTCAGCTTTTGTTATTTACACTTGAGTCACGGTACACACTTAACCTAAAAATGTTTAACAAAACAAGTTTTTTATTAAATGACGCTTCGCGTATTGTGTCACGGTCAGCATTATACTATTTAAATTTTATATTTGAGCCACAGTATGCACCTAACCTAGCATATGATCTGTTTGTTGCGGTCATAGGTGTGTCACGGTAAATATAAATAATATTTGGTTATCTAATTTTAAAAAAATAGCGTACATATTGTTGCATATAATTTGTCTATACACAATTGTGTGCCACGGTATGCATATTATATTTGTCGCTTTAAACCTCGCAATTTAAAATTCAATTACAGTAAGCTAAATCCTAAAAAATAATGAATGATAAAATAATAGAAAACTTTTTAGGAAAGCTTCGTAATAATAATAAATAAAAAAAGTGTAAACATGTTACTTTCACTAAAAAAAAATAATTTAGATTGAATAAAATATATTAGATATAATTAATGTATAAAATTTATACCAATACTAAAATATTATCCTATTATAATTGCTGTTCTAGTTATCAGCATCCATTCTCTTTGCATTCATCAAACCTTATGCTATAATTTCGTAAAGCAATCAACATTTCCTACCAAGACTGTGTATTAACATTATTCTGTCCCAGTTTAAATTGCAAGCTGTCCATCGTTAGGAATTACCACGGAGTATTGGATTATGCAGGTGATTATTGGTTTAACCTGACCCCACGAAGCACTTCTCCTTAATTACACTTGATAAGCAAGCTGAGTTTGAGGATGGTATTCCACTCGACGATGCAAATAGTTAGCCAAATTCAATTAAACATTCCAATACATACGAAGAAAAAATATAATCAATTTCACCTTAGTCAAGATTGAAAATTTAAGGAAACTTTTCGTTCCTAGTATATAATGTAATCAGAAATAGAATCCGGTCTGATTGACGGCAACAATTTTGTTTGATAAATCGAATTCGATCGGAGCTTAATTAACCCGATCGATAATTAATAAACGTCTGCTTTTAAGATGGAATTTATTTGTGAATAATTCTAACCCTTTTTGAAAAGGTAGGAATCTACTTAATCATGGCTTGGTTCTCATTAAATTGTCATTGTTGTTTCGCGAACGCGGTATGGTTTTAAAGGCCCCTTTTTAGGAGTTGAAATTTCCTCCCTCTTTCGAGTGCAAATCTAATTATTTCTGTATTACTGTAAGTAGACTCGCGGGTAAAATATCATCGTCGGGGTGGTTATTTACATTTTTTACGTTGCTTGCTGCGGATTAATGGGATTGGGTAGGTGGGGTGAGAGGGAAAAATTAACGCCGTTATGGTAATCCTCTAAACTCAGGAACTCATATGCAGTTAGATTTAATCACCCCTTTGCGGCAAGCAGCTATTTATTATAAATTATTCACTTATTTCTTTTCCATTATAATACACTATTTATTTATAAAAAAAAGTCAGTAATAGTTAAAATAGTTTACAACGAACACCAAATTCAATTTATAAATTTTATGGAGACCAGTGCAGTTTCAGTACCGGAACTTCTAGTAATATTTAAATTAGGTTTGATAAAGTGAATAAAGTATAAAGAAACGTTTCCTTAACTCAACTTTTTTGATTACCTTTAACTCATATAGATCAACTACTAAATTGTCAAAAGTATATCTGTACCGTGACACAATTATTACACCGTAACTTAATTGTCAATGACAAAACGAAAGGTTAAATACAACAATGCTAGATATATATTGTGACACAACTAATTAATCGCGAATTGACAGTCGTAATACAATTTTTAAAAGAAGTTCACTGAGATGCTTACCGTGACCCAAATGTAAATTATAATGCGACATATTAAATGCAAAATTCATAACACAACTGTCATAAGAAAACGACGGTTAAAAATTATTCTATAAAAAACATACTGAAGTGTCACTACTGTAAATCGCAAAGCAACAAATAGAATGTTCAACGTTTTTAAGGTTAAGTGCGTACCGTGACTCAACTATAAATTGCAAATCAGCAGATAAACTAACAAAAACAACTTACTTATGCATACCGTGACACCATCAATCACTAAACGGTTAATATAATGCAACAACTTAATAAAAGGTGATTACCGTGACTCAATTTTAAATAGTAAGGTTTAAATCGCAAAACAACAAATAAATTGAATAAAATATCTATGCAATATACATAAAACCAACATTTTTAGATTAAGTGCATAGCGTCACTCAAAAATAATTTGCAAAGCGGCAAGTAAAAAACTGCTGACCGTAATAATAAAAGACAAATTATATATAATATTGTTAAAATATGTGACTCATATATATAAATTGTTGACTTTTTCACAAATTTGTAAATTGCATTAGAAGAACTGTAGCTTTAAAAAACAAAATATGTTCAACATTTTTAGGTTAAGTTCATACCGTGACTCATCTTCAAATTGAAAACGCAGAAATGACCAAAACAAAATATCCATAAATATCAAACAACTCGCATAATGCCATATTTTGATGTAAAGTGCTTACCGTGACTCAACTAAATTGTAATCGCAAGCAAAAAATAAATAAAATTAAATATTAATTACCCACTGTGTCAATATTATATGTATCGTTTTTAGGCTAGGTGTATATTGTGACTCAAATATAATTTTTAGGTTAAATGCGTACCGTGACTTAACTGTAAAACGTAAAATAACAAAATAAAAAACAAATGATCTAACCATACCGTTAAATTAAACACTAAAGAGTTGATATAATACAACATTTTATCGTAAGGTGTTTACCGTGACTCAATTTTAAATCGCCAAACGACAAATAAATTATATGCAAATTTTTAGTCTAGGTGCATATCGTGCGTCAAAATATAATTTGCAAAGCTTGAAGAAAAATGCAAAAAAAAGAACTTGCATACAGTGACCGTGACTCAAATATTAATTATTAAGTGACAGATAAAATGACTAAAAAAGTGCAAAAGGACAAATGAAGTTCTAAAAAATGTATAATGTACATCATTTTTAAGTTAAGTGCGTACCGTGACTCAACTTTAAATTAAAAAAAAAACAGAGTTTACAAAAACAAATTATCTATGAGTACCGTCACAATCATCAAAAAATTCGTATAACAAAACATTTTGACGTAAGGTGCTTACCGTGACTCAATATTAAATAGGTTTAAATCGCAAAGCAACAAATAAATTAACAAAAACTATGATCTCAAAACAAACGAACTATGAAAATGTACAACATTTTTAGTGTATGTGCATACCGTGACTCAAATATACAAATAATACAAAAACTAGTCTCCCGTGACACAACAGTAAAATAAAAAAAAAAACAATTTGAGGTTAGTGTTTATAGGTTAAGTAAATACCGTGACTCAACATTTTTAGGTTATAGGTTAAGTAAATACCGTGACTCAACATTTTTAGGTTATAAGTATACCGTCACTCTAGTATAAATTGCAAATATATAAATAAATAACAACAAAAAAGTGTAATAACAAATAAAATTATTAAAAAAACTGTAAGTACATTTCGACATAAAATTTGCTAACGTGACAAAACTGTAAACCACAAATCGACAAACAAATTATAATCAACATTTTTAAGATAATCTGTAAAATGCAAAATAGCAGATAAAACAGCAAAAACAAATTATCTATGCATACCGTGACACAGTCAATTACTAAATTGCTAATGCAACGTTTTGACGTAAAATGCTTATCGTGACTAATCTTGTAAGGTTAATAAATAAAAACACATGACACGTGACACATCTTAACTAAATTTATAGTGACAAAAATACTAGCCATATATACCGTGACACAACTATGATCACGACGGACAGATCATATGCAACATTTTAAGACTAACTACATAATGTCATAGTGAAATCACAAAAAAATGCTGACCGTGACACAAATGTAATACCCAAAACAACAGATAAAATAAAAAAAAAAAAATGTTTAATATTTTTAAGTTATGTACGTACCGTGACTCAACTGTAAATTGAAAGAGCAAAAAAAAACAAAATTAAATTATCTATGAATACCGTGACACAAATATAGTATTAAAAAATGAATTATGTACATTATTTTTAGGTTAAGTGCGTACCGTGACTCAACATTAAATTACAAAAACAGAAATGATAAATAAAATCTATAAGTACCGTAACAAAAAAGTCAAAACACTCGCATAACGCAAATTTTGACGTAAGATGCTTACCGTGATTCAATTTTAAATTGTAAGGTTTAACTTGCAAAGCAACAAATAAATTAACAAAACTAATGATCTCAAAACAACAAAAAAAAAAACGAAGTATAATAAAGTACAATATTTTTAGTGTAGGTGCATACCGTGACTCAAATATACAAATAATACAAAAATTAGTCTATCGTGTCACAACAGTAAATTGCAAAACGGTTGATAAAAAATCAAAAAAATAAAATAAATTTGAAATCAGCATTTATAGGTTAGGTGCGTACCGTGACTTAACGTTTTTAGGTTATAAACATACCGTAACTCTAGTATAAATTTTAAGTAGAACATTTTTAGGTTAAGTGCATTGCGTGACACAGAATTTTCTGACATAGCACAACTGTAAATTACAAAACGACAAACAAATTATGTTCAACGTTTTTAAAGTTGAGTGCATCTCGTGAATTAACTGTAAATTGCAAATCAGCAGATAAAACAACAAAAACAAATTATCTATGCATACCGCAACACAGTCAATTACTAAATGGCTGATATAATGCAACAATTTAACGCGAGGTGCTTACCGTGACTCATCTTGTAAGGTTAATAAAGATGCATACCGTGACAGATTATTAGAACGCAAAAAGTAAAATGACACAAAAATGCTAACCGTGACACAACCGTAATATGCAAACCAACAAATAAAATTTAAAAAAAAATATGTTAAATATTTTTATGTTATGTGCGTACCGTGACTCAACAGTAAATTGCAAAAGCAAAAAAGATAAAATTAAATTATCTATGAATACCGTTACAGAATTATCAAACAACTGATATAATGCAACATTTTGACGTAAGATTACCGTGACCCAACTTTTAATAATTTAATTCGCAAAGCAACATTTTTGGGTTAACTGCGTACTGTAAATTGTAAAAGCAGAAATGACAAAACTAAATTAGCTATAAATACCGTGACATAATTGTCAAACAACTGCTTTAAAGCAACATTTTGGCTTAACTTTAAATAGTACAGTGACTTAAATATTAAGTATGCACTGTGACAACATTTTTAGGCTATGCATCTAGCGTGACTCAAATATAATAATAGATAAAATGACAAAAAAAAAGTACTGACCGTGACAACTATAATACGCAAAACAGATATAATTTTATTTTTAGGTTAAGTGCGTTCCGTGACACAACTTTAAATTGCAAAACAACAAATAAATATGCTATGCGTATCGTAACACAATCAATTACTAAACGGCCAATATAATTTTGACGTAAAGTGCTTACCGTGACCCAACTTTGAATTCTGTAATGACAGATAGAAGATAAATAAAATAACCACAACAAATTTTAAGTTAAATTTTTAGGTTAAGTTTTAGATTTAATCGCAAAGCGACAATTAAAATAACAAAAATATTAACTACGTTTACCGTGACACAAGTATTATCACAAAGCGAGAAACTAAATTATAAAAGAAAATGTACGAAATTTTGTTCAACGTTTTTAAGGTTAAGTGTAAGTGAATCAACTGTAAATTGCAAAACAGCAAATAAAACAACAAAAACAAATTATCTATGCATACCGCAACACATTCAATTTCTAAATGGCTAATATAATGCAACATTTTGACGTGAGATGCTTACCGTGACTCACTCATCTTGTAAAGTTAATAAATAAGGCTGCATACCGTGACACATATAATATTAGCCATATATACCGTAACACTACTATAACCGCGATAAACAGATCATATGCAACATTTTAAAGCTAAGTGCATATTGTCACTCTAATATAATTTACAACGCAAAAAGTAAAATAACAAATAATACTGACGGTGACACAAATGCAATACTCAAAGCAAACAAATAAAGTTAAAAAAAACAATATTTTTAGGTTATGTGCGTACCGTGACTCAACTGTAAATTGCAGAAGCAAAAAGACAAAATTAGATTATCTATGAATACCGTGACACAAATATAATTTTAAAAAACAAATTATTTATATTATTTTTAAGTTAAGTACGTACCGTGACTCAACTTTAAATTAGAAAAAAAACCTATAAGTAGATTAGATAAGATGCTTACCGTGACTCAATTTTAAATTGTAAGGTTCAAATCACAAAGCAACAAATGAATTTAAAAAACTTATAATCTCAAAACAAAACAAAAACATTTTTAGTGTAGGTGCATACCGTGACTCAAATTTACAAATAATACAAAAATTAGTCAAAAAGTAAATTGCAAAACGGTAGGTAAAAATAAAAAATTAATAAGTTTGAGGTTAGTGTTAATAGGTTAGGTGCGTACCGTGACTCAACATTTTTAGGTTATGGGCATACCGTGACTAGTATAAATTGCAAGTACAACTTGTTCAGGTTAGGTGTATACCGTGACACATAATTTTCTGACAGGGCACAACTGTAAACTACAAAACTACAAACAAATTATGTTAAACGTTTTTAAGGTTAAGTGCATAACGTAAATGAACTGTAAATTGCAAAATCAGCAGATAAAACATCAAAAACAAATTATCTATGCATACCGCAACACAGTGAATTACTAAATGGCTGATATAATGCAACGTTTTGACGTGAGGTGCTTACCGTGACTCATCTTGTTATGTTAATAAATAAAGATGCATACCGTAACTCATATATTATTAGCCATATATACCGCGACACAACGGACAGATCACATGCAACATTTTAAGACTAACTGCATTTTTAAAGTAAAATGATAGAAAATGTTGACCGTGACACAACTGTAATACGCAAAACAAAAAATCAAATTTAAAAGAAAACTATGTTCAATATTTTTAAGTTAAGTGTGTAGCGTTACTCAACTGTAAATTGTAGCAGCAAAAAAAAACAAAATTAATTTATCTATGACTAAAGTGACATAATTGTCAAACGACTGCATTAATGCAACATTTTGACTTAACTTTAAATAGTAGTAAGTGACTTAAACATTAACTATGCACCGAGACATACATAATTAAGTGCAACATTTTTGGGCTAGGTGCATATTATCGTGACTCAAATATAATTTGCAGAATAACAGATAAAATATGAAAAAAATTGCTGACCGAGACACAACTGTAATACGCAAAAAACAGTTAAAATTTTATATTTAGAAGTGCGTACCGTGACACAAATGTAAATTACAATACAGCAAATTAAATAACAAAAATAAATGATCTATGCAATTAGTAACACAATCAAATCATTACTAAACGGCTGATATAATTTTGACGTAAGGTGCTTACCGTGACTCAACTTTGAATTGTGTAATGACAGATAAAAGATAAAAAAAAATAACAAAAATATTAACTACGTTTACCGTGACACAATTTTTTTGTTATATATTTGGATTATATCGCAAAACGACAAATAAAATGACAAAAATTAGCTTACCGTGTCACAACTATGGTCTCAAAACAACATAAAAACAAGACAAACTTTAAGTGGTACAACATTTTTAGTATAGGTGCATACCGTGACTCAAATAAAAATCGCAAAGTGATAGATAAAATAATACAAAAAATAATCAACCGTGACGCAACAGTAAATAAAATATGTAAGTAACCGTAGCACAACTATAATCTTAAACAACAAAAAAAGAGAAAAAACTAACTAAAAAAAAGTACATCTTTAGTTTAGGTAAATATAAATCGCAAAACGACAAATAAAATGATTAGAGAAACTAGTCTACCGTGACACAACAGTAAATTGCAAAACGGTACGGAAATATCTATCTTACCGTGTCGCAACTATAATCTCAAACCGACAGAAAAAAAAGACAACATTTTTCCTGTAAGTACAAACCGTGACCCAAGTATAAATAGCAAAGTAACAAACAAAATAATACAAAAATTAGTTTACCGTGACACAACAGTTAAATTGCAAAGCGGTAGATAAAATAACAAAAACATGAGATTTTATTTAAATGTCAGGTGCATAAGATGACTCAACTGTAACTTACAAAACAGAAGATACGCGTATTGTGACGCAAAGTTTTTAAAGCATACCGTGGCTCAATTATAAACTGCAAATATATAAATAAATAACAAACAAAATTAGTGAACAATGACAAATAAAAATATTTAAAAAAACTGTAAATACAATATTATCAGGTTAGGATGCACCGTGACATAATTATCAATCGCAAACAGCATACCGTGACGTAAAGTAACCAAACAACAAAAAATAATTAACGTTTATGTTAAGTGCATACTGTGACACAAATGTAAATAGCAATGCCATTTACAAAATAAACAACTTGACGTACCGTGACACATTTAATGTAATGTTAAGAATATACCGTGACTCAAAAGTATAAAAAGACAAAAAAGAATTAGTGTAACGTAACAATAATGCAAATCACAAAGCAACTGATGAAATTACAAGAAAACGTATAATAGATGCATATTGTAACTTAAATATAATCTGCAAAGCTGCAGATAATAACAAGTGACAAATAATGATTACTGTAACGTAACAATGTAAATTCTAAAGCAAAGGTACATATCGTGGCTTAACTGTAAAATAATTTTGCATTTTATAGTAGAACCTAAACAATAAAATTAAATAAAAAACTACAACGCTTACCGTCAGCTCAAAATAAGACAGTAAAACAGTGATAAAACTACCAATCGGTAACAATAGATTCGAAATGCAATTAATCAAAAAATGTCTTGTTCTTAATAACAATTTTAATCTTTTTTTTATTTTTTAAAGCACTTTTAATGTAATCTGAATTAGCCCCGAAGTTTGGTTATGTTTTGGATATAAATTTACTGTAGCAAATTTGCAAATTAAGCAAACTTCTTGGACAATAGCATTAATAAAATTAAATGCAGTACATACTCTGAAATTCGAAATATACAAAATAACAAAATAGTTGTCGGGTATACAAAATAGTTTCATCAGTAATTGAGAGAGTTATGTATGTATGTTTACAGAATTCATTTTAATTAAATCCCAAATATTCAAACATCAATACAAAAATCCATTCAAATTAATTAACTAACTGTGATGTGTCCATCAGTTAATTAAATTGAATACAAACATGTTGTAAATTTAATACAAAGCAAAAAAAATCGATTAATAGTATCATCACGCACATGATTCAATTGAATTCCAGACCGAAAATTCGTCGTTTATGCAAAGACAATTTTCGTGTCGATTTTTCGCGCGGGCCGTTAGGCGTGAGGGCGAATCAAATTAGCCGCTCGTTAATTTAACATAATTGGCTCGGTTCGAAATTTCCGCGTAATACAGTTAACCGATTTCGATGTAAATTTTCGTAAAACTCTACTGCGAACACAAGTGGTCCGCAGACCGTGCCGGCGATAGTTACATAAATATATGAGCTCAAAAGTTTATTAATTAATAGACTTGTTATTATATTAAAAAGTTTTCTCATCTCGTACTAGTTGTACGAGGAAAAGATGAGGGGTAAAATTTCATCCCCTTGCTGGAAAATGCTTATTATATGTCAACTAATTTAATATATTTTGTTTTATTTAATATATTCAAATAATTTATATTATTTTTCAATAAGTGGTGTTTAAATCAGCTTTACATATTAAATTCAAAAATGTTTTCATAGTATTATTTATCAAAAATAACATGCATGTTTGTGGAATTTGTTGGATTTATTGATAAATAACTGGATTTATTTATAATCTAGTGTTTGGTGAATGCTTTCATATTATTTCGCAACTAATTCAAAATATTGGAAACAACACAACTGAATGGAATTGTAATGATTTTATGAATGTTTAAATTTGAAACTGTGGATTACAATATTTAATAATAAAATTGTGAAACTAAAACCAATTTATGTGTTTTGTAAATACCAAATTTTATCTTGTAGGGTTTATGAATTCCAGAATTACATTTAGAATTTCTGATGAATATTTTAATTAGAAATATGGAAAATGAGAATTTAATAAATAAATTGCAATAAAATACATGGATTTGCTTGTTGTTTGTTGCTTAATATATTATAACAAAAATATTTACATATATAAATAGATTCCATTAGTTCTTATATTTTTGTTTGCTTTTGCTAAAAGCGATTCATAATCTTTACTTTATTAGATTTGCAAGCTTTGTATCCACACCTAACCCGCGACCCGTGTCATACCCTCATGGTTTTCTTTTATCAAACTGCTATCTAACTAGGGGGTGGGCTTTCCACCTCATCTCCACAACTTTTGCAATTTAAATTACAAAAAGTGGCACCACCAAATGACAAATCTTGTAATACCACCCAAGTGTTGGTCAACAAGAGATTGGAATCATCATCACCTCCTCTAAGATAGAGACTTCTGACGCTTGTGCTAAGACGGGAAACTTTCAATTTCTTGTTTTCGGGCGATTAACTAAAAAAATTCAGTTTAAACTACTAACCCAAACAACTGTTGGTTTTCAAAGGATTAAATATCACCTTCCCCTTTTTGAGTTCAAACTTCTCTCTGGTAATTTAACTTAATTTAATTTCTTGAAACTCTTAAGCGGGTAAGTGATCACTCCAGTCCAAACTGTTTAATTGTAATCATGATTTATAGTAACCCATCCACCCACCCAAATATTGGTTATCAAGAGATAGGTTCATCATCTCCTCCTCTAAAGTATAGAAGAACGAGCAACCTTCAATTTCATAATCTGAAGTGAGCCACCTATCTGCCCAAATGTTATTCATCAAGAAAATGGACACCAACTGCTCCTCCTCTGACTGAAAGACTAACACTTAAAGAGAAAAAAAACTTCCATTTCTTTAATAAACAATTCTCAGGCAAATTTGTAGACACTCCAGTTTAAACTGCTTAATAGTAATCATAATCTAAAGTGACCCAAGTGTTGGTTATAAAAAGATTAGATTCATCATCCCCTCCTCCAACATAGAAACATCTAAATGTTGAAAAGCAGAAAAATTTTCAATTGCTTGTTAACAAATTTCTTGATGACATAACAAACTCTTTGGCAGATAGGTAGGCTCACCAGTTCAAACTACTTGTGAGTAATCATGAACTGGAATAATCCACCCACCCACCTAAATGTTGGTCAACAAGAAATAAAATTTCATATACCATCCTCTAACATAAAGATTTTTAACGATTGCAAAAAAAATCTTAATTTCAAATCATTGGGGGGGGGGGGGGGGGGGGGGGGTGAGTAGTGACTCTAGTTCAAACTACTAATATTGAAATGAATAATACTCGCTGGTAATCATGATCTGGAGTGATCTACCCACCCATCCAAATGTTTGTCATCAAAAGATTAGTTATCAATTCAACCTTCTTGATCAAAAAAATTTCTACCGCATGCAAAAAAGAGAACTACAGTTCAAACTACTGGATAGTAATCAAAATCTAAAGTGACCCACCCACACGCTCAACTGTTAGTCATCAAAAAATTAAATATCACCTCCTTCTTCTCTGACTAAAATACTTCTAACACGCAGAAAAAGAAAACTTCCAATTATTTTATAACAAACACACAGACAGATGGGTGTGCACTCCATTTCTAACTACTCGCCGGAAGTCATGATATGGAGTGGCCCACACCCACTCAAAAATTGCTTCTCAAAAGATTAGTTATCACCTTTTTTGAATAAAAAGAATTTAACGCATGTAACAAAAAGAAACTAGACATTTTAGTTCAAACTACTTGTTGGTAACTTACCCACCCATCCCAGTGTTAGTCATCAAAACATTGGATTATTACCTTATCTTTCTTAGACCAAAAGACTTCTACAAAGAAAAACAATTTTCAATTTCTTGATAACAAACTCTTAGGTGGGTAGATGAGCACTGTAGTTCAAACTACACAATAGTAATCTTAATCTGGAGTAACCGACCCAAGTATTGGCCATCAATAGATTAAATTTATCAAAACTTCTGACGCTTGCAAAAACAAAAAACCCTTGTTAACAAAATGTCAGGTGAGTAAGTAAAAACTTCAGTTCAAACTACTCGATAGTAATCATAATCTAAAGTAACCCACCCGCCCAAGTCTTAGTCATCAAGAAATTAGTTATCACCTCCTCCTCATCTCACTAAAGAACTTCTAATATTTACAGAGTAGACAAACTTCAAATTCTTCAATAACAAACATTCAAGCGGGTTTGTGGGCGCTCCAATTCAAACTACTCGCTACTAATCATGATCTACAGTAACCCACCAACCCGTCCAAGTTTTAATCATCAAAAGATTTAATAACACCTCATCCTTCTTAGACAAAAACTTATGACGCATGCAGAAGATTCAAATTTCTTGATAACAAACTCTTGGGCAAGTATTCCATGACATTGGCATTCCAGTTCAAACTACTTGATAGTATTCATAATCTAGAGTGACCCGCCAATCGTTCTAAATGTTAGTCATCAAGAAAATGAATTCGACATACCCTCCTCTAACATAGAGACTTCTAAAGCTTGCAAAAAAAGAATAACAATAATCATAATCTAAAGTGACCTGCCTACATGCCCAAGTGTTAGTCATCATGGTATTGAATATCATCTCTTCTGACTAAAGGCTTTCTAACACCAAAAAGAAACAATTCTTTGATAACAAACAATTGAACGACTAGATGAGCACCTCAGTTCAAAATACTTGCTGGTAATCATGACCTACATATTGATTAATATTACCTCATCTTTCTTGAACAAAAAAACTTCTAACGCATGCAAAAAGGAGAAACTTTCAATTTCTTGATAACAAATACTTGGGCACGGTAGACAATCCAGTTCAAACTACTTAATGGTAATTATAATCTGGAGTGATTTCAAGTGTCGGTCATGAAAAAATTGGATATCATCTCATCCGTCTTGAAGTTTGAACGCATGCAAAGAAAATCAAATTTCTTAATAACTAACTCTGGGGCGGGTAGGTAGGTACTTCAATTCAATCTAGTTGATGGTAAACATAATCTGAAGTGACCCAACCACCCACCGAAGTGTTGGTCATTAAGAAATTAATTTCGTCTTTTCCTCCTCTAACACAAAATCTTCTAATGCTTGCAAAAAGAAAAAAAATAAACTTTTGAGCAATTAAGTGGGCACTCTAGTTTAAACAACTCGACCCACCCACCCGTCTAAATGTTGATCAGACGATTGGATATCAAATTATCCTTATTTTCATTTAAGTCATCACTCTAAGCAGCATCGTAGAAGGAAACCACCAGTCTAAATTTTAAATACTCCTAAAAACCTGCAACCTTTTCAAAATGACTTCAAATAAGAAAGTTTAGCAATTAATGTAACTAATTATTCATTTATGCCTACATATTTAACCTCCACTCAAATACAACTGAAAAGAAAATTTGAAAGCAGCTAAGTCTGCAATATTAACAAAACCAAACCTACAACAATTGGCACCCAACTCGTAGGACATTCAGAACCATCACAATCCTACGTAACTCCTGAACGATCTCTATTAAAAAAAACACATTTTGAGCAATTTTAGATATTTTTTCTGAATTTTCGTACTTCTATGCAAAAATATTTAGTCTATTTTTTAATAAATACAACCAAACTTTTCAAGATTGAGAAATCAAACTTGTCGATGACCATCACATTCCACACCACAACTAGTAAAACTATAACAGACTTTCTGCATCCTAGCTAAACTTTAAACCTCCAAATCAATCAAAAAACTTTTAAAAAAATCTATTCGCTCAATCGGCCCTAATGTAAGTCGCTCAACACTACAATCCTCTCGACAACAACTGGTACAAAACAAGTAGAAATTCTAAAACGCAAAAACTTCTCCAAGCTAGCTGAACTGGCAAAAGCTGCAAATATTCTAGAACGCAGTATAGACTACACATTAGTTCCTGTTGATCCATGCGGCATTGAGTCAACCTAAACCATAATAGTTAAGAACATAGTCAATCTTAGTAACCTGATCGCAACTGCAAAAAATGCCAAAAACAATATCCAGCCGATGAAGCTCATCTACGCAAATTACACCGCAGTCAGTGACAAGGGATCTAGATGGTTAACTCCAAAAACCAAACTAATACTCCCGCCACCCCTGTTACACAGCCGCCGCAGAGATAAAAACGTAAAATCACGCTTTTAAAAACCAGAAAAAATAATAAAGAATGCCAATCAAAAAGCTTACAACCAACAGTAGCCAAGTTGATACTCGAAGCTAACCCTCAAGTTGGCAATTATTTTATAACCTTCAAGCAACCAGAAGGTGATAAGAACCAAGCCCATGGACATGGCCTAAAAGTGGAAAAAAAAAAACAACCAGACGGAACCAATTAAAAAGCTTTTGGCCGACTTTGTAGAAAACTTCAAAGAAAAACATGACTCAAAATAGCAATTCCAATATAGTTTACTCAAATTTACAAGCCAAACTCCAACAAATATTCAAAGATTCCTGCTGTAGTAGAGGATAGCGACAGCCAATAAATTGATGAAAGATAAAAACTTCATCACACCACATCCAATAAGAGAATCACCAAAAAAGGAGTAGACAACTTTCAAAGTCGTCTAACCAGTAATCAACAAAAACCGACAAATCTGATAAAAAAGTCGCCAATTAAACAAGCAATACAACATCCCAGAGAACCTAAATCGTAGAAAATAAAAAGTACTACAAAAAAGTAGAACTGTTACACTTTAGCATTGAGATGAGACCCTGCACTTAGTAAAGAAACACGTAAAAAAATAGAAGAAAAAAGCAACCTACACCAATCAACAATCTAGGTAGATCTCGTGCAACGTAGAACTACCGCGTAGTGCAATAAGACCTTGTGTACAAAAAGTTGAACAGACTAGATATCTGCCACCTCAGTGCAGGATACCGGAAAAACTACTGCTAAAGTCCAAAACCTTAAATAATTTTAGACCAGCATGTCTCAGCGTCTAATAATAAAATCCCAGTAAACAATTAATATTTTATGAACTACTCTCGTCCCAAACAATAGTATAGTGAACTTAAACGCACGCCACTACTAAACGGGAAAATAGGAAAAGTATAAAGATCCAAAAAATTTCCGAATTAGTCAGTCAAGTGCAAAAATCAACGCAAACAACATGTAGCAAAACATCATTTGGTCACAATACAAAGAAGCAAATTTTGTCTAGTACTACCAGGTGACCCTAGGCATACTACATACTGTAGCTTCCGCACAATCACCAGCCTGATGTCGCCGACCACCAAATAGTAGAGATCATCCGGCAATTTCTAAAGCTATGTTTTTGCCCAACCCGCAACTCCTAAATCAGTATGTATCCATAGCAAAAAAATCATCAAAACCTATCAACTCCAAAAATACCAACCAGCGACCACAAACCACCGGCTAGCTAGGTAGCAAAAGGAGCTAACCAATATCAAAAATAAGAAAAAATCTAAGTATAGCAAGTAAGCCCAAAAAACTAACAAAACCAAAGGTCAACAACAAAAACACCCAACACTCTAAAAAAAACATATCCACAAGAAACATTGTAAAAGAAAGCCACCAACCTTGATAAAAAGTCTAAACCAGTTTTGCCGTTAATCATGCGGCACCGCTGCGACCCATGACAAATAAAAAAATTGAATTTTCGTACTATTTTTTCCCAAAGCACAAACAAAATGCTTGCAGAACTAGCAAAAGCTGTAGAAAATCAAATTAAACCAGTAATCAATCACAAATCACTAATAGGCTAAGCCGCCTGCAAAAGAAACAAACCAACATCAAAAATAAATAAAGTCTGGATATAGGAAAAAAGCTAAAAAAAAAACAACAAAGACAAAGGTCAACAACAAGACCACCCAGAACCTAATAAAAGCTCTACGAAAAAATCGAACTACCCCAAAAGAAGGACAACTTGCAAGCTTTTAGACGTCCTCCCAACCCCCAACACACGGTTTCTTCACCATCAAAAAAGTAACAAAAAAAAAACACAAAACTGTCGCGCCTCTCCACTCCTAAATACAGCATAGAACATTTCCGCCGGACACCACAACTCAGATTAGATGAGTATGCACAAGACACAAAAACCACAAAAAGACGCCAAAAAGTATCTACTAAACTATGCAACATTGAAAAAATTTAATACCCAGAGATGAACAAAAGTTGTCTGCAACTCTTAAAACCATAATAAATATGAACTTGCCCTTGATGAGTGCCCTGAACTTAAACTTCAGAGCAAATCAGCAACAAAAATTCCCCATAAATTCATATATACAAGAACTAAAAGAAAAAAGCAACAGTATTTAAACAATTGGAAGTGACCTTGTTTATAGTGATCCCGCCCACCCGCCTAAATGTTAATTATTAAGCAATTAGTTCGTTCCCCTTCCCCGCGCATATTAGTAAAAAGTGATATTTGATCTCTTGTGTTTTTTGACAAAAACAACATCACCGGTGGTTTAATATCAAATCACTAGATCACTAACACTTGAGTAGGTAGGTGGGCCACAGTATTTTAACAAGTAAGTGTGCCTATGTTTATAGTAATCTCGCCAACCCGCCCAAGTGTTACTTATCAAGAAATTAGTACGTTCCCTCTCCCCGCGCATAATAGTGATAAATGACATTTAATCTCGTGTTTTTGTTAATCACTGTATCACTAACACTCGGGCGGGTGGGCAACAGTATATCAACAATTGGGCGTGAGCTGTTTATAGTGTTCCCGTCCACCCGCCCAAGTAATAGTTATCAAAGAATTAGTACGTTCCTTCTCTCCGCTCATAATAGTAATAAATTACATTTGATCTCTTGTGTTTTTTTGATAAAAGCAACATCACTGGTGGTTTAGTATCAAACTACTAGATCACTAACACTTGGTTGGGTGGGTGAGCCACAGTATTTAAACAATTGCAAATAGCCTTGTTTATAGTAGTCCCGCCCACCCGCCCAAGTGTAAGTTATCAAGAAATTAGTACGTTCCCCCTCTCCGCGCATATTAGTGATAAGTTTCATTTGATCTCTTGTGTTTTTTGACAGAAGCAACATTTAATATCAAATCACTAGATCACTAACACTTGGTTTGGTAGGTGGGCCATAGTGTTTAAACAATTGGGAGTGGCCTTGTTTATAATGGTACCGCCTACCCTCCCAAGTGTTTGTTATAACGAAATTAGTACATTCCTTCTCACCGCGCATATTAGTGATATATGACATTTGGTCTCTTGCGTTTTTTTGACAGAAGCAATATCACCGGTGGTTTATTATAAAATCACTAAATCATTGACACTCGGGCGGGTAAGCGGGCAACAGTATTACAACAATTGGGCGTGATTATGTTTATAGTGTTCCCGCCCACCCGCCCAAGTGTTAGTTATCAAGGAATTAGTACGTTCCCACTCCCCGCGCATATTAGTGATAAGTTTCATTTCATCTCTTGTGTTTTTTGACAGAAGCAACATCACCTTTGGTTTAATATCAAATCACTTGATCACTAACACTTGGTTGGGTGGGAAGGCCATAGTTTAAACAATTGGGAATGGCCTTGTTTATAATGGTCCCGCCCACCCTAACAAGTGTTTGTTATCAAGAAATTAGTACGTTCTTTCTCCATGCGCATATTAATGATATATCACATTTGATCTTTTGTGTTCATTTGACAGAAGCAACATCACCGGTAATATATTATAAAATCACTAAATCAATGACACTCGGGCGGGTGCGCGGGCAACAGTATTACAACAATTGGGCGTGATTATGTTTATAATGTTCCCGCCCACCCGCCCAAGTGTTAGTTATCAAGGAATTAGTACGTTGCTCCTCCCCGCGCATATTAGTTTCATTTGATCTCTTGTGTTTTTTGATAGAAGCAACATCACGGGTGATTTATCAAATCACTAAATCACTAACACTTGGGTGTGCCACAGTATTTCAAGAATTGAGCGTGACTATTTTTATACTGTTCCCGCCCAAGTGTTAGTTACCAAGGAATTAGCAGGTTCGCTCTCCCCGCGCATACTAGTGATAAGTGGCATTTGATCTGTTGTGTTTTTTTATAGAAACAACATCACCGGTAGTTTAATATCAAATCGCTAGATCACTAACACTTTGGTAGATGGGCTAGCAACAATATTACAACAATTGGGCGTGACTATGTTTTTAATGAACCTCCCACCCGCCCAAGTGTCAGTTATCAAGCAATTAGTACGTTCCTCTTCCCCGCGCATATTAGTGATAAGTGACATTTAATCTGTTGTGTTTTTTTGACAGAAGCAACATCACCAGTGGTTTAATATCAAATAACTAGATCACTAACACGTGGGTGGGTGGATGGGCCACAATAATTCAACAATTGAGCGTGACTATGTTTAAGTGTTCCCGCCCACCCGCCCAAGTGTTAGTTATCAAGGAATTAGTACGTTCCCTCTCCCCGCGCATAATAGTGATAAGTGACATTTGATCACAAGTATTTATTTGACAAAAGCAACATCACCTGTGGTTTATAATAAAACCACTGGATCACTAACACTCGGGCGGGTGGGCGGGCAATAGTATTACAACAATTGAGTGTAACTATGATTATAGTGTTCACGCTCACCTAGTATGTTTATAGTGTTCCCGCTCACCTGGTATGTGTATAGTGTTCCCGCCCACCCGCCCAAGTGTTACTTACTGGGTAGACCACAATGTTTAAACAATTGGGAGTGACGTTGTTGTTATGTGTGCTCTGTACCTCAAAGCTTTAGTTTACAGCTCCCAGACAAGATGACAAGAGCTAAACCATAGACACTTATCCAAAAGTAGAGTAAATCTGCAGCCATCCAAAAACAATTCAAAAGTTTCTGAAAGATTCTGTAGAAAACTGCAAAAAAGCCAGAACTTGAAGGTTGAGACTGACAATTTAAAGCCAGCCGACTTAAATTCAGAGGCCAAACTCCATGTATGAATATTCTGAAAACGCTACTTCCCGATAGCAAAGAAAACATCTAAATAACTCCAACGCCTCAACCAATAATGACAACGGGAGAGAAAAAGAGGAAGGCATCACCGTTTCAATCGCTCAAAACCAGCAACAGCCCAGTCATGTCCAGAAAGTAATCAACAAAAAAAAAAAGTCCCAAATAAGCATCGCGACTCCTAATCCAGTACAAATCTACGTGCTACTAAAAAAGAAAACTGCTGAAACACAAAACAAGGATAAGAGTCAACTAAACCAAATCAGCAACCAATCACAAATCCTTGGTAAATTGCAAGTCAGACTTCCCAGATAGACAACAAAAACTCCGTAAAGTATCAAACTACAGTGACCACCCCAAAGAAAGAACAATCAACCAACTTCCCAAGCTCCGCCGCGTAAAAAAATAAAAATTGTTGCGGGAATGGAAAACACGTCAAAAATAATTTAAAGATCATCAACGCAAGTGACTAACCAATTATTGGTTAAGATACATGGTAGTGCAACTTAAAAATAATGAGAATAGAAAGGTTGTGCTGTCGGACGCTCTTAAGGTTTCTACAGGTATTCCCCAGGGAAGTATACTAGGTCCACTTCTCTTTTTATTATTTTTATTAATAAAAATTATTTGATATGAAGATGACACAAATATTTGGTTAAAGGTAAAACGCAAATATAATAGAAGAAAGAAATATCATTACATCTGCAATTAAAAAATAGTTTACAAATCGCAGAGGAGAAAAAAAAGCCTACGTTTGGCCATAAAAATCAATTTTATCATTTATGCAGTACTGAACCCGCCCCCAAAGCAGTTCTATAGAAAATAACTTGTTTTTCTCTGAAAAAACTTAAATAAAACACTAGACATGAAACCAATACCGCTTTCTCATGCCGAGCAAGCTAATGGGGAATTATATGAGCTCAAAAAATAGCCTTTAAGAGTCGCCTTTTAGGACGGCGATCCAAGCCGCAATCTCTGGATCTGAAAGTTCTTAGATGCAAGTATGACCAAATCCGTAGAGGTAGTAGTAGTACCACCCCAAATAAAAGAATCCATCTCAACACCAACAAACCTCGGAATCAAGAGTCTTTTGCCACAAAACTCCTTGCAAATAATCAAACCACTGTGACCAGCCAAAAGAAAAGCCAAACCAACCACCTTCTAAACAAATAGATAACCTCTAGCCTCCAAGCTCCGCCAAATAAAAGTATAGGAACTAATGTGGACTCAAAGATAGAAAACACTTAGAACCAAGACGTCTCAACACAACATCGTAGAAAAAAACCAAACAATTAAAGCAGCAAACACAAAAGAAATTCTTGCTGTGATCATAGCTGAGGGTACAAAGCTCAGCGCTCTGACCCTAGAACACTAAAGCTTCGATCCTAGAAATATATAAATACAAAGAACAACAATAAGTGAGAGCAACAAGCAAGCATAAAAACCCCAGTGTTCAAAGTAAAATCATTAGCAATGAGCAAAAGTACGATGTTATGGTCAAAGCAAGAGTCATCTTTGTATCCGCACACTAATACTTTTTAAGTAAAAACAAATTAGAAGCAGCCACTTATAGAACATCAACAAAAACAATGCCGCACCTACAACCACACATCAATAAACTACTTCTCCAGCAACTCCTGCAACATCCCAACCTCGTCAGAGCAAAAGACAAAAGGACACTATACCCTTGAAAAAACCATCAACTACTGCTTGCTTGGTAAAGGCATTAACGCTTTGCTAAAAAAACCTACTGCCCAGAACACCTACCAAAAAAAAAAAACATGTTCATCTACAACATCACATTAATCACTGTAGTTATTGGCTTCGGCGCAACTTGACCTTGACAAATCCAATCTTTTATTATTCTATCCTCAGGTTTAATAACTACATCATCTCCTGTTTCAACCTCAGAAGGTATCAATAGATTGACATCTAATTAATCAAAAACTTGTTTGTCGTTAATTTACGAACATAATTTACAGCCACAAAGCTTACAATTCTTAATGTCCCATAAAACCTCCACATTAGTATAAAATAGCCATAAACTATGTCATAAATGTCCCATACTAACTCAAATAAATCTCCCCATTATATAAAACAATATGTAACAATATTTTCAAACCATATTACCAAAACTTTGAAAATAACATTACAAAAATGTTTCATTTAGTCCCACATTACCACTATCCCATTTTCAGGATGCTTTTAAAGGAACATCACGTGAAGCCTCAATGGGGAAAAGTGCACTCCGGTTACTTAATTCGGTTATAATTAGTAGACTCCTGTTGTTAAGGGGGCGTTGGGTAATTTATTGTAGGGACGATGTCGACCGGTTTGAAATTACAACACGGTGGCGACGACGGCCAAAACATAACGCGAACATGACTAGGTAATTAATGATTTAAATTTCAACATTGTCCACTTGTGCGAATTTACAAGAGTTTAGTGTAAGATAACATATCATAATTAAGCTTATATAATAAGCAATAATAATTAATTTAGTATGTCATTTATCATGTTACATTTGTAAATGTTGCTTATCTTAATGCAAGGGCATTAAGATGTTATTATTACTTTTATTATAATCGCTCTACGTGTCTTAAAGTAAACGCGCTGGGGGTTGTTACGGAATCTAATGTTAGTAAAAGCTAACTCAGTTATGTATTTTTTTACGACACTGAGGAAAAACAATATCATCAAAAAGATATAAGAAATTTAGTTGTAAATTGAATACAAAAGCACCCCTCGCACGTCTTATCAGGATTACCATTTCGTTAACGCTTAACAGAAGAAAAGAGACTTAATTGGCGACATCCCATGAATTTTAGGGATAACAATTTTAAACGTGAGCGCAATAACATAAGCTTATAATATATTTTTTTAGATTTATGATTTTAATCCTCAACTTATAATTGGGGCCAATTAATATATTATAAATTCAGCTTTTTGGATGAAAGAACATACAAATAATTAATTGCGCTTTTTATATATTTTGATTAATACGATTTCGTTTGGAGAAAGGATGAAAATATAAAAATTTCTCATCTCGGGGAGTTCTTAATTACGCGACATTAATAATCCTTAAAATGCAAATAAGAAAGAGAGTTGGTTGGGGTGGATTGAAACGTTGGGGTTCTAATTAAAAAACGTTGTTTTTATGATAAGCAGTGGTGACCGACGGAAACATTGCTCTTGCGGGGTGAAAAGGGGAAACGCTTCGCGCGATTCATTATGCATTCTTAGATCGCTGATAAAATTTTACTATAAGAGGGTCTTTGTTGCGGATGTTAGTGAGGAGATACCCCGTCCATACACAAACAGAACAGAATTCTTTGAAGTTGTTTCTATTTATTTTAAATATATTTGCATATTGCATTCAGTTGGCTATTTGCATTCGGACGGAGATATTAAAATTGTAGATACTTTTTTTCAAGCGTGCTTGTAACTAGTATTAAGTACACTTTGTACTTACATAATTGCTTCTTTTAATCAAATAGTTATACTTTAATTTAATTTATTTAGTTTGTTAAGTACATTCCAATTTTAGTCTTATCTGTAATCCTCAAATGTGAATACTACTAATAGATCCGACTTTGAATTCTGCTTCTCTTGAATATGAAATATTTGCAATTTAGTTTCACGTTAGTTTAAAGCTTCAGTAATTATGCAAGATGGAATACAAATAATATTACTCACTGTGATATATGTAAGGCAGTAGTCAAAGGTATTAATTGCAGAAGTTAGAATCTTACCTAGAACAAAGAAATGAAATGTTAATATTACTCATAGAATCTAAAATGAATACAGTACAGAATATATAAGCAATCAAAAAAAATAAAAGTTAAAACTCGATCCACAATTTTAATATAAGTTTGTCATAAATATAGTTTGAGCAATATGGCCTTAAACCCAAAAGTACATTTTAAAAAATATTTATAAATAATTTGTATCGATTTAATTTTCAACTCTCAACATTTTGATCTTAATAAATCTAACTTTGGAAATCACATTTTTCAAAATATCTTTTTAAAATTTTTTATGAATATAGTTTTGACAATATTTAAAAAGACCTTAAACCAAGAATTACATATTTATATTTATTAATTTTTTTTTTTTTTATTTTCAGCATTTTTTACATTTTCAAAATATCTTTTTGAAATTTCTTATGGATATAGTTTGAACATGTTTAATAAGGCCTTAAACCCAAAATTACGTTTTTAAATTTATAAATAATTTTAATTGTTTTTTGAAAATTTTCAACATTTTGGTCTTAATAAATCTGACGTTAAGGTCACATTTTTCAAAATATCATTTAAATTTTTTTTTATGAAATAATTTAGGCAATGTTTAATAAGGCCTAAAACCCAAAATTACGATTTTGAATTTATAAACAACATTAATTATTTTTTGAAAATTTACAACATTTGATCTTAATAAATCTCAAGTTGAGATCACATTTTTCAAAAATCTATTTAAATTTTTTTATTGATATAGTTTGGGCAATACCTAATAAGGCCTTAAACCCAAAATTACGTTTTAAAATTTATAAACAATAATTATTTAAAAACTTTAAACATTTTGGTTTTAATAAATCTTACGTTGAAGACACATTTTTCAAAATAACTTTTTAAAATTTCTTATGGATATAGGTTGGACAATGTAAAATAAAACCTTAAACCCACATTTACGTTTTTGAATTTATAAATATTTTTTATTGCTTTTTGAAAAATTTCAACAAATTGGTCTTAATAAATCTCTCGTTGAGGTCACATTTTTCTAATTTTTTTTTTTGAAATTTGAAATAAATATAGTTTAGGCACTGTTCAATAAAGCGTTATACCCAAAATAAAAATTTTGGTTTTATAAATGATTTTATGGTCTTTTGAAAACTTTCAACATTTTGGTCTTAATAAATAAGATTAAGGTCACATTTTTCAAAATATTTTTTTTGAAATTAGTCCTTAATATAGTTTGGGCAATGTTCAATATGACCTTAAACCCAAAATAGCGTTTTTAGATTTATAGATATTTTTTATTGTTTTTTGAAAATTTTCAACATTTTAGTCTTAATAAATCTCACCTTGAAGTCACAATTTAGAAAATATCTTTTAATTTTTTTTTTATAAATGTAGTTTGGACAATGTTTAATATGACCTTAAACCCAAAATTACGTTTTTGAATTTATAAATAATTTTTAATGTTTTTTGAAAACTTTCAAAACTTTGGTCTTAATAAATGAGGTTGAGGTCACATTTTTCAAAATAACTTTTTGAAATATATTGTAAATATAGTCCTCACAATGTTTAATATGGCCTTAAAGCCAAAATTACGTTTTTGAATTTATAAATAATTTTTATTGTTTTTTGAAAATTTTCAAAATTTTGGTCACATTTTTCAAAATATCTTTTTGAAATTTTTTACGGATATAGTTTGGACAATATTTAACAAGGCCTTAAACCCAAAATTACGTTTTACAATTTATAAGTAATGTTTATTGATTTTTGAAAATCTTCAACATTTTGGTCTTAATAAATCTCACGTTGAGATCACATTTTTCAAAATTTCATTTTTAAATTTCTTAAGAATATAGTTTGGACAATGTTTAATAACGCCTTAAACCCAAAATTACGTTTTTAAATTTATAAATAATTTTTATTGATTTTTGAAAATTTTCAACATTTTGGTCTTATAAAATCTCACGCTTGAAATCACATTTTTCAAAATATCTTTTTGAAATGTTTTATGGACATAGTATGAATAATGTTTAATAAAACCTTAAGCCCAAAATAACGTTTTAAAATTTATAACTAATTTTTATTGTTTATAAAAATTTGCAACATTTTGGTCTTAATAAATCTCACGTTAAGGTCACATTTTTCAATTTTTTTTTTTGAAATTTGTAATGGATATACTTTGAGCAATGTTCAATATTGCCTTAAATCCAAAATTACGTTTTTAGGTTTATAACAAATTTTTATTGTTCATTGAAAATTTTGAATATTTTGGTCTTAATAAATGTCACGTTAACGTAACATTTTTCAAAAAACCTCTTTGAAATTTTTTATAAATATATTTTGAACAATGGTTAATAAGACCTAAACCCAAAATTACGTTTTTAAATTAATAAATAATTATCATTGTTTTTTTTTTGTTTTTTAATAAATCTCACGTTTTTCACATTTTTTGAAATAACTTTTTGAAATTTCTTATAAAAATATTTTGGACAATTTTTAATAAGACCTTAAACCTAAAATTATGTTTTTAAATTTATAAATCATTTTTATTGTTTCTTGAAAATTTTCAACATTTTGATCTTAATAAATCTCGTCGAGGTCACATTTTTCAAAAAATCTTTTTAATTTTTTTTGTAATATAGTTTGGACAATGCTTAATAACACCTTAAACCCAAAATTACGATTTAAAATTTATAAACAATATTAATTGTTTTTGTTGAGAATTTTCTAAATTTTTCTTTAATTTATAAATAATTTCCAATATTTTTTTGAAAATTTTCAACATTTTAGTCTTAATGTCACATTTTCAAAATATCTTTTTGAAATTATTTATGGATATAGTAAGGATAATGTTTAATAAAGCCTTAAGCCCAAAATGACGTTTTCAAATTTATAACTATTTTTTATTGTTTATGAAAATTTTCAACATTTTGGTCTAAATAAATCTCACGTTGAGGTCACACTTTACAAAATATTTTTTGAAATTATTTATGGATATAGGTTGGACAATTTTTCATAAGGCCTTAAACCCAAAATTTCGTTTTAGAATTTATAAATCATTTTTATTGTTTTTTGAAAATTTTCAACATTTTGGTCTAAATAAATCTCACGTTGAGGTCACACTTTACAACATATTTGTTGAAATTATTTATGGATATAGTTTGAACAATGTTTAATAAGGCTTTAAGCCCAAAATTACGTTTTTGAATTTATAAATAATAATAATAATGTTTTTTTTAATTTTTAACATTTTGGTCTTAATAAATCTTACATTGAGGTCACATTTTTCAAAATATCTTTTTGACATTCTATATGGATATAGTTTAGACAATGATTCTTAAGGCCTTAAATCCAAAATTACGTTTAATTTGTTATGAACATAGTTTGGGCAATGTTCAATATAGCCTTAAACCCAAATTTACGTTTTTAAATTTATAAATAAATTTTATAGATTTTTTGAAAATTTTCAACAATTTGTTCTTAATAAATCTCACATTAAAGTCACATTTTTTTTAAAATCTTATTAAACTTTGTTATTAATATAGTCCTTACAATGTTTAATATGGCCTTAAACCCAAAATTATGTTTTTAGGTTTATAAATAATATTAATTATTTTTTAAAAATTTTCAACATCTTGGTCTTAATAAATCTTACTTTGAAGTCACATTTTTCAAAATATCTTCTTCAAAATTGTTATAAATATAGTGTTTACAACGTTCAATAAAACTTAAACCCAAAATTATAATTTTGGTTTTCTAAATGATTTTATGTTTTTTTGAAAATGTTCAACATTTTGGTCTTAATAAATCTGACGTTAAAGCCACATTTTTCAGAATAACTGTTTAAAATTTCTTATGGATATAGTTTGGACAATGTTTAATAAGGCCTAAAGCCCAAAATTACGTTTTTAAATTTATAAATAATTTTTATAATTTTTTGAAAATTTACCACATTTTGGTTTTAATAAATCTCACGTTGAAGTCACATTTTGAAAAATTTCTTTTTGAAATTTCTTCTGAATGTAGTTTGGACAATGCGTAATAAGACCTTAAACCCAAAATTGCATTTTTGGTTTTATAAAAAATTGTTTTTTGAACATTTTTAACATTTTGGTCTTAATAAATCTGACGTTGAGGACACATTTTTCAAAACATCTTTTTAATTTTTTTTCTTAATATAGTTTAGACAATGTTTGATAAGGCCTAAAACCCAAAATTACGATTTTGAATTTATAAACAGCTTTAATTATTTTTTGAAAATTTACAACATTTGGTCTTAATAAATCTCAAGTTGAGATCACATTTTTCAAAAAAATCATTTTAAATTTTTTTATGGATATAGTTTGGACAATGCCTAATAAGGCTTTAAACCCAAAATTACGTTTTAAAATTTATAAACAATATTTATTGTTTTTTGAAAACTTTTAACATTGTGGTCTTAATAAATCTTACGTTGAGGTCACATTTTTCAAAATAACTTTTTAAAATTTCTTATGGATATAGTTTGGACAATGTAAAAAAAGACCTTAAACACACATTCACGTTTTTGAATTTATAAATCATTTTTATTGCTTTTTGAAAAATTTCAATTGGTTTAGATAAATCTCACGTTGAGGTCACTTTTTTCAAAATTTCTTTTTGAAATCTCTTATGAATATAGTTTGAACAATGTTTCATAAAGCCTCAAACCCAAAATTACGTATATGAATTTATAAACAGTTTTTATTTTGTTATAAAAATTAGTAACATTTTGGTCTTAATAAATCTAACTTTAAGAATCACATTTTTCAAAATAACTTATTAAAATTTCTTATGAATATAGTTTTGACGACAATGTTCAATAAGTATTTATAAATAATTTTAATTTTTTTTTTTTTTAATTTATAACAATTTGGTCAATGAATATGTATATGTTAAGGTCACATTTTTTTTAAAATTTTCTTAAAATTTCTTATGAATAATTTAAACAATGTTTAATAAGGCCATAAACCCAAAATTACGTTTTTAATTTTTTAAATAATTTCCAAAGTTTTTTGAAAATTTTCAACATTTTGGTCTTAATAAATCTCACATTAAAGTAACATTTTTCAAAATTACTTCTTTAAAATTGTTATAAATATAGTTTGTACAACGTTCAATAAAGCCTTATACCCAAAATTACAATTTTGGTTTTATAATTGATTTGAAAGATTTTAATTTTTTTTAACATTTTGGTCTTAATAAATCTGACGTTGAAGTCACATTTTTCAAAATATCTTTTTAAAATTTCTTATAGATATAGTTTAAACAATGTTTCATAAGGCCTTAAACCCAAAACTACGTTTTTAAATTTATAAATAATTTTTATTGTTTTTTGAAAATGTTCAACATTTTGATCTTAATAAATCTCACGTTGAAGTCACATTTTTCAAAGTATCTATCTAAACATAGTGTGTACAACGTTCAATAAGGCCTTAAACCCAAAATTAAGTTTTTGGTTTTATAAATAATTTTATGATTTTTTGTGTGGCTCACTACAATCAACAAAATTAATTGATCAAAAATCTGCACAGTCGCCTTCGCTTCTCCCGCAATTTGGGGCAGAATTTACAATCTTGATAATTGCTGCTTAAGTGAATAAAACCAAATAAAGATTTGAATCGCCCCCGAATCAATGATTGACATGATTTCCATTGATGTTAATAGAAGTTTGGTATAATAATCGTTATCCCAAAACTGTTATTTTATTCTAATTGGTTTTGTTGTTATTGGGTCAAATCGGAAGTACTGCAAGAACACTAGGAGAACCCTGCCCAAGACTTATTTAGCCCAAAATGCCCAAAATCGGCAAACATCGTCAGCAAAAATCAAGGCAAAACCGAGCAATCACCAACAACAACTCCACAACGATGCACAACTGAAACCTAAACCCAAATGCGTTAGGCAAGTAAAACGCCCGCAAAGCCCCAAAACTCAGTAACTCTGAATCGCGTGCAAACTATGGTGGTCAAACAAAAAATGACTCTCGGAGATAACAATAATGTGATTAGCCAAACCTGATCTGATCACCATGAGTTGCCCTATGTACCGGGAATTGGTCCGCAAGATGAAGGAGAAGGGAGCACCCGCACCGACACAATGAAGCTGCACCAAGTAAACTTAAATAGAGCTAGGAGAGCAATAGATCTGCTAAGGCTTACCTGCGATGCCGAAGGCATTGACATTGCTCTCATATCAGAGCCAAACCGCAACATGTCCAAAGGAAGCACTAGGTGGATAACGGACCAGCACGTAGACGCGGCTTTCTATATCCCGCAGAAAGGCCTGAAACCGTCAGGCAAAGGCGTCGGGAACGGCTTTCTATGGGTAGAGACCGATGCGGTGGTGCTGTATTCTTGCTACATCTGGAGAACTTTTTAACAGAACTTGGCAGAGACATCAGGCGCCACAATAAAGAAATCATCATAGGCGGCGACTTTAACGCTAAGTCAGCGCTATGGGGCTCACCAATAGACGACCATAAAGGCAGTATACTGACAGAATGGATTACTGAAAAGGACTACTGCGTTTTAAACCAAGGAAGTACTCCCACGTTTGAGAGGCGCGGCAGCAGTAGTTTCATCGACATTACAATGTGTACGCCAAACCTTGCTAACAGAGTGACATCGTGGGAAGTAGGAGTGGACGAGGAAAATCTCAGCGACCACAAGAACATCAGGCTAACAATCTCGGACAAAAGTCGTCGCAATAAAAACGTAAATGCAAGGAAACAAAGCTGGAACTATAGAGATGCGCGGGTGGAAGAGTTCTGCAATAAGATCGAGGCGAGAACTTGTCAAAGGCTGCACAGCTTTACGGCGGCAGAACTGACCGCTATTATGGTCGACACTTGTAACGACACTTTCACCAGGAAGAGCGCCAACAACAGTCGTAGACCGGCGTACTGGTGGAGCTGCGAAATTGCTGAAGCAAGAAAAATCTGTGTGAAAACCAGACGAGCGTACACCCGGGCAAACGCCAGTACAGACTCTATACGGAAACAACAACTCTATAATATGTATAAAGAACAGAAGGCGGACCTAAAGAAGGCCGTTAAGGCGGCGAAGAAAAGCTCTTGGGCCAGTCTGTGCAGAGAAGTTGACATAGACCTCTGGGGCACCGAATATAAAATCGTGACCGGAAAGTTGGGCACTCGCTACCCAATAACTCTATCTGACGAGGATCAGCTGAGGATAACGCTAGACCTTTTTCCGCAACATACTAAAACAGAATGGCCCAGGATAGACATCAACCAGGACGAAATACCACCGTGCACCTATGAGGAAGTAAAGAAAGCCGGCCGACAGATGAAAAGAGGCAAAGCTGCAGGACCTGATAGAATACCGCCAGAGGTAGTTAAAGAAATGGCCCAAAGAAATACCGATCTGTGCGCAAGCCTGTTTACCAGGTTGCTGACCGAGGGATCTTTCCCAGAAGAGTGGAAACTGGCTAAACGGGCCCTAATCGAAAAGCCAGCAAAAGGCGACGGCGCCACAGCATACAGGCGGATATGCTTGCTAAACTCTATGGGAAAACTCTTCGAACTGGTCATAAACAAGAGGCTGCAACACAAGAAGGAACGGGAGGTTTATCCTGCGAACAGTTCGGCTTTAGGCAAGGAAAATCTACGGTCGACGCCATCTAGAGAGTAAAGGCCCTAGCGGAGGAAGCAAAGAAAGAACGAATTTGCAGTTCTGATCACGTTAGATGTCAAGAATGCCTTCAATTCTGCCCCCTGGAAAGGCATAATTAAGGAACTAAAAAGAAGGAAAATGAAACCTTACTTGGTGAGGATGATCTGCTGTTACCTTCTAAAAAGGAGCATTCTGGTTGGCGGAAAACTAATAGATATGACTTGCGGGGTGCCGCAGGGCTCGGTCCTTGGACCCACACTCTGGAACTTGTATTATGACGGGATTCTCAGGGAAATGATGCCTGAGGGGACGACCCTTGTAGGATATGCTGACGACCTGGCGATGGTGATACGGGGTATATGCAAGGCTATTATTGAAGAGAATGCAGAACATGCAGTGACTCTCATTGAATTGTGGCTGAACAGAAGAGGACTGGAACTGACCCCGCATAAAACAGAAGCAGTTGTGCTGACAGGACGCAACACATTAAAAAGTGTGACGGTAAGAGTAGGAGAACTGGAAATCACCAGCAAAAAGTGCGCCAAGTACCTCGGGGTACTGCTTGGCAAAAACCTGCACATGGGTGCACACATAGCAGAGGCATCAAGCAAGGCGGAGAAAGCGGTGACAGCGCTTGCTCGACTGATGCCCAACATAGGAGGGCGAGGGCAGGCAGAAGACTGACGATCAGCACACTGGCCAACTCCATTATGCTGTATGGGGCGCCAGTATGGAGTGATTTTGCACAAATACCAAAATACCGGAAGATGCTTGAGAAGGTACAGAGAAAAATGGCGATAAGAGTGGCTAGCGCCTACCGGACCACATCGACCAGGGCCATACAGGTGGTAGCAGGTGCGGTACTTATTCATTTACTGGCGTAAGAAAGGAGGTACGTAACTGGTGCAAACCAAGAAGCAGATAAGGAGCTGGCCAGAGCAGAAACTCTCAAAGCTGGGAAAAAGAATGGGGAGAAGTAGGCGAAACGGGTGCGTGGACGCAAAAACTGATCCCAAAAGTCATTCCATGGGTCACTCGGAAACATGGAGACGTCGGGTACCATCTGACCCAGATTCTAACAGGACATGGATGCTTCCAAGCTTACCTAAAGAGGATAAGAATCACGGACAACGACATTTGCGTGTATTGTGGAGAAGTGGACACTCCCCAGCACACAATGTTCCAGTGCGACAGGTGGCAGTCCACTAAGGAAAGGTTGGCGGGAGACCTCGCCTTGACACCGGAAACCATGGTCAGGGACATGCTCAAAAGCAAAGATACATGGAGCACAATCCAGAAACTAGCAACTGAAATCATAAGGACCAAAGAGCAGGAAGAGAGGGATAGACAGCTGGTAGCTCAGCAGTAGTGAGTAGAGTGAGTAGTAAATGTTTATGTGTGAACGAATAGAAGGTCAAAAATGGGTAACCTCTGTGAAGTAATACCTCACGGTGATTCCGCAGTGGTTGCAACAACCAAGGGGGTGTATTTTTAGTCGGTAGGCGTTTGGGGACCCCTTCCAAACAAATCCGACACAGAGTCTTTTGAAGATTTTTTCCCCTCCTACATTAAAAAAAAAAAAAAAAAAAAAAAAACCTGATCTGATCAAAAAAATTGACTTTTACTATTTTCTATTATTTGCCAATAAAGTACAAGACATTAGTGAGTGCCATAAGAACACACGACCCCTCAGTGATATCCTCTGTTACGGCCGCCAGGTCACGCTGACCATTTATAACGCACGCTCAGCTTGCAAACCAATCAAGCAGAAAAGCAACATAAAACCAGCCAATTTGAAGATTTTTCACGCAGACCTGCAACACGAGTCTTAACGTTAACAACTGACTACAAAAAAAAAGTCAAATAACTCACAACTGGTGCTGTGTCCGACATTCACTTTCCACTTGCATAAAAAGATCTTAAAAACGGCAAATACAAAAAAGAAATCTACAAACAGAATACCGTCTTCAATATCTTTTCCCCGACAAGTTCGTCACCTGAGACTCCGCCAAGCCTAATCCAGGTTCGGCACTATCACCTGCACAGAGGCTTGCCGTATACGCCACCCCTTTTAGTGAAATCACATGTTCCGCAAAGGGCGAGGCTTCAAAGTCAATAAAACGTCAGAACCAGTTCCACTGCCAGCTTCAAAACTACAACGTTCAATTCTGCGTCACCAGTCGTCAGCAATTGAAAAAAATCCAAAAAACCCAACCCTAAAGAGTATCTCTAACAACCTCGTAGTACCCTGAAAGGTAAACGCAGCCTCATTTTAGACGCAATTTCCTAGAAAACAACAATCCCAGCAACCGTTTCTACTCCCTGTGGCAAGTCCCAGAAGAAAACAATAGCCAGAAGCCTTGCACAAACCACACACTACATTCTCAGGCATCAACACTAGCCTAGAACCGTCGCAAACCACCATTTTCAATAAAACTAGAACTTATTTACTAAATCAAAATTTGCAAGTTAGTCCCTACTCGTGCAAATATTTGTTTTTACCATAAAATACACTCCTAGTAAACTCAACCAATTGACAAGCTCCAACAACGTAAAAAAGTCAAAAGACAATAACTGACTGGATCACCCAAAACAACAAACAATGCAGATAAGTCCATCAGCATAAGCTGCGTATACCTTCGGCTAATATGTTATATCTAAAAACTGCTTTCCAGGAAAGACCAAAAGTTTAAGATCGATAAAAAAACTTCTTTAACCATTGCAAAACAAGACCAACTAGTAGTGTAGTAATCCAAGAAGAAGTCATCCATTAACACTATAACAGCAAAGCGTCTGGCGACGTAACGAGGCTACATAACCCAATATCCTCAAAAGCTATCATCACTAATGCCCGGTGTAAGGCAAAACATTAAGATGCACCCAGAAGCAAGATAATCGGCATTGCGTCAGCAGTCAACAGAATAATCGTAAGTGGCTTAGAGTATGTAAAAATTATACTCATGGCCATGAACACCGGCACACCGTTTGCAGACAAAAGCTATAAACACAAACACATTTTTAGTTCACATTACCTCATCCAAAGTTAAAAAAAATTATTCAAATTATTATTCATAAGTTAACATATTTAATTCGCAAACAAAATTTAATAATCTCAGCTTATATTAGTATTTATGCACTCAACTTTTATATTATAAAAACGAGACTTGTTTAATAATGTTTATCCGATTACTTTACATTTTAAATTACAATGTAATATATTCATGATGTAAACGTGTACATTATAGAAGGTTCGTTACGAATTTAGAAAACCGGGCCTCATCGCCGCAAGAGAAAATAAAAACCAGAGGGATTTATTGCAACCAAAACGCAAACGTTTCCTTATTTCGTGGTTAACCAACCAAAACATCCATCATACAAACATGTACGGGCCAGCAATATAATTTCCCATGCCACATAAATATTTTAATATGTTCTTCCACCTACTACATGTTTTTTAAGGTTAAAATACAAAGAATGCTGCAAGCATTTAATAATAAAGTTGAATATTAATTATCCAATTATATTGGTATACTTTGACCTAGAATTTAATGTTAAAAAAATCCTCCAATATGAATTGTTTCATGATATTGATGACGACATCAATAACAATCAAAATACTCTCGAAAAGCATTTAAAATAAATTTATGCGTCCATAAAAGCTCTCAATATCTGATTCATCTTTCCCTAATATTAAATTCATAAACCTTTCCACAGAATCTCCAACTAATACACTCACAAACATTTTTTTCCTCTCTAGAAACTTTTTTATTATTTTTTATGATTGTTCTCGTTCTTTCCACTTGTAATATTTTTTTCTGCTGTGTGCGTTTGAAAGCAAACGCGAGGTGCTTATATTTTTTAACGGCTCCGGAACGTGAGATACTGCTGGAAAAACGGAAAAACTTTTTTATCCCGGTCTTTCAAGCCGTCTGGTGTGTGCAAGGCAGGCGGGCGGCATGTGCCCGATATCACCTAGTGTTGTGCGAGTGCTTCAAGTTGTCTTTATTTGCGTGCTTCACGGTAACGAGCTCTTGGCTGCTACACAACTTCCTCTCGTATCTCTCTCACTTGCCACTCGAATAAAACGTCGTAGATATTCGTGTTTATTGCTTAATCGATTTTTAAGAGTTCTGGAAATATACTTTTCAGGTAACAAGCAATTTCATTTATTGTGGATATGAAGATGAACTACTGGTTTGAAATTTTATTTCTCAAGAGATTAAAATATTGATAGCAATCTATAGACTCTAGCTCCCACAGTTTTCACCACATCAAAGCGATTAAATTGTAATCGTATTTAATAAGGTTTTTTTTAAATAGAGAGAAATATAAATAGCGCATTGAAGCCTCCCCAGCAGTATCAAATATCAAAAAAATCCCATTACGAAAATCAATTCACCTATTGCTTTTATATTTCCTTAGACCCTTTTGTTCAGTTTGCTTAGTAGAGTAGAGTACCTTTGGGGGTAAAATTACACCGCCAACGATATTATTTATTTTATTATCGCATTATTTCAACCAACTCACCCTTGAATGGGATCTCTAGCTACTCACTAAAAAAAATAACGTATCGATTTACACCTGCTTTACAATAAATAAAATTGATTAATTGACGTGGCATTTCCGTGTCCGGTTGTTATCCATGTAAGGAAGCCGCGTATTATTTGATGAAACTGATATTTTCCCCCTTCGTTCTCATCGTATTACTACTAATATTGATTGCTATTGCTGTCGAATGAGGTAATTTCAAAAATAGATAGGTCTTCTTTTGTGAAAAATGATATCTTTTATATCTAAAGGGTTTTAGTTAACAGAAATATTCTATTGAAATGATTGATATGTATTTAGATTAATATTATTTATACTGCAATGTGATAAACCATTTAACATTTAACTTAATTTTTTTACTATTTATTAACACATAAAAAGCTATTAAGAGGTGTCAACGTTGAGCTTATATAACTACAAAATTAATTTATAAATCTTAGCCTAGATGACGTAACAATCAGGCTGTTTTAGCTAATTATGCTGCTATAAACGTTAATAATAATTTAAAAAAATTGGTACTGTTCTGTTGTGACTCAAGAAAAGTAAGGTTATTTATTTATTATTAGCGGCTTCCAAAGAATATAGCCAGACTCTTGAAAAGATCTTTCACATAGATTTACGAGTTTAGCCTCAAAGAGTTTTTTTTGTAGCTTGGCGATTGACAGTTGAGATACATATGAACATAATTTTTTAAAAAATACTGAGATATAATTTGTCGAATAGCGATTGAGTTGAGACACGGCACGTACATAATTTAAAAAATATTAAGCTTAATGTGTCGCTTCGTAATTTAAGTAAACAGAATTTAGGAAATCTTTTTTGTGCCTCTTCTGTCGCTTCGCGATTGACAGTTGAGACACGACTCGTACATAATTTTTAAAAAATTGAGACATTATTTGTCACTTCGCAATTTGTGTAAGCATAATTTAGAAAATCTTTTGTGACTCTTCTCTCGCTTCGCGATTGACAGTTGAGATACGGTTTGTACATATTTAAAAAAAAATACTGAGACATAATTTGTCGCTTCGCGATTGATAGTTGAGACACGGCACGTACATAATTTAAAAAACGTTGAGACATAAAGTGTCGCTTCGCAATTTGTGTGTTAGAGCACAAGAATAATTTATAAAATTTTGTTTGTGCCACTTTTGTCGCTTCGCGATTGACAGTTGAGATACGGCTTGTACATAAATGTTGAGACATAATTTGTCGCTTCGCAAAAAAACAGTTAAGGCACATAATTTAAAAAATGTTAAGACATAATGTGTCGCTTCGCGAATTGTGTCAACAGAATATAGTAAATCTTCTTTGTGCCTCTTTTGTCGCTTCGCGATTGACAGTTGAAATACGGCTTATACATAAATATTAAAACATAATTTGTCGCTTCGCAATTAACAGTTGAGGCACATAATTTAAAAAATGTTAAGACATAATGTGTCGCTTCGCGAATTGTGTCAACAGAATTTAGTAAATCTTCTTTGTGCCTCTTTTGTCGCTTCGCGATTGACAGTTGAAATACGGCTTATACATAAATATTAAAACATAATTTGTCGCTTCGCAATTGACAGTTGAGATACGGCACGTACATAATTTAAAAAACGTTGAGACATAATGAGTCGCTTCGCGATTTGTGTAAAAAAAGTTTAGTAAATCTTCTTTGTGCCTCTTCTGTCGCTTCGCGATTAACAATTAAAATACGGTTTGTACATAAATATTGAGATATAATTAGTCGCTTCGCGATTGACAGTTGAGGCACAGCCCGTACATAATTGAAAAAATGTTGAGACATAATTTGTCGCTTCGCGATTAACAGTTGAGGCACATAATTTAAAAAACGTTGAGACATAGTGTGTCGCTTCGCAATTTGTGTGTTAGAGCACAAGAATAATTTATAAAATCTTGTTTGTGCCTCTTTTGTCGCTTCGCGATTGACAGTTGAGATAGGGCTTGTACATAAATGTTGAGATATAATTTGTCGCTTCGCAATTAACAGTTGAGGCACATAATTTAAAAAATGTTAAGACATAATGTGTCGCTTCGCGAATTGTGTCAACAGAATATAGTAAATCTTCTTTGTGCCTCTTTTGTCGCTTCGCGATTGACAGTTGAAATACGGCTTATACATAAATATTAAAACATAATTTGTCGCTTCGCGATTGACAGTTGAGACACGGCACGTACATAATTTAAAAAACGTTGAGACATAAAGTGTCGCTTCGCAATTTGTGTGTTAGAAAACAAGAATAATTTATAAAATCTTGTTTGTGCCACTTTTGTCGCTTCGCGATTGACAGTTGAGATACAGCTTGTACATAAATGTTGAGACATAATTTGTCGCTTAGCGATTAACAGTTGAGGCACATAATTTAAAAAATGTTAAGACATAATGTGTCGCTTCGCGAATTGTGTCAACAGAATATAGTAAATCTTCTTTGTGCCTCTTTTGTCGCTTCGCGATTGACAGTTGAAATACGGCTTATACATAAATATTAAAACATAATTTGTCGCTTCGCGATTGACAGTTGAGACACGGTACGTACATAATTTAAAAAAACGTTGAGACATAGTGTGTCGCTTCGCAATTTGTGTGTTAGAGCACAAGAATAATTTATAAAATTTTGTTTGTGCCACTTTTGTCGCTTCGCGATTGACAGTTGAGATACGGCTTGTACATAAATGTTGAGACATAATTTGTCGCTTCGCAAAAAAACAGTTAAGGCACATAATTTAAAAAATGTTAAGACATAATGTGTCGCTTCGCGAATTGTGTCAACAGAATATAGTAAATCTTCTTTGTGCCTCTTTTGTCGCTTCGCGATTGACAGTTGAAATACGGCTTATACATAAATATTAAAACATAATTTGTCGCTTCGCAATTAACAGTTGAGGCACATAATTTAAAAAATGTTAAGACATAATGTGTCGCTTCGCGAATTGTGTCAACAGAATTTAGTAAATCTTCTTTGTGCCTCTTTTGTCGCTTCGCGATTGACAGTTGAAATACGGCTTATACATAAATATTAAAACATAATTTGTCGCTTCGCAATTGACAGTTGAGATACGGCACGTACATAATTTAAAAAACGTTGAGACATAATGAGTCGCTTCGCGATTTGTGTAAAAAAAGTTTAGTAAATCTTCTTTGTGCCTCTTCTGTCGCTTCGCGATTAACAATTAAAATACGGTTTGTACATAAATATTGAGATATAATTAGTCGCTTCGCGATTGACAGTTGAGGCACAGCCCGTACATAATTGAAAAAATGTTGAGACATAATTTGTCGCTTCGCGATTAACAGTTGAGGCACATAATTTAAAAAACGTTGAGACATAGTGTGTCGCTTCGCAATTTGTGTGTTAGAGCACAAGAATAATTTATAAAATCTTGTTTGTGCCTCTTTTGTCGCTTCGCGATTGACAGTTGAGATAGGGCTTGTACATAAATGTTGAGATATAATTTGTCGCTTCGCAATTAACAGTTGAGGCACATAATTTAAAAAATGTTAAGACATAATGTGTCGCTTCGCGAATTGTGTCAACAGAATATAGTAAATCTTCTTTGTGCCTCTTTTGTCGCTTCGCGATTGACAGTTGAAATACGGCTTATACATAAATATTAAAACATAATTTGTCGCTTCGCGATTGACAGTTGAGACACGGCACGTACATAATTTAAAAAACGTTGAGACATAAAGTGTCGCTTCGCAATTTGTGTGTTAGAAAACAAGAATAATTTATAAAATCTTGTTTGTGCCACTTTTGTCGCTTCGCGATTGACAGTTGAGATACAGCTTGTACATAAATGTTGAGACATAATTTGTCGCTTAGCGATTAACAGTTGAGGCACATAATTTAAAAAATGTTAAGACATAATGTGTCGCTTCGCGAATTGTGTCAACAGAATATAGTAAATCTTCTTTGTGCCTCTTTTGTCGCTTCGCGATTGACAGTTGAAATACGGCTTATACATAAATATTAAAACATAATTTGTCGCTTCGCGATTGACAGTTGAGACACGGTACGTACATAATTTAAAAAAACGTTGAGACATAGTGTGTCGCTTCGCAATTTGTGTGTTAGAGCACAAGAATAATTTATAAAATCTTGTTTGTGCCTCTTTTAACGCTTCGCGATTGACAGTTGAGATACGGCTTGTACATAAATGTTAAGACATAATTTGTCGCTTCGCGATTAACAGTTGAGGCACGTAATTTAAAAAATGTTAAGACATAATGTGTCGCTTCGCAAATTGTGTCAACAGAATTTAGTAAAACTTCTTTGTGCCTCTTTTGTCGCTTTGCGAATGACAGTTGAAATACGGCTTATACATAACTATTAAAACATAATTTGTCGCTTCGCGATTGACAGTTGAGACACGGCACGTACATGATTTAAAAAACGTTGAGACATAAAGTGTCGCTTCGCAATTTGTGTGTTAGAGCACAAAAATAATTTATAAAATCTTGTTTGTGCCTCTTTTGTCGCTTCGAGATTGACAGTTGAGATACGGCTTGTACATAAATGTTGAGACATAATTTGTCGCTTCGCAATTAACAGTTGAGGCACATTATTTAAAAAATGTTAAGACATAATGTGTCGCTTCGCGAATTGTGTCAACAGAATTTAGTAAATCTTCTTTGTGCCTCTTTTGTCGCTTCGCGATTGACAGTAGAAATACGGCTTATACATAAATATTAAAACATAATTTGTCGCTTCGCGATTGACAGTTGAGACACGGCACGTACATAATTTAAAAAACGTTGAGACATAATGAGTCGCTTCGCAATTTGTGTAAACAAAATCTAATTGTTGGCTCTTTTGTCGCTTCGCAATTGACAGTTGAGATACGGCTTGTATATAAATGTTGAGACATAATGTGTCGCTTCGCAATTTGTGTAAGCATTATTTATAAAATCTTCTTTGTGTCTCTTCTGTCGCTTCGCGATTGACAGTTGAGATACGGCCTGTACATAAATATTGAGACATAATTTGTCGCTTGACGATTAAAAGTTGAGACACGGCACGTACATAATTCACGATTAACAGTTGAGATACGGCTTGTACATGAATATTGAGACATAACTTGTCGCTTCGCGAATAACAGTTGAGACACGGCACATACTTAATTTTAAAAATGTTGAGATATAATGTGTCACTTCGCAATTTGTGTAGGCATAACTTAGAAAATCTTCTTTGTGCCTTTTCTGTCGCTTCGCGATTGACTGTTGAGATGCGGCTTGTACATAAATATTAAGACATAAATTGCCGCTTCGCGATTCACAGTTGAGACACGACACGTACATAATTTTAAAAACGTTGAGACATAATGAGTCGCTTTGCAATTTGTGTTAACAAAATTTAGTAAATCTTCTTTGTGCCTCTTCTAATAAATATTGAGATATAATTAGTCGCTTCGCGATTGACAGTTGAGATACGGCTTGTACATAAATGTTGAGACATAATTTGCCGCTTCGCGATTAAAAGTTAAGACACGGCACGTACATAATTTAAAAATTGTTGAGACATAATGTGTCGCTTCGCGATTTATGTTAGAGCACAAGAATAATTTTAAAAATCTAATTGTTACCGCTTTTGTCGCTTCGCGATTGACAGTTAAGATACGGCTTGTACATAAATATTGAGACATAATTTGTCAATTAACAGTTGAGACACGGCACGCTCATAATTTAAAAATGTTGAGACATAATGAGTCGCTTCGCAATTTGTGTAAGCATAATTTAGAAAACCTTCTTTGTCCCTCTTCTGTCGCTTCGCAATTGACAGTTGAGATACGGCTTGTACATAAATATTGAGACATAATTTGTCAATTAACAGTTGAGACACGGCACGCTCATAATTTAAAAATGTTGAGACATAATGAGTCGCTTCGCAATTTGTGTAAGCATAATTTAGAAAACCTTCTTTGTCCCTCTTCTGTCGCTTCGCAATTGACAGTTGAGATACGGCTTGTACATAAATATTGAGACATAATTTGTCGCTTCGCGATTAAAAGTTGAGACACGGTACGTACATAATTCGCAATTAACAGTTAAGATACGGTTTGTGCATAAATATTGAGACATAATTTGTCGCTTCGCAATTAACAGATGAGACACGGCACGAACAAAATTTAAAAAATGTTGAGACATAATGTGTCGCTTCGAAAATTGTGTAAGCATGATTTAGAAAATCTTCTTTGTGTCTCTTCTGTCGCTTCGCGATTGACAGGTCAGATACGTCTTGTACATAAGTATTGAGACATAATTTGTCAATTAACAGTTGAGACACGGCACGCTCATAATTTAAAAATGTTGAGACATAATGAGTCGTTTCGCAATTTGTGTAAGCATAATTTAGAAAACCTTCTTTGTCCCTCTTCTGTCGCTTCGCAATTGACAGTTGAGATACGGCTTGTACATAAATATTGAGACATAATTTGTCGCTTCGCGATTAAAAGTTGAGACACGGTACGTACATAATTCGCAATTAACAGTTAAGATACGGTTTGTGCATAAATATTGAGACATAATTTGTCGCTTCGCAATTAACAGATGAGACACGGCACGAACATAATTTAAAAAATGTTGAGACATAATGTGTCGCTTCGCGAATTGTGTAAGTATAATTAAGAAAATCTTCTTTGTGTCTCTTCTGTCGCTTCGCGATTGACAGGTCAGATACGTCTTGTACATAAGTATTGAGACATAATTTGTCGCTTCTCGATTAAAAGTTGAGACACGGCACGTACATAATTCGCAATTAACAGCTGAGATACGGCTTGTACATAAATATTAAGACATAATTTGTAGCTTCGCGATTAACAGTTGAAGACACGGCACGTACATAACTTAAAAAACGTTGAGACATAATGAGTCGCTTCGCAATTTGTGTGTTAGAGCACAAAAATAATTTAAAAAATGTAATTGTTGCCTCTTTTGTCGCTTTTCGATTGACAGTTGAGATACGACTTGTACATAAGTATTGAGACATAATTTGTCGCTTCGCGATTAAAAGTTGAGACTCGGCACGTACATAATTTAAAAAATGTTGAGACATAATGTGTCGCTTCGCAATTTGTGTTAGAGCACAAAAATAATTTTAAAAATCAAATTGTTACCGCTTTTGTCGCTTCGCGATTAACAGTTGAGATACGGCTTGTACATAAATATTGAGACATAATTTGTCGCTTCACGATTAACAGTTGAGACACGGCACGTACATAATTTAAAAAATGTTGAGACATAATGTGTCGCTTCGCAATTTGTGTTAGAGCACAAAAATAATTTTAAAAATCAAATTGTTACCGCTTTTGTCGCTTCGCGATTAACAGTTGAGATACGGCTTGTACATAAATATTGAGACATAATTTGTCGATTCGTGATTAACAGTTGAGACACGGCACGTACATAATTTAAAAAAATGTTGAGACATAATGTGTCGCTTCGCGATTTGTGTAAGCTTAATTTAGAAAATCTCCTTTGTGCCTCTTCTGTCGCTTCGCGATTGACAGTTGAGATACGGCTTGTACATTCGCTTCGCGATTAAAAGTTGAGACACGGCACGTACATAATTTAAAAAATGTTGAGACATAATGTGTCGCTTCGCGAATTGTGTAAATATAATTTAGAAAATCTTCTTTGTGCCTCTTCAGTCGCTTCACGATTGGCAGTTGAGACACAGCCATTGCCTAATTTAAAAAACGTTGAGACATAATAGGCCGTTTCGCGATTTGTGTGTTAGAGCACAAGCATAAATTAGAAATTGTTCTTTGCCTAGTTTGTCGCTTCGCGATTGACAGTTGAGATACGGTAGTACAAAATTTAAAATAAATATTAAGATATAATTTGTCGCTTCGCAATTGACAGTTGGGACACGGCATGTACATAATTTAATAAATGTTAAAACATAATGTGTCGCTTCGCAATTTGTGTGTCAAAACATTAACAATTGATATGCGGTTTGTACATAAATAGTGAGACATAATTAGTCGCTTCGAGATTGACAGTTGAGACACAGCACAAACATAATTTAAATTTTTTTGAGAATAATGTGACGCTTCGCGATTTATGTATTATAGCACAAACATAATTTACAAAATCTTTTTTATGCCTTCTTTGTCGCTTCGCGATTGACAATTGAGACACGGCGTGTACATAATTTAAACAAAATATTGAGACATAATTTGTCGCTTCGCGATTAACAGTTAAGATACGGCAATGTACCTAATTTCAAAACTGTTGAAATATAATGTGTCGCTTCGTGATTTGTGTGTTAGAGCACAAACATAATTTGAAATTTTTGTTTTATAACTCTTTTGTTGCTTTGCGATTAATTTGTTGAAAAAGGGCGTGTACAAAATTTAAAAAAAATGAGACATAATTTGTCGCTTCGGGATTGACAGTTGAGACACGGTACGTACATAATTTAAAAAATGTTGAGACGAAATGTGTCGCTTTGCAATTTGTGTAGAGCACAAAATTAATTTAAAAAATATTTTTTATGCCTTCTTTGTCGCTTCGCGATGACAGTTGAGACACGGCGTGTACATAATTTAAATAAAATATTGAGACAAAATTTGTTGCTTCGCAATTGACAGTTGAGACAAAGCCTGTACCTAATTTAAAACTGTTGAGACATAATGTGTCGCTTCGCGATTTGTGTGTTAGAGCACAAATATAATTTAAAAAATTTGTTTTATAACTCTTTTGTCGCTTCGCGATTGACAGTTGAGATAGAGCGTGTACAAAATAAAAAAAGAGACATAATTTGTTGCTTCGCGATTGACAGTTGAGACACAGCATGTACTTAAATTAAAAACTGTTAACACATAAAGTGTCGCTTCGCAATTTGTGTATTAGAGCACAAACATAATTTAAAAAACAAAATATGCCTTATTGAGACATATATTGTCGCGTCGCGATTGACATTTAATACCCTGCAATGTACCTAATTTAAAAAATGTTGAGACATAATGTGTCGCTTAGCAATTTGTGTGATAGAGCGCAAAAATAATTTAAAAAATCCTTTTATGCCTCCTTTGTCGCTTCGCGATTGAAAGTTGAGACACGGTGCCGTACATTATTTAAAAAATCGTTGAGACATAATGTATTGCTTCGCGATTTATGCATTAGAATACAGACATAATTTAAAAATCGTTTATAAGCCTCATTTGTCGCTTCAAATTTGACAGTTGAGACACAGCTAGTGCATAATTTATAAAAACATTGAGACATAATGTGTCGATTCGCAATTTGTGTGTTAGAGCACAATCATAATTTAGAAAATGTTTTTTGCCTCGTTTGTTGCTTCGCAATTAACAGTTAAGATAAGGTTGTACATAATTAAAAAAAACAAAATTGAGACATAATTTGTCGCTTCGCGATTGACAGTTGAGACACATGTACATCATTTAATAAATGTTGATACATAACGTGTCGTTTCGCAATATGTGTGTTAAAGCTCAACATAATTTAAAAAAATCTTTTTTATGCCTCATTTGTCGCTTCGCAATTGACAGTTGAGACACGTCATGTACATAAATTTAAAAAAATAAGTCGCCTCGCGATCAGTGTGTTAGAGCACAAATATAATTAAAAAAAAAATATTGAGACAACATAACTTGTCGCACCGCTATTGACAGTTGAGACACGTCATGTACATAATTAAAAGATGTTGAGACATGATGTGTCGCTTCGCGATTTGTGTATTAGAGCACAAACATAAATTAAATAATCTTTTTTATGCCTCATTTTGAGGCACAGCATGTACATAATTTCGAAGAAAATATTGAGACATAATTTGTCGCTTCGCGATTGACAGTTGAAACACGTGTACCTAAATTTAAAATAGTTAAGACATAATATGTCGCTTCGCGATTAACAGTTGAGATACGTCATGTGCATAATTTAAAAAGATCTTGAGACATAATGTGTCGCTTCGCGATTTGTGTATTAGAGCACAAACATAATTTAAATAATCTTTTTTATGCCTCATTTGTCGCTTCGCGATTGACAGATCGGGCACGGCATGGACATAATTTAAGAAAAAAATTAAAACATAATTTGTCGCTTCGCGATTGACAGTTGAGACACGTGTACATAAGTTAAAAAATGTGAAAATGTGTCGCTTCGCGATTTGTGTGTTAGAGCAGAAACATAATTTAAAAAATATTTTTTATGCTTTCTTTGTCGCTTCGCAATCGACAGTTCAGACACGCCATGAATATAATTTAAAAAAATGTTAAAACATAATGTGTCGCTTCGCGATTTGTGTGTTAGAGCACTAGCATAGTTTAAAAAGCAGTTGAGTTACAGTTTGTACATAATTTTATAAAATATTAAAACATAATTTGTCGCTTCGCGATTGACAGTTGTGACATGGCATGTGCACTTTTCACACGCACTTTGCGTGCCTAATAAAATAGCGTAATTTTCGTTAACAATTCTATTTGTACATTACAGTAAACAGCAGAAAAAAATACATAAATGACACAATAAATTACCAATTTCACACCATTCATAACATTTAACTTGACAATTCTATCCCTCCCTCACACAGCAAAGCATTATTAAATTAAAAAGGAATACACAAAACACAAGTCTCGCTCGAATGCAATTTTGTTTCATTTAAATAATAAATCGTGCACCGTTTTAAACCCGTCCAACTATTCCAGAATAGAAATTGTAAAATGCAATTCCACGCACAATTGATTCGTGCCAAGTTGATCGTGAAAATTAACTGTAAAATCAAATAAAACCAGGACAATTCTCCGAGCCCGTCTACGCAATCAAGCGTGCCGGATTGATCTGCATTACATATCGTTGCAACTTTCTATCTAATTCGCGTCGAGCATTTGTAAACATTTGTCGGGCCAATTATCGCGACGTGCAATAAAAATGAAATGGAAACATTTAAGCTGATCGCGTGCCGCAGGAAATTGCTCGTCGCAAATAAAAGAGGGATTATTTATGTGTATCATATTTTTTATATTCATAAACTTTACTGTAAGGGGGATGTTTCTTTGTTAAGAAAAAGAATGTTTCAAACAAAATTTTTATGTTTAATAAATTATCAAAGCAATGTTTTTTTATAATTAAAATGATTGACAAACAATGCTCGCGGCTAAAACATATTGAACGCAAAATAGTATATCGGTTATAACGAAACCCATAGTGCGCTGAGGCCGGTCTAAATTAGAAACTGATTTTGATACGAAAGCTTAATATAATATTTATAATATATAATTTATATAATTATTTTTTTAAAACTTATGGAAATTAAAAGTTGACAAAAATCAGCAGAATAAAACCATGTTGCAACAAATTGATTAAAAATATAATTTATTGCACAACCTTTAACAAACAAACAAAATTTAATCAAAATTGTTAAAAAAATCAATTAACAAAAGCCAAAAAGCCATTTATTGCAAAAAGTTAATTAAAAACTGTATAAAAACTTGTTTCAAGAAGTTTTTAAAAAATGGCACTAAATTAATCTATAACCGCTCAGAAACCTATTTGTTACCCTAAGTTTATCAAAAACTTATTCATACAAACTATTTAAAAATTGCAAAGAAAACAAAATTTATTGCATTTTATCTTCAAAAATTGTTCTAAATTAATCTAAAAATGCTCATAAATACATTTTGTTGCGCTAAACTTTATCAAAAAATGATGAAAAATTTAATTTAAAAGATTTCACAAAAAAATTAGCAAAAACCAACAAAATAATTAAAATATGCATAAAAAATATTGTGTTTTTATGCAATTTATTTGCAATTCCAAAAAATTTAAAAAAAATTGCATTAAATTAAACCCAATTGTCGCTCAAAATTTGATCTCTGAAAATATCAATTCAAATCAAGATTTAATATACTATTAGCAAAAAAACCGATTTACTGCAACTAATTAACACATTATTTCCTTTGACAAAAAATATATTAAAACAAATTGAATAAAAATTGCATAAAAATCCTATTTATTGCAAAAATTGCTTTATATGCATATAATAAAACCATTCAAAAAAACTCAATAATTACTAATTAATCGCTCAAAAAAATCAATTTAAATCAAGATTTGATAGTTATTGCAACAAAAAGATTAAAAATTGCATAAAAAATCCAAATTAATAAAAAGACATTTTTCAAAAGTAGAATAAAATTAGTCTAAACCACTCAAAAACCCATTTGTTGTACAAAAGTTTATCAAAAATTGCTCACAGATACCATTTAAATCGAGGTTTGATAAAACATAGCAAAAAAAAACCTATTTATTGCAACAAACTGATTAAAATTGCATAAAAACACAATTTATTGCAAGAAATTTGCCAAAAATTACTTTAAAATAAACTAAAACCGCACAAAAAATTCTGTCACGCAAAATCTCTCAAAATTAAACAATTTAAATCAAGATTTGACCAAATTATTGCAAATAAAAACATTTATATTGTAGATAATTTTTTTTAAATCGATTTTAGTTATTCTAATACCGCTCAGAAAACCCATTTCTGGCACGAAATCAATTTAAACTTTATATTTGACAAAAAAATTGCAAAAAACATTTATTTACAGCAAATTAACCCACTAATATTAATCAAAAATCGCAATAATTCATTTAAAACCACTTAGAAAATCAAAATTAGCAAATAAAAAACCATTAATAGCAAAAAAATGTCAACCAACCAAAGTTATACAAACTTCTCTCTGGAGTCACACTTCTTAAAAAAAAAACCGTAAAGAAGCCTTATGTCGACACCCATCGCCATCGCTGCACTTAAACAAAAGTATTTAATGCAACAAATTACATAAAAAATTGCAAGAAAATGTCAGAAATTGCTTTAAATTAATATAAAAATCATCAGTTGCACAAAACTTCAACACCACACAAACTCAAAAATTAATTTTGAATTGATCTAAAATCGATTAGAAATTCAATTTGCTGCATAATATTTGATCAAAAATCGCTTATAAATATAATTTCAATTAATATTTGAGCAAAAAATTGCAAAAAAACCCTTTATTGTATTGATTAAAAATTGAAAAGAAACCTAATTTACTGCACAAAACTTTCAATAATCACATTAAATTGATCAAAACCAGTTAGAAAACTTATTTGATGCACACAATTTTATCAAAAATTGCTCAAAAATCAACTTCAATTAAAAATTAACACAAATTTACAAGAAAACATTAATTGCAACAATTAAAAAAAAATGTTATAAGCGCTCACAAAATCCATTTGATTGCATAAATCTTAACCTATCTATTGCAACAAATTAATTAAGAACTGTATAAAAACACAATTGATTGCAATTTTTTTCAAAAATCGCTTTAAAACCATCTAAAACGGTTGAGAAAACAAAAATTTTACCAAAAATCGCTCAGATAAAATCAATCTGTACAAAATTTTATCAGAATCATTAGCTGCAACAAACTAGTTAAAAATTTATATTAACACAATTTATTAAAATGTTTAAATTGAATAAATCTAAAACTGCTCCGAAAATAAATTCGTTGTAACATATTTAATCAAAGATCGCCCAATTTGAAAAAAAAAAAAACTATTTATTGCATTGCATTAAAACTCAATTTACTGGAGATTTTATATTTAAATTATAGCCACTTTGAAACACAAAAACCGCTCAAAAATCAGGATTTGACACAAAACTAACAAAAAACCCATTTATTGCAACAAATTGATTAAAAATTGCATAATAGCCCAATTTATTGCACATAAAACCCGGCAGTAAACCCATTTATTGCAAAAAATTCATCTAAAACGGCAATTTGTTGCACAAAAATGAATCAAAAATCGCCTAGAAATCAATTTAACTTAGCAGTAAATATGCATCCAGTCTGCCATTCCTAAGTAGTTTGATCAAATTGTTATTGGGCAAATACAATGGATGTGCAAAAGCATTATAGTGGAACAGCAACATGAGTTTCGTGATCGTCGTTCTACTCTTACAAACCTTCTTTGTTACAAAAATAATCTATTAAATGCCTTTGAATCAAGAGTTCAAGTTGATTCTATTTACACAGATTTTTCAAAAGCTTTTGACCGCGTTAACCATATAATTTTGATTGCAAAGCTTTAGGTTTTCATAATTCTGTTATTGCATGGTTTTTGAAACATCGTACTCAATGTGTGAAAATTAATAACTTTTTATCACAACCAATTATTGTTCCATCTGGTGTTCCTCAGGGATCTCATTGTGGATCAATTCTGTTTTTACTTTTTATTAACGATCTTTCTTATTCTAATAATTCTTCATCTTTTCTTTTATTTGCTGACAATTTGAAAATTTATCGAAGAGAAACATCTATCGATGATTGCATTAGTTTGCAAAATGACTTGGATTCTGTTCATCTATGGTGTCTTACTAATAACTTGTTGTTTAATCCAAATAAATGTTTTTCTATAAGCTGATTATACTATTGACAATAAAGTATTGGAACATGTTACACAAATAAAGGATTTGGGCGTAATTTTTGACCCAAAACTAACTTTTGTTGAGCATATAAACTATATGTGTGACCGTGCTATGAAAATGTTAAAATGTGATTAATGTCTACTGACTTTCTATCCCCAAGCACACTCAAACTACTGTCTTGCGCTTTGGTACGCTCTCATTTAGAGTATGCTCCGTCAGTTTGGTGCCCATTCTACAGCATTTTTCGTTTATTATCGTACAAATTGAGTAATTTCTCTGAAAAGTACGATTTCAACCACATTGCATTGCAATATAATCTTCTATCGCTGAAGCTTAGGAGCAAAAGAGCCGACTTATCATTTTTACGTAGACTAATGATGTCTGAGATTGATTGCCAAGAACTACTAGTAACTTTTTCATTTCAAGTCCTCAACAATAATCGCCGAACTAGACAGTCTCCATTATTTAGAGAATCTATTCATTCTATCAATTATGGATTTAATAATCCATTGATAGAATGTGTAGAATTGCAAATAGTTTCTCTAATAATATTGATTTATTTTGAGTTTCAAAATGTAGATTTAAGAGTCAATTAAAATGTGTTTTATTAATTTTATATATATGTTTTTATTATTCAATATTCGTTTGTATATTGTTGTGTAATTGTAATATTGCTTGCAATTTATCATTATTTATGTACTTAATGATGTAGATGTAAATGGTTCTATTTATATACCGTAAATAAAGTATTATTATTATTAAGTAACAACAAAATTTATTGCAATTTTTTGTTAAATATCGTTTCATATTCTTTTAAAATTAATTTGTTGCTCAAAAATCGGGCAAAAAATCAATTTACATCAAAATTTTACAAAAAAGGGAAAACACCATTTTTGAAACAAATTGATTAAAAATTGCATAGAAAAAACAAAATGTATTGCAAGAAATATTTCAAAATCGCTTTAAATTCATTTAAAACCGCTAAGAAAACCAATTGATTGCACTTTTTTTTTTAATTGTTCAGAAAACTAATTTATATAAAATAATTAAAAAAAAAAACATTTATTGCAACAAATTAATTAAAAATTGCATAAAAACAGAATTTATTGCAAAAATACTCTTCAAAAATCAATTTGTTGCAAAAAAATTTAATAAAAATTTAATTAAAACACATTTTTTGGCAAAAATCTTTTTAAATTCGTTCAGAAACATATTGTTGTACAAAAATCGCTCAAATCAAAATTTGACAAAATATTAGCCTATTTAAAAAAACCTAAAAACCTATTCAACAAATTAATTTAAACACAATTTATTGCAAGAAATATTCAAAAATCGCTTTAAATCCATTTAAAATCGCTCAGAAAACCAAATTGTTGCACACAAATTTACTCAAAATCGCTGAAAAATACAATTTAAAATAAAATTTAATTATTTACTGCAAGGAACTGATTAAAATAGCATAGAAAGACAATTGATTAGAAGACATTTTTTAAAACTGCTTATAAGTACCAAAAACTGATCAAAAAAACTATTTGGTGCACCAAATTTGATCAAAAATCGTTCATAAAATCAAATTTAACATAAAATAAAAAACATTTCTTGCAACAAACTAATTATAAATTGCATCAAAACTCAATTTATTGCAAGAAATTTTACAAAAATCGATTGAATCATCTAAAGCCGCAAAAATTGATTAAAAACTGCATAAAAACACTATTTTAAATCAAGATTTGACAAAATATTTGCAAATAAACATATTAATGGCAACAAATTAACTATAAATAGAAACACAATTTATTGCAAGAAATTTTTCAGAAAATAATTTAAAATTTCTTGTCAACGTTTTTAATTCATCTCAAACCAGTTAGAAAACCCATTTATTTCACAAACCTTTACCAATAACCGCTAAAAAATCAACTTAATTCAAGATTCGATAATGAATTAGTAAAGAAAGCCCATTTATAGCAACAAACTGATTAAAAATACATAAAAACACAATTTTATGCAAAAAAATCTCTTAAAATTGATCTAGAAAACTCAAAATTAATTAAAAACTGCATAAAACCACAATTTTTTTTTTTTTTCATTAAATCACTTTAAAATCATTTAAAACCGTTGAGAACAATTTTGTGCACAAAATTTAACCAAAAATTGCTCAGATAAAATTAAGAAATGGCAAAAAAGACAAAATAACCATTTTTCAAAAACGCTTGTAATATATTGAACAAATTGAAATTTATTGCAAAAAATATTTTTAATTTTTTTTTCAAAAATTGCTTTAAATTCATCTAAAACCAATTCACTGAACAAAATTTCATCAAAAAATTATAATTTAACAAAAAATAGAAGAAAAATCATTAACTGAAACAAATTGCATAGACACAATTTATTAAAATTTTTGAATTAAATTGATCTAAAACTGCGCAGAAAATCAATTTGTTGTACAATAATTTATCACCCAATTTGCAAAGAAAACTTATTTATTGCACTGCATAGAAACTCAATTTATTGGATTTTTCATATTTAAATCATAACTGCTAAAAAAATCAATTTAAATCAAAATATTACACAAAATTAGCAAAAAATACACTTATTGCAACAAATTGCATAAAAACCCAATCTATTGCATCTAAAACCGTTTAGAAAACCCATTTATTGCAAAAAAATTAAAGTGCTTAAAAATTTATCAAAAATTGCAAAAATCAAAATTTAACAAAAAAAATTCAGTCAAAAACCATTTATTGCAACAAATTGATTTAAAATTGAACAAAAATTTATTGCAACAAATTTTGAATTCCTTTAAAACCGTTCAAAAAACTAATTTCATGCAAAAAAATTAAAAAAAAAGTAAAGTAATTAAAAAAATTTGACAAAAAATTATTTAATGCAACAAAATGATTAAAAATTATATAAAACACAAATTATTGTAAAAAAAATATTGCATTTAAATGATTAAAAACTAAAATAAACAATTTATTACAATTTTTTATTAAAATTGTTTTTAATTCATCTAAAACTACTCTAAAAAAACGCTAAAAACCGCCCAAAAACTCAACTTAAATCAAGATTAGACAATGAAATCGAAAAGAAAATTTATTACAAAAAACTGATTTAAAAAAAAACCGGTAAGAAAACTCAATTGTTCCACAAAATTTCATTAAATCAAATTAAATCAAAATTTGGCAACATTTTTTTTTCAAAAATCGCTTTAAATTCCGTTTGAAAACCATTTGCTGCACAAACATGTCCTTGGCCGATCACAGCATAGATTGAGTTTGAATAAACTATTAATTCATTTCATAAATCAAGATTTAACAATAAATTAGCAAATACAATTTTTAAAATTGTTTTAAATTCATCTAAAACTGTTGAGAAAACCATTTGACAAAAAAATCCCATCTATTACTTAAAATTGATTACCATTGAATGTAAACACAATTTATTACAAAATATTTTTTAAAAATCGTTTTAAATTTATCTAAAACCATTCCAAAATCTCATTTGTTGCACAAAACTTTATCAAAATTAGCAAACAATACTTATTTATTGCAACAAATTTATTAAAAAGTAGTCCGGAACAAGTTAAAAAAAAATTAAAACCGCTAAAAAATCCAATTTCTTCAACAAAATTTAATCAAAAATCATTTTAAATCAAGGTTGATACAAAATTAGCAAAAAACTCATTTTGTGCAAACAAAGTTAAAACTAAAACTGCAGAAAAAGCAATTTATTGCAAAAATCTTCTAAAAAATCGCTTCAAATTTAAATTAAAAACAGTTCAGAAAACCTTAATGTAGCACGAAATGGTTCAAATAATCAATTTAAATCAAGATTTGACAAAATAGCAAAAATCTCATTTTTTTTTTCAAAATTCGCTTTAAATTCATCCAAAACTGCTCAGAAAAAAATAATTTAAATTTAGATTTGACAAAATATTAGCAAAAAAAAAACCTTTATTGAAATATGTAATGTAATTAAAATGCAAACAATTTATAGCAAAAAAACTTCAAAAATTGCTTAACAAAACTTGAAGAATTGAATAGAAACGCAGATAATTTCAGAAAACAAACAATTTATTGCAATCACTTTTTGCATCTAAAACCTCTCAGAAAAATCTATGCTTTTTTATCAAAAATTGTTCAAATAGTCAATTTACAAGAAAATTTGATAACAAATTTGCAACAAAAAAACATTTATTACAATAAATTTATAAAAAACTGTGCAAAATAATTTATTGCAAAAAACTTATTTAAAATCACTCAGAAAAATCATTTGTCGCACAAAATTTGATCAAAAATCGCTCAAAAAAATCCTTTAAATCGTAAAATGCAAAAAAACCATTAATTGAATGAAATTGATTAAAAATTATTATAAATCATAAATTAGAATTAATTTCAAATTTTGATAAATCAATCGTCTGCTGCAGCATTTAATACATTTCGTTACTAGTGACAAAATATGCACATTTTTATATTAACAATAAATTGACTTTGTTTAAGTTACCTTGTATCACAATATGAACATTATAATCCGCTTAAACACTATTTTCTTAAAATATGTTTTCTGCCTGCAGCTTATATAAAAGAATATAGTTGTGTAACTTATTTAAAATCCAGAAATGTTGTGCTTTATATTTAAAGTCAAGAATATAACGTATCTGATAAACCCCATTTCAACAACATAATTCCCATATAATAGAATATTAAAAACAATTTTGAAAATCCTGCGGATTACATTGCAAAAACAGGCGACAATTACACACATCCCTAATTATATCCTCATGGACATTTAACGGGCTCTTCTCATTACATCCGGAATTTATACATCAATTAAAAAAGCATAAGCAAACACCAAGCATCTCTATATATTTGAAAAACAACCCGCAGAGTTTTACCCGTAATCCCGGGGTTTCCACTAATAACCCCAACACTACTTTCCCCCGCGAGATATTTACCCTTACCTGTCTTCCCGTAACATTTATATCTTTTTTTATAGTCCAATTACAGGGTACACGGGGACCTTCTACGTCTCCTTTTAACGCGGTAGGGAGAAAGCGCCTAATCTAAATCGAAGGGTTTTCCTTTTAAGTAAAATATTTATAGGTGACGCATCGGAAAGGAGCTCTTATAATATCATAATAATATCATTATCCCGTAAGTTGTATTCCAGGCATGGATACATTTAAATTGAATCAAACTAAACTAATTGAATAAATTTAATTTGAAAAAAATTTGCATTTGCATTTAATCCTTTAGTGAAGGGGTAAAATTGTACCAATTAAATTTCTGCTATAATATGCTTTTTTAAAAAAGATTCCTTAATATTTAAATTGAAAAAAAAAATGAATATTAAAGTCAACGCCTTTGATTAAACCCCATTTGATGTCGCTCCATATGCAAATGATTAAAATAAAACCTACAAAGAATTGCGCCATCTGTTAAAACAATGCCTGCTGACATTTTCCACTAGGAATAAATCAATTCTTATTTTATAACGTGTAAAAGTTGATATAAAACAGTCGCTGTTCGTCGCGAGATAAGTTTTTTTTTTCGGAGAGGATTATTACCATCCGCAATTACATTTGGAGATATATGGTGAGAGTTTTTTTCTTCTTGGAAAGGACTTAATCCGTGTCGTCGTTGATATCGATTTTCACATTTTTACTTTATCGAATTTGCGGTGAATAAGAAGTAATAAAAGTGGGTTTTAAAAAAAGATGGATTTTCTCACTTTGTAATTTGCCGGGAGATTTGTCGAGTGAAAAGTTGCAAGAAGATCTTTCACGACGGATTTTAAAAATGTAAAGTGAGAATTAAGTCGTTTTAACTTATTTCCATTATGTGTAAGAAAATTATTTCCTTTTTCATAATGAAATATTAAACAAACTTCTATTAAATTGATTTTAAAATACATCGATTAATATTAGATTTGCTACTTCTTGATGCACGGCTTTTCAAGTTTAAATTGAAGATTTAAAAGCAATTTGTATGCAATTGATGTTTATGTATAAACCAGAGCTTAACATAAAATCAAATATTGTTGCTAAAAAATACTACTTATTTATATTTACAACTTATTTTCCAACAACAAAATTAATTAATTATGAAATGAATTAATAATTTATTCAAACTCAATCTATGACCACAATCGCATGATAGCTAAAGATGAATTTGATAATAAAACACAAATAGTGTAAAGGTTCAAAAAAGTTTTATTGTTTACTACAATTGTTTGTTATATCATTGTTCATTATACCTGATGAAGCCACTGTGTGGCGAAACAATTGTAGTAAACAATAAAACTTTTTTGAACCTTTACACTATTTGTGTTTTATTATTAATGTTAATGGAGTTCAAACACGTATCAGCCTCAACCATTCAATATATAAATTTGATAAATATTTTTGTGCTCATAAACACAATTGATAGATGTAAATAATTAATTAAGTTCGGAATGACAATTCCACCAAAAAATACCAACAACTAATAAATTTCATCTATTATAATGACAAATAATCTTGTATCTATCTTCAATTAAAAACTATCAAATAAAACCTCAATAAACATTAATCAAAGATTTATCAAAAGTATTAAGGAAGATCCACAATTCTATCTATCTATGTCTACTGCTATACATGTTCTTAAGTAGTCATTCTTGATCTCTACAACTGTCAAATAAAGCCTAAATTAAACATCAAGCTTAATCAACGTTTGATTAAACTCTATATATCACAATCGATTCTTATATTAACAGTTTACAAGGATAAAAACAATTCGCAATAAAATGTATCTACAAAGCTCAGTTTTTTTAATATTAGTACAAAGACTAGGTAATAACCATTTACATATCAATTGAAACGTCAGCAATATATAGAACTAGGTTAACTATCAAAATGCATGCGATCTGAAAATAAATATGCTCATACTGACCTTTCCCTTCACATTCACTGATTAAAGGCTGCGATACTAATATTAATCTTTACACCTTTTCCAAAACACGCGATGCGCAGGCAAATTGATTTTTTGAATAAATTTTATATAATATATGTTATATATAACTTTAATCAATAAAATTTTTCATAAAATAACTTTAATATTTTTTAATAAACATTTGTTATGCTCATTAAAGGCACAACACCTGCAATTTGTTATGCACATGTAATATCGGATTTATTTGCCAATAAACATTTTATGCACATTCTACAATGCACCAATTTCATTATAATAGATTGCACCACGCGCTTTTATTGTTACAACAACGTGAAATTTTATGCATTTATTAAAATGAAATATATTTTGATGGAGTATTATTTAATTTACGCTTTGTATCGTCTTGTGTAAACTGAGTATTTTATTATATTTGATATTGCATATTTGGTTACTTGTTTTGTTAAAATAAATAATAAATGTTTTGTGTTTATTTTTGGTAACATGCAACTTCAAGCAAACTTTTGTTGAATGAATTCGTGTGTTAGGACCACACCCAACTCGTTTTTAAACATGCAATGTCCTTGGCATTCGTTGTTTTTATTGTTGCAGTAGAATGGTAAGAAAAATCGATGCATAACATTGTTCAAGTTAACATAAATAGGTTACATTTTATTAACTTTCATTCATAAATAGAAAATACCAAAATGCTTCTAGCTGAAAGTAATAGTAGAAAACAATGTAGAATATGGCCAGATTACTAAGTATTACTTTCAAATCAATTTAAGATCAATCTAATTGATCTGCAAGAAATTTAAAAAAAAATTATTGATTTGTATATAACCTTTCCTTAACTTGGCTTTAGAGATTTCAAACACGTTACAGAGATCAGAGTGTACAGGTTATTTTCTGGCAATTCGCATAGACTAGATAAAAAGCAAGCAATTGAAACAAATTATAGATTAAAATTGAAAAAATCTTCCAAGATTCTTTTTTAGTCTTTAATACTTTGGCACGCCAGAATCAATAAAGTACTTGCCACACCTAAGCTTTAATACCCAGGCTAACCAAACCAAGAAGTTATCTAATTACCAAACCAATCAAAACCTGCCGTGTACCTAAAAACCTCATGCGAGTTGCTGTTTAACCGGCAGCCGAGATTTTTATCTGGACTCTTCTATCGTCCGGATAAAAACGTAAACCCAGTTTGTGTGCGGTCCGCGCTCTCAGATCAAGTCAAAAAAACAATGCAAAAAACAATAAACAGTTCGCTCCTAAAAACGTACAAAAAATAATTAGAACCATTGTACGAGGACCCTAGGAAAGTAAGCTGATCCAGAAATACGGCGTATCACTCCTCATAAACAACTTGTCAATAGAGCCCTGTAAAATCGTCAAGGATGTAGAAAACCTGTCAAAGCTGCTCAAAAATCCCTCTATAAACAAGTTCCCCTTCACAACAAGGCCCAAATGGCCAACGACCTTCTTATTAAACTAGAATCGAAAATTCCAACATCCCTAGACACCGACCGTCATGATAACATTGGCCATGAAAGTCAAAAAAAGATCAAAATTTGTCTATCTATCTAACCATGAACAAATGGATAGATGAATAGATAAATAAATCTAATAATTTAACCATCCGTCTGTTCATTTGACCATCTACCCAATTAACTATTTAACCATTTAACCATTCACCCATCCGTTCATGAGTTGGCAACATTTATCAACAAAATTTCTAAATTTTTTTTAAGCTTAAGAGATTTTTTAATGTCACAAATAGCAGCGTAAAAGTTTACAGAGCAGCAATAAAGCTTACATTTTCTCCACTGCACCAACTGCTTTTGGCGTTATCTGGTGCTTTGTTTGTGTGTTTTTGGACGTATTCTTAAAAGAGTATCATATTGTAGGATATCTGTAGAAGGTGTTTTGATAGAAGCTTAACAGCAAGTTGTCCGAATTTTATTTGGAGTAGATTAGATTAGGTTTTTGGCTAGACCCCAACAAGTTCCTATATAACAATTTCTATAGAAATTGCTTGTGATTAGCGTGTAACTAATAAAAATGTGAATTATTTTTGTAAAGTTGTAAATCGTTGAAGATTGATGCACAGATTTACATCAATAATTGCTGTCTAACTCTTTCCGTGATTGATAAAGTGAAAATGCACAAACCTCTATCAAAACATTTTTGCAGGAGTTTTGGATAGATCCCAACAACTTTCTATGTAACAAACTGTATAGAAAGTTGTAATGATTGGCTTCTATCAATTAAAAAATACTATTTTTAGATGAGTTGCGTTTTTGCCTCAATGAATCAGACGGACGTCCAAAAATGAAGAGAAGTTGCGAAAAAAGATACGTTTTAGTTTGTTATGATGAGCAACTTTTATTTGGCGGTTATGGTTTGGGCAGGAACTAAAGCAAGCACAAAAGTGGTCTTTATAGAGAATGGCTCCAAGACAGCTCACAAATACATTATAAAGGTTTTCGAGCTTAAGCTCTTCATAACAACTATAAGCAAACGCGGCATTTTTATGCAAGATAATGCTAAACCTCACGTAGCCAGAGTTGTCTGAGATTATCTGGATAAAGTAAGAATTTTGCGCTTTAATTGGCCAGTTCTCAGCCCGGACATGAATCCTATAAAACATGTTTGGGACAACTTATCTGAAAGCATACACCTGCTCAACAAACTGCTTAGAAGCTAAAACAGTTGCTATTGCAAGAATAGAATAATATCGACCAAAATGTGATTTTTAATTTAATTTAAAGTGTTTCTCGTTGACAGACATTTATTGGCTCAATCTGCTGAACGGGACACCACAAAATTAATCATTCCAAAGAATAGACTCTCAAACCAATAAACAACAAAATTTCTGACAACTTTCGTGACAATCTTGTTCGAGTTGCTGACACTCAGCACAACCAAAGCCGTCATACGCCAGATCTAACTGACAAACCCTAACCCCACGTAGACAACCCAATAAAAAAGCCAATAATTTACAATAAAGTAAAGCAGCTACTCCAAAATAACGTCAGCAAGTATGCGCACCTATAGTACTCGGTAAGAAAATAACCAGCTCATCCCAGTTCTGCATGAACTACAAGAAGCTCAACAAAGCCACCAAAAATAAATTCGCTCCTTGTCCAGTCCACAACTTTAGAGAAACTAGCCTCTTCACAAAGTTAAACCTCAAAGCCGGCTACTAGCCAATTCCAATAGTAAAGAGCTACAAAAATCTCAAACCTAGGGTGACTACACGGCGCAACATACCAGTTCAAGATAACGCAGTTTGGACTAATGCTACAGCCACCTTCCAGAAAATGATTATCAGTGTTCTAGTCGGAATACTAGATAAGACCTCTGACCGATTCGCAGTAGGCCAGCAAGCCATTTTAACCGAAGAAGAAAACCAATCACAAACGTCTTAAAAAATCAAGGCTGCCCTCAGCCAAACACTACACCCCCACCAATGTTATTCGTTCTGCAAACAAACGCCAACCACTTTGAGCTAAGAGTACTCCTATAACCAAAATACAAAGAAGGCAAAAAAATGGTTTCATACGCGCCTAAACAAAGAAGAACAACGCTACCACAGCATCTAAAACGACAAGCTGTTGTATAGGCAATAACAAAGTACAATGCGTACTTAGAAAACGATAAGTTTATTTTGTGCACGGACAACAAATTTCTAATTTGATTGAAACAGTCAAGGCCAAGTCCAACCACCTACCAGGCGCCCTACTACCTCGCCAACCAAATAGTACCACCACAGCAACAAACCAACTACAAAAAGTTAATTCCAGCCTATCCAACACCAAACAACCTAAACCAGCCAAACAATTTCTCATCATGGAATCGAAAACCTTCGCAGCTGCAGTCCAATAAAGCAAAATAAAGTGTCCGCAAATACAAAAGGTTAACCGTCAATTTGCACAACTCCAAGAAGACAACTATCCATAAAAAAAAGACGGGATCAAATCCAACCTTCCCAGCACCCAAGAACGTCAACCAAGTTATCCGTCACTTTGCTGAGCTCCAAACCAAGTTGAATATATGCAAAGAGAAAATCTTCATCAAGATCACAAAATAACAGGATCAGATAGTAGTGCCGCCGCAAATTCCCAAAAGAAAGTGAACAATCAAAACCATCCCAAAAGTAGACCTTTGGTCTAAAAAAAAAAAAAAAATCCAGATGTATTTTATGTGCGGCACCATCAAAGAAAAAGGCAAATGATACGACCCAGTTACCTCCCCACCCGACCGATAAACCCTAGAAGAAGATCATCATCAATTTGCCATCATCATCCCCCACCAAAGACCCACTGCCTCCTCCAGACACAAACCAAGGCCGGAAGATAGAGACACAGCGCCTCAACCAACTAAAACCCCAATGTAAAAAATCGATTGGCGTCAACAACAACTTTCATCTTATTTCAAAGCAGAGAAAACAATTACAAGCTTTATCACACAAAAAAATCCAAAACATTATTTTCTGTATCTTTCCTTCCAGTTTATGATCATTTACTAAACAAACTAACAAACTTTCTAAACACAACCTTTTTTTACTTAACGCCAGAAGTTAAGACTACCACATCTGGTAATTTTGACGCAAATTCAAGAATTCCAACCTAAATTATATGGTTCTTTAACGTAAAATCAGCATCAAAGCAGTACACAAGACCTACTAAAAATTCCCTTGTTATCCGATAGAACGCACACTCATAATGAGTTCTTAACCAAAACAACTAAACTTCCAAATAGGTACTCAAACTTAAGACTCCAAGTAAAGCAATAGAGTACGCTAACCACTACCTGTGCGGTCTAAACACAACATAAATCATCGGCAAACTCTATGAAACGTCAACATAAATGCACTTACTAATACGTCTACAACAGCCAAAAATCAACCAGCAACTATGTTAATCATCCTTGCAGCCAAAAGGCCGTAAAAATAAAAAATATTATCCAACTTATACAAACAATTACTAAAACAATTTTTCGCCAAAAAAGACGGCAAAAAACATAAATAATGACAGTGTTTTCATAAAGATGAATACTGTGTCTGCTATTATGAAACAAGTATGACAAGGTACTAAAAATTAAAAAATTAAAAAAATGTCGCCCTAATAGTGGTCAAAAAACCAAACCAAATCTATATAAAAGGTATATTATGTGAAAGAACGGAAAACAAGCAAAGGTAATTCCAGGGCTCCCACAAGGATCAATACTGGGTCCTGTCCTATAATGTATATGTCTAATAGCGCATGCAAACCTCGCAACAATAGTGATTAAAAGTAAGGTAGAAAATCTGAAAAAAACAGTGAAACAAATGCTTCAAAAAAATAATTAAACAAACAATGAAAAACAAAAGTAATTCTGTTATTTAAAAAAAACTGAATCAAAACTAAGAGTTCTCAAATAAATAGCGTATAGATAAAAACACAGAAACATCAGTATCAAATCTAAAAGTAGAACTGAACAAAAATCTTATTTACGGCCAGCATATAGACGCAAGAGCAAATATGAACGGCTCAAACTAAAAAAAAAATATGAGAGAAGAAACTGGCGCTCAAAGTCACAAAAGCTTACTGCACAACATCTACTAGTAGCAAAAAAAACCTGGCCAAAGCAGAACTATAACAAAAACTAAAATAAAAAAATCAAAGACCATAAAAACAGAGCAAACATTATAAAAGACCAAAAACGTCTGACTACACAAACTTACATCATATCTGACCCCATAATACAATAGGAAGCATAAAGAAATAAATTACTTAAATGCTTTAATCCATAAGAGAAGCGCATCCATAAAGAAAAAGATTTAAACAGCCAAAAAGCTTAAAGCTGAACTGAAAACTAAAAAACATAATAAACCTAACTGAACAGTAAAAAATAATTAAATCGTACATAGCATATCAGAAATAAGATGGATGAGCAAAATACTGCAATAGCAACATAGATCACACCAGCAGCACTGTTTAAAAAATGCCTCAAAAGCGATACCGACTAGTCTGCAAAGAAAATAAATGCAGTATGATCCACTACAGATTCAGACTGCCAAATTCTTATAATTTACCTTTTAATTCATTGTGACGTAGTTCTGGATAACCAAGATCTCAACCAATCATAGTTCAGCGTTGAGCCAACTAGATTGAGCTATAGTTCGAGTGGTCTAGACAGTATATTCTTCTTGGGTAGGATCTTAAATAAAGAAACAGTCCCACAGTTCTGAGGTAACTGGATGAGCGTAAAAGCATTGCCCTTCACAAAACAACTAAAAAGCTTTTTCTGCATCTGCACTTGATAAAGTTTGCAAATACTTTCGTTCCACTGACCAAATTGCAAACAAATCCATTAAAATAACGTCACCAACAAAAACTTTACAAAAAACCTCAATTGGGCAATACATTAAAGTCTCAAAGTCATACTCCAGTTGGATACTTTCGTTGGTTAGATCAGTAGTCTCCAACACTAGCATCCGCTTGAAACAACAGCAGCAACGCTACCACAACAGATAGCTGAAACACCCAAAAAAGTTGTAAACCAAAAAAAACAATAAAGATGCTAAGTAGAAAATAAATCTTTCATACAATGCAGCTATAACAAGACTCTGGTTTGAGACAAATTATCAAAGCCAAATCATTTCTGCTTTAAAAACTCTTGTTCAAGATTGAATACGTGTGATCTCGTGCTCAAACCAATAACTAAAAATCAAAAATGCAACCAATAAGCAGCAAAAAAATAGTAGATTCCAAAAAAAACTACTTTATCAAAAGAAAAAAAAATCTAATTATTCGTTATTTTGAAAAATTGATAAAATGCTTTAGTTTTTTTTTGAATATTAATATCTAAAAATTGCAAAAATTTATTTCAAAATGTTCAAGATCTGATTTTTCGGTATTTTAAAAAATTGATAAAAGCGGTTTGAATTTGAAACATTCTGAACTTTTGTAAGAATGTAAAAGTTAGAAATTTTTTAATATTCTAAAATTATAATAAATATATTATAATAAATATTTAAAAAAATTCAAAATCTTATTATTCGGCATTTTAAAAAAGTGATCAAAACTGTGTTTAAAATCAGTTCAATACATTTTTGTAAATATATTAAGTAATGATTGAAAAAATGTATAAAAAATTCAAAAATTGTAACAAAAAAATCAAAAACTAATAATTCCAAAACAAAATTGATAAAAATGGTTTGGATTTTTTCAAATATTCTAAACTTCTGTAACTATGTTAAGCAATGATTGCAAAAACTGTATGCAAAATATTACGTCAAAACTTTCAAAATCTAAATATTCGGTATTTTGAAAAAATAATAAAAACGGTTTCGAATTTTTTTAATACTCTGAACTTTTGTAAATGTGTTAAGCAATGAGTGGAGAAATTGTATAAACATATCAGATTAGCACCAATTATTAGGCTCTCGTGTTACATAGATGTAAGCTTTCTATGATCGTCATCCTTTTGGAATTGACTGCTGATGTAAAAGATGCTATTGCGATCAATGGTAGACACGCACCTACACACTTCTAAAGGCAAAAATAGCAGAGTGATTCAACGGCGGTCCGTGCACTTTCAATATCGCCGACCAAATCAACCAGCTCAGTCGATAAGAGTCGACTGCCAGCTACCGACCAGACCAGTTCACCACAAGAAGAAACCGTGAAATACTGGAGCATATATATATAAAAGAAGATCCACGCCCTGGAACCCCACCTCATGGCAATTATAGAATTCCAAACGAAGAGAATCAGCAAGCCCTGCCCAGGTTAAATCGATCCGACGTGATGCTATTCAAAAGGCAAAAGCCGCCCATAGCAAGATAAAAACCTCCATCAAATTCACCATCTCCAAGCTATTCATCCAGCTCCCAGCTACACCACAGGAAGACTTCAGAGCAACAATCAATCACTGCAAGAAGCACAAAATCTTTCACGACTCTTATCAATTAAGGACTGAAAAGACCCTAAAATACGTTATTCAAGGTGTGCTCATCCGCATTAAGGCTAAAATTATGCATGCTGAGCTTATCGCGCAGAGGTACACTCCAACATCGACAAAGACGAAAAAACCTTCTCCATGAAGTACGTCCAGCTTCCCCAGAGAGCAAAATAAAAATTAAAAAATCCTCTCTTGTCAGTTACTCGGACTTCGCGTGACCAAAGAGGTCAAACGCAGAGAACCCAAAATCCATCAGAATAAAATCCAGACCTATAATTGGAACTAGATCTCCACTAATTCTAGGCTACACTCCAGCAGTCATAGTTAGGGAGAGTTTAATCGGTAGACGCTCGTAAGGTTAAATCCAAAAATTTGCAAATCTATAAAAAGATTCTCATCACAGTCCCAAAAAAAAAAGTTCAGTCGATTGGCAAAATCCACGATGAATGTAACTTCAAGATACTATATAAGAATCATCATAGTCACCATCGGACCAAAACTGCTCTTCCCACTAGCTTTATCACAAACGCTTGACAATCTTTGAAAATAAAAAAAAAACTACACTTTAAGCAAACAGTACTTAAGAACATCAAGTCAAAAGTCCAAACCACACTTCTCTTAACACAAGCTGCAATAAACTTTCTAGTCCACGTTTTCTGCACCGCGTATCGCTGAATCGCCCAATAAGATACAAGAAACTTCAACCTCAATGATACTTAATTGTCTCAGAGTCATAAAACAACTGCCTTATTACCACTACTAGAAAATATGCCAATAACAAAATTTCCGCGTAAATTGGACAACGTTTCAACTCAAGAAATCTCTTGTTTTACCACTTGAAACATAAATTCCAACCATCACCAAAGACTGCACAGCATTAGTATTACAACCTCTGACAAACACTAGACAACAAATGCTCAAAATATTCTGGGTCAACTGAGTAAGGAACCAAGAAGTAATCCAAAAATCGAGACTAGAAGACCGTGCGCTGAACATAACTGTTAAGAAGAAGAAAATTTCATACCTTGGCCACATTATTCAAGGTAAAAAATACAGTTTCCAACGCTTTATGCTACAAGATGATATAGATAGAAAGAAAGAAGCTTTCCTGCTTGCGCAATATACTCCAATAGACAAGCATTCAAGACTTTTTGGTCTCTACAAAATGCAGCACTTAATCGCCAGATATGATAAGTCAATCGGATGGCGCCTAAGCAAAAATCTGCTTTGATCAATAAAAAAGAAGAAGAAGACGAACACTAGATCAACTCTACACTTCCATCTAAGAAAAGCCACGCACTTTAACACATAATTCTATAAACCCTACAATAGTAGTACCAAAAAGATTTATCCCTACTTAACTGCATCAAAAAGAAATCTTCTAGACAAACTTGTAAAAGGTTTATACCTTTGTAGCGTCAATGTTGATCATTTCAAGCCAACTTCGACAGCAACAAAATGTCTATCGTAAAAGAGAACAAAGAAGAAACAAAGGTGGAGACAAAAGTCTCACAAAAATCAGTACTAAACCATGGAACATGGAACATATATGACGGGAATGATGTAAAAACTTAACAATAATACTACAATATCGTTACCATTAAGACTTCTAAATAGCAACAGTAAGACTATTCTCAATCTCTTCTTCCGTTAGCAATCTAATATTCTTAGTAGCGTTGATATTTCATGTCAACTTTGACACTTGCAAAAAGTATATCGTGGAAAATTACAAAAAAAGCTAAGGTGATAGCAGGGGTCCCCCAAGGATCGATACTGGGTCCCCCAGAATGCAACATGTATAACGGGATACTAAGAATAAAAATAGACAAAAATGTCTAATAGCATACGCGGACGGTTTCGCAATATACAACTTTAGACCTTTTGTTCTGTTTTCCTCAATCGCAGATAATGTCGCGTAAACTTTTGATAATTTCAAGCAAATTTCGACACCAACATAACAAGGCAGTAGACGCTAAACTTTACCCTTACAGACAAATCACTTCACAAGACCTACACCATAGAGTCCCTACAGCCTAGAACTCAATTATTTATATATTTCATAATAAATTAATTTTTTTAAATTATTTTTTCAAAAAAGTACAGCATTCCTGTATATTTTATATATTACCTTAAATTTTCCGGACTAATAACTGCATAAAAGTATTCCTTACCTGAAACAAAAGAAAAACAATTAGTTAAATAAGAAATAAAATTTAAAATAAAATTCGTATTATAAACCTTACAAATACACAAAGATTTGTTTCAAACAACTTATCGAAAGCTAATTATTACTTTTGACAAAGCTCTTTATTCATTTAAATAAATGTTACGACTGCAGGTGACAATTATTTTTCGCAGAAAGCAATTACACCTAGGCGCTCATTACTTTCTTTGCTAAATGAATTTCAACCGCAAAACAACAGCCATCCCGCGAGCCAAATGAGGGCAGCATAACAATTAGCAATAAAATGTAGCTTTACGTTACATTTTACGGTGCATAAAAAGAGGCACTAAACAATGTATTGCCCGTTATAAAATTTAACTCTGCAAACATTAAAACCTTTCCTCATAACCGACGCTTAAATAATTAAAGAATGGAAAATCCAACACGAATAGGGAGCAAATAGAAACCTAAACAAGCCGAAAGTTTCAAGAACAAAGCATATTTCATTAGAACTGCATATAAAATTGCATAATTGTGTTAATTATAAATTAGAAAATATTTTTTTAATTAAAACAAACAATTTAAATTTCATTGTATGCATAATTTATTATTTAATATGAATTATATAAGATTCAATTGAACAAATTACTGGAGTGAATTCTGAAAGGTTTCTGGTTTGTTTGGCGTGTGCAATTTCGCAAGGTAACAACCATAACGATTTTATTTCCCATCCGGCTTTGTTTTCTTTTTCTACATCGGATATGGTGGGAACAACAGCCCTCAGCCAAAACCGATCAGAAAACAATAAGAAAATTGCAGTGATTTTATTCGAGGATTACCTTGTTGATCTACAATGTGTTCTTTTATAATAACACAAATCGTGTTTGTTCTTATAATTTGTTGATAAATTCAATTAGTCAATTACTCAAAGCACTTTGTATAATGCAAACCATTAGAAATCATTCTCCCTTTGTTTAATTTTGTAGATGCTGCGAGACAAACAATAACGAGGCATAAATTAAATAAAAATATGAAAGGAATTAAATTGTGCGGGGGCCCCGACGCCCGTTTCGGCAATTCGTATTCATAAAATTAAACGGAAACAAGTAATTAAAACAATAAAACTGTTTGTTTTCATTTCGATAAAGCTGAGAACGGCTGCTGGAAGCAAATGTTGCGCCGAAATGAAATTACAGTTTTGTTTTTCCAAGAAATTCTACATTAAACACGTTATTATCGATGGTTAATTTAGTGAATGTTGGCGGAGTAATGGATACGTTGGCTTTGTGTTTAATTGGGTTTTGGGTTTTGTAGGTGTCCACAGAAACCGATAATGACTCCATTAGACAAATCAAATGTGATCAATATAACCAGACATCTTTCGAGGCTCAAATTAATCGACTTGTTATTGGGTTAATTACGCCATTATTTTAGCACTCAACTGAATTGATAGATGCAGTATTTTGCAATACAAATATTATTTTAACGAACAATAATTATCAGTTTTATTGGTTATAATAACTGTTAATGTACAGAGATTATTATAAATCGTATCAATAAAGTAGAATTGCATTTATTAAACTGTCACTAAAGCAGAATAATTATTGTATTTAATTCCCTTTTTGATATTCTACGTGTTGGAATCATTCAATATTCAATATTTCTTCGGTTAATTTAAAATTAGCAATTATAATTTCAAATCAATTGGTCTAGACATTGTTTTAATATTCCATATACTTAATTTACATATCGTATACTAGCTTTTTATCCCTTTTAATCAATTTTTTTGTAAATTTACAATTTTCACTACAGCCGCACCAAGTTATTTTTATATAAATGTGTATATTGAAGCATAGCAAGATAAATTTCGAAAACATGAAAGCTTGTTGACTCAAAACTCAATGATAGAATTTTGCGCTGTAACCTTTAGCAAGAAAAACCTTTACTTTGAAAGAAATTTATTCAAAAAATTATAAAAAATTATTTCAATTTTAGAATATTTGAACCACAATTTTTAAAATTGTGACTTTTACGTTGATAGAAGTAATTTCAAAATTTTTATTTTTTAATATTTTAAATTTTCTAAATTAAGTTTTGACATAAACAAATTAATTTGAAATTGTTTAAGGTCAATTGAACCAAATTCTGTTAACTAATTTTCAAAATTGTGACCTTTACGTTGATAGAAATAATTCTAAAATTATTTAGTTTTTCAAAAATTTATAAAAAAATATTTTACAATTTCAAACTTTAATTTTGACACAAAACAATTAATTTGCATGGGGGTTTAAAGTTATTTGGTTCAAATTTAATTTACAATTTTTTAAAATTTTTGACCTTTACGTTGGTAAAAATAATTCCAAAATTCTAAATTTTCCAAAATTTATAAAAAATATTTTTATTATTTTAATTTTCAAATTTTAATTTTGACATAAATCAATTAATTTCTCATTGTTAGAGGTTGGTTAGACAAAAATCAAATAACAATTTTTAAAAATTGTGACTACCGTTGATAAAAACAATTTCAAAATTTTTCGGACTTTCTAAGCATCATAAAAACTATTTTCAATTTTCAAATTCTAATTTTGACATAAATCAATTAATTTGCAATAGTTTGAGGTTAACTGGACCAAATTTTGTTACCAAATTTTAAAAAGTGTGAGTTTAACGTTGATAGTTTTCATCAACGTTTTTTTATTTTAAAAAAATTCGGAATTTCAAAAAAAAATAATCTACTTCCAAAATTCAATTTTGACATGAACCAATTAATTTTCTATTATTTGGGGTTATTTAAACCAAACTTTGTTAATAAATTTTAAAAATTGTGGCTATAACGTTGATAAATGCAATTTCAAAATGTTTCCTATTTTTAAAATCATTTAATTTTTTTCAATTTTCAAATTTTAATTTTGAATTAAAGCAACTAATTTGCAGTTGTTTGGGATTATTTAGACCAAAATTTATTAACAAATTTTGAAATTTGTAACCTAAACGTTAATAGAAATAATTCTAAAATTATTTTTATACTTTTTTAATTTTTAAAAATTTATAAAAAATATTTTCAATTTACAAATTTTAATTTGACATAATTTAATTAATTTCCCATTGTTTGAGTTTAGTCGGACCAACTTATGTTAATATATTTTAAAAACTGTGATAGAAACAATTTCAAATTGTTTTAGATTTTCAATAAGTTTCATAAAAACTATTTTCAATTTTCAAACTCTAATTTTGACATAAATCAATTAATTTGCAATAGTTTGAGGTTAACTAACCAAATTTTGTTACCAAATTTTAAAAATTGTGACTTTAACGTTGATAAAAACTATTTTAAAAAAATTCGGAATTTCAAAAAAAAATCAAAAAATTATCTTTTTCCAAAATTCAATTTTGACATGAACCAATCAATAATTTATTATTTGAGGTTATTTAAACCAAACTTTGTTAATAAATTTTAAAAATTGTGACTATAACGTTGATAAAAACAATTTCAAAAATTTTCAATTTTCAAAAAAAAATTATTAATTTTGACATTTGAATTTTTGTTGGAGGTAAGTTGAACCAAAATTTGTCAAAAAAATGTAATAATTGTTACTTCAACGTTGATAGATGTAATTTAAAAATTATTAAAAAAAATCTTAAAAACTAATTTCAAATTCTAAAGTTTAGTTTTGACATAAACCAATTAATTTGCAGTTGTTTGGGATATATTAGACCAAAATTTATAAACAAATTTTAAAATATGAAAGCCAAACGTTGATAGAAATAATTCCAAAATTATTTTTTATTTTTTTTATTTTTAAAAACTTATAAAAAATATTTTCAATTTCCAAATTTAAATGTTGACATTAACCAATTAATTTCCTATTGTTTGAGGTTATTTGGACCAAATTTTGTTAACATCTTTTAAATATTGTGACTTTAACGTTGATAGAAACAATTTCAAAAATTTCGGATTTTCATTTTTTTTTTAATTTTTAAATTTTAATTTTGACACAAACCAATTAATCTCTAATTGTTTAAAGTTATTTAGACCAAATTCTGATAACAAATTTTAAAAAATATGACTTCAAAGTTAATAGAAACATTTTTTTTTTAATTTTTTTAATTTATAAAAATCATTTTTAACTTTCAAATTTAAATTTTGACAAAAACAAATTAATTTGTAATTGTTTGAAGTTATTTAAACCAAATTTTAATACTAAGTTTTAAAAATTGTGACTTGACGTCCTTAGAAATAAGTCCAAAATTATTTAGATTTTCAAAAAATTATAAAGAATATTTTCAATTTTCAAATTTTAGTTTTGACACAGACCAATTAATTTCCCATTGTTTGAAGCTAGTTAGACCAAGATTTGTTAACAAATTTCAGAAAATTGTTGTTTTTTTTTTTTTAATAAAAACATTTTTAAAACTTTTCGGATTTTTAAAAATTTATAAAAAATATTTTCAATTTCTAAATTTTAATTTTTACATAAACCAATTAATTAAGGTTACTTGGACCAAAATCTTTTAAGATTTTTTTAAATTTAAAACCTTAACCTTTAAGGAAATAATTTCAATAATATTTGGGTTTTCAAAAATTCTTAAAAAATATTTTCCATTTACAAAATTTAATTTTGACACAAACCAATTAATTTTCAATTGTTTTAGGTTATGTGTACCATTTTTTTTACAAATCTTTACATTGATAGAAATAATTCCAAAATTTACAAATTTTCAAAAAACCATAAAAAGTGTTTGAACTTTTTACATAAATCAAATAATTTGCAATAGTTTAAGGTCATTTAAACCAAATTTTGTCAACAAATTTTAAAATTTATGACTTCAACGTTGATAGAACAACATTATTCGGATTTTCAAAAAACTCCACTCTAGAACCAAAATTGCTTGACTGCATTGGCAAACTTCAACTGAACCACTTGCTTAGCAGCCTACAAGCGTCATTCAACGTCCATTAACTAAAATATTTACAAGTTGCTGCCGGAATCAATATTTTCAGAACGACTCCAAAAAACAAATACGAATATTACATAATTCATATTTTCTGTTTAGACTCATCCAACAAACTTCACCCACGTTTACAACAGCATGGAATACGGCAAACTCCACAAATCAACACTCGACACCACCTGCAGAAGTAAACCTTGCTCAAAGAGTCAGTGGCAGACTAACTCAACCGTCTGAACTACTAACGTTACCCTGCTACCAAAAAAACCAAAACTATTGTAAAATTTAGAAAATGCCAACATCGATTAACAAAACATAAACTTTAGATCAACGACTGCTCAGAGAATAATCCCAACTGTCACAAGACCTACACTTTTCGACTCTTTAACCATAAACTCCGTCAATTCTGCTACAATATGCTAACAAGATAGCTGGTTAAGACTTCAGCTATATCAGCAAGAAACTCCGCACCCACAACAACAAAACTCACTGTAATATGCCAGTCTACCATCTAACACTCCTCTCTCTTTAGTTGGCTTTCATAGCTACTACTATTCAGTAAATCTTTTGACAATCTTCAATTCGGTTCCACAAGATCTCTAATGTTACACACATATCACATATTTTTTGTAAAATTCCAGGTATGTTCCTTTGCTTGATTATAGAAGTTCCAAGACACTGGGTAGGGTGAACCAATTTCACAATTCATTATCTAAAAAGTTGAGTTCCAAAACAAAAAAGTTTGAAACTAAATGTCTTCTTATGTGCATTGTGAAAAAGAAAAAAAAGTTAAAAAAATGAACAAGAATACGTCATTGACAACACCGTTCCCGTGCAAGATTCGCAAAAACAACCAGAACCAGTGCAAGGCGGCATCTAAGATTATCTAAAAATCATTCAAATAGCAAAAAACGGGTAATAACATATTTCTAAAACTTTTGCTTAAAACGTATCAGACTTTGTTCTGCAAAGAAACGTAGAGATGTGCTGAACACGTGACGAGCACAAGGTGATATCAAAATTCATCTAAAGATCATACGCACAGCATCATAAAAAATCCTCCTGACCGACGATTCGCATGCGTTACGACCTCTTACAAACCATTTTCATTCCAGCATATCTTCTGAACCAAGCAAACATTGTAGAAGAAAGCCAAAACATCTAGATATAATGTCTGGCTCATAACCAACAGAATCTGCAACTTTAAATAAAGCTGGGTAACGACATTATTCGTATAACAGAGTTTGGTACGCACAATTATAGACCAAGAAAAAGATGAAAGAGACTTATACCCAAAGGCTAACGACTGTAGAAAAAACATCTTAGAAAAAAGCCACAAAGCCTATATACGATCTGACAGTCAACCGACAATCTAAACTCGCAAAATCCCAATTCATCATCATTCAACTCTCTTCGCTATGAAATTTCCATAAACCACCAAAAAACATCAACTCTTGACAAAACATTCGTCTCCGTAGACCTGCTAATGTTTTGTAAAAGTTTTCGTTGCACTGTGTCCAGTAAAGTACTCCAGTAAAGTAAAAAGTAAAACCTGCTTGCTCACCGTTGCACAAAATTAATGAAACTCATTTTGAAAACACACTAAAAAATTGTTTCACAAAAAAATCGCACATTCAGAAGCAACTTGCAACGCAAGTAATCTTGAATTTGTTGTTATATCTTCCTTTTAGAAAAAAACCTAGAACACTATTGCAGAAGCTTTGTTGTAAACCTCGTTTTTGGTTCTACAACATCTTCAAAAGCAAATCAGCAACAATTATTACAAAATGCGTGAGGCATTCAAGATTTTTCATAGTTATACGTGCACCTTGAGCAGACTGAAAGACCGCTCAAAAGAACCAGAAAACCAAAAAACAAAACAAAACTTTATAGACTTACTCAATCTATCTACTAATCTATGATAGAAATGTATTTGGATCAAAATGCAGAGGGGGACCATGTAAAAGTTGTTGAACGTTGTAGATGCATGCATGACCAGATATATGAATATTGATGAAGCAAAGAAAGTGCGTAAAGACAAAAAACGTGGAAACAAATTGTTCAAAGTAAGGTATAAGAACCAAAGTAGGCTATTGTACAGTGTTAATGCCTACCCCAAGAAGAAATGGCGTGATAAGGTATGTATGTATGTATAAATGTATGAATGACTTACTCAACATTCAAGTTGTCAATGACCATCCAACACAACAACAAAAGATTCTATTCGAGCTAATTTGAAATATTCGCAACAAACAGAAAACCAATAAAACGTTTCTTTCTTTAACGTGCATTTCACAGCTGATTTACATAGCCCCAAAACTTTTACGACTTATTTGAAGAGGGTTGATAAAATCAACAGTTATTAGACTTAGTGATATTTTGGGGATCAAACCCCAGACTGTTAGCGTGCTACATTAGCGCTCTATAACTGAGCTATCTCACTATTAGTCCCCACATCCGGACTGAACCAACGCTCAATGTTAAAATCCCTCCAATAATAGTTGCAAATGGAATAGTAAGAAGCATTGACAGAGCTGCAAAAACTGCAAAAAATACAAGAACAAAAGCCAGCAAGATAGTAAAGTGATAAAGCTATTCCCAAATGCAGCATAAAACTGACCGGCACAAACCACAAAGCAGGCTAGATGACTCTCTAAACAAGGACCATTAAAAACCGCTAAAAAGTTATAGCTGATATATGCAGCACCAAAGCAAATCTACTATTCAGAGATAAGGCTCCAATATGTAGTCCCCTAATAATAACCAAAAAAACCATAATGAGTAAGACTTCTCCCACAATGAAGAACTTAATTTGAGCTGCAAAAATATCAGAACAGCACAAATCCAAAAGAAATATGAATCCAGATGGTGAAAACCAAAGAACTAAAAAAACATTATCGCCTCTCTCATTCCTAAATCCGTCACTGAAACTAGAAAAAAAAAACAAAAACCGGCAAAATCCCCAACCAGCCGGAACCAATTTAGGAGTTGCTAGATGATTATCTGCAATAGTTTAAAGTAAATCAAAACTCTAAAAACGACAAAAAAATATTAAGAAAAAACAAACATCCAACCTGTTGACACCTCTCAGAAAGTGGAGAAAATTTCAAGCCAGCCAGAACCAATTCATAAACTGCTGAACAAGAAAACCAAAAATACCCAGCAGACAAACCAACAAAAAAAAAAGATGATAAGAAAAAAACTATCCAACCCATGACCTCACGTCAAAAAAATCCATCCCCAGGCAGCCAAAACCCATTCAACAAACAAGACGCACTTCTAGAAAACTTCAAAAAATAACAAAAACCTATATCTTACGAAAACTCACTTATAACTACCAGACAAACAAAAATTATAAGAAGAAAGATAATATGCATTCTATAAACACCTCCCAAAAAATAAAAAAAATTCTTAACCGTCCAAAACCTACTGGATCATCTTCTAGGAAACTTCAAGAAAAACAGAAGACAAAAGCTCACAACCAAGGTGTAATTGAACTTTTATATTGTAACAAAAAAATGATAAAAAAAAAACAAGAAACCTACCAAGAAGTAAAACAAAATCACCAGACGGCCAAAACCGATTCAGAAACTACTAAACGACCTTAAAAAATAACAAAAAAAATATCCAACCTAAGAACACCTGCCAAGAAGTAAAAAAAATCCCAGCCGGCCTGATTTAATTCAGTGATTGCTGAACAAATTTCTAGAAAAGAACAAAACGTAAAATATGAAGCAGCAATAATGACAATATCCAACAAAACAAAGAAAAAAGCAAAAAACTTTCCAATCCGTCGCGCAATTTAGATCTTCGAACACAATACGCCCAAAAAACAATCAACCTTCAACAAAGCGAAAAATAAATCCCCGAAAAACAAAGCAACTCCTACCCTAGCAGTGCTCTAAAAAAAACTCCTGCCCTAATATTAAGAACAAAAAAGAAAACAAACAACAATCGTAATTGCCGAAAAATCCCAATCCCGGCTCACTAGGTCGCAAGCAAAAGCTTCATTAAAAAGATGAAAATCAAAAAAGAAAATAATAAAAAAACGTCGACGACAACATAACCGCCCAGATTAATTAATGTAAACTTAAGAATTAAAAATTGGCAAAACTCTAATCACCACGCCAAAAATTCTAAGTTTTAAACGTCCCCAACAACCATATCATAGAAAAAAGCCGCCAGCCTAAATAAGTAACCTAAGAGATCACCGCCGCATGAGGTACTTGAGCCAACCACTCTGATTCAATATATGTTCACGTTGACCAACGCCAGAACACAAAACCACAAAATCAGTTAGATGAAAAGCAAGACTTGTTCATGCTAGAGTGCACCAACAAAGCTTTACTCGGACGTTATTTTCAATATTCAAATCGCCGCCAAAGTGTATCTTTTCAGACCAACTGCAAAAAATAAATACGCAAATTACTGGTTTATTGATAAATAATTCTTTTCCCTTACCCTTTATCCAGCAATGTGAACCTGGAAGTAACTACAGAACATATTCAAAAGCGTACCTACAATACACAAGACCTTAATTTTGTTCTCGTAGAACAACTTTAGAGAAACGATTATAAAAAAGAAAATTCGCAATCAACAACAAAACACTTCCAGTAAATGACCTGAAAAACATCTTCGCAACCAATGTCACTAAATCAAATACCAATGTCGGCCACACTGAACTACAAACAACCACAATCCGCTGGCATGCAAGTACAACAACACCTCCAATCGTTAATATAAATCATAGGTCCGTGCCAGTAGCGAGTAAATACAAAAAGTTTCGTAGAAATTTAAGAAACTACTATAATCTATAATATAAATTATGATGAAGCACAAGAGAAGATGAGAAGAGAAGATCAAAAACAACCAAACTTTAAACAGCCATATCGTAAAAAAAACCTTTGTTGGTTTGTTGGAAAGCAGGTACCGTAAACATACATACATACATACATACATACATACATACCCAGTCACGCCGTTCCCTTTTGAAGTAGGCAGTAATACTGACCAATAATCTACTTTGGTTCTTAAACCTTACCTTGTACAATTTATTTCCACGTTTTTCACAATTTCCACAATTCCTTTGCTTCAGAAATAATATCCATACAACTAGTCTCTGATTTTTTCACTATTAATATTACTTTTTCGCACGCACATATCTATAACATTCAAAAAATTCTTACAAGATCTACCTCTGCATTTTAATCCAAGTAATTTCTCCTAACTCATGCTCTCAACATGGCCAAATCAACTTAGAATACTACATTCATACTGGTCTATAAGTGTTACTTTTAAACCACATTCGTTCATTATCCACTTATTTCTAACTCTGTCCATATAAGTTTTTCCACACTTAGTTTGTAAGTACCCTATTTCAACCGCATTTATTTTACTTATGTATTTTTCTTGACCAATGTCAAAACATTGTTTTACAAAAAAATCGCTATAAACAACCAAGACCCTTAGAGTCAAACAAACAAACAAACACTACAATGCCAGTCTAGTCTCATTACTTAATTACCACACCTCGTATAATAGCACCTAACCTAACTATTTTCATTCCGCCATTTACTTTGGACCATGACGTCTCAACAGCAACATAGTAGAAGAAAGATAGGACTAAACCTAACAATTCTCATTCCAGCATTGATTCTAAGCCAAAAAGTCCTCACAACAATATCATAGAAGGAAGCCAAAAAGCTTAGATACAATCTAACAGAAAACCAACAATCCAAAGACCAACCAAGATACTAGATTATCGCTCAATTATTGTTTTCTGTTCACAGACTCAACCAACAAACTCCAATCACGCATCCAGCAACGTAAAGAACTTAAAAACAGCCAATTCTAGAACACATTCAGAAGCAAACTTGCAACACACGTGACTTTAATTTTGTTGTCATATCTTCCTTTTTGCAAAAACCTAGCATAATATAGCAGAAGCTTTGTGGTGAAGCTTGTTTATAGTTCTAAAACATAGTCAAAAGCAAACCAGAAACAATTGGAGCAAAACAGAACTTTCAGGAAACAAACAATTTTCCAAGATTCTACTTGTACTTGAACCGAACTAGAAATCCACCGCCTAAAAAAACAAAAAATATTTTTACAAAACGTCCAAAAATTCAAGTCAAAATTGACAAGCCCAGGTCTAAAAGTAAAACGATTACCGCCAATTCCCATCCAAACTGATCTTAAACCTTCGCATCAAACAAGAACGTTATAAAATCACCAAAAAATGTCTGCTCGACAAAACGGCCCTAAAGTTAGTTCCTATATCCGGTCTAGACAAACCATGTTAAAGTCCCCCTAATAACAGCTGCTAACAAAAACGCAAAAAAGTTTCAATGCTTCTAGCGTTATCCACGTCAGCAAAATTGTCAAAAACTGCAAAAGAGGCTTTAATCGACAACCCAGCAAGATGGCCAAGTGATTGATGACTATTCCCAAATGCATAAAAAAATGTCAGTCAGTACACAAAAACTACTAAAAAACGCCAGGAACGTCCTCCTAAACCATGCTGCACTAAAGCAAACCTAGTACCTAGAAGTAAGCAAAAGTGATATCACACGTTCGTATTCCTAAATAATCCAAGAAGCAGCAATGAATATAGACTTCACCACGATATCCCTTATATACAAGCCTCATAATATAGATAATAGAGATACTATTATCTATAATATAGATAATAGAGATACTATTATCTATATTAAGATAATAGAGATACTATTATCTATATTATAAGGCTGCAAAACAGGTTAAAAATAGCACACAACCAGGAAAAACCATAAATAACTACTAAAAATGAACCCAGATAGTAAAACCCAAAAAATTTACATTAACGCCTCCTCCACTGATAACCTCTCCGCTGCAAAGCGCTAAATTTACGCTTTCAAAAGCTAGAAGAAAACCTAAAGAAACTTAGGCAACCACCTTGATTAAACCTAGAGCTAATATCCCTTTTTAGACTCATTTCGACAAACAATGAGTCTAATATTCTTTTTACAGACTCACTCCGACAAATAATGTATGATAAAAATATCCAACCCATAAACACCTCCCAAGAAATAAAGAAAATCTCCAACTAGTCGTATCCAATTCAAGAACTGCTGGACAAAGATCATTTTACTACAAAAAAAAAACTTAGAAATACCTTCTTCAAAAGAGAATCTGCAACACACAAGACCTAGGTTTGTATCCTACATTTTAAAAAACCTAGCACTATACAGCAGAAACTTTGTGGTAAAGCTAGTTTTTGGAACATCTTCAAAAAGAAATCAGCAACAAGTAGAGCAATATGCGTAAGATAACTCAAGACACAAAGAATTACTTACAATCTCACCTAAAGCGGACTGACCTAAAGAAACCAAAAAAAAATTGTAGAGGCTAAGACAAAATTAAAGATTAACTTTGGTTAATCTTCAATTTTGTTAATGACAATCCTACACCAAAACTTAAAAAAAAACTCGTACCACCGTTCTCATCAAAGCTGATCTTAATAAACCTCCGCTACAATCAAAAACCTAAAGAATATCTGCTCACTGAAACAGACCAAATAATTAAAGTTTGCTCCCAAACTCAATGCCCAAATCCCCCAACAATAACTGCTAACAGAAACAATAAAACAAGGTAGACAAAAGCTGCAAAGAAGACAAGTATAATGACCCAACAAAATTATGGAGTGGTAAAACCATTTCCAAATAAAGCATATAATTGGCCCGCCGCAAACCAAAATGCAGGCTAAATGCTTCTCTGAAGAAGGATCACTAAAGACAGTTCAAAAGTTTCAGCTAAACCATGCAGCACTAGCTCCAATATGTGCTCTCACGACCAGAGGCAAAGCTACCTGTAAGCAAGAGCTCAATGTGTAAGAGCCAACAAGCATAAGGAACACCCTTAACGTTCATTTCAAAACCAGCCTATAGGGCTTAAATCTAACTTATACTAACTATCTAATTAAAGGAAGGTACATGAGCCGTAAGGTCTCGAACTTCCATTTGGCATTCATTATTGGGCTGTTTTTAGTCGGTAGGCATTTCAACCTGAGGAAATGAACCCGACACTTGCCAGTCTTATAGAAGATTTTACCGCCTAACCCCACAAAAAAAAAAAAAAATCATTTCAAAACCTGGAACGCCCAAAATTTACAAAATAAAAGTTAAATAAATGACAAAATTGTACTTTTTTTTTCAAAACAGTTTCTCATAAAGAAATTTGCAGAAAATGTCAAAAACAACGCAAGGCAAAAAAAACTCATCTATACATCCAGATGGTAAGACCCAAAAAAATCAAGAAAACATTATCGCCTCCCTCCTAGAAGCGCTAAAACGCTTTTAAAAAATAGAAGAAAACCTGAAAAAACTTGGCCAAAACCGGCAGAAATTGTGTCAAAGCTAACTCATGGGCACTTTCCAAAAAGTAGAAAAAATCCATAACCAGGCAAAACTAATTCAAGTAAAAACTGAACCTAAAAGATAAAACTCACTTATAACACCCCAAAAAACAAACATAACAAGAAGAAAATAACCTTCCAACAACTAAACACCTGCCAAAAATTGAAAAAATTCTCAGTCGTTTGGAATCAATTCAGAAACTGCAGGACAATCCTCAAAAAATTATAAAAACAAAACAAAACCAGAAAAATAAAGCAAACAAACAAAAAATGACAAAAAGAAAAAACTTGAACTGAAGTAAATCCCCAGCTAGTCAAAACTAATTGCTGAATAATCCATCAAGAATTTTCAAAGAAATAGAATATAAAAAATAAAACTTCAATGATAAAAAAAAAAAAAAAAAAAAAGACTTTCCAACCCCAATAGACAGCAATGCGGCACGACTAGCGGCAGTGCAACCCATGACGAACTTGAGCTAACTACTTTGATTTAATCCATTTTCACGTTGACCGACATAGATACAACACCACAAAGTAACCAGGTGAAAAGCAAAATTTTGCTCTCAAAATAAAACTTTTGCAAATCCCCACCAAAGTCCATATTTTTAGAAAAACTTCAAAGAACAGAATACAAGTACGCAAGATACTAAATTTTTCATTAAAAACAAGAAAAAAGAAAGAAGGAAAAATTGATTTTTTAATAGATTAGTCAAATTTTCATTAAAAAACTCTCATTTAATTATTCAAAATCATCTTAAGAATTGAATCTAATCTCAACATCGAATGACATAATTAATAGAGCATAAGTACACTCAGTTTTGACTGCACCATATTGGGAGTGTAAACTTTCCCCCGGTCCATTGTTGTCTAACATTTTTAGTAAAATTAGTTGCTTCCTCAACTACCCTACAAACTCCTATTCAGCCCGGGAACTGTTTGCGGATTTATGCAACTTCTGCTCCGGCCTCTGGGGCACACAATTTCCAACCGCGCGACAAATAAATTTACTGCCGACGATTTTGTATATGTTATTAGCCCCCGGAATATTAAACCATCAACAATTGCAACAACTACATACAACTTATAATTGACATGTTTTGTTACTCCTGCTGCTTTAGACGAAACTTTAAAATAGTTAATAACAAGTTCACGTTCAAGTTAATAAATTAACGGCCAACACGTAGTACACGTTGGGAGAAGGTATTAACGTCTTATTAACTCTATACCACCCCCCCATAATTACTTCTATGTAATTACACTCATTTGAATTTATAATGGCTTTCATTCTGATGCAGAGCAAAATATGTCCGGTGGGATTCGCAAACTTGGTAACGTAAAAATATGCTTACGTCTTTCGAGTATAGTTATGAAAATTCTCAAAATAGTTAACTTCGACGCAACCTAAATATTCAAATATTAAGGAATGCGGAGAATTAGAAATAATCTCGTAGATCGCGAGCATCATCCCCATCTGCAAACATTCCCGCGTTCAGTAAACCCTCCCCATACACAAGTATTTATTCCCCATCTAGAGAATAAAGAAAAAGGGGTTACAGAAACACTTACGGAGATAACGTTATAAAAATAAAACTACTTTTTAAAAGTCATTTAGATATAAAATCGAGTGAATTCGCCCCCGTTTAATATATTACCACGGTAAGATAATCCAAGGGATGTATTCGAGTGTTGTTTTTTCGTATTGGACCGATGTATCAATGTGCCTCCCGGTGTTATCTAAGAGGTTGTATATTTATTGTATGGTGGCGTCGTTTTTTCTTCTGAGATTGCTGCAGCGGAAAACCGGGTTTATCGAGCGCACGCTCTCGGTTTGGTGTCTGTTTTATATCGGGGTTTTAAGGGGCGTCCTAAAATTCACGGTGGCCACTGCTAGAGAGCACTCGAGATAAAATATTTAAAATGATCCTATAAGAAGTGGCTTCACTAAAGTACCCTTCACTGTTTATATACATATTTTTTCGTTTCGGTGAAATATACAAGACGACACAAGTGTCCCGTATGGGAAACATCATGCGCATTATTTTCTTTATAAACAATTCAACGCGGTTTACTTTCGTTTCTTTTTATTCTTTGATTCTCTCAAGAATCCATTAATTCCCAATGCTTGGGAATTACTAAATTGTTGCATTTATTAATATTTGTAGAAAGTAAGAAAAAATTGGTTCGAAATGAAATATTATGAAAGATCTCTAATAGAATAACTATGCTCTTATATTAAATATAAAACTTTTCCTAATAAATTGTATTATCCAAACTTTCCAATTTTACTACAACGAAAAAGAAAATTCACCCGAAAAATTACTTCCAACAATTTAATACCCCACTTTAAACCCTCTCAAAACTAAACCAATCTTACATCACCATATATATTTTTTTTTTATATACACCAACCCTGAAAACTTTCATTTCCTCTTAAAAAAATTTTGTTTAGCATAGTCTTGAAGTTTTTTTTTTTATAATAGTCCTTAATACGATTATATTGTGGGTAAATTTTAAACGAAATCATCATCCGTCTTGTGGTGAAGGTATTTATTTAGGAAAATCAAACAGTTTCGATGGTCAAACGAAATTGTCGCAAAAAAGGATCTTTAATCAAGGGATTTATTCTACAGAGAGAAAAGGGTATGGCATTAACGAAATTAAGAATTAAGTGGAAATTAAGGGCTATGAATAATGTAAAAGATTTATTACGTTTGTTTTATTTTAGATTGATTTATATTTGTAATCTTCTACAGTGAAAACATTAATTATTAAATCGAATTCAATGTTAATATTTTATGTAATAAAACTACTTAACGATCAATAAGAATGGAATAAGAAAAACAGATTATGTCCATAAAAAGACACAATAAAATGTTTAAGTTATGTTAATGCAACAATAGCGATACATCGATAAACTATTTAAACCATAAAAGGGATCAGTATGTAAGATAATTCAGTAACCACCTATGAGGTACACGAAAATTGTTATAATATATGAGTCCGTTAATAACATTGTATAATGTTCTTGGGTCAAACGTATAATGTTTCTCAACTAATTGGGAAGTATCGAATTTTCAATAAATCGTCTACCGAAGCTTACATTATTAAATATTTTAAATTATTTTATATGCTATTATTTCCCTCACAAATAAATTACATCAATAAATAAAATATAATTCATAAGATGATGTGACAGATTATAGTGCTTGTAATTTGATTGTTTATAATTAAATCAATAAATTCATTCCATATAACATTATTGTTGATAATCTATCAATGCAACAATTTATATGCAGGAAATACTGAAATTTTCAATCGCAATTATTATTCAAATATCCATTGGAAATAGTTCGGACTGTAATTAATAATCCCTGAAATTAAATTAATGAACAAATGATTGGCTAATAAAATTGGAAGTGGATGCATGTTTATTTAATTAATTACACTACTGCACATGGAATGGATCAATTTGGTTATTTTTAGTTGATTATATAACCCAATAAATGTATTATACAATATTATTATTTTCATTTTTATTTTTGCAATTTTGATTGGGGCATGTTTGAGATTTAACGATGGGATCTTTGTTACATGGTGGATTCGGACCGCAGGCTGCATCGGTCTCACAGGGTTTTTTATTTGAGCAATTCGGTTTTTTGGTCATGTCACAACATGGCGGTGGATTACTTGCCGCCATCAATTTTGTGGAAAAGCTTATTAAAGTTCGATCGATTTACGGACTGCCATAAAATGACATATAAAGGTTATTATACTTGGATCACTTCGATGAATTATTGAAAATGGAAATAAAGCATTTGATATTTGTTTAGTAATAATTGGGTTATTTAATGGAGTGTGAAATTGGTGCAAATTTATGCAGTTTACAATATCAATATACATATCCAGAAATAATTATTCGAAATGTATAAATGTTTATTAGAAACAATAAAAAATTTATTAAATGCAAGTTAATAATAAAATTATTATAGACCACACAATTTTCTGACCTTATTTTTCCTGTCCCATACTTCTAATCCATCCATTTCAATCACAGTGCACTTATTGTTAATTTTAATTTACATTTATTATTATAAATAATGCAGAAATATTCACTTAATAATAAAACGCGTACGATCAATGCAGGTGACGATCGATACTGTGTGAGGAAAGGGTGACTAAGCGTTTTCGCCTTGCGCACAAAGAACAAAGTGCAGATAAGCCGCTCGGCAAAAAACTGTTTATGCATTAAATGCGAGTCGAATATTTTCTTCTTATCTATTGTTTTACATTGAAATTGATAGTGTTCTTTGGCTAATTCTATTTATACATTTTATCGAATTGTTCTAGAAGTTTCTAATAATATATTAAAATATTTTTAAATTAAATAATTATTGTAAATATAAATTGAATTTATTTCTTTATAATTTGTAAGATAAAAATAAACTGTTTAAAGGTTTTCTTAAATCCAACAAATGTATGAACAAGTTTTTCATTACTAGAATCTTTCAAGCATAACTGCACCATTTTATAAATAATCTACATTTAAAGTAAATATGTTGATTGAGTAGTAGAAATCAATTAATTTTTTTTTCTAAAATTTTGTTATAGTTCGTGGTTGTATGTGCTCTTGCATATGTCTTCCGCCATGATGCTACATATGTATGTCCAAACTCAACTATAAACTCTATAAAACTTCATTGTTAACAGTATTCTTAACAAAAAAAATGCACCAACACACGTACTGTACCCACATTACGACCCTTTAGAAGAGGAATATGCGAGACAAGATAAAATGATCATGATGCATTGGTATTACTTCCCAGATTCATATAATACCTGAATAAATATTGAAGGTGTTCTTAAAGGTTTGCCATTGGATACTACTCCAATACATGTTGGGCCTTGGAGAGTTTCTTCTACTTAGTTGATGGATACAGATCAGTATAATGAGTGGATGTCCGAAGAGTATTATGAAGTTGATGAGAATGGTAAGAAAAAGGTGCATAAAATGCGAATGTCCCTTGAAGATTTTATGAATTCTAGTCATAAAAATATTTTCATTTTCATGACGGATTTAGCTATTTTTGACATTTTATGATAGAATTTTGCAAAATGTTATTCATAAAATGACAATAATTAATAAATTTGGGCTTAAAACGTCAAAATATTGTTGGAAAGCACTAAAATTTGGCCATAAACTGTTGCAAAAAGGTAAAATTTTGTTAAAATTACAAAACTAACAAAATTTGACCTTAAACAGTTCAAAAGAGCAAAATTATATTTAAAAAATTGCTAAATTCAGCTTTGAAACATCAAAATACTGTTGAAAATATTGTTTAAAGTGCAAAAGTTTATTCTTGAAATGTCAAAAATAGCAAAATCCGGTCTTAAAACATCAAAATATTGTTAGAAAACACTAATCCGGTAATAAACTCATAAAAAATGTAAAATTCTGTTAATAAAATGTCAATACGATTAAAATCCAGCCTTGAAACATCTAAATATTGTAAGAAAGCATTAAAATCCGGCCGTAAACTGTAAAAATTTGTTATAAAAATGTCAAAAATAGCAAAATCCGGCCTTAAAACATCAAAATATTGTTAAAAAGCACTAAAATTCGATCATAAACTGTTAAAAAATGTAAAATTTTGTTAATAAAATGTCAAAAATTGAAAAATCCGGCATTGAAGCATCAAAATATTGTTAGAATGCACCAAAATCCGACCAAAAACGTTTAAAAAATGCAAAAGTTTATTGTTAAAATGTCAAAAATAGCAAATTCCGGTCATGGAACATCCAAATATTGCTAGAAAGCACTAAATGCAATCATAAACTGATAAAAATAAAAAATTCTGTTTATAAAATGTCAAAAATAACAAAATCTTGTTAAAAAAAACTAAAATTCAATCATAAACTGTTAAAAAAATGTAAAACTTTGTTAATAAAATGTCAAAAATAAAAAAATCCGGCCTTGAAACATCAAAATATTGTTAGAATGCACAAAAATCCGGCCAAAAACGTTTTAAAAATGCAAAAGTTTATTGTTAAAATGTCAAAAATAGGAAATTCCAGTCTTGGAACATCCAAATATTGGTAGAAAACACTAAATGCGATCATAAACTGATAAAAATGTAAAATTCTGTTTATAAAATGTCAAAAATAACAAAATCTGGCCTCGAAACATCAAAATATTGTTAAAAAGCACTAAAATTCGATCATAAACTGTTAAAAAATGTAAAATTTTGTTAATAAAATGTCAAAAATAGGAAAATCCGGCCTTGAAACATCAAAATATTGTTAGAATGCACTAAAATCCGGCCAAAAACGTTTTAAAAATGCAAAAGTTTATTGTTAAAATGTCAAAAATAGCAAATTCCGGTCTTGGAACATCCAAATATTGATAGAAACCACTAAATGCAATCATAAACTGATAAAAATGTAAAATGCTGTTTATAAAATGTCAAAAATAACAAAATCTGGCCTCGAAACATCAAAATATTGTTAAAATGCACCAAAATTCGGTCATAAACTGTTGAAAAATCTAAAATTTTGTTATTAAAATGTCAAAAATAGAAAAATCCGGCCTTGAAACATCAAAATATTGTTAGAACTCACCAAAATCCGGCCAAAAACGTTTTAAAAGTGCAAAAGTTTATTCTTAAAATGTCAAAAATAGCAAAATCACTAAAATTCGGTCGTAAACAGTAAAATTTTGTTTTAAAAGTCCAAAAACTAATTTTTAAAATGTCAAAAGTAGCAAAATCCGATCTTGAAACGTCAAAATACTTTTAAAAAACATTACAATCAAGTCATAGACTGTTTAAAATGTAAAATTCTGTTCATAAAATGTCAAAAAGTAATGTTAGAAAGCTTTAAATCTGAAAATAAACTGTTAAAAATGTAAATTTCAATCAAAATATTGTTAGAAAGCACTAATACGGTAATAAACTGATAAAAACTGTAAAATTCTGTTAATAAAATGTCAAAAATTGCTAAACATGACCTTGAAACGTCAACATATCCGTAGAAAGCACTAAAATCCAGCCGTAAACTGTTAAAAAATATAAAATTTTGTTTATAAAATAGCAAAATCCAATCTTGAAACAATAAAATAATGTTAAAAAGCACTCAAATCCGGCAGTAAACTGTTGAAAAATGCAAAATTCTTTTCATAAAAAGACAAATAACTAAAATCCGGCCAAAAAAGATCTTGAAACATCAAAATATTGTCAGAAAGAATTAAAGCCTGGCCATAAACTAAATACAAATCTTTTTTTGTTAAAATCGCTAAATTTGGCTTTGAAACATCAAAATATTGTTAGAAAGCACCAAAATCCGGCCAAAAACGTTTTAAAAATGCAAAAGTTTATTGTTAAAATTTCAAAAATAGCAAATTCCGGTCTTAGAACATCCAAATATTGCTAGAAAGCACTAAAAGCGATCATAAACTGATAAAAATGTAAAATTCTGTTTATAAAATGTCAAAAATAACAAAATCTGACCTCAAAACATCAAAATATTGTTAAAAAGCACTAAAATTCAATCATAAACTGTTAAAAAAATGTAAAATTTTGTTAATAAAATGTCAAAAATAGAAAAACCCGGCCTTGAAACATCAAAATATTGTTAGAATGCACCAAAATCCGGCCAAAAACGTTTTAAAAATGCAAAAGTTTATTGTTAAAATGTCAAAAATAGCAAATTCCGGTCTTGGAACATCCAAATATTGCTAGAAAGCACTAAATGCAATCATAAACTGATAAAAATGTAAAATTCTGTTTATAAAATGTCAAAAATAACAAAATCTGGCCTCAAAACATCAAAATATTGTTAAAATGCACCAAAATTCGGTCATAAACTGTTGAAAAATCTAAAATTTTGTTATTAAAATGACAAAAATAGAAAAATCCGGCCTTGAAACATCAAAATATTGTTAGAACGCACAAAAATCCGACCAAAAACGTTTTAAAAGTGCAAAAGTTTATTCTTAAAATGTCAAAATAGCAAAATCCGGTCTTGACACGTCAAAATATGTTAAAAAGCACTAAAATTCTGTCGTAAACAGTAAAATTTTGTTTCGTAATATGTCAAAACTATCAAAATTCGGCATTGAAACACCAAAATATTATTAGAAAGCACCAGAATCCGGCCAACCAAAAACGTTTTAAAAGTGCAAAGACTAATTTTTAAAATGTCAAAGTAGCAAAATACGATTTTGAAACGTCAAAATACTTTTAGAAAACATTACAATCAGGTCATAGACTGTTTAAAATGTAAAATTCTGTTCATAAAATGTCAAAAAGTAATGTTAGAAAGCTTTAAATCTAAAAATAAACTGTTAAAAATGTAAATTTCAATCAAAATATTGTTAGAAAGCACTAATACGGTAATAAACTGATAAAAACTGTAATAAAATGTCAAAAATTGCTTAAACATGGCCTTGAAACGTCAACATATCCTTAGAAAGCACTAAAATCCGGCCGTAAACTGTTAAAAAATATAAAATTATGTTTATAAAATAGCAAAATCCGATCTTAAAACATTAAAATATTGTTAAAAAGCACTAAAAAGCGGCAGTGAACAGTTGAAGAGTGCAAAATTCTATTCATAAAAAAACAAATAACTAAAATCCGGCCAAAAAAGGTCTTGAAACATCAAAATATTGTCAGAAAGAATTAAAGCCTGGCCATAAACTAAATACAAATCTTTTTTTGTTAAAATCGCTAAATTTGGCTTTGAAACATCAAAATATTGTTAGAAAGCACCAAAATCCGGCCAAAAACGTTTTAAAAATGCAAAAGTTTATTGTTAACATGTCAAAAATAGCAAAATCCGGTCTTGAAACATCAAAAATATTGTCAGAAAGCACCAACCACGGTTGAAAAGTGCAAAATTCTTCTTATGAAAAGTCAACAATAGCAAAATCCGGCCATAAAGTATAAAAATATTGTCAGAAAGCACCAAAACTTAGCCAAAAATAGCTAAATCCGGTTACTGTTAAAACATGTAAGGCGTTATGTTAGGAAATGTTGGCAAACAAAAGTTTTATAATATTGCTATGATACTATTTTTTCCCCGGTTTTGTAGGGGCTTCCAGACATAAAAATAGCAAAATGCGGTCATCAAATTAAAATTCTATTCATAGAATGTCAAAAATAGTAAAATCCGGCCATAAAGTATAAACATATTATCAGAAAGTACCGATATTCTCCAAATTTTTATATAAGAAAAGTCGAAAATGGCAAACACATTTTTTATGAAATCTCATGAAATACGGCATAAACTGTTGAAAAATGTAAAATTCTTTTAATAAAATGTCAAAAATAGCAAAACCTGGCCATAAAATATTAACACAATTGTTGAAAAGAACCAAAATCCGACCTTGAAACATTAAAATATTATCAGAAAAAGCACCAACCACGGTTGAAAAGTGCAAAATTCTTTTTATAAAAAGTCAACAATAGCAAAACCAAAATCTCAACAAAAATCAGGTAAACGAAAAAGCGGTCGAAGTCCAGTAGTTGGTAAAAAGAGTCGACCTAATAATGAATCAAAATATTGTTAGAACTCACCAAAATCCGGCCAAAAACGTTTTAAAAGTGCAAAAGTTTATTCTTAAAATGTCAAAAAAGCAAAATCCGGTCTTGACACGTCAAAATATGTTAAAAAGCACTAAAATTCGGTCGTAAACAGTAAAATTTTGTTTCGTAATATATCAAAACTATCAAAATCCGGCCTTGAAACACCAAACTATTATTAGAAAACACCAGAATCCGGCCAACTAAAAACGTTTTAAAAGTCCAAAAACTAATTTTTAAAATGTCAAAAGTAGCAAAATCCGATCTTGAAACGTCAAAATACTTTTAGAAAACATTACAATCAGGTCATAGACTGTTTAAAATGTAAGATTCTGTTCATAAAATGTCAAAAAGTAATGTTAGAAAGCTATAACTCTAAAAATAAACTGTTAAAAATGTAAATTTCAATCAAAATATTGTTAGAAAGCACTGATACGGTAATAAACTGATAAAAACTGTAAAATTCTGTTAACAAAATGTCAAAAATTGCTAAACATGGCCTTGAAACATCAACATATCGTTAGAAAGCACTAAAATCAGGCCGTAAACTATTGAAAAATGTAAAATATTGTTAATAAAATATCAAAAACAGCAAAAACCTCAAGGCAGGTCATTGTATTATTTTTGAAATCACCAAAATCCGGCTGTAAACTGTTGAAAAGTGCAAAATTCCTTTCATAAAAATTCGGCCAAAAACGGTTAAAAAATGTAGTATTCTATTTATAAAATGTTTAAAATTCCGTCTTAAAACATCAAAATTTTGTCAGAAAGAATTAAAGCCTGACCATAAACTGTTGAACACAAATCTGTTTTTGTAAAAATCGCTAAATTTGGCTTTTAAACTTGAAAAATCCGGTCAAAAACGTATTAAAAGTGCAAAAGTAGAAGAAAGCACCAACCACGGTTGAAAAGTGCAAAATTCTTCTTATGAAAAGTTAACAATAGCAAAATCCGGCCATAAAGTATAAAAATATTGTCAGAAAGCACCAAAACTTAGCCAAAAATAGCTAAATCCGGTCATAAAACATTAAAACACTGTCATATAAAATCAAAATCCGGCTAAAAACATATAAAATCCGGCTTTAAAATATCAAAATATAGAAAAGCATTAAAATCGGTCATAAACTGTTGACAAATGTAAGGCGTTATGTTAGAAAATGTTGGCAAACTAAAGTTTTATAATATTGCTATAATACTATTTTTTCGCCGGTTTTGTAGGGGCTTCCAGACATAAAAATAGCAAAATGAGGTGATCAAATTAAAATTCTATTCATAGAATGTCAAAAATAGTAAAATCCGGCCATACAGTATAAAAATATTATCAAAAAGTACCAAAATTCACCAAATTTTTATATAAGAAAAGTCGAAAATGGCAAACTTTAGCCAAATGTGGTTGAAATGTACAAAAATCCGGCGAAACTGTTATAAAAATGTACACATTTTTTATGAAATCTCATGAAATCCGGCATAAACTGTTAAAAGTGTAAAAATCTTTTAATAAAATGTCAAAAATATCAAAATCTGGCCATAAAATATTAACACAATTGTTGAAAATAACGAAAATCCGACCTTGAAACATTAAAATATTATCAGAAAGCACCAACCACAGTTAAAAAGTGCAAAATTCTTTTTATAAAAAGTCAACAATAGCAAAATCAAAATCTCCTCAACAAAAATCAGGTAAACAAAAAAGCGGTCGAAGTCCAGTAGTTGGTAAAAAGAGTCGACCTGATGATAATGAATCAAAAGATCTAACTAAGGAACTAAAAGGCGCTGTACCTGAGCCTAATATAATGTAAGTAAATCCTGTTGAAACAAGCACCAGCCAACCGGGTAAAAAGAATCATGAATTTCAACCATTAAAAGGTAGCTCCCTAACAGATTTAGATAAAGCTGAAGAACGATGTGATGATTCACAACTGGGCAAAAATTCAGATACAAATACTACACAAGACAAAGGACAAAAAGATAATGTTACAATCATTACGACAAAAATAGCATTTTTCTAATAATTGTTTGATTGTAGGCGCACGTAGAAAACATTTGACAAAAATTAGTTAAATCTAAATCTGGTTTCAGTGCCTTCTAAGTAGTCTAAATTTATAAATAACTCCAAAAATTGATTCCAAAGTTAACCTATAGGTTTTGTCCATATAATACACGTTTGGTGGATGTAGAAAATAAACCACTGCCATGTAAAAAGACAATTACTTCTGTTCTGCACTAGTAAATTTTGAAAACAAATTGTTATCAAAAAAATTTAATTGATGTTTGTAAAAATTTGAGCATACACTTCCAATATTCCTTGAAAGGTACCTAACTTTCTGAGATCTAAAAGACATTTTTTCTTTTAACCTTGAATTAGATCTCGGAGACATATGTTTCTTAGCAATAGTTTATTAAATATGTATTCCTAGATGTTTCATTGTTGCAAATTTTGTATTTTAATTTTGTACTTATAAAAAAATTGTTTAATCCTATTAATAGAAGATTAAAAAAATTCATCAAACGTAATCGTACAAAAAAATTGGTTACTTGATATTTGAAATTTGTTTTGCTGTCCTAACCCATCAAATATTAATTTAATTGAATTTTTGATCAATTTTTATGCAACAAATGTGTTTTCTGAACTTTTAAATAAAATTTAAACAATAAAAAAAAATTACTTAAAATTAAATCTATGCAATTTTTAAAGAAATTTGTTGCAATAAATAGCTAAATCAGCTCCATACTATTTTTTTTTATCAAATCTTGATTTAAATTAATTTTCTGAGCGGTTATATATAAATTTTGAAAAATTTCTTTCAGATAATTATGCTTTTATACAAATTGATTTAAATTAAGTTTTGATAAAATAGATTTTCTAAACAGTTTTAGATTAATTTAATAAAATTTAAAAAAAAAACCTTCAATTCAATTTTAATTGAATCTAAACTTTCATAATTTTTGATTGGTAAAGTGTGCAACAAATAGGTTTTCTACAGATCACAATTAGCCTCAAGTATTTGTTATCAAAGAATTAAAAATTCCTCTTCTGTGAAAGTGTTAGAACTCTTTATGTCAGAAGAGAAGAAGATAATATAAAATCTTTTAATCAGCAACACTTGGGCGGGTGGGTAGTCACTACAGATCACAATTACCCTCAAATAGTTTAAATTGAAGTGCCCACCCACCCGCCCAAGTATTTGTTATTAAATAATTCTTTTTCTCTGTAAGTGTTACAAGTCCATTTATCAGAGAAGAAAAAGGTGATAATAAATCTTTTGATCACCAACACTTAGGCAGGTGGTTGTGTCACTCCAGAACAGAATTACCGACGAGTAGTTTGAATTAGGGTGCCTACTCACCCGCCCGAGTGATTGATATCAAAGAATTGTACATGTCTCTTCTCTGAAATTGTTACAAGTTCTTCTGTCAAAGAAAAAAGAAGTGATATTAAATCTTTTTATCACCAACACGTGGGTGGGTGGGTGAGTCACTCCAGGTTAAAATTACTATTAAGTAATTTAAATTGGAGTGCCCACCCACCCGCCTTAATGTTTGTTATTAAAGAATTAAACATGTCTCTTCTCTGCAAGTGTTACAAGTTTTTTTGTCAAAGGAGAAGAAGGTGATATTAAATCTTTTAATCACCAACACTTGGGCAAGTGAGTGAGTATCCCTAGGAAAAGAAAGAAGTAATATGAAATTTTTTGATAATCAGCACTTGAGCGAGTGGATAGGTTTTTCCTGGTCATAATTACCATTGAGTTGGAGTAATCACCCACGCACCCAAGTGTTTCTTATCAAAAAATTAAAAATATTTTCTCTCTGCAATTGTTGGAAATCCTTTTGTCAGAGAAGGAAGAAATGATATAATTTTTTTTGATAACTAATATTTTGGGAAGGCGTGTGGGTCAATTGCCATTGAGTAGTTTGAATTGGAATGCCCACCCACCTGCCCAAGTGTTTGTTATCAAAAAATTTCTTTTCTCTGCAAGTATTAGAATTCCTTTTGTCAGAAAAGGAGGAAGTGATATTAAATCTTTTGATCAGTAACAATTGGACGTGTAGATGGGTCACTCCAGATCTTGATTACCATCGAGTAGTTTAAACTGTAATGCCCACAAACCCGCCCAAGTGTTTGTTATCAAGAAATTAGAGGTTTTTCTTCTTTGCAAACGTTAGATGTCTCGAACCCAAAAAAAGATAATAATAAATCCAATCTCTTGATGACCAACACTTGAGTGGCATTACAGTCTAAACTAAAGTACTCAACCACCCGCCCAAGTGTTGTTATCAAGAAAATAGAAGTTTCTCCTCGTTGCAAACGTTAGATATCACTGTCAGAAGAAGGTATAAAAAATCCAATCTCTCGATGATTAACACTTGAGCGAGTAGTTGCGTCACTGCAGATTATGATTACTAATAAATAGTTTGTTATCAAAGAATTAAAAAAAATTCCTATCTGCAAGTATTATCCCTTGGTCAGAGGAAGAGAAAGTGGTATGCAATTTAATTGAATTATTCATAAATTAAAAACAAAGCAATTGATTGCAATTGCTTATGAAAGATAATCATATCGAATTGTGTATTAATGTTTTAGGTTGAAATATTATATAATAATATAATGTAATATGCTCTGATGATGGAGTTATATTAAAAGAACATTCTTTAAATTTCCTCGAAAGAATTCCAATATACATTAAAAAAACCTATAATTTTTAATATGACACTTGCATTACTCAGAAGCCCCAAAAATACAATTTTATGTAGCGTTAAATCTACAACTTTTTATTACCAATAAAAACGGAAAATGTTCTAATTTCCAATAAGTAGTGAAAGCACCAATCGAAACAAATAATAAATTAAAATAATTGCAATTTCCTGCATCATAATGTAGGTTATATGCAATTCCATATTTGTGCTACTTTTACAAATTAATTAACATCCAGAAGTGTGACACTAATAAATTAATTTAATTATAAATCATTTAGAACAAAATACAATTTAACTGGAAAAAAATGTAACAAATTATTCAATCGGCATGCGACATTTAAAAGGCGGTACCAAGATCAATCCGAATTGAGTCGTTTTAAATTGGTCAAGTTCATTAATCATTCGTGAATCAGCGGAAAGTAAGAATTATTTTGCGGAAACTGGAATAATTTATTCAATCATTAAAAAAAAAAGAATTCGTGACATTATTGAATCATAGAGTTGTTATTAAAAACTTAATTAATACATTTACCATATGCTACAGCCAATTAAAATTCAAAGCTGCATCTTATTTCATTTTTTGTATTGTTTCTAATCGACCTTATTATTTTATAAAAATATTTTTCTGTATAAATCATCGCAGCCTCCTTTTACAATATGTTCCTTGTTATAATAATCTTAACATAGATTAAATTTATAAAATGTAATTAAATGGGAATCTGATGTATAACAATAATACCACATCTAATTATACAACATTTTATGTATGTTAATTGAGCCAGTTTTGCATATAATAATAAATTGAATTGTAATTTTATGTGAGAAAATATTTTCATTCGATTGAAACCGTAAAAAAGAAATAGTTGTTTTAATTGGTTTAGATATTCTTTCTAATATGTATTTTTGTTATTTTTTCTGAATGTGGTTGTAAAACTACACTAAATCATTTAAAATTAGCATCCGGCGATCGAGCGAGGGTGATAGTGTGGCTTTATATATGCTGGTTTTATTGCTACTCGGGAAAAATTGGCTGCAAGCCACTCGCCAACCAACCCAACTTTCCAGCAGTTTCTGATACAGCTATGGATTTTCCAATATCCATAAACACACTGAAAATTTAATCAAACAAGCTGGAAATATTGTTATGGCCTACCTTCATTTCAAATTATATTATTTTTATTATTAACAATAACATTGCCATTTCAATGAACATATTGATAAAAAGTAACAACTTGTTTGTTAATACAAGAGAAGGAAATAACAATAAAGAGTTTATTTAGTTTCGACTATGTTATGTGGTTATTTTTACGCATAGTTGGCACAATACTCAATAGATGCACACTCTTATAATAAAAAATAAAGTATTATTATTCTATAAAATCTAAAACGTTTAAACACAATTTCAAAATAATTAGTTATTTGCTAATTCATTTGTTGGTTTTAGAGTAAAATATTTTGAACATATACAATAAGTGAGATTACGATTATTAATATTGTAAAAAATTGGAGTATTTCATTAATTGATTCAAAGAAAGTGTTTTTATGAGCAATTCTTTAGACTTTTTCAACGATTGTTTATGTTTAAACAATACATACGATTTTTTCAATGACAGTTTATGTGAGTCATGCATTCTGTGCTGCTTTAAAGTCATGCATAAAGCTATGATTTTTACAAATTACCGACCTAACTCCCCCCTGGTGATATGCCTGGAAGCTTGAGCTCATAAACCTTCCGTTGATAGTTGATAAACAGAACAGTGTCGAAAAGAGGGGACATATGCGCCTTATAGGCTGAGGGAAGAGGAAAGGAATTTTAGGAAATGTTAATCGATTGATTAACTGGGCGCTTGTGTCGCGAAATATCCTTATCTGGATTGGCGAGTCGGGCCAGATCAGAATTGGAATGAACCGCTAGGTTGTCGAAGTACTTTGCGGCCAAAGCTTTAATATGTCTGCGTAGTGGTGGAACCCCGAGATCGCTTTGAATATCGCAATTTTGGACAAACCATAGAGCTCCAGCAAGCCACCGCAAAGTCGAGTTTTGGAACGATTCTAACCTATCTAGTTGCGTATTTGCGGCGGTTTCCCCAGACGGGAAACGCGTACGTCATCATGGGTCTGATGGTAGACGTGTATAACCGGACTTTATTCCGGAGAGAGAGACCACTGTTCCGCCGCAGCATCGAAACCAGAAAATTTTTAGCTAATTTAGCTTTATCGAGAATTGACTGCACGTGCAACTTGTACGTGAGCCCCTTGTCAAAGGTAATCCCCAGATACTTAGCAGAATTGGACCACGGTATGGGAACGTCGTCGAGACAGACGTTATCATGAGGTGCGTTCCGTCGCCGAGTAAAGAAAACGGCTTTGCTTTTCTCCGGATTGACCTTTACTAGCCAGTCGTCTAACTAGCATTCCAGATCGTTGGTGGCTTTTTGTAGCCTAGAGGTGATCAACAGAGGTGACCTTGACAAGTACAAGAGCGCTGTATCGTCCGCGTATTGTAATAACCCCGTGCTTCGATCTCGAAGGCATGTCCGCAACGAAAAGATTAAAAAGGACCGGATTGAGCCTTGAGGGACCCCTGCCGTGATATTTTGCGTTGTTGAAACGTGTTTCTGAATTTTAACAGCCAAGTTTCAACGGTTTAGACGTAGAGGAAATTTTTGACTGTAAAGTTTGTAGAGAAGACCCTTATGCCAGACTTTGTTAAAAGCTTTTTCCTCGTCGAAAAGGACCATTGATGTAAAGCGTCTCGGAGCAAACCTCTATATAGGAAAACGACTGACGAACCGCTTTGGGCCACAGGACGGACTGGGTTGGCACGTATGCTCATACACGTGAGTTGGTGCCCATACACGCAACTGACGGACGGCGTTGACAAGTGCCCATACACGTTAGTTTCAATACTCATTTTTCTTTTTGGTCTTCGGCGGCGATGGAGCAAGAGCTCGCGCGCGATTGACAGTTCCCATACATATCGGCTCCGATACTTGTTTTGATCACGGGCGGTGACGGAATGTATTGTTTTTAAGTTACCGGTAGAGTTTGAAAAGAATGAAAAATAAAGGATAAGGATAGTATGTGGAGATGAGTGTAGAAACAAGTCAGTAGCCTGGAAAAGCTTTGGGTTAAACTATAAAGTGTTATATTTATTTAGGTTATGTGAGTACCATGGCACTCTGATTGCAAAAGTTTTTTTTTTAACAACATTGGTAGTATAACTGCCTACATTGAACCAATTAACTATTGCAATTATTAATATTCTACCAAAATATAAAAAATCAGTTAAAGTAGAACTAGCAAAAGTTTATAGATTTAAACAAAAAACTTTTTTTGTTCTTTTGCACTAAAATTTGAAATCTCAAATTGGGACAAAATTGATTAAGCAGTTTGAAACCTTGTGTTTGATATTTATTGCATTGCGTTACCACTCCTGACACATTTCTGTTTATGAAATTTTTAATAGTTATTGTGATTGTATGTCAGTTATCTGTCTGATCAGTAAAATGCTAGGTACACTGATGACGGGTGCATACCTCGAAACACTAACACATAAAACTTATAAAAAAAAAAAAATATATTATGTTTTCTCAAGGTGTTAAATTTTTTTTTATATTTTACCGCAACCAATCTGAACAAAATTAATAACTAAGTAACAACTATTAATAAATTATAATATGAGATAAATAATATTGTAACCAAAGCACAATGTATTACTGTATTAGCTCATAGAATGCCCAATATTGAATTATTTGAAGTTAGTTAATGCAACATTTTGTAAACAAACAAACAACTAAAGATATTTATACAACCAGAAAGCTATAAATATTAACTGAAATTAGATCACTGCAAAATATTTTGTTTACAATCAAACTATTAAACTGCAAATGAGACTGAGTGAGAGTAATAATGCTGTTGGAATAGTGTTGTTGGCGATACCCAATAGCGTTTTATGGTAGTTTTATTACGAACAAAAAAAAGAACAATTAAACAAACCTATTTGGTTGAATATATTTATAAACAAATAAAATATGTATGAAACCCACATCGGATTAATTTTTCAAATTTGTGGAGCTTTTCCATTACAATTCAGCTATTTATATTATTTTCACTGAAGAACGAAAGTTAAAAAAAACCTTTTGTAAAATACATTCGAGTTAATAATAGTCGACGGTGAATCAAAGCGGTCGTAATTAAATGGGACAGTGGATGGAGCCCAAGCCATTTTAGTTTCATTGGTGCCTTGCAAAGATTAAAATGGTAAGTTAAAATTCTGGTCTCAACATGATTACGTGCAAAAAAATAATATTAGATTTTATCCAAATTTTTTTTCAAAAAAACTAAAAAATACTTTTAAATCTTGTAAAACCAATTTTAAAATTAATCGTATTCAGACATGCATCAACTATAATTTCTACAAATTTTGAGTTAATATTTTCAAAATTATGATCTCAGCATAATTTTAAGCAAAAATATGATTTTAGAATGAATCCAAAATTTCTAAAAAATATTTAAACTTATTTGTACATACAGCCATGCGCCAGCTACAATTTTTGTTAATATTTTCAAAATTATGGTCTCAATATCATTACATGCAAAGAAATAATTTTACAAAAAATAAAATATTTCAAAAAAATATGAAAAATACTTTTGAATTTTTTAATCCAATTTTAAAATTATTGGCTCATTCAATCAGACATGCTTCAGCTATGATTTCTACAAAATATGATCTCAACACATGCAAACAAATTTTAGATTTAATCCAAAATTTTCAAAGATTTATAAAAAATTACTTTTAAATTTTTAAATCTAAATTTAAAATCAATTATCTATTCGGTCATGCATTAGCTATGATATCTACAAATTTTGAGTTAATATTCTCAAAATTATGGTCTCAGTATGATTACATGTAAAGCGATAATGTTAGATTCATTTCAAAATTTTCAAAAATTTGACATTTTTGTTCAAAAATCGTAATTTTAACGCAAGAATAAATTACTAGTGAAATAGATCAGAAGTTTTCATTAGAATCAAAGTCTGGCGGCATAAAACTAATTTTTTGTTCCCAGTGGGTTGTACAAAAAGAAGCATTTTTTGGATTTTATACGCCAAAGTTGATAAAATTTGATGTAAATTAGTAGAAAAATAATATAAATTTTTGTGTATTAAGGTTTTGGGGGTCTGAAACTCAAAAAAACTGCAAACATATAGATTATGAGCATGAAAATAGCTAGGTTATTTTCTATGAGTTGTTCGGAGAAATCAATTTTTTATTAATATTTGGTTCCTCTGAGCGCTGCTAAACATGTATTTTGTAAGATTTAATGATAAAAATAGGCATTTTCACCATATTTTTGCAGTTTATTCGAGTTTTGAACCACGAAAACCCAAATACACAACACAAACTTATATTTTCTAACTAATTTAAATCAAAATACGTTATTCAGCAGTTCAAAACCCAAAAATGTTCGCTTTTGACTGAATTAAATTACTGACTAGTTATCATTGTTTGGAGTGACTCACCCACCCACCCAAGTGTTTGTTTTAAACAGATGGACCTCACTGCAAACGTATAAAGTCATTTTGTCCCAAGAAAAGTTGCAATCCAATCTCTTGATAACTAATACTTGGGTGGGTGACCACTCCAATCCAAACTATCGAATTGTTATTATGATAAGGAGTAACCTACCCACCCACCTAAATGTTTAATATCAAGAGATTTAATGTTTGACCACCCTGCAAACGTCAGAAGTCAATTTGTCCCAGGAGAAAGTCGTGTTTCAATCTTTTAATAACAAACATTTAGGTGGGTGGGTAGGCCACTCTAATCCAAACTACTGACTCGTTATCACATTATAGAGTAACCCACCCGCCCACCCAAATGGTTGTTATCAAGAGATTTAATGTTTCACCTTACTGCAAACGTCAGAGACCATTTTGTCCCAAGAGAAGGTAAGGTCGTGATCCAACCTCTTGATAACTAACACTTGGGTAGGTGGGCAGGCTACTCCAATCCAAATTACTGACTCGTTATCATGATTCCGAGTAACTCACCCACCCACCCAAGTTTTTGTTATCAACAGATTCAATGTTTGACCGCACTGCAAACGTCTGAAGTCATTTTGTCCCAAGAGAAGATCGTGATCCAATCTCTTCATAAGTAAACACTTAGGTTGGTAAGTGGGTGGGCCACTCCAATCCAAACTACCGACTCGTTATTATAGTATGAAGTAACCCACTCACCCACCTAAGTGTTTGTTAATAAGAGATTTAATGTTTGACCACCATGCAAACGTCAGAAGTCATTTTGTCAGAAAAGAAGGTTGTGATCCAACCTCTTAATAACTAACACTTGGGTGAGGATTTAAGGGTTTTATACCTTATTTATTTATTATACCGTTTCAAACGAAGTTGCCCATAAATGATTAAAAAAACTTTACAAATCTAAAGTTACTCTTATACCATTTTGAAAAACTTTAAAAAAAAGTTTGTTAGAGCTATAGATATTTCGAAAAATACTAAGGACTATATGGGTAGAGAGAACCACCCCAAAAAGTGTAAAAAAAAACTTTTTTGCCTGTACACTCTAAGAAACTGTTTTTCCGTTCGCATAGATCGGAAACTGTTGCATTACGGCCCTAGGACGGTAAAATCCTTTGATACCCGCTTAAAAAATAAATTACCAAAAAATTGTTTTTTTATTTTGCTTAATTTAAAATAAAATTGTGCTTTTTTTCATTTTGTAAAAAAAATTTAATGTTTTATGACCAAATTTAACAATAATTGACAATTCATAAATAGTTTTTCATTTTTTAAGAGTTTATAAACAAATTTTGCTGCTTTTTGACAACATTTATGAACAAGTTCTGCATTTTTCAAAAAGTTGTTGACTAAAATTTGCTACTTTGGCAGTTCATTAAAAGAATTTTGCACTTTTCATCAGTTTATGGCTGGATTTTAATTCTATTTAACAATATTTTTTATATTTTATAGATTTGCTATTTGTGCATTCTGAAAATTGATTAAAATTTGATAACCGGCTTTATGCTAGATTTTGTTCTTTGCTATCAATATTTTTGACATATCATATCCAGATTTTGTTATTTATTTGATTTCATTAAGATTTTTATACTTTTACAGTTTATGACCAAACTTCTTGCAATTGTTTAAAACTTAATGCAGGATTTTGCTATTTAAATAAAAGAATTTTGTACTTTTTGATAGTTCATGACTAATTTTTGGTGTTTTCTGATACCTTATAACAAAATTTGACTATTTTTTCAAGTTTATTAAAAAAATGTTGAATAGTACAACAATTTATAGCCAGATTATTTTTGATGTTTTATAGCTCAATTTGGCTATTTCTGAGATTGCATGAAGCTTCGTACACTTTTTAACAATTTAGCCGGATTTTGATGCATTCTGCATACCAGAATTTGTTTTTTTCTATCAATTTTTAAGATTCCATAAAGATTTTTACAGTTTTTAACAATTTATATCCAGATTTTGGTGTTTTCTGATAGTTGATTAAAATTCCAACATTAATTTTCTATTTTTGACATTTTTATAAACAAACTTTGGCATTTTTTAACAATTTATGACCAAATTTTGGTGTTTTCATACTTCATGATACAAATTGCTATTTTTGATATTCTATGAACAAAACTTTGCTTTTTTTGACAGCTTTTGGCCAAGTTTTGGTTCTTTCTGACATTATCGTAATACTTTATGACTCAATTTTGCTATTATTGACATTTTTTTAAATAAATTTTCCATTTTGCAACAGGTTATTACAATTCTTTTTAATTTTTGATTTCTATAAATGGGCAATTCCATTTCAAACAGACCAGAGCCTGGAGGGGGTAGGGGTTGATGTATTGAGAAACTTGCTTTAGTATTTTTCTCCAAGGGCCATTATATGTAGTCTATCGGTTCATGAAAGTATAAAAATTTAAATTTTTTAAATTTTTTTCGTCGTTTTTTTTTATTTAAAAACATCGCATTTTTGTTTAAAAACTGCAATATGAACGAAAAAAAAATTACTTGTAAAATCGATCAGAAATTTTACGTAGAATCCAATTCTGGCGTCATTATGTTATCAGGAATTAAATTTGTTGTGTTTTTTGACAAAAACAACATCATCGGTGGTTTAATACCAAATCACTAGATCACTAACACTTGGATGGACGGGCGGGCTACAGTATTTCATGAATTGGACTTAACTATTTTTATAGTGTTCCCGCCCACAGTTGATCTCTAGTGTATTTTTGACAAAAGGAACATCACCGGTGGCTTAATATCCAATCACTAGATCACTATTATTTAGGTGAGCAAACAATTAGGTGTGATTATGTTTGTATTGTTCCCGCCTAACCACCCAAGTAGTAGTTATCAAAGAATTAATATGTTCTCCTTCCCCGCGCATTATAGTAACAACTGATATTTGACTGTTGTGTTTTTATGACAAAAGGAACATCACCGGTGGTTTAATATTCAATCACTAGATCACATCCACTTGGGTTTAAAATTCCCCGCCCACCCACAATCTATAAATTAGTGTACCCCGCTTATACACCCAAGTGAGCAGCGAGCAGCGATCGAATTCGACTGCAAGCAGCCGACCAGTACGCATCAAGAAGCATCATCTAGCGAGAGCCAAGCTGATTCTCCAAGATTCCACCAAATAAGCAATTATTATTGCTACCCAATGTTAATAATTATAACACCGAAAGGTGAATATAATTATTAATATTAATTATTAATTTCTGTTTTTCCGTTTTTACAAGTTCAGCTTGTGACAACGGAAAAAGGTTTATTACAGCTCCCCTCAACTGCGATGGCAGCCATAGGGGATCTTCCACCTGCCGCCCGGGAGGGCGGCCGGCTTACCCAGGAAGAAGAGGAGAGGGACCGCCGGAGGAAGAACGAGCACCGCGACCGGTCCCATAGCCGGTCGCACTCTCAACCCAGGACCAAGGATGTCATCAAGGCCCTGCAAAATCAAGTCAATGACTTGAGCGCCCAGATGATGGCAATGAGGGAGCAAAATGAAGAGCTCCAGGCCATCATCAAGAACCAATCCGCCATCATCGCCCGGCAGTCCTCGGCTATAAACGCCGCCGCCGTCGCCGAAGCAATGGACCTGTCGGCCCCCACCCATGAAGAGGGGGTCAAGGCCGCCTCCACCAAGGGAGGCGGCACAACCGCCTCCACCCAGGGGGGCGGTGGAGCCACCACCAAGAAGGGAGGCAATACCGCCTCCACCCAGGGGGGCGGTGGAGTCATCACCAAGGGGGGCGGCAATACCGCCTCCATCCAGGGGGGCGGTGGAGTCAACACCAAGGGGGGCGGCAATACCACCTCCATCCAGGGGGGCGGCAATACCACCTCCATCCAGGGGGGCGGCAATACCACCTCCATCCAGGGGGGCGGCAATACCACCTCCATCCAGGGGGGCGGCGGAACCGCCCCCGGAAAAGGAAATGGCGCGACGAAACGTCGAGCCTCAACCACGCTCTCAGAGGACGAGAGCGACAACGGCCGCCCCCAGGAGCCCGAAGAAACGCAGTCGGAAGTCACCGACGTGCAGACTCCTTCCAATCCCGATGAGGACAACCAAGGGTACACCTTGGTCAAAGGGAAGAAGAAGAAGACTCAGGGTGAGTCTTCAAAATCTAATAAAGGACCTTCAGTCGATCCCCAGCGCCCTTCAGGTGCTGTGCGCAAACAGTCGTCAGAGACTACTCCTGCCGGCTCTTCAAGCCAACCGGCACAAGGGTCTTACACCCAAAAAAAGGGCGCCGCCCCCGCCAACAAAGCCAACAACGCTAATAAGGGGAAATACACAGAGGTCAGGTTTAAGCCACAGGGCAAGAACCCAGAACCCGACTGTGACGGTACTCCCCCGCAAAGTCAACCCATGTCATCTTCCTCGCGGCCAGTGGCCTTTGTCATTACCGACAAAGACAACTTCCCAAAATATTCACAACACTTCGCGGACAGCGGTATAAAAATCGCGTCGGCGCGGCACACATATGATGGCATCCGCGTTACTCCGGATACAAATGATGACCATCGAAAGGCTACGGCCTACCTAAAAACAACCACCTCCAACTACTTCACGTGGGCTCTTCCTGAAGAACGCTGCTTGGAGGTGGTCATTCGCGACTTGCCGCTCTTCCTCACTGAGGAAAAGGTGGGTCAAGCACTAGAGGGTATGGGGTACGAACCCACCAATGTGCACAGAATGGGGAACGAATTTGGTCGCTTCCCCATGGTTTCGGTTCAACTCCCAAAGGGGGAGAAGAGCCAATCGATCCGCGACCTTAAGGTCATTCTTGGTTTCACTGTGAGAGTGGAGCCAAAAAAGAGGAGCGGGGGCATCGCTCAATGTCAAAGATGCCAGGTCTACGGCCACACCGCCAAAAGATGCTTTAAAGCAGTCCAAGTGTGCCGTAACTGTTCGGGTCCCCACAGGTCGGTGGCATGCCCAAAGGACACACCCCCAAAGTGTGCACTATGCTCTGGCCCTCATCCCGCCAATCATCAGGGATGTAGGGTATATATCAAAATGATGGCCGCTCAGGCTAAAAACAAAAAGGCAGCCGCTCCGGCGCCAGGGCCCGTTCCGGCCCCATCTCAGGCTTCCCAAAGCTCAGGTCCCCGCAAACCTGCAGTTGAGGTAAACCCTAATAGGTCATTCGCGGATATGGTGGCGCCCCCAGCCCCATCCAATTCGAACAATGAAATGGCCCAATTATTGGTTGAGCTCATTAAGTCTCAACAGAGAATAACGGCCATGGTCGAACGTCTTACTGGTCTACCCAACAATGGATAATACACCTGAAGTATTACTAAGGGTATGTTTTTGGAATGCAAATAGCATTCACGAAAAGATGGGCGATGTGGAAGAATTCTTCTTCGACCACGATATCGACATCATGCTGGTTAGTGAGTCAAACCACAAACCTGGGCAGGCGTTGAGGCTCCCAAATACTTTCACGTATTTGGGAACGTCGGGGGTGGACAGGAGGCGTGGAACAGTGATCTTCGCAAGGAGATCGCTAGACCACTCCGAAGTGGAAACCCCAGACACTGTATCGTTAGAATCCAATGCGATAGTGGTGAAGGTGCAAGGGTTGGGCACTCTCAAAATCGCAGCTGGGTACGTCAACCCAACTAACCAAATCGAAACGGCGGATTTCGACGCGGTTCTATCTTCTCCGTTCCTACTATATTAGCAGGGGACTTTAACTCGAAACACCCGGCTTGGAACAGTCGGGTAACCAACGCGAAAGGCCGAGTATTACAAGGTCACGTTGAATCTAAAGGGTATCGAGTACTGAGTACAGACGATCCCACGCACTATAGCTTTGCAGGATACCGAGGGGACGTTTTGGATATAGCAATCCTGAAGAACGTCAACTCGCAAATTGAAGTTAGGACAATCAATGCCTTAAGCTCCGACCACATTCCGGTAGTTCTGGAACTCTATGGACAGGGATCTGGCGAGGAAGGAGGACAGTTCGTTACCCATACGAATTGGCCTCTCTTCTCGAGAAACCTGGAAGATAGCATAGAAAGGATTGTTCCAATAAGAACGATTGCTGACATCGAAGGAGCCGTCGAAAAGTTCACCGAACTCATTTATAAGGCCAAAGAACTGGCATCTAAAACCCATCAGGTTCGGGCAAATAATCCACTTGGATTATCCCGCGAAATAAAGGCATTGATTCGCAGAAGAAATGCCGCCAGACATCAATGGCAAAGGCATCGCGACCCTTTAGATCGTGAAATTCTAAACGACCTTAATAAGGAAGTTAGATCATCAATAAGGCTGCACAAAAATCAGTGCTGGCAGGAAAAGATGGAATCAACCACAGAGGATACTAATCTGATGTGGAAGATTGCCAAAGCCTTAAGAAACAGAAAAGTCCCGATACCAGTCATCCATGGTGAGACCGGGCTCCAATATTCTATAGAGGGAAAGGCCGAAGCGTTTGCTGACAGCTTGGAACTCCAATGCTCCCCCTCGAGAGAGGAAGATGATACGGAGCATGTCGAAAGGGTTGAAAGAGCGGTGGAACGCCTTTTGGACAGCCCTGACGACGACACCCCGTTGAACCACGTTCGACCGTCACGGATCAGAGAAATCTTATCTAATCTTAAAGCTCGATCTGCGCCAGGTCCTGACGGTATTCCGAACAAAGCTCTTAAAGCATTTTCGCACAAAGCAGTAATGGTTCTGACCAATATTGCCAATGCAATCTTACGTACAGGGCACTTTCCTTCAGCTTGGAAAGGCTCACACGTAATTAATATCCCAAAACCTGGGAAGGACCGACTGTTTCCTCAAAACTATCGGCCAATAAGTCTTCTATGCACCTTGAGTAAGGTCATAGAAAGAGTAATCTTGGATAACCTCCAAGAACACGCAGAAGAAAATTCTCTTCTACCATCTCATCAGCATGGGTTTAGGCGTGAATACTCTGTAGTTCACCAATTAAACCGCGTGACAGATCACATTACCGAGGGCTTTAGACTTAGAAAAACCACAGGGGTGGTATTTTTCGACGTCGAAAAAGCCTTCGATAAGATATGGCACGACGGGTTAATTCTAAAGCTACATAGACTTAACTTTCAACTGCGGCTCATAAAGCTGATAGCTTCTTATCTTGACAGCAGAACTCTAGCAGTAAAGCTTCAAAACCATGTTTCGACCTCTCGGCCGATTACGGCAGGGGTACCTCAAGGCTCTCTTCTCTCGCCTTTGCTATTTAACCTTTTTGTTGCCGACATGCCATCGGGCTGGAAGCACGGGGTTAAAATGGCACAATACGCCGACGATACGGCACTTCTCTACAGCTCAAGGTCGCCTATGGTGGTTACCACGAGGCTTCAAAAAGCAACCGACGATCTCCAAGAATGGTGTAATGATTGGCAGCTCAAGGTCAATCCTGAAAAGAGCGTTGCTGTTCTTTTTTCGCGGCGACAAACTAAACCGCATGATCACGTCTTCATCGATGATGTACCGATTCCATGGTCAAATGCTGCAAAGTATTTGGGGATCACTTTTGATAAAGGTCTAACGTACGAATTGCACGTTCAGGCTGTTCTTGATAAAGCCAAATTGGCAAAAAACCTGCTAGTCCCAATGCTCCGCAGGGATAGCGGGCTATCGATTCGGAACAAACTCCGAATGTATACGTCTATCATCAGACCGCAATTGACGTTTGGTTACCCAATTTGGGGAACGGCGGCAAACAGTCATATAGGGCGTCTTGACGCATTTCAGAATCTAACTCTTCGTTGGATTATAGGAGCGCCATGGTACGTTAGGAATGTAGATATTCACAACGACCTAGGCATCACTCCGTTACGGCAACATTTCAAGGCGCTCGCCGAGAAATATTTTACGAATTTAGCGATTCATTCGAACACCGATCTGGCCAGATTGGCAGAGCCGGACAAACAGGGCCACTTCTATCGAAGACCGGTCAACCTAATATAACCAGGTGGGTTCACCCCACATTCTACAACCTCACCCCACAGCCTATACGGCTTCCTACCTCTATTCATCCCCTTAATTTTCTCCCAATGGAAGGTTTATGAGCACAGGTCTCGAACTTCCCGGTACTCAAAATGGGGCGGTTTTTAGTCGGTAGGCGCTTTCCTCGTGAGAGTGAATCCGACACTTTGAGTTAGTCTTTAGAAGATTTTACCGCCCTGACCACCAAAAAAAAAAAAAAAAAAAAAAAAAAATACACCCAAGTATTTGTTATTGTTATTAAATTGTGCCCACTTTTAACATTAACGAGAATTGACGTTCATTACATAAGATTAAACCAATTTCTTTATCACGAACACTCCAGTGTTCTAGATGTCAGTAATATCAAAAGTGGGCGCAATTCTAATTTCTTGTTTACAAACACTTGGGAGGTTAAGCAATAACAAAATTCAAAAACACCCGCCCACAGCCCATTGCTTGATGTACCACGCCCACCACCCAGTGTTCGTGATCAAAAACTTGGAATCACGCCCACTTTTGACGGTAGTGACAATTGTCGCTCCCTGCTTAAGGTTGAACCAATTTCTGGATCGCCGTCACTTGGGTGGGTGGCTAGGTGGGAATAAGATTCCTAACTACCCACTCACAGTCCATAAAATAGTGTTGTACCTTGCCCACCCTTCCAGTGTTTGTAAACAAGAAATTAGAATTGAATCTACTTTTAACATTAGTGGCAGCTAGAACACTGAAGATGTGCGATTAAACCAATCTCTAAATCGGCAGCACTTGGGCGGGTGGGCGAGAACAACATTTAAAAATACCATCCCACAATCCAAGTTTTGGTGTACCCCGCTCATCCGCCCGAGTGTTTGCATACACCAATTGATGGACTGTGAGCGGGTGGTTTCTAATTTTCGTTAGATCAACTTAAGTAAGGAACGTCAGTTGTCACTAAGATAGCAAAATTGCGCGCCATTCCAATTTCTTTTGAGTACAAACACTTAGGCGAATAGGCAAAAACCAGATCCCCATCCACCCAAATGATTGTTATTGTTATTAACTGCCCACACTTTTGGCATTAGTGACAAATGACGTTCACTACTTAAGATTAAGTCAATCCCTGATTTAAAGTTAAGCCAACATATTTACAATTCTGTGTGTAATAAGAAGAACTCCGGTAAGCTGAACAAAATTACATTTTTTTAGATGTTGTTTGATACAACTAAAAACTACAAAGTTTTGTGTTTGTTATTTTTGTTTAGACATTAAATATTATTTTACCTGAATGAAATTAGTTTCAAAAGATGCACAGTTTAATGTAGATTCTGGTGAGTTTATATAAGTCTATTACAGAAATTTTGAGTAGAATCCAAAAAACTGTAGAAAAGTCGGATTTTAGTGATGTGTGAACATCAAAAATAAAGCTAGTCTTGAAAGCACCTGTGTTTTAATTATTAATTGAATTAAGTGAGCTCCAACTATAGATCAAAAAATTGTTAACAAAGTTATTAATTCTTAGGAGTCTAAATTTAGGCTTTAAAAGAACACAATTTTTGATTGACAATAAGACTTTTTACAGCATTTTCCGAAGCTAAAGCTCATTTTGAGAAATCTAAATTTAGTTTTGAATTCAATAAATTTTAGTTTAGCTTTTGACAAAGTCTAGATTAAGATTGGAGTTTTGACAACATTTAAACCAAACATTTTTTAGAAACTAAAACTATTTTTGGTTTATGCCCAACAAATTTTATTGACATCATTTTAGTTATTCGCTCTAACTCTGCAGAAACTGCAACTAAACTTTTTTTAAGTTTGGACTAATTTTGGATTGTATTGTGTAAGTTCCTATTATAATCAGAATTCTTTTAACAAAGTTATTGAATATAAAAGAACTTAAGCTCTTTGTAATAGAACTTTTTTCCTTCTTTACAAACTTAGGTAATATTAGAAATCTAGATTTAGTCAAACCAAAATCTAAATTCCTGATAATAGTCAAGAAATTTTTATTTAGCTTTTGAAAGAATGTTTACAGATAATACAGAGAACTACAGTTTATTAGAAATCCAGATTAGATTTGAAATTAATAAAAAAAATAATTTAGTTTTTGTCCAAAGAATTTTGACAATTTTATGAATATTATTCATGCTTAAAATATTGAGCAAAGTAAAGTCCAGATAAAATTGGAATAAGTTTCAATTATTAAAAACTGAAATTAATTTTGATCTTAGTTCAATAAAATTTATTAATAGAATTTTTTTGATAAAATTTTGACCAATCTGAACTCCAATTCTTAAGTTCAAAAATGGCAATTAACTTTTTTTTTGCTTTTGAGCTTATTTGGATAAGTAACTGGAACCAAATGTAATTCAAAAAATTGTTGACAATAGTTATTCATTTCATTTCAATATTATGAGTTTCTTACAATGCTTAATACATGTATTCTGGTTTGTTCACCGAGTAACATTGGACCCTCACTTATTGATTGAGAATTTAGGTTTGAAAAGAATTCATCCAATAATACTTTTTGTTTACTTTTTTGCAAACTTATATATTATCAGGAATCTAGATTTATAATTTCAATCAACAAATTTTAGTTCAGTTTTTGATTAGGGTTAGACTGCGTTCCATATTTAATTTAACTAAAATTGCCCAACATTTATTTTATACTTTTGGCAATATTTTGGCCAATCTCATTATAAGCTCTAATTGTTCAAAACTGCAATTAAACTTTTTTTAATTTTAGATTTATTTGGGCTAGGATTGTGTAAGTTCAGAAAATTGTTGACAAAGATATTGATTGTCCAAATTTAAGCTTCAAAAGAACTAAACTATTTGCAATAGAAATTCTTTTTTTCTGCTAAGTTATGTATTATTAAGAATTTGGGTTTAGGTTTGAAATAAACATAATTTTGACCAAAAAATTTTGGCAATTTTTTAGGTAACAATGCTCAAAATGTTAAGCAAATTTAAGTCATTATGGTTGAAATGAGTCTCTGAGAAACTGAAATTATTTTTGGTTTAGGTCCAATATTTTTGATTGACAATAGGATTTTTGACAACATTTTGGCCAATCTAAAATGCATATCAATCCTTAATTGATCAAAAACTTTAATTAAGTTTTGAGATTAGATTGAGCGAGCTCTAATTCTAATTGAAAAATTGTTGACAAATGAACTCATCCTTTTTGCAATAAAACCTTTTGTTCTTTACAAACTTAGCTTTTGACCAAAAAGTTTTGTCAATCTTATGTTGATTTTTGAAAAAAATTTGACCAGTCTAAACTCATTTTAAGCTCTAATTGTTTAGAAAGGGCAATTAAACTGTTTTTACATTTTAGACACATTTAGGCTTGAATTGTTACACAATTCAAGCCCAACTTAGTTTACAAAACTATTGACACAGTTATTAAGTAAAAAATCCAGATTTTTGCAATATTTTTTTTTGTAGTAGAAATTAATTATGAATAATAATGTTTAAAACTTTAAACAATTTAAAGTCGAAATAAGATTTTAGAAACTAAAAGTTCTAATAACTCAAAAAGTACGATTTGTCTTTATTAGGTATTATGCATTAAGGCTTGACTTGAGTCAGCTGCTACTGTAGTTTGGAAAACTGTTGATAAAGTCTAGAGTTTAAATTTGCTATTTTTGAGTTTTCATAATTAAAATTATGCATTTTTAAATGTTTATGATTGTTGTTTTCTTAAAATATTTTCAAACTAAAAATAGTTGCAAACACCACAAGCAAGAAAGAATTTGCAGCACTTCGATGTCTGCCAATACTTTTCAGCTCTTGATACTTAATACATAATTGTAAAATTTTATAATAGAAAACTTTACCATTGACGTTCTTAATCTAGTCTAGGTAAAGCTACATTCCATTGACTCCGACAGCAACTACGCCTTGGTCGCCGCTTTTATAAATCGACTTCTGGAAAAAGAACAGAGGTTTTTTGGTCTATTCTGTTGCGCATTTAATACCTTGCTACTATAAGCTAATCCACAATTATAGAAACTATCAACTATTTCACAAAGCTCCAATCAGATCGGTTTACAAATTTTATACAAATTCGCTCGACTCAACACAATAAAATTGATTTAATATATTTTGTAATAATTAAGAAATCTGTGGCAAAATAGCGTTATAAAATAGAAATAAAGTTTTATATTATTTTTATAACAAATTGAAACTAGAATGGGTAACAATTAAAATCTAGAAAAGGTGAACGGGCGACAGAAACGAAATTATAACGAGACCCATCTGTAGCAAGAACAGTAAATCCTAACTGTATCTTCCGCGCTTAATTTCAACCTCGTCAACATGTCTTAATACGTTTCCCACTTTAATCCCCATTTCATTAGGATAATTACACAGCCGGTGCATTCGCAATCGTTAAACGAATCCTTTGCGAAGCCCACAAAAGAAATTTCATATATTTTTAGCTAAACGTTTATTGATACCCCACACAAAATGCCATCGACATTTGCCGTAACCCCTACTTTTGTTTACAGGCGCAAGCTGTTACAGCACTATCGATGACTCAAAAATAACATCGATTTATTCATAGGGGCTGTTTCAACGCGATAACATTTATCAAGTAAAAAATATTATATTAATAGAAACTTTTCGGATGATTTATGCAGCGCGTCAGATGTTTGTTAATATTTTTTTGCTCCAAGTAATTGAATAATTCCTGTCGCTGTTGAATCAGCATTTTAAATGACATGCGAGGATGTTAATTAAAAGTCTCATTTAATAAACATTGTTTTCCGTCTGCTATATTCATAAATGCAGCAAAACTGAATCAATAAGTTTTTATATAATAAGGCAATATGATATAAAATTGAAAATGAAATTACAAACAGAAACTTTGCTATTATCTCAATGTCCGGAAAAGTTATGAAAAACTTTCCATCCATTGTGTCACTTTTATTTTTCATTTGTCTCCCAAAAATAAATAATTTTGTTATCACAAATTATTAAAACGTTTTCCCCATGAAGTTTTGGCCGTCGCAGTTGTTTCGTGAACATATTCGGAGCTTGTTTCGCATCAGAATTTATTTTGTTGTGTTCCAACTTTTCGGGAATAAATAACACTTGACTTGTGTTAAAGTGTGTATGTATGTGTTTGCAACTTTTAGCCAGTGACATATTTTCTGCAAAATATCATCCCCCTTGTTCTGGCCGTTAGTATAACAAATGAATACTCCAACGTGTTGCAATAAATAATGAAATTTTTATTGTGGAATTACAATTATGAAATATTATTTTATTAATTTTGAATGTGTATTGTTTGTTTGAATTAAATTAAAATGTTGCAAATTTTAAAAAGTTTAAATTGTTGAGTAGACCCTTGATCCCTTTTAGCTAAAAATATTAAAAAATCGGAAATATGTCTTCAACCAAAACGATTTGATTAATATGGATTTCACCGACAAACGATTCATTCATTTCCACATACTTTAAAACATTGAAAATTAATTGGAATTTTTATATGAAATAAATGTTCATCCATAAATTCCTCTCCGAAATATCGAATCAATCAAATATATTCTCTTCCATTCGATTTATTATAAAAAAATTAAATCAATCAAACTTATAAAACATTTCGCGAACTTGAAATTAACCCCAGTCACCACTCGATCATTCAATTTATCATCAAAGCGACAATTCCTTTGAGAAAGGAACTAATTATTACATTTTTATATTTCCATATTTTCCATAATTGAAAAGACAACAAAACTTTTCTCCGCGTTTTCGTTAATTGATATTAGATTGTAACAAAGGAAAAAATACTAATTGTTAATTAGCATAAATATTAATTAAATCTTTTTATTATTACAAAACTAATATTGATGTAATAAATTATTATAAGATTATTTAATATCCTCTCTTTGTTGAATAATACATTCCCAATCACATTGCTTCATAAAAAAATTGCTGCAAATTAATCCTTCTAAATTTGTTGGATAACTTTATACAACTAATTACCAAAATAATTGCAATTATTCCAAATAGAAATATTTCCATTTTCACTAATACGATTTGTTAATTATAAAGTTTATTGTTTGTCATGAAAATAATTAATTGTATTACACTCAAAGTTTCCTTCATCTGCACAAAAAGCTTATCTAATCTGTTGAACACACAATGCGAATTACATACGCTAAATTTTGCGATTTTAATACCCTTTTCGAAACACATATAATAAATTATTTAAAATTAATTATAAATTTATAAAACAATATTTTGAAATAAACTGATAAATGTATTTAAAACTAATTGTTGTGACAATTTAATATTAATTATATTTTATTATATTAACAATATTTTGTGAAGTGGATTAGTTATGTATGATTGTATATTTATATTTTTATTAATATTTGCAAATCAAATTGTTGTACATTTACATATTTCACGAAAGCGACACAATTATATATCTATCTATCAGACGCGTCCCCAGGTGGCGGATAGGAAAATACCTCTCAATTACGAGTGAAATCAAATAGCACTCGTTATGCGGGGTGAGCAAACTCAGCGCGATCCTCGCAAAAATATAAAATATCAGAAAAATTATTAAATATTATCCTATAATCTTATTTTCTTATAATAATAAGTATTGCGAGTCCCTATGTGCTTTCAAACATTTTGGGACTGCTGAGTTCATTGTCAATTTGGCTGCCCATGTGTAAAAGAAGATAGTTTCAAAGAAGATCCGGTCTTTTTTCCCTTTTTGAAAAAATATTGAATTAAATTTTAGAAATTTCTAAAAAGTTTCAAAAACTTTTGGCCAACTTTAGAAATCTTTCACCAAATTCTAAAAATTCTTGAACAATTCTACTTTTTTTTTTTTCAAATTTCCGATTAGAAACCTTTGACCAACTCTAAAAATTGTTCATCAAATTTTAAAAACTGCTGAGATGGTCTAGAATCCTTTGACTAACTCAAGACATTTTAAAAACATTTTAGAAACTCCTAACATATTCTAGAAAGTTTAAGCCAAATCTTTCACCAAATTCTAAAAAAATTCTGAACAATTCTTGAAACCTACAACCAACTCTATTTTAGAAACATTTGATCAATCTAGACTGCTCTTAAAACTTTTATCTAACTCTAAAAACTTTTAAATACATTTTTCGAGTTTTCTAAAAAATTCTAAAAGCTTTTCCAAAAAAACTTCTGAGAAATTCTAAAAAACATCATCATAATCAAATTCTAAAAACTTTTAATGTGTTATACAATAACTAACTTTAAAAACCATTATTTTCTTCATTCTAGATACTCTTCATAAGTTTTAGAGACCAAGTTTAAAAACCTTTTACCATATTTTAGAAAACTTATAATCTTTGACCATCTCTAGAAATTCATAAACAAGTTTAGAAAAACTGGAACAAATTCTAAAAACTTTTAAAATATTCTAAAAACCTTTAGGCAACTCTAGAAGTTATTTTATTAAAATCTAGAAACTGTTTACAATACTAGAAACCTTTGACCAACTTTTAAAAAACTCGGAAGCATTTAATGGTCGTTGGTTAGTGATTCCTAAGTTAGGTCACAATTGGGTAGTCAAGATTTAAAAAGCTTTGGTCAGCTCCCAAAAGGTAGATTCTAACTGTTGTAACTATTATTGGTAATTTTTGTCAATGAAATGACATAATGTCACTAAAACAAAATAGAATGCTACTTAAGTTTTACTAAATTACCATGACAAAAAACGCCAAAATCCTCATGGCTAGGTCTATCAATCAGTTTAGTGTCAAGTTTAGAAAACATTTTTTAGTCTCTTTCGTAACGTGTCAAAGTCTCATTTCTATTAGCTGCGATAAAAAAATTCTACATGGGTAGACAGTGCTGCTCTAGAAGTAATCTAGTGCAAAAGCTATTTTTGGACATGTTGCTTCCTGATCAGTAATAGAACTTTGTTGTAGGCTCTGTTTTTCAAGGCGGACACTGAAACCACCTTCAAGATAAGGACCAAAGCAGAGTTCAGGTAAAAGATATCTCTTCTACCGCTTTCTTCCTCGTAGTTCCGCAATTAAGAGTAAAGATAATTCTGAGACAATCCTCGCTATTGGAAATTGAAGCAAACCTAGTCTACGATCGGTAATGCCTCCACGTTGGAAAAGAACCCAGGACCAATATTTAATGATTCAAAACAGCAAATCATCAACCACAAAAACAGTAATAGTAGACGTTTACCTACTCGCCGTTACCAAACACTACCAAAACGGTACACCACATTCAACTTAAAGACCTTACCCCTATCAATCAGGCCGAACTCATACACCCCGGGCAAAAAAAAACTATCCAACGAAGACTGCGCGCCGGTAGTGCTCGTGAAGAAGAAGAATGATTCGCCTGCGTAAATTATCGAAGGCGCGACCAGAGACAAGTTTACCCTACTAGCAAAAATCCTCAAAACGCTACACGACTTCAAATGAGCAAGCGTCTTCACCAAAATGGATCTGAAGATCGGATACTAGCAGGTCCCCATGACAGAAGAATACAGTCACCTAACAGCGTTTGCCACGTACCAGTTCAGCCAACATGAGCCTAGAAGCAGTTCTTTACCAAGAGGATGGAACAGATCAAAAGATAGTCTCCAACGCCAGCTCCCGCTTTAACAAACAATAACAGCGTTTCCACAGCAACAACTGGAGTGCCGATTTGGACAGCAGATACCGATTGAACTAAAACGGAGAACTAATTAAAACGCAGAGAGAACGAGACCAGTTAGTCGTGGCCACAGAAATACAGAAAACGCTGGACACCCCGGACGCAATAAAACCATTCGAACAATCCGCAAAGCATATCACTTGCAGAAAGTTACTAAAAACGTAAAAAAAATCATCCAGTGCTCTCTAATTTGTGTTACAATGAAAATAGAAAAGAAACGGAAGATGGCTCAGCTGCACTCACAACCAACAGACAGGCCATAGGAGAGGATGGACCACGTGAGCCCGTACAATGTCACCCAAAAAGAAATCCGCTTTGCACTAACGGTGATGGACATATGCATCCAATAGACTGAAGCATTCCCGGTATCCAAGCGCCACTAGCGAGAAGACGTGTCGACTACTACAGCATGAAATCTTTCACCGCTTTAGGTACCCACAACTCATCCTATCCAACAATGAGCCACCATTCACCAGCCAGATCTTCACAAAAGCCTGCAAAAAAAAGTAAAAACGTTTCCACCAAACCATCGCTACGTACCACCCGCAACCCGGTAGAACGTCGACATAAAAAGCTGAAAAAGAATCTGCGGATCCTAATCGCAGAGAACTAAAAAAAAAACATAAACAAATTAATCTTTCTTGCCTTGTTTCAGCATCAGCTAAGAGCTAACTTCACGGTACCAAGCACCTAGGACAATCTCGAAGGAAAGCGCAGGACGGAAAAAAAACCGGAAGACTAAGAAAAGCGGAACTTCGAGATCCGCTACCTACAAAGTAGCTAAAGCGACAAAAAAATTCTAAGCCAATTCGAAAAGCTGTGGAACAAAAATAAACACCCGGCCGACCTGGACAGAGGATACCGAGTAGACAAAGACAAAGCCCTAATCAGAACGCGGAAAAGACAAGACCACGGAGAAGAAACCGCTGAGGTGTCCAATGAGTCCATCCAAATCATCCGCAAGGTGTATCACTAGCCGAACGTCACCAAAGATGTAAAGATATTCATCTATGTCTAATTTGCGCTACGCTTAAAGAAGGAAATAAACACAAAAAGACCATAAAAGAGTATATCGATAGACTACGTGGACCAGTACGATGTAACTGGATTAGGGCTTAGCACTAACGCCACCAGCAAGAAAACGCGTAAATTCCTAGACCGTATAATCTTTCAAAAATCATCCTAACCAACAACAGACCACAATTCAACAGCCAGATCTTTACCAAGCCTGTAAAAAAAATTGGAAATGTATCCACCGCAACACCGCTACCCAGTGAGGTCAAAAGTCCATAGCAAGAACTGTTCCTGTTGAGTCTCAATTTACTTCCATTAGCGGTAAGATAAAGGCAATAATCTCTTGTTAGGCTCTAAAAGTGTTCTACTACGATTTTTTTTTTAATTCATAATTTTGGCACCTCCTGATATTGAGTGCTGTAGTCTTAGTGTTAAACTGTAAGCTGAGCAACTTATAAGATATTGTTTGCTAAGTGGTTAAATCCTGTTATGGATTCATAGGCCTGTCCTCCAAGTTGTAATCAAGCATTGGGCGCTCCTGCAAGGTTCCACTTTATTTCAGATTCCTTGGCGTAAACCTCTTTGGTGTTTGATCTTTTACCAAGCGCTTAAATAGTAAATCACTAAGATAGTGCATGGCGTCTTAGTCTATGCTAGTAATTATTTCAAACACTACTAATTGAAGGGCTAAAACATGATAACTCGAGGACATGACGTTGATGTTGTAATTAAATCCGGTATGTTTAGGTCAAGACCACTCTACGCCCGATCGAAAACCACCACGCATTTTCAAGAAGATCTTCATCAACTTAAAAATCTTGATATCAGTTTCCAGTTGTTAGAATATTTGTTTCCTTCAAATCTTATAAACAAAGAAAACAAAGTTCAATTTTGCAACGTTTATGAAAGTCCTTTTTGACTTAAGAATCTTGATATCGGTTCCTAGTCGTTAGGACATTTGTTTTCCTAAAGTATAGCAAAATACAATTCTAGTGTCCAAAAATATGATCGTCAAAAGTATCAACAGAAATCTTTGTCAAGTTTATTTACAAGATCTTAGTCAACATTGCATGCTGTTGGCAATATAGTTTTTCGGTTTATACTTCAGCAAAATACAAAATAAAATGCAAAAACAGAACAGAAAGTGTAAAAAAAATAAAACACAACCAAAAACACCCCAAATGCTCTAAAAGCTCATTAGTGAGACCTGCGATGAACTTAGCACAAAAAAGGCAAAGTACATAAAACAAGAAACCCAATCTACTGGTACATTATACTTTAGCAAAACACAGAACAAGTATGATGTAAAAACAAAACAAAAACCGTAAAAAACTACAACCAAAAACACCACAAATGCTCTAAAAGCTCATTAGTGAAACTTACAATAATTTTAGCACAAAAAAGGCAAAGTACATAAAACAAAAAATCAAAACCAAAAATACCCCAAATGCTACAAAAGCTTATTAGTGCAACCTACAATAAGCTTAGCACAAAAAAGACGGAGTACAAGAAACAAAAACTTAATCCAACGACAGATACAAAGTATTCCATTATTATAACCCAAATTCCCAAAATAAAAGGTACAATTGATTGAGTGTGTTCAGTTTATAACAACCACAGAAAGTTTTTTGAAAGTTTATTTGGCACTATATATCCAAAAAGACCAAACTCTCTTTTTTTATTGAGAACAAACATCAAAAGTCGATTAAGGTACATCAATAAGTTAAAACCTCCGCTACATCGCGGCCAAATCCCTACCAAAACAAAATAAAGTGCAAAAAAAAATTTAACAACAACGACGCTTAATAGCAAAGTCCTGAATCCAAACTCGGCATGCCTTTAATGCTGAATTGAAGCAGAACCTCAAAAGCAAAAAATTATTTGATATACAAAATTTATTAAAAATCGCTCATGATGCACATTTAATCATCAAAATTCTGACAGAAAATTAGTTTCCTATTAAAATTCTTTGTGAAATCTTAATAATTGCTTAGAAAATACCTATAATGTGCAAAATTGATCAAAATTGCTTTTAAAAGATATTTATTATATGAAATTTATTAAAAATCGCTTATAACACACATTAAATATACAAAATCTGACAGATTTACTACTACTATTGCTCAGAATACATTTCATTTGCAAAATTGGTCAAAATTGCTCTTAAAAGAACAACGACGCTTAATAGCAAAGTCCTCAATCCAAACTCGGCATGCCTTTAATGCTGATTCGAAGCAGAACCTCAGAAGCAAAAAACTATTTGTTATACAAAATTTATTAAAAATCGCTCATGATGCACATTTAATCATCAAAATTCTGACAGAAAATTAGTTTCCTATTAAAATTCTTTGTGAAATCTTAATCATTGCTTAGAAAATACCTTTAATGTGCAAAATTGGTCAAAATTGCTCTTAAAAGATATTTATTAAATAGATTTTGTCAAAAATAAAACACATTTAATCATCAAAATTTAGTCAAAGCACCCACCCACCCAAGTTTTACTTATCAAAGGGAAGTCCGCAGGTCAAAAAGTTTTCTTTCTGCATTCGAAAAAAGTGAAATTTGGGTTTTTTGCTTTTACTGACGTAAAATTAATAAATTTTGGGAGTCCGACACCGACATTCTTAGCATTTATGTCAATTTTAACATAATCACTAAAAACATAAGATTTTGCGTTTCAAACGGTAAAAAAATCACTGAACGGTGAGGTAAAGAAGAAATGCACAATTGTTTTAGAGGCTAGCCAACTTACCCATCAAACCGGAAGTCAGTGGCTCAAAAGAGTTTTCTTCGGTGATCAACCAAAGGTTTTATTGCTTATTGAGTACGTACATATGCTTATGCCGCCAGACTGCTGTGGAAAGCCAGAGATCCCGGCTGGCTCACCGAGTGTAGTTTGAATTGGAGTAGCCCACCCAAGTGTTAGTCGTCAAGAAGTTGGATCACAACCGTCTCTTGTAATCAAGTGACTTCTGACGTTTGCAAAGAGGCCAAACATGCAATATCTTGTTACAGAATACTTGGGCGGGTGGGTGAAACACTCCATAGCATGATAACAAATCAGTAGTTTAGATTGGAGCGGCCCGCCCACCCACCCAAATAATAATTATCAAAAGGTTGGATAATAACCGCTTCTTGTAAAAAATAACATATGACGTTTGCAGAGAGGCCAAACATTCAATCTTTTGATAACAAACATTTGGGCGGGTGGGTGGGACATTCCATAGCATGATAACAAGTCAGTAATTTAAATTAAAGTGGCCCACCCACCCACCCAAGTGATAGTCGTCAAGATGTTCGGTAGCGACCGGTTCTTACAATCAAGTGACTTCTGATGCTTGCAGAGAGGTCAAACATTTAATTTTTTGATAACAAATACTTGGGTCATAGAATGATAACAAGTCAGTAGTTTGGCTTGGAGAGGCCCACCCACCATCCCAAGTGTTAGTTATCAAAAGGTAGTATTACAACCGCTTCTTGTAACAAAATGACTTCTGACGCTTGCAGAGAAGTCAAACATTCAATCTTGTGATAACAAACACCTAGGCAGGTAAGTGGGACACTCCATAGCATGATAACAAATTAGTAGTTTGAATTGGAGTAGTCCACCCACCAACCGACCCACCAAACTGACTTCTGACGTTTGCAGAAAAGTCAAACATTCAATCTTGTAAAAACAAACACCTGGGCAGGTAAGTGGGACACTCCATAGCATGATAACAAGTCATCTTGTGATTAATTGACTTCTAGACACTTGAAAAGAGGTGAGTAGGACACTACATAGAATGATAACAAATCAGTAAATTGGATTGTGGAATTTACAAATCCCCGCATTTGAACAAAATAACTCAATTTTTGCTACAGCAAATTTTTTGAAAAGTCGACAAAATATCAAACCTAAACAAAGAGCGCATACCCAACCATCAACCACAACCATCATAAAAAGGAACCATTAGGCTGCAGTCTCACTGCACCACCCACCGCCACCAACTAAAATTCGAACACGTTAAATCATATGGCGACGGTCCCACTGATTCACTATTCTCGCCGGCATCTGTCATTTGGTAACCACCGCTTCATAATTTCAAATCGGTTGGTGGTAGCGCGGCAACGGTTGATCGTCATTTGAAACATACTAACTTGATATTTTACAAATCAAAACATTATCTGTCATTTTCGCTTTGATATTTGAGAATTTTAAAAACGGTAACATGGGAAAAACATGGACACCATCCGACATTGATAAACTAATTACATTAGTAAATAAAAGGCCCGAAATATAAATATATAAATATAGCATTCTTCCACTGACATAGAAAAGAGTGGGAAATTTAAACATTTGGTGGTCACCAGTGGCTGCAGTGAGACCGTAGTACATTTTGGTGGTTAGTGGCAAACGGTGATAGTTGATGGCGGTGGTGCAGTGAGACTGCACCCTTAAACGTTCCACCCCAGTAATGATCGCAAATCAAATATGATCACAAAACCAAAAAGCGGAAGCAAGACAATTAGTCATATAAAGAAACTATTAAGTTCTACAATTTTTGTCGCAAAACCCTTTAAAATGTCTATGTAGCTTTTTATACTCTATCCGCCTAGTTGAACCACTAAACAGATTGTTTCGACGCAACCAGCCGAATAAGGTTTTGCTACTTGTTGCGCCACTCTGTTATCCTAGTGAAGTATTTGTCTAAGAATCACAGCTAAATCGCAATCACACTCACTAAATTATCAACATCAAATTCTAGTCTTTGCACACAAACCAATTTTTTTCTAAAATACAATTAACTTATGACAAACTGTTCAAAATTTTCAATAAGAGCAATAAATTACAAGAAAAAAAAAAACAAATTGCAAAATAAAAATAAATACTATAAAAACAGCAACGACGCCCAATAGATTTTCATAGATTTCACAAATTTTGAGTTTTAGAAAAAAACCAGTTTTGGTTTGAAAATCTTTTTTTTTTTTTAAAGTCGCCAAAATATCAGTGGCTGGAAAAAGACTTCACTTGAGCACATAGTTAACCTTCGATAATTTTTGAATAACAACACGGAACAGAGTCGCGGATCGAATGTGATCACAGAACAGGAAAAGCGCAAAGTTTTAAAACCAATGCAATTTTTTGGCAAAACTACAAAAGCAGGATTTTTAGTCGCGTAAAGAAGCTCTCAAGTTCTACTATTTTTTTTAACTAACCGGAATATCAAGTGTGATATGTAGGAAAAAAAACGGTCATTTTGCTACAAATCACAATTCCATTGAGTAGTTTAAACTGGAATGCCAATCCACCCGCCAAAAACGTTTGTTAGCAAGAAATTGGAAGTTTCTCCTTTTTGCAAGCGTTAAAAGACTCTTTATCCAGGAAACAAAAGTAACATTTAATCTTTTGATGACCAACACTTGGGCGGGTGGGTGAGTCACTCCAATACATGTTTGAGCTTGCCCAACCACACGCCCAAAAATTTGTTAACAAGAAATTAAAGGTTTTTCTTCTTTGCAAGTGTTAGAAATCTCTTTGTCCAAGAAGGAGAAAGTAATATTCAATGAGTTACTCCAATACATGATTACCATCAAATAGTATCAACTGGAAAGTTTCTCCTCTTTGCAAGCGATAAAAGACTTTTTATCCAAGAAGGAAGAAATGATATTTAATCTTTTAATAACCAACTCTTGAGCAATTGGGTGGGTCACTCCAATACATGTTTACCATCAAGTAGTTTGAAGTTAAATGCCCAAAAACCCGCCCAAAAGTTTGTTATTAAGAAATTAAAAGTTTCTCCTTATTGCAGCGTTAGAAATATCTTTGTCCAAAAAGAAAGAGATGATATTCAATCTTTTGATGACCAACACTCCAAATTATGTTTCAACTTAGTTTGCTCAGAATGGATTAGTTCAACACGGAACAAAGTCGCGTATCAAATGTGATCACAAAACAGAAAAAACGCAAATGTTTAGAATCTATGCTATTATTTGACAAAACTACAAAAGCAAGGTATTTAGTCGCGTAAAGAAGCCCTCAAGTTCTACTATTTTTTTAAAAGTGACCAAAATAGTGGTATTTGAGAAAAAAAAAACGGTCAAGTTGCTCCAAACCATGATTACCATTGAGTAGTTTAAATTGGAATGCCCATCTACCCGCCGAGAAGTTTGTTAGCAAAAAACTGAAAGTTTCAGCTCTTTTCAAGCGTTATAAGACTCTTTATCCAAGAAAAAAAAATGACATTTAATTTATTGGTGACCAACACTTGGGTGGGTGAATGGGTCACTGCAATACATGTTAACCATCAAGTAGTTTAATATGGCATGCCCACTCACCCGCCCAAAAATTTGTTAACAAGAAATTGAAAGTTTCTCTTCTTTGCAAGTGTTAAAATCTCTTTGTCCAAGAAGGAAAAGGTGATATTCAATGGGTCACTCCAATACATGATTACCAAATAGTTTCAACTAAAAGGTTTCTCCTCTTTGCAAGCGTTAAAAGACTTTTCATCCAAGAAGAAAAAGGTAGTATTAATTTTTTTTAATAACCACAATTTGAGCAGGTAGGTGGGTCACTCCAATGTTTACCATCAAGTAGTTTAAACTTGAATGCCCAACCACCCGCCCAAAAGTTTGTTATCAAGAAATTAAAAGTTTCTCCTTTTTGCAGGGTTACAAGTCTCTTTAGAAGTCTCGTCTAAGACGAAAAAAGTGATATACAGTCTTTTGATGACCAACACTCCAAATTATGTTTCAACTTAGTTTGCTCAGAATGAATCCAACTTTGACAATTCATAAAATAGTTGGTTTAGATTTATAGAAATTGTAATATACCTCAACTATATACTAATATATGTCCAAGTGTTGGTCATCAAAAAATTGAATATCACCTCCTCAAAAAGACTTCTAACGCTTGTAAAAAAAAAACTTACAATTTCTTGATAACAAATTTTTGGGCGGGTGGTTGGGCATTCCAGTTGAAACTATTCGATGATAATTATGTATTGGAGTGACCCACCCACCCGCCCAAGTGTTGGTTATCAAAATATTGAATATCACCTCCTCCTTCTTCTTGAACAAAAAGATTTGTAACGCTTGCAAAAAAAAAATTCAAATTTCTTGATAACAAACTCTTGGGCGGATGAGTGAGCATTTCAGTTTTTATATAAAACTCAAGCCTCAAGCATTGTATCCCCAAAAAATCTTGAAATTAGTTGCAGTCAATTACTTACTAACTAACTCCCACTTATTTCACTTACAATCAATCTCACAATAATCAAATATCTTTTAACCATGCTACACTTAGTCACCATATAAAAAAATTAAAAAAAAAACTTATTCAGCCTCAATATAATCGCATAGCTAGAAATTGTCCTTCAATAATGTAGTACTTGATCAAAATCTTTTGATCATACCGCTCTTAGCCACAATAAATCGTAAAGTAATAAAATGAGTTTCAATCATGCGGAACTTAATCAATATAAACTGTGTACAATCATTAATAAATGAAACACTCTTCAACCATGCTGCACTTTGTCACAAATAATCAAATAATCCCAGAACATCTTTTAGTAGCGCTGATAAACAAACATTTTGCTTCCACTATGCAACATTTTTTGAAAAGCACTGTCGACCAAAACCCGTTGAACTTCCCACACTAAATAAAGTCGCAGATCAAATGTGATTTTGGTACCAAAAAACTGCAAATGCCTAGTATCTATGCAATTTTTGGGCAATACAAGATTCTTAAAAAGCTCTCAAACTCTACTAATTTTATCTCAAAAGCCTCTCTATCTTCTAAAGTAAATTGAGTAATTTGTACTGGTGTTCCCGCCCACCCGCCCAAGTGTTATTATTATGATCAGAAAATTAAAAGTTATTTTCTTTTGTTCTGTCTTTCAACTAACAAATTTGCTGTCAAACTAGTTTTCTATAAGACTTCTAAAAACTGGAAGTGATCTCTAAAAACTCTCACGATCAACTATAATTCTAAAAATAAACCTCTTCAAGACTTTAAAATATTTTAATTTTTTATTACACAGCTTTGTCTACTAGTTTTTAGTTACTCTTAAAACTTCTCAGTCTTCTAAAAGTCTTAACGGCTTCTACAAACCTCATCAGTGTGCCTTGTATAAGCATGACATCGTATGCTACTAAAAAACAAATTATAGCTAAAAATTTAAAAATTAGCTGAACTTACACTTCAGCCGATACACAGAAAAAAAATTATAAAAAGCGTATAAAATTAAGCCAAAAAGCAATAGAACTGAATAGAATATGACCCCAAAGTTGTAAAAACAATGGCCAAATCAGTAACAGAAGACTTCTGGCATGTTATAAATAAAATCTAACAACCAAGATAAACCACAATGCAAAGCCCCGCAATAATAGATTCTAGAACCGCTATTATAGAACTATTTTGATATTAAACTGCGGATAAAAATGCCATCAAATGTTACCACCGTAAGATATAAAGATGACTTAGCGATAGTAGTCATCGCCAAGACAAAAGAGAGAATAGTAACTATCGCTAACAGTGCACTATCAGTTTACAGACTTGGACTAGAGGAGAAAAACCAGTTAAAGTGAACAAACCGCAGAAAAATCAAATGCAGTATTTTTGAACAACACAACAACAACTTTTGTATTTAGTGCAAGAATAAAGCAACACAAAATAAACATTTGTAAGATGGCTGAAATATCTACCAAAATGCTTGCTTGCGTGATACCAAATGTTTTGAGCTCCAACTACTAAAAATTAAAAAAATGCCCTGCGTAGGTACCTAATCCATCATTCTGTTAATGCCACCTACATTTGAGCTAAAGGCCTTTATCACCAAACCTACAAGAATACAGTGTCCACTAACTTTTGTTAGTATTAACCTTCTAGTGAAAGATAGAAGAAGCAATTATGGTAAAAACTAAAAAAGATAAGCCAACGGTCAAGAAAGTGATCCTAAACAATGAATGCAAAGAGACTTGAAAATACAAACTGTTTTGACTCGTACCTACATTAATTAGGTTTAGAATAAAAGCAACACCAACTAACAAGATATTAACAATGTGTAACAAACTATATTTACATGCTATCGCCAAATAAAGAAAAAAATAGCAGAAACACAAACAGAAAAAGCACTAACTCCAACAAAAAAATAATAAGGCACTTGCTAAGCAACACAATATCCACTATGATAACAGATAATAGCTATGATAGCCAAAGAGGAAGAAAAAAAGAAAAAACCAACAACAGATCGAAGAGACAACAAAACTCGGCGTGATAGAGTAATACTGAACAATAAACATATTTATAATTGTTTTGTGTATAGCCATGCAATTTTATATTTTATAGTAGACATTTAATTTAACATTTTTGCTGAAGAATAATTAAACCTGGAAGTAACATAATTTAATTCTAATATAATAAACTAAATCATGCTTCTTATAAACAGATTTTAAAATTCCGTGATAGGATTACAATCAATCATTAGAAGTAATACTTGAATTTAACTTTAATACAAATTCGATTTTCATTGATTGAATTGATAATCCACACGACTAAACTTTTGTCATGATTCAAACTATTAGAAATGTTACAAAACACATTGTAAGAAACTGAATCAATATCATGACATATTTATGACCACTAAATGAACGTAATTGACCTCTATGACAAACAATAAAAAGTTTAACATCTCAATAAACCGATCCAGCAATAAATTCAACAAATAACAAACTTAAATCGTTAACATTTCAACAGCCTTACCTTATTCATCCATCCCTACAATTAATTAAATTCCTTACCCATATTTCACCTTTTTATTTATTTATTTATTTTTTTTTTAATCTTTACTGTGAATTTCCCAAAAGCATTCACGTCGACCGATTTGAAAAGAAATAAACCAACCCAACCAACCAACCAACCCTTCGGACAGGTATAATAAACACCACCCGGTCAAAAGTGAAAAGCCCTTTATCACACACAAAAAATAAAACCCGTTGATTGGAATCATGAATGTGTAATTACATATAACAAAAAAGTGTCTACCCATGTTACGGAGTAATTGAGATTAAAAAATGACATTTTAATTGCAAAATAATATATTTTTTGACCTAATTATTTCCCACGCATATAAGATTCAAAAAGCCGCTCGTGTTTCTTTGAGGAAAATACATCGCCTACGTGATTAAGTACTAATTGGATAGTGCACGTATTACGATATCCGTATCTGTAGATGCTGGATTTGCACTAATTGATGCAGTTTGCATATGCATTTCCGGATTTATTGGAGTGCGGTGGGCTGTTTGTGAAATTGTTGCTTTGTACCCGATTCAATTAACCTTAATATTAAAACGGGACTAATATATTTGTTAATCGATGTACGAATGGATTAATTGTATTTTGGTTTATTTAATTGTTACATGTGGTAAAACTCACCACTAAATTCTATTTATTGAATGCAGTAAACAAGCAAGTTGAGTAAGGCGTATTTGACAGTTTCGACAATGAGTATTGATCAATCAATCATGTGTTGAATGATTTGGATTGATGTTTATGTAAAACAAGAAGTAACATTTCTAACAACTTAAATATACAATTTCAAGAAGCAAATTCATCTGTAGTTCAGATGAGTTTGTAAGGTGAGAAAAGATTAAAGTTTTATCTTAATATTTACATTTTGTAAATTTTATTGTGAGATAAATTTCGGTTTATAATGAAAACAATAAACTTCTCATACATTCTCCACGTTTGGCCATTTCTCACATATCTATACATTTTTCATAGACCTCTTAAACATAAATAAGCTAAAAACTATCATAAATATCTGAAGTTTAAGAAGCACCAATATAGTGAAATATAAGTGGTCATTATTTACACGTTCTATAAAAATATTTACTGCTATTTTGCTCCAAAGAAAAATAGTTACAAAAATTTAAAAAATATATTAAAAAAAACAGATTTATACTTTATTAACCTTTTTATAAGTAAAGAATTACATGAGAAAGTTGTGAGGTTATTAACATTTATTGTTATTATAAGTAATTTTATGCAAATTTAGTAAGATGCTAAACACACTTATGAGAGGTGCATACCCAGAAACAGTATTAAAACAGAGAAAATTATAATTTGCATAAGATGGCATTGAAGAGAAAGACTTAGACATGAGCCACTGACGCTACTAGAATCTGCTAACTCAATAAGATCCAGATCAATACGCAAATCATCAAATAATACTCTGGAAGCAAATGACGCATTTTCATAGCGTCGTTGATGATTATAAATTCAGATGATACCAGAACTCAGAACACCTGAATAAACTATTTCAATAATTGTTTAAGAAAGCCATATGAGTGCGCGTCAACTGTTTCAAAGAACTATGTAGTTACCCCTGCACATATTTAAATCCTGCCTGACTACAACACCCTCGGTCTTGCACCACAGTCGTTGGCACACTGAGGTCCGTCCAATATGAAAAATTTCCTAATTGAGCCACACAACCCATCCCCGTCGACAAAGTCCACCATTCTCTGCCAACATGTGAGAACGCTGTCTCCAGCACCTTACCGAGCAACACCGGCAAAAAACAGTGCTTAATATGGAGCAAAACAGAGATGTCCAACAAAGATAACACAAAATCTACAAACTCCCAAGAAGCGACCAAAACCGTAAAAAAACCAGCAATTAGAGAAGACCAAATAAGCACTTTAGTAGCTACCCGAAAGTCGTCCAAAAATAAAACTAAAAATTTTCCGAGGCAGGCACATTACTCTCACACTAACCATAGAGATAAAAACACGACAACAAACAAAGCATGACCAAAATCATAAATGAAACCTACCAATAATCTAAAGCAAATAACTTTTACATGTCAATAAATAAAAAACAGACTAAATTAGAAGCAAAAAGCTTACCAAAATCCAGAAATATTTATTAGAAGACCCACTTTACCATATTAGTACCAGAAACATCGCAACACTGCCCAAAAGCTTACGTAAAGACGCCAAGCTGTACAAACAAATATTGCTTTTAAAACACGCAGATCCAATACTGATAGCGCAACTAGCCAATGTCCTGATGACGCAACACCAACCAAGAAAACCTGTCAAATTCGTCTGATGCGACTAGCAGTAGTCAATCAAAGAATATATCCTCAGCGCAAAAAAAGTGTTAACGTCCTATCTAACTTGGTAAAATCCAACTTGACCAAAATAAGAAAGAAAACGATCAAATACACCGATCCCAAAATCTAAAAAAGATTGCCAAGCAAGCAAGCAAGAAATGTAGATGCTTTCTTCGTGCAAGGTGAAGAATATTTTTTTACGAAGATCAAATTACTTCAGTCAGAAAACTATTGAATTTATTCTCCAAGCAAACCTCGCTGCAAAACTAAAAATTGCAAATTATTGATCAAACACAAACCACTAAAGTGTTGACCACAACTCACCTAAAAAACAAAGCCAATTGGGCCACTGATAAAGAACAATGCTAATTTAGAATACGCCCATTGCATCTACATTGAAAAGAGAGCCACAATTTATTAAAAACATACTGCAGAACGTCCTACCTAAACCAAGCAAAAGGTATCACAAAAATCTAGAGCTGTATTGTGTACAATAGAAAATACATACAAAACTTTACCAAAGTAGCCAAACCGTTGATAAAACTTTAAGGCACTAAAAAAGTATTTGAATAGACACCCAAAACCAACATGATAAACCAATATCCCAGATTGCAGTACGTGTTGCAAACTGATGCTTGAAACACCAGAATAATTATTGTCTTATATCAAGTTTTTTTTGTTAAATATAAAGCAATATTAAGGGCTATCAAGAAGTATTGCGCCTTATCCTAAAAACTAACAAAAAGGCGCTGGTATGGTTGAATAATTCAACCTACAAGAAATCAAAATTCACAAAATGAGCCTTAGTTCTAGAAAAGTTCAACTACATAGTAAAACACGTTCCATTAATTTACTCACTAATGCCGTATCAAAAACTCCCAAACATAAAATCACTTGCAAAAACCTTGAATATTTGGAGATGCAAACCAAATGATAGTAGCAATCATAATTAACATGTTAGCAACTCCAACACTGTACAGTCGGTTAGCTAGACCACATCATGTTAACCGTGTCGACAATGCAACACATCAGAAAAGCCCATAGACTCATACGGTCAAAAACATTATAAATCTTTAATCATCCCAATGACCCACCAAACAACTAGGCCAGGCTAGAGAACTGTACCAAACCGCATCTTGCATCCAAAACTGCCGGACACCCAGTCCGAGACAAATCCGTCGCCAATATTCTAAAGTCTTTTCACTGGCCAAAGGTTTGCAAAGAAGTTTAAACCTTTGTGCGTAGCTGTGTGATCTGCAGTCAAACAGGAAAACAAGAACTGTCCAACCAGGAACCACCTTACACCAGAGCCGGTTCTAAGGCCCACTGGGGGTCCTGGACGCTGGGTATTTTCAGACCTAAACACTGATCCGATCCCCGAAAGTCAACCGATGTAGTTCTGCCTAATACTCTTTACCCGCAGGAGACCTATGCGAACGAGTAGCCCTAGACTACATCAAGTCTTATAAAACAAAAACAAATATGAATTAACATGCATAAACCTATAGGATAGATAGGTCGATAGGTTCCCAGTACTGGCAGCCACCAGCAAAGCCATTCTAAAGATCTTAGAAAACCACTTGTTTCATCAATGTGGCTAGCCGAAGGTAATACTTACTGCCAACAGCTTTCAGTTTCTAAGCAAAACCTTCATCAATGCAGTAAATAAAGAAAAACCATCTATCACTCAACGGCAACTTACCACTACCAACTACCAACGACGTAGAATTGTGTTAAATTGCAGAAAAGCACTTTAACAAGTAGTTTTGATTGGAATGCTCACCCACCCGCCCCAATGTTTGTTATTAAAGGATTAGATATTTATTGACTTTCCAAACATCAGTAGTCACTTTGTTGGAGGTGGCAATAGTGATATCTAATCTCTTTTGACAAATAACAGTCAGAAAACAGTTTATAATTACGAACCCGCCTAAGTCTTTGTTATAGAAGGATTGAATAATTTATAGACCCTGAAAACGTCAAAAATCACTTTGTTGGAAAAGGCGATAGTAATACGAATCTCTTGATCACTAACACATCTTGGTGAGCGATCGAGAAACACCAGTTTAAGATTACGGACAAGTTGTTTCCATCAAAGTAAGAGTTTGTTATCAAAGAATTAGATATTTCCCGTCTCTTCAAACGTCAATAGTCACAATATCAGAGAAAGAAATAATAATATCCAATTTCTAGATAAGTAACACCTAAGTGATCAAGCAATTTTTCATCCAAAAATTAGATATTGATGACCAACACATGGGTAGGTGGGCGTAAATACCAATTTATAATTACGGGCAAATATTTTTGATTAGAGTGCCCAACTACCGGCCCAAGTGTTTGTTATCAAGGGACTAGATATTTTCAGTCCCAAAAAGATCAAAAACCTAAACAAGCAACTACAATAGACCAAACAACGCCGTTATCAAAAGACTGAATATTTTACATGTCTAGAAACGTAGACTACCGGTCACTATGTTAGAGGTAGAGATGGTAATAATCCCTTTCTTAAAGACTAACACTTGGGTGGGCGGGCGCAAAATAACAGCTAATAATTACAACTGCCCCGCTCACCACCCCAAGCATTTGTTACCCATGAATTGAATATTTCATAACGTCAGAAAGCACTATGTATCAAAAGATTGAATATTACTCGTCTCACAAACATCATGTTAGAGAAAAAAATTGTCGTATCCTCTTAATGACTAACAATTAGGTGAGTGGATAAAAACGCCAGTTTATAATTACAAGCAAATAGTTTCAATTGCAGTGCCCACCCACCCGCCCAAATATTTGTTATCAAAAGACTAGATATTTCCAGTACCAAAGAGGTCGATAGATAAGCAACTACAATAGAACAAACAACGTCAAGCTAGCTATTGACAACGTCGCTAACCCTAAATTTAAAAAAATATTCTAAAATACCAACCTAAATATCTGGCAATAGTATAAAGCCAGAATCAATCAAGAATCAACTGCCAGTAACCAACAAGCATATTCCAAGAAAGTCCTACTTCACAACTCGACTAAAGCAAATTTGCAGCACAGAAATAAACGCAATTTTAATTGCAGAAAACAAACACAGATGATTTGATTGTATTTAATTACCAATCAAATCCTCAGCTTTTTTTACATACAGATATTAAAGAAATTTAACCAAAAGTGCAGAAACCTGGAAAAGGAAATCATAAGGATGATAGAAGATGAAGCCAAACAAATATACATCATAGTCGATAATATGAAACAAAGCAGGCTAAATCTCACCAAAAGCTTCTTCAACATGCGCAAGAACATCTCCAAGAAGATTAAAAGCAGCAAAGTTTCCTCCAACGCGGCAATTTCTTTTATTATCAAGCACGTAGCTCCAAGGCATCGGAAATTCCGGCTCATACCTCCACAAACATGATGAAGACAATTCCTGCATCTTCTCCCGCTGCTGCACTCAAGCTCCAGCCCATAAACTCCTCGGTACCCAGACCTCCATCAAGAGGCCAGTCGAGAACGCGGTCGACTCCAGCCCCTCCAAGGATGAATATCCGATAGAGGTTCATCAGGAAAGCAACGTTGCGGCCCATAGTCCGGAAAGTAGCTCAGTTGGGTAAAGTGCACAACTCAAATCTTGGCGCAGAAATTGTCGCAGGTTCGAGCTCCAACTCCGACAAAAAAATTTAAGAAGTTATGGCAATTATTTAAAACCTTAGTCTAATATATGATTCGTGTTCATTCAATATGAGAGTGTGGGTGGTCGTCTCCATTCTCTGCACTTTGTGCGATAGTAGCTTACACTTGTAAGCCTTAAAATATCGGCCCTTGCAACTAAAAAAAAACCCACCTATAGAGGAAAGATTTACTTTAGTAGACTACTCAAAGAATAAGATAAAGAAACTAAAGAAAGATTAAAATGAGCTCCTTTCAGTTTCTAATAAACCTTCAGCTGGGCCCCAAATCAGGCGCATTCAGTTCCAAAAGAGCAATCAGACAACAAGGCCAAAGAGTCTTGAACCCGTAGATTAATGCAACCCAACTGAACGTTGCCAAATGACATTACCGCAACCAATTGGGGCTCAGCAGCAGACAAAACTGGACCAACAAACAGTCCACCAATAAAAACATACCAAGCAGTAATAAGCTGGACAACAAAGATTTAAAATTTTAAGATTCGTGTTACCGTCCTCAGGACCTCAAGAAAATCCGCTAAAAGAAAAGCAATCCGGAGAGAGTACCGTGTATTCTCCAAAACCGGCCAATAAGTCACCGCTTGCAGGGTACGTTAGAGTTTTTATTGTTTTGTACGGTGATGCACCATGTTTTGGAAGACTCCTTGAAGAAAGCTAGGTACAAATGAAGCCTTGGAGTTGTTTTGGTGGTGCGGTAATACCAAAAAAGCCTTAATCTAATTAATTGTAACAACCTGCTGGTCGAGCGCCATTGAATCGAGAATCCCAGCTACAAGTGGCCTTTCTGAAATGCATCTCCAGAAGCGGTGTGTGCAATACGTAGTGGTAAATCGCTTCCTCGGCATAAAAAAACAAAAACGTTCGTCCGCGTAAAGAAGCCAATTATCGTAATAACTAGTCCATTGCAAGTGTCATCATAAGGTTATCGTATAATTTCGTGGCAAACATGGTCTTGGTTCACTATCTTATCACTTATAGATTGGCAAAATGAAAATCTCAGCGGAGCTGCTTCTAACTTCTCCCAGACAGACGGATTGTAGCTACCAGATAAGTGAACTATCTGTCGTCCGTTTCCGCCAAATACTCTAGATCCATATCACCATATGCATCCGCGGGCACATCTTAATTTTACCAGGCTGCAGAACAGATGTTGCTCGGTCCTGTTGACAAGTTGATAGGTAAAAAAATTACCCTAGAGTTTGCCTGCATGCAAAGTGAGCATTGGTAGCAGACTTCCTAAACCCGAATTTTGGATAGTCTTCACCTTTGCTCATGTCTGCAAGATGTTGTTGGTTCGGTTGGTAGTCTGCTTCGTTGATTGAATATTTTGAGTGGGAGATGATTAAAATGCCAACAAAGGTTTCCTGTGGCTGAGAACCGTTACTTGACAATATAAATAATCTTGCATCATCAGGCATTTAACCTGGTTTGTCTCAAAGCACCGATAATTCCTATAAACTTGAAAAACAAAGTATATCGTACATACTACTAGTTATCACCTACAAAACCGAGACCATGGCAATAACAAGAAATACGGCAACAGACTCCAAACTACACAACGAGCAATGGTTGAAGATTAGCATTGGGGATAAAACCAGAAACGAGAAAATCCTGAGAGGAAATCCTGAGAAAAACTCATACCATAACAAATGCGGTGACATGAATAGCACAACTGATATGTAGATGGACCGGCCACGAGACAAATTCAATCAAAGTGACCAAAAACACTAAAAGAAAAGCTGAAAGACCAAAAAGAAGTTGGAAAGACAACATCCAAAAACATCGCAGAAAAAAATTGGATTCTAACAGCCCAAAACAGAGACAGGTGAAAAAAAATTGGAAAAAGCCTACTTTAAGGAGTAGACACATACAGGTGAAGAAACAGGAATGACGTGTATGTAACCACTTCCTCAAGCACAATACGACTACTACTCGGCGAGTACATGGAACTGTAGGAAAAGAGGAAAATACCACTCAAGTCAACAAATCAGCATAACAGAGTTATACTAGGTGGCGCAAAAGTCACCACCCTAGCAGTAGATGCTTTAATTTTTGCAAATGGCAGTAAATGTTATTTCTGCTTGGACATTTGTGAAGTAAACAGATACAAAATTTACGTCAATAAAACATGAATCGCTATACTCCTCAAAAACGCTGGCCGAACGACTACTGTGAACGACGAGCGCTATAGAGCCATGCTCAACGACTTTTTTTTACCTCAACTGGACGAATTAGGACTGGATGTGGTTCCAACAGAATGCATTTCCGGGTCGCCTAATCTCTCGTTTTAGTGATTTGCATTGGCCGGTAAGATAGCCCGATTTAACCGTTCTAGACTTCTTTTTGTGAAGTTTCTTAAAGTCACGAGTCTATGTCAACAAGACCTCAGACCTCAGACTCTTAAAATCCTCAAAGAGAATATCCGTTAGGAATGAAGGAAATTATCGCCGAAAGTTCTGGAAGAGAAAAATGCCATAAATCAAGCCAATATGGTCATCAAATCTGGCGGAGGCCACTTGGCCAATATCATTTTTTCTACTTAATAAAAAAAAATTTAAACTCAAATAATCACAATCCAAAAGCAAAACTAAAGTTTTTCATTTATTAAAAAAAATTACAGTCAAACTTTTGCTACACCTAGTATTAGCAGCTATCACAACCAAGTACAGACCAGTACAAGAGCAATTACAAACAATTACAAGCTATAGTCCGCAGCTTTAAAAAGTTAGCCAAAAAGGGGTTTCAAAACTACCACTGGCGCAGTGTAAAACAAAACTTTGGCATACGCCCATCACTGCACGACATGTTATCGCATGAATCGGTACCGTTGAGTTTGCACCTCACAGGGCAACTATGAAAACGTGTGCTTTTCGACCTATGTGAAGTCCCCTAGAGACAATATCACCCGGGAAGAGGTTTGTACTCAAAACATGAATACCTGAAACTAATGTATAAAAACAATTGCCACAAGCACCACCCCCCGCAAAATCACAATTGAGTACTCAAAGGTGATCCTCAGTGACAACAGTCTTAAGTTCACCAACAAACAATTTCAAAACCAAATCATAGTTAAAGCACTATAACTCGTTCAAAAAAGCAAATAATAACAATAAGGAAACACCGCTACTAAATTAAAGATCATGATCAGCGATACACAATCCCAACCCTCAGCAAACTGCACTAGTCATAGTGACTAAACCAAGACCTAGATAGAACCCAGATGATCTAAAACGCAACATCCAAAATTGATTACCCTTTCCACCCGACTGTTTGTTATCAAGAGAATGAACCTGTCACCCTTCTTCCTTAACTTAGTTACAAATAACATTTACAGAAAAGAGAAACATCCAATTTCCAATACTTGAGTGAGCAAATGAGGCACTCCAGTTGAAACTAGTTGCTTCAATCTGAGTGCCCCGCTCATCCAATGGACTGTCTTTATCAAGAAGTTGGATCTGTCATCATTCTTCCTTAATATAGTAACAAGTAACATTTGCAGAAAAGAGAAAAAATAGGTACAGATAGCATTTGCTAAAGGAAGAAATATCCAATGTCAGGATTACCAACACTTGGATGATTGGACGGGGTAAACCAACAATCGAAATAAATGCTCTAAGTCATATACCATCTCGAGTAGTCCATTGTTGATGCAAAAGTAGACGTTGTGAGAGATTGGTAATAACCTTCAAGGATCAGATTATTCCTTATAGTAATAGGTGCAATACCAACATGACATGATACCAACGCAACCAATTAAGGCTAAGCAGCAAGCAACACTTGATAAAAAACAATCTACAACTTGGAAAACTTCCTTACCAAACACTACAAAAATTTATAAACAAACCCAAATTTTGCTCCACTCCTGTCTATAAGTGACAATAATGTTGATGCAGGGGGCATCTCAAGGAACAACTCCTTTAACATAGTACAACTTGCCAGCCAGCTTCAAAGTAACAACATCTAAATACTAAAAAAAATGTGGCACAAAGTCACCTGTTCCAGGATGTTATTTCCCGCACACCTCTATCAAGACCTCGCTGAGAGACATCAACTAACCGCGATGGGCCAATATCTCCAATTCTCAGACGTCAAAACCAATAACAAAATTTCGACAACCTCCTCCAAGATATTGTGGTACCATGAAAGGTAACCACTGCCCCCATTTCCAAGACGCAATATCCTGAAAGCACAGCCATTCTCTGCAACAGTTTCTACTTGCCGAAGCAATTCTCAAGGAGAAACCAAGCCTATATACATCAATGTTTAGGCATCACCACCAGCCCAATAACCATCGCTATGCACCACTTCCAACTAGACTAAATCGTAACACTCCGTCAAAATGTCAAGCAACTATAAGAGTTTGCAGACAAGTATTTAAGATGTGAACTAAAAGCAAAATTAACACTATAATTAATAATTTGTAGATCCCGAGATTGGTATTGGTTATCATATTGTTCAGTAGATTTAACTGAACTTGACAAAATTATTTTTAAACTTAAGGAATTACCGCAGCAGTACCAAGTTTTGCCAATAACTTTCCACAAAACAAATCTAACAAGTAAATGTTGATGATTCCAACCAAACTCCAAATACCAAAAGCAAGTTAGTAATAATAAAAACATAATAAAAACCGTCAATATGACCTAAATGCTGCATAAGCACAAACAAAAAGCAATATACCAACATTTGGACCACCCCCAGTGCACTAAACGATAAACCAAGAAACCATATTTCTGCAAACATCGACTTAACATCGGCAATGTAAGTAAATAAGTAAGGCAATAAAGGTATCGGACACACCGAGCCACAGAGAAAACATGTGTATGTTTGGATGCCTATATAAGGGAACAGATCCATTTGGAAAGAACGCTACGCTCTGCATCATTGCCGACAGTTAGTTAGTATATTTCTATTATTCATACTGACAAATGCTATCTGTACTGAAATTGCTAACAGATAAAGCATATAATTAAATGTGCACGGACCGCAGTCAAAACGTTGTACAATTTTTGTTCCAAGTTGTCCTTATTTATCATTATCAACCCATCTCAAATTGATGCAGTGCTCTTTGTATCAATTTAGTAAACAAACAACAAAACTTTCCATTTTACTTACACAGCAACAATAGAAAATCGATCTCTTCATTCAAAACACATTAACCGTTCATTTAAAAACGTTATCCATTCGTGCATACATTTGTGCATTCTTTGTATTTTTGTTCGATTAAATTCAATCTAACAGTAAAAAAATTACTGTTCGCATACAAAAAAATTATAAAAAGAAAATTAAAACCCCGTCCGCTATTTTTCCATTTCGAAAATAAGCAATTTTCCAACATTGTACCCGTAACATTTTTATGAAACCGAGCGTGACAATTTCATTAATTCATCATACAAAATCCATCCACCTGCAGATATACAACGCTCGTTCCACACGAATTGATAATTAATTTCCGATTTTTTTTTTATGTATTGGTAAACAAGCTCATTCCATTAAATAATTTGTTCGATGATAATAAATGAAATATAAAATAAATATAATTTTTTTGCCAAATAAATTTAAAATTCAGGGATCGTACAATTTAATTCCTTTTCGCGGTTCGAATTCGAAATCATTTCCGAATTTTTGAACTAAATTATAAAAAAATATACACAAATGTGCAGGGGAAAGAATTGTATATAAACGCAAATTAGGCGTTGATCTGTGCTTTGAATATAAATTAAATTTATTAAAAATGCATGTATATGTATGGAAATTTGATGGAAATTCAAATGAAGGGGTGCAAAAAAGAAGGTGCAAATTTAATTTAAATTTAAAAAGTTGCGTATTGTAATATATTTTTATTCTCTCAATTTTTTAATTGCGTTGCAAATTCCCTTGTGAAAACCAATTCATACAAAGCTGCTTTATGCGCCTCGAACTTTTAATGTCACTCGAGTTGAAAAACAAATGTATAAACAATGAAATATAATCTATATTGCTTTCTCACTCGTTATGAATAATAAAGATATGAAATGCCATCACATATAGCATTATAAAAGCTTGAAACACATGTAAACCATTACGAAACTTTTTTTTATTTTTCATTCGTTCGTGCAAGATATTACGCGACAAATGTTGGAATATGAGAAATGTGCCGCCATGATTGAGGCCTATATATATATTTTTTATTATTTGACACATTGTTTATTCTCACTGGCAGATTGTGACGTGAAATTGTAGAAGAAAAGCACCATAATATTAAGGAAATAATAAATTATTCCATAGTTTCTCGAACTTGATTGTTTGGAGATTATGTTAGGTTGTAATTCATTTAATTGTGTAATCTAGATGAACTAAGCTCTCGCTACGGGACGATTTACAATTTTTTGTTTTAATCAATTTATGGAGGTTGAGTTTGCCCGGGGAAATTGGCCTGTGGGCGATGCAGTTTGGCATTGCAGGGTACTATAAATCAGTGTAAATTAATCCAATTACGCAATGTTGAAATTAATGGGGTAGTCCCACATAAGGTGTAATTGGACTAACTATCACAAACTGCGTTTTTATTTGTTGTATAATGTCAGACATGTTTTTTTTAAGAGATTACATCATTAGTTAAAAAAAAACAATACGCATCACACCTAAAAAAGAAGTAAAATGAGAGTATTAACATTAATTTGACTAAAATTGTAATAAAATTTTAATGTACAATTACACCCACAAACTTTTATGCTTATTAGAACACATCATTCTTTTTTTTATGTACCAGCTTTAGATGCAGAATATTTCTTTTACTAATCCTACATTTTTCATCTATAATTGTTATGGTTTACTTGTTATAAAAAACTTTTTTGTCAGTGGTTCCCATAAGAACCATCAGAGAAGAAAAATGTTTGCGGTCCTTTGCAACAACATAAACCTACAGTAAACCAAGAACACTGTGACCGGTAACTCCTGAGACAAAAGTGGGATGAGAGCGCTAAACAACACCACTAGTAAGATAGGTACATTCGCATGCAAAATCAATCTTTAAACCCGTCAGTCTAATATTAAACGCGCGGACAATAACATTATTTTTTTTTTATTTAAAAAGCTAAAAAAAATTCCATTGAGTAAAGATCTTGATTTTGTATGTTAAACCAACTGACAATAAATTTATCTCTCACCTCAACCACTAAATCAAATTGTTTAAAACAAAGAAGAAGAAGCGTAGCGCCCCTTATTACGCATGCTGCAATTTAGCCTTCAGCGAATGCTGTACGCACCCATTTTGTTCGTTGCTGCAATTGTTAGTAAATGTGCACGGACCGCTGTTAAAACCCGTGCACTTTTTGTCATAAACCTCAAGTTGGCAAATGTTTCTGAAAGCGCACGCTTTGCACGATCAACAAAAACCCCGCCACATCTTGAATACCCCACAAGAACATCCTTATTGGTCATCCAATTTGACAAATTACAAAAAATAATTAAAAAAAAATTTTGGCCAACCGCGATGAACTAAATTTTTCTGTTTCCAGCGCAAATGAACACCACAACTTGCGTCAGGAAGAGATTACAATTCAATTTGGTAAAAAATATCAAAAATATTGTTTGTCATCATAAATTAAATCATACACATTTAGGTAAGAAGGTGGGATCTCCAGTTAAAACTACTGACGGATGACAAACCGTCAAAAATTTAATTAAATTCAATTTGACATTTGTCAAGTTGCTAATTAATAATATGTCGCTTCGCGATAGACAGCACATAAAACAGTAGATACGGTGTCGCTTCACAATTGACAGATGACAGCTAACAACTTTGACAAACAATGCGATTGATTACAACAACACAATGTCACAACGTGTCGCTTCGCGATTGACAAATGACAGCTAATAACATTGATCAACAATATGTCATTTTGCAATTGACAGATTACAGCTAACAACTTGATAAACAATATGTCGCTTTGCAGTTGACAGATGACAGCTTAAGTTAAAACCACCGTACCGCAATTAATGAATTGAGTGCCCCGCCCACCCAACCAAATATTAGTGATCAAGAAATTGGATCACAAACAAATGAACGGGTGGGCGGTAACTAAATCTACTGTTTCGCAATCATAGATCTAAGTGACCGCCCGCCCACCCACCTAAGTGTTAGTGATCAAAAAATTGGATCACACATACTTGGGTAAGTGGGTGGTAACTAAAGTTGAAACTACTGTTCCGCATCAATAATCTGAGTTCTCCACCCACCCAATATTAAAAAAGTAAATTACTAACACTTGAGTGGGTGGGCAAGAACTGCAGATAAAACTAGTATCCCGCAATCAATAAACTGAGTAACCGCCCGCCCGCCCACCCAAATGTTAGTGATCAAAAAATTGGATTACACATACTTGGGTATGTGGGTGGTAACTAAAGTTAAAACTACTGTCCCGCATCAATACTCTGAGTTCTCCGTCCACCTACCATTAAAAAAGTAAATTACAAACATTTGGTTGTGTAGGCAAGAACTGCAGATGATACTAGTATCCCCAATAAATAAACTGAGCAACCGCCTACCCCCAACGGTTACAAATTAGATAACAACAACTTGGGTGGATGGGCGGAAATAAATGTTAAAACTACTGTCCCGCAATCAATAAACTGAGTGCCCGCCTACCCACCCAAGTGGTAGTGATCAAGAAATTGGATCACAAACACTCGGCTGGAGGAGAGTTAACTAAAAAAGAATCTGGATCAAAGTTGAAACTACCGTCCCGCAATTAATATACTTGGTTGTCGCCTACCTACCTAAGTGTTAGTAATCAAAGATTTAGATCACAAACACGTTGGCGGGTAGGCAGGAACTAAAGTTGAAACTACTGACTCGCAATCATGGATCTAAGTGCGAACCCACCCTCCAAACTGTTCGTGATTAAGAAATTGGATAAAAAATACTTGGACGGGTAAACGGAAACTAATGTTGAAACTACTCGCTCGCAATCTAGGATTTAAATGAGGTAAGGCCCACCCACTGGGGCCCACCCACCCAAGCACTGGGGCCCACCCACCCAAGCTGGGGCCCACCCACCCAAGTGTAAGTGATCAAAAAATTTAATCACAAACACTTAGGCGGGTTGGCAAAAACTAAAGTTAAAATACTGTTTCGCAATCAATGAGCAAAGCAAAGGCCCGCCCACCCAAATGTTAGAAATTGGATCTCAATAACTTAGGTGGGTGAGCGGGAACTAATGTTGAAACTACTGCCCTCAAATCAATAAACTGAGTAAACCTTAACCCACACAAGTGTTAGAAATTGAATCACAATAATTTGGGTAGATAGGAGAGAACTAATGTTAAAACTACTGTCCCGCAATCAATATCTGAGTACCCGCCCACCCACCCAAGAGCTGGTGGTGAAAAAATTGGATCACAAACACTTGGGCTGGTGTGCAAAAACTAAAGTCCCAAAATCAATAATCTGAGCTGCCTTCCTATCTTCCTACACACAATTCACAATCACTACCCACTACTCATTCATACACTATAACCGGAGACACAGTACCTCAGCCCAAAAGAACGTCTGGAGTAAATTTTAGTGACAAACAGATATAAATTCTGACCATATCTAGTAAACAAAGTATACAGCAGAACTGAAAAATCATCACAAATCTATGCAGGTAGCGTGTGAGAGAAAAAGATGAAAAATAGTGAATTTTGTGTAACTAGTTTGAGCGTAGTAGGATCCAGAGATCATTTCATTGAGACCCGTGCAGGACTACCTCCTTCTACACAAAATCTATGGTATAAGTAAACAAAATAAAATACATAATGAAGAGCAAAACCCAATTTGTAGCATTTTGTTGATGTCGAGCCAGCAACCGACAAAGAAAGCCGTCTACACAATAAATTGCCAGCTCACTCCAACAAACCCAAAGAACAAAAGATCAGAAAGTTTAATGATTTCTAGAATTCGTCGCCACTTCCAGACATCACAATACATTCCCTTGAGACGCCAAAAAATAGCAATTGGAGTTAGAACCTTTCCTTTAAACGCTCTTCAAATAGCCATAGAACAAACCGCACATGATCACTAAAAAGAGCAGCAACCGACTTGAATCAAGTAATCACCACACACCACATCCTACAAATTATCGCAGCCTCTCAGTCTCTGTATTGACTCCTAAATGAATTCTCCAAACAAAAAATTATAACCTATAAAGTTTGATCCTCCTTTTGGGTATACCCATGGAGGATAGTTTAGTCAATAGGTCCTTAAATGGTCTTAAGACCAAACTAAAGAAAATCCAACAATCTTCAATCAAGTCATCACAACACACCACATCTACACATCATCCAGGTCTCCAAATCCATAAAAAAACCAAACAACCGCTTAACGTGGCAACAATGCCTCCCACTTTCTCCGTATTTACTCCTAAATGAATTCTCCAAACAGAAGGTTATAACCTATAAAGTTTGATCCTTTTGGGTATACCCATGGAGGATAGTTTAGTACTAAAATGATCTTATGATAACCAAACTGAAGTAAATCCAACACTTTTCAATCAAGTGATCACTATACACCACATCTACGAATCGCTACCGCTAGATAGCTCCAGATTTCCAAATCCATCCAGAAACCAAACAAATAACTCTTAAACAAGTTTTCCAAAAATGTTAGGTTAGGTTCAAGAAAGTTGCAAAGATTGATCCTTGCAGGTATACCCATAGGAGATAATTTAGTCAATAGGCGCTTCTCCTAAAGTAGTCTTATGATCAAATTGAAGAAATTCAACAATCTGTCTATAAGACCCAGTCTTTTTGCAGCTTCTTTTCCCCAAACTACAAAAAATGCAGCAGAAGCAGTTGCTTAAAGAGTAAATAAAATAACCCCCTCCCAAGACTCTCCACTATTCAAAACTCCAAGCCTTAAGATTAACTGGCATTTTGTATACGATTTGGGCACTCGGACAAGGTTTAAGCAATTAAAAATAACAACAAAGCAAAATTAGAACTTCAAACCAGAACTTAAATGCACAGACCTGACAGCCCACCACGTCGACTAAGAAGCCACCAACTTATTCAATCCGCCGCAACCGCCAAAACGTCTAGAACCTTAAGAACAAGCAAAATTTGCCCTACTTAATAGCACCTGCAATCGTTTAAACGGCAGCTCCCAAAAATTGTTTAATCGACTCAAAGCAATAACAAAGTATTGCACGCAAAGTATACTTTCTGTCCCCAGGTAAATACCAACCACACGCACAATACATAAAAAACCTTGAAGCAGGTTGTGACCAATAAGTCGAGACCAGTCAAAACCAAAGTTGCATAACTACTGCGCCTGCAGGCAATTCAAAAGATCTACCGTACTACCTGACGGCGAGCTAAAACAAACCAAACAATATCTACAGCCAATAAATCAAATTGTGCAGACAAACATTCACACACAAAATCGCCTTGGTTATCCTCCGATGTACATAGATGGATCCAGAAAAAAGCATTGTCTAGTGCGTAGCACCAAAACACAGCAACAAACAAGAAATTATCTGAGAAACAAACAGACTTACAGAAACACTACGCCCAATCCTACACTCAATAGTTAACTGGAAACAACCATGCCACAAGGCCACAACGCAAAAATAAACAACCACGGTCTGGGGTCCACTAAAAGCTCATTTCACCTCTGAAAACCTTTAACAAAAACCCTCAAATCGGCTCAGAGTTTAGCGCTACAACCCAAAACCACGCAATACTAATTGCATCTAGAGAACTCTTCCAGCGGATGTTACACAAAAATAACTCTCGCAACCACCTCAAAGTGGGACACACCACACACTGCATCCTCGTACTAACACCCTTCGACACACAAAAACTTGCATGCAACAAATCAACTACGGCCTCCCCAGCAAATTCAGAATTACCTAACCCTCGTAGCCCTAAAAGAAACCTCTCTTGGCACCCTCTTAAAAAAAAGACTGTACCAAAAACAAACTTTTCTGAAAGAAACATCGCTTACAGTCTAGTCAGCATTTCAAAATCTGGCAAAAATCCCAGAAAAAAATACCCGCCTCAAAAGTAGCACGCATCCTACAAATCCTTTAATTATCGCCAGTCACCAACATCTGCCAAAAGACCTCCAGTACTGAAAGCTAGACCGCAATAGGTTGTGCATCATCTTCAACTTTGGTAGCAAATATCTTGAGCTCTACAAGGTTTAAGGCATCTAAAATTGGTGTTGTACCCATTGACAACAACCAGCTACTAGACTGACAAAGAAAAAACCTCAAAATACTTTTTTTGAAAACACAAAGAAACTAAACCACAGAAGCGGAACTGCAACACGACTTAACTCCCTACCCAGTTTCTACCAAAAAGTCCATACAAAACTATGGGCTAGTGCTTCCCCTATAATTTCATCATCACCCAATCCTCCTACCAAGACATAAGCCAAACACGTGCTGACCCACATGCAAGATGTAACTTCCTGGAAGAAACCCCTAATTACACGTAGTACCATGTTAGAAGTAAACAACTGCACCTAAGACGCACTTTTATAAAAAGAACACTGAAAGAAACCCCAAAATCTTTAGTTATCGCAACTTTCAAATCACCAACATCAACTTTTGGACCACCTGCATCGTCTCGAACTTCAACTTTAGCAGACATCTTGGATTCTACAAGATTTGCTGCGTCCGCAACATTAAACGGTCCACACAAAATTATCGACTACTGTTTCTCCAGCAACTCCAGCATTACCAAACTCTCGTAGCAAGACATAAGCTAAAACCGGACGTACCTACACGTAAGACATAATTTCCTGCAAAAACCCACAACGATCCTTGCCACCACAACCCAGAATATTTTTTTTAGAAAGAACAGCTCTAATTGTCTGCAGCATCACAAACCGAAATTCTTAGGAAAGGAATTCTCCAAAACAGCACACACAATGCCCAAACAAATACTCAATAAAACTTTTAATTATCGCTATCTCAAGTCACCAACATAATCCCCAAGACCACCTGATCCATATCCAATCCTCAATCACCTAAAGCTACAATGGAACAATTTGTGCCTAAACATTAACAGCAAATATCTTATAGGTCCTAAAAGCCCACCTAAAAGCCCACGACAGCGCAGTCGTTGACATTATTGAAAAAGTTTATCGGAACGTTCGTAAACCAAACATCAAATCGCTTAAAACTCTCCATAAAAACACAGAAACTACAACATGGTAATTGCATGGGCGCACTAACCTCAGGTCAGGTCACAACCAAAAAAAAATAGTACTACTCAAAGAAGAAAACTTTAAACAAGTTGGTCTACAAGATTGACTGACCTCCAACTGACTCACACCCAAAAAAGAACATCAGATGACAACCTGATATCCAAACTGATGTTAACAAGCGTCTCGCGCAATAAAAAAGTCTTCAGAGCCTTTTCCAAAGCAATCAACAATTCGCTTAAAACTCCTCAGAAAGACCTGAAAGAGCCGACACTTCACCATACTAACCCCATAGACGCAAAAACCTCAGGTCAGATCACAGCCACAAACTGTTAAATCTCCTTGAAGAACAAAATTGAAAGCAAATTAGTCTAAATAATCAACTATCAACCAGTTCACCAGCACTCCTAAAAAATATCAGATTACAACTTGACATACAAATTAGTGTTGATAGCATAGTCTTTGATTTTAGTAGTCTATCGCAATAAAAAATTTACCAGAAAGTTCCTAAACCTGAAATCGCTTGAAAATCTTCAGAAAAACCAAAAAGCCCATTCGTTGATAGAATCAAACCTGACCTGATACTTATTTGATATATATTATATCAGCATCCGTCCGACTGCGCCATATTTAGATCAAATAATCGACTGCGCCGTATTTATTAAAACCACAAACGTACACGGCATTTGTCAAGATAAAAAAATAAAATAATAAATTTTAGTTTATTTTAGCATCTATCCGACTGCGCCATATTAATTTAGATCAAATAATCTGTTTATTTAGCTCGAGAAACAAACTGCATGTGTCTACCTCGTAAGACACAGCAAAAACCAAAATAAATTAAACTGAAACTTATTAAGAATGGGACATACTACAACTATATCCAATCCAAATTAAGAAATAATTATAACCAATATTAAATTAAATAATAAAATTTACTTATTTGTAACTGTATCTTAGATTGCTTTATTTTTTTTTTTATTGAAAAATAGTTTAAACCTCTGTAAGCAATTTAATATAAAAATGTTTATTATACATGTCTTTGAAGTTACATGACACCTGCATACTATCGACTGTGAGTTTTGTAAAATAAAGAAATATCTCTACCGTTCCTTACCTCTTTGAAATCGACGTAAAAAGATATATTTCCTTTGCTAAACCGATCGGATCGCTTAGGATATATTTTTGTTTTCTCATGCTTCGTGTCTGAAAGTCAAATTTGTTTTGCATCCAAGAGATCAAGTTCTCTGGCCGCCTCGGTGTGTTATGTAAATAAATAAATATACACCAACTGATCCGTTAATACTTGCCCGTGATGGATGTCTACAACTTTATTTTTCCTTCTAATATAATTGAAAAAGTTTTCATAAAAGTTGAACATAAATAAATTAGTCTTTATTAACCGTATAAAACTTTATTATATTTAACGGTTGATTTAATATTAATTTAGTAAACATATTTGTTTGACAAGTTGTAATCCAATTAATTCTGCTGTAAATATTTATATGATTTAGTTTTGTCAATATTACGTTAATTAGTTTATATTAATAATTATTCAAACTAATTGTAATATTTTACTAAAATTCGTGCATTTCTGTTAATGTATTTGATATAAATATATTATTACTTAGTTGTAATAACACATTTTTGTTTACAAAACCTTGAAGTGTCTTTCAAAATACGCCGAATGAATTTCAACATATATTATTGCGCACGGATGTATGCGGATTTTTAAAAACTTTCTCACTAATGTTGTTATTATGTTGTATATTAATAATATCCTACTTTCCACTAGTCCTAAAGTTAATGCATACACTCATAACTCTTTGCAACCCTAACAGAGAGCTAATTAATAAAGAATAATGATAATTTTAATATTTCCTAAACTTTACGAATATGAATCATGGTTTGGAGTTTGTAAATTGACAATTTGTTTTAAGTAAAAAAATTTGTAAAAACATTACTTTTGTTTGGTTCTATCGCCAACTGAAGTTGAAACTAGGTTTAAATATATAGCATGAGATGCAGTAAACTTGTTTTATTTCATTTTTTCGGTTTATAATGCAATAAAATCGTTTGTTTGAGTGAAAAACACTGACTATTATACTTACATCTATTTGGTTTCGTTGTAATTTGTATTAGATTCTTTGAACTCACCTGAAAAATAAAAATATATATTAGATACTCGTTATTGTTAAAAATATGTTAAACAGTTCCAGAATACATAAGACAATTGCTAAATTCCTTTGACAGATCCTGAATCAGTTTTAAGGTTAAAAGATGTTTGATAATTAAAAGATTTGTTTAACAATTTGTAGATAATTCTTGTTATTCAACAAAATTCTTTATGTTTTATTGAAAAACCAGCAAGAATTTAAGTCGCGCAATAAATATATAGATTTAGTATACTTGATTTTATTAAAAAATATTTCAAATTTTGAAACAGATCGCTAAATCATTCTAAAATCACTGTCAAGCTTAAAACTAACGCCACTGTTCTAACTTAATCACTACAGCAGACTTTACTTTGATAATGTATTAAGTAACCAACTGCCGACTTGACCTTGCTGCAAGAAAGTTCCGCGGAAGGCCAAAGCACGGGACCAAGATCGGTTTAAAGCTGAGACGCCTCGTTTCGACCAAGGACCCGCTTTACTACTAAGCCCGATGCACCTCAATCATCAGAGTCTATCCTTATTCCAACGTTCGAACCAATAGAAACTCTACGTGGCCCTCTCCTAAATTTTGATAAACAAATTTTTTTTTGTCAATTAAAGCGTTGGAGAAAGCTACCCACTTAGTCTTTCACACGCAACAGAAACCCTCATTCAAAAGCAAAACGTAGTAAAGTCTCTAGAAACTTTGAATACCGCAAACCAATAAATAGGTTTTACCGCCAAGTCAAAGAAGTTCACCAACAAAGGTGAAAATCTAAAATAAAAATTTGCCAAACCTTCCAACTAAGTAAAACCAATACCAGCAATTTAAAACAAAAACGGGTTTGAATATTCGTTGGAAGAGTCCTAAACTGGCAAATAAGATTATGTGGCGCCTCAGTCGTTCCTCTAACCTAACTTAACCCTGCGGGCGTTCCAGCATTTGGAATTTTGGATTCAACATACTTAAATTTGTTAGAAAATGCACGGAAACTATTTTTATTTTTTTTATTTTTTATAGAATTTTCATTAAATTAAAAATATTAGCAATTTTGTTGAATAAATTGAGTTTTTGCAATAATTAAGAAGAGTTTCAAGATATAGTTTGAAATTTTGGATTCAGCATACTTGAATTAGTTAGAAAATGCTTCGAAAATATTTTAAAAATTTTGATTTTCTATAGAAATTTATATAAAATTGAAAATATTAGCAATTTTGTTGATTAAATTGAGTTTTTAAAATAATTAGGAAACATTTTGAGATGCGGTTTGAAATTTTTGATTCAGCATACTTGAATTTGTTAGAAAAAGCTTGGAAAATATTTTGGAAAATTTGATTTTCTAAAGAAATTTACATTAAATTGTAAATATTAGCAATTTTGTTGATTAAATTGAGTTTTTGCAATAATTAGGAGGAATTTTGAGATTTGGTTTAAAAGTTTGCATTCAGCATACTTGAATTTCTAAAAAATATTATAGAAACTATTTTGGAAAATTTAATTTTTTATAGAAATTTCTATTAAATTGTAATTATTAGCAATTTTGTTGATTGAATTGAGTTTTTGCAATAATTAGAAAGAATTTTGAGATACAGTTTAAAATTTTGGATTCAGCATACTTGAATTTGTTAAAAAAATTACGGAAATTATTTTGGAAAATTTGAATTTTTATAGAATTTTCATTAAATAGAAAATACTTGCAATTTTGTTGATAAAATTGAGTTTGATGCAATAATTAGAAAGATTTTTGAGATGCGGTTTGAAATTTTGAATTCAGCATACTTAAATTTGTTAGAAAATGTTTGATAAAAAATTTGTAAAACTTGATTTTTTATAGAAATTTGAATTAAATTGAAAATATTAGCAATATCGTAAATTAAATTGAGTTTTTGCAATAATTAGGAGGAATTTTGAGATACGGTTTAAAATTTTAAATTCAGCATACTTGAATTTGTTAGAAAATGTTTGGAAAATATTTTAAAAAATTTTATTTGAAAAAAAAATTGCATTAAATTGAAAACATTAGCAATTTTGTTGATTAAATTGAGTTTTTGCAATAATTAGGAGGCAATTTAAGATGTGGTTTAAAATTTTGCATTCAGCATACTTGAATTTCTTAAAAAAATTATAGAATCTATTTTGAAAAATTTAATTTTTTATAGAAATATCCATTAAATTGAAAATATTAGCAATTTTGTTGATTAATTTGAGTTTTTGCAATAATTAGGAAGAATTTTGAGATTTGGTTTAAAATTTTGCATTCAGCATACTTAAGTTTCTTAAAAAACTTAAAGAAACTATTTTGAAAAATTTGATTTTTTATAGAAATTTCCATTAAATTGAAAATATTAGCAATTTCGTTGATTAAATTGAGTTTTTAAAATAATTAAGAAGAATTTTGAGATGCGGTTTAAAATTTTGGATTCAGTATACTTGAGTTTGTTAGAAAATGCTTGGAAAGTATTTTGGAAAATTTGATTTTCTATAGAAATTTTCATTAAACTGAAAATATTAGCAGATTTGTTGATTAAACTAGCCAGCCAAACAGGCGGGATTCAGAAAGGGTTATAGCACGACGGATCATATCCAAACGGTACGCACACTAGTAGAAAAATGCACGGAATACAATATACCACTCCACATGGCTTTCGTAGACTACCAGAAGGCATTTGATTCAATTGAAACCTGGGCGGTGCTGGAGGCGATGGATAACGCCCGCATAGATTACAGATATTCTAACATCATACTATATATCTACGAACACGCCACCATGCACGTCAAAATTGAAGAGGAATGGGTAACTGCAAAAGTCCAAGTAAAGCGAGGTGTCAGACAGGGGGACACAATTTCACCTAAATTGTTTACCCTAGCAATGGAAGACGCATTCAAAATACTAACATGGGATCAGAAGGGCATAAGGATAGACGGAAGATACCTCAACCACCTCCGCTTTGCAGACGATATTGTCCTCTGTAGCAGTGACCCGGCTGAACTTGCGACAATGCTTCAAGAACTCAGAGTAGCCTCCGAAGCCGTTGGTCTCAAAATGAACCTCCAGAAGACCAAAATCATGAGAACATCTAACATGAGAGTCACCATCGATAACCAAAATCTGGAGCTAGTCAAAGAATATGTATATCTGGGACATAACATCAAAATCGGGAAAAGTAACCAAACCGCAGAGATTACTAGACGAATCGGCCTCAGCTGGGCAGCGTTCGGTAAACTCAGCTATATACTTCGCCAACCAAAAATCCCAGTGAACCTGAAGAGGAAAGTTTACGATACCTGCATCTTGCCGGTGGCAACATACGGGCTCGAAACAGCCACTCTTACAATAAACAGTGCCAACCGTCTTAGAGTCTGCCAAAGGGCAATGGAGCGTTCAATGCTGGGAGTCAGTCTGAGGGACAGGATCCGGAATGAGGATATTAGACGAAGAACGGGGGCATGCGACGTCGTGGAACGGGTGGCACGGCTCAAGTGGCAGTGGGCGGGGCACGTAGCCAGAAACAACATCAAATGGACGAAAACCCTAATGCAATGGAGGCCAAAGAAAACAAAAAGAAGCATCGGGCGCCCGCAGGCAAGGTAGAGGGACGACATTCAGCGACATGCGGGCAAAAACTGGATGAAGACCGCACAAGACAGACCGACATGGAAGTCGTTGGAAGAGGCCTATGTCCTGGGGTGGACGAATACAGGCTAAAGAAGAAAGAAGAAGAAGAAGTTGATTAAATTGAGTTTTTGCAATAATTAGAAAGAATTTTGAAAAACAGTTTGAAATTTTGGATTCAGCATACTTAAATTTGTTGGAAAATACATAAAAACTACTTTAATTTTTTTTTATTTTTATAATTTTCATTAAAAAGAAAATATTTGCAATTTTGTTGATAAAATTGAGTTTTTGCAATAATTAGGAAGAATTTTGAAATACGGTTTAAAATTTTGGATTCAGTATACTTGAGTTTGTTAGAAAATGGTTGGAAAATATTTTGGAAAATTTGATTTTTTATAGAAATTTGCAATAAATTGAAAATATTAGCAATTTTGTTGGTAAAATTGAGTTTGTTGCAATAATTAGAAAAAATTTTGAGATGCGGTTTGAATTTTTGGAATCAGCATACTTAGATTTGTTAAAAAAATTACTGAAATTATTTTGGAAAATTTTAATTTTTATAGAATTTGCATTAAATAGAAAATATTTGCAATTTTGTTGGTAAAATTGAGTTTGTTGCAATAATTGGAAAGAATTTTGAGATGCGGTTTAAAATTTTGAATTCAGCATACTTAAATTTGTTAGAAAATGTTTGGAAAAAATTTTGTAAAACTTGATTTTTTATAGAAATTTGAATTAAATTGAAAATATTAGCAATTTCGTTGATTAAATTGAGTTTTTGCAATAATTAGGAGAAACTTATGAGATAAGGTTTAAAATTTTGAAATCAGCATACTTAAATTTGTTAGAAAATGTTTGGAAAATATTTTGAAAAATTTAATTTTTTATAGAAATTTGCAATAAATTGAAAATATCAGCAATTTTGTTGATGAAATTGAGTTTTTTGCAATAATTAGGAAAAATTTTGAGATTTGGTTTAAAATTTTGCAATAAGCATACTTGAGTTTCTTAAAAAAATTATAGAAACTATTTTGGAAAATTTAATTTTTTATAGAAATCTCTATAAAATTGAAATTATTAGCAATTTTGTTAATTAAATCGAGTTTTTGCAATAATTAAGAAGAAATTTGAGATACGGTTTAAAATTTTGGATTCAGTATACTCGAATTTGTTAGAAAATGCTTAGAAAATATTTTGGAAAATTTGATTTTCTATAGAAATTTTCATTAAATTGAAAATATTAGCAATTTCGTTGATTAAATTGAGTTTTTGCAATAATTAAGAGGAATTTTGAGATACGGTTTAAAATTATGAATTCAGCATACTTGAAATTGTTAGAATATGTTTGGCAAATATTTTGAAAAATTTGATATTTTATAGAAATTTGCAATAAATTGAAAATATTAGCAATTTCGTTGATTAATTTGAGTTTTTGCAATAAATATGAGGAATTTTTGAGATACGGTTTGAAATTTTGGATTCAACATACTTGAATTTGTTAGAAAATGCTTGAAAAATATTTTGTAAAACTTGATTTTTTTTACAAATTTGAATTAAATTGAAAATATTAGCAATTTCGTTGATTAAATTGAGTTATTGCAATAATTAGAAAGAATTTTAAGATACGGTTTGAAATTTTAGATTTAGCATACTTGAATTTGTTAGAAAATGCTTGAAAAATATTTAAAAAAAATTAATTTTTTATAGAATTTGCATTAAATTGAAAAAATAAGCAATTTTGTTGATTAAATTAATTTTTTGCAAAAATTAAGAAACATTTTGAGATGTGGTTTAAAATTTTGAATTCAGCATACTTAAATCTGATAGAAAATTTATAGAAACCATTTTGAATTTTTTTATTTTTCATAGAAATTTTCTTTAAATTGAAAATTTTAGCAATTTTGTTGATTAAATTGAGTTTTTACAATAATTAGGATAAATTTTAAGATGCGGTTTAAAATTTTGAATTCAGCATACTTGAATTTGATAGAAAATGTTTAAAAACTATTTTGGAAAACTTAATTTTTTATAAAACATTTCCATTAAATTGAAAATATTAGCAATTTTGTTGATTAAATTGAGTTTTTGCAAAAATTAAGAGACATTTTGAGATGTAGTTTAAAATTTTGGATTCAGCACACTTTAATCTGGTAGAAAATTTATAGAAAACATTTTAATTTTTTTTATTTTTCATAGAAATTTTCATTAAATTGAAAATTTTAGCAATTTTGTTGATTAAATTGAGTTTTTACAATAATTAGAAGAAATTTTAAGATGCGGTTTAAAATTTTGGATTCAGCAAACTTGAATTTGTTAGAAAATGTTTGAAAACTATTTTGGAAAACTTAATTTTTTATAAAAACTTCCATTAAATTGAAAATATTAGCAATTTTGTTGATTAAACTGAGTTTTTGCAAAAATTAAGAGACATTTTGAGATGTGGTTTAAAATTTTGGATTCAACACACTTAAATCTGGTAGAAAATTTATAAAAACTATTTTAATTTTTTTTATTTTTCATAGAAATTTTCATTAAATTAAAATTTTTACCAATTTTGTTGATTAAATTGAGTTTTTACAATAATTAGGAAAAATTTTGAAATGCGGTTTAAAATTTTAAATTCAGCATACTTGAATTTGTTAGAAAATGTTTGAAAACTATTTTGTAAAACTTAATTTTTTATAAAAAATTCCACTAAATTGAAAATATTAGCAATTTTGTTGATTAAATTGAGTTTTTACAATAATTAGGAGGAATTTTGAGATGCGGTTTAAAATTTTGGATTCAGCAAACTTGAATTTGTTAGAAAATGTTTGAAAACTATTTTGGAAAACTTAATTTTTTATAAAAATCTCTATTAAATTGAAAATATTAGCAATTATGTTGATTAAATTGAGTTTTTGCAAAAATTAGCAAAAATTTTGGGAAACGGTTTGTAATTTTGGATTCAGCATACTTGAATTTGGTAGAAAATGTTTGAAAAATATTTTTAAAAATTTGATTTTCTATAGAAATTTACATTAAATTCAAAATATTAGCACTTTTGTTGTTTAAATTGAGTTTTTTGAATAATTAGGAAAAATTTTGAGACACGGTTTAAAATTTTGGATTCAGCATACTTAAATTTGTTAGAAAATTTATAGAAACTATTTTTTTTTAATTGAAATTTCCATTAAATTAAAATTATTAGCAATTTTGTTGATTAAATTGAGTTTTTGCAATAATTAGGAGGAATTTTGAGATACGGTTTGAAATTTTAGATTCGGCATACTTGAATTTGTAAGAAAATGCATAGAAACTATTTTGGAAAATTTGATTTTCTATAGAAATTTTCATTAAATTAAAAATATTAGCAATTGTGTTAATTAAATCGAGTTTTTGCAATAAATACCTATCTTGCCTACAAGGTGCAAGGCATTAGGCATGGCGACAACCCTAGGAATCGCTCCCCATATGTGTGGGCAGTTGCACAGTTGCAGAGTATGTTGCTAAATACCAGAATGTACATGACATACCTTAAACTGTTCTAGATGTATTTGACAGTTTAAATACGTATGACAATTAAAATATATGTTCAACAAGTTCTTCTTATTATTATTGAAAATATAATTAGCAAATCATTTTTATTGTTAATTGAATTTAAATACATTTATTAAAAAGATAAATGAATTTATAACCGAAAATAATTTAATGTAACTGAAAAGTGTTAATCCTTTCAATAATAAAATTGTATTGTACATAGCTCATCTAAACTTGTTTAAACTTTACAAAAACTCAAATTATCCAATCATCGTATATTCGCTTCGCTAAAAGAGTGAAAACGATTCGGATTTATAAGGATTAACAGAAAAAAGTTTGAAAATCACTTAACTGAAGATTGTGCAGATTAGCTGATAAGTAAATATTTCTTAAAACTTTTAGTTATTTGATTACACCACACTTACAGAAAAAGCCATATTCTCAAACTTTTATTTTATGATCAATATATAAAAGATGTGGGCTTAAATTATAATCTAATTTATTTGCAATAAATTTCGATTAGAACATGTTTAACAAGCCCGTACACAAATTCATCAATTAATTCTAATTAATATAACAATTAAACTAGAGTATAATTAGAAGCGAACCATCATAAAGCAGCTAGCTTTAATTTAAATTTGTTAGTCTAATTTCAGTTGGATTTGTATTTATAAATAAACCAATATTTTCGCTTAAATAAACAATTAAATATTTCAACACAAACATTTCATGTTAATTTTGAAACAACCATAAAGTACATAAATTAAAATTATTACGAAATTACAAACTCTACAAAATAAATATTTTTAAACTTTTTTATTTAACTTCTGAGCCAATTTTGCGGTAGAAGTGAGGGGTTTCAAACTTGACATTATTATATAGATAGTGTAAATTGTACGCTCAAGGGTTTATTCTTCGCATTGAAAAATATATTGTATTGATTACAACAAAATATATTTCTTGTATAAAAGTATAAAAAAAAATACATTTTAATTTAATAACAAGTCTTTTTGTAGGCAGTCAGAAACAATCTTGATGTGCTTCAACTGCGTAATAACATAATTAAAATTTAATTTAAAACGGGCTAAATAAACGACTTTAAAGTTTTAAATTTATTCTCGTACTTTAAGAACAATGTTAAGGAATATTAATTAATCAAGTGTTAAATTGTTAACAATTTTGTTACAAATTGATTATAAAACATGAAGACTAAACATGTATTATTTATCTTTAGTATTTACTTAAATCTGATTAAAATTGAACGATTTAATTAATTTATTTAATTAAAAATATTAAAAATAGTTTCTATAAAAATTCTTCATTTTCTTCTTAAAATGATTTTAAATGTATTCCAATAGCCTCTAGAAATGCTATAAATAAATAAATTAGTAAATATATTTACTAAGTTTAGCTGTATTTGATAAAAACATTGATTTTAGCATAAAAATTAAAAATGTATGAAATACTTTAAATATTTTTTTTAGAAAGTAGATAAAATAACTCTTCGCATTATTTGACGATAAAAAAATTATTAAAAAAATTAATTAATTCAAATATTTAGTATGATTTTATCTATAAATGTGTCTACTTTACTACACACGGTGCTCCAGCATCAAAAAAGTTTACCAGAAAGAAATGATTTCTTGAAGAACTTTGACGCTGAAAAGCCTACGACCTTCTCAAATCAAAAAATCAACAAAAATCTCAAAACTCAATCTGTTCCTGGCCCCAACAAAATATCAAACAGAGCTTTCAAAACATGTTAGCACAAAGCCCTCACCAACATTGCTAATGTAGTTCTTCCTCAATCTTGAAAAAGCTCGCTTGTAGTAAATATCCCAAAACATGGTAAGACCAAAAGTTTCCCAATACTACCGACCAAGTCTTCTATGTACCTTAAGTAAGGTCATAGAAAAGATAACCTTAGACATAACCCAAGACCACACGGATGCAAACAATCTTTTACCCGCCAACCAACATAGGTTCCGATAGACAATGTAGTAGAACAACTGATCCATATGTCTGATCACATAGTCAAGGATTTCAAACTGAAAAAATCTACAAAGGTAGTCTTCTTCGTCGTTGAAAAGGTGACAAAGTCTAGTAATAAAACTGCATAGACTAAACATTTCGTAGCGTCTTATTAAGCTGATCATATCTGAACCACAAAACTCTAGCAGTAAAACTTTTAAATCATATTTCTACTTCTCAGCAGGCTCCATCCTCTCAAAATAGACGCACGATTTTAAAATTGCACAATATACTGACAGCATTAATCTACACTTTAAAGTCACAGTGGTCACTCTAAGACTACAAAGCTCCACCAATAATCTTAAAGACTAAACGACAGAAAAAAGCAAAGACGTTTTCTTTACACGGCGACAAACCATTCCTCATAAAAACGTCTTGACCGTGGTCAAATGCTGCTAAGTATCTAAGGTTCAAAAAACTTAGATACAAATTGCACATACGTTCATTCTAGACAGTTAGGCAAAAAATCTTCTAGTTCCAATGCTTCGGCGGAACAGTGGCTTATCGCTCCGGATGTACACTTCTATCAACAAATCACAAATCAATTTTGCGTCTCCAATCTGAAAAACAGCTAACAATTCGCACCTCATTATTCCCAAAGCCTTTCCAAGTCTGACTCTGCGGATGCTCGTCGAAGTTCCTTAGTACGTTCGATTAAATAAATTAATAGCAATCTCGGTATTCTCCCGCTGCGCCAGTACATCAAAACTATGGCCAAAAGACATACACCCACCCGCCCAAGTGTTGATCATCAAAAGAAAAAATATCACATTCTTCTCCTTCTACTTAGACACTTCCAACACCTGGAGAAAAATAAAACTTAAAATTGTTTGATAACAAACTCTTGGGCGGGTGAGTGAGCACTCTAATTCAAACTAGTACTTGGTAATCATGATCTGAAGTGAGACACCCACCCGCCCAAGTGATGCTCATCAAGACATTGAATATCACCTCCTCCCGCTCTGGCTAAGAAAATTCTAAGTCTTCCAAAAAAAAAGAAACTTTAAACTCTTTGATAATAAATACTCTAGCGGGTTTTTATAAACTCAAATAAACGGAATATAAAATTTCAAACTGCAACTCAAAACTCCTGCCAGTTATTACAAAAATTCAATTTAATTAACAAAAACGCCAAAACTTAGAAATTCTCTTTCTATGCATTTTCTAACAAATTCAAGTATGCTAAATCCAAAATTTCAAACCGCATCTCAAAATTCCTGCCGATTGTCGCAAAAACTCAATTTAATCAACAAAATTGCAGCAATTTTCAATTTAATGGAATTATCTATAACAAAACAAAATTTCTAAAATATTTTCCAAACATTTCCTAATAAATTGTGATGTATGCTGAATCTAAAATTTCAAACCACACCTTAAAATGCCTCTTAGTTATTGCAAAAACTCAATTTAATCAACAAAATTGCTAATATTTTCAATTTAATAGAAATTTCTACAGAAAATCAAATTTTCCAAAATATTTTCCAAACAAGTTTCCAGACATTTTCTAACAAATTCAAGTATAAGTAGTAAATCGAAAATTTCAAACCACATTTCAAAATGCCTCGTAATTATTGCAAATCTCAAATTAATAAACAAAATTGCTAATTTCAATTTAATGGAAATTTCTATAAAAAAATCAAATATTCTAAAATATTTTCCAAACTTTTTCTAACAAATTCAACAATGCTAAAACCAAAATTTCAAACCGAATCTCAAAATTCCTATTGATTATTGCAAAAACTCAATTTAGTTAACAAAAAAGCCAAAAATTTCAATTTTATTAATATTCTATTAAATTGGAGTATGTTAAATTCAAAACTTGAAAATGTAACTCAAAAATCGTGCTAGTTAATGCAGAAATTCAATTGAATCAACAAAATAGCCAATATTTTCGAATTATAAGAAAAACTAAATTTTCCAAAATAATCTCTGCAAATTTTCTAACAAACTCAAGTATCCCAAATCCAAAAATTCAAACCACATCTCAGAATGCCTCCTAATGACTTAATTTAATAAATATTCTATTAAAAAAAATCCAAAATAGTTTCTATGCATTTTCTAACAAAATCAAGTATGCCAAATTTAAAATTTCAAACCTCATCTTAAAACTCCTACTGGTTATTTCAAAAACTCAATTTAATCAACAAAACTGCTAATATTTTCAATTTAATGGAAATTTCTACAAAAATAAAAAATTTCAAAAAATTTTCTAACAAATTTAAGTATAGTGAATCCAAAATTTCAAACCTTATCTCAAAATTCATCCTAATTATTGCAATTTAGTCATCAAATATTTTCAATTTAATAAAAATTTCTATAAAAAAAAAACTTTCCAATATATTTTCAAAACATTTTCCAACAAATTTAAGTATGCTAGATCCAAAATTTCAAACCGCATCTCAAAATTCCTCCTAATTATTGCAAAAACTAGATTTAATCAACAAAATTACTAATATCTACAACTTAATAAAAATGCTATAAAAATTAAAATTTTCCAAAATAGTTTCTATGTATTTTTTAACAAATCCAAGTATGCTGAATCTAAAATTTCAAACCGCATCTCAAAACTCCTTCTAAATATTGCAAAAACTCAATTTAATCAACAAAATTGATAATATTTTCAATTTAATATAAAAATCTATTAAAAACCAACGTTTTCAAAATAAATTTCAAACATTTTCTAACAAATTCATGTATGGTAAATTCAAAATTTTAAACCACATCCCAAAATGCCCCCTAACTATTGCAAAAACTCAATTTAATCAACAAAATGGCTAATATTTTCAATTTAATGATAATTTCTATAACAAATCAAATTTTCCATTATATTTTCCAAACATGTTCTAATAAATTCAAGTATGCTGAATCCAAAATTTCAACCCGAGTCTCAAAATTCATCCTAATTATTGTAAAAACTCAATTTATTCGATAAAATTACTAATATTTTCAATTTAATGGTAATTTCTATAAAAAATAAAATTTTACAAAATAATTTCTATAAAATTTCTAACAAATTCAACACACAAAGTATGCTGAATCCAAAATTTCAAACGATATCTCAAACTTCCTACTAATTATTGTAAAAACTCAATTTAATCAACAAAATTGCTAAAACTTTCAATTTAATAAAAAATTTATAAAAAATTAAATGCTCCAAAATGGTATCTAGACATTTTATAACAAATTCAAGTATGCTGAATCCAAAATTTCAAACCGTATCTTAAAATTCCTCCTAATTATTATAAAAACTCAATTTAATCAACAAAATTACTAATATTTTCAATTTAATAAAAATTCTATAAAAAATACAAATTTCCAAAATAATTTCCTAACATTTTCTAGCAAATTTAAGTATGCTAAATCCAGAATTTGAAACCGTATCTCAAAATTCCTCATGATTATTGTAAAAACCCAATTTAATCAACAAAATTGCAAATATTTTCAATTTAATAAAAAATCTATAAAAAACAAAATTTCATAAACAGTTTCTATAATTTTTCTAATAATTTCAAGTCTGCTAAATCCGAAAATTCTAACCTATCTTAAAACTCCCCCTAATTATTGTAAAAACTCAATTTAATCAACAAATTTGCTAATATTTTAATTTTAATGAAAATTTCTAAAAAAATTAAATTTTCCAAAATAATTTAAAAACATTTTCTAACAAATTCAAATGTTCTGAATCCAAAATTTAAAACCGTATCTCAAAATTCCTCCTAATTATTGTAAAAACTCAATTTAATCAACAAAATTGCTAATATTGAAAATTTAATAGTAATCTCTAAAAAAAATTTTTTTACAAAATAGTTTCAATAAATTTTCTAATAGATTCAAGTATGCTAAATCTAAAATTTCAAACCGCATCTCAAAATTCATCCTATTTATTGCAAAAACTCAATTTAATCAACAAAATTGCTAATATTTTCAATTTAATAGTAATTTCAATAAAAAATCAAATTTTCTAAAATAGTTTCTATAAATTTTCTAACAAATTCAAGTATGCTGAATCCAAAATTTCAAACCGCATCTTAAAATTCATCCTAATTATTGCAAAAACTCAATTGAATCAACAAAATTGCTAATATTTTCAATTTGATAAAAATTTCTAAAATTTCCAAAAAAGTTTCCAAACAATTTCTAACAAACCTAAATATGCTTAATCCAAAACTTTAAACCGCATCTCAAAATTCATCCTATTTATTGCAAAAACTCAATTTAATCAACAAAATTGCTAATATTTTCAATTTAATAGTAATTTCAATAAAAAATCAAATTTTCTAAAATAGTTTCTATAAATTTTCTAACAAATTCAAGTGTTCTGAATCCAAAATTTAAAACCGTATCTCAAAATTCCTCCTAATTATTGTAAAAACTCAATTGAATCAACAAAATTGCTAATATTTTCAATTTAACACGTTGACTGCCGTAATGTTAAAAATAAAACAGTTCTTATGACCAAAAATTTTTTTTTTCTTAAAGTCAAGTTTAAGGTTTTTTAAGGTATGATATTTTTCAAAAAAATGTAGTATATAATTAACATCTTTGATGAGACCCACCTTGTGGTCACGCGGCCTCAATATATAGAATTTGTCCTAATGACCGCGTGCAACAAACGTGGAGTCTCACTTCTACATGTCTGTGCTTGTCGATCTTGTTTACTTACGCATTGCGTACACATTACTGTTGAGTACATCAGTGTCTACCGAAATGTCTTGGGAAGAAGAACAAAAGAAGTTGCAGCAGTTGTGGCAGGTAAATATTATTTATAAATATAAATCTTTTATTCAAATAATTAAATATTATTTATATTGAAGTAATTACGGTCTCGGCAATAATGTTTTTTTTTTATTATTATAGCAAACTTTATCTGACGAAGATGACAATGAGCTGTTTGGTAAATCGTCAGACGAATACGTTCCAAGTAGCGATGACGAATCTGACGAGTCTACAGATCAGCCGCCTCTACCGAAACGATCCAAAATCAATAATGCACTATCAAGACACACAATTTCGAAACTTCCAAGCTGCTCAAATAAAAATTCGCCACAGCCAAGCAGCTCAAATATACCAGATAACTATGATTCGGTTATAGGAACAATTGAACAAGTTATTCAGGACTTTGCTGGTTCTAGTAGTAGTGACAAATGTGGTTCTGTAGATGATGGTCCGGTTTCTTGGAGTCCTGTAACAGGATTAAATTTAAAACATTTTGCATTTACGGAACCTAATCCTGGGGTAAATATTCACCTTTATGAATCGTATTATGATAAATCGCCGCTGGAATTTTACCAGTTGTTTTTGGATGAAAACTTGCTGACAATGATGGTCACCGAAACAAACAGGTACGCATCTCAGTGTAAGGCTAAACAAAATACCCAAAAAGCCAGAATTCATCAGTGGCAAGATACAACTGTTGATGAATTGAAAAAATTTATCGGTTTAGTAGTTTGGATGGGTCTTGTTCAATACCCAAGTATTGAATTATATTGGTCAAAAACGCGTCTATTCCATAATGAAGTGAAATCTGTAATGTCTAGAAATCGATTTCAATTATTTTTGAAAATGTGGCATTTCAACAATAATGAAAATGAGACAACGGATAGATTACAGAAAATATCTCCTTTCACAAATAAACTCGTCGAAAGTTTTAAACGAAGCCGTGTGCATTGACGAAACTCTTGTTCCTTTTCGAGGGCGCTTGTCTTTCAGGCAATACATAAAGAACAAAAGGCACAAATTTGGAATTAAAATATACAAATTGTGCGCAGAGAAAGGTTACACTTACAATCTGTCAATTTATTGTGAACAAGACCGGATAAAAGGCAAATCTTCATCTCAAAAAGTAGTTCTCACTCTTGCAGATGACTTGCTGAACAAGGGACAAACAATTTATATAGATAATTATTTCACAAGTATAACTTTAGCACATGCTTTACTTGACAAGAACACCCACTTGGTTGGGACTCTCCGATTAAATCGGAAATTTAATCCACAGCAAGTAGTGAGTGAAAAACTCAAGAAAGGGGAAACAGAGACTGCTGAAAGCAACACGGGTGTAGTTGTCGAGAAATGGAAGGATAAAAGAGAAGTCCTTATTTTATCCACGAGACACACCGATGACTTATTGACCATCAGGAGTAGCCATGGTAAAGAATTGATAAAGCCTGCTTCAGTTGTTGACTACAATAAACATAAAGCCTTTATCGACCTGTCTGATCAAATGAAAGCTTATGTGTCATTATTACGCAGAGGGGTAAAATGGTACCGCAAGCTGGCCATTGAGCTCCTTATTGGTAGTGCATTAGTAAATGCACATATTTTGCACCAAGAAGTGGCAAATGAAAAAATGTCAATAACAAAGTTCAAACAGGAAGAAGCAAATAAACTTTTGGGATTTGAAGATGTGCAACTAAAGGAGAATGCCGCCGTTGAAGGCCTACAACAATATTTAGAAGATGTTGGACGTAAAAGCAAAAGTCGATGTGTTTTTTGTTACGAAAAATTGCAGACCGAGTTTGGACGAGTCCATGCTCAGAGTAAGACTCCTCGAACCAAACTAAAGTGCACTGCATGTGAGAAGCATTTCTGCCTGGAGTGTTTTTTTCAGGTGCATAACTGTACGAAATAATTATATTTTTATTGTTTTTAGAAATTAAAAGTTACTCTATTGTATGTATAATTTATTTTTTTATATATTTGCACTCTTTTTTGTATTTTTGTCAATAAAGACACTTTTCGATATATTTTTTATTTTATATATTTGAGTATATGAGGAACCACTTTGGGGTCTCAGATTTAAAAACCAAAAACAGATTCAGATACTTACAGCCAAGCTCTTTCAGTTCCATATATCAAATATGGGATTGAGACGCCGACCGGCTTACACGCGGCTATAAAGTAGAACGATGTCCGAGACGCTAGTGGTGTCTCACGCGGCTATTAATGAAAATATCCTGAGACGCCATATTTATGTCTCACGGCAGTCAACGTGTTAATAGTAATTTCAATAAAAAATCAAACTTTCTAAAATAGTTTCTATAAATTTTCTAACAAAGTCAAGTATGCTAAATCCAAAATTTTAAACCGTATCTCAAAATTTCTTTTAATTATTGCAAAAACTCATTTCAATCAACAAAACTGCTAATATTTTCAATTTAATGTAAATTTCTATAGAAGATCAAATTTTCTAAACTATTTTCCAAACATTTTCTAACAAATTCAAGTATGCTGAATCCAAAATTTCAAACCGTATCTCAAAATTACTCCAAATTATTGTAAAAACTCAATTTAATCAACAAATTTGCTAATATTTTCATTTTAATGGAAATTTCTAAAAAAAATAAATTTGCCAAAATATTTTAAAAACATTTTCTAACAAATTCAAGTTTGCTGAATCCAAAATTTAAAACCGTATCTCAAAACTCCTCCTAATTATTGTAAAAACTCAATTTAATCAACAAAATTGCTAATATTTTCAATTTAATAGTAATTTCTATAAAAAACAAAATTATCCAAAAAAGTTTTTATAAATTTTCTAACAAATTCAAGTTTGCTGAATCCAAAATTTCAAACTGCATCTCAAAATTCCTCCTAAATATTGTAAAAACTCAATTTAATCAACAAAATTGCTAATATTTTCAATTTAATGATAATTTCTATAAAAAAACAAATTTTCCAAAATATTTTCCAAACATTTTCTAATAAAATCAAGTGAGCTGAATCCAAAATTTCAAACCGCATCTTTATTTCTTCCTGATTAATGTAAAAATTGAATTTATTAACAAAATTACTAAAATTTTCAATTTAATAAAAATTCTATAAAAAAAAAAATTCCAAAATATTTTCCAAACATTTTCTAGCAAATTTAAGTATGCTAAATCCAAAATTTCAAACCGTATCTTAAAATTCTCAATTTAATCAACAAAATTACTAATATTTTCAATTTAATAAAAATTCTATAAAACATAAAAATTTCCAAAATGATTTCCAAACATTTTCTAGCAAATTTCAGTATGCTAAACCCAGAATTTGAAACCGCATCTCAAAATACCAGCTGGTTATTGCAAAAACTCAATTTAATCAACAAAATTGCTAATATTTTCAAATTAATAACAATTTCTATAAAAAATCAAATTTTCCAAAAAGGTTTCTATAAAATTTCTAACAAAATTAAGTATGCTAAATCCAAAATTTCAAAACCGCATCTCAAAATTCCTCCTAATTATTGCAAAAACTCAATTTAATCAACAAAATTGCTAATAATTTCAAGTTAATGAAAATTCTATAAAAATTAAAATTTTCAGACATAGTTTCTATGCATTTTGTACCAAATCCAAGTATGCTGAATCCAAAAATTTCAAACCGCATCTCGAAACTCTTCCTAAATATTGCAAAAACTCAATTTAATCAACAAAATTGTTAATATTTCCAATTTAATAGCAATTTCTATAAAAAATCAAATTTTCCAAAATATTTTCCAAACATTTTCTAACAAATTTAAGACTTTTGAATCTAAAATTTCAAACCGCATCTTAAAATTCCTCCTAATTATTGCAAAAACTCAATTTAATCAACAAAATTGCTGATATTTTCAATTTAATAGAAATTTCTAACAAAAATCAAATTTTCCAAAATATTTTCTGAACATTTTCTAACAAGTTTAAGTATGCTGAATCCAAAATTACAAACCGTATCTGAAAACTCCTCCTAATTATTGAAAAAACTCTATTTAATCAACAAAATTGCTATTATTTTCAATTTAATGGAATTTTTTATAAAAAATCAAATCTTCCAAAATAGTTTCTATGCACTTTCCAACAAATTTAAGTATTCTAAATTCAAAATAACAAACCGTATCTCAAAATTCCTCTTAATTATTGCAAAAACTCAATTTAATCAACAAAATTGCAAATATTTTCAATTTAATAGAAATTCTATAAAAAATAAAAACTTTCAAAATTGTTCCTTTACATTTTCTAATAAATTTAAGTATGCTGAATCCAAAATTTCAAACCGCATTTCAAAATGTCTCCTAGATATTGCAAAAACTCAAAATAATCAACAAAATTGCTAATATTTTCAAATTAATAAATATTCCTATAAAAAATCAAACTTTCCAAAATATTTTCCAATCATTTTCTAATAAATTCAAGTATGCTAAATCCAAAATTTCAAACCGTTTCTCAAAATTCCTCAGAATTATTGCAAAAATTTAATCTACAAAATTGCAAATATTTTCAATTTAATAGAAATTCTATAAGAACTAAAACTTTCCAAAATAGTTCCTATAAAATTTCTAACAAATTTAAGTATGCTGAATCTAAAACTTCAAACCGTATCTCAAATTTCTCCTAATTATTGCAAAAACTCAGTTTAATCAACAAAAATGCTAATAATTTCAATTTCATGTAAATTTCTATAGAAAATCAAATTTTCCAAATTTTAACAAACTCAAGTATGCCAAATCCAAAATTTCAAACCGCATTTCAAAATGCCTCCTAATTATTGGAAAAACTCAATTTAATTAACAAAATTGATAATATTTTCAATTTAATGAAAATTTTTATAAAAAATCAAATTTTCCAAAATATTTTCCAAACATTTTCCAATAAATTCAAGTATGCTGAATCCAAAATTTCAAACTAAATCTCAAAATCCCTCCTAATTATTGCAAAAACCAAATTCTTCAAATGTTAATCCATCAAAGTTTTGATTGCAGGTTAAACTATAGGTCTCGTATGTTTATGTAGAATTGTTAACAGCGTACACTACAAATCATTCGACAGAAACACCAGAATCTGGTATAGCAAAAACCTTTTTGAAAAAAAGTGCTATCTTAAAACGTAATCTGTGTTAGCGGATTAATGGCAATTTAGCTTTACTGATTAGTATCTTCTACTTTTTGCGAAGAAAATCTTTTAGAATACGTTTTAGAGTTTGACCCACACAAGCAAAAAGCTTCTTCTTATGACGTTTTTGAAAAGCCAGCAAAATTCATCTACAGTGATAAAGATTTAATTCATTTCATTAAAGGATATTGGAGAATGTTTGAATTTATTCGGCATACCTAAAGCGTAGCAGCCAATTAGAAGTAATACTAATTGGCATTCACTTTTTTTTGAAAAATAATGTATTTGTATGGTTAGAAAATGATCAAAATCAATGTTTAAAACATCCCAATAGATTGAAATTTAAGCATAGGTAGGTCCTTAAAAGCTTATTGATACTTATAATAATAATAAGACATAAATAAAATGTTTTGATACTGAGTAATGAATTAATTAATCAACATTTTGTAAAATAAAAAATATTTTAGCTGTCCATCATTCATGTAAAAATCCGCACATATAAAAACGATTTACGATCCGGCGCCAAACTGATTCGCATAAATCCATAGCCGTTGGTATATTTCACCCGAGCCGCGCTCTTAAATTACTCCAGATAATTCGAATTTATTACACATCGTTATGTCTCTGCAGTTTGCTTAACGTCGAACATTTATACGATTAAACCGAACTACATCATGTACCTAATTATAATGATGAGTAAAATTCAATTCTCCACAAATCTGGACCTTTGTTCATAACAAAGTTTTGTTTGAAAAACCCTTGAAACTTTTAGACGGAGATATAATATAATTAAAACAAAATTAATAATTAGAAATTACGGTATTGTGTAGTTTAGTTCTACCAATGTAAATACACACAAAACTTTATTAAAACACAACGTTTTCCTTCGCCAACATCAATATTTGCCCGTCCCGATTGTTGGCTTCGCGCAAATTTCAAAAGATAACATTTCAGAATTATTATTTTCCGATAACCAACCAATTTCTTGTATACACAAAAGCCCTTACTATAAAGTTTCCGTTAATTGGAACTGCTTCACTTTTTATCTTAAAATAAATAAAATTAATCCAATATAAATCTTCACCAATTAGTGATATTAGATTTGCGGATTTGGAGATTGGCTTTGGCACAAATCGTGGATTAGCGTCGGGCGTTTAAAACAATTATAACATTGAGTGGAGCGGGTTTGTTATTAAATTTAAACGATTCGGACGCCCTTAAAAAGCCAAACGACGGTCAGGCACACTCGCAATTAAACCCTATTAAGATCTTTATCTAAATGTTTACGCTAAAATTGCCACCAGCGTTATTATCTGCTTGGTAGGGGCAGAGATTTCATATTATCTTCATCGGGATTATATTCCACGCCTCAGTAAATTGCCACAATTAAACGTGCCAGAACATCTTTTAATCTGGATATCACAGGTTGAAAAGAATTGTTATTTTTGCTGAATGTATATAAAGACAACAATATGAAATTCTCATATATATATCCAACCCATATCAACGTCCAAGAATAAAAAAATATATTCTTAAATAAAATTCGTAGGAATTTATATGGACCATTTTTTTCTTTCTATTGTTTCAAGCTGTCTCTGCATAAAAAAGTTTTAAAAGTCCGGAAATGGGCGAGGAAGCATTCCGACTTTCGGACATATTTCAGCGACAAAATAAAATTTTATTGTTTAAATTACCGTTAACTAAATGTAATATAAAAATATTTATTACTTCCGATTCAATTTCCTATGTTAAAAATTTACTTACAAAAATTTAATTGGAGCAGAAGTTATAATGCAAACAAATTTTTAATTAAAAGAATGCAAACATTTGATTATAATAAATTCAGTATTATTTCTTCTAAGATGTTAACGAATATTATATTTAATTGGCTCAATTGTTCTCAGTATTGTTTAGATTGTGTAAGATAATTGAAAAAAACTAGCAGCGGCGTTCTTTTTTTAACATGACGCATCGTCTGAAATGCATAATGCACACATTTTAGTTCAGTAACAACTAGCAGATGGTGCATCCGTGGATAAAATTAAAAGCGACCGAGTTATAAATTGAATAAAGTGGTACAGTGGGTCCAGGAATTCGTTACTACTGTGTGAAGAGTGGTTGGTTTACGATTGCAGGCCGCTAAATATCATTTTCCCTCTCTGCACGAATGGAATTTTTGGATATGCGCCAAGATATGACGGGGATTTTATATACAGCTGGTTCAGCTGATTTTCGCGCTCCGGCCGAGACTGATTTTCTTATAACCTGCTTCCATCAGCGAAAAAGTACTTGGAAATTATGAATAAAGAAGGGGATTGTGTTAAGTTTTCGATGGGGGTTTCTAGATAGGTGCACAATTATAAATTTTATAACAGAATGGTCAGCTCAGCAGAAAAAATACTCATTTTCAAGATGATTAATTTTAAGTAAACTAAAAGCTTTAGTTACAATTAGGTTTCAATATAATATTATTTAATTCTCATAAGAACTCAATTATGCTTGCAAGTATCCAGAAATAAAAACTTTTTTCATTTTTGTCATTAACCCACTAATATAGATTACGTCATATGACCAATTTAAAAAGTATCTTCTTAAGATGCCATTTCAGATTCTGAAGCCCCTTTTGTATGATTTGTGGTGTGCGATAATATGAGACCTCCGACCTATAGTTAGTAAGTTTAAATGTTTAGCATGTCAGCCTAAACTACTTTCACAGAATCATAAACTTGTCCTTGTGTCCCCGCCCACCTGCTTAAGTGGTGTTAGTTATCCAATCTTTTGACAACAAATTTTTGGGCAACTCAATTTGAAAGTACTTGCGCGTAATCATAAACTTGCATCCCCCCCCCCCCCATTGTTAGTGATCCAATCTCTTAACAACAAACACTTGGGCGGATGGGTGGGTCACTCCAACCAAAACTACTCACGCGTAATCATAAACTTGTGTCCCCGCCCACCCATCCAATTGTTTGTAATCCAATCCCTTAACAACTAACACTTCAGCGGGTTTTGAGTCATTCCAATCAAAACTACTCGCGTGGAATCATAAACTAGTGTTTCCGCTCACCCGCCTAAGTGATAGTCAACCAATCCCTTATGCGAGTAGGAAGGCACTCCAACTAGAACTACTCGCGCGTAAACATAAACATGTGTCCCCGCCCACCCACCCAAATGTTTGTGATCCAATCCCTTAATAGCAAACACTTAGGCGAATGGATGAGCAACCAATTCAAAAAAACTCGCGTAATCATAAAATTGTGTCCCCGTCCACCCACCCAAGTGATAGTTATAAAATCTCTTGATAACAAACACTTGGGTGTGGGGGGGAAACTCCAACCAAAACTACTCGCGCGTAATCATAAACTTGTGTCCCCGCCCACCCACCCAAACGTAAGTTATCTAATCTCTTAACAACTAACACTTGGGAGAGTTTGTGGGGCACTCCAACCGAAACTACTCGCGCGTAATTATAAACTTCTGTCCCCGCCCACCCACCCAATTGTTTGTGATCCAATCCCTTAATATCTAACACTTGGGCAGGTTTTTGGGTCATTCCAATCAAATCAATGCTGTCCTCCAAACTGTAACATACAATTCAAATCACGTTTGAAGAAATTAGTAGACAAATACTTCGTTGATTTGCCACTACAATTCAATTCCATTCAAGACCATTGCGGCACAATCGCCTCATTTAAGAACGTGACTTATTAACAAACAAACTCAAAGTAAATCTACGCCAAATGGATAATAATAACTTCGAGTCAAGTTTAATACCAATACTTTAAAATCCGTCAAAAAAATCTTACAGCCCAAGAAACATTGCCATCAACTATCTCAACCTGATGGCAATCCTGCATTGAATGGAAAGCAAAAAGTCATTGCGCACTGCCAAGCAGACAAACCGTTCGTGGTCCGTACGGACAATAAGTTTACCTGCTACTCGTTTTTCCTGCAAAAGTTTTTGTTTCAAACGGAATATGTCCCTGACAAGACAAACTACCTCAAGTGATCAAAATCCCGTACAAAATAGACCCAATACTCATCCAAAAACGTTCTCAGAGCAAAAACCTTTGAGACCAGCTTATAGCGTCTTTGCAAATACAGTAAAATATAAAAGTTTCTACCACACGACCGCGACTCATCTCCCACAAAGCAATACTGCAGAACGCCTACAGTAAGCTCAAAACCTACAAACTAAAATTCCCAAGAAGATTAAAAAAAGACCATTCTTTCAACACCAAAAAGTGTACCAACGCTCCCACAGACTTAACCGAAAGGAAAGCCCTTCAAAACCAGGTGATATTGTTACTTCGAAACCTGAAGTATTTAAGCATAAACTTCAGCCCTACTGAATGTGCAAAGATTTCGTAGATTTTTTGTGTTAACGTAACACCCGCAGGAGAAGTTCCCTAAGTGTAACAAACTTTCGGTAGACCCCAGACAGTAGTACTAGATCTAGAGTTGTTGCTTCTGCAGCACTGCTGCGTCTTCGAGTTGTCTTGTACTATCCAGATAGTGATATGTTGGTCGATTCGTTTCTGACAACTGCATATAAGCATGCTCCTAGGTCCTCATCTGTGAATTTTTAAGAGATTTGTGGACAGTCTGAGAAGTTTTTTTTTAATAATATGTTCTGCAAGACTCCAGAGCATAATAACGAGCGGTAGTTTGGAGTCTCAGTTATCAAAATATTAAATTTTTATTTTTTATGCTAACGTTAAAAGTCATATTGATCGTGATCCAACCTGTTGATAACGTAACACTTGGGTGGCTGGGTGGGCTACTTCAAAGCATGATATCGGGCCAGTATTTTGGAATGGAGTAGCCCACCCACTCACCTGACTGTCAGTCATCAAGAGATTAAATGTTCATCTCCTATGCTAACGTTAGAAGTCATTTTGCCGCAAGAGAAACCCGTGATCCAACGTCTTGATAACGTAACACTTGGGTGGCTGTGTGGGCTACTTCAAAGCATGATATCGGGCCAGTAGTTTGGAATAGAGTAGCCCACCAACTCACCTGACTGTCAGTCATCAAGAGATTAAATGTTCATCTTCTATGTTAACGTTAGAAGTCATTTTGTAGCAAGAGCAGCCCGTCATCTAACCTCTTGATAACGTAACACTTGAGTGGGTGGGTGGCCACTCCAGAGCATAATAAAAATCCAGTAGTTTGAAATGGATTAGTCCGCTCACCCAATCGAGTGTCAGTCATCAAGAGATTAAACGTTCATCTTCTATGCTAACATTAGAAATCATTTTGCCACAAAAGAAGATCGTGATACAATCTCTCAATAACGTACCACTTGAGTGGGTGGGTGGGATCTCCGGAGCATAATAACGGACTAGTATTCTGGAATAGAAAAACCCACCCGAGTGTCAGTCATCAACAGATTAAATGTTTATCTTCTATGCTAACGTTAGAGGTCATTTTGCCACAAGAGTAGCTTGTGATCCAACCTCTTGACAACGTAATACTTGGGTGGGTGAACTCCAGAGCACAATAACGGGCCAGTAGTGTGGAATGGATTAGCCCACTCACTCACCCGAGTCTCAGTCATCAAGATATAAAATGTTTATCTTTTATGCAAACGTTAAAAGTCATTTTGCCACAACAGTAGCTCGTGATCCAACCTCTTGATAACGTAACACTTGGGTGGGCGGGTAGATTAATTCAGAGCATGATAACGGGCCAGTAGTTTGGAATGGAGTGGCTCACCCACCCACCCTAGAGTCAGTCATCAAGAGATTAAATATTCATCTTCTATGTTAACCTTAAAAGTAATCTTGCCACAAGAAAAGATTGTGATCCAACTTATTGATAACGTGACATTTGGGTGAGTGAGTAGGCCACCCCAAAGCATGATAACGGCGCCAGTAGTTTGGAATGGCGTAGCCCACCCACCCGAGTGCGCGTCCTCAAGAGGTTAAATGTTCATCTTCTATGCTAACGTTAAAAGTCATTTTGCCACAAGAGAAGATCGTGATCCAAACTCTTGATAACGTAATACTTGAGTGGGTGGGTGGGCCATTCTAGAGCATTATAGTTTGGCCAGTAGTTTAGAATAGAAGTGGCCCACTCTCCCGCCCGAGTGTCATTCATCAAGAAATTAAATGTTCATCTTCTATGCGAACGTTAGAAGTCATTTTGCCACAAGAAAAGATCGTGATCCAACCTCTTGATAACGTAACACTTGGGTGGGTAGGTGGGCCACTCCAGAGCATGATAACGAGCCAGTAGTTTGGAATATAATTAACCACCCACCCACCCGAAAATCGGCCATCAAGAGATTGAATGTTCATCTTCTATGCTAACTAGAAGTCATTTTGCCACAAGAGAAGATCGTGATCCAACTTCTTGATAACGTTATACTTGGGTGGGTGGGTAAGCCATTCCAGAGGATCATAACGGCCCAGCAGTTTAGAATGCAGAAGCTCACCCACCCACCCAAGTGTCAGTCAGCAAGAGCTTAAATATTCATTTTTTATGCTAACGTTAGAAGTCATTTTGCCACAAAAGAAGAACGTGATCCAAACTCTTGATAACGTAACACGTGGGTGAGTGGGTGAGCACTCCAGAGCATGATAACGCACCAGTAGTTTGGAATGGAGTGGCCCACCTACCCACCCGATAGCCGAATGTTAGAAGTCATTGTGCCACTAGTTAGCCTGCCTACCCACCTAAGTGTCAGCCATCAAAAGATTAAATGTCCATATTAAATGCTAACTTTAAAAGTCATTTTGTCACAAGAAGAGATCGTGATCCAACCTCTTAATAACGAAACACTTGAGTGGGTGAGTGGCTATTCTAGAGCATGATAATGAGCCAAAGTTTGGAATAGAATCGTAGTGGTCAGTTTTTCCGGATAAATTTAATTCTACCTTACCTCTTTGACAATGGACTAATTGCACTCGTCGCAAATGTAGATAGTACCTCTAATCTTCTAATCAATAACAAAGGTATTCATTGTTACTGGTTAGAATCAACTTCGTACCATCCCCATATCTTCTAGTAAGTACTTTGGCTGCCATTGATTTACATTTTCTGATCGATGATCCAAATCGTTTAGAGCTCCCTGATTGCCGAGCAACTAGAGTGCAACCTTTTCCCCCTCATAAGTTTTATGATTTGTAAAGATGGTAAAGATTCTTCTTCGATTATGTAGCAACAATGAACGCAACATTTTGTCATAAGCTATGTAATTTCTTAAAGAAAGCTAATGGTTTTCAAACGCTGTTGAACCAACGTTCTACCAACAGTAGAATAAGTAACTTATTCACAAATAAAACTTTGTTATTTATTGTTAAACAATTCTCTCATATCTAAATCCAAGCACACAAGAGGTGGGACAAACAATAAATCCTTTGATAACTAACTCTTGGGCGGGTGGGTGGGTCACAGTAGAATAAATCTTCCGCCTACAATTTAAACTTTTTTTAATAAACATCCCAAATGAGCTTCCGCTCATTTAATAGGTTAGTTCCAATGTCCAATAATAGCTTCATATTGGCATCAATCTGTCAAACTTTTAAAACAAATATATCATACGCCTGCAGATTCTTACTTTCCGCAGATGGTAGTGACTCTTCTTCTAATCAGGACTGTGATAATTCCAGGAATAAACTAGTTCTTCAATGGTTTGGTTTTTTCTTAAGCCTCTTTTTCGTCCAATGTTTCCAATCTTCTAAACGTGTGAAGATTTGTCGCGTGGTTATTTTCAAGAACTGAAGTACTCTATTGTCAATAATCTTCATCCTTTCTACGTAGTTAGAGAAACACGTTTCCTGTTTTCTAATTCAAACGAGGCCAAGAGTTACCCACGTAGACCATCGATCACCTACTCTGTAGTCAGGCTTAACATTGTTCTAACCAAATTCTCAGTTTCCTCTTCTTTTTATCCTGTTTCTCTTCTTCCATCTACTTCCATCATGTTTCACCTCTTCTTCTTTCTAATTCTCTTATAAATTCCTATAAAATAGGCAAATTTTAAAACTTTTGCCTTAACCCTCGCACGAATTAGTTCTACAGAAGTTTTCTAATCGTTTTCCCAAGAATTGTACACAGTGCAACACCAAACCTAACTACGCCGAACCACACTCAACCCACTCTGAATCATCGAAAAGAACCCCGGCAATGGAATAGTTACAACAGATGTTAAGCATAGAACCAAGACCGACAAACGTATTGTTCTCCTGTTAATAAAACAATTTGCACGCGGATTTACATGCGCTCAAAGGCACAGCACCTATGGCTCTTAGAGCAGTCTTTTAAGACAAACGTATCAACGCCAATCAGACCCACAACCTCTGGATACATTTGAAAGTCCTATAACCAAAGGAAAATAAACCAGCTGGTCACTATAGAACTAACAGGGACCTTCCTGGCGTCTTTGAAAACTTCGACATAAAAAGCGCTCCTAAATTTCTCCACTCTTAAACGGCATTTCCAGTGAGTTAACTATAAATCAAACACACACACCCTACCACACAAAAAAAACAGTAAATCCTCCCGCGAGTGTTTAGTCTTCAATAAGTTTCCTCCAGGTCCCGACGTCAAAAATAAAATCAATTAGCGTTAGCAGTAAAAGACTCCGCACATCAAAACCAAATATCGGCTTTGGCCGCGTATGCAAAGAAGGTGTTGAAGCTACATTTAAAGCGCCACTTTCTCCAAACATTGCAACTCCACCGTATACTACAAACATTTTATATTTTCTATGCATCACCTTCAAAATTAAGCTTCCTCTCTCTAAGACATTCGTAAAAGAAGTAAAGTATCAATATTGCGGCATAGAAGTGACTATCTAAAAATGACTTTGTTGCGTACAACAAACTTAACGTTCAAAAAGACTGCAAAAATTGAGAAAAAAGTAAAGCTTGACAAACAGACAAAATCCGCACACTACAGCAAGATTACCACAATAACCACAACAACAACGACAAAAAACACTACCTCAGATAGAAAACAAGTCTTTGACTAACCCCAGACTCGTTCCCCCCGAGAATGCTCCAAAGAGTGGAACGATGCCCTGGGGCTGTCTGTCCAGAGGAACGTACAGGGTAACCTTCCTGGGTACCACAAGGTCTCGGCGAAGTAGAGTACTGTACCGAGTACTACAAAGAAACAACATGCTTCGTCTCGGTGCCAATGGCGCTCGCTACAATCTGTAACATACCAGCACCAGATGCAACCTACAAAAGCCGCTTCACCGCCGACGTCACAATACCAAACGTTACAGAACGAGAAGAGTCGAAAGAAAACCGCTTCACGGTTGATTCCGAAGAGAAGGAGAAGAATGTATCTCAAGGCAACCCAGATATATCGGCAGGGATACAGACCCTAACCAGATGTCTCTAAAGAGACCACAGATGCCACCGGGACACACCTGCAGTTAAGCGCGGCGTAGCCCCAACGCGACGTACGCAGTCCATGTGTATGTCACCGAAACCGTCGCTCCTACCCATCACAACATAGACGACAACCTCTGGAAGCAGAAAAGTCTAGAACCGGTTGAACGGTTATATACCAAGATATTGCACATCAAACGCAGACATGTGAGAAAGAAGCAGAAGACAAGGAGAAAGTCAAAATTCACTGACCAATAGCGTCCATCGTGGACCTACCGCGTAGCACTCCACGACTTAGTGCGCAAGAAGTGGCCGAAATGACTTGAGGGCTTCCCCAGTGCCGAATACCGCAAAAACCATCGCCGGAACCCGGAAAATAACATTTCGGACAAGCACGTGCCGCCGCACCATAAACTCATATTGAAACCAAAGTAAGCACTTTTTATATTTACAGGAGTAGTCTCCCGTCCCTAACAATTATGTCACAAAACAAGAAGTTGACAATACCTGAATAACATCTTCACCAGGCAAAAACGGAAGCTCAGTATAGGAGATAGGAGGGATTGTTACCGCACGTAGGCGGAACCCCGTCCACCAACCAAGGGCAAACTTTCATCGCCGCTCCCCAGTCAAGACCAAAAGTCCAAGCAGTCAACATCGGTACTCATCAAACCACCGATCAACTACCGGTTGGGTGCCACTTGATGATCTGTTCACCGTAGCTGCAGCTTCCATACTCCATACGTCCGGATCTATCCGAGGCGGCCCCGCTGACATCAAAGTGTACCCATGGCTCCCCAGGAATCTTTAATCTATACCCGGTGCTTGCACACCCCGTCCGGGTTTAAGGACGGCCACTGAACCGTGTGCAGGTCCACGTCGATCCATAACAAACCACCAGTTCTTCGTAAACACCGGTGGTGCACGCATTGCGCGCGTGTGTAAAACAAGCGTGTGTGTGGCGTGTGAGTAAAACTTCGATTCACCCATAATAAAAACCAGTACAAACAATGTACACCATCGTCTAGGAATCACTCCTGGGCTTGTCAGGCAACTTTCATCGCACATCGAAGAGGTATGCCGGTAACAGATCTCCTGCCCAAAGCACCGCGTACATTACCCCCGTGTCATTGCAAGAGAGCCTCTTCCTAACCAACCAGATCTCCATCTACAACCTCAACGAACTCCGCCAAAACTCCCCAGGTTCATCTCTGCGGACGTGCCGGTAACAACCCGAGTCGAGTCTTCTCACTATAAGATCGTCATACCTAACAAACCCTGGAAATACTAGTTATCTGACCAAATCGTAAGAGAAGCTACTTCACAACTTCATTAGCAGCTACCTACACATGACTTTATCGCCTACAAGAAGCTTGATACGAAAGAACAATCACTGCTAAAGAAATCGATAGCACAAAACACTGCCGTAAATATAAAACAAAATTCTAACCACATTTACCGGTCAAAAACTAGAAAAAACTTAGTTTTTTTAGATTTTTGGCATATCTACGCAAAAGCTTAAAATTACAAGTTAAATCTTACATTCATTGACTGTTGACCAAATCTCAAGACAAACTAATAAACAACTTCACCGCCACTTGTCTCCTGTAGCATGTTGCGTGCTTATAGGAGAGGCTACCTTACAATGACTGTCGGCTACAGCCAGCTTAATGCTGAAGAAGATGCAGAGATAATAACAGTAAAGCTTAGCGGATAGACACACAACATTCACTGACAAAGAAGCCGCAACGACAAAAACAATTCCGCAGTTTGAAACGAAAACTCTGACAGGCCCCAACTAGCGCAACAGCTAGGAAAGCCGAGTACCCGATAAAAAAAAGAACGCACCTACAGATCTACAAGCGTATTAAAAATCAAAATAATATGCTACGCCATACAGAAACAAGTTTATAGAATAAATAAGAAAAACACTAACCTAACCTGATCTGGCATCAAATCCACCAAAAAAATAACTCCAAATTTCATTCCACCTCCAAAAGTCAACATTGTCACAATCAACAGTTACACAGTTGAAAGAACAAACGTCAAAAAAAAAAAAAAACAACATTTTGAAAAGCAACTAAATCTCAACAGATCTCTGACAAAGCACACCTGCCTACTGCCAATTTCAGAACTCTGATTTACAAACAAAGAAAAATATCGTGTACACTAATGCCTAAGATGTTAATGATACTCAGGAAGCCAAAGAAAATAAACATAAGACAAATTTGACCAGTGTCTTGGAAACTTAAACAAAATGTAGACCAGACTTCTTCAAAACATTGATGGAATAAAGTAAATAATACAAATAGAAATTAGAAAACTTTGAGTCTTAATAAAGGTCATTAAATCTTAGAAATTGCAAGTAATATTGCATCAACAATGATAGTAGTTATAAAAGAAAACCCATATTGCTTCAATATGGAATATGAAAGAAAAAGAATAATGCCACATTTTTAGTAGTATTTTGAAATTAATCTTTCTGCTCTAGTTTGGATAGCATATAGAAAGAAATTTGCAATGCAAAACTAATGCAAACAAATATATTCGTTTGTTCCTTCAATTTACATTTAGAAGCACCTTTAATGCTGTTTTAGTATACAATATTGCAAAAGATTTTATAAAAATTTCATTTCATATTTTATGTTACAATAAATATCATAAAATTACTCAATTCAAGAATCAAATCGCTTCTTGCATAATTAAAACTCTAAACATAATGAGCTACGCAATTTTCCTATTCTCTATTGTCCATTTATCATCTAGGGTGACGACCTCATCCTTGCAGACATTAAAAATTCGAAACATAAATTCGAAACACATTATCAATTCTGAATGGAATGAATAACCCCATCAATGTCCACTTTAAATAAACAATGTTCCACAGGCTAGCTGAAGAAAATAAACCATTCCAATCCATTCGATACTCGGCGTCGATAAACGAGCCAGATTCTTTTGAATACAAACAGCGATTGGTTTCGGGGATACAATTGTTTGACCCTTTCGCGTAAAGAAAAATCACGCGTCCCGCTAGTAAATCACTACTTTATGGCTATATTTTAAGAACTAAATAATATAAAGGTTGCGAGCGCGTTTAGTTAGTTTGGTCATTGACTCCGTTTTTATTATTATTGTTTTTCTCGGGTCGTATTTAGACTATCGTCTTAGTAGACATGATGTCATTGTTGAGGATTGCAGTCACGTACGGACCATTGTGATGTTGAACAGTTGAACTTCGTTGCGCTGCAGCCTGTTTTTTTTATATTTTTTTTTATTCCCGCCCCGTGCCGTTCTTACTTTTTAACGTATTCTCGAAACTTTGACGTGAATATGAAATTGTTATCGATTCCACCCTGCAAGCCAAGAGAGTTGGCATATTAAAGAGATATATTCCTTTATATTATAGATCTCTTTCGGGTCGACTCGTCTGAGGAGTTATTGCTCTCACGTATTACTGTTTGAATATAATACTTTGGGATATATATTTTTTTAAGTGTTCATAAAAATGAACTTTGTTTTATTTTTATTTGATGCGACTTTTATACAGGGATTTCTTACTTGACAGGAGCGCAAATGATGCAAGGTTTCGTTGTTAGATGAAAATCTTAATTTCAAAAAATATAATTATGTTGGACGACAAGTGCGCTTTGTGTTAAGTTAGCAGTAAAAAATAATTATGCTTATTTAAACAGGCTTAACTGGACTTGTTTTCTTGTAATTTATAATATTACATTCATTATCTTTTTGTCAACTGTGGGATTCCGTAAATGTTCAACGCATTGTGGCGAGAAACAAGCAATAAGCTAGAGCAATAACAATGTATCAAACAAAAAATTTGCCTTGACTTAAATAAAATTTATTTTACTATTGTTAATTAAAATCTAATTTTATATTTAGTGACTGAATACATTACTCCAAACATAAATTGGCCGAAATTATAAACAACTTAATAACACAAAAATATTGTTTGCTCTGTTCGCCCGTTTTAGCATCCTTTTTTCGCACTCACATATTACCATTTCCATAAGCCAAAAAGCTAAAGTAGGTTTACTGAAAGTGCTGCCTTTTTTATTCCAAAAACATGACAGCCATACTCTATATCAATAATTTATTGCTTTAGTCCTAACTTTCAGATAAAATAAATTTAAAACTAAAAAGAAATTGTGTACATTTTCAAATGGTTATTAGTCGAAGCGTTTCTGCAATTCAATTTTAAATTACTAATTAGTAAGTGACGCAAAATCGTTGTTGTCCAATTAATACATATTTGCATAAATTAATTAACAATAACAAAACTGATTAAATCTGGTGTATGTCAAAACTAAAGCATGATTATCTGAATCATATAAGCCGATTAGATTTTAACTTTAGTTATGATTAACATTAATTTTTTTTGTGGTTTTATCTTTTTGATTATTAGAATTCCTAAACACGATTTGAGTAATCTTTTCACCCACAGAATAAATATGTGAAATAATTCACAAAGCAAATCAAATATATATTCAACATAATCAAGACAAATATTTTCCGAGCTGTTGGTATCTATTAACGTAATAGATTGTAAATATTTACTTCTTATCGCCCTATATCGTTTCAGCTTAAAAAATGACACCTGTTGTGTCCATCATTTGGGTACAATAAATAATAAATAAAGGTGTAATTCGTATGATTAAAAAAAATGATGTTAGTGATATAGGCATATTGATCAATCATTCCAAAAAGAGATATGATAGGTAATTCTGATGAAAAATGATGATAAAAAATTACTATTAAATCGACTTTAGACACCTTAAAGGCATTACACTACTATTGGCACACAAATTTAAATAACTCAGCCTCCTTTCTTCCAGTTGCGTAGAAATAAAAATTTTCAAATTTTCAAAAAGTTACATTTTATGACCAAAATATAAATTTAAATTTTATTTCGATGTCATCTAAATGCCGCTAATATATATATTAAAGAAAAACACAAACAAAAAATGTTTTTTTTAATTATGCAGTGGCGTGCCAAAATTATTTTACAATATTTCTACTTGCTTTACTTACGTGAACTCGATTAAGTTGAGGTTATGTTAAATTGAGCGTATACTAATTTATGAATTTTACACATAAAGTACATATACTTATGGCCTATATTAGCACCAAATCGTATTATTTTCCAATGCACCATTTTGGAATTACAAATTTCTAATTACAATAAGGAGCCTCTTGCTTTACTTATGTGAACTCAATTAAGTTGAGGTTATGTTAAATGGAGCGTATACATATTTATGAAATTTACACAAAAATTACATATACTAATGGCCTATATTAGTACCAAATCGTATTACTTTCCAATGCACCGTTTCGGAATTACAAATTTCTGATTACAATAATGAACCTCTTGCTTTACTTACGTAAACTTAATTAAGTTGAGGTTATGTTAAATTGAGCGTATACTAATTTATAAATTTTACACAAAGTACATATACTAATAGCCTATATTAGTATCAAATCGTAATATTTTCCAATGCACCGTTTTCGAATTACAAATTTCTAATTACAATAATGAGCCTCTTGCTTTACTTACGTAAACTCAATTAAGTTGAGGTTATGTTAAATTGAGCGTATACTAATTTATGAATTTTACACAAAAGGTACATATACTAATGGCCTATATTAGTACCAAATCGTATTATTTTCAAATGCACCGTTTTCGAATTACAAATTTCTAATAACAATGAGCCTCTTGCTTTATTTACGTGAACTCAATTAAGTTAAGGTTATGTTAAATTGAGCGTACACTAATTTATGAATTTTACATAAAAAATACATATACTAATAGCCTATGTTGGTACCAAATCGTATTATTTTCAAATGCACCGTTTTCGAATTACAAATTTCTAATTACAATGAGCCTCTTGCTTTACTTACGTAAACTCAATTAAGTTGAGGTTATGATAAATTGAGCGTATACATATTTATAAATTTTACACAAAAGATACCTATACTAATGACCTAAATTAGAACCAAATCGTATTATTTTCCAATGCACCGTTTTGGAATTACAAATTTCTAATTACAATACTGAGCCTCTTGCTTTACTTACGTGAACTCAATTAAGGTGAGGTTATGTTAAATTGAGCGTATACATATTTATAAATTTTACACAAAAAATACCTATACTAATGGCTTATATTAGTACCAAATCGTATTATTTTCCAATGCTCCGTTTTCGAATTACAAAATCCTAACTACAATATGAGTATCTTGTTTTACTAACGCGAACTCAATTAAGTTTGAGGTTATGTTAAATTGAGCGTATACATATTTATAAATTTTACATAAAAAATACATATACTAATGGCCTATATTAGTACCAAATCGTATTATTTTCCAATGCACCGTTTTCGAATTACAAATTTCTAATAACAATGAGCCTCTTGCTTTATTTACGTGAACTCAATTAAGTTAAGGTTATGTTAAATTGAGCGTACACTAATTTATGAATTTTACATAAAAAATACATATACTAATAGCCTATGTTGGTACCAAATCGTATTATTTTCAAATGCACCGTTTTCGAATTACAAATTTCTAATTACAATGAGCCTCTTGCTTTATTTACGTAAACTCAATTAAGTTGAGGTTATGTTAAATTGAACGTATACATATTTATGAACTTCACTTAAAAAATACATATACTAATAGCCTATGTTAGTACCAAATCGTACTATTTTCAAATGCACCGTTTTAAAATTACAAATTTCTAATTACAATGAACCTCTTGCTTTATTTACGTGAACTCAATTAAGTTGAGGTTATGTTAAATTGAGCGTATTCTAATTTATGAATTTTACACAAAAGGTACATATACTGATGGCCTATATTAGTACCAAATCGTATTATTTTTCAATGCTCCGTTTTGGAATTACAAATTTCTAATTACAATACTGAGCCTCTTGCTTTACTTACGTGAACTCAATTAAATTAAGATTAAATAAAATTGAGCGTATATATTTTTATAAATTTTACACTATAGGTAACTAAACTAACGACCTATATTAGTACCAAATTGTATTATTTTTCAATGCACCGTTTTGGAGTTACAAATTTCTAATGAGACATATGAGCCTCTTAATTTACTTACGTAAAATTGATTAAGTTAAGATTAAATAAAATTGACCGCATATATTTTTATAAATTTTACGCTATAAGTAACTATACTAATGGCCTATATTAGTACCAAATTGTATTATTTTACAATGTACCGTTTTGGAGTTGAAATAATCTAATGACACCTATGAACCTCTTATTTTACTTACGTAAAGTTGATTAAGTTAAGATTAAATCAAATTGAGCGTATATATTTCTATAAATCTTGCACTAAAAGTATCTATACTAATGACCTATATTAGTACCAAATTGTATTATTTTACAATGTACCGTTTTGGAGTTAAAATAATCTAATGACACCTATGAACATCTTATTTTACTTACGTAAAGTTGATTAAGTTAATATTAAATTAAATTGAGCGTATATATGTATATGAATTTTACTCCATAGGTAACTATACTAATGGCCTATATTAGTACCAAATTGTATTATTTTTTAATGCACCGTTTTAAAGTTACAATATTCTAATGACACCTATGAATGTCTTGTTTTACTTACAGAAAATTGTCGCATAAAACTATCGTGCAGCTTTTCTCGAAAGTTAATTAAGATAATTCATTTCCGTTTTCGGCATTATTATAGGTATAATAACAACATTTGAATAAGCTATTTTGGTTAAAATATATTAAAAAATAAAAAAGTTTAGTGGTAAAAATTGTTCAATATATTTCAAACTTAGTTCATATTAATGATATTTATATTAAAAAAATTATGCCGCAAAAATTATCACAAAATGATTATTTGTTTGCTTTAAAAGTAGCACCAAAGATGAGGATACTTTTGAGTGTAAACAATAAGCCCACCGATGGCTCCGCCCATTACGTTCGGTACTGTTTTTATTACACAATTGGTAGTTTGATTTTATTGGGTGATCGTTGCCATGGGCGGTATTTTATTACAGTGCGAGTGAAACGCTCCCGGTGGTTTATCACAGAACCATTCCTGACAATTCTGTCCTTAAGTTAAGATTGAATAAAATTGAGCGTATATATTTCTATAAATTTTGCACTAAAAGTATCTATACTAATGGCCTATATTAATACCATATCTTATTATTTTTCAATGCACCGTTTTGAGGTTACAATATTTTAATGACACCTATAAACCTCTTATTTTACTTACGTAAAGTTGATTCAATTAAGATTAAATAAAATTGAACGTAATTTTTTTAATAAATTTTACACTATAGGTAACTAAACTAATGGCCTATAATAGTACCAAATTGTATTGTTTTTCAATGCACCGTTTAAGAGTTATCCTGGATAACATCCAAGAACACGTTGAAGTTCATTCTCTTCAACCCGTCTACGTTTCGACGCAAATACTCTGTCGTTCCTCAGCTAAATTGAGTGACAGATCATATTATCGAAAGTTTTAGACTGAGAAAAGCCACAAGAGTGGTCTTTTTCGACGTCGAAAAAGGCTTCAATAAGGTATGGCACAAAGGTTAGCTACTAAAACTGCATAGACATAAGTTCCAACTGCAATTCATAAAGCTGATCGCTTCATACCTAGAATGCAGAACACTATCCGTAAAACTCCAAAACTATGTCTCTGCATCACTAGAGATCAAGGCAAAAGTACCTCAGAGCTCCCTTCTATCGCCTATGCTGTTCAACCTTTACGTTACATGCCATCGCTCCGATGATGCGGCACTTATGTACAGCTCAAGATCACCAAAGATGATCACCATGAGACTTCAAAAAGCTACCAGTAAATTTCAAGACTGGCTTATTGATTGGCTTGTCAAAGTAAACCAGAGTAGAGTAACTCGGCGGCACACCACACCTCATAAAAACGTTCTTTTCGATAAAATTCCTATTTGGGCTCTGCAAACTATCTAGAAATCACATTCGACAAAGAGCTGACGTACAATTTGCACGTCCAGGCCATTCTCGACAAAGCCAAATTTGCAATAAACCCAAAGGACAGCGGCAAACTCTTACCTCAATCGTCTCGAGGCATTTAAAAGTCTAAAGCTTCGTTGGATTGTCGGAGCCCCTTGGTACGTTAAAAAACAAAGAAATTCGTAACAACCTAGGCATCCCGCCGCTGCAACAGCATTTGAAAACTTTGACCAAAAAATACTTCGCACATCTCGAGTTCCACCCAAATTCTGATCTGGAAAGATTGGCAAAACGAGACAAGGAAGCACACTCCTATAGGTTAACCAAGTCTTATCTTAAAAAAGGGCTACCCCACAACCTCAATCTATAGGGCTCCCATCCTCCTCCTTCCCAATCTATCTACAAATGAAAGGTCATAAGCCCGACAGCTCGAGCTTCCAGGCAATCCCAACTGGGTAAGGTTTAGTCAGTAGGCGCCCCTGAAAAGAAGAATCCAACACGCCCAACACGTAATAAGTCTTAAATCATCGTTAGCCAGCAGCCAGAGCCCATATGCTCAATAAATTTTATTTTAAAATAAAACACTTCAATTCCAACAAAAGAATAAAAAACTAATCAAAAATGAAAAAGGAAGACCGCATAAAAAACAAAGTTACACCTCTACCCGACCAACAATCCCCGAAGGAGAAATGGTATCAACTTCAATGTACCTTATAATGTCTCCAGAAAAAACAACTTTGCTCTGATGCTAGATACCAACAGCAATAGAACGTTTAAACATTTGGAGCATAACATTTTTCATTCGAACTAAAACTTATCAGCAAATGTCTTCACCACACCACCGCTACCAACCACCCTCAGGCAAATACCTTAGAACGTTAATATAGAAAGATGAGAATAAACTGCCTTGCAGAAAACTCTAAAATAAACTATTACCAACTGTATCAACAACAAAGTAACAAAGCAAACATGACCCCCAGCAAAACCATGGTAAAAACAAACCTCACAAGACCAGGCACCTAAAATATCCCCAAAAGAAAAAAAAAAAACTCAAAAAAAAACACGTCTAAAAGAACAGTAAAAGATACCTCAAGCAGAAAAAAATCCTACTACAAAAAAAAACAAAATTTGCTCTATAATAAATTAGACCAAAGAAGATCATCGACACAGCAAAACCACGTAGACAACCTCTGGCCATTCCCCGCCTCCTACAGACAAAACCTTCTCTGCCACAAAAATAGAAAAAATTGTTGGTCTCGTTAAAGATGTTGCTTGAACAGCAGCCTAAGTACAATCAGGAAGGTTAACCTAACTTAACCTAATATAGTGCGTTTCGTGTGCGGTCCGTGCGCTCGTACCAGAGCCATGCTATTCGCAGAGACAAAAAAAGCAAAATTTGCCTCTGCTTAATTGCACAAACACTGAAACGGACTACTTATTGAGCAACACCCGCTCACATAGCTTCAGTAGTGCTTAAATCAACAAGCGTTTCTAACCTCAAAGGTCACACCAGAAACTATAATCCATCACCAGCCCCGCACGCTAGCAACTAAAAAAGACGCCACGCAGAAGCATTCTGCACTTACCTACTAGTCACTGCCATGTAGAATGAGAACCGGTAGCAAGAGATAAAAATAAAAAACAACGTCACAACAAAATTAGTCTACGAGAACAGCTTTATTACTCGTATTCCTTTGTTATGATAAGATTAAGCTAAGAACCCAGTTCTGACGTTTAAACTTTTAAGCAGATTGCCTAAAATTAAACTTGCCTTAATTTTAAGGTACTTTCTGATCCGTTAATCTAAACTAAAGTTACAAAAACATATATGAGTATAATCAACAAGACAACAAGATAACATTTTGAATCAATAGATGAATATTATATATTTTTTAATTAAATAGAGTACATATTTAAATTTCTAGAAATCAATTTTATTTTTTTTGCGATATTCAAGTTTTTTGCAGTTTCATAAATCATTTAATTAATGATGTTTTCAAAAAGAATCTTTTTCTACCGATCATAAGCAAATATTGATTTCCAGCAATTTTATTATCATCTTATTTTTAATATTTGATTAATGACTTCGCCATAGGGGCACAGAGCAACCCACCACTACACCTTTTATATTTACATAACAGCGATAATGTACGCCAACCCATTATGTTTTATGTAGTTTCCAACTTAACACCAAACTACGTGAACAAAATCGATCAAATTAAAAAAAAAACGCACAAATGAGTGGGTGGATCGAAAGCTTCCCTTTATTCTCTTACGAGAGAATTTATTTTAATATATGAGCCTCATCTCACAAACATTAAATTGGTCGAACCATTTAGTTGTAGAAGTAGGATTCTATAATATGCTTTCTCGCTCATACACATTCAGGAAGTTTAAAATCAATTTCTATAGATGTTAATTTCAAATATTAGTTCGTCATGAGGTCAGTACATTCATAACTTATTTCATAGATAATTAAATTTGAATCAATCCAATTAAATTAACTTAATTATTTTCCTTGTTAATTCTACGAATAAATATGTTGTATAATTAATACTACTTACAATATTACGAACGCCGGTAAATTAGATGACTCACCTGAAATAAATAAAATAATTTATTAAGTAAACTGCCCTTCGACATCAAACATGTAGGGAGCAAAAAAGATGTGCAATAAATTCTTGAATAGACATTTTAATGTGGTATTATATCAACTAAAACTAACGATAAAAATTGGTCAGAATGTTTTAATATTATCGAAATAAACAAATTGAATCTGGTAGTAGCAGAATAACAAACTCAGGCTATTGAAAGATACAAATTGGTGCTTTGCGTAAAGTACCTCGTTTTCCAGAAGGAGCGCTAAAATTTAAGTGACTCTCCTATTATGTTTTTAGTGTAGATGTTGTTTTTAATCCACTTAGGAATGTAACAGTTGCCACAACTGGCTCTAGTTTTAATTACTTTAATTTTTTTTATTATAAAAATTTAATTGAATATTGAGAGTGTATAAGCGAATACAAATGAAGGAAAAATAATAATATTTTGATTTACAAGATTGCAATCATATCAAAATAAATTTTATAAAAACGTAATCTAAGGATATAAAAGTAATTTCGGAGAAAATAATAATGCAATTATACAAAAATAAGCTTGTCAACTATAATTAAATAATTATTATAATTAAATAATTACATATATTCAACTTGACTTTATTACAATTTTATCCAAATAAAGCAATTTTACATTAGTCTTATAATATAGATTATTGCTTATGAAAAATAATTTGCTATATACAGTAACGATAAAGCCTATTATATGCCCTATCTAATATTGTGGCAAATATCCAATGCGCTTTAACTTTCCTTTATTTGTTTTAAACTGTTTTAAAATATATCTGAAACAACTTGAGAGACTTTATCAATAGCATACATTTCCAATATTTCACTACTTGGCAAAGTAAGAAAAGTTAAAAGCAATCAATAACTGCCATTTTGTAGAAATTAACTACGATTTAGTTCTAGTTACAAATATTCAAATAAAAGATATATTGTTAAACTAGTTTGGCCAACAGATATAAAGGTACTTAATTGTTTCATATTGTGTAGAAGTATAAAATTTCATAAAATAAATACTGCAGTTGTGAAAAATTTATAATCTTAAAACTGAACATTGGATTTTAATGAAACTTGGCAACATTGTAGCCAAGCATCATTGCTAGCAACTGAATAAAATTTATTAAAATTAACACACTAATTTTGACATAACCTCTAATTTAGTAAACAGCTACCATTCAATGTTAATGTGTTGGATAATAACAAACATTTATAACCTTAAAACTGTACATTAGATTTTGATAAAACTTGGCAACATTGTAGCCAAGCATCATTGCTACCAACTGCATAAAACATATTAAAATAAACGAAACAATTTTGACATAACCACTAATTTAGTGACCAACTACCGTTAAATGTTAATGTGTTAGGTATTAACAAAAAAAAAAAAACTTTAAAACTGTACATTAGATTTTGATAAAACTTTAAAAATTGTAGCTAAACATCATTGCTATCCACTGTATAAAATTTATTAAAGTTAACACAGCAATTTTACGATAACCTCTAATTTAGTTACTAGCCACCGTTGAATGTTAACGTGTTACTTATTAACAAAATTCATAAACTTAAAACTGTACTTTGGATTTTAATAAAATTCAGCAATATTATAGCCAAACATTGTTACTACGAACTGTATAAAATTTAATAAAATCATCACAACAATTTTGACATAACCTCTGATTTAGTAACCAGACACCGGTTGGGTAATAACAAACATTTATAAACTATAAACTATACATTGGATTTTGATAAAATTTGGCAACATTGTAGCCGAACATCATTGCTACCAACTGTATAAAATTGATTTAAATCGACAAAATAATTTTGACATGATCTTTAATTAGTTGCCAGTTACCGCAAATTATTAATGTTTTGGGTATTAGCAAAATAACCTTAAAACTGTACTTTGGATTTTGATGAAATTTGACAACATTGTAGCCAAATATCTTTGCTACCAACTCTGTACAGTTTATTAAAATCGATACGGTAATTTTTACATAACCTCCAATTTAGTGACCAGACCGTTGAATGTTGAACTGTTAAACGTTTATTAAAGTTTCTGACATGCGTACTAAAATACCCGTAAGCCTTTTAAAATCCCTACAAAATAGTAATTTTTTTTTTCTTTTAGATCTTTACAGCTCTTCTGCAAAAGTTGAATGCCTTTATAACATACTATTTGCTCTATTGAGCTTCGAAATGTATTTTAGGGTTCCTGATAAATATCTAGAGGTATTTTAAAACCTTTACACTATTCATTCTAATGCATGCAAACCCCTTGTATGTCTATAAGAAAAGTACAGAAACTATTTAAAACTTCCAGAGTCTACTAGAGTCTCTGTATTCCTTTCAAAACCTTTGTACTTCTATATCTGTACTTCTTTTAGAGACATTATGTTTTTGGTTTGCAAATTCTCTAAAAATGTTGTAATTCTAACATCTGAGTAATCTTGGCTTTTGGCTTTTGACTGTTTTGTATCTTCCTAATAACTCTTAAACTTTTTTTGTCATGTTTTATAAATCAATTTCACAGTTCCTCTTTAAAGATATATATAAAAAAATCTGTATTCTTCTAATAATCTCTATACTCTCCTTAAAGTCTCTGTACTCTAATAACCTCTGTATTCTTCTTAGAGTATCCGTACTTCTTTTACAAACATGTTTTTAGATTATAGATTCTCTAAAAATGTTGTGATTCTAAAATCTAAGCAATCTAATCAGTCTCTAAACATTTTCTTTTGTCGTCCATAGTTTTCGTGGATTAGTTAAAATTTTATTTCCTTTTAATATAATCTGTCTACTCTTCTTAGACTATCTGTTCTTTCGTTAAAACATCATATTTTTGAATTAAGATTTTCTAAAAAAATTGTGATTCTTAAATATAGGTAATCTAAGCAGATTTTTTAAAGTCTCATAATTCCTTCAGTATGTTTGCATGTTTTTCGTAAATCAAATTCAATATTGTCAGTACTATTCTTAGTCTCTCCTTTAATAGCCTTTGTACTCTTCTTAAAACATTTGTACTTCTTTTAGAAACATTCTTATAAAATCTGTGCCCAGCTCACTCACCCGATTGTTTGTTATTAAGAAGTTCAAACACAGCAGGTGTTAGTTGCATCTAATATCTTGATGACAAACACTCGGGCGAAAACACGTTTTTAAACCACTGGCTCATAAACTGTGTGCCCCGCCCACCCATCCAATTGTGTGTTATCAAGAAATTAGTTACGGTCTCTCATTCTTCTAACTTAATGACATCTGTCAGTCATTATCTCATGTTTGTTAGTTGCAGAAACACACGATATGTGTTTGTTACATCTAATTCCTTGATGACAAACACTCTGGCGGGCGGGCGGAAACACGTTTTTAAACCACCGACCCATAACTCATAAACTGTGTGCCCCGCCCACCCACTAATACATTTGTTATCAAAAAATTGCTTAAATCACTTCTCTCTTTTTAATTAATGTACCCGACAGGTGTTAGTTGCATCTAATTTCTTGATCAGAAACATTCGGAGTGGTAGGCGGGAATATAAATTGAAACCAATGACCCATAAGTCATAAACTGTGTGCCCCGCCCACCCAACCGATTGTGTGTTAAGGAATTAGTTACCGTCTCTCATTCTTCTAACTTAATGACATCCGTCAGTCATTCTCTCATGTTTCTTAGCTGCAGAAACACGGAAGGTGTTGTTACATCTAACTTCTTAATGACAAAAACTCGGGCGGGTGAGCAAAAACACGTTTTTAAACAACCGATGATTCATAAACTGTGTGCCCCGCCCACCCACCAAATTTTTGTTATCAAAATATTGATTAAATCACTTCTCTCTTTTGACTTAATGTCATCTGTCAGTCATTCTCTCATGTTTCTTAGCTGCTGTTTGTTATATCCAATTTCTTAATAACAAACACTCGGGCGGACGGGCGGAAACACATTTTTAAACCACTGGCCCATAATTCATAAACTATGTGCCCCGCCCACCCACCCAATTGTGTGTTATAAAAGAATTAGTTACGGTCTCTCATTCTTCTAACTTAATGACATATGTCATTCTTTCATGTTTCTTAGCTGCAAAAACACGGCAGGTGTTAGTAACATATAATTCCTTGATGACAAATACTCGGGCGGGCGGGCAAAAACACGTTTTTAAATATAAACTGTGTATCCCGCCCACCCACCAAAGTGTTTGTTATCAAAAAATTGGTTAAATCACTTCCCTCTTTTGACTTAATGTCATCTGTCAGTCATTTTCTCATGTTTCTTAGCTGCTGAAACCCGACAGATGTTAGTAACATCTAATTTCTTGATGACATACACTAAAGCGGGCGGGCGGGCGGGAACACGTTTTTAAAATATCGACCCATAATTCAAAAAACTGTGTGCCTGCCCCGCCCACCCATTAAAAAGTTTGTTATCAAGAAATTGGTTAAATCATTTCTCTCTTTTGGCTTAATGTCATCTGTCAGTCATTCTCTCATGTTTCTCAGCTGCAAAAACACGACAGGTGTTTGTTACATCAAATTTCTTAATAACAAGCATTCGGGCGGGTGGGAGAAAACACGTTTTTAAACCACTGGCCCATAATTCCTAAACTGTGTGGATTGCAGACTATAAAAATATTTTGACTCTAAAATCTAGATAGTTTTAAAGTCTTTTGATTTCTTTAGTATCCGACTAATTGCTCTTGAACATTCGTTCATGTGTTTCGTGGATTAAATCCACTACTCCTCATCAACATAATATATATTTAATAATCTCTGAACTCTTCTTAGAGTCTATGTACTTTAAAATAATATTTTTAATATTTCCTAAAGTATCCACTGCTCCGAGAAAACATTGTAATTCTAAGGTCTGGGTAATGTAAGCAAATTTTTAACTCTGTTTTTTATCCTCCTAATTGCTCTTGAACATTTTCTTTTGTTGTTCATGTTCTTCGTAGATCAAATTTACTAATATTATTTTAAACAAAATTCTCTAATAATCTCTGTACTCCTCTAAGATAGTTTTTGTACTCTTTTCTGAGTATTTGTACTATCACCTATCCATTTCTTCTGAAACCATCATGTTTTAGAATGTAGATTCTCTAAAAAATTCTAAAATCTAAGCAGAGCTTCTTGCCTCCTAATCCCTCTTAAACTTTTTCTTTTATCGGCCATGTTTGTCGTAGATCAAACCCACTAATCCTCTTAAAATATGTCAAAAAATTGTACTCTTCCAAGAAACATTGTTCTCCTATAACAATCTTTGTACACTTATTATTATGGGTTCTTTAAAAAATTTGTGATTCTAAAATCTAAGCAATATAAGTAGTCTTTTTTCTCAATTCTGTTTGTAACTTCCTCTGCTAATGGTATCAAAAAAAAGCGCCGTAGCTAAGACTTGCAGTGCAGGAGAGAAGAGATCAGGGATCAGGAGATTGCATATCACCTCCTCCTTCTTAGACAAACAGACTTCTAACGCTTCCAAAAAAAAAACTTCTAATTTCTTGCAAACAAACTCTTGAACGGTTGAGTGGGTACTCTCTTAGTCTCTTCTTTAGAGGAGTTTAAACTACTCGTTGATAATCATGATCTGGAGTGACCCACTCGCCCACCCAAGTGTTAATCATCAAGAGAAAATTCATGTTTATAAAATAATAAAACAATTTACAATGTTTTTTTATCGCAAATTCATTCTTACTACTCGTTTCGGCTCTACTAGAGCCTTCTGCAGATCTAATGAATTATATAGATTGAAAAAATTAATAAAAATCCACAAAAATTTACAAAAAACGATCAAACTGAATAAATTACAAAACTAATTAAAATACTCAAAACAATACAAAAATCAATAAAACACAACAAAAACCTAATAAAAAACGTTAGAAATGATTAAAAAATAAACAAATTAAATGAAAATATACAACACACCACAAAATGCAGATGATAATGGTCAAAACATTACAAAAATTAGTACAAAACACCAACAAATAGTAGTTAGTAATTCAAATATTATCAAAACTACCAAAATCGGCCCTCAAACTGTTGAAAAGTACAATTTTTTTTTCATAGAATATCAAAATATTGTAAGAAAGCACCAAAATACGGACATAAATTGTTGAAAAGAGTAAAAACCTATTCATAAAAATTCAAAAACAGCAAAATCCGGTTACAAACATTGCAAAAACAGTGAAGAACGTATAAAATTAAATGAAAAAAGGATAAAAATCCAAAAAACGACAAAAACTTTAAAAATTAATGAAAAACAAAGCAAATTGAATGAAAATATACAAAAAAAAACTACAAAACCCAGATGAAACTGATCAAAACATTGCAAAACATAGTAAAAACGACAATCAACAGATGAAAAACAATTAAAATAAAACAAAAATTAATAAAAAATAATAAAAATATAGAAAAATCACACGATCCGAGATAAAAATAGTCTAAACATTGCAGAAACAGTGAAGAATCAAGATGAAAAACGTTGAAAATCAAATAAATTTGTTTTCTTCACTTTAGGGACTGTGACAGTTAATTGTATAAATGTATTTGATTATTATCTTGCAGTTTTGAAAATCCTTTTTTATAATTGTTAAAGCTTTTATATTGTGAAGGTCTTGTAATTTTCTTAAAATGAAGACTTTAAATGTCTATTATAGCATTCTAGTTGCTTTTCTGAGCTTTCAAAAGTGTTTCGGAGTTTCTGATATGGATATTAAAATTTCTAGGGACCTTCCAAAACCTCTACTATACTCATTCTAAAATCTTTGTAAAGATGCATATGTCGTTTGAAGTCTTCACACACTTACGAGGTTTGTAGAACCAAAACAATTGTCCGTGCTTCATTTTTATCTACTGTGTTCGTTTTATCAACTTTTTTTAGTGCTCAATTCCGATCGTTGCCTAGCTAAGCCAACATAACGTTTTATGCCCACGACTGACGTCACGCGTTAGCTGCAGACGATTTATTATTAATAAATATTTTGATATTAAAAGTATTTGTTGTCATTTATCAAATAACACCTGTTTGCCTCACAAAATTTAATAATTATATAAAATAAAAAACATTTGTAATTTAAATATTTTAGAAATACCATTTACAAGATTCAAAGACATTTTGAAAGATTAAGTGCGTACAAATGTGTTTTCATACACGTGTATAACATCAAGCTTTTTGCTATATACGCGTACTTGCCCACACCTGACGTCACACACACCTATCATGTTGGCTTCACCAAGTCGGCAAAAGGCGTGTCTATAAGTTTATATGGTCTAAAGTATAAATATAGTAAAAATCTTGTAAATTGTCCGAAATACTATTTTGCAATCGGTGTCTTTTTTATTATTCAACTACTTTGAAAGCACTTATTCGCACTTGCACAATCTTGTTGGCACATCTTTAAGTTTCCGTAATCCTCAGGTACAAATCTTTTTTAATATTTCCTCTTCCTAAAAAACACAAACAAACAACTTATTTACACAAAATGACCTTTTAATAGAATATTTGTCTGTTTTTGTTATTGGTCGCTAGTTTGCTATTATAATGTTTTTCATGTTTGCATTTTTCTGGATTTTTACTCCGTGATATTCATTCTGTATTTGTGTAGATGAAGCTTTACAATTAAATGTTCAATAAAAATTAAATAAACTATCTTGATGGTTGTTTCTAATATCTTATATCACAATAATTATTTAGAAATGATATAATATTTAAAAAATATTAATAAATAACTTTCTGATCTATTAATAGAATTCTGGGTATATACAGTTACAGGGTAACTTTACAACGTTACAGAGCATCTGCATTAACATTTAACATTCGATGCGGTTTGTCTTTAACCGTTCAGCAAAATAGTGGGACCAAATTTACATTCTCGCACACAACATCCGACCACTTATTGTATAATTTTTTTTATTTATTTCTGGATACCATGAAATAGCTACAAATTCACTGTGTCCTGCATATTTATATATTTAGAAAATCGTAGTTAAGTGTTATGCACTTCTAGTGTACGTCGTCAAAACAGCAAACGCAATGAAAATTGAAATTTATTATAATCCTGCAATTGCAGTGGGCTACTGGAGCACATAATTTTCCAACGTTAAGAGGAAAAAACAAGAGGAAAATAAATTGTACAGTGAAGCCGTATCTCTCGCGCTAATTTAAAAAACGTCGCCCGGGAAACGTATATATTTACTGAAAGAGGGTATATACTTATCAAAATTATATTTTTCTTTTTAAATAATTTGTATGCATAATATTAGCTGTAGTTTGAATCCTCAAACCGCATAAAGATTTGAAGTATGCATCCAAAAGAAAATAACAAATTTGTAAAAATGTTTTCTAGTAGGAATTTTTGTTATGTAATTAATTTCCTCCATCAATATCAATTTCCATCAATAATGAAAACGGAAATACAATTACCTCCAACTAAATAGAAACCATTATTAATACGAGTAAAATATATGATATACATGCTAAACCAATTTAAACAAGACTAGGGAGACGTGGCAAAGACAAAATCTCATTGATCTCTGTAATCAATTTAACAACATCAAAGTCTAGGTAATTTCTACTTTATTTACTTTTCTTACCTTATTTAAAAATAGAATTAATTATCGTCAGCACTAATTAACTACTGGATAATTACTGTATTCGTAGGGACAATAGACTTCTATTTAGTGCCGGGTGTAATTAGACGTTAATTACAATCGCCACCCGTTTCTGTCAATATAATAATTGGTTTATTGCATTATGAAAGGACGTGCAATGTATCCGTTTAATTCAGGGAACCTATCCACCTACATTACACGTTCACGAATTTATGGTGTCGTCCATTGGGAGTTTATGTGGATAGTTGTTTGTGGTGCGGATACGACACTTAATTGAATTTGGTATTAAATTGTCGCGGAATGCAATATTTAAAATAATTGCTTTGATGCAAAAAATATTATTTTATTTTATCAAATACGTTAAATTTATATATAGAATGTTTTTAATTTAAACACCGAATGAAGTCGCTGTAAAGTGTTGAAGAATATAGACAAATAAATATTTACAAACATAAATACGAAATGATATTATATCCTATATAGGAACACCACAAAAAAAATGGCTGGATGACATCACAGAAGTAGAAGTAGAAAAAGATAGTAACACATAGCAAAAGACTAGGAAACATGCAAAAGTAAAAAAAAAGACCTACGTACAGAAGTAGACAACTGAAGAAAGGTTGAAGAAGAAGAGAAAGTGTTTAAGTGAATTGTTGCCTGTGTTGAGATTTAATAAAAGACCAGATCTGCAGTAATTGAAAATAGAAAAAATATTAAATAAAAACATATAAATAGGATAGAAAAGCAAAGATCAAGTTATAAATACAACTTTCAAGGTTATAAAACTCAATAGCAAACTTAGTAGATTTACGTTTTTTCTAAATCCTATAACGTCCTTCAATGTCATTTTAAAGTTTTTTTTTGTTGTACTTGGTTTCCAAAATCTGCATTTTTAAAGACCTTGATGTTTGTTATGCAAAGTAACGGTCAATAGAATTTTTTTTTTTGACATTGCAGCTTGATTAACAACCAATTGATAAAAGCAAAACTTTAAGAAAAAGTTTGTTTAAAGACAGTTTAGCTTCAACTGATTATAGTAATTCTAGATACTACCTCCAAGAAAAGTGGTCAAAGGTAACTACTAATAATAATCTAGATTTCAAAATATTTTTGAAAATTCTATTAAGAGGTTTTAAAAGTTTTCAATTAAGAAGAGTATAAAGACCAAAAAAAAAATCATAAACTTGCAAAAATTTAGTAACTTTAAAAAACTCTAAAAACATTCAAACCTAGCTCAAGTGTTTCAAATTGTTCCTAGGTTGTACTGAGCTATTTCAAGAAGTGGAAAAACTAGGATTTTTGGACTTTATTGTATTGAGATTAAAGTCGGTTTAAAAAAAAGCTCTGTATTCTTCCAATTTTGAGTCACACTAAGTAGTAGTAAGCTTGTGGGCACTTATGCATTACAGACCCCTGTTTACAGATAGCTAAGTCACTTAACAATCTTGATCAGAGTGTCTAATTAATTTGGTTATTTAGTTTTTGACGCTTGGGATCAGAACTGCAAAACTTGCTGAACCTTCTGATGTCATGTCTATTTGAGTTTGTAATAAAGAAAAAATTAACTTTACAATACAAGTCCTTTGATTTTTGAAGAGAAATAGTTGACTTGATTTACAAATCAAGGGAAAAAAATTTCAAAGGCAATTAGGATGATATAATCAAAATTAAGAAAAGCCTGCCTAGATGTCCAAATTTTAGAAGCCAAATATTTTTAGAGAATTCACATTCCAAAATCATAATGTCATGAAAATGAATAGTACAGTCACTCTAAGAAGTGTACAATAATTATTAGAAAACTACAGGGATTATTGAAGAATTACATTTTTGATAAGGATTAGTGAGTTTGATCCACAAAATACAAAGCCGACAAAAAAAATGTAGAAAAAAACAATACAAAAATAGCCAAGATACTTTAAAAGTCTGATATGATTTAGCAGATTTAAAAATCAACAAATTTTAGAGAATCGTTCCAAAAAGAAAAAATAGAAGATGGCACAGATTTTCTAAGAAAAGTACAAAAATATTAGAAAAACATAGCATTTTGTTCAACAGTTTTGAAAAAGTAATCACTTCCAACATTCGACTCCCTAAAATCAACTAAAAAATAAAAAAGAAAAAATAAGAAAAAAAAAGCAGAATAAAAAAACAAAAGCTTCGAGCTCTGTTTGTGACATTTTGTCAGCAGCTTCCAGAAAGTTCCTGACTTCCCGGTGGACCCTTTTACGTGCTACAGATTGGTGTCCTCGGTGTATAAGGAAAAGCATTAGAGCTCGAGGTTGTCAAAAAATGCTTCGTTCTTTCCCTTGTTAGTGTATTTTCCCCATAAAGTCTTCCACATTGGACCGTGTTTTTTAACACACATTTTTGAGCAACATTATAGTCTTTCTCACTTTGCTGTGAAGCGATCTCTGGAATCGCGATGCCACTTGCCTGATGCTTAGTGGCATTTCTACTGCAGATTCAATGCCTTAGTGTAGCGGGATAATCCAAGAAAATTATCAGCGCAAACCTGATGAGTGTTAGAAGCATTTTCTGTGGCTATGAGGATTTGATTAGAAAAAAGTTCTACAGTTATTTCGATGTCCTCAACCGTTCTCACTGAGGCAAACCTACTAATGCTGTCTTCTAGTGAACTTAAGAAGAGATTCCAATCCGTACGAGTTAGAAATTTGATTTTCTCCCCGATTGATCCTCTTTCCTAGAGCTTCAGTATTACTAAGTTGTGGTCGGAGCTAAAGTCATTTACGTTAATTTAAAAGTTGAGGTCCTTAAGTATTGTTACGTCAAAACTCCGCCAATGCCTGTCCCAAACCAGGATAAAAAAAGGAAGAGAGGGAGGAGTAACAACCTCGTTAAAAAACCAGAGTTCAACTGGCCCGGCTGATAGCACCCTGTTAGGGCCTCCGCTTGGGGTACAGGTAAAACTAGTCAACAATCCCGAAGGTAAAAGATGACAAGAAAGTCACAATGGAAAGGAAAGAGCAAAAGGAGAGGAAAAGTTGAAAATGGCCCTCGTAAAAGAGGCCCTATTGCCACCTGAAGTAATCAAAGGCAAAAGCTCTGGCAGGATATAGTTAGTAGTAGACTATACCGGCAGTAAGGCGGCGGAAGATTCCAACCAAGAAACAACGGCGGCGGATAAAGTCCTAGTTCTCTGAATTACACAATCTCACCAACCCGCAAAACAAGCGTGGTGGGTCATAGCCAGAACCCTTTAAATATGCAAACAACGTGGCCCCAAGTTCCCAGCGACCTGTCACTCCGCAGCCAAGACAACGGTTGCACGTAGTCAGATCAGGGGTCGTCGCTAATCGAAAAATCTGCCGAATACAACATCTCTCTATACCTAGCCTTTGTAGATTACGAGAAGGCGTTTGACTCAATCGAGATATGGGCAGTATTAAATGTAATGACCAACGCACGTATTGGCTCCAGATACTCAAACCCTCTGAACTACATCTATAAAAATGCAACACTCCAAACTAAGCTGGACGATGAAACCATTACTAACAAGATTCCTATTAGAAGAAGAGAAAGGCAAGGTAATACCATCTCACCAAAACTCTTCATGCTAGCAATAGAAGATGTCTTTAAACGATTGGACTGGGAGAAAAACGGTGTAAACATCGATAGAAAACATCTAAACCATTTGCGCTTTGCTGATGACATCGTTCTTATTAGCTCGGACAGAGAGTTAAAAAGCATGCGCACGCAACTAAATTTAGCATCCAAAGTAGTCGGACTCAAGATGAACTTCAAAAAGACCAAAATTATGAGTGATTCTAAAATTCCCATCTCCATAGAAGAAAATGTGGTGGAAAACGTAGCAGAATATGTGTACCTGGGTCATGTAATCAGACTTGGAAAAGAAGACCAGTGCGCCAAAGTAAAACGAAGAATTAGGATAAGTTGGGCAACTTTCGGTAAGCGTTACATACTGAAACATCAAAGCATCCCATATAGACTAAAAAAGGAGGTGTACAATAAGTGCATCTTCCCCGAAACTACGTATGGTCTTGAAACAACTACCCTTACCAACAAATCAGCAGACAAAGACAATGAAATGAGCCATGCTAGGTGTAAGCCTAAGGGATCACATTCAAAACACCGAAATCCGCAAGCAAACAGGTGTCGAGGATGTTATCACACAAGTCGCAAACCGTAAGTGAAGCTGAGCAGACCATGTTGCAAGGCAGTACCCAGCGAAATAGACGATTCAAGTCATGCAGTAGAGACCACAGACCTCTAAGACAAGTGTGTAAAGACCCCAAAAAAGGTAAAGAGACTAAATCCGAGAAGTCGTCGGCTATTCGTTGCAACAGAAAGCTAAAGATAGGACCGTGTGGCAGAGTTTAAAAAAGGCCCATGTCCAGAAGTGGATAGATACATGCTAAAAAAGAAAAAGAAAACATCATAAACGTCTCTTTAGTGGCCGCAAAGCTGTAATGAGTAAGTTCAAGAAGACCCACTACTTGCAATTCCTATTGCTCTACATTGTCGTGCAAAGCTCAAACTTTTGCGTTAGTCCACAAACGTAAAAGAGTTTAGCAAGGACAATTAAGACAAGATCTGCGTACCCTAAATAAAACAGTTCGCAAAGAGCTTGATCTCAAAATCAACAAATTTGCAAGCCAGTTCTACCGCCAATTGCAAGGTCATAAACATCTCCATTGTTTTCACCAAACATCAAACAAACATAGAACCAGAAAAAAAGACTACTGAGCTGCATTTACTGGCCGCGATGGGCCAAGTCACCTCATCCAGTATCCACCATTAAACTGAATCTACTGTCCGCGACAAAAATAAAAATTTCTTGCCACTACAATTTTTTTCGTTTTTAATCCTTAACTCAAGACAAAGCAAAAGAAAAAGTTTAAGAGCGAATAGGACCTATTAGAATCTGCAAAACTTTCAAAATTTAAAGTAAACAATTTTTGGCTATGAAAACTTATTCTTTGGATAATATTGAAAAAAAGCTCCTAATATTTTTTTCCTAAAAATGCAATCCTGAGAAGTTACAAACGATCAAAAAATGTAAGAAAACTCAAAATCCTCAACTTTTTCAAATTTTGATTGCTTATTACTCGGAAATGGTTCCCTGAAAAAATTCACATAATCAGGATTCATGTAGAGGAAGCCATTTTCAGTGGTTTAAGCAAAAACAAATTTTCAATCCGTACAGTGGACTCATACATGGCCATATACACATCACACCATACTTACAGAAATCAAATAACTATAATAGTATGCCCTATCATTAAGTCTGTAAAATAAATTTGTAATATTTTCCTTTGTTGCTATAAAATTTCGATTTATTCTGACTCCTCACATTAACGATAAGATAACACCAACAAATATGACAACGCTAGTGACTATAAATATTGCAATTACTTTATTATCTTCATATTATTGAAATAACAATTATAGCAAGAATTATATTTTTTAAACAAATAATATTTCTTTGTAAAAAAATCTCCAATAATCTATTTGAAACGATTTTTTCATTTCTCTACTTCGATTTTCAAACAAATTGGATGTTGTAAAACGCATAAAAGGGACTCAGCGTTCGTGCACATGTCCGTTAATTAAAACACGTATTCATTATGTTTTTTTTTATAAATTCGCGATCCAGTCTCCTCTCTGCTCTGCATTTAATTAATTAATTTTCAACAAATATAAAAAAAGTGCCCGCTCGTGCTTGATTCATTAAAAGAAAATTAATGTATGATATAAGCATCGCTTAATGAATTTTAAATGAAAATGTTTTCCTTTTTGAATCAATTAAAAAGTCAAGTATAATAACTTCATTAATTTCTTGCCAATATTTATTTGTTTGTTTCAATTGTAACTCAATTAGGCAAGCAAATTTTAATTAAAATTAGATAAACCTTTATATAAATTGATACTATAATTTGAAAGACGGAAATTTTATCTGAAGGATATCCGCAAGATGATATTAAATCAATTGTTGATGTAAACTACAATATTGACATGATAACCACTTCAAGCTATATTATTATTTAATATAATTATACAGCTCAAAAGGTTTTGTAATTTACCAACAAATTTTGTTCTAAAATATGTAACTTTAAACCAATTTTTTTCTATTACATGTATTTTATTAACCGCCGCATTGTATTATAAAAAAAGAAACCCACTTGTCAGCGCAAAAAAAAATACGACAGGGGTGGTGGTACACACAATAAGGAAAAAAATCCCCATCTCACATTTCTCTAAAAATTTCATCACCTAAAGCGCACATGCTTCTTTCTTTCCCCACCAACTTGATTTACTAACCGCTGAAATAAACGATTCATTTTCAAGGTTCCTTAATGTCAACCCCAGTTTTAAATTAAGTTCCACGTGCAACATGATTGATGTAATATAATCCTAATTATTTTTTGTTGTAAACGATTTTAGGTCACGTATATAATATTGTATGATTATGATAAGTCTGGAACCCAATACGTGTGTCACGGAATCGGCAGACTAAATAATGGTTCATATTCTTGTTTGCACTGGATCGGCACTACTTCTCTGACGTTATTTTGTTTGAACAGCTTTTATTGGGCCCTTCAAACGCACACTAACAGCAAATATGAGGGAAATATTTTTATTGCGAGGGTGGATTGATTGATCCTAGTTCTGACCGTTAATATGAGTCCAGGGGAATTGTTAAACTGTTTCATATCTCGATTTAATGAATCGAATATTGATTGGTTTATTCTATTCGACAAATAATTGCAACAGACACTCAAATCTCGTTATTAAATAGTAGGATGAATTTTTTTGAATAGCTTAAACGTTGATGATAATTACAAAAAAGTTACATATTTATATATATACAAAACAAATAATGAAATAACATTAAATAAATATTACAGAACTTGCATATTGAACTATTTTGATTATTTAATAACAAATCAAATAATGATAAAGCATTAAGTAAATATTACAGGTGATGATGACGATAAACAGGCTTTTATTGCATTTCCGGCTATTTAGATTACAATTTGCTAAATGGCAAAGTACCAAAAAAACTTTTATAAATTATAATTTTAAACATCTGGGTCTGATTAAAGCTTGCAGTAACCACAAATAATATTTTACAGTTGGTACTAACATAGTTCAAATATAAAAAATTGCATAAAAGTTCGAAGTACCATTTATAAAATATAGGTTTTTAAATGTTTCATTACTTCTTTGGATTTAAGTATGTAACTTTGATTGAAGTAAAAATATGCCAATTTACTCGTATGGATTTATATTAATATTTTACATATGGTACTAACATAGTTCAAGTATGTTAGTACCAAAATTGCATAAAAGTCCAATGTACCATTTTTGATTTATAAATTTTTAAATATGTTTCATTACTTCTTTGGATTTAGGTATGTAACTTTGATTGAAGCAAAAATATGCCAATTAACGCGTATGGATTTTTTTAAATATTTTACAAATGGTACTAACATAGTACAAGTATGATGGTACCAAATTGCATAAAAGTCCAATGTACCATTTTTCAGTTATAAATTTTTAAATGTTTCATTACTTCTTTAGATTTAGGTATGTAACTTTGATTGAAGCAAAAATATGCCAATTTACTCGTATGGATTTTTATAAATATTTTACAGATGGTACTAACATAGTTCAAGTATGTTAGTACCAAATTGCTTAAAAGTCCAATGTACCATATTTCAGTTATAAATTTTTAAATATGTTTCATTACTTCTTTGGATTTAGGTATGTAACTTTGATTGAAGCAAAAATATGCCAATTTACGCGTACGGATTTTTATAAATATTTTACAGATGGTACTAACATAGTTCAAGTATGTTACTACCAAATTGCATAAAAGTCCAATGTACCATTTTTGTGCTATAGGTTTTTAAATGTTTCATTACTTCTATGGATTTAGGTTGTAATTTTGATTGAAGCAAAAATATGCCAATTTACGCGTATGGATTTTTATAAATATTTTACAGATGATACTAACATAGTTCAAGTATGTTAGTACCAAATTGCATAAAAATCCAATGTACCATTTTTGAGTTATAGGTTTATAAATGCTTCATTACTTCTTTGGATTTAGGTATGTAACTTTGATTGAAGTAAAAATATGCCAAATCACGCGTATGAATTTTTATAAATATTTTACAGTTGGTACTAACATAGGGGTCAAGTATGTTAGTACCAAAATTGTATAAAAGTCCAATGTACCATTTTTGAGTTATAAGTTTATAAATGTTTCATTACTTCTTTGGATTTAGGTATGTAACTTTGATTGAAGCAAAAATGTGCCAATTTACGAGTATGGATTTTTATAAATATTTTACAGATGGTACTAACATAGTTCAAGTATGTTAGTACCAAATTGCATAAAAATCCAATGTACCATTTTTGAGTTATAGGTTTTTAAATATTTCATTACTTCTATGGATTTAGGTATGTAACTTTGATTGAAGCAAAAATATGCCAATTTACGCGTATGGATTTTTATAAATATTTTACGGATAGTACTAACATAGTTCAAGTATGTTAGTACCAAATTGCATAAAAGTCCAATGTACCATTTTTGAGTTATAAATTTATAAATGTTTCATTACTTCTTTGGATTTAGGTATGTAACTTTGATTGAAGCAAAAATATGCCAATTTACTCGTATGGATTTTTATAAATATTTTACAGATGGTACTAACATAGTTCAAGTATGTTAGTACTAAATTGCATAAAAGTCCAATGTACAATTTTTGAGTTATAGGTTTTTAAATATTTCATTACTTCTATGGATTTAGGTATGTAATTTTGATTGAAGCAAAAATATGCCAATTTACGCGTATGGATTTTTATAAATATTTTACGGATAGTACTAACATAGTTCAAGTATGTTAGTACCAAATTGCATAAAAGTCCAATGTACTATTTTTGAATTATAAATTTTTAAATATGTTTGATTACTTCTTTGGATTTAGGTATGTAACTTTGAATGAAGCAAAAATATGCCAATTAACGCGTACGGATTTTTATAAATATTTTACAGATGGCTCTAACATTGTTCAAGTAAATTGGTACCAAATTGCATAAAAATCCAATGTACCATTTTTGAGTTATAGGTTTTTAAATGTTTCATTACTTCTTTGGATTTAGGTATGTAACTTTGATTGAAGCAAAAATATGCCAATTTACTCGTATGGATTTTTATAAATATTTTACAGATGGTACTAACATAGTTCAAGTATGTTAGTACCAAATTGCATAAAAGTCCAATGTACTATTTTTGAGTTATAAATTTTTAAATATGTTTGATTACTTCTTTGGATTTAGGTATGTAACTTTGAATGAAGCAAAAATATGCCAATTAACGCGTACGGATTTTTATAAATATTTCACAGATGGTACTACTGTAGTTCAAGTATGTTAGTACCAAAATTGCATAAAAGTCCAATGTACGATTTTTGAGTTATAAATTTATAAATGTTTCATTACTTCTTTGGATTTGGGTATGTAACTTTGATTGAAACAAAAATATGCCAATTTACGCGTATGGATTTTTATAAATATTTTACAGATGGTACTACTGTAGTTCAAGTATGTTAGTACCAAAATTGCATAAAAGTCCAATGTACCATTTTTGAGTTATAAATTTATAAATGTTTCATTACTTCTTTGGATTTGGGTATGTAACTTTGATTGAAACAAAAATATGCCAATTTACGCGTATGGATTTTTATAAATATTTTACAGATGGTACTAATATAGTTCAAGTATGTTAGTACCAAATTGCATAAAAGTCCAATGTACCATTTTTGAGTTATAGGTTTTTAAATGTTTCATTACTTCTTTAGATTTAGGTATGCAACTTTGATTAAAGTAAAAATATGCCACATTACGCGTATTAATTTTTATAAATATTTTACAGTTGGCACTAACATTGTTCAAGTATATTGGTACCAAATTGCATAAAAATCCAATAACCATTTTTGAGTTATAGGTTCTTAAATGTTTCATTACTTCTTTGAATTTAGGTGTGCAATTTTAAGTAAAAATATGCCAAATTAAACCTATAGATTTTTTAAACATATTTTACAGTTGGTACTAACATTGTTCATTTTAAAACTTCCTATAGGTTTCAGAAGTTTACAAATTATCTGTAATGTGCTGAAGACAAATTTAATGTTCTCAAGTATATCCAGACATAGTACCATCTTCTTGAGCTACTTGAAATGTTCTCAAGTAGTTTTTTTTAATGTTCTAAAACATTCTAAAGAATCCTATAAGTTTCCAAAGTTAACAAATTATCTGTAATGTGGTCAGGACAAATTTAATATTCTCAAATATATCCACACATTGTATAATGTTCCAGAGCTACTTGAAATGTTCTCAAGTAGTTTTGATAACATTTCATAGCATTTTAAAGCTTCCTATAGGTTTCTGAAGTTTACAAATGATCTGTAATGTGCTCAGAACAAACTAAATGATCTTAAGTATATCCAGACATTGTATAATGTTCCAGAGCTACTTGGAATGTTCTCAAGCAGTCTTCATAACGTTCCAAAGCATTTTAAAGCTTTCTATAGGTTTCTGAAGTTTACAAATTATCTGTAATGTGCTCAGGACAAATTTAATGTTCTCAAGTATATTTAGGCATTGTATAATGTTCCAGAGCTACTACTTGAAATCTTCTCAAGTAGTTTTTTTTAAATAATTCAAAGCATTTTAAAGCTTCCTATAAGTTTCTAAAGTTTACAAATTATCAGTGCTTAGGACAAGTTTAATGTTCTCAAGTATATCCAGACATTGTATAATGTTCCTGTGCTACTTGAAATGTTCTCAAAGAGTTTTTATAATGTTCCAATGCAATATAAAACTTCCTATAGGATTCTGAAATTTACAAATCATCTGGAATGTGCTTAAGACAAATTTAATGTTCTCGAGTATATCTAGATATTGTATAATGTTCCAGAGCTACTTGGAATGTTCTCAAGTAATTTTCATAATATTTCAAAGCATTTCAAAGCTTCCAATACGTTTCTGAAGTTAACAAATTATCTGTAATGTGGTCAAGATAAAGTTAATGTTCTCAAGTATATCTAGACATTGTATAATGTTCCAGAGCTACTTGAAATGTTCTCAAGTAGTTTTCATAATATGTCAAAGCATTTTAAAGCTTCCTATAGGTTTCTGAAGTTTACAAATTATCTGTAATGTGCGCAAAACAAATTTAATATTCTCAAGTATATCTAGGCATTGTATAATGTTCCTAAAATACTTGGAATGTTCTCATGTAGTTTTTATAATGTTCCAAAACGCTTTAAAGCTTACTATAAGTTTCTGAAGTTAACAAATTATCTGTAATGTGTTCAGAACAAGTTTAATGTTCTCAACAATATTCAGACATTGAATAAATGTTCCAGAGCTACTTGGAATGTTCTTAAGTAGTTTTCATAATATTTCAAAGTACTTTAAAACTTTCTTTTAAGTTTCCGAAGTTTACAAATCATCTGTGATGTGCTCAAGATAAATTCAATGTTCTCAAGTACATCAGACATTGTATAATGTTCCTGAGCTACTTGGAATGTTCTCAAGTAGTTTTTATATTGTTCTAAAGCATTTTAAAGATATTTATTGGTTTCTAAAGTTTAAAAACTATCTGTAATGTGGTCAGAACAAATTTAATGTTCTCAAGTATATCCAGACATTGTATATTGTTCCTAAGCTACTTGGAATGTTCGCAAGTAGTTTTTATAACATTTCAAAGCATTTTAAAGCTTCCTATAGGTTTCTGAAGTTAACAATTTATCAGTAATGTGGTCAAGATAAATTTAATGTTCATAAGTGTATTCAGACATTGTATAATGTTCCTGAGCTACTTGGAATGTTCTCAAGTAGTTTTTATAATGTTCCTAAGCATTTTAATTTTTTTTATCGGTTTCTAAAGTTTACAAATGATCTGAAATGTGGTCAGGACAAATTTAATGTTCTCAAGTATATCCAAACAATGTATAATGTTCCTAAGCTACTTGAAATGTTCCTAAGTAGTTTTTATAATGTTACAACGCATTTTAAAGCTTCCTATAAGTTTCAGAAGTTTACAAATTATCTGTAATGTGCTCAGAATAAATTTAATGTTCTCAAGTATATCCAGACATTGTATAATGTTTCAGAGCTACTTGGAATGTTCTCAAGTAGTTTTTATAATGTTCCAAAGCATTTTAAAAATTTCTATTGGTTTCTAAAGTTTACAAATTATTTGTAATGTGATCAGAACAAATTAAATGTTCTCAAGTATATCCAAACATTGTATAATGTTCCAGAGGTACTTAGAATGTTCTCAAGTTGTTTTTATAATGTTCCAAAGCATTTTAAAGCTTGCTATAGGTATCTGAAGTTTACAAATGATCTGTTATGTGCTTAGGACAAATTTATTGTTCTCAAGTATATACAAACAGTGTATAATGTTCCAGAGCTACTTAGAATGTTTTCAAGTAGTTTTTATAATGTTCCAAAGCGTTTTAAAGCTTGCTATAAGTTTCAAAAATTTACAAAATATCTGTATGTGCTCAGGACAAATTTAATGTTCTCAAGTATATCCAGGCATTGTATAATGTTCCAGAGCTACTTGGCATGTTCTTAAGTAGTTTTCATAATATTTTAAAGCATTTTAAAGCTTCCTATAGGTTTCTGAAGTTTACAAATTATCTGTAACGTGCTCAGAACAAATTTAATGTTGTCAAGTATATCCAGACATTGTATAATTTTTCTGAGCTACTTAGAATGTTCCAAAGCATTTTAAAGACTTCTATTTTGATATCTAAAGTTTACAAATTATCTGTAATGTGCTCAAGACAAATTTAATGTTCTCAAGTATATCCATACATTGTATAATATTCCTGAACTACTTGAAAAGTTCTCAAGTAGTTTTCATAATATTTCAAAGCATTTTGAAGCTTACCATAGGTTTCTAAAGTTTACAAATTGTCTCTAATGTGCTCAGGACAAATTTAATGTTCTCAAGTATATCCAGACATAGTATAATGTTCCTGAGCTACTTGGAATGTTCGTAAGTAGTTTTGATAATATTTCCAAGCTTTTTAAAGCTTGCTATAGGTTTCTAAAGTTTACAAATTGTCTGTAATGTTCTCAGAACAAATTTAATGTTCTCAAGTATATCCAGACATTATATAATGTTCCAGAGCTACTTGGAATGTTCTCAAGTAGTTTTCATAAAAATTTTAAACATTTTAAAACTTCCTGAAGGTTTCTGAAGTTTACAAATTATCTAAAATGTGCTCAGGACAAATTTAAATGTTTTCAGATATAACCAGACATTGTATAATGTTCCAGAGCTACTTGGAATGTTCTGAAGTAGTTTTCATAATATTTCAAAGCATTTTAAAGCTTGCTATAGGTTTCTGAAGTTTACAAATTATCTGTTATAAGCTCAGGACAAATTTAATTTTCTCAAGTGTATCTAGACACTGTATAATGTTCCTGAGCTACTTGAAATGTTCTTAAGTAGTTTTTATATTGTTCCAAAGCATTTTAAAGCTACCTATAAGTTTCTAAAGTTTACAAATGATCTGAAATGTTGTCAGGACAAACTTAATGTTCTCAAGTATACCCAGTTATTCTATAATGCTCCAGAGCTACTTGGAATGTTCTTAAGTAATTTTCATAATAATTCAAAGCATTTTGAAGTTTCCTATAAGTTTCTAAAGTTTACAAATTATCTGTAATGTGCTTAGGACAAATTTAATGTTCTCAAGTATATCCAGACATTGTATAATGTTCCTGAGCTACATAGAATGTTTTCAAGTATTTTTATAATGTTCCAAAGCATTTTAAAACATTCATTTAGGATTCTGAAGTTTACAAATTATCTGTAATGTGCTCAGAACAAATTTAAATGTTCTCAAGTATACCCAGACATTGTATAATGTTCTAGAGCTGCTTGGAATGTTCTCAAGTAGGTTTCATAACATTTTAAAGCATTTTAAAACTTCCTAGATGTTTCTGAAGTTTACCAATGATCTGTAATGTGCTCAAAACAAATTTATTGTTCTCAGGTATATCCAGACATTGTATAATGTTCCAGAGCTACTTGGAATGTTTTCAAGTAGTTTTTATAATGTTCCAAAGCATTTTAAAGATTTCTATTGGTTTCTAAAGTTTACAAATTATTTGTAATGTGGTCAGAACAAATTAAATGTTCTCAAGTATATCCAAACATTGTATAATGTTCCAGAGGTACTTGAAATGTTCTCAAGTAGTTTTATAATGTTCCAAAGCGTTTTAAAGCTTGATATAAGTTTTTGAAGTTTACAAACGATCTGTAATGTGCTCAAAACAAATTTAATATTCTCAAGTATATCCAGAGATTGTATAATCTTCTAGAGCTACTTGGAATGTTCTTAAGTAGTTTTTATAATATTTCCAAGCTTTTTAAAGCTTGCTATAGGTTTCTGAAGTATACAAATTGTCTGTAATAAGCTCAGAACAAATATAATGTTCTCAAGTATATCTAGACATTGTATAATGTTCCTGAGCTACTTGAAATGTTCTCAAGTAGTTTTTATAATGTACCAAAACATTTTAAAAATTTCTATTGATTTCAAAAGTTTAAAAATTATCTGTAATGTACTCAGGATAAATTTAATGTTCTGAAGCATATCCAAACATTGTATAATGTTCCAGAGCTACTTGAAATGTTCTTAAGTAGTTTTTATATTGTTCCAAAGCATTTTAAAGCTACCTATGGGTTTCTAAAGTTTACAAATTATCTGAAATGTTGTCAGGACAAACTTAATGTTCTCAAAAATACCCAGACATTCTATGATGCTCCAGATCTAATTGGAATGTTCATAAGTAGTTTTTATAATATTTCAAAGCACTTTAAAGCTTCCCATAAGTTTCTGAACTTTACAAATTATTTGTATTGTGTTTAAGACAAATTTAATGTTCTCAAGTATATCCAGATATTGTATAATGTTCCTGAGCTACATAGAATGTTTTCAAGTATTTTTATAATGTTCCAAAGCATTTTAAAACTTCATTTAGGGTTCTGAAGTTTACAAATTATCTGTAATGTGCTCAGAACAAATTTAAATGTTCTCAAGTAAGTTTCATAACATTTTAAATTATTTTACAACTTCCTAGATGTTTCTGAAGTTTACCAATGATCTGTAATGTGCTCAAAACAAATTTATTGTTCTCAAGTATATCCAGACATAGTATTATGTTCCTAAGCTACTTGGAATGTTCTCAAGTAGTTTTTATATTGTTCCAAAACATTTTAAAGCTTCTTATAGATTTCCAAAGTTTACAAATTATCTGTAATGTGGTCAGGACAAATTTAATGTTCTCAAGTATGCCCAGACATTGTATAATGTTCCAGAGCTACTTAAAATGTTCTCAAGTAGTTTTTATAATGTTCCAAAGCATTTTAAAGATATCCATTAATTTCTAAAGTTTACAAATTATCTGTAATGTGCTAAAGACAAATTAAATGTTCTCAAGTATATTCAGACATTGTTTACTTTATCTAAGCTACTTGGAATGTTCTCAAGTAATTTTTATAAAGTTCCAAAGCATTTTAAAGCTAGCTATTGGTTTCTAAAGTTTACAAATTATCTGTAATGTGCTCAAGACAAATTTAATGTATTTAAAAATATCCAGACATTGTATAATGTTCCAGAGCTACTTGAAATGTTCTCAAGTAGTTTTTATAATGTTCCAAAGCAGTTTAAAGCTTCCTTTTAGTTACTAAAGTTTACAAATTATCTGTAATGTGCTCAAAACAAATTTAATATTCTCAAGTATATCCAAACATTGTATAATGTTCCAGAGCTACTTGGCATGTTCTTAAGAAGTTTTCATAATATTTTAAAGCATTTTAAAGCTTCCTATAGGTTTCTGAAGTTTACAAATTATCTGTAACGTGCTCAGAACAAATTTAATGTTCTCAAGTATATCCAGACATTGTATAATGATCCAGAGCTACTTGGAATGTTCTAAAATTTGCAAAGAGTTTTTAGTTCATAAAATGCAATCGGGTAAAATAGAAACGTGTTTCCGCCCACCCGCTCAAGCGTTTGTCATTGGGAATTGAAAGTGACTGACAGGTATCATTAAGTTGAAAAAAGAAGCGGACTAAACCAATTTCTTGATAACGAACGCCTGGGTGGGTGGGCGGAGCACTTAGTTTATGAAAAGCGAGTGAGTAGTTTAAAAACGTGTTCCCACCCACCCGCCCAACTATGTGTCGTCAAGTTTTAGATGTTTTTCAGCTCACAAACATAAGAGAACAACTGACAGGTGTCATTTAGTTAAAAACCTACGCTTCAGTGGGTGAGTGAAGCACTTAGTTTATAAAACGCAAGCGGGTAGTTTAGAAACGTGTTCCCTTGATGTTCCAGCAGTTTACAAAAATAAGGAAAATACTGACAGGTGTCATTAAATAGAAAAAGAAGTGGGCTAAACCAATTTCTTGATAACCAATATTTGAGTGGGTAGGCGAGGCACTTAGTTTATGAAACGCAAGCGAGTAGTATAGAAGAGTGTTCCCTTGATGTTCCAGCAGTTTACAAAAATAAGGAAAATACTGACAGGTGTCATTAAGTTGAAAAAAAAAGGAGACTAAATCAATTCCTTAATAACCAATATTTGGGTGGGTGGGCGGGGCACTTAGTTTATGAAACGCTAGCGGGTAGTATAGAAACGTGTTAACTTGATGTTGCTGCAGTTTACAAAAATAAGAAAAATACTGACAGATGTCATTGAGTTGAAAAAACAGTGGACTAAACCAATTCCTTGATAACCAATATTTGGGTGAGTAGGCGGGGCACTTAGTTTATGAAACGCAAGCGGGTAGTATAGAAACGTGTTCCCTTGATGTTCCTGCAATTTGCAAAAATAAGAAAAATACTGACAGATGTCATTGAGTTGAAAAAAAAAAACTAAACCAATTCCTTGATAACCAATATTTGGGTGGGTGGGCGGGGCATTTAGTTTATAAAACGTGAGAGGGTAGTATAGAAATGTGTTCCCTTGATTTTGCTGCAGTTTACAAAAATAAGAGAAATACTGACATTAAGTTGAAAAAAATCCTTGATAACCAATACTTGGGTGGGTGGGCGGGGCACTTAGTTTATAAAACGCAAGCGGGTAGTAATAGTAAAATCGCTAAATAATACCAAGAGTTTAAATTGTGCTAGAGGCTCAAGACTGTAGTGGAAATATTCAAAAGCCTTTGATGTAAAATAAAAACAATTTTCATATAATCCGCATAAACAAAGTTCATAATAATTATAAAATTAACATGTTTAATATTATTATACGCTTGTTACAATATTCTTTCCCTTTCAAACATTTCTATTTGAAAATTGTTTAACATCCCCATGCTTTTGTGGCCACACGCTTCTCTTAACTATAAAATGTGATTTTTAAATTTCATTTGCTTATTTAACGATATAATAACACTCATATAAAGTAAAGTATACACAATTATACAAATTTTATTATCATAATCCTCTTTAACCTTAATCAACACAAAAAAGTAATCCAGATCACATAAATCCTAATATTCACACCAAACGCGATTAAAATGACTGGAACCTTTTTAAATAAAAAAACATCATTAAATTCGCATCTTGTTTGCTTAATTTTTTTTAGAGTAAACGCCCTCAGTATTAAAAAAAACAGGTTAATTTTGACAGAATTAAACATCTCTTACTGTGCGCGTATTTAAATTTTACACAATTTAGCCCATGGGAAAAGAAGGCGAATATTTCCCATGACACTTTGGCTCTTTTTTTTAGATAGATGGGGACCGTAAAACAATAAAGCGAAGAGCAAACAGTCCTTTTTATATATGACGAGGAGTCAGGTAGCAGAAATGATATTTGAGGTGAGATGTAATTTTTAGGGGGGGTGATTTTGTCGGTTGATTTATAGTGGTGCGTGGTGACACTTTTGTGGCTCCTTGCTACGTGATTATAGGGAGTTGTGTGGAGGTGACAGATTAATATTTAATGACATAGAGGAATGTTGTAGAGGTTTTATTAAAAAAAATACACAGTTTATTTTTTAATAATCAGTTTTGCTTATAATATTTTCAAACTCGACCCCAGTAACAGATTTAAAGTTCTAAGCAATATTCCCAGTGGTTTTCAAATAAACATTACACAAATCGTGCCATATAAGCAACCCGTGGCGTAGATGCTGGTCTTCAACTTCTCCTTAGTTGTGTGAATGTCTGTATGAAGTTATTTAATTGAATATACAAAGCGATATTGGATATACCTACTGCTTAAATAAGATGTTATTAAAACAATACAGATTTTAATGAGTTAGTAGCGGTTGCTCTACAAGACTTATGAAATATTATAATCAATATTATAAATTTCTTACAAAGCTTAATCAACATAAATTCTGGCTTATTCACCAAGTAACATCGTCAACACTTAACATGTAATAATAAATATAAGAGCAAATTTGTGCCGTTATTTTGACTTAAATTTATTTATGTAAATACAGCGCCAAATAATGCTGTTAAACTGTCTTAGTATAGTGGTAATATTAAAATGTATCGTCCTTTATTTTTAAACCTTTATTTACACGAGTAACAACATCTTACTATATGCACTATTTGGCGCTGTATTAAAAGAAATGTTATGTTTGAATATTTCCACTACACTCAAATCCGTCTGCACATTTAAATTTTTTAGTATTATTTGGCACATTTAAACAAAAATCTTTCTTTTTTGTTTCTACTTTATTAAACTCCGCCAGTACTCTCTAAACTCTAAGCATTATTTAGCGCTGTATTAATAACAATGCATAAATTTAAGTTAAAGCAAGACCAACACAATTTAACTCTCGGCATTATTTGGCGCTGTATTCATAAAAAAAATTATTGACTTTATTGATCAAATACTTTCTGTCGACCTAAAAACTAATAGAATGTACTCCATCAATCTAAATATACTTATTTGATATGAAAAACATGTTTATACTTTGACAGAAATAAAATAAACTTCATCAACCTATTCAGTTTTATTTTCTAAATGGAAACAAATTATTACATGCCAGGTGTCGTTGTGAATTCAGTTATTTTAAGAAAAAATCGTATCGCAAGTTTCTTTAACATTCCTCATGAATGAAATATTGCCATCCTTTCCTTGTTCCAAAACATTCGTGTTTGTTATGATTTTACACTTGACAGATTTATTCGGATTTATTTTAGAAGTATTGATTGATTAATGCAATTATTAAACTCTAAAAATAGTATTTTATTATTAATATTAATGAATTATGGATAATTGTAAAAAATTAAGGCTTAAATTGTCTGTCTGGATATAATTAACAGGTCGTTAAACTCAAATAACATTGCAATTGCAACAAACGATAAATTTACAATTTGGTGACAACCCATTAATCATCATTTTAAATTTTAAAACGGATAAAACGTCACCTTATCGGTGTTACGCGGGCTCATTACGGGCACTAATTTAGGTCACGTAGACTATTTTTCTATGTTTCCCTATGATAAATTATAATCGTTTGTAAAATTCGGTAACAAATAAATAGCGTCTGCCAGTTGTAATTGTCTTTGTTTAATGAATATTATGAAGACAATGTTCATTGTCCGTAAAGCGCTTCATAACAATCATATCGCAACAATTGTAATTACATCATCTGTTTTAAGTGAAACTTGTTGTTTGTGTGAATGAATGTTTTTATTGATAAAATGCGTATAATAAATCTGTCTGTCAGCACCTCTTAAATCAGCTAAATTAATGCCACCCAGACACATATACACTCGAATTAGCATTAAGATCTCTTCTTTCTTCCACAAAAGCTGCTAATTTCTCATCAGGACCAGACGCTTCGATAAATTATCTCAGTCTTTTGATGTAGCCTCACTAGAAGCCACCTGATGTCTACCGTCTGGGCAGACACCCCATTAAGGAGTTAAATATTAACACAAGAAAAGAAATATATAAATAGAATTAAATATATTTATGAAAATGACGATCAATAGCTTTTTTTTTAAGTAAATATTAATTTTTAATTAAATAAAATCCATTAATATTTTTTTAAGAAATTGAATACGGACTTCCTGCCTTGAATTTAATTAAAAAATTAATTTTAATGGGAATCATTTTTTCATCAGAAGAAATTGTTGACGTTTTACAACTTATTTAAGCAAATATTGTGTCTTACACAAATTTTATATTAAAGAGTTTAAATTAAAAAATTGTGTTTTATTTTTTAAGGAAATATATGATGACATAAATTAACATTGTTTAAATATTTAACCTCCAATCACCCTGCTTTGCATTATTTGGCTCTGTATTCATAGTACTAGTGATCAATTTACTTACCATCTCTACTTAATTTTCGTAAAATTAAAACTGTATATTTTTAAAAATTCTTAAAATGCATTTATTAAGGTTTTTTGAAAATTGTCATATTTTGGAAACCAATTAAGCAACTCATTGATAGCCTTTTGTAACAAGTCTTGGATTTATTTTCCAAATTTTTTTGTTAAATAAAAATTACACATTTTAATTCCGCCATTACTTTATTAATTCTAAGCATTATTTAGCGCTGTATTCATACCAATACATAAATTAAGTTAAAACAAAGCCAGCGCAATCTAACTGTACTATTTGGCGCTAAACTATGATTTAAATTTAATATAATAATGCATATAATTTAAACTTTTATGCGTTTCAATTTTTCTCCTACAATCGAACCCGCCTACACAGTCTAAACTCATTTCTTGTGACAAACAGTTTCGCTAAAATCAAGCCTCCCAAAACAATCTAACTCGGCATTATTTGGCGCTGTATTCGCAGCAAAAATATTAGGTAAATCAAAACAATGCTTATTTGAATACTTCCACTATACTCGCAAGCCCTTTAGCACAATCTAAACTCTGGGCATTATTTGGCGCTGTATTCATAGAAAAAGCTATACACACAAAATTAAAGCCGTGTTTTACGTTACTTTCTGACAAATTTAAGAAGACATAGCAATATTAAAGTATTAAAAACACATCTTACACCACCAATGGTCTCATTTCAAAATGTACATTTGCACAAACATTTTATCACCTTCTACCATATCTTATTTTATAACCATTAAACTACAACCAGGTAGAATAAAATGTCGATGACTTTATTTATTAACGCTAATACTCTGAAAAAAAATTGTTTAAATAATATGAATAACTCTTGATACAAAAACCGTCATTTAGTAAGGTTAGGTTAGGTTATTCGATCGTCCAAGACCCCCAAAAATATTATTTTAAAGAGGTTGTGTTAGGTTAGGTTAGGTCATTGAGCAAAAATAGATAATAACTCCTAAAAATTGACTTACAGATTAACAACAATGCATATTAGAGCCATTGCCAGTATAGTTTTAGTGAGGTTAGGTTTTTAGATCATTCAGTATAACAAAAACCGAAACTGGTCTACCTTTTGTGCAGACATACATAATAACTCCTAAAAATTGCATTAAAACTGAGCTGCTTGGAACAGCAAAAGTGGTGAATACCATGTTTCAAATAACTTCTTTGAATCATGAAGAGTAGAACAATTTCGACTGGTACCGGTATTCTCAGGCAGTAGCAGCAGTTACAAAACAAAAATACACCAAAGCCCAATACCATCCCTAACAAACTACTGAAGTTAGCAATTGAAGCAGTTCCCAAAGGATTTATCAAAGTTTAAAATCAGAGTCTGCGTAATTTTACTAACTCCTGGTCCTGATATCCAAAAAAAGCTACTTCATACAGATAAAAGCTACACGGCACGGTGCGGGTAAAGTCTTTAAAATGTTGCCAACAGACTGCATGCCTCAATAGCCTCAATAGCTGCCCCCAAACAAATCTACGCGCTCCAGCTTAAACATGCATGCACAAAATGCTTAAAAAAACGCAGAAAAACGTTAGGCTATATTTGGTGCTGTATTCATAACAAAATCCATACATAAATAAAATGAAAAACAATATTATTTTTTAATTTCTTTGCATTAAAATGCATTCATTTATTTCAAATTTGAAATGAAATAATATCATTTATTTTCAAGTTTTATAAATAAAAACATTTTTTTTTAATATTTTTAAACATGTAACTGAAAACCAAACTCAATTATTTTCATTAATTAAAGTTGCTAATTGCCACTTTAACTTAAAACATAAATCAAATGCTCTGCATTATTTGAAGCTGTATTCATAAGAGATAAAATTGTGATTTATATTTTAATTAAAATTTGGCATTATTTTGCGCTGTATTTACAGCAAAAGCAATTGATCACTAAAAAGATAATTTCTTAACTGGACGCGAAAAATGAAACTTTAAATACATTTTTTAATTTCAAACAAAAAATCTAAATAACTTTTTTCTCTATCTCGCTTCGTTTCCGAGAAAACTTTTTATTTGGCAAAAAAATCCATACAAATCAACATTGCTTTAACAAGTGCGTTGATGCAAGCTTTTGATACTTGTCAAAATCGTTTTCTTTGTAAATTTGGAATTGGAAATCGCAGTAGTAGAAGTCCACATCAAGAGCACAAAGTGGCAGAAAAAGAACAAATAGTTGACGCAGTTCTTGATAAACAAAGGATCAGCGTTAGGAAACTTTCCGCCCATTTACTACTATCTAAAAAAATTGTCTGGAAAACCTTAAATAGTGAAATTCTTCACCCATATCATTATCAAAATTGCATTTTCTCAAAGTTATTTAGATTTTCTGTTTAAAATTAACAAAATCACATAAAGTTTCATTTTTCGCCTCCAATTAGAAAACACCCTATGCAACTAGGAAACAAAAATAATTGTCTAAATTAGGAAAACAAACGCTCAAAGATCACGCGTATTCAGAGACCAGCCAAAAACCAATTCTAGTCTAACTCAATCCACTAAGTTTCTATGCATGACTTTAGGTTAGAATATAATAAAAATGTCATGGCAATTTGCTGTTTTTAGAGTTAGTCTTGGCACGTAGATTGCTCCAATAAAAAGCCTTTTTTTCGTAAAGTCAGATTAGGAAAACGCTTAAATTGTTACATTTAGTCAGCTTTATTAAGATCAGTCAAATCAACAAACTAGCCACCAAAGTGTTAATGATCTGCAGACTAACTTTCTCTCTCTTAATTTTTAATTTCGTGACTAGTAAGTAGGAAAACTTTCAATATTTTGATTACAAACTTCAATGCTGCCATTCGCAGATCTGATTACACCAAACCGTAAACGACCGACTCGTAAAAAGAGTCTTGGTCAGGCTAAACAACGGAACGCTAGTGCAAGTAACATAAATATACAAAAAACTAACATAATTTATAATAAAGATTATAAAAAACAAAAAACTTCAAAACAATTCAAATGATAATATTTAATCCCTAGAGCGAGGCACTCATACATCATATAAACTGTACAATCATGCTTTTTTCAATTTAATTGCACAAATTCTGAACGCATGCATTTAAAATTGGTAATAAAATCATATGTAAACGCTTGGCATGATTTGGTGCTGTATTCATAGCAAAAAAGACACACTAAAAAGCAAAATAATTTTCATTCTTCTTATAAACAAGTTTATTACATTAAAATATCTAAGAAAATATATACATGTAGCCATATTTGGCGCTGTATTCATAACAAAAGTATAACATACATAAAGCAAAACATTTTTTTTTATATTTCTTTGCACATATGTATTTAAAATTTATTCACAATTTTAATAAATTTATAGAAAACTTCTTAACATGTAATTGCTGATTTAACTTCTTTAGACATTTTATTAAATCTATTTATTTAATAATTATCGTGTGGCAATATTTTGCGCTGTATTCACACATTTTAAACCAATTTAATTGTTTAATATATTGGCATTCGTTTGCGCTATATTCACAACAAAAAAAATCATAAACAAAAATTAAAATATGCTTTTTTACACATTTTGAAGACATTTATTTTTAAACATTAAACCAATTATAAATAAACGTTTGGCTTTATTTATTATTTAAAAAACAAACAAAAAAAATAATATTTTTTTCATTAATTTGTTTAAAATTTTAAATAAAATAATATTTGTTGTTTTATATATAATACAAATTTATTATAGCGACCGTAACGCAATGGTCTTGCGAAAGAACTGCTGAGCAGGCAACCTGGGTTCGATTCCCGGCACCGGCAATATCTAATTTATGAAATGAATCAATAATTTATTTAAACTCAATCTAACGATCAAAGCGGCCAAGGGTCAAGCATAGACAATTGTTTCGGTTCTACAAACCTCGTCAGTATGCCCTGTATGACCACAGCATCGCATGATAGCAAAAGACAAATTTGAATAAATATTTGCGTGCTTATAAACACAATTGATAATGTAAATATTGAAACAAATGACTGGTAGCGCCAGTCATTTATTTCACTATTTACAATTTCAAATTTGTCAAATATATTTTGATGCAATCGTCTTCTTTGCAAGGCAATGGCAAACCAACAAAGTATCTGCTTAGTAAATCCCTCTATTAATATGGTTCAAATTCCACGTTAAACTGTAGATCCCGAATATTTGTGTAGAAGTATTATCGCACACTACAAACATACGAGAGAGGCAACTACGCTCGTAGTAAGCACCGCACTATAAAAAGATTTAAAAAAAAACACAGTTATCAAAACTTGGCAGTTAAACTTAAAAGTTTAATTCAATTTAAACTCAGCAGTATTTGGTGCTGTATTCATCAACATAAAGAAAAAATTAAATAGTGCGTTTTTAACTTCCTCAAACATATTTTGATTTATTCTACTTATTTAAAATTTATCGTTTGGCATTATTTTGCGCTGTACTCACCAATTCACCAATTGAAAAAAAAAAAAACTTTCTCACACATATTTTAATTAAATTTAATTGTTTAAAATTTAAAAAATATATTTATTTTGCTATATTTAGCGCTTATTTCATAACAAAAAGCTATACATCTATAAAAACAAATTAGTCATTTTTTTTAATTTCTTTGCACATATCATTTATTTAAAATTTTAAATAAATTAATAGTAGTATTATTTGTTGTCAAATTTTATAATTTATTTGTAAATGTATAACAAATTTATTTCGTTTATAAGACCAAACGAGCTGTATTTACAACAAAAGTAAAATAATATTATTTTTTTAATTTCTATAGTCAAAATTCAATCATTTATTTAAAATTTAAATCAAATAATATGATTGCTGTCACGTTTTGTAATTAAAACAAATTTACAGCAAATTTATTTCTGAATATGTAATTGAAAACCAAATTCAATTAGTTTCATTGGATGGCGTTGCAACTTAAACTTACAAGTAACCACAGTGATTAATCAATAAAACTGATTTTAAATCAAATAATATTTAGGCGATTGGCATTATTCAGCGCTGCATTCATAGTAGCAAAATGAACACATCAATAACAGAAAAATTACATTTTGATTAATTTATACAAATTTGAATGCAATTATTTAAAACTTGCAATACAATTATTTTTAAACGCTTGGCATGATTTGGTGCTGTATTAATAACAAAAAAACAAACATCACAAAAATTAAATAAATGCTTTTTTTTATTTTTGGCACACATTTTAAAGAAACTAAATTGTTAAAAATATTAAAGAAATTATATACGTTTGGCTATATTTAGCGCTGTATTCATAATTTTTAATTTACATATTAAAATGCACATTCACAGCAAAAAACAATTAATGTTATTTAATTTGACATTATTTTGCCCTGTTTTCACATTAAAAGCAATTCATCAATAAAAAAAACTTGCAATAAAACAATATTTAGACGTTTGGCATTATTTGGAGCTGTTTTCATAGCTAAAACACCAATAAGACACCAATAAAAATAAAATCATTTTCTTTCATTATTTCATTCAATTTTCAATGCAATTATTTAAAACTAGCAATAAAATTATAATTACAAGCTGAGCATTATTTGGCGCTGTATTCATAGCAAAAACAATTCATCAATAAAAACGCCAATAATTTTTACTTTTAAACACAATTTGAATACATATTTTTTAATTTACAATTTTAAGTAAATTCATAAATATTTGACATTATTTAATTTAATTTCTTTAAATTAATTTAAAAACAATAAATTGTTTAAAATTTTAAATATAATAAAATCATGTTTCAAGTTTTATAATTAAAGCAAATTTACAAAAAAATTATTTCTGAATTTGTAATTGAAACTTATAGGTTCAGCACAATTAAAATGCTTCGCATTATTGCTTTTTTAACTTCCTTAGACATATTTTGATTAAATCTTGATATTTAAAATGTTTTTATTTTCCGTTATATTATATGAATGAAGCATTCGTATAAAAAAATAAATCAATAAAATAATATTTAGATTTGTGGCATTATTTGGCGCTGTATTTGAGGCAACAAAAAATATATCAATTTAAATTCATAAACGTTTTAGTATTATTTAGCGCTGCATTTATTATAAAAAACTATACATAAATAAGAGACAATTTTTTTAATTTACTAATTTCGAATAGTTTGACATAAAATTATATGTTAATAGCAAGTTACTAAATTTTTAAAATTTTCAAATTAGCAACGTTTAAAACGTTATACATAAAAGACGCAAAATGCCATCAAAGAGTTGGCATTAGTTGGCAGTGTATTTATAACACAAAAAATACACCAATAAAAAGCAAAATTATGCGCTATATTAATTACAAAAATAAAGAAAAGATAAAATCAATATTTTTTTTAATTTATTTGCCCTTACTTCAAATGTATAACAGAACATTATAATTACAGCTCAGTTATCACTATTTTAATAATGAGTTACTAAAATTTAAAAAAAAATCATATTGAATATTTTAGAAAAAATCAATTTAAGGTGTATTTTCACTTGTCTCGTCACTTAAAATCTCTAAGATAAAGCGTTCAGAAAATGATTATATTTCATCACTTAAAAAATTCATTTTTTTTTTCTTCAGATTATTTAACTTATGTCTTTTTTTCTGTGCATTGTATAACCTTTTAGTTGATGACAAGTGATTTAAAAACATAAAATTTACTAGAAAACAACGTTTTATAACAAAAAAAGCTTATATCAAACGTTTAACGTCGTTTTTGAAGAATTATGCTTCTTTTCTTTGGTAGTTTTTGCGGTTGCGGCACCATTTAAAGTTACTTAACCTATCAGGCAAAAATTTAACATTAATATTTTTGGTATACAAACATAGTCCGCCCGGGACACAAAAAATATTTTCTTTTATTTTCATTAGTTGGCATTGTTGCAATTTGCATGTTCTGCATTCCTTGACGTTGTATTCATAAGAAAGTCTATGCGTAAATAAAAGACAAAATATTTTTTTTAACTTCATTAAGTATACTCGTATTTTGATTCAATCTATTTATTCACTATTTATCGTTTGGCATTATTTTGCGCTGTATTCAGAGCAAAATTAAAACTATTATAACAAATTTATAAACAATATTTCTGAATATGTAACTTAAAACAAAATTCAACTAGTTTCATTAGTTAACGATGCAAATTTCCCACTTAAACTTATACGGTCAGCAACATTTTGATTGAATCTCGTTAGAAAAAATAATTTATCAGTTAAAAAAATGCAATAAAATTATATTCAGACGCTGCATTTGAGCAAAAAAAGACACATCAATTAAAGCAAAATCATAATTTTTAATTTTTCTGTAAAAAATTAAAAGTAGTTATTTAAAAACTCAATAAAATCAGTCAATCTTGTAATTTAAAATTTGGCATTAATTTGCGCTGTATTCATAGCAAAAGTAATCGATAAACAAATTGCAATAAAATAATATTTTTAATTTCTTTTGTTTGATATTTTACACTAGCAATAAAATTATATTTAAACGATTGGCATTATTTGGCGCTATATTTACAGCAAAAGCAATACATCACTAAAATGCAAATTAAACTTTTTCGTCGCACATATTCAAAAAAAAGAGCAATTTTTTACTTTTGCGCATGTGCTTTTGTTATTAATACAGCGCTAATTAACGCCAAACTTCTATAAATTTATTTAATATTTACTACTAAATTTACTCATATTATGTACAACATTTTTCTTTATGTAAGTTCAGCACTGTTTAGCACTGTATTGATAACGAAAGCTACTTACACAAAAAGCAAAACAATAATTTTTAATTTTTTTTGTACATATTTCAAATGGTTTTATTCTATTAAAATTTAAATAAATTATATCAACAGTAATGCAGTATCAATTTTGCATAAATTATGTTCTTATTGTATTACCGAATGTTTGACGTTAAGATTTACAAAAGTATTATAATCAAAACAAAATTATAAAGTAATTATTTCTGAAAATGCAAATAAAAAACCAAATTAAATTATTTTCATTGCTAAAAAATACAGTTTGCCAGTTAAATTTATAGATTTTACACAATTTCTTCCTAAAAAAGCTATAAAATAAATAAATATAAAACAAAACTTAATAGATTTTCCAGAATAGTGCTTTTGAATTCCTAGACATATTTTAATTGAGTTTATTTTGTTTAACATTTATCTAGAAAACAAACCTTTAAAATGACGTATTGTACGTATTTTTTCATTTTGTCAAATTTGTAACATTCTAATAATGTTTTTTTAAGTAAGGTAATGAGTTTATTTTTAAAACTTCAAAGGCAGTGCATCAACACGTTTTCTTTTGATTTTTAAGGGCTGACATCGCTAAAAATCAAAACAATGCCTTTTTCGCACATATTTTGAACAAATTTATATTTTTTAATATTAAAATAATATAAACGTTTGGCTATATTTGGTGATGTATTCATAACATTTTATTTCTTTACATTAAAATGCATTCAATTGTTTCAAATTTAAAATAAAAATCATTTATATTCTAGCTTTATAATAAACAATTTTTTTAAAATTTTTGAATTTGTTACTAAAAACCGAACATAATTATTTTCATTAGATAAAGTTGCAATTTGCCACTTAAACTTAAAACATAATGCTCTGCATTATTTGACGCTGTATTCATAAGAAAGCTATGCATTAATAAGCGACTAAATTGTGCTTCATAATTTGATTAGATTTTGTTATTTAAAATTTGGCATTATTTTGTGCTGTATTCACAGCAAAAGCAATTGCTCACCTAAAAGACAATTTGCAATAAATAAATATTTAGACGCTTGGCATTATGTGAACTTATTAATAATATAAATTATTTATAGTAAAAACTCAAATATTGTTATATTTTATTATTAATTATTTTAGATAACTTGCAATAAGATTATATTTAAACGCTTGGCATTATTTAGTGTTATATTCAAAGTAAAAACTATACATCAATAAAGAGAAATTAATACTTTTCTGCATCTTAAATAAATTTATAAACGTTTGGCTTTATTTGGCGCTGTATTCATAACATAAACTATACAAAAATAATAAACAAAATAATTATTTTTTAATTTATTTGCACATATTTCGAATGACATAAAATTATGGCTGTTTTGTACATTAGCGTAGTTTACATCATTGCATTTACACACGGCAATAATTGGCGCTGTATCATTACAATTAACTGCAAAATAATGCATTGTTAATAATTTTTCACACGTTTTGAATAAATTAATTTAACATTTTATTTACTAAACTCTCGGCAATACTTGGCGCTGTATTCAAATCAAAGTCAATATAAAAAAGAAAAATTTGCATTTTTTAATTATGTATTATATTCATTTATTTAAAATTTTAAATAAAGTCTATATCCATATGTATACGCTGAGCATATTTTAGCGCTGTACTCACATAATCAATATTAAATATGTATTCCACATGGTTTAACATGCAAATATTAATATCAACTATTTTAAATATCAAATTTGTGAAAATTATAAAAATTAAAAATTAAAAAAATTTACCCTTTTTGTGTTCATATTTCAAAATTGAAAAGTAGCACAATACAAATTATCAAATGTTAAATAAACGGCAATAAATGTGCAATTAAATTATATTTAGTCGCTTGGCACTATTAGGCGCTGTATTTATAGTAAAAAGACAAAAATTAATGCTTTTTAAAACTTCATCGCACAAATTTTGAACAAATTAAATCTTTTAAAATATTTAAAAATATTGACGCTGTATTCATAACAAAAACAAAATAAAACTATTCTTTAATTTCGTTGCTCATATGCATTTAAAATTTAAATAAAATATCATTTGTTGTCAAGTTTTATATTTAAAAAAAAAATTGAATCTCTTTCTCGTAATTTATAATTAAAAACCAAATTCAATTATTTTTATTAGTTGACGTTGCAAATTGCCACTTTAATCGTTCAGCAATATTTTAATTAAATATTATGTTATTTAAAATTTGATATTTTGCGCTGTATCCACAGCAAATCAATAAAAAATTAAAAAAACAATAAAATAATATTTAGACGCTTGGCATTATTTAGCACTGCATTTATATCATAATAAAATCATAATTTTTCATAAGTCAATAAAATTATATTTAAACGCTGGGCATAACTTGGTGCTGTATTCACAGCAAAAAAGAATACATCACTAAAAAGCATAATTTTTTTTCATTCTTCATGAACAAATTGATTACTTTAAAATATCTAAGAACGTATATAGTTTAGCCTTATTTGGCTTGGCGCAGTATTCCTAACAAAAGCTTATAACATGCATAATGCAAAAAAATTTTTGTTAATATTTCTTTGCACATATTATTTAAAACTTTAAATAAATTAATAATATTTGTTACTAATTTATAATTAAAACAAATTTATAGAAAATTTATTTTCAAATATGTAATTAACAAATTCGATTAGTTTCATTAGTTGACCTTTCAATTTGCCACTTAATCTAATAGGTTTAGCACTATTCAAAACGTACAAACTATTTGGCACTGTATTCATGAGAAAAACGATGCGTAAATAACAGAGGAAACTATATTACTTTAAATTCCTTGGATATATTTTGATTGAATCTAGAATCTATTTATTTAAAAATTATCGTTTGGCATTATTTTGCGCTGTATTCACAGCAAAAACAATACATAAGTAAAAATTTATTTTTTTTTTTGTAGAAACAAATTTAATTGTATAAATATTAGCATTATTAATGATCTGATTGTGAATTAGATTGGAGTAGCCCAGCTAACCACCCAACTGTTGGTGGTCTAATTTCTTGATCACACACTTGAGTGAGTATGCGGGAACTAAGTTTAAATAATGTGTGCCTGTGGTTAACATTTGTGCTCCCCGCCCACCCACCAAAGTGTTTGTGATCCAATCTCTTGTTCGCAAACACTTAAGTGGGTGGGTGGAAATTAAGTTTAAATTATGTGAGCGTGTGGTTTAAAATTGTGCTCCCCACCCACTTCCTAAAGTGTTTTGAGCAAAAAATTAAGTATAATTGGTGTGGGCGTGTGGTTTAGGTTGAAGTTGCCCAGCCACCCACCCAAGTGTTTGTAATATCTAACTTCTTAAACACAATCATGGGTGGCTGGGTAAGAACTAAGTTTAAATAATGTGTGCGTAATTTTTAGATTTGCATTCCCCGCCCACCCGCCAGAGTGTTTGTCACAAACACTTGAGTGTGGTCTGAAACTAAGTTTAAATGTTGTAAGAGTGTGGTTTGAACTGGCATTAGTGAGCGGAGCATAAGACTGCAATTAAAATATTCATAATAGTGTACCCCGCCCACCCGCTTAAATGTTTATTATCCATGTGAGTAAATGTCACTCGTAACACAACCAACATTTTGTTAACCAACACTAAATTCATGTATTGCAATTACTTACTTTATGCGAGCGGTTAGTTTATTATTTTTTTCTTATCTGCCCGCACATGTGTCTATCATCAAAAAACTTAATGTTGCTAGTTTCTGATGTGTTCCTGCAGATATAACGTATAAAAATAGTAAAAAACAAAACTTGTAACTTGTAAGTGTGTAGCATTTATTGGTGTTCCCGTTAGTTATCCAGAAGAAAAAAAATAGAAACTACTCAGTTCATTGATTCCAGACCATGGTTTAAACTAAGATTAATTTTTGTTCAAAGTAGCAAATCTAATCTATTAAAAACAAACAATTGGGTGAGTGGGCGGGGCACTCAGTGTTAGTCCTCCAGCTATTGGATATTTTGTTTTCTATACAAATGTTACTTGTCATTTAATTAGAGAAAAATTACACACAATTTCTTGCTTGTTAACAAACAGTTAGATAGAAAGGTAAGAGGGGGAAGGGAGGGTACACCCCATGCATTAATTGAGAGAAAGTTGTTTTATCGGCACTAAGTTTATGGATTTAACTGTAAAATGTTTATCATTAATATTATCCAAAAGTTTATCATTAATGAACCTTTAAGAAAGCATAGGGGAGGGACTAATAAAAAGCAAAATAATGTTTTATTTTTAAATTTCGTTGCACATATTTAGAATACATTAGTTTATTTAAAATTTTAAATAGAATAATATTTCATTATTTATAATTAAAACAAAATATCTGATTTGTTAAATATATTTTGATGCAACTGTCTTCTTCGCAAAGCAATGTCAAACCAACGCTAAGTAAACCCCTGTATTGGAGTGGTTCGTATTCTATGTTAAATGTTAATACTATTTTTAAAAGTTTGGCATTATTTGGCGCTGTATTTATAACAAAAAAAAAAACATCACAAAAATCAAATCAATACATTTTTTTAATTTTTTGAACACATTTTAAACAAATTAAATTGTTAAAAATATTTAAAAAAATATATACTTTCGGCTATATTTGGCGCTGTATTGATAACATTTTTTTTTTATTTACTTATTGATGTGAATTCACAGCAAAAAAAACAATTCATGTTATTTAAAATTAGTAAGTATACACAATTAAAGCAATTGAATAAAGCAGTAAAATAACATTTAGACGTATGGCATTATTTGGCGCCGTTTCCATAGCAAAAACACCAATAAGACACCAATAAAAATAAAATCATATTCTTTCATTATTTCATTCAATTTTAAATGCAATTATTTAAAACTAGCAATAAAATTATAATTACAAGCTGGGCATTATTTAGCGCTGTATTCATAGCAAAAACGATTCATCAATAAAAACTACAATAATTTCTACTTCTAAACACATAATTTGAATATTTTACATTTGGCATTATTTAACGCTGTATTCATGAGAAATTTTTTTTTTTTTAATTTCTTTAAATTAATTAAAAAAAAACAATAAATTGTTTAAAATTTTAAATATAATAATATTATGTTGTCAATTAAAGCAAATTTATAAAAAAATAATTTCTAAATTTGTAATTAAATTTCATCAATATTTATAAATATTTTGGTATTATTTAGCGCTGTATTCATAATATAAAAAAAACTATAAGTAAAAAGAACAGACAAAATAATTCTTTTTTTTTATTTATTCGCTCACGTTACTCATTTCAAATATATTTAAATATAATTACAATTATAGCTCAGTTTTCACTATTTTAATAATGAATGAATGAATACACATAAAAATATAAAATGCCATCAATGATCTGGCATTATTTAGCGCAGTATTCATATCAAATAGATATATCAATAAAATAATATTTCAAAATTTATTTGGCGCTGTATTTATAGCAAAAAAATATATCAATAAAAAATAGAATAATCTCTTTTTTTATTTCTTAGCACGTTTTGAACCAATTTACTTATTTTAAATTAATAAACGTTTTGGTATTATTTATTGCTATATTTATTACAAAAGCTATACATAAATAAAAGATTAAATAATACTGTTCTTTTATTTATTCGCAATTATTTGAAATGTATTTACATAAAATTATAATATTAGCTCAGTTTCAAAATAGTTATTAAAACTGTTGCAGAAAATATACAAAATATAGTAATTAAATATTCGGCATTATTTGGCGCTGTATTCACATTAAAAGCAATAAAGTTATGCATTTTATTAATTATAAAAGCTTTATTAGAAGTAGTATTAAAATATAATTTTAAACCATAAAATTCAATTTCATCTTTCACAAAAAAAAGTTTTATAATATATAATAGATATAAAACCAAGCCCGTTAGTCCCATCAAAATCCAAAGTCCTTTAAACTGAAATCCAGCATTTAAAATTCTAGGTCAAACTACTTCAGCTCCTTAATTTCCTACAATTCAAACAAACCTACAACTTTTTTCTCCTCATTCAGTTCCATCCTTTATTCATCGAGTGCTTAACTGCTTATAAGATAAATGAGTCTTATCACACTCTCTGATTTAAAACTGGGGGCGGATTTTTAAAAACCACCCCATTGTTTCTTCATAGTAGAACGACCAATGTATTTTATTTAAATGCCTATTCTTTCCGCTAGTAAGCCTGATAGGATAAAACAATTTTGAAATTAAATGGAAATTTGTATATCTAAATAAAAAATCTCGAAACTATATCTGTGCTATGTAAATTGAGATCTGTACAAAATAGTATAATATATTGAAATTGAAAACTGCATTAGGGATTTCTGTTGTAAATGGAATCCAAAACAATGTTGGGGTTATATTATATAGTTAATTAATTAAATTTAATGTATTTTTCATGCATAGATTATAATTTATCCATTATTATCTTAAAAAAACATTAACGAGATCTGGTTTCTACTAAAACATTTTAAACATAAATACACTTAACGAATGTGAACATAGAATGCAACGCAATTCCATTGAAATAAATGTAAACATCTTGAATTAATTAAAAAAAGAAATGAACAACAGCATCGCATTGCTGATGCACTCTGCACATTTCACAAACAAACAGCATAAAAAACATTTCAAGGTCCCCAACAGCTATAGTCTCATGGAGATTTTACCAACAGTGCAAAATAATTTTGTTTTTATAATCCGAAACACATAATACAATTATAAAAAATTAAACGCAAGCATTGAATATTATCATGTGTATACGGTATTATGCGGAGCTGTAATATAAATATTTACATTGGAAACTAGACTAAATCTCATTGAATCATATCGTAACGTGCATGTTTGACTTTATTAAATTGTATAATAAGCGATTTTCTCAGCACCGTTGGGCGGGCTTATATAAATATTATTGCATGGTTAAATAAACTTATAAAAATATAAGCAATGTTTATAGCAGATGCAGCATTAATAAAATTATGAATAACATTAAGAAAAATAAATATTGAATTATAGCAGTACGCCATTTATTTAATCTAATCTATTAGATATCAAATTTTATCTGAATCATCAATTCAGTTTATGATGGATATATCTATAAAATTTTAACATAATCATGTAAACTTGTCGATAGAATTTCTTTCACATAGTTTCACTGGTTAGCAAACAATGGATAAAAGCACACCACATGAAAGACATGAGAACTAGAAAACGTATACAATAATTATCAACTGCATTTATTAGCGATGAATAATGTTAGCGACCAGTTCCTTCCACTTGACACAGAATTCATAGTTATCGAGATTGTAATTACCACAACCTTGGCTACTTTACATGCTAGAAACTAGATACTAGATACCACTTTGTATGCATTTCATATTAATTGCATTTGCTTTGATGTAGAACATTTTTATTTCCTAACATTTAAACATTTTCCATCAAATTTTATGATTTCCTTTTATTTAGATATTCTAAAACTTTTCATAAATCGTTTCCTTATAAATGTAATAAAAACGTCAAAAGTTTATAAAAATATGCAAAAATCAATAAATGAAATCTTTGTGTTTTCATATGAAGTTGCTTTATTGCTTTACATTACTGTATCTCGAGCCAGATCTACAAATTTATATGTTATGTGAATGTGATGGATGGGTATGAATAAAAAAGGCTAACGACCGGAATCTTTTTATACATAGGAATATGTGCTATTTCCATTTCATTCTTAGCATTGTTCAATTTTATAAGATTAGTAGAATAGGAAATGAGATGTTATTCTTATTGGTTTGCTTTGTTTGATTTGACCAAATAAATTAGATTTAAAAGATTAATTTGCACCAAATAATTATAAATTATGTGTATAGAAAATTTGTATTAAAAAAATTGATGATCTTGAACAAAAATCATGAAATTACAGTCAATTATAAAAATTAATTAAAAAAAAAAAATTTAAATAACTAAGACTTCCTTTAAAAATTACAAAACATTTTTTAGGTGATAATTATAGGGTATAACCTTAGACCATATACACATAATTTTACAATTAAAAATTTAAAACATTACTAACGCATGACGTTTGTTGTGGGCATAAAACTTTATGTTGGCTTCACCATGCAACAAGCAAAAATAGCATACAACGCGTCTATAAACGTATACGGTCATTTCATTACAAATCCAAAAAAATTACCATAAATAACAATGCTGCTCGTGGGTTTATTAAGAAACAATATGAGCAATAAACGTAAAAGGGATAACCTTAACAACTGTGCAGAATTTAATTATCTTAATAAACTTAAAGTGACTTTTTTTTAATATTTCGACAGTTAAGTTCAAAATGCAGAAACATGGTTTTATAACTTTCTTCAAACATATTCAAATTTATAAAAGTTGAAACAAAAGTTTAATAAAAAAATTTAATTTTATACAAAACCGAAAAAAGTTTTTGAATATTTAGTTAGATAGAAATTAGTTTAAAAAACTTATATACGAGAACTGATTGAAAAGTCTGGTAAAAATAAAACAAGAAATATTTTTTCGATCAAAAACTATTGTTCAATGTAGTCGCCGTTTACACTTAACCTAATGTTTAACCTCTCTGCAAACGCCAGAAATAATTTTATCATAAGAAAAAGTCGTGATTACTTCAGTCCAAACTACTAACTCGTTATCATGCTATAGAGTGACCTACCCACCCACCCAATTATGCGTCATCAAGAAATTAAATGTTTGGCCTCTCCGCAAACGTCAGAAGTCAATTTGTCAACTTCTTAATAACTAACACTCCAGTTCAAACTACTGACTCGTTATCATGCTTTCGAGTGGCCCACCCAACCAAGTGTTCAAAATCAAAAAATTAATAGTTTAGACATTTCTGCAGACGTTAAAAAAACATTTTGTCACAAGAGAATATCGTGATCCAACCGCTTGATAACTAAAACTTTGATGGGTAGATAGGCCACTCCAGTCTAAACTGCTGACTCGTTATCTTGGTTTGGAGTAACCCACCCACCCATCCAAGTGTTCGGCATCAAAAAACTAAGAGTTTAACCTTTTTCCGGACGTCAGAAAACATTTTGTCACAAGAGAAGCTTGTGATCCAACTCCAGTTCAAACTACTGACTTGTTATTATGTAAAGAAGTGGTTTGTTTGCCGTCGATTGTTTCTTCGTTTATGCCAAAAAATATAGCCAAGGCCTTGTTGGTCAATAAAGCCAATAAATTTTAATTTAAAAAAACTGTATAAAACGATTTAAATTAATATGGCGCGTTTTATGAATACAGCTCTAAATAATGCCGTTATTTTAAATCATGCAAACATATACAAAGACCACCACCACACCAAAATCAAGCCATAAAAAATGTTAAAAAGTGTAAAATTGTATTCAAATAACAAAAAACGCAAAACTCGGCCTTAAAACATAAAATATTATTAGAAGGCACCAAAATCCGGCCAAAAAGTTTAAAAGTACAAAACTTTATTCATAAAATGTCAAAAATATCAAAATCCGGTCTTGAAACATAAAAATAATGTTAGAAAGTAATAAAATCCAGCTATAGACTGTTAAAAATGCCAAATTCTATTCATAAAAGTCAACATTTGCAAAATCCGGCTATGAAATACTAAAATATTGTCACAAAAAAGCAAAACTTAAACAAAAATTCTATTAACAAAAAGTCAAAAAGTACAAAAAGTTTCATAAAATCCCAAAAATAGCAAAATCCTGTTATAAAATACCAAAATATTTTCAGAAAGATTCAAAATCTGATTAAAAAGTGCAAAATTCTAGTCATAGAATGTCAAAAATAACAAAATCCGGCTTTAAAGTAAAAATATATTGTCAAAATTACCAGAATTACCCATAAACTGTTTAAAACCGTAATGTTCTATTTATAAAAGTTATAACACTCAAAATACTTAAAAAAAAAAACTAAAACCCGGCCAAAAACGGTTAAAAAGTGCAAAATTTTAATCATAAAATTCCAAAAATAACTAAATAATTTCAAAAAGATTCAAAATCTGATAAAAAAAAAAGAAAATTCTAGTCATAGAATGTCAACAATAACAAAATCCAGGCATAACTTATAAAAATATTGTCAAAAAGTACCAAAATTCACCATTAAAAACCGCAATATTCTATATATGAAGTCAAAAATGTTAAAATACTTAAAAAAAACTAAAATCTGGCCAAAAACGGTTGAAAAGTGCAAAATTTTGTTCATAAATGTAAAAAATAGCAAAAACGGCTTAGAAATTTCAATTTATTGTCAAAAAAAACACCAAAATCCGGCCATAAACCTTAAAAAAGCAAAATTATTTTAATGAAATGTCAAAAATAACAAAATCCGTTCATGAATATACCAAAATATTGTCAGAAAGATTCAAAATCTGATTAAAAAGTGCAAAATTCTAGTCATAGAATGTCAGAAATAACAAAATCCGGCTTTAAAGTGTAAAAATATTGTCAGAATTACCAAAATTCACCATAAAATTTTTAAAACCGCAATATTCTATTTATAAAAAATTAAAACACTCAAAATACTAAAAAAAAACTAAATCCCGGCCAAAAACGGTTGAAAAGTGCAAAATTTTGTTAAAAAATTCCAAAAATAACAAAATCCTCTTATAAATTAACAAAATATTTTCAAAAAGATTCAAAATCTGATAAAAAAAAAGGAAAACTCTAGTTAGAATAGAATGTCAAAAATATATTATATTTAATTTAATATTGTCAAAAAGTACCAAAATTCACCATTAAAAACCGCAATATTCTATATATGAAGTCAAAAATGTTAAAATACTTTCAAAAAAGACTAAAATCTGGCCAAAAACGGTTAAAAAGTGCAAAATTTAGTTCATAAATGTCAAAAATAGCAAAAAAAGACTTAGAAATTTCAAATTATTGTCAAAAAGCACCAAAATCCGGCCATAAACCTTAAAAAAGCAAAATTATTTTAATGAAATGTCAAAAATAACAAAATCCGGTCATGAAATATCAATACATTGTTGAAAAAACCAAAATCTGGTGCAAAACTTTATTTATAAAACGTCAAAAATAGCAAAATCCGGTTTTGAAACACAAAAATATTGTAAGCAAAAATAAAATCAAGTAATAAACTATTAAAAAGTGCAAAATTCTATGAAATACTAAAATATTTTCAAAAAGAACCAAAATTTGAGCAAAAAATAGTGATAAACGTAATATTCTTTATATAAAAGTCAAAAACTACAAAAAGTTTCATAAAATTCCAAAAATAGTAAAATCCGGTTATAAAATACCAAAACTTTGCCAGAAAGATTCAAAAACTGATCAAAAAGTGAAAAATTCTAGTCATAGAATGTAAAATAACAAAATCTGGCCATAAAGTATAAAAATATTTTCTGAAAATACCAAAATTCACCATAAACTGATTAAAACCGCAATATTCTACTTATAAAAACTAAAAAGTACTTTAAAAAAACTAAAATCCGGCAAAAAACTCAAAAATAGAAAAATCCGGCTGTAAAATATCAAAATATTTTCAAAAAACTCCAAAATCCGGCCATAAAATAAAACTGATAAAAAATCAAAAATTATAATCATAAAAACAAAAAACGCAAAACTCAAAACATCAAAATATTGTTAGAAAGCACCAAAACTCGGCCAAAAACAGTTTAAAAGTGCAAAATTCTACCTTAAAACATCAAAATATTGTCAGAAAGTAATAAAAATCTAGTTATAAAGTGTTAAAAAGACAAAATTTCAACAAAAAAATTATAAAATCCCAAAAATAGCAAAATCTGATAAAAGAATGCAACATTCTAGTATTAGAATGTCAAAAATAACAAAATCCGGCCATATAGTTTAAAAATATTGTCATCAAGTACCATAAACTGTTAAAAACCGCAATATTCTATTTATAAAAAATCCAAAATGTTAAAATACTTTCAAAAAGACTAAAATCCGGCCAAAAACGGTTAAAAGTGTAAAACTTTGTTCAAAAAATGTCATAAATAGCTCTCTCTTTCTCTCTTTAGATCCACGTTTTGTCCACAGTTATAAAACAACGCAAAAATTCCTTTTTGTTGCTTTTGAAAACCGGCAAATCTGCCTCTAAAGTTGTCACACAAGTGCATTTTTGGTGTATTGTAAGCGATCGTAGTACCAATCACGCAAATAGCATTTTGATAACAAAATGTTAGTGTAATATATTGCGCACACGTTAAGCTGCGATGTAAACTATCTAAGTCTTGCAATGCAATAACATAGATTTTGTCAAATATTTATGGTGTGGTAACCTTATTTGAGCGTCCTAAATGTTTGGCGCGTCATAAATTTGATTAATTTCGTACAAAACGATTTTCTAAATGTTTAAAAATCGTAAAAATTTCTTGCAATAAATGCCTTTTTGGTGCAATTTTTGATCAATTTCATACAGCAAACAGGAACCAAGACTAACAGGACCGATACGTTATGACTTTGAGATAAGACACACTAGTTTGGAGGTTTGCAGACAGAGGAGATTTAAATTGTTCACCAGGTCGTCATACATTTTTGTTATCATGGCCTTGACTTGATGTGCATGGACCAGTTTTGGTGTTATATCACAATCTGATAGTTAATGTTAGCAGATTCCGCAGTAAGTATGCAGTTTGTTTGTCATTGTTTATAGGGTTTGTTGTTGTATGCAACTAACATTTTTAGTGATTCTGCGTTATGACTGATGCATGTCCAAAGCTTTTAGGTTTTTTTTGGTGGTCTGAGAATATCTGTCGAGTATGTCTTCCTAATCTAGGTGATGGAGACATCGGTTTTGACTTTTCTCTACCTTGGTTTTGCTCTAAAGATTTTCGTGATAGCTTTTTAATTCTTCCAAAACTCATGCCAGTTTTTATTAAAGCGATACTACCAAACCAAATTTCTTTTTAGTGGTCTAAGGATAACTGTCGGTTATGTCTTCTTTATCGGAGTTGAAATTGGTCTTTACTACTATACATCCTTGTCTGTATCTTATGTGTTTTTCCATAGTTTGGGATTTTACTTTTAATTTAAGTTGATAAAAATAATTCTTTAAAATTATTAAATGATGTATTTAATATAAATTGTCTTTTCATCCAGTAAGAGACACATACACTCGTGTTTCAGGGTATGCACCCATCATCAGTGTGTCTAGCATTTCACTGGTCAAGTAGACATAAAATCACAGTAACTATTAAACAGTTTATGTTTAGTAATGTATCGAAAGTGGTAACGCAATGCAAATACATCATTTTATTAATTCTAAATGATAAATTTGTTTCGGTCATCTGATTCAAATAGAACGCGCCAAAAACGCAGTTTCCTGTTAGACAATTTATAACTAACTTAATTATAGTTTTTTGAACATTTTTGTTCTGTTTCAAACATCAGTCAGATTTTCTGTGTAATTTTTGCTATGAATAAGTTTTCTATACTAAATTTAGTCTGTGCGTGTAGCTGAATAAATTTTATTATTTTCAAAAAACGCCTAACCTAACCTAACAACTTCATTTATCGATTATACAGAAGCTCATATAATCAATATCACCATATATGCATTTTTATTGATTAATAACTTGATGAATCAGTCAAAGAAAACTAAATAAACCATTTTTTAGTTATTTTACAATAACATTTATCAAAGTATTAAAAAAAAATCAAAATTTTTGTCAGACTAAATTTAAAAGAAAAATAGATCCAAATCCAGATTTTCTACACTTTTAACAGCTCTAACGTAAAAATTCTTTCAAAACAATTTTATGCAACTTTAATAACATTTGAAAAAATAACTTCAAAAACCCAGTTTCGGCATTTTTTTACAGCCTAAACTTTAAGAAATTTTGTGGAAAATTAACTTTAAAATCATTTATTCTGCGTTTTGATAGCTTAATTGTCAAAATATTAAAAAAAACTTCAACAAATTTAATGTAAACTGTCTTTTTTATGTCATTACTTTTAGTAATTATTGTTGTTAATATTTCATTTGTATTCCACAATCCTTATAAAATGAATTTTTACATGTTACGGACAGTGATAAATCGGTTATTATTAATACTAACCAGCCAATGTGATAAGTACATGGTTAGGTTAAGTTAGGTTAGGTTAGGCTAAATCCAACTGTAAAAAGATTTAAAGATAAAAACATCTTCCTTACTTGCAATTCGCATATACTGACATTCGTCGGAAATTAGTAATAATAATAATAATAACCGATTTATAATTTTGACCGTAACACAAACAAAAGCTATCGTTACCATAGTTATCAAAATAACTAAAGTAATATACTAAATGGATCCCTTAATAATTAACGCTTGGGTGAGTGAGCGAGTAGCTTTTTCAACTGTGACCCACCCACCCACCCACCCAAGTGTTGATCATCAAAAAGTTTATTACTTTTTCTACCTCTTGTGTTCTTCTAACTATTACGTACAACACAATGAATGTCAACTGTCATTTAGACATCAGAAAATTGTTTAACAAGTTAAAATTGTGAGTGTGTAGCTTCTTCTACTGTGACCCATCCACCCACCCAAGTATTGGTCATCAAAGGATCTATTACTTCTTCTACCTCTTGTGTTCTTGTAGCTATTACGTACAAGACATTAAATGTCATTTGCTACTTAGACATCAGAGAATTGTTGAACAATAAATTCCTTGATAACTAACGCTTAGGTGAGTAGGCGGGCACCAAGTTAAAAAAGTGGTCAGGTAGACTCTTCTACTGTGACCCAAGCACCCACCCAAGTGTTGGTCATCAGAGGATCTATTACTGCTCCCACCTCTTATGTTCATGTAGCAATTACGTACAAACCAATGAATGTCAAATGTCAGAAAACTGTTTAACAATAATTTCCTTGATAATTAACGTTTTTTCTACTGTGAATCACATCTTTAATTTTCATAATTTACATTCTTAACATAAATTGGTATTTACAAAAAATAACACCACAATCAGGTTTACTGAATTGTTAACAATCAAAATATCCAAAAGTGCCTTTAACAAATATTGTAAACATTATTTCTTACAACTTTTATTCTACAACTTCTTATGAGACTTTAAAAACTTTTGAATATTTCAAAAAATTATCTCCTAAAGATATTTCAGCATTTTAAAATTGTGTTCTTGTAACATTTTTTCTTCAAGTTTTTCCAAAATTTCAACATAAGTTAGTGTTTGAAAAAAGTAGTACCAAAACCAGGTTTTCTGCATTATTTACAGTCAAAACATCCAAAAATACTTTTAATAAATGTTGTAAAAAAATTATTTCTTGTAACTTTTATATGCATTTTGACTGCTCTAACAACAAAATATAAAAAATTAAAGACATAAATGTTGTAAACAAATTATGCTACATCTTCTGATGCAAATTTAAAAATAATTGAAAAATAGTTCCCAAGGCCAATGTTTCAATTTTTATTTATAATATAAATGAGTATTTGAAGAAAGTAAGACCAAAACTAGGTTTTCTGCATTGTTTACAGCTATAACGTCAATATATCCAAAAATACTTGTAGCAAAAAAAATTTTCTTGCAACTTTCAAACATTTTGAAAGCTCTAACAACAAAATATCCAAAAATTAAAAGCATAAATGTTGTAAACAAATTATTTCTTAGAACTTTAATGCTACATCTTCTTACATCTTCTAATGCAACTTTAATAACGTTTAAAATATTTAAAAAAAAAATGATTCCTAAGTTCCAATGTTTCAGCATTTTAACGTTAAAATATGCAAAACAAAAAAAAAATTGTTTATAACTCTTTTTATTTGAAAAACTAGTTCTTCGTTTTGATATCTTAAGTCACAATATAAAAAATCTTTATTAGAATAATTAAATTCTGCACAATTTTATTTTCAACGTTTAAAACAAGATATTTGAAAAAAAAACTAGTTCTACAAACCATATTTACTACACCTCTATAAAAATAAAATTTTGGAAAATTATACTTGTGTAAAATTATATGAAATTGTGTAAAACTGAAAAATTCCATATATCTTTGTAAAAAATTTATGAAATTATAAGTTTTATTTCATAAAATATATAAAATTTTTATAAAATTATGCAAACATTTTATAAAATTATGTAAAAAAATTATGATATATGAAAAACTATGAAACTATGCAAAATTTGTATGATTTATTTATGAAACTTTGAGAAATTATATAAAATTCTGTATATTTTTTATGATATTAAACTAAATTTTATGAAATAAACACATAATCTTTTAGTCAATGTCAACAAATATTTAAAAATTCTATTAAAACTTATTATAAACTTCTGAACTGTGCACAACTTTTCTGCTAACTTATAAAACTTCCAAAATACTCGAGAAACCAGTTTTTAAAAAACTTGTGAAAACAGTTTTGAAAAACTTTTTTTTTTTTACTAAAACTGCCAGTAATTTAAAAATATAAAAATATTGCAAACTATGTTAGGGTAATTCCACAATAGTTCGGACAAACGTCCGCACATCGACATCTCCGATTTCGCTCAAATTTTGTACACAAGTTTGAGGTACCAAAATATGATGATTCCTAAAATGTTAGATCTCTAGGTGCAATGCAGTGTAAATGCGGCCATTTTAACTTTTTAAAAATATTTTGTCTCCTTTCAGTTATAGGAAATTTTCCGTAGAACAGGATCCTGCCCCCTTGGTTTTCCAAAAATTCTCGCGGAAAATGGAAAATATACCATTTTATCTAAAACTTTTTTTTGCAAAATTATGAAAGACAATAAAATATATATATTCATATATCATACATAAATATATTATATACATACAGAGTCCCTATAAATGTCTGGGATTATGTGATCACTTTAAATGTGCCACTTTTTTAAAATGATCACCAAACTATTTACTTTGTTTTGACAGTTCAACTTCAACTGTGTACGACCACCAAACTATTTTACCAGAGCGGCACAAACGTATATTAGAAGATTACATAATCCCAAACTTTTATAATCACCCTATATATGTATATACCGGGTGTCTCAGACCACTCGTACCAGCCTTTATTTCGACAACGCTTGGTCGAATGTGACTGGGACAAAAAAAATTATTACCAAAGTGAACCCAAGGAATCCACTGATAAATTTATTTTTTACCGGAATAATCCGGAAGTACCCGGAACCGGAAATAACTTTAAAATTTCAAATGGCAACATAGGTCGAGTATAGTATAAATTGGTAGATTTTTTTAATAGAAATAACTTTTATTAAAATGTTTTTTTAATATTTTGCATTTTTACAAAAATAAACAAAAAAAACTAAATTGAAAATTAGTTATCCATTCAACACTCAATTTCTTCAAGTTGGTCTTGCTTTTTTTGTTATGTCAAAATAATTGACGTTTGTAAATAGTTGAAGTAAAATAAATTATTATTGTCAAAATATTGAATGTGTCAACATGGTTTTTACAAACCTCAAAGGTTTTGATATGCTGATGATATTAGGTGAATGCGGCCAAAACTATCCTACTGCTGAGCGAATTTATACTGAGCGATACCCTCAACGAGCCAATCAGTCAAAAAATCTTTTTCGGCGCCTTGCAGAACGAGTTAAGACAACTGGTAAGCTACATCCCAGCCACAACAAAGGTCAAAGTATCAGAAAACGTGTACAAGATGAAAGAGCACCAGATATTCTAGCAGCAATTGCTCTGGATCCAAACATCTCGACTAGAAGAATTGAAATCGATGCTGGAATAAGTCGCTCCACTGCTTGGAAAGTTTTAAAAACAAACAAATTCCATCCATACCATATCTCTCTACGCCAAAAACTTGAAGAGCGGGATTTTCAAAATAGGTTGAATTTCTTAAAAATTATAATTTCCATCACAAAATTTTATGGACAGATGAGTCGACATTCAAAAGCAACGGAGTTTTTAATTTACATAATGCTCACTACTGGAGTAATAAAAACTCTCATTGGTTAAGAGAAGTTGATAATCAACACGTGTGGACCCTTAATGTTTGGTGTGGTATTTTAGGAAACCAAATAATTAGTCCGTATTTTTTCGATGGTTCATTAAACGGAGCTAAATACGTTGATTTTTTAGAAAATAATCTTATTGACCTTTTAGATGACGTTCCATATGCGACACGTTTAACAATGTACTTGCAACAAGATGGTTGTCCAGCTCATTACGCAAGAGTTTCTCGTCAAACCGTTGATCGCCTTTTCCCTGGTCGATGGATTGGAAGGCTAGGACCATTTCCATGGCTACCTCGTTCTCCTGACATAACGCCTCTTGACTTCTTCTTGTGGGGACGTATCAAAAACCTAGTTTATAAAGAATACGGAATGTCTGCCGTTCACTTAGTGAAGATGAGATAATACGGGCCTTCAACGACGTTCGAAATCGGCTACAAAGATGCATTGATCAAGAAGGAAGGCAATTTGAACATACCATACATAATTGAACAGTTGTTTTAATTATCATATTTTTTATTTTCACACTCTTATTTGAATTGTTGAATGAAATACTTTCAAACGATTAGTATTTTTTAATTATCGTAAATATGCAAAATATTAAAAAAAAAATTAATAAAAGTTGTTTCTTTTAAAAAGACCTCTCAATTAATACCATATTCATAAACGGCAATTATTTTAACATAACAAAAAAGCAAAGCCAACTTGAGGAAATTGAGTGTTTAATGAATAACTAATTTACAATTTAGTTTTTTTTCATTTATTTTTGTAAATATGCAAAAAATTAAAAAAACATTTGAATAAAAGTTGTTTTTTTTTTAAAGACCTATCAATTAATACCATACTCAACTATGTTGTCATTTGAAATTTTAAAGTTACTTCCGGTTCCGGGTACTTCCGGATTGTTCCGGTAAAAAATAAATTCATCAGTGGATTCCTTGGGTTCACTTTGGTAATAATTTTTTTTGTCCCAGTCACATTCGACCAAGCGTTGTCAAAATAAAAGGCTGGTACGGGTGGTCTGAGACACCCGGTATATATATATATATATATATATATATATATATATATAAAATTCATACTTTGTTAACAAAAATTATGATAAAAAATAATTATTTAATGGTTTTTCATAATTTTGCAAAAAAAGGTAAAAAAAAAAATTGAATTGTGAGTGAGTGTAATCGAAAGAAAATTTCTCGTGGAACGAGATCTTTATGTCTGTTTTATAAAATTCTCTTAAAAAAAGCCAGAAAATTAGTAAAATTACGGAAAATCCGAGGAAAATCCCTTAAAAGTAACCCAGTAGTAGTAGTAGTAGATAAATGTATTTCATAATCTTATATAAAATCTTAAGTACATAAAAACATATATTTATAATCTAAATAAAGGAGTGCATATGATAATGAAAAAGGCTATCGACCAAAGTCTTTCTGCCCATGAGTATGGTTATGTTGGTGAAGGTGATATAAAGTAACAATATAATATTAACAAAAAATTTAAAAAAAAACATGTGGCGTGATCGTCGGTTAGTCGGGTGAATCTGAATTTTCAGTCATATTGGATAGTGAAAGTATATGTTCAAAGATAGATTTAGGAGGAAATTTATACTTTATAGTTTTTTCCGGGTTTGGTGGTATAGCAAGTTTAGCTATTATTTTTACGATAGCAGTTCTATTACAAAAAACTTCTTTTAATACTAAGTGACGGTCGGGAAGAGGTATTATCTGGGTTATTGTGCAGAGGATTATTTAGATATCAAATTTTAGTGATACTTCTAAGCGATGCTCGTTCGGCAACATGCAAGTTGTTTTGGGTTCCTTTGGGGCATTGAATAAAAGGTATTGATGTATAATCTAGAAAATTTAAATGCTGCCATTTACACTGTATTGCACGTAGAAATAAAAATTTTAGAAATCGTCATATTTTGGTACTTGGGGTACATGTGTAAAAAATTTGAGCAAAATCGGAGATATCAATGTGGGGCCGATTGTCCAAACTATCGTGAAATTGCCCATACATTTTTGTAATAAAATTATAAAATTTATGTTTTATTTCATAAAATATATGAAACTTTTATAAAATTATGTAAAAATTTATGATATATAGAAAATTATGAAAAAATAAATTATTAAACATTTTATTCGAGACCGTAATGCACAATAGAAAGAAATTTTAAAACTAGTTTTAAAGAACATTAGCACTCACTCAGGCTACGCCATTCAAATAGTACCTTTGCTAATCATATTTTAAAAAATAGTCACACATTACCAGATATTGATAAACTTAAAATCATTCACAACTGTTCTAAAGGCTGAAAATAAAATATGATAGAAGCTCTTGAAACTACCAAATCAAAAAATAATCGCTTAATGACCAAACTAACTTGTATAAATCTCTTTTATTTGAAATAATTCAATATTTGCAAAATGATGTCATAATTGCTTTTAAGTAAAAACCGCCAACCATTAATCCTTTCTTTACCTACTTAATCTGTAATTTTTTCTTCTCTTTTTATATTTTTATATTTTACTAATGTATATAAGCTTTGTAATTTTCTTTTATATTTATACTTGTTTGTATCACCGTCCGATGATGACATAATAAAGGTTGAAACTAGTAACGTTTTTTTAAATATATTTCGTTTCTATAACTTATTAGTAGTCTTTTGATCGGTTTATAAGCGCATAAAACCTTAAAAAAACTACAATTTTTTTAGTTTTTTTGTCGATTCTTAAATTTGGCTTATAAAACAAAAAAAATATTGATAAAATCGATCCATTTTAAGTCTATACCCTAAGTATAAGCCGAAAAAGCCATAAAACCAATTTAAAAATTGCAAATTTATGTAATAACTAGCAAGAATTGTAGATTAAAATTTATATCAGCATTCATAAGTTTCTTAGAAAATTTGTAGAAACGATTTAAGAAGAAATTATTTTTTATAGAAACTTACCATTAGTAAGAAACATTGCAAATATTATTATTTAAAATAAAATTTCTGTAATAATCAGCAGAAATTTTAAGTTGCAATATAAAATTATAGATTTGTTATCCAATGTACTACAAAATTAAATATTACAAATAGAGAATTAAAAATATAATTATAAATTAATTCTCTATTTATGAAATAAATAAATCTCAATCCAATAACCATAAATAACCTCAAACTATTATTTAAATAATATATCATTTGTCAAATCATAGCTTAAAAAAGAATAATAATAGCACGTCTTATTTCAAGCTATTATTATTATATTATTTCAAAATATACATTTTCTGTATCATAATGTAACGCCCGCCGAGGGCTTCTTTATAAATTCACTTTTTGAATTATATTTATTAAAATAATTGATCTTTGTGTGAAAGCCTATATAATAGTAAATATGTAAATAATATATGTTGATCAACACAACACATGAACAATACGCGATGCATAATAAATTTTCAATGAGCTTCATAACGATACTCGATAGCGTTTCATAATAAATTCATTATAAAAGTAACATTAAAAAAAAATATACAAATGACGTTTTATTTTGTAAACCATTTAAATTTAAAATTCTCTGTATTGTAAAGTGTTCAATAAATAATAAAAGATGTTGTTATGCCACATTCCTTAAGACAGAAAACAGCAACTTTAGCGTCATTCTATTTCAAAGTATAATTTGACTAAAATATAGTTCCTTTCTTAATTTGCTGGAAAAAATGATCAATTATATGCAGAAATTGAAATGACGCCAAAGTTGAAGTTATCCTTAATACTGGAAATCAATAGATGCTCTTAGACTCGGAATCAAATCTTTGGTTCATCATGAAAATCTTAATTTAAAATACAAAGAGAACCAAAATAAGAAAACATACATTGACACAAATCAATATGATTCATTAAATAATCGTTGAATTATGAATTCTGCAAGACTACAATTCATCTTATTATAGTAACAATTATGCAACAAAAAACGAAATGCACTTCTATAAACATAATTAATATCAAAAAGTGAAAACGATATTAAAAATGTATCAATTGAAGCCATCAACAAAAACTATAGTAATCGAAGCGTATAGCGACTCATTTGATGTATTAAAGAATTCTTTAATTTTTAATAACAGTTTTAGTTAGAATAGCTTAACATAACGTACAAGCCAACAATTTGTGCAATTAAATCTTCTACTATTTATTATTAAATGATTGATCAATAAATAAATTTTGATTAATTTGTTTTAGGATTATAATTGACTTTATTTTACATTGTACATGTTAAAAAGTGCAAAATTCAGCTCAGTGGGTGCTCTTCCACTTAAATTAATTCTATCGTATAGTAAGAGATATGTAGTAGACTGTACAAAATTGCTTTAAGAAAGTCTTTATGAAACCCTTCCTTAATATATTTATAAAGATTTATAGTAGTTTTTACGTTCATTTAAACTTGTTTTTGGTCTATACAAGTAAATTAAAATGTTTTAAATTTTTGTTAACAAAAATCATTTCCAGTTTTAGTGAATTTTCAAAACATCAAACTCCAATTTGAATTTGCTACAATTAATATTTTTTTTAATCTGTACATTTTGAGAAGAAAACATTGAGAAACAAAAAAAAATTGCTTAAATGCAAATTATTCATAACTAATTCTTAAAATTTAATTTTCAAGGAAATTGTAAAAATAACAAATTTCTTAAATTTTAGATCAAAATAATGTTGGTTCCTAAAAAATCAAACAAAAATTTTAAATATAAAATATAATTTTTAATTTTTCATGCCTCAATATACGTAAAAAAATGTTAAAAATCAATTTCAAAACCCATATAATTAATTTTTTTTTTTTCATTTTTTTTTCTGTAATAATTTTTTTTTATATACATATATATTTATGAAAAAAATATTTTTATCATATTAAATTTTTCAAAACTATTTTGTTAGAAATTTTTTATTAACCTTTATTTAATACTCAAATATTCAAAAATGTATTACAATACTTTCTATTGCAAAAATAATATCCAAAATATTTGAAAACTTTGTTTTATTAAAATTTTGTAATTTGAAAAAAATGCAATTAAATTTTTCAAACACTCAAAATTTCAGTGTTATTAAAAAAAATGTAAAAATTTTTTTCAGCATCTGTTTTTTTTTCAAAATTTGCAAATGTTTGCAAACAATAAAATTTTGTAATTTAAAAAACAATTTGTTTTTTTTTAATTTTTAGTTTTCAAAAATTAAAAAAAATAAATTTCAATTATTTTTTTTAATTTTAAATATTGCATTTACTAATACAAAATATTGCAATTTATTAAAAAAAAAAAGTTATACGCACAATTTTTTTCAAAATTATAAATGCAGTAAAACTTGTATCACATTATAAACAAACTCCTGGCATTTTTAAGCAAGGTTAGTTCTCGCGTTCCGCATACAGGTTGCTCAATCAAAGGTACGCTACATGACTAACTTCTCTCAACTCACCTGTTAATACAGCCACGGCAACAAAACACCACAACGTGAACGGCATATCGAGTCCCATTATTAAAACACACTGTTAAACAAGTGCCTACAGCCCTTGCAGAAAACTTTGGCGAAACTTTTATTACAAGTACGTAAACTGGAGCGAAATACGGAATGCGACAAAGACTCTTTGCTCTGGGCAAACGGCGCACGACGACTGGAGAGAAACGAGCGAGAATCACACAGGCGGGGCAACTCGTCTCGATCGACGAATTTCGTTTACGTTCGGTTCTATTCTCTCCCAACTGACACCTGTTTTATTTTCAAACCGTTTTTTTTTTCATCGCTGGGAATTGCGGATGTTATGATTAATATCGGAGCGATAATCATTTTTGCTTATCATGTTGGCCTGCAATCATATTTTTGCAATGAAATTCAGTACGACTATAAAGGGATTCTCGTGTTAGCAACGACCTTCGTATTACCTGCAAAGTAGACATAAGGTAGACACTAATCGGAAGAGACTGCAGTGGATGGAAAAACCGTGTGAGGATCAAGGAATCGATAATACTAACAGATTAAGGACACGACTAGTAGCCAATTTATATTTGCGCTTTATTAATTTGTACCTTTTTGTTTAATTACAACAATAGCTTAAAGCTTTATTTTCAAATCCAAACAAAATTCTAATTAGAATTATTTGAACAAATAAAACAATTGGCAGTTGAATTTATTTAACAATTTTATTGTAGCTTGTTAAAAAACAGTGTAATTGATTTCCATTGTTTTATTTACTAAATGTTAAAACTGAACCGTTTTTAAATTTGATGTAACATTGATTGGTTTGTTTAGTATTTTTTCTGCACCTGTAAGGGTAATTTTAGTACAATCAAGTATAGTTCAGTCTTTTATATCCACAAAGCTGTACTCTTTATCTATGATCTTTTATGCACAGATCTGGCTTTTTATGCATTGGCTGTAAATAAGGCTCTGTTACACATGATGTTGACATTTTTATTCAAAAATTATACATACAATCTGATCTTTTGTGCATTAGTTGAACTTTAATGCATAAATATTGCTTTTGTGCACACAATTGGCTTTTGAAAGCGTTGTCTATAACATATTTTGCAAAAATCAGACTTTGTTTACTAAAACTATTAATTTTTTGTTATAAATCCGCCAAATGATTTTAGTTTTGAACAATTTGAAGTTTAAATTTGGTTTGATCTTCTAATACTTATATAAATGCAATTTTCTATTATAATATTTATATTTGTTATATTTAGAATAAATACTGCTTTTTGGTTAATAAATTCAGCATTTTATTTATAAATCCGGTTGTTTATAATTCTGGCATTATATGCTCAAATCAAGTCTAAATATCCACAAATCCGGCGTTGATATAAGTAAAATTAAGTTATAAACTGACAAACTTAAATGTTATTATGCTCAAAACATAGATTCTTTCATTATATAAACAATACTCCGGTGTTATGTTTGACTACTAAATAATTATTTTGATTTAAAAAATATAAATCCGACCTTTAAAACAACAAATCCGGCTACCTATGTGTTTTAAACAATAAATATAGTCTTGTAATGTAAATAAGATTTTGATAACTGGAATTTGGATAAAAGTATATTGTTAAATTGTAAATCCGGCTTTTAAAAAAGTAAATTTGATTTTTAAAATTAAAAATCCGGCCATTAACGTGTTAAGTTTAACTGTCAAACAGTTACTTTTTCCAACTATTAATGCAACCTTTATACAATAAATCTGTTTTTCTTAAATATAAATAAAACTATGATTGACTGTCAAATTGTTCATCCGACCTCTTAATTGTAAAAAAAGTGCCGGCTTAATTGTTAGTTCTGTGAGCACATACATGTTTTTTAAATTAAGTAAGCTGCTGGCTTTGTCTATTAACCAGAAGATAACGACTTTGTAGAAACAAAAATTTACAAACGCGCCAACTTCTACGTAGACCCCTAAACAATAGTACAATTTATATTTATCAACAACAATTAAAGAGCAAAAGTTATAACCTACAGACCAATAGCTTAAAGTACAAAGAAGAAGCAAAACATCCAGTTTTTTAAACTGAAATATTAATCGAACTGACGAATAAGAGCAGACGTCATCTTGTTCCAAGAACCAAATAAATCCATAGCAAAATAGCAAGGTCTGCTGACGGACAACAGAGCGGATGTGGTGGTTTAGAAAATGAACAAGGAAAGAACCAAAATACTCAGTTATCAAGCAGAAAATGGCTTTCAAATCATCAGCCTGACAGACTATGAGATCATTAACGCGTACGCCAAACATAACTCTGCCTACTTATAAGTCTAGAGTGGACAGCATCATGGATTTCCTCAAGTCCAGACGAAAGGGGGTAATTTTGGTAGACAACTCTAACTCCAAATAACCAGCATGAGGCTCAGCATAAACGGACAAAAGATAAGAGCACCTTACTCAATAGATGGCGGCCTTAAACCTAGTTCTAATAAACAACAGACTCATGCCAATTTTTGCAAAGAAGGAAAGCGTATCATTCATTGACTTAACGATTGCCACAAACTACATCTTGGAGTAAGGGCATAGAAGGTGGAAGAGGACGAGGAATTCTTAAACCTACACCTATATCTTTATTTGAGGTTGGCAAACGCAATAACAACTAGGATCAAAAATCAGAATGGGAATGAGCAATGAACGACAAAAAAGCAAAGAACGCACTTCTAAGCCTCAGATAGAACCTTAGACCATACACACTTATAGACACGCCTTTTGCCAACGCGGTGAAGCCAACATGGTCACTACGTATGACGTCGGCTGTGGACAAAAACGCGTACGTAGCAAAATACTCAACGTATATGTATATACATTTTTACGCATTTTATCAAAAATGCCAATAAATCTTTTACTTAGTGTATACAAATACTATATATTTTATTAAGTTTATTATTGTTTACCAAAAACTGTAAAATAAAATGTCTAAATAAACGCGTGACGTCAGTTGTGGGCATAGACCGTTGTTATGTTGGCTTCACTATGTGACAAGCGGGATTTAGCACAAGGCGCGTATATAAGTGTATATGGTCTAAGGGTAGAACCTGCAATTTTTCCAGAAATTAAAAGAAGTTCAGGATTGAACCAGCTACAAGATCCGCGGCCAAACGAACAACTTGGCTTACTGGTGAAGCAAAGCCATCAACGTACAAAGAAAAGAATGCACCGCAATACAAAGACTTCTGACGAGATTCAAGGCAAAAGAAAAACCCAAAAAGGTTAAGGATCTTGAAGCCAGCATAAAGCTGTCAAAAAAAAAATAGCATACAATTATCCGCAGGAGCAAGAGAAAAAAATGGAAAAATCTGAGACTGGCAATTAAACCAAACTACATAACGTTAGAAGACAGCAGGAGAAAGGTGATTATTGAGGAGCGCTTCCTGAACGTTATTGAGCAAGTAACTCCGCTGACGACTAAAGCTGAAGAAAACCCAACCCCCCGCCAAAGAATTTAAATTGAAAAGTTAAAGCCTAAAAATGCCTCAAACCCAACGAAACTCACTGCCAAATTATCAAGCTTGCGCACAAAGTAATTTTCGACGTGCTGCTGGAAGCTACAACAAGCACCTGGACAAACAAATCTTTTACAAACCATGGAAGAAAGCAAAGAGAGCGCTGATCTCTAAAGGAGAGGACAAATTTTGGACCATCAGTCTGCTAACCGTACCCGGTAAGTTGTACGAACATCTGATGAAAAAGAGGCTTGAAAAAGAACTGGAAGAAAAAGAAGCCATATCCAGCACTCAATACGGATTCAGAAATGACCGCTCAACAGTTGACGTCATCATAAAAGCAAGAGAGCGTTACAAAAATTGAGCAAACCCGTGAACCGCTATCATCCTACTGGACGTAAGAAATGCGTACAACACCGCCAGCTAAGAGCAAATCAAGAAAAGACTTACAGAGATAGGAGAAAGTTAGTATCTCTTCATAGCAAGCAAGCTACTTAAGGAAACAAACCATTCAAATCGCCGCAGGGAAGGAGGAAAACCTAACGCAGAGGGTTCCGCAGGATTCCGTTCTAGGACTTACTCTGTGAAACGTCGTGTCCGACCCCCTGCTAAGCGTACAATTTTCTACGGAATGCAGAACAATATCCTACGCCAACAACCTAGTAAAGATGCAGGAGGCTGTAAACAAAGCTCTAAAAGTGGTAGACAAATAGATGACGGAAAACAGCCTGAAACTGGCGCCCGAGGAAACCAAGACACTAGTCGTCAAAGACACAAGAAAAAGACTAAGGTCGCCTTTGTCTTAAGAGGAGAAACCAACACCCCAAAAAAAATTCCGTCGAGTACCTAGGAGTTTGGTTAGGCTCAAATTGGATCTTTGGCCCGCACGTCCAAAACACTATCGACAAGGCAGAGAAGACCATGAATGAAAATTATGTCAAACGTAAGCGAACAAAGAGCTAAAAGAAGGACGGTTTACCACGCCGTGATCCAATCCTTACTAACCTACGCGGCGCCGGTTTGGAGGCGGGCATAACAGGCATCTGAGATTGCTTTTATTCACACAGAAAAAAGTAGTACTAAATGTCATCAGCACATTTCGAACGACAAGTGGCAAAGGTGCCTGTGTCATTGCGGCGATCCCGCTAATTGATCTGAAAGTAAAATAGCTAGCAGAGAAGTACCAAGCCAGAAAGAATGGCCGCAAAGCCACGTACAACATCAAAGAGCAGTGGCAGCGTAAATGGGATGAAACCCAAGACACCGCGCAGTGGACAAAGACCCTCATTCCGTCAATAGGAAGGTGGGTAAGATGCCTTCACAGAAACACCGATTACTTCTTCACACAATTCAAAAAAAGTATAAAAGGAATTTCTTTAAGCAACACACAAAACAACATCGTTGTAAATAAAAAAAATTCTATCTAAACTAATTCTGTAACGCTACAACTGTTTCTCGCAAGTATTCCACAAAACAATAATACTAACACAACAAACATTTTAACTTTGATATTTACCTGGCGCTGCAAATCATAGCGGTTTTAGATTACGCTACCTCCAAACTAAAACCAGTTTTGACAAGCACAAACGTCGACTATTGCATTATTTTACACAGCACCTAGTACTATTGCACATAGAAGCTGAAAATAAATTGCATTCAGCAGTAAACACTAACAAACCCTAATTTTAAATACTAAGATAAACTATCTAGAAAGCAAACACATTGACCTCTAAACTTGTGACAGTCAAGATCTTCCTCTAAAAAACTCAAACCGGTAACACCAACAGTTATTTTGCAGATTGTTACTAGTGGTTTAATTGCGCTTCAACCCACTACAGTTTTTTTGCAGGATACATTAAACTACAGTGCATTGAGGCTTTGCAGGCATTTTTGGAATACTGCGTTGGAGTTGAGTCAATGATGACAACTTCTCGCTTTTGTTTTAGTCTTTGATGACAAAGTTTTTTGATTTGAAGTAAGTGGTTCTCTCTTGATATAAAAGTCTAAACTTTAAGCGGGCTAAAGTTATCCTCATGAGTTTTGCTTTATAGAGTTTTAAGTTTACGTCTATTTGCTGTTCTAGTGTTAAAGCGGAAGTGTAGACTAGGTACAGTTGGCAAATCAAAACTTTTTTTTTCTTGCTAAAGTCTTCTACTTCTTCTTCTTCTTCCTTGAGGTCTACAACCCTAAGTGGGTTTTGGCTTCCTCTGCACGTTTGTTCCAGCTTTTCCAATTTAAGGTAACTCTCCTCCTGTTGTTAATGCTTATTTTTTTAAGGTCTTTTTCTACTACAGAAATCTATTTTTTTTTTATCCATTCTAATGACAGCACTAACCAACAAACCTTTTGGGCATTAATAAACCTAACTATATCTGCTTTGTTGATTAGATGTGCCAACTTGTAATTGTTTTTATGTGCCAGCTTCCATCTTTGTTTTGCGTTGATTCAATTTTTTTTTGCAAAATTTGTCTTTCAAAGATCTTGAGAGAGTTGATTAGATGTGCCAACTTGTAATTGTTTTTATGTGCCAGCTTCCATCCTTGTTCTGCGTTGATTCAATTTTTTTTGCAAAATTTGTTTTTCAAAGATCTTGAGGGAGTTTTCCTCTTTTTGATTTAGCGTTTTGCTAGCGTAAGTGACCAAAGGTCTAATGAGAGTTTTGTAAATTTTAAGTTTGCACGTTCTGCTCAAGATCTTTGAGTTTAAAAGAGGTCTGTTGCTCTTCTTCTTGTTTGTTTTTTTTTGTTCAGTTGAGTTCCCAGGTATGTGAAGTTGGAGACACCAGCAAACTCAAAGTTTTCAAATTTATAACTTTGGTCTTGTTTTCATTTATTCAAAGCATTGTTTTTATGGTTTTGTGATTCAGTTCTTGGATTTTCTTGGCAAGTGTATATAGTCTTTTATTATTGAGTCTACTTCTGACAAACCAGTATTCCTCAATAATCTCTAAAGAAATCTTGACCAACATTGTTTAGCAGATATTGCTTATGTCTTTAATGTTGAATGAACCAATGCTAAAAACTGTTTTTTTTTTCTTTATATTGATTGACAACACATTTCTTAGTAGTAGACTACTAAGTTATTGGCAATAGTCGTCAATGATACTCTCTAGCCAATAAGCGTCCTAAAACAGATTATTTTGACCCATTGCGGTCGGTTTATGTTTTTTAGAAGTTTTTCTCTTTTAGTTTTGTGAAACCAGAAAAAAATCTCAAAGTTGTCAATAAAACTGACTGGCAATTTTTGGCGTGTAACGTTAACAACCGAGGCTGTTAACCCAGATCCAAAAGTAGTTAGTTAATTTCCGGTGTTAATTTTTGTGTGTGTTAAACTTGGTTGTGTGAATGGTTTTTTCAATTTTGGTAAACAAATTAAAAGTTTGTTTTATAACGTTCTTACTTAGAGAGCCAACATACGTACTTACCTACAGTGCCGTACAACAGTCTTATAAATTCAAATGTATAGCAAAAATAAAAATATTTACAAAAGACAAACCCATTAAGTAAACCCCTATTAAAGTCTCTCATATCTACTCCCGGCATTGAGTATGTCCAAAACAAGCCAACAATTATACGCTGAACTGCAAAACCGACTTCTACATAAAGTACTGACTAGAAAATAGAGCCTGCAAACCTGCAAGTGTGTTTTAGTTATTAAATATGACTCCGGATTCAATGGTAAAGTTAATACAGAAAACGTAGTCATGGGTCTTTCTACCAGCAAGTAAAATGTGTTGTGGCTTTACAGAGTTTAGATTGTAGTCTCATGTCTGCTTTAAAGCTCAATCTAATCAATGTTTGTGGAATTGGTGGTAGAATCGGTAGCTTGTAGAAAAACAACAAAACTGCAAAACCAAAAAAAAAAAAGATTTGAGCTATTCTAACTTTCACTGAAACAAGGTTGAGGTAGAAGTCTTATGTCTACTCTGGTGCTCAGTCAGTTTAGCAATTGTAGAACTGTTGGTAAAGTCGATAACTTGTACAATAATACCAGCATGTTAAGTTGACTGCCAAATTGTTAATCCGGCTTTCCAATTGTAAATTTGGCTTCTAAAAGTGTTAATCTGACTTTCACACTATAAAGTTTGCATTTAAAACAATAAATCCGGTTTGAAATCTAAAAATTTGATCTCTACATCCTTTCAACAGCAGTTTTTAAAACTGCAAATTTGACATTTATATGTATTAATAAATCCGGCCACAAACGATTTAAGTTTGTCTGTAAATTTTAAAAAACAAATATTTTTATAAATTATTTAAAGACATTACTTAGATCAAACTTAGTCTACAAAACTTTTACATACTTTTTCCGCGATGCATATTATAATTGTAACAATATTTAATTTTACTTTGTTTAAGTTGTTCTATAAACATCATCTTAGTACTGAGATTTGTGATCATTAAATATAGTAATAGAAACTTATGCCACAAAACAATAGTTTTTAACTAAAACAAACTTGCATTACTTTAAGAACTATAATTATATTAGATATTAAAAGTTAGATAATTTGCATTTTTACATTTTTTTAAATTTGGGTAGGTCTTCTTGCAGTTGCAGATGCGTTTCTTAATCACGTTCATAGAGGTTAGCAGATTGATGGCAACTTTAGTTGGTGGACTTAAAGATGTTGATTTGTTTTTTGTTTCAGGTTGTCAAAGTGAAAATAACCAATATTTTTTGTAAGTATAATAGCAACTACTGATGTTAATTCTAAAAGCTCATTTTCGAATCAATATGATTTGTAAGTGTTTTTTAAGTGCGGAAAAGTGGTTAAAGTGTATCCGTAGACGTTGCTCAAATGCTTTGACGTTGGCAGAGTGTGTTTTGCAGTTTTATGCTACAAAAACTAGCAGTTTTTTTTTTATTCTTTGTAGATTGAAAACGCTGGTTGCTAGTTGAGAGTTTTTATTTTCACTGTTTAAAGTAATTCAGATTTAAAGTTTGGCATTTACTTGCAAATTTACTCCTATATTCTGTTTTGTGTTACTGCCATATATCTGAAGTTTTCAAAATTAAAGTCTTTTTTGGTTTAAGATTTTTGACAGAGTCTTCAATTGTAAGGTTTGTTTTTTTTTTACTATTCTAAAACTTTTATTGATCAGAGTTTTCTCATCAATTTGGTCATCAAACTAGTGTGATTCTTAGAATACTATTGCTGTTGCCTTACAAGCTATATGCAAGGCCGTATCTAAGGGGGGTTTTGGGGGTTTCAAACAACTTTTAGCCAAAAATTGCGTTTATTTGCCTACGACCTAATTAATTAACAAACAGAGAAGAGGCTATACGTCAGCAGTGGAGTGCATACAACTAAAGAAAGAAAGATCTATCCACTCCGACTAAACAAAAAAAACGGCATACAAGTAAAAAATCTGCAGATAAACTATTGAATTAAAACAAGCGCCAGTGTTCAAATCAAAAAACAATTATTAGTAAAAACAACTTAACACTGGTTTAAAATGTTTACAAATTTGAAGAAAAAAAAACGTGCAAATCACAATTAATTCCCATGCAAAAATTGAGCTCTTGGTCACATGCTGACTAAATTTTAATCTTTAATGTTAAACTACTAAAAAATCAAAAGAAAGAAAGTGCAAACAAAAAACTTTTTGTTGGAGCCTATGTGCCGTTTCGGAAGAATAAGAACATCTTTTCCAAAAGTTCAAATTTATTAAAAATTGATATGAAAATGCTGAATAGCACTGTTGTGAAGTCGTATTTTGATATAGACTCCACTCCGTTTTATTTTTTAAGCCTTTTTTGGCTTCTGGTCACAATATTTTTACAAATTTGTCAGAATGTCTACTATTGTCTTCTGTAGAGAAAGGAACTTATTAAAATAAATATTTTCACGCATCTCCGGTGGTCTAAAGTGACAAAACTACAAATTTTGTTTAAAAGGTTTTGGATTGGATCGATAACAAACGCCTAAATCCAAAACTGGTTTATCTTAAACACTGTTTTGGAGTCTAGCAGTATAACTTACAAAAGTTACAAATTTTATTAAAAATAGTATTTTTTGAAACCAAAATCTAAAAATTTACCGGCGCGAAGAACACGTATGTAAAAAACCGTGAACTTATGCAATTTTGCTCATATAAAAGCACGTTTTTATTCATATTTGAGAAAAAAAAGAAAATACCTGTAATTATTTTTTTAAGATAAACTGTTTTTTAAAGTTCTGCAAAATTTTCAAAATTTAAAAAAAAAACATTCAATAACTTTGTCCTAAAAATGCAACTCTAAAAAGTTACAAACAATAAAAAAACGCAAAAAATCTTTTTTTCAAATTTTGATTGCTTATTGGAAATGGCTAACTAAAAAAATTCACACAATCAAGATTCATCTAAAAAAATTTTTTTGTAATTTTATATTGAGATTTTTATAAAATTTGTTAAAATAATGTAGTTTAGTAATAAAATATCCGGATTTTTACTAACTAACAAAATTTTAATCAAGTTTTTGTACTGAAATGTCAAAACTTTGTAATTTTATAGTCGGATTTTTATCAAATTTACCCAATTTGATAAAAAACAGATTTTAAAATGTTATATTATTTTAATTCTAGCAGAAAACGAAGTGCTAACGTTTGGCAGCATACCTTTCAAGAATTTGAAATCATGGCTGACAGATGACTGGTCATCGGACACCAAAATTAGGTGCCAAATTTAGTGCTCACGCAATAAATATATACAATTAAAAAAAAAAATTCCTAACACCAAATTTGAACTGAACTTTTGAATAAGATTTGTCGGATGCTATATATGGTCTGTGCTTCTCTACGGTACTGAGGAGTGGATAATAAAAGTAACATCAATAAATAGAATAAAAGCCTTCAAAATGTAGTTCTATCGCAGAATGTTCAAGATTTCATGGACCGCGCGAATAACCAACAAAGAAGTCCTGTAACGGGTAAACAGAGGTTGTGAGCTTTTAAATACAATAAAAAAGAAGAAAGATTGCATATTTGGGACATGTCATGCAAAATCAAACAATATACTATAGCTTATTATTGAGGACAAAATTGAAGGAAAGAAAGAAATCGGAAGAAAGAAGATGTCGTGGCTGAGAAACATAAGACAATGGACGGGACTGAGGACCATTGGAGGTTTGATCCACACAGCCAGGAACCGCAAAAAGATAAACTATATTGTCGCTAACATCCATTAATAGATAATGGCATAAAAAGAAGATTATTTGAACCAAATTTTTATTGAGCGGCAAGACGGTTGTAATTTTTGGGTTTGCAAAAACTTTTGTCTATACGCGAGAAAATTTTTCGTTATTTGTTTAACAAGGATCTTCTTCTAAAGTGCAAGATTTTTTTCTACCAACGTCTTTAGACGTCAAAATTCATTTTAGCAAATAGTCATTAAAAGTTGTTTTCTACTTAATAAAAATTGCAATATCGCCAATGCCATAAGAAGCAATTTTGTGCAAAACAACATTTTTAAAAGTGCTTACACTCAAAGATAAAAATAAAAAACAATTTGCAAAAAAAGTAAATTAAAAATTACTCTAGAACCGGTCGGGCAAAAAAATCTAGTATCTCACATTAAAAAAACGCAACTTTATAAAAAAAAAAAAACAATGCTTAAGATGCCATACTTTAAAATAAGGAGCTTAAATTTAAGATCGGCATATTTTTGGTACTGCATTTCAACAACAAGTGTTAATTTTTTTATTAAACTTGAATTCTGCTACAATTTTTGCAATTTTTGAGTGATTCAAATTATTGCTTCAACATGCATTTTCTTTTTAATAATTCCTAATTTGTTGGGTTAGCAGTAGAACATTTGATAATAAAAAAATTTAAAATTTTTAGATTTACTTTGACATTTTTTAAACTTATGCAAAGTACTTTTATAAATTTAATTGTTCTTTTTCTATTTCTTATGCAGTGCACACTTAATTGCGGAACTTTTTTCTCTCCCGTAGCTACAAACTTTGTACTTGATAGCGGCGTTTCTTTTCTGTGGGTATTTTGCATAAAAATGCATTAGCTTACTTTGTAAATGTTTTTTGTTTATTTTAAGCCAAAGTTTCCATCTAATTGGACTGTTGTTTTTAAGTAATTGAATTGAAACCTACCACAGCTTATTCTCATTTTTTTTAAAAAAAATTTTGGCGGAAGAGTTTTTGCAACCATAAAACTTAATATATAACATAAAAGTTTATTTCATGTTTAAATTATATGTATGTAAATATGACCAAATCAAGTTTTGTCAAAACTAAAACTTTGTTGTTATTTTTCTATCTGTAACCAAAACCAAAAACATTTTATATATTTTTTTTTTAACATCAAAACCAAAACTTTGATTTTTTTTGCAGACTTTTTTTTAGCTAAAGCCAAATTTTTGGTAATTATTCTTTAAAAAACTATAAATAAATAATCATATTTAACACTTTTAGTTTTGACTAAACAACTATATGCTGCCAAAAATCTGTAAAGCGCATGTTGGTTTTAGCCAAAAAACACAACATACTTTTAGCCAAAACCAAAATGTTGCTAGTTTCTTTTTTGGCTGCTTAATTGGAGTCAGTTGTCATAAAACATGACAGTAATAACTGTTTTTTCTTAAACCTAATTCAATCAATATTTGGATAACGCTTGAAACATAATACTCCAAAATTTACAAATTTAAAATTGACATATTTTTAGTACTGCATTAGAGCTGCATTTTAAAGAAAAATTGTTTTTTTCTCGGGGAAGTTGTATTTTTTAAGTAATCTCAATTTTGTTTTAATGTAATCTTTTTACAAAATTGCTTTAATATTTGGAAGAACAGTAAAACATGTTGTATGTTGCGCGGTCTTTCATGAAAAAAAATTAATTAGTTACAGAAAATTGTGCAAAATATTTAAAAAAATTTAATTAATTTTTTTTTAATGACTATAAAAAGACGACTAACTATACCGACAACTTATATTTTTAATTCTCACTCACTTTGAGTCAAAACTAGTAAATCAAAGATTAAAAGCGGCGTGGAGAAGATAATTGCTGCAGTTAAAAACCTTACCAAAAATATTCACGTTAAACGCAATTTGAAAATCAAAAATAAAAAGTTTGCATTAGACATTTTCTAGCTGAACTTTGGTATTTTTTAAGTTTTGTGGCCGGGCTTTAGTACTTTTTTGCCAATTTTTTAACATTTTTATATTGTATTTTGGCTTTCTATCTATTTATATGTATAAAAATTTAAATTTTCAAAAAGGTAAGGTTAGGTTAGGTCAGATTAGATTAGATTAAATTAATTAGATTAGGTTAGGTTAGGTTTCAAAAATCAAGTAAAATGTCAAAAACAAATCAATTTTTAAACGCGTTTAGCATGCAAATAGTGAATCTTAAAAAAATAATTAAAAAAAAAAAATACAATTTTTTACGCGTTTTGGATTTGTAGTCAATATTAAAAAAAATTGGAATTTTCAAAAAGGTTAGGTTAGGTTAGGTTAGGTTAGGTTAGAGTAGGTTATTTTTCAAAAATTGAGTGTTAAGTCAAAGAATTTCCAATTTTTAAGAACATTCTGCATGCAAATACTGAATCTTAAAAAAAAATGAAATTTTCAAAAAAATTCTGGTTTTTTACGCGTTTTGCATGCGAATGGTCAATTTTGAAAAAAAATATAAATTTTAAAAAGGTTAGGTTAGGTTATGTTAGGTTAGATTAGGTTTGGTTTTTAAAAAATTGAGTAAAAAGCAAAATTTTTTTTATTTTTAAATGCGTTTTGCATGCAAATAGTGAATAAAAAAAAAAGAAATTTTCAAAAAATTTACAATTTTTCACGCGTTTTGCATGCAAATAGTCAATATAGAAAAAAATGAAATTTTCAAAAAGGTTAGGTTCGGTTAGATTAGGTTTCAAAAATGAAGTGATAAGTCAAAAACAATTCCAATTTTTAAACGCGTTCTGCATGCAAATAGTGAATCTTAAAAAAATAAATTTTTTAAATCAAATCGAGAAAAAAGTCAAAAAAAATTCGTCTTTTTACGCGTTTCGCATGCAAATAGTCAATATTGAAATAAAGTGGAATTTTAAAAAATTGAGTGAAAAGTTGAAAGTTTTTCGGTTATTAGGCGTTTCGCATGAAAGTAGTAGTTCTTGAAAAAAAAAAAAAATTAAAATTGACTGAAAAGTAAAAAAAAAATTATTATATGCGCGGTTCGCATGCATATAGTCAATCTTGAAAAAAAATAAAATTAAAAAAAAATTGAGAAAAAAAGTCGAAAAAGATACGTTTTTTACGCATTTTGCATGCAAATAGTCAATTTTGAACAAAAAATACATTTTCAAAAATTGAATAAAAAGTCAAAATTTTTTCGTTTTTTACATGTTTTGCATACAAATAGTGAATCATGAAAGAAATTGAAATTTTCAAAAATCGATTAAGAAGTCAAAAAATTTTCGTCTTTTTACGCGTTTTGCAAGCAAATAGTCAATATTGAAAAAAAGTGGAATTTTCAAAAAAATTTTCACGCGTTTCGCATGCGAATAGTCAATCTTAAACAAAATTGAAATTTTTAAAAAATTGAGTGAAAAATCGAAATTTTTCGTATTGTACGCGTTCTGCATGCAAATAGTAAATCTTGATTTTTTTTTTTTTTTATTCTAGTGAGAAATCGAAATATTTCCGACTTTATACGCGTTTCGCATGCAAGTAGTTATTATCGAAAAAAATTGAAATTTTCAAAAAGGTTAGGTTAGGTTAGATTAGATTAGATTAGATTAGATTAGATTAGGTTTGGTTAGGTTTCAAAAATTTAGTGAGAAGTCAAGAAATTTCCAATTTTTAAACGCTTTCTGCATGCAAATAGTAACTCTTAGAAAAAAATGAAATTTTTAAAAATCGTGAGAGAAGTCATATATATAATAATTTTTGTTTTTTACGCATTCTGCAAGCAAATAATGAATCTTAAAAAAAAATTAAATTTAAAAAAATCGAGTAAGTAGTCGAAAAATTACCGACTTTTTACGCGCTTTGCATGCAAATATTGAAAAAAATTGAAATTTTAAAAAAGATTAGGTTAGGTTAGATTAGATTAGATTAGATTAGATTAGGTTAGGTTAGGTTTCAAAAATTTCGTGAGAAGTCAAGAAATTTCCAATTTTTAAACGCGTTCTGCATGCAAATAGTAACTCTTAGAAAAAAATTAAATTTTTAAAAATTGTGAGAGAAGTCATATATAATAATTTTTGTTTTTTTACGCATTCTGCAAGCAAATAATGAATCTTAAAAAAAATAAATTTAAAAAAATCGAGTGAGAAGTCGAAAAATTACCGACTTTTTACGCGTTTTGCATGCTAATATTAAAAAAAATTGAAATTTTAAAAAAGGTTAGGTTAGGTTAATTTTCAAAAATCAAATAGTCAAAAAAATTTCAATTTTTAGGCACGTTTTGCATGCAAGTTGTGAATCTTAAAAAAACTGAAATTTAAAAAAAACTTCCGAGTTTTTACGTGTTTCGCATGCGAATAGTCAATATTGAAAAAAATTGAAATTTTCAAAAAGGTTAGGTTAGGATAGGTTTGAAAAATCGAGTGATAAATCAAAAAAATTCCAATTTTTAAACGCGTTTTGCATGCAAATAGTAAAAGACCGAACTATTGTATTATTGACACAATAAATGAGTATATTTTAGTACTTTAAACTAATTTTTTTATTTTTTTTTTTTTTTTACTGCCAATTTTTAATATTTTCAACAATTAATAGCCGAGTTGTTGCCATTTTATGGCCGGTTTTTGCGTTGTTGACATTTAATAAACGGATTGGAGTACATTAAATTGGAATGTTAATACTTTTGTTATTTACTGGCCGGATTTTTTTAATTTTTATTATTTTATAATCAGATTTTGATATTTTTGACCGGGTTTTGGCCGGATTTTGTTATTTTTTTAAGATAAATTTTAAGTTTTTGCCGGATTTTAGTATTGTTTAACATTTTATAGCCGGATTTTTACAAGTCAACTTTTTACTTTTGTTATTTACTAGTCGGGTTTCAATTATTTTGAGCAAAATGTTATATTTTTTTTATTGAATTTTGATATTTTTTATTTTGTATGACCGGATTTTAATATTTAGACCGTAAAATTTGACTTATTTGTAAGGTATTAAATATCAGTGGCATTTTTTTCAAATCTACGCACAGCACATACGGGCCAAACACTGTAGTTGATTAAAGTATAAGCGAGTGTAAATGCAACCAAGTTGAACTAAATTGTCTCTTAAATGTATTATTATAAAAAAATTATAATAAACGTTATATACCAAAAACACTTTGCTAAGTTTATCGATAGGTTTGCTTTAATAATTTAGTTTTAATCTACAATTTTTGTTAAAAAACTATTTTATTTCGCATATTCAGTCATAAAAATGTCAATTACTTAATGTTATTTGATTAAATAAAATATAACTTTTATAAAACTTTCCATAAATTAAAAAAAAAGAATGATTTATTATCATTTTTCAATTTAGTTCAATTTGATTAAATTAACAACAAGAACTAAGTGAATCCCAAAACTTTAGATCAAAAGTCGGACGTTTGCATTATAAATCGAAAGTGAATTAAGAAGACAAGATGATTAATATCAATTCTTAGTCCAGTGACGTTGCAAAACATGACTTCCTCCCTATGAGTCATCATCACTTATCCATTACATCTTGTAGATATTATTGATTACATTTATGCCCGACTCATTTATTTCACATCATTAAGTATTGTCCAGATTACATACATATAGTATAACCCCCTGAATATGTATGAATTAATTAAATTTCGTTAGGGAAGATCACAAAGCGACAGACAATTAATTCTAACAGCATTGAGTGTATTAGCTTCTGATGAGATTTGAATATTACTTTGATTAGAGGGAGTAGTGGTGTATATAGTACATGACTGTACACAAAATAAATATGTTTTATTAAAATCGATATGGGATTATTATTAACTGTTAAATTGCTAAACTTTAATTTTTTATAAAATTAAAGTTAATAAAAATTTTGAGTAAAAAAAAATTGTCTTGGTCATGTTTGTGCAAGAGAAACTTTAAGCAGAGTATTGAATAAATAAATAATTATTACAAAAAAATTATAAATGCGTAATGAGCCTATTCTATTTTAAGAAAGATGTTAGGTAGTAGCAGCACTTTTTAGTCAACCAGAAAATTTTAAATGTTATCTACTAACAAAGTTTAAAATTGTTACCTTTACTATAATAAAATATACAGAATACGGTTATTAATTGCGAAGGACAAACGCTACAATATGTTACAAATTATGTTTTTTTAAATACACGGCAAATGGTGCACTTTCTCGCTTTTACCGCAAGCGCTAAAATAGCTAGTAGTTACAGCTCTGCCTGTGATGTTGCGGGAAAATGCAGATCGCCTACGGTATCAAATAAGCAAAAAAATTTCTTTGTAGTATAAAAAGCTTTTTCGTATTCAAAAATAGTACATTCACAATTTCAAATATTAAATTTTATAATAAAATTTTATATATTTCTTTCATTATGATAATAAAAATATATCTTGCTTTACAAGAACAAAAACAGAACAACAACAATAAAACAATTAAAGTGATCACACGCGAAACAATCGTAAACATTTCCATATTTCACACCATTCCCCATTTCCATGATGCTTTCTCATATTCCTTCTATGCCCAGTTTTAAAGTAAATTTATTGCCCCATAAATATAGGGGATGAATTTTGGAAATTACACTCTCGATTTTCGGACCGTTAGCAGTATCTTCCACGCCTGTAATAAATTAATGCATCCCCTAGAAAATCTTGAGTTCTATTATACCTAAATTCCCAACTCATAATTCCACCCTTCTGTTTTCCATCTATATTTCCTATGCCGATTTGATATGTTGTTTGTGTCGAACGATTTTCTGTATAAGTAATTCGCCACGCACGATCGCACGTGACTAAACACGGCCGATCGTAATAAAAATAACACTGATAACAATTTTAATTCGCAATTTATATGCCCCGAATGACATCGGGGAATATATAATAATGTATGAATTTGTCACTAGATCTGATAAATATGTTTTATACAAGAAGATAATTGTCTTAAATTATATAAAAGTCTGTTATTCAAATTAATTGTTAATTTGTGGTATAATTAGCCCTTTTCTTTGTCTCCACTTATTCAATTCTTCAGGTTTTGATGATTCATTCTTCTTACAATGAGGTTAAATTAGAAGATGCTCCGCAGGAAGGGGAGAGATAGGGGTGTCTATGTAATGAATACATATTTATACATAATTTTTACAAAATATATATGTAGGGGTGAGGGTAGCAATGGTATTGTGCGCGGAATTTTAAAATAAATTTTTGTATGATTTGCTGCATACGCCATTACCTAAATGGTTTGCTATTACCGGATATAAATGATTCATATTTTAGCGCTTAAGATACTCCATGTCCTGTGTTTAATTTCCGGAAAATATATGTTATTTTTTTTGTTGCCTCATTTGGTTTATGAATTATGGAATAGCATAATAAATTTGTTATTATATTTTATTTGGCTGACTTTAATATTGATTTTTTTTATAAATCTGGATTTAATTTTCTTTAGAAGCGTATAATTTATGTTTTTTAAAATAGGATTTATGTTTTAATTTGTCAATTATTTAGTTGCTATTTATTTAAAAATTTTGAACTTTTACTTAAAAAAAAATTAAAAAATAATATATTTTAGATTACAGCAACAACCATAGCCTGTGAACGGTTGCGTCAGATAGAAATTTTATTTTCTTGTATTTGCAATCCAGACTTTAGATCCAGCAATTTTTTGTCTTATGCTAATTGCAGTCTTTGGTTGCTCTGTAAACTAAAAAGATTTTTCAGGCTGTTCATGTCTAGACATATTATTATACTAGCTCAAAGAGCCTTTGCATGCTTCCACGTATCTCATTACTTTGATTATTTTTATAATCAGATATGCCAGTTTCTAAACTTCACATTTTATAAAGTTGGAAAAAGTGCTACTGGTACGGTATTGAGCAGGAGTGACAACAAAATCAAACTGCTTTTTGGCTTCTAAATACTTAAATCCAATGTTACCGGAGCATGGACAATCAAAAATTAATTGTAATAATAATTAATTAGAGTTAATAACAACATTACGCGTAATCTGAAAGAAGAGGAAACGAGCAAGGAAAATCAGAGACAGCGCTCCGCGAAGCAGGTGGGCTACACACTGCTCGCTCCCCAATCCACCCGGGGTCGCACGCATACCACCTAGCATGCATTTCATCTATAGTAACCGAGGCACTAGTCTCAAACTCGGGTGCGAGTGTTTGTGTTCATTCTATTAACAGTAAAACAGAGCACAGCAACACTGCAAATTAGAAGTGAATTAACAGAACTAGAATAATTATTCAATTTGTGTAGTTGGAGTAATCTGTGTAATTACGTATGAGTGATTAATTATCAATAATCGGGGCTTGTGTAGCTCGTAAGTAGGTCTAAAAATATTTAGTAAAGCTTCAGATCTTATTAGCTCCAGCGTAGAATTACGTCCTACACAAAAAAATATTTTCGAAGCAAAAGAAAAGTAAAGAGACAAAGCAGATTTCTAGAAACCAAAAGCTACTATCCTACAAAATTTTAAATTGTGACAATTAAAGCCCAATTGGTAATTTTGGATACCTATGTTCTTGTTTAGGCGTTTGGTCAGCTTACTGTATAATTTGCCTACACTTAGCTTTATTGTTAGCATAGTTACTGAAGCTGGTAATATCCTCTCTACATTGTCAAAGCTTGGATTAAGTAAAACGTTTTTGGGGTTTCAAAAGAAAGCTTTGGGTAGGTAGTTCTACCTAGGGTGTGCTTCATTTTGAAATCAAATTCTTGCAATTGCAGCAACCGTCTTGTAAACTTTGATTTTGTTTTAATAAAACTCTAAATCTATACTAATGCACAACTGTTTATCCAAAGCATAAAGTGTACGTTTTTGGGATATTGCTTGTATTGTTTAATTGCCAAAATAATAGCTAAGCATTCCAATTTGTTGCTTTAGAATCTTTTTTGGCGTTTGCTCAACCTGTTGCTGATGTAGCTTATCACACGCTTTTTTTCAGATTTTTCTTCCTAGAATAAGACTGCGACAGTGCTTTGGCCACTAGCATTAGTTTGTAGGACAAATGGCAAATTTGGTTTTGGTCAGTTTGATCACTTTCACATTTGCCAAAAGCTGTTCCGCTTCCGGATTTCACTTGAAAGGCTTTTGGGATTTAATAGGTTGGTAATAGGTGCCGCTATTTGTGCAAAGTTTGGCCATAGTTTCTTAGCCATGTGCACAGCCTCAAAAAGCTTTGGATTTGTTTTTGGTAGGTTGACGTTGGTTAATCATTGATTACCTTTTGGTAGTGGTTTAACGGCTTGTTTTCTTCTTTGGATATCTGATGTCCCAGATACTCGATTGATGTCTGAGCAAACCGTATTTCACAAACTAAGTTTTGTTTAAAAACCCGCTATCGGGTACTGTATTTTTTTTTATTGGTTGAAGTTTCAGTTGTACTTTTCAGAAAGCAGTCAATCTTTGTGTAGTTTCAAAATATACACAACCGCGGGTGTAGTCCAATGTAGCTTCATAGCCCTTGAAACATTCGTAACCTAATATCACGTCCTCTACTAACTTTGGGGCTACCAAGAACTTGATGGGCATAATGTAGTCTCTAATCTTAATTTTGACGGATGCATCTCCCCTGATTTTTAGTTTGGTTGTTGGGTCTGCCTGTGACGCTGAACTCTTGATTGGGATGTGTTTTCCAATAATGCTAATCGATTAGAGTTTGATGTTGTTTGCCTCGGATGGTTACTTTTATTCTGGAAAGTTTGCTTTGGTTGGTGGTAGCAAACCCTACTTGCTCCCATATTGTTTGGCAGTTGGGGATTAACCTCTAAAGATCCGGTTGGCGTTTTCCAAAAACTTCTTCTTCTGCAAGTACACAAACTTCTTCATGTACGACAGTTCTTTTTCTACTTGTGTGGATGTGTTGACTAGATTATTCAATTTGTTAAAATGCATAAGATCAAAAAATTGTTGTACTCTTACGTCCAAAGCATACTCTGCTCAAACTCATGTGGGTGTAGTCTATTGTAAAGTGCAGCCTTCTTCAATAGAAAAATGTCTACTAATTTTGCTGGATTGTGTCGGTCATTATATAGTTTTTATGACAGCTTGCCGATGTAGAAAGACAAGTCGAATTTATTGAAAACTTGTTGTTTGATGGTTTTGTACGACAACGTTAGACTCTAGTCGAACTTGTCGACAAAGGTTTTAGTCTTACCAACTAAACTTTCTTGCAAGTACCTTTCTCATTTATGTTTTGGCGTCTTGTTGTCATTCAGCCATTTCTCTAGCCTGTTTATAGGTACAGGTGGGTTTTTATGTGGTAGCTAATAAAACTTGGGTAACATGTTCAAGTCGGGTTCAGGTGTTGGTGATACATAAACCTTCAACATTTTTGCTATCATCAATACTACCGTGTCAGACTCAGTGTCTTCCACACTTGGCTCTGCGGATGTTGCAGGCCTTTTAACTTTGACCTTATTTGGTAATTCAATTGACTCAATGTCGGATTGATTTCCCGACTTTCTTGCCGACTTACGACTCTTTATTTTTGGCATTTTGCTTTCTAACAAAAACTTTTTGGAGATGATCTCTAGGTAATATCCGACCTCAGAATAGGTCTATTCAAGTTTATATATAATGATTTTAAACTTTTGAAAAAAAAACTCTTTGGGGATAACCTCCAGGTGATAGCCGACCCTAGGCTAGATCTATTCAAGTTTATATATAGTTATTTTAAGTTTTTGAAAAAACTCTCTGGGGATGACCTCTAGGTAATAACTGACCCCTGGCTATGTGTATTCAAGTTTATATATAATTATTTTGAGTTTTCAAACAAACTTTCTGGGGATGATCTGTAGGTAATGGTCAACCCCATGACTCTTTCAGTCATGTTTGGTAAAGGTCTGTAGCACAACCGCTTACGATGTGTCCTACGTTGGGCTCCAATTGTCACAATTCAGTATTTCTAATTGAGGAACGAAAAAGAAACGTTAGCAACAACAAGAATGCGTGCCGATCCGTCAAATCGTAGCAAGGCTTCTCGAAACAAAAGAAAAAGATAAAAATAAAGCAGATTTAGGCATTAGAATAGGAGAAAAAGACAAATTGCTATGTACCATTGCCGTCTGGAAACAATTTGTAGTCCCAACAATGCAGAAAACTATACTAAAGGCCCATCAAAGAAAAACTGAATTGTGATACCAAAAGCCAAACAGAACAGAAAAATTATTCTGTTTACAATATAAACTAAAACTTTGTCTAGTGCCACTAAGTGACAAAACTCACAACCAAACAACAGTTTTGTTATAACCACCTAACTTAGACAATGTTGACCAACACGCTATTGATATTCTCCGCATAGTCCAAGGCTACAGCAACTTTGTACTTTTGCGTTTGCACCATTAGCAAAACACAAAATTATACAAACAAAAGCCAATATGAGAAAACAATTCCGTACCAAACTAAGAAACCTTCATTGCCAAGCAACTTTGAGTTTGAAAGATAACTCAACGCTTTCAATGACATGCACGGCTACACCTTTGCTATCTTGAAAATGCAGCCAGTAAGAGCAGCAAAAAGCATAGTGCTTTATGATCCCGCAAACAACAACTCAAGAAAAAAAAAGAAGAAAAAGACCAGGCAACAGATTTGCTCTAAAGAAATCAAAAAAGCTTTATCATCATTTTTGATGATGACAAACCAACTAGTCATCTAAGTGACTATTAGAGTGAACTGCCAGCAGCCGACAAGTCTACACCGAGCCAACTCTCAAGCAAGCCCGCAGCCCGGTCCATGCAGCAGCAAATGCAATTTTAATTGCACCATCTCAAAGCGACGACGGATAGCTTGACGCGTTTAAATACAAATCAAGCTATTTGAAAAATTAATTCAACTGAATTAATTAATTAATTTCGGTTAATTAATTTCAGATTTCTTTCAGGATAGATCCACCACCAAAGATGAGCGACAGCGAGGTACTCGTCTACGTCTACGTTGAGTTCCAGAAGTTGCAGAAGCAGCTGGCCACCCAAGCTGCCGACTTCAGAAGCCTGGAGAAATCCATCATTTGGATGGTCGATGACAGCGCCGAACAGATCAACCTCCTTGCTGACGACATCAAGCAGAGCAAGCTTGATCTCGATGAATCCTTTTACGTTTTACGGAAGGACATCACAAAGGAGATTGGGGTCAGCGTCGCCGCCGCCAATGCGGCCACAATAGCGCTGATCAGCAGGCACTACAACCAGCCTGACAAACCCGCGGCACCGGCCGCTCCCACCGAGGTCAAGAGGATAGAACCACCACTTCCACCTACTGCTGTCAAACCTCCGGTTACTTTCCTCAAAAAGCCAGCCGAGCAAAAGGACATCCGCAGCTCTGATGACGACTCGCTTATGGAGATGTCTCAGAACAACGACGCCACCACCAAGATAGAACCCCGCCTTGACGAGGACGGTTTCACCAAGGTGGTCTACTCTAAAGGTCAGAAGAAACAGAAAAAGGGTTTGGGTGAGCTTAATTCTGTTAGTATAAGACCTTCAGCCGGCCCCTCACGTCAGGTGCCTTCAGCACCACCAAGGCCATCAGCCATCAAGGCCATCAGCTACCTAGGCAAAGCCGACCTACTCTGGTCCAGCTACCAGCACCTTACGCCACTCAGCTCAGCCGGCGGCCACAGTGGAAGCTGGTGCACACCGCCCTCCTTCTATTACCATCTACAATAAGAATGCGTACCTAGAGCTAAACATCGCCATTGATCACCCAGTAAACGTGGTTGATAGCATACGCCTGCACCCCTAAACGCAGGATAATTTCAGGGCGGTGATTGCTTATTGCACAAAGCATAATATCTTTCACCACACTTATCAATTAAAGTCCGAAAAGATTTTAAAATATGTTATTTGGGATGCGCGTGACTACAGAGGTCAAACCCAAAAGTCCCAAAATTGCACGATGTTACCGTTGCCAACGTTACGGCCACGGGGATCCCGGTGCAACGCACCATATCGGTGTGTTAAGTGCGCTGAAGCTCATCCGAGCGTCAGTTGCATTCTTACTAAAGAGAACGGCCATTTAGCCAAATATGTTGCGTGTGGTGGGGCCCACACGGCAAGTTATAAGGGCGGCCTAGTTTATCAAAAACTAAAGGCTAGTCGCAACAGCTAGGCCACTGGTAAGACACCTGCTCCCCGTAAGCAGTTTCATGCTTTTCCTCGGAGCGGCCCCAAAGCTAGCAAGGAGAAATTCTCTGCACAGGCTGCGGAATAGGCGCCTAGCGCCCTTCTTCTATAAGCTAAAGATCAGCTGTTACTTTGCTTATTGCAAAAAAGTAATGACGACTTTGCCAAGCTAAAAAAAGCTTTAAACGTTCTATTAGACGACTAGACGTCTAATAATTTCAAACCCAGTCCGTCAGTCTGAAACTCAGTCCTAAAAGTGGAACTAGATCCCACTTATTCTAAGCAACATCTACATAGTTGGCACATATGTGCATTATGTAAATTTTTTCATGTTGTGTACAACCAGTCAGGAAGGCTATGTCTACAAAAGGACAAACTTCCAGCAGTCAAAGTCGGGGGGAGTTTAGTCGGTAGACGCCCGTGAGGGTAAGACCGACACTTTGTGAGTCTTTAGGAAGATAAACCAGGTTGTAACCCTTTTTAACTAAACCGCTGTGACAATAATCAGCAAACACAATACCATGACCAAACACACATTCCGGACAAACCTCAAACAGGTACGGGAAAACCAGACAAAGTTGTGCAACGTAAACAGTTTGCAAACCATAAAGACATAAACATATACCTAAAGCTATATCCGTCTATTACTTCACCAAAATACGGCGGCACATAATGCTGGGTTATTTGACCTACCTGGTCTACTACTACTACAAAGATACCACAAATTACAAAGTGATACATTAGCTCTAACAGACCTAGTAACAATAATTGCAAATCCCCATTAAAACTTCATATCGGAACCGATCAAAACCAAAACAGGAAACGTTATTGAGGTCAAATATTAAAGATCACCAAGACTTACAATACTCCCACATTCAGCCACCGTAAAAGACGTCGCGGAAGAGTATAATTTAAAGTGTCCCACCTACCCATCCAAAAGTTTGTTATTAAGAAGTTAAATGTTTGACCTCTTTGCAAGTGTCAAAACTCAATTTGTCACAAGAGACGATCGATATCCAACCTTTTGATAATTAACACTTGGGTGGGTGGGTGGGCCACTCCAATCTAAACTACTGACTTGTTATTACAATATGGAGTGTCCCACTCATCCACTGTTATCAAAAGATTAAACGTTTGACTTCTTTGCAAGCGTGAGTAGGTCACTACAAACTACTGACTTGTTATCATAATATGGAGTGTTCCACCCACTCATCCAACTGTTCAAATGAAACAGTAAAAGTTGAGTTTTATAGAGTTAATACAAAGTTAAGAGTACTTCATTTAGATATTGTTTTGAGGTCATTGTTTATAGATTTTACAGATTGTAACCTAAAAGGTTTAAAAAGTTCTGATATATTTGTTAAAGTGATCTTTAGAAAATATGAAGTGTCTGCTGCAAAACTATAAATAGGATTTTCAGTTATTTGAAAGTTCTATCGCCGATTTGTTGTTATTACAGTAAAAAGACGCTGACACTTTTGTACAATGGAATTCTATTACTTATATCATTTTAGCTGTGAAGAAAGCAAATATAAATCAATATTTTTACCTTAAATTCGGCTACACAGCAGTACGGACAATACTGCATCGAATTCCTTTGTTTTTTCTTAATTCCCACTGTTCCCCCAATGCAAACAACACGTTTATCACTTGTTTGAAGTATTTACATAGTTTTCCGCACTTTACTAATCACTTTGTTACTAATTTTTAATCAATTTTATTAATAAATTGGTTGATATGTGTTACCGGCACGACGCACTGACCTGTCATTCAGTAGTGCGTTCATGCACTATTGCTACTGGGAAATTGTTAATGTTTACATTATTTTTGAATCGTTTTTAGAAAAAAAAATGATTTTTGAGTGGGGAACTGTGTCACTTTTATATTTATTGCTAATTTTTGATAATTTTTATTACTTAATTTGCTGTTTTGAAAATATTTTTTGTATTAGGTGCGTTTGTTAGTGATATTTTTTTATGCAGATGTTAACACAGCATCAAATTAAATTATTTCATTTGATTAAGATCTAAATAGACTAGATAACCCAAGAATACACAAAAAGTTTATTTTTATTAGTCTATTCTGTTCGAGAATGCAGTGAGTACAGAACAATAAGTCTTATGAGCCATACCTTGAAAGCATTCCTGAAAATAATACATAAAAGACTTTACACCAAATTTGAGCAAGATATTAGCGACACTCAATTCGGATTCAGGAATGGCTTAGGAACACGAGAAGCATTATTTGGCAACGTACTACTACAAAGATGTATGGATATAAATGTCAAAGTATAGGCCTGTTTTATAGACTACAAGAAGGCGTTCGATAAAGTACACCGTGAACTACTTGTAACATTCCTAATAAGCAAACGTATTGACTCCGAGGACATACGAATAATTGAAAACCTGTACTGGAACCAAACAGCGACGGTGAGAGTCGACAATGATTCCACAGAAAACATAAACATCGAACGGGGAGTGAGGCAAGGCTGTATACTGTCACCGATGTTATTTAATCTATACTCAGAAGCTATATTTAAAGAAGCCTTATCTGAAAAACTATATGGGCTTGTTAATGGGCGACCAACTAACAACATTAGATACGCTGATGTTATGGTGATAGTAGCAAACAATATTGTAGACCTGCAAAGAATGGTGGAACGCACAAAAACTGTCAGCTCAAAATATGGATTAAATATGAACCTCAAGAAAACAAAATACATGATCATCTCAAAAGCACGTATACCATATAACGCAAATCTTCTTATTGATAACACTTATATTCAAAAGATAACCAAGTACAAATACCTAGGTACGTGGATAACAAATACAAACAAACACGACAGTAGAAATCAAGCCTAGAATAGAGATGGCTAGAACTGCCTTCCTCAAAATGAAAGATCTCTTCTGTGATTGCGATCTAACGCTAGAACTTTGTGTTAGAATAGTAAGATGCTACATATTTCCTATTATACTGTATGGTATGGAAACATGGACACTAAACCAACACCTCAGCAACAGCGACAAACTCCAAGTTTTTGAGATGTGGACGTATCGGAGAATCCTGAAGATTTCATGGACGGACAAAATTCCAAATGCCGAGGTCCTCACAAGAATGGGAAAAGACCTAGAAATCCTTCACATAATAAAGATCAGAAAGCTTAAATATTTGGGACGTACCATGCGAGGGGATAACTATAATGTACTGCAGCTGATTATGCAGGGAAAAATAGCAGGCAAAAGAAGTGTGGGAGAACGCAGAATGTCTTGGATGCGGAACATAAAAGACTGGTTTGGCTGCACCTCTAAAGATTTTTTCCGAACTGCTGTTTCAAAGATTAGAATAGCCACAATGATAACCTCCGAGTAGGAGATGGCACGTGAACAAGAAAAATTCACAAAACATGAGTAATTTATGACTTCATTTATTTATATCAAACATATTACAATTTTTGTTGATTATGGTTTTTGTAACTTTTTTTGGACTATTTAAGATTGTTATACTAACTTTTAAGAGTAATTCTACATTAGTTCGGACAAACGTCCTTATATCGACATCTCCAATTTTGCTCAAATTTTGTACACATGTTTGGGGTACCAAATTATGACAATTTCTAAAATTTTAGATCTCTAGGTGCAGTGTAAATAGCGGCCATTTTAATTTTTTAGGAATATTTTGTCTCCTTTCAGTGTTTGTGCTGTAAATAAGCAAAAATGAGTCAAAAGTTATATTCAAAAGAGCGTAGGTATCTTATAAGAAATTTTTTGTAGAATACGATCCCAAAATTTCCTGCAGAAAATGGAAAAATACCAAAGTTTGAGCTGCTTCTATAGCAATTAATTCTAAACAAAAGCAAATAATCTAATAATTTATTTCCAGAACAAAAACCAACTAAATAGTCTAAAAAAATAACTGACAAAGACAACATTCACAACATTAACTCATCAATCAGTATTGACATTTATATTCATGTTAATTTTGTAACAAATTCTTGAACCGACGTTTGCTTAAAATAAACTAAAAAGTTTCCTTCTAAAGATAGTTGGTTATATTTATGACCGCCCTGTACTATTTACTATAAAAATATATACAAACGTTCCTTCTTTTTTATCAAATATTGAATCCAATATTCAATTATTCACAAACATTTCAATATTCTACTCATTATTACATTTGTTATCCATCAGAATAATTAATTTCTAATTCTCATTAATTATCCAACTTTGATGTGGGCTACTGTAATGTAAACCCATTATAGTTCTCTTTAATACTTAATAGATAATAAACAGCAATTATAGAAGTTTTCAAACAGTTTTTAAGCGTTTTAGATTCAATTGTATATGAATTTGAATGGAATCAAATTTTAGGTAATAATGCACTTAATGTTTGCTTGCATTTGATGTCATTTTATTGAATATGTATGTACATATTGGGGATTCGAACAATTGATTTGCCTACGTTGGTAATTGAATGGCCCTTAGCAATTTGCTTTGTTATGCAAATGCAACATATTGTGGGTTCTTGCAATTTATTGAATAACTCAGATAATGTTTGAAAATATGAATGTATTTATAAAATTATGAAGGATTTGTTCTGTTATGAGTGATGAGATAAAAACCCTACTCATCATACAAGCAATTGATTTGCTACCAACAACTAAATTTACTAAAAAAATAAATATTGAATTGTTGAGAGGTGTTTGAACTCTATTATATTTTATATACAAGGTTGGGTGTATAGAAACACTCAATTATTATTGGCTGCATTTTTGATTTATGTAAAAAATTACCTTGATAAATGTTTTTGTAGAAATTTTAATCTATATAGCAACGTATTTTATTTTTAATACAAACTCTGTTTTAAGAGATATGGCGTCATTTTTTTAACAATTTTAAATATTTTCATTACAATTTGCTAAATTTTAAGCAAAATTCATGCCATAAACAGGTTTTAAGTACCAATTTTGACAAGTTTTATGTAAAATATGTAAAAATGGTTTTTTGTGCAATTTTTGATATATTTCATAAGGTGAAGACGATTTTCTACCAAATGTCATCTTTAAAATAAGTTTTCTGCAAAATATTTGAGCTATGAATGTTTTTCAGTACAGTTTTGAAAATTTCTAAGCAAATTTTATGCTATAAATGGTAACTATGCGCGTTATTTTTGGTATAAATGTGATTTGTAGCGCTCTAAAAAATCTTATGCTACAAATAAGTTTTTCGCGCAAGTAAAGTAAATACTAAATGGTTAAGGTGGGAAAATTGTCCCATAAAACTATCGTGCAGCTTTTCTTGGAAGTTAATTAAGATAATTCATTTCCGTTTTCGGCATTATTGTGAGTATAATAACAACATTTGAATAAGTTATTTTGGTAAAAATATATTAATAAATAAAAAAGTTTAGTGGTATAAATTGTTCGATTTATTTCAAACTTAGTTCATATTAATAATATTTGTATAAAAAAAATTATGCCGCAAAAATTATCACAAAATAATTATTTGTTTGCTTTAAAAGTAGCACCGAAGATGAGGATACTTTTGGGTGTAAACAATAAGCCCACTGATATCTCCGCTCATTACGTTCGGTACTGTTTTTATTACACAATTGATAGTTTAATTTTATTGGGTGATCGTTGCCATGGGCGGTATTTTACTACAGTGCGAGTAAAGCGCTCCCGGTGGTTTACGACGAAACCATTCCTGACAATTCTGTCCTTAACCTGATTTTTGCGCAAATTTTATATTTGGAATTAGTTTTTTGCAAATGAGTTTTCTATACAATTTTCTTGTATAAATTTTTTGTGAAAGTTTGAAAATGCGTTCTTTGTTGAGTCAGTATACTATCAGTATTTCAACACTGCAAAGCTTCAACTAATCTCTGTTATTGCCTTGTTTTTTACGGTAACATTCAAACTCTCAGTGTTCTCTGCTTTTAGTCTAGTTACTCAAAAAAAAATTTTTTAGTTATTCTTCATTTATTGTTTTTGATAGTTCTTCCCATCCACGTTGCAGATTGATCTTACGTTTTATTACGTTATGTGTTTTTTTCCTCTTTTATTTTCTTTTGTAGGTCTTTTACATCTATCTAAGTGTTTATATTTTGCATTTTCTTCAATATTAGGTTTTTCAATTCTTTGATTACACGCTGTTTGTTAGTGTCTTTGCATTTAAGGATACTTTTGCAATCTAAGATCTTTTGGCTGTTTGGGCTTTCTATTTCTGGCATCTAAATCTTATCTTGCTTTCTTTGTGGCATAATAGTCTCCAAGCTTAAGCCCAGTTTTCCAATCAAGTTAGATCTATACCTAAACTGGTTTTTTTTTTCTATTTGATTTAGACTAGTTGATAATTTTGTTATTGAACTTTTTTTAGAACTGGGTTGAAGTTTGGGTGTTTTGTAAAATTTGTAGCCATTGTTGTCACAATATTGTCAGATCTTTGTTTTTTTTTAGAATCCAAAAAGCAAACTGCTTTAGCAGTAGAGATTTTTTTGTTTTTGGTAACTTTCAAAATTATTTTATTTTCATTCTTTGATGTTTTCATATTTTCAAAATGCAGAAATTTCCATGGGGTTTCCCTGAGTATAGTAGATGGTCGTCGTGTTTTGTACGCATTTACACCGTTGTATGGCGTCGGCAAAGTTTCGACAAAAATGGATTTTGGATACTTATATTGGTGGAAGATTTTCTCTTCCAGAAGTCGTACTGTAATTTCTGCAATAGCTGCGGGTATAACTTCCGTTCATAGCGTGCAGATAACCATTACGGTAAGAACCTATTCTACATATGGTTATGTATCTTTTCATGACTCACAAGATGGCGTAGCATTCAAATTTGTTGAAGTAGCAGCGTATTTGCCTGTCCGTAAGTTTTGCGCTGTTATATGATATTATATGCCTCTTTAAGCTTTTTTTTCTGGTACACAACTGCACCGACGCTTTTAATGGACCCGTAGATATTAAAGTAAAAATCGTAATCTTCTTTAACTGCAGTCTGGCCAACTTTAGATGTTAATCAATAGCCTTCTTATCTGCAGTCTGACCAACTTTAGAAGTTGATCAATAGTCTTCTTTAGCTGTTTGAAAGCGTTGTTAGTAGCTGTTATCTATTTAAACTTTTGTTTTGGGCCTTGCATGGCCAATAATAGTTTTGCAATTCTGGCAAAGTTAGAATCGTTTTTTCTTAGCCAAGACAAGGAAGTTCCTCAATTGCTTTTTTGTCTAGGGTTTAAAATAACTTGGTCATGTGGTGGCTGAGATACTCAACTTTGCTGGTATCAAATGAGCATTTCTGTAAGTAGCATTTTAATCCATGTTTTTGAAAGCGTTCTAGTACTAGTCTTAGATAATCTTAATTGGAAAACGTTATAATGTCATCAATAAACTAAGACGCAGCGACCCAGCAAGCTTGACATCATCTTTTAGAATGTGGCCGGTGCGTTTTTGAGGCCATCACCTTGAAGTGGTAGGTGCCCCATCGGAAGAAGCAAATGCGTTTTGTTGTTTGTAAAACGCACGCATGGTTATTTGCTAATATTCTGCTTTGAGATCTATTTTTAAAAATATTTTTGCTTAGCCGAAGTTTTTGAGAGTTTTCCGTGTTTTTGGAAAAGGTGTCACTTCATTTTTGGTGGTTTTGTATAACTAACAATACAAAACCTTAGCATTCTTTTTTTTTAATTAGCGTGACGTCATTTAATTTGATTTTATAAGTGCTGGGCAGAGTTGTGACAGAACGAAAATCTTTGCTAAAAATTATCGTGAACGCTTGTATTATGTCTTAATAGCGTTTTTGATCTTCCGGTTGGAAGCCTATTTTTGTCGTGAATCTAGTTATAACTTGCGGTTTACCTTCTTTCAGTACGCAGTAGTTCTTGGGTTTTGGCCAAATAGTTAGCACTACTTGAGAACATTCCAAGTAGCTCTGAAACATTATACAATGTTTAGATATACTTGAGAACATTAAGTTTGTCCTAATCACATTACAGATATTATGTAAACTTTAAAAACCTAAAGGAAGCTTTAAAATGCTCTAAAATATTATAAAAACTACATGAGAACATTTCAAGTAGTAGCTCAAGAACATTATAGAATGTCTGGATATACTTGATAAAATTAAATTTGTTCTGAGCACATTACAGATAATTTGTAAACTTTGAAATTTATAGAATGCTTTAAAATGCTTTGAAATATTATAAAAACTACATGAAAACATTTCAAGTAGTAACTCAGGAACATTATAGAATGTCTGGATATACTTGAGAACATTAAATTTGTCTTGAGCACATTACAAATAACTTGTAAACTTCAGAAATCTTTAGGAAGCATTAAAATGCTTTTAAATAATATGAAAACTATTTGAGAACATTCCAAGTAGCCTTAAACATTATACAATGTTTAGATATACTCAAAAACATTAAACTTGTTCTAAAAACATTACAGATAGTTTGTAAATTTCAAAAACCTATAGAAAGCTTTAAAATGCTTTGAAATATTAAGAAAACTACTTAAGAACATTCTAAGTTGCTCAAGAACATTATACAATGTTTGGATATACTTGAAAACATTAAATTTGTCCTGACCAATTTACAAATAATTTGTAAACTTCAGAAACCTATAGAAAGCTTTAAAATGCTTTGAAATATTTTGAAAATTATTTGAAAACATTTCAAGTAGCTCTGGAACATTATACAATATCTGGATATACTTGAGAACATTAATTTGTCCTGACCACATTACAGATAACTTGTAAACTTTAAAAACCTATAGAAAACTTTAAAATGATTTGAAACATTATAAAAACTACATCAGAACATTTCAAGTAGTTGCTCAGGTACTATATAGAATGTCTAGATATACTTGAGAACATTAAATTTGTCCAGACCACATTACAGATAATTTGTAAGCTTTAGAAACTTATAAAAAGCTTTAGAATGCTTTGAAACATTATAAAAACTACTTGAGATCATTGCAAGTAGTTCAGAAACATTATACAATGTATGGATATACTTGAGAACAATAAATTTGTCTTAAGCACATTACAGATAATTTGTAAACTTTAGAAACCTATAGGAAGCTTTAAAATGCTTTGAAATATTATAAAAATCACTTTAAAACATTCCAAGTAGCTCAAGAACATTATAGAATGTTTGGATATACTTGAGAACATTAAATTTGTCCTGAGCACATTACAGATCATTTGTAAACTTGAGAAACCTATAGGAAACTTTAAAATGCTTTAAAATATTATAAAAACTACTTGAGAACATTCCAAGTAACTCAGGAACATTATACAATGTCTGAATAAACTTGAGAACATTAAATTTGTCTTGAAAACATTTCAAAAAGTTTGTAAACTTCAGAAACTTATAGAAAGCTTTAAAATGCTTTGAAATATTATGAAAACTACTTAGAACATTCCAAGTAGCTTTGAACATTATACAATGTCTGAATATACTTAAAAACATTAAATTTGTTCTGTTTACATTACAGATAATTTGTAAAAAGTAAAAACCAATAAAAAAAATTTAAATGATTTAAAACATTATAAAAACTTCTTGAGAACATTCCAAGTAGCTCTGGCGTTCTATAATATCTAGATATACTTGAAAACATTAAATTTGTTCTGTTTACATTACAGATAATTTATGAACTTTAAAAACCAATAAAAAAAATTTAAATGCTTTTAAACATTATAAAAATTACTTTAGAACATTCCAAGTAGCTTTGAAACTTTATACAATGTCTGGATATACTTGAGAACATTACATTTGTCTTGAGCACATTACAAATAATTTGTAAACTTCAGAAACCTATAAGAAGCTTTAAATGCTTTGAAATATTATGAAAACTACTTGAGAACATTCCAAGTAGCTCTGGAACATTATACAATGTCTGAATATACTCAAAAACATAAAATTTGCACTGAAAACATTACAAATAGTTTGTAAATTTTAGAAACCTATAGAAATCTTTAAAATGTTTTGAAATATTATAAAAAATACTTGAGAACATTCCAAGTAGCTTTGGAAATTATACAATATCTGCATATACTTGAGAACATTAAATTTGTTGATTTGTCTATCCAAGTAAAGTTTTAACTAGCCTCGGAATCTATTATTTACTTTTATCGATATGCAAGGTAAACGTTAGCGTTTCCTGCTATGCCGACTGTGTCCATTCTCACAGGCTAGCGTCGGTTGGGTTGCTTTTGACGTAGCTTTTACTTTGACCGACTCAACGCTTGTTTCCCGAATACTTCGACAAGTTGGAGCGGTTGTTTGTATGGGTGAAAGAGCGAGCCATTCTTTGGCGTTCAATTGCTACTCCAAACTTTGTTGCCAGTGTGACTAACTCCTCAAATAAGTCAAAGTAAGGAATGTAGATTGACTGTTAGATTCTGGGTTCTACCAACGTAGACAAGGTGTTTGTCATGATGGACAATTGGTGTTCTAAATGTATGCAAGAATATAGAGCAGTTTGTCTCCGTAGGAAGGCTTCTATTGGTTTTTTTAGTTTAGTGAGTGTTGTTCATAAAGCTGCAGACCTTATAAGCAATAGCTGTGAGGTCGGCGTACTGCCGGATTAGCCTGGCCTTGCACCTTTTGTGGTGCGGTTGAGACTTTCTTTAAAAATGATTTTTTAAATTCTTTGAGGCTTTGCAGCTAGGCCTTGTGATAGGCCAACTACGGAATGCAGTGTTGTTCCAGCCGTTTTAGAATTTCTTTGATGTCTTTGTGCGTCTTACTTTCAAACGTAGGTAAATCCTTTTTATATTTCTTTATTGACGGCAAGAGATACTATGGTTGGTGCGTGACCCAGTATTCTGTGACTTTCACTGTAGCTCTGAAATCAGTGTTTGTGGTGGAAAGTCTGGGTATAGAGTTGGCGTTTTCTAGGTGTATCTGGGAACGGCCTACTGTTGTGTATTAGTTTGGTGATCTTTTTTCAGCCATCCTATGCCGTTAAGTTGGTCAGTTTCGTAATCTCTTTGTCTTTTAGTTCTATGCCTTTGATTGTCCTTGCTTAGGCGCTATTTGTTACTGTCGTATCAAAGACCACAAAAGCCCTCAGAGAAGATATGTGTTTTGGTTGTGACGTTTCGATGCAATACTGCTTGGAAAAGTATAGCCAAGCATCCAGAGAACAAAGCCACGTCTTGTCCATAAAATATGGTAAAGTGTGCTGTGGTCAAGAACGAATAAAACGCTCCTCTTGACAAAAGCTCCAAGTCTTGATGTAAAGCGTCTCAATGTCGGTTTCTCACTGCCAAATTCTTTTCTTTTTTTTTGTTAGGCTTAGTTAGGGAATCTTTTAAAGACTTCGTTTCCAGGACGTGTCGGATTCACCTTTCTAAGAGTGCCTACCGACTAAACTCCACTCAATCTAGAGTTTGCCTAAGATTTGAGACCTTTTGGTTTATGTACTTTTTGTTTAGAGATGTGTATGTAGGAGGTTGTCCTCTTATAAGCCTAGTTAAAATTTTGTTTTTGGATGTGGTTTTACCCACGTTACGTAAGAAGTAACTTGGTTACTATTAAATTCACCGGTCGTTTGTGGACAAATTCTTCCCAATCTGGTTTTACAAATCTTGCCAGATTAGAATTGAAGTAAACCGCAAGGTTTTCAAAGTACTTTTTGGTCAAAGCTTTATTGTGAAGGAATCTCAAGGTCTGTCCGAATGTTCAGATTTTGAACGTACTATGGAGTTCCTGTAAGCATCCGAAGAGTTTTGCTTTGGATAGCTTTTAAACAGTTTAGGTGGCTACTTGCCGCCGTTCCCCAAATGGAAAAAGCGTATGTGATGGTCGAGGTTTGAGAGAAGAAATTTGGTCATTTTTGGTTTGTACAGTATAGATTGTACCTGAGACTTGTAATAAAGTCTCTTGTCCAAGATTACCCCAAAATACTTGGACCACAATATGAGAACATCAGTAAAGGTGACATTCTTATGCGGTTTGAGTGATCAACGCCGATTGAAGAGTACGGCCTTGCTTTTCTTTGAGTTTTCACCAAAGTGCCATGAATATCCAATTTTCCAGATTGGAGGTGGCTTTTTGAAGACGTAAAATAATCATTTTGGTTGACCTTGAAGAGTAGATAAGTGCTGTATCGTTAGCATATTAAGCCATTTTAACCCCGTACATGCTCGGCAGTACGGCAGAGAGGGCATATACAAATACCGTGCTAACGAAAGTTAAGCAACGGCCGCTCTGGTCACAACTTGGATGGGTGAACCCAAAGTGATGCCAAGCGTAGCGTTCTTCCTAATATGGGTCTGTTACCTCATATAAGCATCCATACATGTCTTTTCTGTAGCTCGGTGTGTCCGACACCTCGACACCTAACGGTATTAAGAGGTTATTGAATTAAACTTGAACATGCTTTCTAAAAGCATGTTGGCTACGTACAGGTTAAAATGGCAAGAGAATAAAGCTTTGAGGAACTACAGCCTCTATCTGTCAAAAAGTAAAGATGTGGTTATTGAGTTTGACTTCTGCGTTTTAGATATGAGGTTAGTATCCTTATAATATGCAGACAAAATTGTTGTCTGATTAGCTTTAGAAACAGTCCCTTGTGCCAGATTTTGTCAAAGGCTTGTTTGACTTTACAAAACACCACGTCCGTGACTTTTGTTTGTCTGAAACCTTCGACAGTGATGTCCGCTACTCGGTTGAGTTGATGTACGCTCGAGTGTCATCTGGTGCCAAATTTCCAAATTTGGTTAGTGTTTAAAAGAACTTGGCTCCGACCAGTGGGTGCGGTTTAACTAAACGTTCTGTCATGTAGCGCTATCTGACGGCCGTTACACTATGAATTATATAAAAACATTTTTATTGTTTTTTTTTTATTGTAATACAGCAACAACATTGTACATTAAATGTATACAATTCTATGCTGCATGTAGCCGCAACAGCTTTTGTTGTTAAGATAGATCCTGGTATTACTTATGGTGATGATTTTAGTAAAGTAATTTTGCAAACTGAACGTGTTTTGTAGGTTAAACGTGATTTGAAGACAATTAAGAATTAAAATTTGACTAGTATTGTAGTTTTTGGTAGACAACATGAAAATAAAAATGTATTTACAGTATAATATTTAAACTACTTGATGATAATTATAATCTGAAGTTAACTATCCACACGCCCCAGTGTTGGTCATCAAAAGATTAAATTCATCATTACCTTCTCTAACAGAGAGACTTTTAACGTTTGCAAAAATAAAAAACTTATATTTTTTGGTAAACAAACTTTTGGGCAGGTGGGTAGGCACTCTAGTTCAAAATATCTAATAAATTGGATTCAAAGAAATTTCTAATCCTTGCAAAAAAAGCTTCAATTCAAATTACTTTTTAGTATTTATAAATTAGAGTGTCTCCTCTTACCATAATTTGGTAATAATTCAAGTAAAAGGTCATCAAGAGACATCACTTTCTTCTTATGGTCTAAAAAAACTCATAACGTTTGTAAAGAGGAGAAAACTTGATATATTTAGTATTAACATTTCTTTCTCGGACTACAGAACTTCAAACACTTGCAGAAAAAATTTTTTTGATAATAAACACTAAAGCGGGTAAGTGAACACGTCAGTTTAAACTACTTGTAAAATGACCTATCAACTTGCTCAAGTGTTGGTCATCAAAATATTGGATAACACTTTTTTTAATTTTTTGTTTTTTTTATTCTTTAGTGTTTTTTGATGACTTTACTCTAAGCTGTTCTATGTTGGGCGCCAATTGTCACTGTTTGGTTTTTGTTAGAGACGAGTTTGAAAGTGTGTGTTAATGTAAATTTTGTGCACGTTCATACTATGTTCTTCTGGGAATTGCTACCGGGAGTGGAACAGCGCTCTTGGGGCTGCCCGTCCAGTAAATTAGTTCTAAAAATGGGGGCAGGGGTTGCCGTTGCCATTCAATGCACAACGAGGTTTTGAAGGAGGTTGTAGATATCTAGTTGGAGTTTTTTTTTCTTAATAAACCGTTCTTATGCCAAAATAAGAAAGCAATCTATCTGACTGGCTAAAAGTCGTAAGAGAAAATACAATCGTCAAAATTAAAACTACTCCTTAATCTTGTAAAAGAACATGTCTAGGATACCTATAGTTAAAAATTGTCAAAATTATATGACAAAAACCTGGCATCCGTGATGTCAAAAGATGAATACAAAAAATCTGTTAAAATTATAAGCAGAAGTGGTAAAACGGCAAAGAATGGCAACATGGTTGTAGAACTCCCCAGAAAAGCTGTGGATAAGATTTCAAATAAGGGCCGGGTATACATTGGTTGGTGCTCCCTAAGGGCAAGGAAATTCTCGGATTTCAAAAGGTGTTTCAAGTGTATGGAAACAAGGCATTACGCCAAAGACTGTAGGCCTGGAAAGTTATGCCAAAAATGTGGGCAGCAAAGGCACGTCGAAACTGAATGCAACAGCGCAGTGAAGACATGCTCTATTTGCGACAAAATAAGCCTAAATAAAAATCACTCGGCCGTTCTAGAAATTCTTCAGCTTAACTGCAAAAGAGCCAAGGCAGTCATGATGGACGTTGAAAAAATAAATGAAGGTATTGATGTGGGAATCCTTCAGGAGCCATACACCCCAGATAGCAAGATTGCTGCTCCTGCCGGCTGCATCTGTGTTGGGCTTGAGATGAGCGCCAAGGCTATAATTGGAGTAACTAAAGAAATGTATGAAGTGCTGCCGATTCCCCAACTGACCACCGAAACAGTTGCCTGTGCACGAGTGTTAGGTAGAGGTGTCGACTTTTATGTCTGTTTATTATACTGCACTTTTGGAGAAAACATTGCAGTCCAAACCAGATATCTAGAGCAAGTGCTGGTAATGGTAGGCTTGGTCCCGGTAACCATAGGAGCAGAAGCTAACGCAGTATCCCAGATGTGGTATAGCAAATATTTCGCAGCTAGTGAAAGAGTGAAACTAAAGGCCTAGCGCTGAAAAAGTTGATATTGGATTAGAACTTGAAAGTGTTGAATTTTTCATCTAATAAATATAATTTTCAAAACTGGCACCTCGAAACGTTATGGCAAATCAGAGAGACAAGTTCTCAGTAAGCGACCATAATGCGCTACTCATAATGGTGCTCAGTGGCGATAAAGAGCAAGCCTCCCACAAAAACGAGAACCCCCAAATAAGGTCGCGTCTTGTGGTGACCAGCTGAGCTGACAGAATCTAACTCAAGAGTCAGGAAAGCAAAAGCTAGATGCCAGTCTCTAAAAAGAAGAAGTGTAATTTTGGTGAGCACATAGTGGAGTATGCTCAAAAGGCTCGCAAGTATAAAGCTCTACTTTGTCGATCTAAGAAGGAGCACTGATCCTTGGGATGCAATGTACCGTGCAGCCAGGGGATTGTCAGGATTGTCTTCACCCCAATGAGTCTCCTCACTACTGATGGCTGGACTGCCGGTTGGGAAAGCACTATGGACAAGCTAATACAAACCTGGTTTTTCCCTAGCGCAATGCTCATACACGTGGCAACACCCAGAACGCCAACGCCTTTCACTGTAAATCTGCAGCGGTGGCGGCAATTAAAGTGGGTAAGGCCCATGAATGGGACGGAATTACGGCACAAATGGTTAAGGCCACTTATAAAGTCATGCCGATGTAGATGCTTCAACTGTTAAATAAGTGCTTGGAAAAGAAGAAGTTTCCGAATGAATGGAAGATTAGTACCATGGTGACCCTTCTCAAGTCATGTGACAAAGACAAGACTTACGCCAAGTTCTACAGGCTCATATGCCTAAAAGATTATGATCACCAGGCTCCTAGATCTACCGCAATGGTCTATGAGCTGCAGCCAGTTCGGTTTTAAGGCAAACTCATCTACAGAAGACGTGTGGCATTGGGTGAAAGTGATTGTGACTGGTTCAGTTTTAAAATATGTGTTTGGAGTGTCGGTCGACTTTAAAGAGGCATTTGATAATCTGGAATGAGGCGCAATCGTTTGTCGCTTAGATGTTCTTGGTTATGAAGAGACGAAGCATTGGGCAAACTATTTCCACTGCAGATGGGTGCAAGAAACTAGCTTTTATAGTTTAAACTACTTGTTAATAATTATGATTTGAAGTGACTCACCAGTTTGCCCAAATGTTGGTCATCAAAAGTTTAGATATTACTTCCTTCTTATTGAACAAAAATATTTTTATTGCATGTAAAAACAAAAAAACTTTTAATTTCTTGATAACAAATTTTTGGGCAAGTAGATAATCACTCCTGTTTAAATTACTCAGTATTATTCATAATCTGAAGAAACCCAACCACCCGTCTAAGTGTTAGTTATCAAAAGATTTGATTTTTTCTTTTTTGATTAAAGAACACATACAAAAAGAAAAAAAACTAATTTTTTGATAACAAACACTCGGGCAGGTAGGTACAGTTTAAATTATTCGTTGATAATCATAATCTCCTTCTTTTTCTTGAACAAAAAGATTTCTAAAAGAAGTTTATCAACAGCAACGACGCTCAAGTAAGACATGTAGGTCATTTTGAACCAAACATTTATTATATATTTTGACTATACTTTTTAAAGCAGTAAATTCTTAAAACTATTAGCGTAATTATTAAAATTGCATGTAGAAATATATCTATTCTGTCATTGCATTATTTAAAGCAAATACAATGAAGATATTTTTTGTTGAATGTTATTATATTTTTTTCTAGACAAAAAATATAATGACCCATAACCTTAGCTTCATAAAATAACAATGTTTACAACTATAATAATTATATAATCATTTAATAAAAGAGGAACTAGTTCATTAACGCTTTCCCAAAATACATTAAAAAACGCTGCATAATTAAACTCAATGAGACTCATTTCAATGAGTTACGTACATACAAAATATGTGTCAGAGTGACATCCTTCCGTCCCGCAGTTAACTTTTAAAATGTTAGCATATATTTTTTTTATTTTATCCAGCGGAAAAACGACGCAAATTAACAGTTAATGAACCCACATAACAAATCATCGGGTGTGTTTTATTATGATGCATATTTACCGGTACATTATGCTCAGATTGTGTGCTTCCATTCACATACAAAAAATATATAAAGGGCCAATTATTATGGTGTGCAAACAGTGAGAATGCGTTTTGCATGTATTTACATGCTATTTGCACGCATCGTCGTAATTAATTGGGCTCTATTTACGTAGAATAGAATGAAAATATTGTGCTGACTTTTGTGTGTTTATTATCAATGATTTTCTTTGTAGGGGTTGTATGTGGGGGGTAATTATCTGATCCTGATTCTTTTAAGTAAATTAGATTTATTACGTTGAATTAAAATTAAAATTATTCTTATATTCTTTAAAGAATTGATTTTCATAATACGTCAACAAAACTAATATGCATGGCACGCATCGGATTTTAAAATGATTTGTAAATGAGACTGCTCAGTTATCCGCAACGAAGGTCGGCATTGTCGGCAATGCCGAATGCCTCCGAATGGTGGTTAAAATCCGATCCATCCGTACACTGCGGATGAGGAATTTTAAACAGTAGTAAACGAACTCGTCGTCACGCCATTCGTTCTATAATATTATAATGGAACCTGAACAGTTAATTGCTTATGTGAAACAATTTAAAGAAATCTACGACACACGGCACTCAGAATATGCAAATCAACATCGTAGAGATAGCATATGGGAAGATATTGGGAGTAGAATGGATCTACCTGGTTAGTATATTTTATTTATTCATATATTAATTTATTAGAATTATTAAAATATAATGTAATGGCGGAAACTGATTATGTTTATTATTGTATAATTTATGACTTTATCTGTATCATAAGTAATTATAAAAATTATAAACTTATTATCGAACTGTACTTCTATGAGAACGAAAAAGGACGGTGACTACAGTGACTACTGAATGATCGAGTGCACAGCGCCAGTCGCATTGTAACCCGTGCAAGAGCCATTGCGCATCTTCTATCAATCTCTGATAGTTACGTCAATTAGTACTTTATTATTTTACAATTTGTTAAAAATATATTTATATATCGTAACTTTTTTTTAATATTCAAACAGAATTTTTGTGTTTTAAATCGTTTTACTTTAAATCAATCAATCTCCAAGAAGCATGCAAAAATAAGCACCCAGCTTCAAAAGTTTTTACTATTTCTTCAACAACAATACTGGGACCACTCATAGTTGGAAGATGCTTACACAAAGCAACACTAAAATTTATGAACACACTAAAATTATAATTTGTTTTTTAGGAGCAACTAAGCAAAGAGACAGTCTTCTATTTTGAGCAATTTGATCTTTGTTAATTCTTGTCATTCTTGAACATTTAGTGCAGACTTTACATTTTTTCTGATTAAGTTTAAACTAAATATTACCTCAGTCTTCTTTACTTTGTTTCAGCTTCAAAATGCAAATCTCAATGGACAAGAATTAGAGACAATTATCGCAAAGCTTTAAATTTACGCAGAAATAAAGGAGAAGCAGCATCAAAAATGAAACCACCAAAATTCAATAAAGAATTAGAATTCTTGACTCCATACATGGATTATGATGAAGATCCAATGACATTTCTTGCTGAATCAATTACTGTGAAGGAAGAAGATGACGAATACGACTCTAGTTTTCAACCTTTGGCATCACAGTTACTTATAGCTTCTCCTTCAACTTCAGATACCAATTCTACTTCATATCAGCCTATTTATAGGAAGAAAAATTCTGTTAATACTCAATCGCCAACTGTTTTGCAAGATGATTTAAAAAATCAAACAGTAACTGCAAGTCATGAGAGTGATACTTTAACTGATTTTTTTATTAATATGGCGCATACCGTGAAAACGTTTCCAGTTCAAGATCAAATTCGTATAAAGGCAGAATTGTTTCAAATTGTGAATAGCGTTGAGATGAAGTTAGCAAATTAAATGGATTGATAAAATATATTTATTTATTCAATGCTCAACAATACACAAACACTAGTTTAACGTTATGTACTACCATAATATTGTAATTAAGTTTTGATTTTGTTGTTAACGATTTTTTAAATGTTTATATATTTTTTTAGAAAATTTAATAAAATCTTTTTGCATATTGGTTTGATTTATTATTTATCTTTTATATATATAATAATATGAATATAATAACAAATATAAATGAATTTCATAGAATTAATAAAAAAAGCATTGAATATATCAAAATGTATTCGTTAGAAGAGAAAATGAAGCTGTATAAAAAACTAAAAATAAAAAAGGAAATTGCAAACAAGAATATATAAATAATAAAATTATATGAAATAATATTAATATAATAACAAATTAACTAGTTATTTTGGACCTTACGCTAGTTAGCACGCTATTTAGTTAATAGTTTGAATTAACTAATGCAACTCAAGTTAACTATTTATAGATAGTTAATAAACATAAAAATTTCATTTAATTATTTCATATAACTACCAAGTTATAAGCAGTTTACTTTCACTTTTCTAACAATTAATTATTGACTTTACGCTAGTTAAGTAGCCGCCACTTAGTTAGTAGTCAAAATTAACTTAACTAATTTAGGTTAACTATTAATAGATAGTTAGTCAACCTAACCAACAAATTTCAGTTAATTATTTAAATTAACTACTGAGTTATGAGCAATTTACTTTCACTTTTGTAACAAGCGATTATTGTCATGATCCTAGTTAACTAGCCGCCATTTAGTTATTAGTAAGAATTTATTAATACAACTCAAGTTAACTATTTATCGATAGTCAGTAAACATAATCACTAAACTTCAGTTAATTAATTCATTTAACTAACGAGTTATGAGCAATTAACTATCAATTCTACAAAAATTATTATTGACTTAATGATAGTTAATATGCCGCCATTTAATTAATAGTCAGAATTAACTAATACAATTTGGGCTAACTATTTACATATAGTTAGTCAACCTAATCAATAAATTTCAGTTCATTATTTAATTTAACTACAGAGTTATGAACAGTTTACTTACACTTTTCTAACAAGCAATGATTGACCTTACGCTAGTTAACTAGCCGCCATTTAGTTTGTAGTCGAAATTAACTCATGCAATTTAGGTTATCTATTAACATATAGTTAGTCAACCTAACCAACAAATTTCAGTTAGTTATTTAATTTAACTACCGAGTTATTGACAATTAACTATCAATTTTCTAATAAGCAATGATTAACCTAGCGGTAGTTAAATCGCCGCCATTTAGTTAATAAAACAAATTAATTAATGTAACTTTGACTACCTAATTATAGATAATTAGTTAACATTACAAACATATTTCAGTTAATTATATGATTTAACTATCGTGTTATGAGCAATTAACTAACAATTCTACAAAAATAATTATTATGCGCGTGGTTTACATTTATGCTCCCACCCACCCGCCCAAGTGTTGGTGTTTTATTTTCTTGACCACAATCATTTGGGTGAGTGGGCGGGAACTAAGTTTAAAAAAGTTCGCGTATAGTTTGGATTAGTGCTCCCCACCCACCCGCCCAAGTTTTTGTGATCCATTTGGTGGGTGGGCGGGAACCAAGTTTAAATTAAGTGCGCGTGTGGTTTGGATGGGTAGACGTTTGGCGTAAGCCTAAGAGAGAGAAGGAAGAACAAAAATATCCGATAAAGTTTCGGAGTAAAGAATGTATTTCAGCAAATATCCAAACTGAAGTGGAGCTGAGTAGGTCACATGACAAGAGCAGACATAAAAAAATTGACCCACACACTTTTACAATTGAGACCAAAAAGGACCACTTGTGACAGAGAAAGACCACAGAAAAGGTAGATTGACAACATAAAGAAGACCGCAAGAAAGAGATAGTAGCAAGTTGCACAAGATCTACACCAATGGAATATTTTAAGCTTATTTAAAAAAAAAAAACCGTAGCATATAAACTTTGAACATGTAGTTTAATTTAAGAAAAAATAAAACTCAAATCATATCCAGTTATTGGAGAGCATGGCCTAAAATAATACGTTACCTCATGTATAAACGCCAAGACAAGACCAAATAACAAAAATAAATTAAGGTGAACATTATTACATTTCCTCAGAAGTGGTAACGCAATGCCTTTTACTAGGAGAAACGTTGAACTGTTTGCGTGTGATGTTAAAGAGATAAAACTAGTGAATCTGTTAGTACCAAGAGTTACCTAAGTTGTCTCAAAGCAGTTGACATGTGCAGGTTTAAATTGGTCTGAAGTTGTTGTTGATTTGACCTTAAATCAATATGATTAAAGTAAAAAGTTGTCTTTAAATTAAAAGTTTCTACGTAAAGAGTTTGTCGGTTTTGTTGGTACTTTGCAGAAAGCGGTTTTAGTTTTCCAAAGTTTACTGGAGACAAAGTTCTTGTTTTGAGAAACAATGTAGTTGCTACGGTTGCTGCCGCTAAGTTCTGTAATAAGTTTGTTTATACCATCTGCTGATTACGAGTTGAACACATTGCAAAACACGCGTGTTACACTAGATAGCGCCACCTAGCGGCCGTAGCACGCTAAACTGCAAGTATGTCTGAAAAGAAAAATCTTCAAAAAACTTAATGTGTCATAAAAATATTTGTGGTAATAGCTTAGTTATCGTTTTATTTAATTATTATTATGGATTACTACATAGTAAAAGTCTCAAGTTATTTTCATATTAATGTCCCTCGTCGGCAGTACGGTAAATAGAGCGTGTGTGTTTACCAGCGCTAACAAAAGTTAAGCAACGGCCGCTCCAGTCACGACTTGATTGAGTGACCCATAAAGTGATGCCGACCAATATGGGTCCGTTACTTTATATATGCATCCAAACATACACATGTCTTCTCTGTGGCTCGGTGTGTTTAACACTTTGACACTTATTATAAAGTTATAAATTAAATTAAATAATTAAATTAATTAATTCTCTCCGCGTGTAAAAACCAGAGCGCAATAATACATTGAATTGCAGATCAGAGTTAATTTGTTGATGACTGAAGAGGAAAATTTTCAAAAAACTTATTTCTCTCTACTAATGTAAGCACCAAAAAAAGAGAGCGTGGCGCAGTGGTCTAGGCATCCGGCCGCTGTACCAAAGATTGTGGGTTCAATTCCCATATACCGTGATATACTTTTTACTTTCTATACGCTCTCCCACTCCCCAAGCCGCCTTGCCAGCGTGGGGTTTTACGGCTAAAACCTTCTCTGATGGAGTGATGAATTCTCTCCAGTGGTTCGGAATCCACTTAAAACTGTAGGTTCCTTGTAATGTAAGTTGCCAACATTACAAGCAGAGAAAGAGGCTAAGACGCCAGCAGTGGCGTATGAATGGCTGACTTTACAATGTAAACACCAAAAAGTATCTAAAATTTCTGTGTTAACTTTCTTATCTAACTGTGCCATACAAGTGAAGTGTTCAAGTAATCATTAAACATGCGTATTCTGCACTAACCTTATAGGCAATAAATTTGTGTGGTGTCGGTTGATGAGCCACATTTTTCTTATAAAGCAAGCATGCTTGTTGGTTGATTGTATTTAAGAATGTCTTGTTTGGCAACTGTAGATCTGCGTGGTTAGTTGAGAAATTGACTGATATTGTGCGAGAAATAACATATTTTGCTGGCATAGTTTTAAATTGTTGGAATGGGCGTCTGGTAAATACAAGAATGTTATTTAAAATCATTTATAAAATATAACTTAACTTTTATATATAATGTTATTTATGCTATACTGGACAAATAGATGTCAAAATATCTGAGCATTTGTGGCAAAAACTTATACAGAAGTGATTGTGTTTCTGGTTTAAAGGACATCTTACAAAGATCTTGCTTTTTAATGCCATACTTTTTCAGTCGCAAGACAACGCAAAATTTAAATATGTTGCTCCCGTTTTTAAAATATTAAATAACAAACAAATATTATTAAAAAAATTATACTTTTTTAAATTCGTTTTACAATAGTTAAAAAAAATATTAAAATTGTAAATGCACCTCGCATCAGCAAAAGAAACAAAAAAATATTTGAGATTACATATATAACCAGCTTTATTCTATGCGATTGTGTTGCTGTTACGTAGTTTTGTCATGTATTAAACCTACGTATAAGGCTGCACGTTGGACGTTTGCTAATAGCGTAGAACTTTAATGTTTCTCCTCAATAACTATGAACACTAATCTGAAGCACGTCGAAACTCAATGACTTCCTAGAGAACACTGACGACAACACAGCGTTACGTAGCGTTTGACCTTCTCAAATCAGAAAAATGATTTCAAAATTAAAAACTTGATCTGCTTTTGGACATACCTCAAGACCACACAAAATCTAACAATTTTCTTCTTGCTCACTAATTTTAGTTTTGACAGGATTACTCTGTAGTTCACCAAAATCCCGAGTGATTGACCACATCACAAGTTTCAGACTTTAACAAAGCTCGACACAAAAATTTACTTTTAAAACTGCACATACTAAAGTTTCCTCTGCGTCTTATAGAACTTTAAACTTCTAAACAACGTTTTTATACTCTTGTTCGATACTGTCAAGTATCTATGTATTACTTCTGATAAAGTACAGTCTATCCTAAACAAAACTGCTAATTTTAATTATTTAGCGGAACAACGGCTTGTTGCGTTAGAATAAATTCCGAATGTACACCATCATCAACCCAGACCAAAAATGACGTTTGAGTCTTTAATCTAGACAACAGTTGCAAACATGCATCTCAATAGTGTGTGGGTTTTCAAAATCCTTTAAAAAAATTTGTAACAATTTTGGTATTCTTTAGCTGCGCCAACACGTCATAACGTAGTTTAAAAAATACTTTAAAATTTTGTGGTTTATTCCAAAACTAATCAATATTATTATTTCCTAAAGTGGTTTATTCTACAATCCCACTCTGCAGCTTACATGGCGTCCTAATTATCCTTCTTCTAAAATACAATTTTTGAACGGAAGGTATATGAGCCTTACGGTCTCAAACTTCTGGAGATGATCCGAAAAAAGTTTAGTCTATAGGCACTCTTCTTCAAAGAATGAATAAAGCAGTTTTTAAAAGATTCTTTTCTCAAACCACAAAAAAAGTAGGTTCAGTCAAAACAGACCACCACCTAAGAAAACAACAACACCAAATAGACATGAACCAAACTAGAACAAGGACTAGTTAATATCTAGGTTTAGAAAAGTCTATTTTCAATGCACATATTGGTTGTATCGGTAAGCAAACTCCGTAGTAGCCTATTTATCTGCCAGTATACCAACAAGACCAAGCAAAATCTGCTTTGCAGCCCAGTAAAACCACACAGATGGTTCCAGGCGCATAACCAAGTGCAGTTAGCAAAAACCGACTAACAAACAGACCCACTAGTCAATTACAATTACAAAACAGTTTAGTAAAAGAAATTATAAGTATTTCAATTAAAAATTAAGACTACATTAGAAAGCAATAGATCAAGTCTGCATCACTGAATCACAACAACAAACAACAAACAACCCCTGGACTGGCAAACAAAAGAAATAAAAACTACTTGTACACTAACAAACGCCTTACTCTTACACCAAATAATTGTTTTACTACCACTACGTAGACTACACGCGCTTTGCAGACGCCGTCTTTAGAATTGTAATTTAAGCGGCCACTTGTTTGGACTCAAGCCCGATTCATCAACCTTAGGTTGCATCTGGAATTCTTTGAAACAAGAAGCTACTACATCTTCGAGGCTTTTCTACACCTAAAGAACATCTTTGGGAAGTTGCCCAAAACCTGGTAAAATTTAGTGTAACCACGTAAATTGTTATCTGATATCTTATTAGTCATAGTAATATTATGATTCTTTATATTTTTAAAAGCAAATAAAACACTTTCTTAACTCTTGCGCCCCGAAGCTCTTAGTTGTTTTTTCTTAAGCAATGTTAAAAGTGTACACTAATTGTTTTTTTAGTTATTTTTAGTAGGGTAAGCAATCTGCAAATGTATACAACAAAATTTTATGGTAATTTTTTTTTATGTTCTTAGTTGTTGATGTTTTTAGTTAAACGTTCTTGAGCCAGTTTGCAAAAAAACTATTATTTTTTTTAAGATATATTTTTCACATAATTTGGACTATTTTGTGAAAACTTTGAGAAAACTTTTGATTTAAAATTGTTTCAAAGATTTAAAAAATTTATTACAAAAATACAAATTTTGCAAATTTTAAAATTAAAAATTTTGCACACAGTTAACTAGTTTTTAATGTTTCTTAAAAACGTTTCAAAACTTTGAAAAAAATAACAAACTTTTTAAATATTTTTTTACATGTTTTAAGATTATTTTGTAAAAACTTTGAGTTTGCATTTTAAAAATCCTGATTACACTTAGCAATAACATAAAGCATTGATAAAAACTTAAACTATTAAAGTTTTGAAAAAAATGTATAAAATAATTTTTATTTTTTTAATTAATTTTTTAGCCATGATTTTATACTTTTTTGTTTGCATTTTGAAAATTGTAGTTTTAATTAACAACTATGCAAACTAATAATTTAAAATTGTTGTTAATTTTTTACATGTTTTCAAATCATTTTGCAGTGATTAAAAACAAAAAATGTTACCAAACTTTTAATTTAGTATTTTATAAATTTATAGTTTTTTCTATACTTTGAGATTATTTAGTAAAAGTTTTGAATTTGCATTTTGTAAATCCTAGTCACAGGTCAGCAATGATTAGAAACAGTTCAAACAGTTTGAAAAAAAAAATTAAAATTGTTTTCATTATTATTTAAAAAATATTTTAATTTTGAGTTTGTATTTTGAAAGTTGTGGCTACAGTCAATAATGCAAAGCAAAATTTTGACCAAATTATAAAAAATGTTTCCAAACTTTTAATTTTTTTTTTAAACTATAGGATAAGATTTTTTTGTAATAATTTTTTGTTTGCATTTTAAAAATCCTTGTTAAAGTCAGCAATAAAGTATAATTTCGCAAATTTTCACATATTTTAAGGTTATTTTGTAACAATTTTGATTTTGCATTTTAAAAATTCTGATTTATGTTAAGATTAAATAATTTTTCTTAATTTTAATTTTAATAAAATCTGCAACCAAGACAAGATACAAGAAGAAGATCTCGTAAAATTATAAACATTATTACAAAACTTGTGTTTTACCAAAGTATCTAAGATAAATTATCAATTATCAAATTAACTTACAATAATATAAACTTTATTTTAATCAATGTTATTGATGTTGTCAATCTATATGCTATATTTTATTATTGCATTAACACATTTTAATTGCATTTGCCAATTATCTTTATAACTATTATTTTGCATCGAAAGTGACTCTTAAATGTGGTATACTTCAATAATGTCATACAATCTATAAAGTGGAAGACAGTTGCCCTATTTCAATATTTCTAATTGAATCATCAACTCGCAACTGAATGAACACATTCAACAACGTAGAATCCATTCGTTTTCCTTTTACACCATATCGGGGCTAATTCCATCGTTACACATCCAATCTGATCAAATTATTGATAATTTATAGCTAAAATTTGATTAAATTACAGTAAATGCAATACATCCACAATCCACTTTTTGCTTCGACATATGCGGGAGCGCATCTCTTTCTCTCTCCATCCAGACTCGAGTTAATTTCGTTTGTTAAATTGATTGTGAATTTTATGACGTGCGAGGGGGGTCGCCGCCAGGGCTTTCAGCTCTTACTTAATTAATATAGACGTCAGGTTTAATGTGACGCTTTACGTTGTACGGGGGTTTTTTTTGCTCTGATATTACAGCCGGTAGTAGCAACATGTATAAAAATAATAAAATAAAGAGTGCGGATAATAAAATGAGTTTGGCCGAACTCATAATTTTTTATTTTGTTTTGTTTGATAAATATTTATTGCAGACGTGTGTCCTTGTTGACTAATTTTGTTATCTCACAATTTTACTTTTATGAGAGTTTATATGATTCTTTTTATTCTCGCATCTACGGTCATTGTAAATTTTTGGTAAAAAGGGTTTATAGTTTATGTACATATATACAGCTTGTTATAAAATGGTGTGTTATTAAATTAAATTTTTAAAATATTTAATTGTCGTCCGTTCTAAACTATAACAAAATTTGCTGAATTTAAAAAATAAAATGAAATTATTTAATCAGGCAGATTTATAGCTTTTGTTGTTTTGTTCACGATATTTATATTATAATAATAAAAGCAAATTTAACAGTTTTAATTAGTAGATAAACTGAACATAAGTCAATATCTTTCAAAAAATACTTAACACTAGGACTCCTCCACTTGATCAACCTACAATTAGCAAAATAAACTTTATTTGTATTATAGTTTTGTAGTCTAAAGTCTAACATATCCATGTGCTACTACCGCACAATAACCTTTTGAGTATGTACCAGAAATTAATCACAAAAGCTAATTTAGAGAATGAAGGCACTGTAGATACTGACGAGATCTAGTATCTGGTCCACCTACACTCTTGTATTAAATGTATGTATGGTTAATAGACACTAATTATATATTAGACTAATTTTCTAAATTAATAAATGCTATATCTGCTTAAAATTTTCTGCTGGAGCTGGGGCTTGAACCTGCGACAAATTATGCGCTAAGATTTGAGTTAGGCGTTTCACTCTTTGGATATTTTGTTATATATTTATTAAAATCCGGCCAATATTTTTCAAATTTAACCAAATTTTAATAAATAATGCCCGGCCATTATTTTTAATAGAAAAAGGTCAGATTTTAATAAACTATGACTAAATTAAAATAAACGACTGATTTAGTTATTTAAATGCCAGGTTTTACCTTCATTGGCTAGATTTTATAATATTTACTAAGTAAATTTTGACATTTAACGGCCGGAATTTAATATACTTACTAAATAAATGCAAAATATTGAAGTACAGAACAAAGCCCAGCAGTAGATTATAAAATAAAATAAGCTACGCGTCTACAATTTAAACTTGGTTTTTTTTGCCCACTCTATTGCTAATGATCTGGTGATTTAATGTTTAACAGTTTTCTGACATCAAAAATTAAAATTTAATTGTTTATATAGCTTTAAAAACACAAAAGGTTGCAGAATTTGAGCAACACTTAAGCGGTTAGGTTAGGTTAGGTTAAGATAGGATAGGTTAAGTTAGGTTGGGAATTGCTGCAAGACCTTCGTTGTAGACACATGTGTTTAGACAAAACTCCTGTAATTACTTGCAAAATTGGTGTTATTTCAAGTGTTATAATTGTGTAAAATAGGCAGACACCTTCGGAAAGTGTTCTGTCTTACTTTAGTGTTAGTTCTGTAACGTTAAATTGCTAATTGCTCTTGTTATTAGCAATTTACGTCTAAGCCGAGTGGAAATTTTTTACTCGTGATGTACTATTGTGACGTTTTACGTGTATGTGAGAAGGAGAAAGTGGAACTTTTTGGTTGATGAGGTAAACGGGGACATATGGGGTAGGGATACAAAATTGTAATGGGAAAAATTGGGAAAACATCACTAAGGGTACCGACAGAAATGCAGAAAACAGTTTGGGGGAAATTCTTTCAAAATCTGGAGAAAAGAGTACGTAGAGAGTGGCCAGTAGAGGCAAATGAGGTTCATCCTTTTTTGGAAAACAAACTCCGGGAGGTTTTGCAAAAAATACGTTGTTGAAAAGCACCAGGGCCTGACGGGATCCCCGCAGAAATCGTCAAAGCTCTGGTGAAACAATATCGCAAGGTGTGGCTAGCGGCAGCCAACAAATGTATCACAAACGGAAACTTCCCGGGAGTATGGAAAAGGGCAAGCCTTGTTCTTCTAGAAAAGGGTAAAGGTGAGGTAGGTGCAAAAGCTTTTTGGTTCATTTATTTTTTGGACGTAGCCGGAAAGCTTCTTGAGCATCTAATAGTGGAAAGGCTGCAGGAGGCACTTCAAGATGACCAAGCATTCAGTGAGCACCACTACGAGTTTCAACACGGCAAACTGGAGAGGGATTCTGAGGGCTATGCTGAATATCATTAGCAGCTATTTGTTGGACAGTTTAACGTTCTCTACGACGACGTGGTAGGTCTGGAATTGCCCTTGGGTGTTAAAAGGGTAGCTTACGCCGACGACTTGGCGGTGATAAATACAAAACGATCTAGGGGGGGACTGGAGGAAACGGGAAGCCACGCTCTTGCCCCCATAGAGCGTAAAATTAACAAACTGGGCCTCGAATTGGCTCCAGATAAAACAAAATTGTAGTGCTCTCTTGTTCAAGAAGAGTGCCACAAGTGGTGATGACCGTTTTGGGAATTACCGTCAAGTTGCAATGTTAGTTAATGTACCTGGGCGTGACGCTAAGTATTAACCTAGCGTGGGGAATGCATGTGAAGAGAAGTGTGTGAGAAAGCGGAGAAGGTGGCTCGGTCTTTAGCAAGGCTAATGCCAAACCTACAGGGAGCGAGGTTTTCCACCAGGTGTGGATGTGCTCGGTAGTCTCTTCCATAGTGCTCTATATGGAAGATGCCGTGTGCAACAACGGAAGGCATAAGAAATTAGTTCTGCGGACTCAGAGGAGATTTTGCCAGAGGGTCTGCAGCGCATACAGGACAGCGCCGACAACGGGCCATCTGGTTGTGGCAGGCACGAAGCCGTTAGATCTTGTAGGGCAAGTGAAGACGGCGGTCTGGAAAAATCGCCTTACTAAATGTGAAGCGGAAGAATGGATGTGGGGGAATTGGCAGAAAAGTTGGGAAAAATGCGTGTCGAGTGGAGGTGGTAGCGAACCGGCATGCTCCAGACGGCTCATCGCAGACGTGAGGCGTTGGGTGGGTCGGGGTCATGGTGAAGTAAACTACTACCTTACGCAGGTACTAACGGGACATGGTTGTTCCGGGCGGACCTGCATTGGATAAAATTGATTGAAAGTGATGAATGTCTGTACTGTGAGCAAAGGGATACGGTTGAGCACACCGTGTTCCATTGCAAAAGATGGTTGAAGACGCGTGAAAAAGCAAGAATATAACTAATGGGAGAGAGCTTGAACCCGGATAACATGGTGATAGTAATGCTGTCTTTAGTGTCCAATTGGGACATTGTGGCCATCATGATAGGGTATGCTACGTATGAAAAAAAAAGAAGATAGGAAGCTTGCTCCATGGTGTGGTGTAAATGAAGTAGAGGGGGGAGGCGGATTTATGTACATTTTTGTTTTCTTACGATGTTTTGAAGACTGTTATTGTCATAAAAATGTAAAAATAAACTGAGTAAACATACAAATAGTACCACCAAAAAAAAAAAAAAAAATATGTTCTAACCCGTACAAAAAATGTTGATAAAATACTTAAATGCAATCCCGAGGTTCCCGCAAGAAGAGGGGGAGGTGGTTTTAGTCAGTAAGAATCTGACACTACCCCTCGGGGTGTCTTATGAAAGATTTTTACCTCCACAAAAAAAAAAAGGTTAAGTTAGGTTAGTTGCATGTAAGAGAAGTGTTTTGAGGGCAGCCTAGTCTTTGGCAAGGCTTATGCTAAACATAGTGCACTATAAAGCAGAAATATAGGGAATGCCGTGTGCAGCAAGAAAAAGCACAAAAAATTAATTTTGCGGACTCAGAGAGTCCCTTTAGCAGCGCATACAGGACAGCGCAGACGGCGAGCTTTCTGGTTGTGGCAGGCACGAAGCCGTTGGATCTTGTGGTGCAAGTGAAGACGGCGGTCAAAGCAGGTCGCCTTAGTAAGTGTAAAGCGTGATGAATGTTTGTAAACTGAGTAAACAAAAAAAATTGTATCAAAAAAAAAGTGTTAAAATGTAAATATTGTTTTATTATAAAACTGTGTGCGCGCCTAAAGTCTGTTGCGCGGGACTCTCCACTTTGATAAAATACTTAAATAAAATCCTAAGATGGAAAAAAATTCCCAAAAAATGGGAGATGGTTTTAGTCAGCAAGAATCTGACACTATCCTTCGAGGTGTCTTGTAAAAGATTTCCACCTTCTCAAAAAAAAGGCAAAGTTAGGTTAGGTTAGGTTAGGATTTTTTTTGGTAGAGACCAGCCTTAATAAAGTACAACACATCAACAGAAAATGCCAAGAGTATAGTAACTACACCTGAACATACAAAGAAAAGGAAATGAGCTCATAAACTCTAAAAATTAAAAAAAACTGAAAGAACACCTCAAAAAGACAAGAGATTTTATTAAAAAAAACAAAAACGTGCATGTACCGATGAGGAATGCTATAAGCGATCTATCAAAGACATACAATAGTATAAGCAAAACCAAAACCACAATTGAAATTAAGAAATAAAGAGCCAATACAGCTCAGAAAGCAGCTACAAGAACTGAATTAACAGTCAAGACTATAAAGAACATTAAAAAAAATAAAGAAAGCAAGTCAGAAAACTGATTAAAAAAATAAAAATACTAAAAAATGCAACTATCGAAGAGGAAAAAACAGCTCTAAAGGTAGACATTATAAAAATTAAAGTAAAGAAATTGAAAAATTAATGAAAGCAAAAAAAGACTTTGAAGGCTTAAAGAAAGCCATAAGGATAAAATGACTAGAAGAAGCGTACAAGTACAAAACAATAAGCCGCAGCAATGTAAAAAAATAGTAAACACCTTGATAAGGTCTAAAAACTGCAATGATTCTAAACAAGCTCTCACAGCTAAGAAATGTTATATACAGAGTACAAAAAAGAAAGATAATAAAAATAGTAAACAAGCAGGCTATAACAATAAAAGGACATAAAAACGTAAAACAAAAAGAAAAAACTTATATATCGTAGAAGACAATACAGTTATGTCTATAGAGGATTACACGAAAATAACTCTAAACAAATTATTAGCAATTTAAAAGAACTGCAACAGCAAAGGCATAATAGTAGTAGGATATACAAACCCAAAAAGTGATAGTGTATGCTTTCAAGAACAAATAAAAGTAAGAAACACTACACAAAAAGAAGGAATAGAAAATAGTCCAAAAAAAAAACAAAGAGAAAATAGCGTGTTAATGGTTAAAAACCAAAAAAAATGGAGCAGAACATATAAAAACACACTGAAAAAAATTAAAAAAAAAACTTGGGAGGAGCTGAAATTCAGGTGAAAAGAATATAAAAAACAAGCAAAAAATATGTAAAAATTAAATTTACAAGTAAAGAAGAAAAAAAAAACTGGTTTTAAAAAACAATTAAAAATAATATGGTGAAAGAAAGCAAGGAAAAAAATCTTTCATAATACTAGCCATATATGAAACGATAGAACAAAAAAATTCTAGAAAGGTTTAAAAAAATTTAAAAAAAAAGCCAAGGTTAGAGAGAATGTCAAGATATTGCAGAAATTAAATAAACACGTTGCCAAACTATAAAGCATGGGCACTCATGATACTAAAACAGTAAGATATGATCAAGCGCAGGTTTCTCCCACTTTTTCAGTCACATGACGCTGCCGATGACGCAAAAAAGAGACCTGCCGGCTGTTTCTGTTTACTACAGTAATTCAATTATCTTAAGATTATTGTAAATTATTGTTCTATTTTACTTTAAATAAATAAAATATACACCATCATAATATTATAACTACATTTAACATATAAATACATGCACGTTTCTCGCGCCAGGTTCTCTTGATGACGCGGTGCGCAACACGTACCAAAACGCGTCCGGGTGATGATCATATCTCTATAGTTTTAATATCATGATGGGCACTAATAATAGAAAGCAAAATAAAAGTAGAATAGACCAGGTGCAGAGTAAGAGAATTCTCAACAACTACCAAATGCTGCAGCTGCCTAGATTTTAAACACAAGACTAGAAACTGCAAAAAAAAGAAAAAAAAGTGTTATTGACTTTAAAAAATATTGCCACAAATGCAAAAAAAGCTGCCACCAAGCAAACAAAAAAACGTACCAAAGCTATAAAAAAACGCGAAAGAAAACAAAGAGAAAAGAAAGACTCCTAAAAAAAACTCAAGTGTTCTACACACCAATCTAGGTAAAGGAAAGGCAGCTATTAGTCTACTAAGCAACACAGCAATAGAAAACAACATAAATATTATAGCAAAACTAAAAAAAACATGGTTAAAAATAGATCACAAACAAAAAACTAAATGCAGCAATATATATTTACAATAAATTGACTGAGGTTATTACGTATGGCCAAAAGCAAAAAGGCTTTGAATGAGTTGAACTCAAAAACTGTTGTGCTATACGCATGTTACTGATCATCAAACAAAACAACAAGAAACTTTAAACGTTATTTACAGAAGCTAGGCGATGGTGTTAAAAAAACACATTATTATAGCAGGATACCTCAATTCAAAAGCAACAATATGAAGTGCCAAACAAAATGACAAAAAAAGTAAAAAGCTACTTCACTAGATTTTTTATGTAAAGCGAACATAGCAAAGAAACCATCTTCTACCAGAAACAACACGGAGTCACACATTGATGTAACTCTGTGCACGAAACAAACAGCGGGACACATATTAAACTAGAGTATCACTGATGAGACAAACTTTAGTTTGCATAAAAATGTTTATTTTAAGCTAAAACAAGCAGATATTAAAAAAAACTAAAATGGAAATTAGGTAGAAGATTAATATGGAACTGCTTCTTAAGTTCAGGGAAACAATAGTAGAGGAGCTAAATAAAAACGGAAACATGAATGTTAATAAAATCATAGAAGACAAAAAAATCTTTTAACAAAACCTAAGAAAAACATACAAAATCAAAACTGAAAATCAAATGCTACAACATAGCGAAGATAAAAAAAAAACAAAAGAAAATAAATAATAGAATAGTCAACAAAGAAAAAAAAACGAAATACTGAAAGAGTTTAAAAAGAAACAGACAATCTTTAAAAAAAAATAAAAGCTTGGAAAAAACTAACGGACAAAATGGAAACAATACTGGGGTCTAGGATACAAAATTGTAACAGACAAATTAAACCAAAGAAGCGGTTACAAATTAACAGACTATAAACAAAAAAAATTGATAAACAGCCCTATCTAAAACGATTAACTTTGAGATGACCAGGAATAACAAAAAAAAAAGAAAAACTGCTCCATTTAGCATTAAGAAACTCTAAGAAGCAACAGAAAAACATAAAAACAAAAAAGCACCGAGATCAGTTTGCATACCCTCTGCTATTGCAAAGAAAGTAGTGAAAACAGCTTCTGAATTAATTTTGAAACTAAGCAACAACTAATTCAAAGAAAAAATTTTAAAAGTGAGAAAGCATAATAAACTAATTTTTGTAAAAAAATTTAAAAAGAATAAAAACAAAGAAACAAAATATACAAGCACATGGTTGGAGAAAGATTCGGAGAGGAGGTAGATTAAAAACTATTTGCAAACCAATATGGGTTCAAAAAAAGCATGTCTACATTGACGCCATGATAGTAGTAAACAAAACAGTTAAGTATATAAAGAAAAGCATACAAAAACAGATCACTGTGTATTGCTAACAACGGTAGACATAAAAAATGCTTTTGATACAGTCTCAGGGAAAGGAGTCGTACAATTGTTAGAAAACATGAAAGTCATTAAAAGACTTACCAAAATATTAACCAGATAACTAAAAAACTAAAAATTAATAATTGAAAAAAGACAAAAAAATAAACAAAACTTGCGTCGAACCACAAGGATCCTTAATTAATTACTTTAGATTATTTATTTCAACACAATTAAAAAAAAATAATGCTTCAAGAAACAACAATAATCTGCTTTGCGGACAACACAAGAATTATTACTACAGGCAAAAACAAATAGGAAGTCACTGACAGAACCAACCTGCCACTAGAACGAGTAAAGAATAAAATTAAAAAATTAGGGCTAAAAATAGCAAAAGAAAAAATTAAAAACAATTATTCTGTATAGAAAAAGAACATTTAAAAACACAATAATTAAGGTGGGCAAAACTAAAATCATAACTAAGAAGTCAATAAAATACTTAAGAATCTGGTACGATCACAACACCAAAATAAAAGTACACATTAAAAAAGCGGCACAGAAAGCAAACAAAACAACAACCAAACTGATCAAGTTAATGCCTAGCATCAGAAGACCGTCAAAAAGGAGAATACTGTTTAGTGTACTTCACTCTATAATGCTCTACGGAACCCAAATATTGAAAAAAGCATTCAAGTACAAAAACTACAAACTTTTCTAAATAGGCAGCAAAAAAAGTTGGCAATTAGAACTGTCATCAAATACAGGACAATATCTACAGAAGCCATTTTAGCAATACCGTCAATTCTGCTTATAGAGATAGAAGTGTAGCAGAGAAGGAAAACCCATAAACAAAATTATCTAAAAAAAAACAAATAAAAGAAGACTCTATGGAAAAATGGAAAAAGACATAGAAAAAGCAAGATGGACAAAGAGATTAATAAAAGATCTCCCGAAATAGATCAACAAGAAACACGAAGAAGTTTACTACTTTTTAACATAATGCTTAAGCAAACACGGATGCTAAAAAAAATTCCGCATCATTTAAGATATTATGTGCAATAAATGCCTAAAGGAGGATAGTCTGGAACATGCACTTTTCAACTGCCAGAAGTTTTTAAAGAAAAAGCTAGAACTAGAGAAAAAAATTAAGACAAGATATTATGTTGCAGAACATAGAAACATGAGATAAAACTAAAGACTACGTACGACAAATCCTACAAACAAAGGATAAAGAAAATGATAGATAAAAAAAAAATGTCAAATACAATAACATCTGCTAGCATGGAGTTAGTGTCCTGGCGAGTATTCTTGAAGATATGCTTGCAATTTAAGGAATACAGATAAGTAACCAAGTAAAAGGATGTTTAGTAAGTGACAACCCCACACTCAAGCTGGACGAGCTTTTCTTAGACTACAATAAAAAAAAAGTTAGGTTATCAAATAATGATCTAAGAACGGAAGCAAAGTCATCCAAATGGTTAAGTTAGGTTAGGTTAAGTTTAGACAAATCTGATGAGAAAAAACACAGACCACTATGCCTGATAGACAGTACTAGAAAACTTTGTAAACAGCTGTTAGTTAGCCGTCTAAAGAAAACATTACCATAAAAGAAAAACTCGCTCCAAACCAATATGGCTTTTGCAAAAGCAATAGCACAACGGATGCACTGGAAGAAGTATGCAAAACAGCAAAAGCAGCCAAGAAAAGTGCATACAAAAATTGGAGCTATTGCGTGTTACGCTGGATATGAGGAGCGTATTTAACAAATTGGAAACGCATCTTTAAAGCAATGCCAAAAAAAATGTAGAGCCGTACCTAAAAAATATTATTGACAACTACCTAAAAGACAGGCAACCAATAATAAGTAAAAACTATACAAAGCAAGTAACGTGCGGTGTTTTAGAGGGGTCGGTACTGAGACCACTGTTGTGGAATGTTTTGTACGACAACGTAATAGAAATGGAATTGCCAAAAGAAGTGAAGTTGATTAAGTGTGCAAATGGCACTACTATTATCGTCACTGCTAAAATAAAAAAAACCTACTGGAGAAAATAACACACACGGCGGTAAACAGAACCATACAAAAAATAAAAGAGCTAGGACTAACAATTGCTCCGCATAAGACGAAAGCTGTAATACTTTACGGAGGTTATAAGTTAAAGAAAATGCAGATTACGATAAAAAAACAAATAATATGGACCAAGAAAGTTATTAAATACCTAGGAATTAAAATAGGGAGAAACAATACTATAAAAACCCACCTTCAAGAAACCGCAGGCACTTCTGTATAGTGTTCCAATCTGGTAAGAGTCACTAAAAATTACTAAATACAGACAAATAGTAAACAAAGTACAGAGGAAAGTGCTCATAAGAGTTGGACAAGCGTACAGAACTGTATGTAATAAAACAATACAAATCATCACTGGAATACTCCCATAGAAATACAGACAGCAAAGAAAAGGCTGGCATATGAGAGAAAATAAAAGGTTTCCTACAAAAAACGGCAACGCAAAACTCTGCAAGAATAGACCATAAAAAGGAAAACATCTACAGAAACAGAAAACTGAACAAAGAAGCTAATAACTAACATTGAGACATAGACCGCGCGCAAACATGGCAACATTGACTACTACCTATGTCATTTTTTTTAGTAGGCACGAGACGTTTGGTTTATATCTAAATAGATTCCAATTAATAAAACCTGAAAACATTATAAATTATATGCTCAAATTGCAGGAAACGCAAAATAGGTTGCATAACTGGATTAAATTAGTGTTCACAAAAAGAAAAGAAAGAGAAATAAATAAGTAGATATAGGAGTGATAATATGCAAGTGCGTAGTTCCGCCCAAAACAGAATTGAAGATACGGGGATGACTTACTCTTCAAGCAATGAAAAGATTAGATTAGGTTACGTTAGGTTAAGTTATCAAGTAATAATCCAAAAACGCAAGCAAAGTCTGGCAGCCAAATGCTTAGGTTAGGTTAGGTTAGGGCTCAAACGGCTGATGACTACTGCGGAAGCACATTGTCTCTAAGTAGAAGTCAACAGACAACGTCAACTTTAAAGAAAAAAATAATAACAACCTACACCTAAAAATTTTGTTTATTGTCAATTAGAAGATATAAGAAAATTGACACAACAATAGTAAAAAATCTCTTTAAGTAGAATACTGCCAAAACATATCTGCCACTTGCGTTGTTTGCCGCTTTGACTACTAATAATTATTCATGTTACAACCAACACAGATCCAGCATTGCACCTTTCAATTAGACTTTTATTAGTAGGGCCACTGTAAGTTGATTAGTACTCTCATACGTTGTAACCCTTTCTGGGTGTGTGAGTTGATACAAAATACAAAATTGTACAAATATAAGTTGAGTGATTACTTCATTTTCTCAGAACTAAATTGAAAGTAACCACCACTCATGGGTATCACTATGCAGATCTCACTAAATGCTAAGACAATAATCTACATACTAGTTTGTCCTTGCCAAAAAAGCTTCAACTTCAGATTGACAAAAGCTTTTGTAACAAGCTGTACCCTAAAAAGTATTATAATAAAGTTCTTGTTGGGTTTGAAGACAAACTTGATTTTAAACCTTGTGAAAAAGACTTTAAACTAAAATTTTAATATTTATTTTAACACATTATATTTTAGCTATCACTTAAAATTTAATTAAATAACTAGAAAAATATATTAAAAATGATTTTAAAATTGTTACAAAAAACTGCTATCTTGGACCACTACTGTAGCTATACATGCAAATATTTGCTTGCGCTTAAGACTATAGTTGTTAATATTTTTTACGTTTACATTTTATTTTAAAACTAGTGTTTACACTGTTTATGCCAAAAATATTTTTTTTGTAATATTGGGTTTGTTTCTTAAAGTTGTATGTAAAAATATTTTAAAAATAGAATCACTTATATTTTTTCATAACATAATTAATATTTATTCAAGAATATTTACATTTTACTTCCTGCAACTTGCATGCAATCTTAATTAAGAAAACATTAGCCTTTCAGTTCAGTTCAGATGTCATACAACTCAGTGAGCATCCATCCCCTTAAAACATGTCGTCGGGTGTTAAGGGAAAACAATAATTTGACATAATCCCCAATATAAAATCAACAAGCCTGTAACACGTACCGGAGATTCGCGTGTTTGCTAAAGATAATGCGCGAAACTCTGTATTATTTCGAATGTAAACGGGATCATCGCCGTGTAAAATATCAGAATTTGCGCGTATACATACGTATGGCATTCGACCCTACAAACTTGCCTAGGATTTATGATAAAATGGCATGCTGCTAAGTGTATTGACATTTGTGTCTGTCGTTACTTGTGCAAACAACGTGCTGTTTTATGTTAGTGATGAGGATCGTGTTTGGGGGCGTGCTGGGGGTGAGTAATGTGTACGGGATGCTGTATACAATACATGGATATTTGTTTCGTTTGAGATATATGCAAAAAAATATGCGCAACAAAAAGAACATTTTTATTTAAGACCGTCTCGAGTGTATGAAGATAATTATGAAAGAGCTATATAAAAAAGCACGACATCTTTATAGCTTTTTTATATGAGAATAGCAATTATTTCTAAATCCTTCTGCAAACGGTAACCAAGGTAAGCGGCATAAGGGGAGCAATTCTTGAGGAATTTTGCTTGTTCTAATGTCGACGATTATAATATATTGCAAATACTGACTAAAGCGGAAGTTTGAATATGTATTACTGAAAATGGATTAAAAAATATTGTTAGTTTGTAAATGCCAGGTAATCTATACTTTAATTAAAATATATTTATATAACTTTTCACCTTAGTGCAGTTCTTATAGCATCTAGGTGCAATTTAAACTAACTTTATAACTCCATAATTTAATATATTAAAAGTTTTATTTGTGGAATATGTATACCCAATTTTGCTCGTTACTGAACTTCCTATAATGAAATGACATAGTGTAAACTTTCCAATTCAAGACGGAAAACTTTTGTGCTGGGGACTTTTAAAATTGTACTCTCTTCAACTATACGACGACCTCATGCAACGTAGGTGTGCTTTATACATAACGACCTATTAAATATTGATAGAGCCAAAACAATATTTCATCTACTTTGGCCCTGCAGCGGCAGGAAAAGCTTAATGCACTTTCGACTGATGCTCATGTTTACGAGTTGATGGTTCAAATTATTAGAATGTAATGTTATAGGAAACTTGATGTATGATATTATGAGTAGCATATATTTACTACTATTATGTTGAAATATTTGTTAAAATTTGCAAGACAATCTACATTTTTCTGATATGTAATGTGAAACGTATAAAGTTTAAATTCAATTTAGATCTTTATTCAATCCACAAGTAAACACATGGAATGTAAAATGGGATGTTGAACACGATGATAGAGTCTTACTGTCGGTTAAATCATAGAGAGTGGGATCAACTTCTCCGAGATTTTGTGAGTATAATTTTTTACAAACCTTTTTATTGTTTAACAGATGATAAATTGTTTTAAAAATAAGTTTATAATACAGAATAGTATAAAAAATGTATAACAAATTAATTGTAATTGAGTAAAGTTTGTCGTTTGTGTAAAGTCTTAAAAAGTGATACCTATTAAAAATACTTGTAATATTTAAACAAAGCTTATTGCTAGAGAGTAACCTAATACTTAGCCAATGCCGTAGATGTCAAAGTTTCAACATTTGTCAAATATGTTGCTGAAGCAGCAAAAAATCTGGCACTCAACTACCATCTTTAAGTAAAAAAAACTGGTAAATTATTAGCAGATATCAGCAAAATTTTCTAACAAAACTAATAATGGGAGGCGACAAAAAATTTACATTTGCACCCTCATTCGGCCAACTATCTAAACTGCAAAGTCTATAAAAAACTGATGGTTTTCATTGCCGAAAATAAAAAGGGTACTGCCCGAGCTAGGCCTTGACCACTTTTCAACGCTATGGACCTTGCAAATTTATAGCCATATCTGAGACCTAAACGTTTGCTAGCTAGTCATCCAACAAGCAAATAGAAATGTGCAAATTGCCAAATGCAACAAACTCTAAGTAAAATGGTTTTGAAATTTTTGCCCATCCAAAATAATGGATAATTTGTCTAAAGTACTTTTAAGAGTATGCTTTTGGAATGCCAACAAGTAAACCGAAAACGTAGCAAGACAATCTTTGCAAGAAGATTGCTAAACCACTCCGAAGTAGACACTCTAGACATTAGAATCAAATGCAATTATGGTGAAGGTGTTGGGGATGGGCACCTTCAAGCTTGCGTCAACCAAATTGAAATAATAGATTTTAAAACAATTTTCTTGTCTTACCTTTCTACCATAATTGCTAAAAACTTTAATTCAACGTAAAATGTCAAGCTTTGCAAGACTACGTTGAAAGAAAAAAAATTGAGTCATGGGTACAAAAGAACCTACTTATTACAGCTTTGCCGGTTATTGAGGAAACGTCTTGGGTGTAGCACTTACAAATCAAGATTTGGACAATCCATTCAACCCGGTTATACTGGAACTCTATAAAAGCAAATTTAACGGAGATGATGACAATTTATTACTCACAAAAATTAACTCTTTTATTAAAATACCTAAAAAAAATTATAGACATTTTAGTTCCAGTACAAACGGTTGTAAATATTAAAGGAGCCGTCAAACAGTTAACAGTTTACAAAGCCACGAAACAAACTTCTAAAACCTTTTAGATTTGGGTTGATAATTCCTTAGGACTATCCTGTAATCAAAAAGCATTGATTCAATATAAAAATGCCGCTAAACACCAATTTCAAAGGCATTGCGACCTTTTAAATCGTAAAATCTTTAAGCAATTTAATAATCTTTATAAAAAAATTAAGCCGACAATTAGATTGCACAAAAATCAATGCTGGCAATAAACCGTGGAATCAACCACAAAAAATAAAAATCTAATGTAAAAAAGTTTTTGTGGACAACAACTTCTTTGAGGGCACGGACAACAACACATGGTTTTTATTAAAATTGCTAATGCAATCTTACGTACAAGGCATTTCTCAAAAGTTTGGAAATGCATCTTGAGCAGGGTCATAGAAAGAGTAATCTTGGAGAATATCTACCTCACGGCAGAAGTTTCTCAAGGTTGTTTTTTATAACCTATGCTATTCAACCTTAACGTTGCCGACACGGAGTCAAAATAGCACAATACGCCGACGATATGTTGCTTCCGTACAGCTCAAGGTCACCAAAAGTGGTTACCATAAAGCTTTAAAAAGCTACCATTAATCTTTAAGACTAGCTAAATTAAAAGTAAACCTAGAAAAGAGTAAAGCTGTTATCTTTTCACGCGCACCACACCTTATTTGACATTTAGGATAATAAAATACTTACTCCTGAGCTTGGTTAGAGTATAGCTTACGTAAGGAATTGGGTACGCATCTTTGGTCGTCGTCTGGTTTAACTTCTAAAAATTTTCTTTTTTTCTCATCATAAGTATAGGTGAAGATGGTTTTACTACGCTCAAATCTAACATGGTATCCGATTCTTAGTCAATGTGCTTTTGACGACACAGGATATTAACGCTGTTTGATTAGTTTTGCGTCTCTCTTGATAACGTGTCTAGCTGTTGTTGCACAGCTTAGACCAGTTTTTTCCCAAAAGGACCTTCTATTAAGGCCTCCAACTGACCTTTCTCGTCTGAGGTCAGCATTTTTACTGTAATTATATCACAATAGGTTTCTGTCGCGGTGAACTTCTACTTATTAGACCTCAAATTTAGTACAATGCTCATAACTTTCCAAAAATCAAATCCTAGGATCAAAGTGTTTGGCAATTGCGGGACCACTAACACCTCAGTTATCTTCATCTTATGTTCTAACCGTATGAGTACGCCCCAATACACTCACACACTTTCCCGACACTTTGCACAATACCTGATCTCCAACAGTTAACGTTAAACCTAATTCCGCAAATTTGATCCAACCGACTCTACCCAAAATTGTTTACAATGTTCCAAAATCTAACAATCCCAGCATCTAATTCCCCAGAATCTTCACTTGTAAATATAGGCGCTCATCTTTCTGAGCGTGTCCAATAATTGTTCAAGAAAGCTGTGGTGGTTGAAGTGATTTCTACACACGCTAGACTACCTACAAACGCCTTAATTAGTCGTTTCCCAACTGTGGTTTCTTGTATTTTGGGCATGTAAACTTCATGTGTCCTTCTAATCCACAGTCAAAACAACGTCTACGGCTTGGTTCCTTACATTCTTTTGCAAAATGTTTTGGTTTTCTACAATGACAGGTTCTTTCTGTCCTAACCGCATCGCAAACTTCCTGTACTTTTACATACGTAAAATCCGGTTTGAGATTTATAGTGCGCTTACTGGGTGGAGTAAAATTTTTAATTGCCATCTTTTTAGCTTCTATTTGTCTTCTTAAATAAAGGAATTAATTGAGATTTGTGATTTCAGTGAGGCCAAACTGCAGCTGATAATACCGGTCGATGTTGCAAAACAAAAACTTCAGTTTAGTTGGCTTATCCATTTGGTGACTCAACTTCAAGAAAAGGTTTTCCATTGCAACTAAATATGCGTTGCTTAATTTCCTTATACAGGCGGTAATCATAATTGGATGGCACATACTCTTCCCTTAACAGCTTTACCAAACTGCTTGGAATCAAAGTTGTGCCTGACCTTTTAATAAATCAATAGCGGAAGCAAACAAATGTTTTTGGCTAATGTTCCTAGCCACACAAAAGTTCTCTACTTGTTGCAGAAAAGCCGTGACAAATATACGGGAAGTCCGCCCTCAAAATTTTCAAGTTTCACTGACTGACCGGCACGGAATTGACAAAGTTGTTAGGTGTACCCCCTATAAAGGTAGACGTAGCAACTGGAGGGTGAGACGGACTTAAACTAATCCCAGGCACAGATTCGACCGGGAAACTCTGTATGTACCGTTAGTTGTAGATCATACAGAGGTTCTACAAGAGAAAAAGTTGTTTCCAACTGATCCATCAAGCTCAATACTTTTTGAATCATATCCGATCAGTTTTTCTTCTCAGCGCTAGACTCCGGTTGCGACAATTCCAATCTACTCAACAGATGGGTAAATTTTGCCGTAATTTTTCGGCCACTAGCCTCAGGATCCTTGTCTGCGATAGCGGCAGTTACTACATCAAATTTGGCCCTACACGCAGCAGCATTTTTAGCAAAAATAAAAGAGTAATAGCCTACTCAAACTTTTACTTTACTTTTCCAACCTACAAAGCTGCCGTAGCGACTTACGCATCTCGTCACACGATGCCCAAAAAAACTCTTTAACCCCCAAATATCCAAAAATACCTAGCTTTATATAACAAGATCCTGTAGTACTACGGAACACCTCCAAACAATGAGAACACTGATGGAATACAATACCTATATGGCTAGCGTTCGTCAACTTCCAAAAGGCATTTGATACGGTGAAAATATGAGCACTACAGCAAGCTCTAAAACAAGCTAGAATCGACCACAGATTTGCAAACCTAATTGGCAATACTTATTGGAACGCTACGCTACAAGTCCAGTTACACGAACAATCAAAGAAAATCGAACTTAATAGAGGCGTACGACAAGGCGACCCGATGTCACTCAAACTTTTTACTCTGGTTTTAGAGTACGCACTCAAAACAATCAACCTAAAGGATAGAGGCATTGATATCCATGGAGAGAATCTCAGTCATCTCATATTCGCGGATGACATAGTACTGATAGCCAAAGACAGAGAAGAACTCATCTCACTCACCAATGACATATACAGCGCCTCAAAGCGTACAAGCCTGGAGATTAATTTCAGCAAAACCAAATTTATGACATCAAATGTAGACGAAGAACAACATATAACGTTAGGTGACAACACAGTGGAGAAAGAAAAAACATATAAATACTTAGGACAAACTCTAACTGTGGAAAAAGCAAACCAGGAACTAGAAGTAAACGAGAAAATACGACAAACCTGGGCGGCATATGGCAAAATTAAGAACATGGTGGGTATGGACATCCCCCTTGAACTTAAAACTGAGTTATACAACCAGTGTATATTGCCAGTAACTACTTACGGCGCCCAACCCTGGACCCTCACAAGAGCCATACTGTACAAGAAGCTACAAGTCAACCAGAAAGCTATCAAGAGAAGAATACTCGGCATAACTCTAAAGGACCGTAAAACAACAAAATGGATCAGGGGAATAACAAAAGTACAGGATGTGAAACAACACACAGCCACTCAGAAATGGAACTGGGCGGGACATGTTGCAAGAAACCAGGAGAAATAGAGCGGGAAATTAATCCGATATAAACCATGGGGCAACAGAAGACGGCCGTAAATGAGATGGACTGACAACCTAAAGCGAAAAGCAGGTCTGAATTGGTACCAGGCAACACAGAACCGAGATGAGTGGAAAAACAGAATCCATTCTGTTTTTCCACTCGTCTCGGTTCTTACATTTGCAAAGTAGAAAACAGATAAAAAAAAAAAATAATAACACAAAACCAAAAAATAAAAAAATTTTAATAACATAAAGAAAAGCCTCTAAAAAGACTATTTTCAAAATCTATCTCAAACAAAACAAAATTTTGCCCTAATTTTGATCTCAACCAACCTAACAAATTAGTCTAGTCCCACGTTGGGCGTCAGAAATGTGGCGTTAAAGTCTCCCAAAATCAAATTAAAGGTGATAGTGGTAGAGTTGATGTTCAGAAGGGTCTGCTCCGTTTAGTTTAATAGAAATAGGCGGGTCAAAAGTGGTGCGCCACAAACTTAAGTTTATTCTCAAAATTTCTTTCTTTACAATTGCCTCCGCAGAGAGAAGCTTGAACCCTAACGTTATTTAAAACCTCCTGTAAGTCAAAATTAGAACAAATAAAAAACAAAAAGAAAAAAGAAATAAAGTAACCTCGCATGCGGTCAATTGAAAAATGAAAAAGAGTTGGTTTAGAAACCAATTTCCCAAAACTCGGCGGCGCGTAGTATATAAAAAAGACAATCAAGCCTGTTATTACTTGTTTCTTGGATGGCTCCGCTCAGTGCTTGGATAGCTCCGCTCAGTGCTTGGATAACTCCGCTCAGCACTTAAATGGCTTTGTACAGTTCTTGGGTAGCTCCGCACAGTACTTGGATGGCTTCGCACAGTTCTTGGATAGCTCCGTACAGTACTTAAAAGGCTTCGCACTTGGCTGGCTTTGCAACGTACTTGGATGAGCACCTTTCACGAGGAAAACACCTCAAATGAAATATCCAATTTCCAAAACCATTAAATTGACAACACAAAGCAATAGCTAGCACCGTAGCAATAGCAACAGCAGTGGCAGTAGTAACCTGAGATGTAATGCGGCTGCTTTAAGTAATTTCCAATGGATAAGAATCAATGTGTGAGCATAAGTTTAAAGGTTACAAAATCCGCAATCATGCAATATTAATACCAAAAATTAGTATTAATTTTATATTGGCTTCACGTAATCCACACTTAACCCAACAGAAGACTGACAATCTTTACTAAAACCTCTTTGCTATGACAAAGATTTTTCCACCACATACATCTCACTTCAGATCGGTAAATTGCAAGCAATGTAAACATGACTAAGCCAAGTCTACAACAAATGACAGTGATTGTGAATCAGTATCAACAACAATAAAGATTGTATAAATAAGGTAATTGTGAATCAGTATCAACAACAATAAAGATTGTATAAATAAGGTAAGTACTAGCAATTATATTACACAGAAATTACTAAACACATCTTTTCCAACCAATAATTAATCCTCTGTTTACATCAAAAGTCACCCAACCTCCAAACAATTAACCAAACAAAATAATTATAAAAACATTGAAAATCTTTAATAACATAATATGCAGTTGCAAACTTACATTCTTAACATGTTTCATTTTAGAATAGATTCACAGGATGTCTATCGACGCTGGAATAAAGCCCGAAAACATCAAAATCAAACTGTAAGTGTAACACAGATTATTCCGTAACAAAACTAACCCAACCTAGCTGATTAATATTTAAATCTAACAAATAACTACCCTACACTAACTTAATTGGTGCAGTGTAAAATATAAAAATAAATTATTAATTACTCTTTCCTATACTTTCCAAAAATCGTATTTTAATTTTAGGTAACCGGCAGCAGCAAAGGACACAATTTGGAATGCTACAGTACCTATCTGACTCTGCAAATATCAAATTGCACGTCTAGTCCACTTTAGACAAAGCCAAGATGACAAAAAACTTGCTAGTTCTAATGCTCTGCCGGAACAGTGAGTTGTCAATCCAAAATAAACTTCAAATATATCTCTAATCTGGGATATAGCTACCAAAAAGTTACTGTTGAATATTTAGTCATAGATGGTAGTAAATAGGAATTGTCAAAAGTTTTTCAAATAATTTAAGAGTTTGATAACTTTAATAATTAACTTGAATTTGTGAAGTAGTGATAAAAAATTGCTTATTGCTTATTGCCATTGAGTAACCACAGTTTTCCTGGTAAATATTTTGTGCATACTATTGGTTAGGTTTTACGTTGTTTTGTATAAATAACAAGGTAGATGTTAGAAAATAAATTATAATTATACTTTTGAAATCAATACTACTAGACTATTATCTAAGTTTAACTAAAATAATGAGGTTAAAAAAAAGATATTCTAAGTAAATTGATGATAACAACTTCACATAGACAGATGCTATTGTATTTAAGCATCAGTACAGTCAAATGTTAGGGGAGACCGAAGCGGTAATGAGCAAAAAAAAACTATTAGCAACTAAAATCCTTTATATAGAAACTGTATGTGCTAATGTTAATGAATAAAAATAACAAATATAAGAAGCTTTTTGCTTGCATAATTAAATTATATTATTCAAAAGCAAGGAAACGTGTCTTGACGTCTTATAATAAAAATACATTACCTCCTATATATATTGAGTTCTATTAACATACATATATAAGAAACTGAGATATGAATCGTGATATACAAAACATTTTTTATATTAAAATGTCATTTTCTATATATCTGGCTGTCATCGCATCCGTACTACGAAGCATTCGACCCAATTTCTAATTGAATGTAATCCTAATCCGATAGCTTGTCTAATGCGTGTGCGACAACATCACCCACCCCACGCTAACCGTAAACTGAGGATATTGTAAAATAAAAGCAACAATAGCCTCTTTGGTGCAATTCGTGCACCCATTGTTGTCCATCTTTCCGCACACGTCCATTAGGTAATATCTGTAAAAGTGGCCCCCTATATGTATTTTTTTTCTATGTCAATTCTGACCCACCCTAACCCCAAATAGAAGACCCCAACTAAAGCACACCCTTATTTAATTGTATGGCCAAACATCACGCTAACAACTGATGTTACTGTTACACTTTTAATATAATTTATTCCATCTGAAAGGGCTATTACAGATTCACGCCGTATGTTACATAGAATAACACTTGTTTACTTTATTAATGTTATGAGAATATAATGAGATTAAATCGACCATAAATATGACAATTGATTTAAAATGTTATTATTATAATTGATAGTAAATTTAAAAAGTTCATAACCCAATTCTCAACCTGTAGAATAAATTTAATTATAATTAGCTAGTAAGAAAAGTATAACTCCCATCGTGAAACTCTGCTCGGAATTTACTAAAAGCTTTCAGCTGCTTGTTCATTAACAAAAGGCAATTTAATAGAAATTTAGATTTATCTAGTCATCATAATATTACATTTTATAATCAAATTATGCATGCAATATTTTGTAAGTGATAGTTCACGTTATATTACATATGAAGTAAAGCGTGTTTCAGTTTAATATTGATAGTTTACGTTTAAGTTTTGTTTAATATTATGATTTAATAAAGAAACTTTGTAATGAGATTAAGATAGTTTGCTAATTGTATTAAGTATGTGAGTATTGATAGTATTAAATATTGCAATTAGTGGTAGTAAATCAGTTTTTAGTGCTAATAATAACCTTATTGGACTTAATTTGGTCAGAATCAATTTTTTTGTTTAGCAATTAAGCATATGGTTTTAATTAAAGTTTACTATTTTATTAAGGCGCTAATGAAGAATTTTGTTTATAAACTCAGAACCTATATTGACTATTACACTATATGTACATGTGCAAACATAATTGTAATTATGTAACTATGCTCAAAGTGTGGTGGTGAACTATTTTCCTTAGCTGTAGCGTGCTTTACACCTACCCTAGAAGCATGTTGGTCAAGACTATATTAAATTTACTTTTTGTAGTTTTTCAATCAAACTAAATAGAAGTTATTTAGCATTTCTTGTTCTAAATACTATAGACAGCTTATTACTGCTATCCTACGGTCTTCACTAAAATGATTTTTTTAGCACTTTATATAATATAGTGCCGCATACTTTAAATTTTATTTTAAAAACCTTTTGCGCTTCGTCTACAGTAAAACACCTTGTGGAGTTATTGTAAAACTTAATTAACAATTAATCTATTACTGTTAATTATAAAATCTAAATTAAAAGTTATCTGAATATTTTATCTACATTACCAAAACTACATAGGTACAGTTGCTAGATAAATTTTAATACCTAATTGCACACTTAAATTAATATAAATTCATAAATAAACTAATTATATTAATTTATGAGGGTGAATCACTTTGATTCGCCTCATCTGCCCCCATTCCGGGAAAAGCAGCATCATCGACCTTCGCGGAAGAATGAAAATATATTAAATGGCAGGAATGATACGTGCCTTGTTTCATACCATTTTTTGGATTAAACAAAACATATGTTTTAGTTCCAACACACTTCTTTATTGTGTATGGGCCATCAAAAAGGTGTAAAAACTTTTTTGTTTCTTGTAAAACTGCATTTGAAGTTAGATTGGCTTTAAGCCATACTACGTCTCCTACATGAAAATCAACAAACTTACTATTATCACTACGGTCTATGCGCTTAATCGACCGTTTCTTTAAAGTTTCCCAGCTAACAACAAATCAACGCTTGAGTCGAAGTTTGTGCGACCAGGAAAGAAATCTGGATCCAGAATCGGCGACAAAGGAAAACGGCCAAAATGCAACTGCACCGGGGCATAACCTGTCGATTTATGCACAACGTTGTTTAAGAAGTTAATAAATTGAAGTATAACTTTAGCCCATCCACTTTGCTTGTTGTGGCAGTAGGCGCAAAATAGTTGACCAAGTTCCCGCATAACCCTTTTGACAGAATTACCCTGAGGATGCCGAACTGATACAACGTAACAAGTTTTGTGAAAACATCAAGCACAACAAAGATATAAGCTACACCACCGGTTGACCATAACAATGGGCCATAAAAGTCTACAGAAATAAGGTCATTGGGCTCTTTTAGAATAATGGCTTCAAACGTCGGCTTTGGAAAGGAAAAATGTTTGCATGCCTGACAGAGTTCACAAAGCTTGAGGGTACGTTTTATCAATCGAAACATGTTAGACCACCACAAATCTCGCCTTATTGTGCACCATGTCTTATAAACGTCAAAATGGCCGTGAAAAAAGTGGTAACAGTTAATAAAATTGAGGACTTAAGTCTGAGGAATAAATAAATATGCCTTGAAATCGGCCTCGCGTCGACAAAACAACATTTGGTTGTGAATAAAAAAATTATTAGGACCATTTGGATTTTTAAGCGCAGATATAGTTTTAGAAAGCTTAAGATCGGCTCTTTGAGCTTTTGAAAGTTTAATAAGCAAAGACTTAATTGTAGGCACTATACTGGTTGCAAAAATTTGAAAAGTGCGTTTCAAAAGAGTTGGATTTCGGGATAAGACGTCCGCGATTAAATTTTCTTTGCCCGGTATAAACTTGATCTCAAACTCATACTCTTTTATAGATAGTACCCACCAAGTGATTCGGGGTGATAGCAGTCGGCAAGAGTTGAGATAGGTTAACGCGCGGTGGTCCGTAAGTATGACAAATTTTCGACCTAGTAACAGAACTCTCTATTTTCGCAGAGCATATACGACACTTAGTAATTCCTTCTTAGAGGTTGAATATCTGGACTCACGATCCACGCAGCCAGGGTAGAAAAACGCTCGACAAAGATTCTGTCGAAATTGGCTAGACCTAAAAAAGTCTGAAGCTGGCGTACATTACGTGGTGTAAGGAAATCGCGCACCGCTCGAATTCTATGCGGATCGGGTTGGCATCCATTCGAGTCCAAAATGTAACCCAAGAAATTTACTGACTTGCGCAGACGCAAAGTTAATCCTGCTTTGCCGAGTTGTGTTAGTACCAAATTGAAATGTCCGAAACGTAATAAGCAAATCGTCCACGTATACATGAACAAAACCCTCAAATTCTACTCTAAGAATTTCGTCAATGCAACACGTAAATGAGCTGACCGCCGTCTTCAAACTAAATGGTAACACACAAAACTGGTATGATCGGGTTCCCACACAAAATCCGGTATACTGGCGATGATCCTTACAAATCGGGACCTGCCAGTATAACGCCGTTAAATCTAAATCTAATTCACTTCTGACAAGTTGAGTTTAAGGTCCTCTATTGATTGAGGTAATTCCGCTTCATATATGGTGACAGAATTTAGGGGACGTGCATTCAAACACAACCTTACTGAACCATCTCGTTTTACGGCAGCTAATAAAGGACTTGAAACGGAGTGTCTGAGCGCTCAATAACGCCCCATTTCTTCATTTGATCAATTTATTTCTGAACCGCGGCCCGATGTGCAACCGAAATCGGATATTGCTTTACCCCAAAAGGTTTGATGTCAGTAAGATGAATCTGATGCTAGTAACCTGTAGTTAGGCCTAGTCGATCAGAAAAAACTTTAGCGTGTTTTGATAAAAGATCACGCATAAGTTGTTCTTGATCTAGTGTTAAATCAATTTCCGGTTTAACAGCAGACATGTCAACGTATTCTGAGTTACTAAATGAGCTTTTTGAACACGAATTTAAATATCTCATTATATAAATCTTTAATGCGCATGAAGCAAGTGGTAAACTGTTGTGTTTAAAATCAACCTCAGAGATCTGATGTTCTTCTCCATTTACTGTTAAACCGATTATGCCTCCATCTTCCTTTAAATTAATGCAAGCATTAAACCTAGACTCAAACTTGCTTATTGTGAATGGTAGCATTACCTAATGGGTCACGCAACTTTCCTTAGATTTAAAGCGCCCCTGACGCGTATGTCTTGCACTGGCAGAACTGCAATATCAAATGATTGCGCTAAAATTTGGTAGTATACTTTCAAAGAAATACAAGAAACCTTGCTTTCAGTATCGACATTGCAGGAAATTGAAAGTTTCCCACATTAATCCGCAAAACTGGAAAAGAACTAGGCGCGCTGGCGTGATCAAACTCGCATTTATCGGTATCGCTAAAAAAGTCTTCGTAGAGTAATTGATTTGTATTAGGGTTGGCCCTCTAAATAATACTTACTTCTGGGCCTGAGAAGCAGCACTGCAATAGTTTTCCGAATTATTAATAACCTCAATGTTATCATTTAAGGATAACTGCGCTATTGTGTTTGGTCGATGATTAGCAACCGGTTGCAAAAACTTACTTGGGCGTTGAGATTGTTGATTAAATGGAGTACAATTGGAAACTGAATTACTGTAGTAAGTAACAGAAAAACTCTGGTTTCTGGTAATAAATTCAACTCTTCTCAATTTAACCAAGGCATCATTGGTGTACTTGTCAAACTCAATCTGTCTATTGACTCGTTTAGGTTATGCAGTGTTTGTTTAGTTTGTTTAAATTTAACATCAAAGTCGGTTAATATATAAGAAACTACGTAGTCAAGTTTTGTTAGTCAGTCTGGCGTGGTCCTGCATTAGTGTTAAGTGGTATAGCAAGAATAGGTTTGTTTTCTTATGCCGTGTTCTAGAGTCCAAAGTATTCTACTTTGGTTTTAGCAAATTTGCACTTCCTCAGTATGCACTATAGTCCGTACTTTTGGAAGCGTTCAAATAACTTAAAAAAGTGGTTAACTACACGTCTCTAAATGTACAAGAATTTTGTTCAAGTGTAGCAACACAAACTTGCTCAGCACTACCCCTAACACTCTTAACATTAGTTTTTAGAATAAAACTTAGGCCTAACAGTAGTGCTAATAGCTGTTTTGCTTCTCTAGTAGAATCTACAAATAACCTAAGTCTATTTTGGTAAATAAATTTGCTTTTTGCCGCACTAAAGAAGTTTTTGAAAATTTTTGGCAAAAAAACGGTTCTGTTTTTGGTGGCCAAAAATCCATTCAAAATTGTTATTTATTAGCATTTTTGTTTTTATTGTTTGGTTTGTTGACGTGGGCCGGTAGAGTAATAGTATTTAACTCTAGTTGTTTTCTAAATTCTTTGGGGTTTTTGACTTGGTGTTACATTATACATTCAATTGTTGTTTAAGATTAGCAAAGAACTTTCTGGATCTTGAATTTTTTGCGTAGCGTTCATAGTGCTAATGCAGTGTTGATTTAATTTGCTTTGTTGGCTTAGTTTTGACTTTTTAACATGTCATGCAACTGCAAATGAACGTATGCACGTGGTATGCTTGAAAGATGGCTGCTGTACTTTTCTATTTTTTAAGATGTCTTGCTGGTTGTCAAGTACTGTTTCTTGATTACTTCTTGTTGTTTTTTAAGAAGTACAATCAGTTAGTCTTGGCCAGCGCTAATTTGGATTAGTTTGCTATGTTTTTCCAGCCAACATGTCTCCTTCCTATAAATTATAGGCATTATTTGGTTTGCTGGTATTTGGGCTTTCGGGTGATAGTAGCCTTTCAGTCAATTGTCAGTTTTTAGTGTAAACGGCTTATTTTCAAGGTTGACCTTATATTTCTAAATAGCACATAAGATTGCAAAGCTTGTTTGAGTGATACCTAGTTTGGCAGGCGGTCAGCTTGGCGCTATCGTATGAGATAATCTGCTGCTTAAAACCTTCCTCTTGGTATAATACTGCTACAACGTCAATGTTGCAGGTGTCCGTCTGGAGGACAAAAGTAAGCTTGATTTGGATCAAACATGTATTGAGGGTTAGTTTAAAGCTGTTTTTATGTTTTTAAATGTTTTGGATTTGGTTTAGGTTTGTGCTTTTGAGTTTTATCAGGGGAACTGCCAGCTTCAAGTACCCTGGTACATACTGGTGGAGCTAAGTACATAGCCCTAAAAAGCTTTGCAGTTGCTTTTTGTTGCAAGACAGCAGTTGCTCCTTTATTAACTTTATGTGGTAAGTAAGCGGTTGGTTATCATTTGATCTAAATTAATTTTCTAAGTATTCTACCAAATCTTTGCGCCAAATTCGCATTTTTTAATATGACAGCGTAACTGGTAATCTTGTAACTTTTTCAGCACTAGATAAAGATGTATCAAGTGTTCGTTGTAAACCTTGGATTAGACCAGTATGTTATCCAAGTACACCAGAACTATACTTTCTAGTAAACCAGCCAACACATTCTACATTAGTTTTTGGAATGTTGCTGGTGCTTTTTTTAGCCCAAAAGACATCACTTTAAAGTGATAAGTACTGCCGTCAGGAGCAGCAAAAACAATAAGATGTTGGTGACTTTTGTGTATTGGAATCTGCCAGTAGCCGGTCTTTAAATCTATTTTACTAAAGACCTTAGCATCCTTGAAGTTTTTCAAAGTTTCCCGGATGTTTGGCAAAGATTCAGCTTTCTTTCTAGTAATTTTGTTAAGTGCGCAATAATCCACGCAAAGCCTTAGAGTACCTTTTTTTTACGATTACAACCGGAGCATAATAACTACTGGTAACACCTTGCTCATTTGTTCAAATAGTTTTCTTTTGGGCGTTATACGCGTAGCGTGCCGATCAAACGGGGGTGATCTCCTTTACTTTGATGTTCGGCGTCGCCGTTATCGATTGTCATTTTCTTGAAAGACTGTTGAAAATTTTCAAACTTACCGTTCAAAACCTAGCAGCTTTATCGGTTTATGTGAAGCGGGTGTTTTTGTCTTTGGTAGGATCCAGTACACCGTGGAGCGTCGTGCCCGGCCATAGTATATGCTATAACAAAAGTAATCCATAGTCTAGGAACAAAGGGTTGCCAAGTATCGTGTCTTCACCCACGATTAGCGTGACTAGCAGCGAAATCTGGTGCTTCTGATTGCTTATTTTGATCTGCACGTTTATTTCTTTAGTAGTTTGCAAATAGGCCGTAGAATTGGCTTGTGATATGGCCATAGTTGCTGCTTTGGTGATTGGTAGTTACAAGTTTGTAAAATTGTGGAATTGACTAACGCTTCTACTTGTTTTCCATGGATGGTAATAGGTATGCGGAGTAGCTGGTGTTTTTCCACCACTTCTACGCTAGCTAGTGGTAGCTTGTTTGATAGTTGCGGATCGGAGAAATTTTCTGTTTGGTTTCTGACCGGTCCTTGGTCTGGGGTGGTGTTTTTGGACATTTTAACCTTGTTTCCGTTTTTTGCTCGTCTACGGGCAATGTTGGTCTTCCATTTAATGGCCGTGGCAACCAGTTGACCAAACGTCTGAAAGTGTAGGACGTCGAGCAACTGTTGAATGCGTGGCTAGATTAAAGTAGCCAATACGTTAGCCAGAATTCCTCTGCCTGATAAAGCCAGAAACATTTCTTTCACAAGATTGTGCGGGTTGTGGTGTTGCGTAATTAGGGTACCCATTAGTCTAGCTATGGAGTATTCTTTGTAATTTTGTACGAGTAGGATGGTTCTTGTTCATGTCGTTGCTTAAACCGATGCGCTTTCAAGCTTTGTAGTAAGAGGCGGTGGTGAGCTGTATACGAAATTCTATTCTAATGTTCGTACATTTGTGAGGTAGTTATTCCTTTAGCTGTAAAACAACGTAGGTGTGGTGGCTTGGAAGAAAGCTGTCTGAGTTTGTAAGTGCTCTAGCAGTGCTTTGTAGATCTGCTGTTGTTGTACAGAAGGAGTAGATGATACTCGCTTTTATGCGTGAACAGGTTGTTGCTTGCCTTGTCAGTTTGCATTCGAGCTTAATTTGTATTTTGGTCTCATCTGGTTTTATCGGGGTCATGAAAGCACCATGCTCTTTATAAGCCCCACGCCATTTGTTACCGACTGCTGTTTCTCTTGATAAAGGAGATGGGAGTTAGTGGTGTTGAATAGAGATATCTGAAACCCTCTATTAGTTGTGGTGTTGTTTTAGAGTAGATAACTGTAGTTATCTACTTGATGTTAGTTGGAGTTTACTCCTTCCGGTGTCATAGACGTTGTGAACTGTCCGAACGTGTTGTCCGGTTGGTAGGGCTATCTGGGATTCATTTAGTGCCTAGAATTCACTTGTGGTGAAGATGGCAAGCGTATGGGTTGGCTCCATAGCTTAAGAGAGCCTACGACGGGGTGTGCACGACGATAGGTAGAACAGCGTATGCGTTCAATACTTTAAATGATAAATATAAAAAAAACTGTTTAATAAAAAATCCTTTTATGCAGTTAAGTACGCAAAGTAAAAGTATTGATGTCCTACAGTTTTTAAATATTTATCAATTTAATTCAAATTTGTCGCGTTAATTTTGTTGGAAAACCCATATTTCTGTAAATTTATTAATAAATAGATTTAAGAAGATCTGCATAAATCAGAAACAACATAATTTAATCTGCAAAACTCCACAAGGAAGTAAACATTAATTACAACTGCGTAATCGCCGAAAATTTCACACCATCGTTGCACTGAGCCATTAATAAGAATAAATCACGCGATTACCCCCCGATACCAATCCTTGGCGCATTGCACAAATAAAACGTAATGCGGTAATTTGCCATTTAAAAACCATTACCGCACAGTTCTTATTATATAACAGGTGCATTCTATATAGGAAGAGCTAAAAATCTCACATGATTTTTATAGAGGGCGGTTGGAAAATGTTTCTCGACTAAATTGTAATTATTACAAAGCCTGGTGGAGCTATTAATTGTGGCCAGGTGCGGACCGCATAATTAAAAAGGCACGGTCAAATATCGCTTTGCAATTAAAACGTATTAGCGGTGTGCTATCACACTTGTATGAGCTTGAAAATGATTACACGTTGCTGCATTTATGTACTTTTTTTAATACAATTCTGTCCACATTTGTAAATGAAAATATAACAAGCGAACAAAAATATTACAATAAAATCATGTTGAATTTGTTCTGTCTAGGATGTAATATTTTAAGCTTTGCATAATTTAATGCACACATAATTCTTCTTTGGTATCATTTTCCAATCAGCTAATGTTTCAATTAACGAACCGCATTAAGTGTGCGTGAAGGGTTAAATTTTAACTCGCCAATTAGATCCATATGAATAAATCAAGCGAATTCCAGATACCCTTTGTGTATTAGCCAAACAGCTTCATTCAATTAGTGAAATATATGCATGCGTGTAAATTATATTTAGTTTAAATCTAGTAAACGGAATATATCCAACCCAATTATTCTAATTGCACACAATCTAAAAGGGGGTATAATCTAGATCTAACTAAATAAGTATAATTTAAACAATAGCAACCCCCTATTTTATTTTATAATTTTTGCGAGGTGTATCAAAAATTAAATATTTGTTTACGAGGCAACGGTTGGAAAGGACAATGAGGGGGCAATTAGGGGTTGTCCCCGGTTATTTCGGCGCAATGTTATGGTAATAGGTAATCTTTACTAATCTCCCTGTATATCTTTCACTTAGCTATTCATGGGTAATCCCTCTTTTTAGTGGTCCCTTAACAAAGAGGCGCGTGCGGCTATACCGCAGGTTTATGCTGGCTTATGTTTCGATTTTGGGGGTCCCCCCTTTAGTGCACCACTCATGTAAAGCCCTATTTATAACGCTGACATTACCATGAGAACCGCAAGGTGCAATATTGGAGATTACTGTTGTTTCTTTATTATTGTTATGGTTGGATAGGGAAACGATTAAATCTCCTGTGGTATTGCAAGCGTCTTGTATCAATTATTTCCTACAATTTACAATGTTAAACAACGCTTGTGTATTCCAAATAGGAGTACCTGATATATTTGAATAAGTTTACAAAACAATACAAGTTATAACATCAATATTTATACTTAATTGCACAAAAGCATCATTATCATTTAAAGTATTAAACGCATACCCTGCTCTGTAATGAACTTGAATAATAAAACAATTTATAAATGTAAATGTTGCCAACATCATTAACCCGAGAGACGACTGCTCAATAATGCAGAAATAAAAAGAGTAAAAAATTTTACGTACCTAGGAAGGTTGCTAAACAAACAATGGGATCATTCAACAGAAATAAAAGCCTAGCAGAGAAGCATTTTAAAAAGTACAATTCTAAAATACTACAGTCTGAACATTAAACTCAAACTAAGACTAGTTAAGTGCTATGTTTTTCCGGTACTCTTGGAGTGGAGTCTTGGACCTTAACAGATACTTCAATAAATAAACAAAACTAGCCTTCGAGATGTGGACGTACCGATGGATGCTTAGAATCTCTTGGACGGACCATGTTACTAGCAAGAAAGTTTTAAGAAGGTTGAAAATAGAGAATATTTATTGTTTATACAAGGTGCGGCAAAAGTAATGTCATAATGTGAATGTGCCATATTTAGCATCAAATATCATTGTATTTTGACATTTATATTGTAGCCAGATTGAAGATTAATTGACTACAAGCAATAGTGCGACTCAAATAACGCAAAACTATTGTTACTGCTTATTTGACTAATTGTTGTCCTACACCAATTGCGCAAACAATTAAACCAAGATTTTTTTTTTGGTGTGGGTGCGGAATTTTCTAAAAACTTTTTGTTTACAAGACGTGTCGGATTCACCCATCTGGAAGAGCCTACCGATTAAATTCTACCCAATCTGTGGGTGCCTACAAGTTTGATACCTTTTGGTTCATAAACCTTCCGTTTGGAAATGTGTATGTAAAAAATGTTTGCCTTATAGGCTGGATTTTGAATTTTGTTTTGGTTGTGGTTTTACCCACTTATGTATGAAGTAACTCGATTACTATTGAATTCACCGATTGTTTGTGGACAGATTCTTCCCGATTTGATTTGGCGAGTCATCTCAGATTAGAATTGGAGTGATCCGCAAAGTTTTTGGCCAAAGCTTTAATGTGTTATCGTATTGGAGGAATTTTGGTCTAAATATCTAAATTTTGAACAAATCATGGAGTTTTAGTGAGCATCCGCAAAGACTTGTTTTGGAAGGCCTCAAAACTGTTAAGGTAGCTGTTTGCAGTAATAATTTTTTTTGTCAAAGATTATTCCAAAATACTTGGCAGTGTTGGACCACGGTATGAGAACGTCATTAAATGTAACGTTCTTATGAGAAGTGAGTGACCAACGCAGTGTAAAGAAAACGGCCTTGCTTTTTACTTTAAAGTGCCATACTTCCATCCAATCTTTCAGATTGGAGGTGGTTTTTTGAAGACGTAAAATGACAAATTTGGTTAACTTTGAGGAGTAGGTATTGAGCCATTTTAACACTGCAAGAGAATAAAACCTTAAAAAACTACAGCCATAATCTGACGTGAGAAAAAACGTAGTTTTAGAGTTTAACTGGGAAGTTGGTGAACGCTTAAGTGAATATCCAAGATCACCTTCTCTATGATCTTACTTAGGGTGTATAAATTTATTTGGAAAACATTCTGTTTTCTTTCCGGTTTTGCAATGTTGACTTCATGCAAGCCTTTATAGTCTGTCGGAAAATGCCCTATGCAAAGATCAGCGTTTGCAATATTGGTTAGAGCCATTATTGCTTTATGGGAGAACAATTTCAAAACATTTTTGAACATTTTATTTGAACTAGGGGCAGAGCGGGTTTTAAATCTTTTAATAATTTTATTGATTTAAAAAGGTTTAGTATAGTGTCATCATCAGCGGTTTTCAGGAAATCTCTGACTTTTCTGCAAACCTTTTTGATTAAGGCCGTATGCAAATGTTTCAGCTTTTTTCTCGATCGTATATTAAATCCCATTCTCATTGTGAATAGCGGGAATAAAAACCCGTCTGCTCCTAAGATCTTTGGAGATCTTCCACATTGGATTTTTTGTTTTCCGTGAAAGATTCCAGTGAGCACAAAAACTAGTGCCAGAAAAATGCCACTAGTTTTTGTGCTCTTTTATGTTCTGACTTTGTTGTAAAGTCAATTTAGGTTCTTGCAATCACTGGGGTCGTGATGCTTTTTCCAATGATGTTTGAAAGCATTTCTTTTTTGATTAACGTTTTTATTTTCCTAAATAATTCTAGAGGATTATCGACGCAAACCTGAAAGGTTTTAGAAGCTTTTTCCGAGGCTTCTTGGACTTGAGCAGTCAAAAGTGCAACAATTACTTACAATTTCCTCAGTTGTTTGTACTGGGATCAAGCTACTAATGCTATCTTCTAGGCATCGAGAGAAAAGAGTTCAACCCGTCTGTATGACAAATTTTATTTCTTCCCGGACCTCTTTCTAAGTAGCTCCAGTAGTACCAAACTGTGGTTTAAGCAACGGGTGGATGACATCACCTACTAGGAAGATGGCGGTCAAGCGGTAACTCTCTTACAGGGTACATGATAAGGCCGTTCTGACATCAGATTTGGTTTTTTTGCTACCCATATATCTCTTCCACCCTGTCGTAGCGCCGTTTTGACATCTCTTTTGCTTCATTTAATACACATATTAGTTTACATATGTCACCTTCCTCCGTTCCTCCCTTCACCTGTAATAGTTTTCCCCACCCGTATGTCATAGCGCCGTTTTGGCAACATCTCGCTCCTCCCTTTACCTATTATAGCGCCCTTTTAGCTTTGGTTTTACGCAGTGGAATGACAAGATAGAAAGATGAGCACAGGTGTGCAAAAGCCAATTAAGCACTCGGCCCCTAGAAAAATCTTGGTCTGGACTCAGTGATCAATTTTACAGTTGGAGTATTACTTCTTGGCAGCCTAACTACGATTGTTAATATATCTTTTATATAATTTATAAAATACATATGAAATTATAATTACACATTTAACAATTGTTTTTTTTATTTTAAACCATCCAGAAGGTTTTTTGTATTTTTATCGCTTGGGAACAGGTCAAGTAAAACTTTTTATTTTAGATTCGTGACGGCGCTATCATTTGAATACTATGAAGGCCCTTTTTGCAACACCGGAAGTTGCACTTCTGGTCGCCATTTTTGATTCTGAGATAAAGATTGCCACTTCCGGTCGCCATCTTGGATTTATTTTTGACACACCCTGTATATACAAAGTTTTTCGACTACCCTGTATATATGCTCGTTCGCTTGCTACCGCTAGGTGGCTGCTGTTTGGGTTGCCTCTTACGCCACACGTCATAGTGCCGTTTTGGTATCGCGCGTTGCACTCGCACACTTGAGACAAAACATTGGAATTTTTCCCTCTCATATTTTCCATCCTTCCATTTCCGATTTCTGGTTCTCACTCACACACAAAGCGCTCTTATGGAGGTATAACGAGAGAGTGTTCGACGGCCAGATGTGAAGATGACATTCAAACACTTTGTATATATTCTTGATGCAGATAGCCTATTCCTAGACGACCAAACCTACACACTTGTCATCCGCACCCCTCCTTTGGTCGCAGGTATCCGGCCGCACGCTGCACGCCGCCCGCAGCACCCTCTACCGCCAACTTCAAGCGGCAGCGCTAGCCTGCGCCAGTTTACGCTACTGCTGCTACCATTTAGCGTCAATTGATAAAAGTATGCAACCGTCGCACTCACACACACTGTTTCCGCATGAGACAGGAAATGTGAAATTGTGGCTGTTTCAAAACCCGCATATTACCTCTACTAAGGTAAACATTTTTATTTCAAATTTGCAATCTGCGCAACTAGCGCTTTCCCTCTAAGCCGCAAGGCCGCCGGAAGCCTGCTGCCGGAACCCTGCTGTCGGCAACCTGTTGCTGCTATTGCTATTGCTGCTATTGCTGTTGCTGCTGCTATTGCTGTTGCTGCTGCTATCATTTGTTTCTTTGTTTTAAACCATCCGGAAGGTTTTTTATATTTTTATCGCTTAGGAGCGGGTCAAGTACAAGTTTTTATTTTAGATTCGTGACGTTCGCGACGGGCGTTTTCATTTGAGTACCATGAAGGCCTTTTTTTCAACACCAGAAGTCGCACTTCCGGTTGCCATTTTTGATTCTTGTATAAAGATTGCCACTTTCGGTCGCCATCTTGGATTTATTTTTGACACACCCTGTATGTACAAAGTTTTTCGACCACCCTGTATATATGCTCGTTCGCTTGCTGCCGCTAGGTGGCTGCTGCTGCTGTTGTTTGGGTTGCCTATCATAGTGCCGTTTTGGTATCGCGCGTTGCACTCGCACACTTGAGATAAAACATTTGAATTTTGCATCAAAATGTCGGTAAAGTAGGGACGCCATTGCAAAATATTTGAACTTTGCACCAAAAATAATGTCGGTAAAGTAGGGAGGCCGCTTGCAAAAAGTCATTTTAGACCCCCTATGTAAACCTTATGAGATTTTGATCCAAAACCCGCATAGCCTGCGTGTAAGTTGACGTACTTTAGTATTGCTACGTTAAAAACATCCAAACCTGCAAATCTTTTTGCTCAACGTAGTTTTAAGACTATTTCACAATCCGTGCTTCAAGTTAAAGTTTTTTGTAATTTTGTGGAATGTTGCTTTGCAAAAACTGTATCAAAATCTGCGGATTTGATACAGTTTTGCGGTCGAATGTAACCGGAGCAATACTGATTGTGCTGAGTACTGCCACCATTATCGCGTTTGATTTGAATGAGATTAAGTTAAGTGTATCCACTTCGGAATGATCCAATGATTTGTTTACAAAGATCAAAGTTCTACGCTTCGTGGCTACCACAAAATACGAGAAAGTATTTGGGGTTCTTAATGTCTGATTGGTTTTATAGACTAACTCTGACACTAGCACAGTATCAAAGTTTAGACCAAAGACGAACTTTTTCACTTCACCCATTATTTCTGCAATGCTGTTTGCATTCCAGAAAAAGTATTTGGAGTAATACATCGTTTAGTGTATTATCCGTTATTAGTTGATGAGAGTGAACTACATGTCTGCCTTAAATCTTGTTTGAGATTTACCCATCTCTTTCAAGATGGCTGTAATTTTATCAGAAAATGGCTTTTGTTGCGCTGGAGGAGCAACAGCCAATGCAAATGATCTATTATTTGCGACAGGATTGCGGGGATCTGCAGGTTAAGACAAGAAAGATGATACGTGGGCTGTTGGTTGCAGTTGACAATCTTTCCATAAGCGGCGATTGCTCTTAAGTATGCTCTGCATACTTTGTAGTTGGCGGGATTTGGCACTAAATGTGGCCAAGAATGTCCAAGAGAGTCTACTAACAACAAGACAACAATGCACACAATTTTGCATCAACAATTTTGGTAAAAAACTTAAAGATGATTTTTTACAAAGTGCAAACCGCGTGCTAATTGCTATCTGCCGACCGCCAAGTTAGGTTAACTTACTCTGTTAAACCTGGTGTGCTAGAAGATGATGATTTTATATCCAAAGTCATAATAAGCGACAAAGCCAAGTTGTTCAAAAAACTTTAGGTCAAATAAAATTTAAAAAAATAATTGAAAATTTAGTTCAGGCTAAAAATTGAAAAAAATTGCTTTATAAGCTCATTTACTTTAAACAAAATTTATTAAATATTGTCTAAAACACTCGTTTATAACTAAAAACAATCAAAAATTGTACAGAAAACTTATTTACAACAAATAAAATTGCAAAATTTGAAAAAAAAAAACAGAAAACTCAGTTCGCACAAAAAAAAGGCCAAAAATTGCTCAATAACTCATAAAAGTTGCATAAAACAACAATTTATAGCAACAAAATTATTAAAATTAAACAAAAAACTTATTTAAAACAAATAAAATAGCAAAATTTGTTTAAAATTGTACATCAAACTTAATCTAAACAGAGAAATAAGCAAATTTATTGCAAAAATATTATAAAAGATTGTACACAAAGTTCATTTAAGATAAATAAAATGGCAAAATTTGATTGAAAATAACAAATATCGCTTAGTATACTCATTTACATCATAGGCACTTAGAATCAATACACAGATTAATTAAAAACAAAACTAAATCTAAAAATAAACACAATAATCCTTAAAAACATACAAATACAAAATTAAAAAAATATGTACACAAATATAAAAAAAACAAAAATATTAGCACAAATACACCAAAAAAAGCTTATAACTAAACTAAGTTAAATACAAAAAAACTTTTATACAGGGTGCGGCAAAATAACTTCTTTTTTTTAAATGCGGGTCAGTCAGTTGGTTGACGTTGTAGCGGAGCGCTAGTGATCTCGTTTGAGAAACGTGACTATAAAGATTTATCCCAATACAGTTTATTTGCCATCATGCGTTGGAACAGTAAAAAACGTTATTTTGTCGTTGTGACTTACTTTTTGAGCGGATGTTCTGTGGTTGCCACCCAGCGCGCTTTTTGGAATTGCTTTAATTTAGCCCCGTTAGCCGCGTATCAATTGTTACGTGAGTCACTACGTTCAGACAAACTCCAAGTGCAACAAGAAAAAAAACTAAAGTCTCTTAGCCTATTTGATCACTTGAGAACACTGAGGCAGTGCAAACTTCAGTGTTGCAATCACCACAAAGATTTGCGCAAGATGGCAATTGTAACGCGTGTGAGGCTCTTTTCGAAGTCGTTTCTAAGGAGCTATTGTTCTTTTTTTAGTGATAAAGTCCATTTTCATTTGTGTAGATCCGTCAATAAATAAAACATGCGCATCTGAGCTGACACCAAAGTTTGAGAACTGCATCAAAAACCTTTACCACAGTGTGATGAGCAATTTTTTCAACTGAAATTATTGGTCCTTGGTTTTTTGAAAAAAATAAAGTCTCAGTTACAGTAAGTTTGGACTAGTATTTAAACATGTTACAGGATTTTTTTTCCACGGCTAGATAAGTTGGACTTAAAGGACATTTAGTTTCAACAAGACGGTGCAACGGCTCACACTTCAAGAACATCAATGGCTGTTTTAAGGGAACACTTCCCAGAGAGCTCTCATCTTAATTAGGAAATATTTGAAGTAGCCGGCCCGCTCTCCCAATTTGACTCTTTGTGGTTTTTTTCTATGAAGTTTTTTTTTTAATTTCTTGTTTATGTGAACCGTCCAAAGACCTTACAAAATTGGAAAGCCAACAATCAAAAAGAAATTGCCAACTTAACGCCTGATATGTTGGCAAAAGTCATGACAAACGCCAAAAATTGGTTTACACAGCGTATGGAGAATACGAAACGTCACCTAGCTGGTTTAATCTTCAAAACTATTAAATCAAAACTTAATATATGCGCCTACATCATAAAAACAAATAAAAAAATTCATAATTCATCTATTGCATTTTATTAAGTTTAAAAAAAAGGAATTATGTTGCATCACCCATTACAAGATACAATAGAAAACAACAGAAGCATGAGAGTACATAAAGCATGACTATCAAACGGCAAACGCAAAATAAAGAACGCTAAAAACAAACTTAGAGAACAGCTTAGCACCAAGCAAATATTAAATATTTTCTAAAATGATTAAACTAGATAAGGAAGCGGTACTAAACGCAATAAGCAAGTGTTGGAAGAAGAAAACATACCTATTACCTAAATAAATGCAACAATCATTCTAATACACTAGAAAAAAGACATTACCAGCATTAGAAACTACAGATCAGTCAGTTTTCTACGTTATGTACAAGCTTTTTACAAAAATAAAAACAAATCTTTTTACAAAAAAAACTAGATTTTTACTAGTCCCCCAAAACAACCCAAATGTTGCAAAAATTACAGCATAACAAACTGTTTGTACATCTTTATACAGTTTGTTTTGTTTACTGCTGGACATACGCTTCTCTTAACCTTTTTCATCTACTTTTATCCTGAGCTTCTTCTGTACATCTTCTGCCTAAGTTGCTATTTCAAGATTTAGCCTATCTGTTGTTTGGCATCCTTGGGACATGCCCGGACCAGTTCCATTTTAGTTTTGTTATTTTCTCAGTTGCATCACTAACCTCGGATTGCTGTCTTATCACTTTGGACTCTTTCTCTCAATGTGATTCCGAGCATAAAACATTCCAACGTTGAACACCTTCGACACATTAGTAAACATTAATTGTTTAATAGTTACTGTGATTTTATGTAAATTGTCTCTTTGACCACTGAGACGCTAGGCACGCTGATGATGAGTGCATACCCTGAAACACGTAAGTGTCTCTTACTGGATGAAAATTTACATAAAATACATCATTTATTAATTTTAAAACACAAAGTGATTTATAAATAAAGAATTAAATATCTTACAACTAATATGGTTTATTCCTACCAAACAGTAACTGTTAATAAAATATTTAAAACTGTATAGGAGGATATTTTTTAATTTTGCTGTCTAATATTTACAATTTTTTTATTTAGCTAATATTACAATTTTTAAATCAATATTTGATGTTTACTCTCATATTGCTATTTTAATAAAAAATAAAACTATAAATATTTAATAAAGTAATAAAATCCAGCATTTTAATTAAGTGTCAATATTGCTGAAAAATTCGTTTAAAAAATGAAAAAAAATTCAATAACGAAAGTTATATTTCATATCATATTTTACAATAATATTTATAACAAAATTCAATTAAATCAAAACATTCAATACCAACAGTTGAATATTTAAAATTTAATATGTTAATCATCATTTTATTATTCTTGAACATAAAAGATTAATTTATTATTATATTAAACCATAAATTACACAAAGACACGCTACAAATGAATTAGGAATAATCAAAACCGTCACTATAAAAAATTACCCCTTCAATTATACATATTTTGCCTATTATACCGACCAACCCCCTTTACACATCAACAGCAATAAAATTAATGAGAAACAATTCAATTGCATTTCCTCACGTACTATCGATTTAATGTATTCGGATATTGTTATTAAGGATAATAACATAGAACGCTTCAATAAATTTCACCCTCTAAAACGATGAATTTATAATAACAGCTTAATATTTATTCTATTAATTCAAGGATGATACTATTACAATAAATAGAAGCTTAATCCTATTAGAACTATGCATATGAAGATAAATAAAATAAAAGAGCATATAGTGCGTGGATAAATAATAACAGTAAAAAATAGCGACATGTGTTGCAGTGTTTATTTTTGTGCAAGTGCACCCTTATTATTTGAGGGATAGAAATTGGAAATAGTGCAGATGTGACTTTGAATTTATTGCCTCACGTGCTGGAAACGTATGAAATTTTAAGGAGGTGCTTCTTGCAAGTGTTTTATGCATGGTCCAAACTCAGTTTAAAATTGTCGTTGCAGAACTGCTGTCCGCTAAGGATACATTTGATGTGCATAAATCTGTTACGTGTATGTGTAAATCTTTCCAGTTTTTGATCAAATTTATTCATGTGATTTTCATCTGTGACGGGTCTATAAGGATGAGCAAATAAATTGAAGGATTATTTAAATTTTTTTCTTTAGTTCGTCCTTTCTATGTTATGCATTTGATTTTTTATGTTATAACTTCGTTTATGGGCTTTGGATGGAGTGGGGAGGGACATTTAAAAAGAGCAATTTATTTAAGATTTGTTCAATAATAAAATGAAACTGAGGATCAGTCAAATAAATTTCAAAGCTATTTTTTTATAAAACATTTTTTTAAATTTAATTATATAATAATAATACCGTCTTTGATTCTTTGTATTTACTACAAAATGGCCGAAGGCGGTTTTTTCAATTAACCTTTTTAATATTATAACAAAAAAATGGAGTTCAAATTAATCTTAAATTTATGCGATCAATATTACGAGTTTTCTTTTAATCTTTGTCAGTAATATTATTTATTATATTTTTTACATTGATGAACTAACAAACTTTTGTTTGATTCACATTTTACATCCATAACTAAATCATCGTAAAACGCTATTGTGTTTTGTCATGAAGCTCATTTCAAAACAGAATTTAATTATGCATGCGTATTGCAATAAAAAAAAGTAATTAGCTATAATCAATACTTCAATTTTTATTTAATTAAATTTTATTAAATGATTCTTGCTGCGCCGGTTGTGCAAATGAATTCAATATAAATTAACTACTTCTTTAAGCTATCAAATATCTAAAATTTTAACATTTTTTTAAATTAATTTATTGTTTTGTTCTACTTTATGTCACTTAATAACACAGTTTCTTAGTGTGTGCTCTTGTAGGGTAAGAAAAATAAACTAACAAAAACACGCAAGATTAATGCAAATTTGCTATATTCTACAATAAAAACGTTAAACTATCAATCTTAGCAATTTAAAATGCATGAGAAGAGTTCTTTCTTCTACTATTTAAAAGCGCAATGTTTAGCCAAGAGTAATTAATCATGCAATCTGCTCGACTGCGCCGGTTGTGTAAACAAATGCAATATAAATTAACTATGTACATGGTCTTTAAGTTGTCAAATATCTAGAATTTTAACTTTTTTTTTTAATCAATTTATAATTTAGTCTTTAGTCTTTCCCAGAACGCTTTTGGAAGTAAAACAAGTGGTTACGTTATTACAATTGATATTCAGTTCTCTCATCTTTTTCCTTCTCTTTCTGATCAAGCTTTAAAATTTCACTTTTTTTCCTAATCTAGCATGTGCCCCACTAGGTTGTCTGCAAAGATTTCATATCCAATATTTGTTTTGCACCTATTCTTTTTTGCATTTTTGCAATGGAACATAGTACGTTTGGCGGTGTTTTCTTCTGCATTGCAGTTACCGGTTGTAATTTTGCTAATATTTTTTAAGTATTCTTGAAAGCACCCGTGTTAAGTATTTGACTAAAGTGGTAGCCTGTCTGACCGTACTTTTTTTTGTATCAATTTTTTATTTTTAGTACTAAGTTGAACGTCTAGCTTCTGCATCTTTTCCTGTTTCACATCTTTTGCCATTGCTTCATGGTTATTTTTCATGTTTTCAGTTTTTTTTTTAGACTTTTTCGCATCTTGCAAGTGTCATGTCGGTCTAAGACTGAGCAATGCAGTATGCTCTACTTATGCCTAGTGCAAGTTTTTGCTGTTTTTATGATCATTGTTTGGTATTTTTTTACTTTTGTTGCGACAGCCTATACTGGTGATGCGTACAGCAGTACTAATGTGACCAACGTTTTTAATTTTTCCTCACTCACCTCTCGTGTTTGCGGCATCAGTTTGCCGATTGCGTTTGCAACCTTCTCCGCCATTGCGCAGAATTTTTTAATCTGGTTAGCAACTAGATATTTTATATTTTTGCTTGGTAATATCAGTGCTCTCTATTTCAAAGACAATATTGCATTTCTTTCTTCCGAAGATCTTAATAGCTTCCGTTTTCTTTTTTGCAATTTCCAGTTGGTGTGTCTTCATCCAGTCGTTTACTGACTTAAGCACTTTGTTTACTATTTTTATGAGCAATTTCTTATCTTTTTTTACCGCTATAATCTCCAAGTCATCAGCGTATGCTAACAGAGTGACTTGTCTTTTTCACCTTGTCCACCTCCAGCCTTAGAACACTGTCGTACAAAATGCAAGCCAAAAACCAATCCAAGTGGCACACTTCCATACACCTTAGGCTTTATTTTGTCTTTGTCTACAACGACTCTATTTGTAAAGTAGGTTTTTGTTCTTTTCTAATTTTTTCTACCACCATCTGTTTGTACAACTTTCCGCAGGTGTCGAGAAGACATACTAGCCGGTAGGATCTTGGTTTTTTTTTTAGTTTTTCTGGTTTCTTATAAAATATCAGATTTGCTCTTTTCTATTTATTCAAAAATTCTCTTTTCTTCGATTCTTAGTTAAAGACATTCAGAATGGTTTTAGGTATCTCTTCCACGGCTATTTTTATTACCTCTGCTGGTATGTTACTCGGTTCTAGAGACTTATTGATTTTTATTTTTAGGCTTGCTTTTTGTAACTTTTTAAACATTAGTTTTTGTGTTTCTTTGTCCGTTATTGTGCTTTTTTATTTTATTTTGTTTTCTCATGTACTGGGAACAAAGCTTGGAAAGCCTTTTTTTACTTCTCGCGGTGTCTTCAGCGTTCTGAGTCTAATTAATTTTTTGGCGGTTATTTTATACGCATCCCCCCATATGTTTTTCTCAAGATCCTCATTTAGCTCTTTTCACTTTTTTTTTCTTAATCTCAGAATTAGAGTTTTCATTTTGTTTGCGTTTTATAGTAAGTTTTTTTTTCTTCTACTTCTACTGTTAATGCTTTTTTTATCTACCTTGGGTAAGGCTTTTCTTATGTTTCTACTCTAATCTGCTATCTCTTTTGTCCACCAAAATACTTGTACTTGTTTGTAACTTTGCTGACTAGACTGTTGCTGTTCGTTATTTGCTTTTTATGGTGACACCCTTTTAGGAGACTCATGAGCTTTGTGTCGTTCAATTTATTTAGGTTCCATCTTAGTTTTTTACTTGATTTTTTTTTAGTTTTTTTTCTTTGTCATTTTAAAAGGGATGTATTGGTGCCAGCTTAGAGACTTGAGACCTGTAGCAATTCTCCAGTAAATTTTCAATGCGCATTGTCAGATCAATGTTTGATTTTGTCTAACAAAAGTTGGGTTAGTATTATCATTATAATCAGAATCCTACTTTTCGCTGCCCATTCCATGATTAATTTAATTCTTTTTTGTTGATTCTCGTACTGTAGATTTGGAGTTAAAGTCTCCTGCTACAATAACTTCTTTTTTGGCTTTTATTTGTTGTCGACAAACTTTTTAAATTCTCTGATAGTACAATTTAAAGAGATATAGCAGGACGTAATTCTGATGTTGTTGATGCTTTTTTTATTCTTTTTTGTTTATAACCTTTAGGTTTTTTTGCATTACCTTAATTTTAACGTCATAACCTGCGTCAAACACAGTAGGACTTTTTTCTTAGCAATCTTTACTTTCGGTTCACTTATTATGATGATGTCTGAAACCGTGTTCCTTGCAGTTATCTCTAAGACGTCATAAGCAGCCACCAATCTGTCTACTTTAATTTGTAAAACTTTCAACATTTTTGGGCTTTGCAGTATTCCTTCCAATTGTCTCCGATACACTGTTTTTTGGCATTGTGACGATTCTCTTGTATGGCAAGCAGCGCATCGACTCTGTTTTGTTACAGAAATAACACCTAAAAAGATTTTGGCATTTTTTCATCTTGTGTCTGGTTTCCCGCAATTGTGGTAGGCGTTCTCTTCTGCACTGCACTCATTTGTCATGTGACCAACTGTTGCATTTATAGCATCTGAAATTCTCTTCCAGCTCCTTAACGCGCCAACGTCCGTTGTTTTGTATATGTTTAGAAAAGCGCGCTTTACTTTGTTTTTGTTGGCTAAATTGGCTAATTTGAAACTTTTGCCTTCTATGAACGCTTGTGCTTAAGGCTTCTTGGATCTTCTTTACTTCGAGAGTGTCGTGGATGTCCAATATTATGAACGTCCTGGTTTTTGCTCTGACGTTTACTTTCGCTATGTTCTGGAATTTTATTGTTATTACCCAAATCTTTACAGTGTTGCCATCTACCTTGTTGATCCTGGTCACCGTGACTCCTTTTGTGTCAACATTTGTTTTTATATGCTGCATGATCTCAGCATATGTTGCACCTTCCTTCAAGACAATTGTAATAGTGTTCTCTCTATTTTTGTCCTTCCGAGTGTTTGTTGCGCCAGTGTCACCTGTGTTATAGTAATTCGGCTCGTTACCTTTCTTGAAAAACTTGATTTAGAGTCCAAGCTTTCTGCCGACATGTTCTAGCACGTTCTTTACTTGCAACTGGTCGTGTTTGTAGTTCTTAATGCACGCAAAAATAGTCTTTTCCTTTCCCGACGCCATCATTCCGATTCTATGAAGCATTTCCTGATCTCGGAGTTTTTGCCTAGAGTGTCGTCTCCCTGTCTCGTAAAAGAAAACAACAAATTTTTTGTTCTTTTAGATTTAAAATTAGCAAAATTCAGCTATTAAAATATTGTTAGAAAGCATCATAATTTGGTCATAATCTTTTAAAAAATGTAAATTTGTTTTTAAGAAACCTAAAAATAGCAAAATCCAGTTATAAAATATCAAAACATTGTTAGAAACAGCAACATTTGGTCATTAACGGCAAATTTTTATTAATGAAACGTTAAAAATAGCAAAAACTGGCTTATCCGGCTATAAAATATTAAGATTTTGACCAAAATATAAATTAAAACTTAGTTTTAAAACATCAAAATATGTTTAAAGAGCATCAAAAGTGAAAACTGCAAAATTCTTTTTATAATTCATAAAAAGAATTGAACAGAATAAGAGCTTTAATACAACATGGAAATATTAAAGGAACAACTAAAGAAAATAATGTTGGGAAGGTAATAATGTAATTTAAATACTTGTCACCACCATACATCTACATTAAAACAACAAAAAAAAATTATACCTGAAGATGACTAAATAAGTCGAAACTAGTCGAAAATAAAGATCTCAAGCATACAAGTATTTAAATTACATTATTACCTTCCCAACATAACCTCAATGTATGCATCTCTGAATAACAACAATAAAGAAAATAAACTATGAAAAAACTAAAACTATAATAATTGCAAAAGAAAAACTAAATCATAACATCAGAATAAAAGAAAGAATAATAGAACAGGTTGAACAATACAGATACACAAAGCAACGGAAAATTAGACATAGAGATTAGAGATAGAGAACAAAATAGGAAAAACAGCAAAATTATATAACATGTTAAAAAACACTTTCTTTAACAAAAAAAAATATCAAAAACCACAAAAAAAGAAATAGTGAAAAAAGTTACATTAACATATAGTAGCGAAACATGGACGATAATAGGAAAACAAAAAAAAATAAAACAAAAAAAAAAACACTTGGGAAGAAATTAAAGAGATAGTTAAAGAAAAAAATAGCGTAAATATAATACAAATAAATTATATATGCCTTAGGCCAAAAAGTAAAAAAGACAAAAAAAAATAAATAAATAAAAAAAAATTGCACTTCTAGTTTTAAAATAAGCAAAATTTAATTATAAAGTATTGAAATATTGTTAAAAAGCTTTAAATATTTATAAAACATCAAAATATTATCTGAAACAACAACGTTTGATCATTAACTGTTAAAAAGTGCAAAATTCTATAAATGAAATGTTAAAAGTTGCAAAGTCCAGCAATAAACATTAAATTTTTCTCCAAAAGATTTAAAATCCAGCCAAAACCGGTTGAAAATGCAAAAAATAGACCCAAAAGTGATAACAAACTAAAACAACTTAAAGAACCTGAGGATGACTATAGGTAAAAACTTCATATGAAGAACCACATTGTAGAAACTAGAATGCAACAAACGCGCTCAGTAATCTCATGCTGTATATGTGAAGAGCCAGAACAAAGAAGCAGCAAAAGAGCAATGTTAAGGTAGTAATGCTTTACGGTGCACCAATCTGGTATGGTTGCATAACAAGACAAAAAATTATAATAAGGTGCTTGCTAAGACACAGAGAAAAGCATCTTTAAAAGTAGCTTCTGCTTATAAACGGTAGCTACACGTACAATTTAAGTGATAGTCGGAAAGGGTGTATACTCCAAGTGCAAACAAAACAAAGAACAAGAGTAACTCTAATCCACTTGTTAGTAGCAGGAAAAGTTGTATACTTCTCGTGCAAATAAAATTAAAATCAAGAATAACATCTTAATAAAATGGAAAATGAGTAGAGCCTATCTAAAAACACAAAGAAATAAACTAAAAAGTTAATTGGAAAATTAAGAGAACATGCAAAAATGTTTGACCTAATTTCTAACAAAAGATGGGTGTTTTGGGTGACACCTTAAGTGCATGAACCTAGCAACAAATGACTAATGTATGTACTATACAGAAAAAACTCATCAAAACATGCTAAAGCCTTAGTTCTTACGCCAGAGTTATATTTATGGATAATTATACTTAAAAAGAAAACAGTGTTTACATTGTTGTTTTATATGTTTGTTGCCGTAATTGACGCTAGTGTGCAAAGTATATAATGCTTTTTATTTTATAAATTTATTTTTAAAATGTCTGTTTGATACTAAAATCTATCAAACAATTAGATTCCAACAGCCCGGTAAGACTTGTTGATGCAATAGACCAAAAACACTTAAATAAAATTGATTATTTTTATCAGATCTTAAAACTAGTTTGAATTATCTAAACCAAAACAATAATCTTTTGTTTGTAAAATCTTCTAAAAACCCACACTTTGTTTGTAGTTCTAAAAATATATTTTATTTTACTTTTTTGTTTGCTGGTAGTTTCGTATATTTTTTCTTACGCCAGCAAACTACTTATATGACAATTTTTCTTTTAGTTTTGGCCAAAAATATTCTAAAATTTCTTACATTTGTTTATTTTTTATAAAGTTTAGCACGCTGCACAAAACTCTTTTTGTTTTATTTTTTGGTCAAATAATGTTGGATATCAGACGTTGTCGCCTTGTCTGTTTTCTCTGCAGCTTGCTTGATTTATTGTGCTTGGTATTTGAAGCATCGTTAGCTTTCTATAATTGTGTTCCCAAAAACTAATTTTTTTTGTTAATAAAACAATTTTAGTTGAATGTGCTGCTAACTGAAGGCTGCGTTTTTTATCTATTTTGTTATTCTTTACCGTTTCCAAAAACAACCATAGCTAGATCATTTGCATATTCTTTCAAAACTTTTTTGGCATAGATTTATGCAGAAGCCAACATTTCATAAGGTAAGACTTTTGTCAAATCTTTGCTGATAGTAGGACGCTATTTTCTAAATTTATATTACGTTCTGACAAAGCTTTCTCTTTCAGTTTGTCTGTTTTTTGTTGATTATTTGCGCGTGCAATTTCTTGCCAGAGTTCAGAAGAAACAGAGGCCTGTATAGTTTTTTTAGGTTTTTCTATTAACATCAAGATTCTAGTTTTTAACACTTTAAAATCTATTTTTGAGAAGCGTTTTAAAAAGCACATACTTTACGACAGTGTATCGTAATTTCATTTATTTACTTTTTCTATGGTGATACCGAGGATTTTCTTGGGTTTGCATGCAATGTTTGAACATGCTGTTTTTTGCTGTTTCGGAAAAATGTTCTTTTGCAATTTTATTTTGATTTTGCTTGGCAAGTAGATTGGCTCACTATTATGTGTATATGCTTATGCATTCTCTAACCTTTTGTAGCATTGATTTCAATCGTTTACGTAGGGTTTACCAAGTTTTCTCCCTATCATGTTTCACACATAGCTGGCTATGGCAACAGAATGATGTCTTAAAAAAATGCCTATCTCTATGCGCACGTGCCTTATCTTGTTGAAAAGTAGAGTTTCTTTCTTTAAGTAGGTGTAAACAAAGTTCCAGTAACTTATTAACAAACTGACTAAAAAAGACCTTTCATACGCAATCCAATCTAAACCTGTGCCATTTTAAACGCTGCAGTTAATTATAATTTGATTTAGCGGTAAATTGTTTGAAATTTATTAATTTTATTTGTCAAATTCTATTTGTTACTAACCTATGTCAAAAGATGTGTTGTTAAACTTTTTAATCAGAGAACTTTAAATTGAAATAAAACACAGAAAAATGTTTTTAATATCTATCAAATTGGCTTTAATTGACAGATAATTTTATGGCATTAATGTTTGAATATGATTTCATAATTTCATAATTTGAAGGTCCAAATTTCACACACTGTTTGCAGTAATTCTGGTTGTATTTCGGCAATAACGCGTCAAATGTTAGCTTCCAAGTGTTCAATTGTTTCTGGTTTATTGGTGTAGACATGGGACTTGGGAAATAATCTAATGACATCAAATCGCACAAACGAGGTCGCCAGTTAACAGGTCTATTTCGTAAAATTAATCGTTTGTGAAATGTTTCTTTCAGTAAATGTCAGCAACTTTAATGCTGTCCAATTGAGGCACAAAAAAGTTGGCAATCATGTCTCTGTACCGCTCACCGTTGACTGTAACGTTCCGACTATTACCATTTCTGAAGACATATAGACCAATAGTTACAACGGCTCATAAAGCGTAGCAACAGTAATTTTTTCTGGACGTAATGGCATTTCGACACTGGCTTGTAAATTAATATCGCTCCAAATGCAACAATTTTGTTTGTTGACATAGCCATTTATCCAAAAGTGTGCTTCATCACTGAGCAAAATTTTCAAATAAAATTGTCGATTAATAGCAATGTTTTTCTCGGCTCATTTACCAAAAGTACGGCGCAAACGATAACCGTGTGGCTTCAACTTCTGTACAAGTTGAAACTTGTAAGCTTGTAAACCAAGAAATTTTCCATAATGTGAATGGCCACAAGTTTAAATGTTGAGCACGATGACAAATTGTCACATTTGAATCACCATTAACACTACGCTGCACACTATCAATTGCTTTTGTGTGCGTACTGTACGACGTCATACTGGATGCTTATTATCGTTTAGATTAAACGTATTGCAAAAACGATGCACAGTTTCTTGAATTAATTGCTCTGATGCACAGTTATGAGCACCATACAATGCACGTAATGTTCGATTAATTTCTCAAAATGTTTTCTAAAATAAATTTGAACAATTTGCAAACGTTGTTCTGGCGTGAGTTTATTCATAATAAATTGCCAAACCAAACTAACCTCAAAACAACTAAGAACTGTCAAATCAGCTGTCACAAATAAGATAAGAGTATTGTGTGTATAAAAAAATACCTTTTATATCTATTGCCTTTCTAGTATATAATTTAAAAGATATTATTGACAACTTGTTGCTTAAAGTGAATTAGATTCATTATTGTATATTTAACCGGCATTGTACACTATAGTTACTTAACTATTAATTAAAATAACATTAAATGTTAATAATACATATTTATTTTATTTTTTTGCACTCTTAAAACTAAATAAAATTAATTAAGAACTTGTCCATTACCACAAATAATACATTTTTATTACACAATTTACCTATACTTTAAACATTTTTTAATAAATCAATTGCAAATTCTTATAGCAAACTGCATACAGCATTTGAAATTTTTTGAATCTTTTTCTTCCAAAGTGAATTTTACATTGTATGTACTGCTAGGGAAAAATTTCTGTATTGTTAAATCATATGTATAGGTTTGCTGTTCGTTTTCTTTTGTTGGACAAGTGGTTGTCAGGCAAGCTGTATGGTTCATGCCCGGTAATGGAACGTCCATCAATTCACCAGACCAATATAAGTTAGCTTCTAGATTATCAGCTTTAATTTCTGAAAACAAAAATATAATTAAAAACTGTAATTAAAATTTGTCAAAAATATATAATAATTGTATCAATTCAGTTTTAAAATGTAATATTTGGGAATTAATTAATACGTTACAACAAAATACCTTTGAATTTTAAAGAATAAAACTTGAAACTATCACATTGAAAACAAGATTTAAGCAGTATGTGAACATTGACCTTGAATATTTGCAAGGCCAGTATAGGAATTTACATGCATACGGGCGCCAAGATAACTAATGCATCAGTTAACATAATTACAATCCGAGACCGGATTTAAAAAACTTAAACATTTATCCACGATTGGATCGAGGGGTTTTAAGAATAATGTTGTCATTAATTTGTTATGATAGAAAAAGCTTGCATACATTTTAAATTTTATTCAAACATTTCAGATCCAGAATAGTGTTAACGAATGGATTATATTAAAAAATTATAAAATATTTTTCTCATAAGTGCATGATTTCTTGGTTAAGCCGCAAATTTATAGAGGTTACTTCGTATTTCTTGATCATTCGATTTTATTACATCAATTAATTTCAAAATAAATGTTTCTTTTATTAAATAACTTTTCTGACCTTATAAAACTATTAACAACAATGTATTAATTTATAAATATTTACTTACTAGGTGTGTATAGTACTTCAAGTTTGCCAGTTGTTTTCTTCTTCAATTTGCATGGATGCGGCGTTTCCTTGCATGGTGATAATCTGGCCTCGTGGATTTCGCAGTTGACGGATTCATCACTGGCTAAGAAATAGTTTGTTATTTGTATGTGTTCTAAATAATATCACAATATTAGCTATAAAATAATTAAATAATTTATTCAAACTCAATCTAACAATCACAGCGACCAAAAGTCACAAACAGTTTTTTTGATTTTACTCATTTCATTATTGTGCTTTGAATAACTAAAGACAAACTTAAATAAATAATATTATTGTTTATTTAGTTGAACGTTTTGAAATACTAAAAGAAAATGGGTTTCATTTGTCGGCAACAGCGCAAAAATTGCGTACGTTGTTTGGAAGAAATGAAGCTCTATCGATCAAAAGAATGCAAAAGTTTGTAAAAAAAGAGTAAAACTGGAATGCTGGTAGACAATGCACGCATCAAGCATGCTCATCCAAAGCGTTCTGCCAAAATTGTCGCTTCTGTAGCTCAAAATGTACGCAAGCACCCAGAAACATCAACTCGGCGCAGAAGTTTGCAACTCGATATTTGGCAAACCACTTTAAGGCGGATTCTTCAAAAAGAGTATGTTTGCGTACAAAGTGCAACTCGTTTAAAAAATTAAAATAACCGACCTTGACGCCCATTTAGCTTTGCTCAGTGGACTTTAAACAAATTAAATGTTAACTCTAATTTTAACCAAAAAATCATCTTTTTGGACAAGGCCCATTTTTATCTTGGAGGTTATGTAAACAAACAAAACTGCCGTATTTGAGGCACAGAAAATCCACATGCCATAGTTGAGAACAATGCATTCATTGCGAGTTACCGTTTGGTGCGGATTTTAGAGTGTTGGCGTTATTTTTCTTCAAAAACGATGATAGAACCAACGATACTGTTACCAGAGATCGTTACAAAAGCATGATCACTAACTTTTTAAGGCCCAAATTGGAGAAACTTAATCTACAGCAGCTCTGGTTTCAACAAATGAGACAACATTCCATACTGCACATGCCACGATCAATCTTCGGCGCAATTCAACAACCGCGTTATTAGCCATTTCGGTGATGTGAATTGGCCACCACGCAACTGCAATTTAACACCGCTAGATTTTTTTGTAGAGCGCATTAGAGGAAAATTGTCCACAGACAATTGACCACTTAAAGCAGGAGTCAAGTGTACGGAACAAAAATTTGATTTTGCTCAAATCACTAAAAATACCTTTTTCTACATGAGTCTTAATCTTGAAAAAAATTTTAGATTTTTTTTCAAAATTGTTCATTGGAATCATTTTTTAGAACCAAATTTTTTTTTTAATTTTGAAAATTTTGCAAAACTTGTAAAGACAGTTTTTTTTTAAAGATGACGGTTTTTTTTTCCAAATATGGTTAATAACGTGCTTTTTTAAATTTTAGCAAAATGTTTAAAAATTTAAGGAAAAAATTGTTTGGTTTACTCTTACACAGTTAAATTAAGATTAGATCCAGTCTTTGTTTTGTAAACAATATGGTTTTTGCAATTGCCTCCCCCTCCCCCTTTGACTATTATCTCTCTCCCCCCCCCCCCCCCGTTCTCTCTCAAACCATGCCAGGAAAAATAAGTTCTTAAATGATCAGTGGGTTATCTCTACTAATCTTTAATCTTGCTTTCAATATTATTTTGGTATTTATTTCCCCTCCCCGCCCCCCCTAACTATTTTTAATACAAAATGTTTGCTTAACATGTGCGGATAAGCTATTAAACCATTTTGTTTCAGATGCAACCCTTCCTCTTTTCTTAACAATATATTTGGAATCAAGTCAAATTATTTAGTAAAATTTTGGTTTACAAAGTTTAACGATTTGATTAACTTATTGGAAATTATTATATCTTCCCCCCCCCCCCCCCACCTTCTCTCATTTCTGCTGCGATGTCTATTTACACAGATTAACTGTACCTCATGGATATAGCAATTATACTCAAATCTTATATTATTTAACTTTAGTAGCGGATGGAATTTATATTTGATATTAGTTCCTAATAATTTTTTTCTAAAAATGCAATCCTGATAAGTTACAAATAATCAAAAAATAAAAAAGGCTTTAATTTCAAATTTTTAACTATTTCTGTGGATACATTCTAAAATACTTCCTGAACATTTTAGAGTATTTTTTGCACATATAAAAACACGTTTTTATCCACATTAAAAAAAAATACTTTTTTAAGAAAAACTCTTTTAAATTTCTGTAAAATATTCAAAATATGAAAAAAAAATTGGCTGTGAAAACTTATTTTTTGGACAAATTTTAAAGAAAAAAATACTTTAAATTTTTTTCTAAAAATGCAATCCCAAAAAATTTCAAACAATAAAAAAATAAAAAAGCAAGTTCTGCAACTTTTCAAAATTTAAGAAAAAAAATTTTTGACTGAAAAAACTTATTTTTTTGACAATTTTAAAGAAAAAGTTTTTTATTTTTTTAAGTTTTTCCAAAAAATGCAATCCTGAAAACAAACAATCAAAAAAAGTAAAGAAACGTAAAAAACTCGATTTTTTTAAATTTTGAATGCATATTACTCAAAAATAGCTTACTGAAAAAAATTGTAAAAATTAATAAAATCAGGATTCATGTAGAAGAAAGCATTTTTAATAATTTAAGCAAAAACAAATTTTCAATCCGTACATTTGACTAGTTCATGGCCATAAATAAGTACTAAAAACATTACGATTCTCTAAAAATGTGGCCTAGATTGCAAATGCCGTGTGGAATTTGTGTCAGGTAAAGTAGTTGGTTGTTCTAGTATTGAAATACAATAAAAATGTAATTTGGTATTTTGGTCAACTGGTGTTGTTGCAAAAAACTAAACTAACTTTGCTTTATCAAACCTACTGCTAAAATAATCTACAAGCCATGATAAGCCAGAATCATTTAATTTAGAACGTTATTTCTTAGAAGGTATCTTTAAAAACCTTGGTCAGGCTTTACCACTGAGAGACATCTACTACACAAGATTGCCTTGTTCCAAACGTCTAAACCAAGAAGTTGACTTTAAACCAACAACACTAACTTTGCTTTACCAAACTTACTGTTAAAACAATTTACCAACCATGATGAACCAAATCATCTAATTAAGATAAGCATCTTCAAAAACTTTAAACTAGCTCCAGGCTTCACTACTGAAAGTCATCTACTAGCCAAGATTGCCTCGTTCCTGACGTCTAAATCGGAAGGCTATTTCTAACAACCTCTTCCAAAACCTCGTAGTACCCTAGAGAATAACTATAGTTACATATTCAAAGCGCAATTCAATAAAATGCCAGCTACCACCTCAACAGTTTTTACTCCATGTTGCATTTTCTAGAAGGAAACTAAACCAAAAGCCCCGCACAACCCTTTTTTGTTGACTTTATTTCTCAGGCATCACCAACCTAAATAACCACCACTAACAACCGTCTTTAAAAACACTAAACTATAACAATTAGCGCATAATGTTGGATTAAAAGCACTCGAACCTCATAAACCAATCACTAAAAAGAACTTTCGACATCTGAAAGAACTTTTCCAAAAAAATAGACTAATTTTTGGCAAAAATTGCTTCAAACTTAAATCCAGATCAACCTATTCTGTAATAACAACTTCTAATTGACACAAAAAAATCTTCATAAGTTCTGCTACTGTAAGCAAAAACGTTCATAACAAAATAAATATATACCTATAAACTATACTGTCAACCAGAATATAAGAAAATAATTAAGAATAGCTCTTTCAACATTATAGAACCCAAACAAGATCTGCTAGATGATGTCAGTAAAAACTTTGATTCTAAACAAGAAATTCATAAAGAATACCTTATTTGGACCTTTCAAACCAATAAAACCCAAGCAAAATTTAAAAAACTCTGCGCTAAAAAGTCTTAAAACCTATCAAAAATTTGAGAAAAACTACTTGCAACCTGCACTAAGTAGCTTTCACGCCATTTATTAAGTCAACACCCAGTTAGTTGGACACAAACTCAAACGTACAATAAAAATTAAATCAAAATCTTTTAGTTATACCAAGTTCAATGTAGCACTTTGGACAAAACCAACAACGCCCTTGTTTTTGACACCAAGCACAAAAGTGTCAAATCTAATCACTTTTAATGTGATCAACCTGAGGAAAGCACTCGGAAACTAAACCCAAGCTTGAAATCTTGCACAACTCCTCCAGCATCACCAAAACCCGTTCTTAACCACCACCTCTAACAAGACTAAATTTAGTAACTTTTTTTTTAACTTCAAAATGTGATATTTAGGAATTACTTAATATTAAGTCAAGTGTGTTTTGCTTGTTTGCGTTAGACCAAAACCAAACCCACGGACCACTTACAAAACAATGTCAATGGCATTACAATGTCTATTAGTAACTTAGCATTTGTCAACTAAATTCCAAAATTGTCGTCAATTCTACAAAATAAACAGTCTCACAAATCTGTCAAACAAATTGTCAAATGTCAATTCAACAAAGCAACAGTAAACTGTTACAAAAATCTGTTTTATAAACAACCAACTAAACAAAGTAATTGTAAACTTTTTTCCAAATTTGTCATATAAACTGTCAAATGTCAATTTAACCAAGCAATTATCAATTTTATTTTACTGCTAATTGTTACTTCTACAAAGCAACTGCCTCACAAATCAGTTACATAAACTTTCAACTGTCAATTGAACTTCTGCCAACTGTCATAAACTTATCATAATTGACATATAAAATGTAATCTTTAATTTTGTAAAATGTGTCATATAAACTGTAATCTGCCAATTTGATAAAATAACTTTTTCACAAATTTGTCATACGACTGAAAGACAGTTGACAATTCAACAAAAAACATACAAATTTAACAAATAAACTGTTAACTATATTTTTTGAAAATTTGTCATTTCAACTGACAACTCGTAATTTAACACAACAGCGGTCAACCAAATTAGTTACGTAAGCTATCAATTTAAATCAAATTTGAGCATTATAGTATGTCAACTGTCAATTTGATTAAAACTGTCATTCATATAAGCTATAGACAGTCATTTAACATAAAAAACTATTTGGTGTCAACTTTTTAGAAAAGTGTTTAACTGTCTGACTTAAAATAATTTACATATAAACTGTCAACTTTTTCCTTAACAAATTTATTGATTAAACTGTCACTTTGACAAATTAATTGTCAATTTTTTATTAAGTGTCAACTTTCTAGAAAAATGTTTATATGTCTGACATAAAATAATTTACATATAAACTGTCAACTTTTCCTTAACGAATTTATTGATGGAACTGTCACTTTGACAAATTAATTGTCAATTTTTTATTAAGTGTCAACTTTCTAGAAAAATGTTTAACTGTCTGACATACAAAATAATTTACATATAAACTGTCAACTTTTTCCTTAACAAATTTATTGATGGAACTGTCCTTTTGACAAATTAATTGTCAATTTTTTATTAAGTGTCAACTTTCTAGAAAAGTGTAAACTGTTTGACATATGAAATACTTTACATATAAACTGTCAACTTTTTCTTTAACGAACTGTCACATTGACAAATTAATTGTCAATTTTTTATTTAGTATCAACTTTCTAGAAAAATGTTTAACTGTCTGACATATAAAATAATTTACATATAAACTGTCAACTTTTTCCTTAACAAATTTATTGATTGAACTGTCACTTTGACAAATTAATTGTTATTTTTTATTAAGTGTCAACTTTCTAGAAAAGTGTAAACTGTTTGACATATGAAATACTTTACATATAAACTGTCAACTTTTTCTTTACCGAACTGTCACATTGACAAATTAATTGTCAATTTTTTATTTAGTATCAACTTTCTAGAAAAATGTTTAACTGTCTGACATATAAAATAATTTACATGTAAACTGTCAACTTTTTCCTTAACAAATTTATTGATTGAACTGTCACTTTGACAAATTAATTGTCAATTTTTTATTAAGTGTCAACTTTCTAGAAAAGTGTAAACTGTTTGACATATGAAATACTTTACATATAAACTGTCAACTTTTTGTTTAACGAGCTGTCACATTGACAAATTAATTGTCAATTTTTTATTAAGTGTCAACTTTCTAGAAAAGTGTTTAACTGTCTGACATATAAAATAATTTACATATAAACTGTCAATTTTTTGCTTAACAGATCTATTGATTGAAATGTCAGTTTGACAAACTAATTGTCAATTTTTTATCAACAGTCAACTGTCACATAAAGTGTCAATTATTGTTACAAATCTGTTGTATAAACTGTCTATTATCAGTTTGACAAATCAACTGTCAACTTTCTAAAAAAGTATTTAACTGTCTGACATGTAAAATGCTTTGCATATAAACTGTCAATTTTTTTTTATAAATTTATTGTATAAACTATCAGTTTAAAAAATCATTTGACAACTTTTGATTTTTTCTTTTAAGTGTATAACTGTCAATTGTTTCTACAAATTTGTTGTATAAACTGTCTACTGTCAGTTTGACAAATTAACTGTCAACTTTCTAAATTGTTTATTATAACTGACATATAAAATGTTTTTTTATATAAACTGGCAATTTTTTTCATGACAAATCTATTATATAAACTTTCAATTGTTTTCAAAAATCTGTTGTATGGATTTTCTACAGCCAGTTTGACAAACCAACTGTCAACTTTTTAAAAAAAGTGTGTTATAACTGATTGACATATAAACTGTCAACTACCTTCTTGACAAATCTATTGTATAAACTGTCAATTTAATAAAACACTTAAATTTTTTTGAAAAATTGTATAACTATCTGACAATACAATAATACGCTTTACACATAAACTGTCAACTTCTTGACAAATTTTTTGTATAAACTGTCAAATTTTTTCAACTTTTTGAGAAAATGTACAACTATCTAACACATAAACTGTCAATTGTTTCCACCAATCTGTTGTATGAACTGCCTATTGTCAGTTTAGCAAATCTTTTGACAACATTCTAAAAAAATGTATTATAACTTCTTTGTTTGACATATAAAATTCTTATAATTTTTTTCAAAAAGTGCATAACTGTCTGATAAACAAAAATTTAAAACTGTTAATTTTTCTGTTATTATAGTCGTAGAAAAAGTGTAGTATACAACTAGCACGTAATGTTAATTTTCCACGAGTATAAACAAACACGAGCCTTTAACTATAGCTGCAATCTACACAAATACAATACAGTTTTAAACACTATCACTATTAAGTATTTAATTTGAAAATATTGTTTAACATTTGAATTTTAGTAGTTATCTGCAAATTGGTTTGCATTATCTACTTTTTTTTCAATTAGTAACAAAGTTTCAATTGAAAATTTCTTAGGTAATGAATGTATTGTTTTATAAAAATATTAGCAATAGAATTTCTTATCTTAAATAAATATTAAGATAAGAAATTCTATTGACTTCAGTTTACAAGCTATTTTGTAAGTCTGATTAGTTTGATTTCAATCATAAATAAATTTAATGAATAACATTTATTCTATAAATTGCATATTTTACCAGAATTAAATCCAAATATTTTTGTTATAATTTAATAATAACACAACAAAATCCTACATAATAAAATATGTAAAAAGAACTTTGAAATATTTAATAAATTTTCATTAATAATATTTTAAATAATTTTCACGATTCATAAGTTTGGCAATGATAAATTCTTATCTAGTATTAAAATTATTAAATCTGGTAATAAAAAAGCAATTAACTATTTACAATTCAACTTATATCATGAAATACCTAAATCAATATGCTTGTGTGTAATGCAAATTAAATTTCATATAAGAATTTATGAATTAAAAAAACTGAAAACTAATTTGTGTTAATTAGAATAGTTTCGTTATCTATATGCAAAACAATAATAGAATGTATAAATTAGAATAAATACCAGACAGAAAAACGTAGGTTAGTTTTGGAATATGGAATTATAATTATTGATTAAAATAATTCTTTTATGATAATGTGACCATCAACTGTAATCTTTGGATTATATGCGTAATATTTTTTTAGTATAATATTTTATTATTAATTCACAAACAAATAAAATAAAACTAGAGTTGAAAAATGAAAATTGTTTTAGCGTTGATAATTTATAAAGGTTATTTATATATTATTCATTTACCAGTTCAAAAATTAATTCCTACTGTTTTCAATAATAAATCAATTTAAAAATAATAAAAACTATAACTTACAGCATTCCATTTGAGGTATAATCTCACAAAAGATTCCGGAAATCAGAGTCAACACGCAGAAACACCATATTACAAAGCGGATCATCTTTACGTCGTATTTTCTTCCCTCAAGTACACTCGAAGCCGGACCAATACAAAATACTCACTCCATAACACTGGCTGTATATATATGAGGTCAACTATGTTAATGTAAATGATAACCGAAACGATTATTTGAAACGTAGAAACCTGAGCGGGGATTATATTTCCTAACAAAAATATATTGATTGTTTTTAGATTGCACAACAAATATTTAAGTCAATAAAATATGCAAACAATGGTATTATTTGTTATTTTTAATGAATGTAATTTTAAAAGGTTTAACATACTAAAAATTGATGAATTTTTAGACTCAAATTTGATTATAAAATTAAAATATAATAAAATTTTTATTAAACAAACATATTTATATTTTTATTAGAATATTTAATAAATTTGTTCGTATTTTGTGAGTGTTTTAAAAATTGTATATCAGTTTTTATAAAAAAAAAGTAGTACCAAAAATTTTGCTGCTTTAAATGATGAAAAAAAAATATATATAAAAACTTCTTTTTAAGATCACGTTGTGAATAGTTTTGAACAATCAACATTGCAATGATACATTCTGATCTTAATCTTAATTTACAAAAATTTCATATATTTTTAATAATTTTTTTGCCCCTTTAGGAAGGTTTTAACTTTTTAATCCGGTTATAAATTATTAAAAAGTGCAACATTATTTTCATAAAAAGTAAATAATAACAAAATTATTTTTAAAAAATCTGACCAAAAACAGTTGAAAAGTGCAAAATTATATGTATAAAATGCCAAAAATAACTAATTCTAATCTGTTGTTTTGTCATAAACTGTTGAAAAGTGTAAAATTCTAGTTATAAAATGTTAAGAATAGTAAAAAAATGTAATAAAGTTATAAAAAGTTTAAACATTGTAAAAAACTATCAAAATAAAGCAAGGAAACTGTGCAAAAGTACAAATATTGTTTTATAGAATGTCAACAATAGCAAAATCCAAATAAAATATTAAAACTAGGTTAGAAAAAAACAAAATTCGGTCATAAACTAGTAAAAAATGCAAATTTTATCTATGAAATGTCAAGAATAATAAAATACAATCATAAAAAATTTAAATATTTTTAGAATGTATTAAATTTTGATTGAAAGGTACAAATTTTTTTATGAAAAGTCAAAAACAACAAAATTTAGTAAATATGCAAAAGTTGTTTTAAAATATCAAAATACTGTTAGAAAGCACCAAAATCTAGCCAAAAACAATTAAAAAATGTAAAATTTTATTTATAAAATGTCAAGAATAATAAAATACGACCATAAAAAATTTAAAAAATGAAAGAAATTACCAAAGTTGAGCTATAAACTGTTAAAAAGTGCAAAACTTTTTTTATAAAATGTAAAAAACACCAAAATTTTAAAAATTATGTTAAAAAAATCAAAGTAAAATTTTTAAAACATTTGCTGTTTCAAAATCTAAGTATGAAATATTAAATTATTGTCAAAAATAGCAAACATCTTTTTATAAATAATTAACAGTTGCAAAATTCAGCTATAAAATATTAAAATATTATAAAAAAAAAACATAGTTTGCTCATAAATTTTTGAAAAGTTTTCACAAACAGTCGAAAATGGTTAAATCAAGTAATAAATCCTACAATACAAAATATTTTCAAACAAATATTTCTTTAAAAACGGTTAAAAGCTGTCAAATTCTGTTCATAAAATGTTAAAAACAGCAAAATTTGTTTTTAAGCAATTGTTAGAAAACATCAAAATTTGGTCATAAACTATTAAAAAGTGTAAACATTTTTATTAAATCTCAAAAATAGCACAATCCGGTTACGTACTATTAAAAATATTATTAAAAAGAACCAAAGTCGGGCATAAACTGTTAAAAAATGTATTTTTTTTAATGAAGTTTATAAACAGCAAAATCCGGCCATAAACTATCAACATACAAGCTCCATTATGAAAGTAATGCGTATGATTTTATTGTGACGCAATTATCCATCCCAGCCCAGTAAATCCGGTTGGGAAATGTGGTGAGATCTGCCATTCTAACGCAGCCGGCCGTCAACTTGCTCAGACTGATCTGAGCGGAAAGACGTGTCTCCGTGTGAAGTGTGTTTTTTGACTTTGTAACACGGCGCAATTTTGCGCTGTCAAGAACTTTTGAATTTGGTTTAAAATGAGTCGGATTTTCTTAACTTTGTCGTAACCAGAGACAAATCCTCGATGTTCGACCCAGAACCGAAAAGGCAAAACAGCGCTTGGCACACAAAATTATCCTCTTCCCCCCGCTCAAAAAAAGCGCGAATAAGCAAGTTTCAAACCAAAACGTTGCTCATTATCTTTGTTGACGTTTAAAGAATTGTCCTTTTTGAGTTTGTACCGCAAAGAGAAACTGTCAATTCAAAGTGCTCAAAAGATTAAAACGCAGGATTGCATGCGTGAAGACTGACATCAAAAACACGGTCAAGGTTCACCATGCAATGTCCCCAGTCAAACGGCCGTCATTGTTACCAACTTTTGGACCCAAAGCAACACCGCAGTGATCCCTCAGCTCTCTTACAGTCCCAGTTTGGCTCCAAGTGATTTTTTTTGTTTTTCCGATTAAAAAGGGAGCTGAAATAATTCAGGGTGCCTTCCAAGCGTAGCAGACACGTCTCCAAAAGTGTATTGATGCAGTGGAAGAGTTTTTCGAAGAATTTTAGGCGTTTGTACCAGTACGATCAATAAATCTATTTTTCATTGAAAATGCGCAATGCTTTTATAATGAACCAAGTATTATTAAAAGGAACCAAAATCTTAAATAAACTGCCAAAAATTCTTTTCTAGAATGTCAAAATAGGACTTAAATCTCAAACTTTTAAACGCACTAAAATACGACTATAAACTGTTAAAAGTGTAAATATCTCTAAATAATTATATTTAGCTATAAAAGTATAACAACATTACCAAACATTGTTGAAAAACATCAAAATCCAGCCATAAACTGTTAAAAATTGTAAAAATCTTCATAAAATTTTAAAAATAGCAAACACCAGTTACGTAATATTAAAAATAATAAGAATTAGCTGGATTCGGTTTTTCTCTAGTCTTCCCCATAAAGTTTTAATATTACAATTCATAAAAACTTTATATTTGAACACTTCTCCATTTAATGGTTTATGTTTTATTACTTTTTGTTTTTAATAGCATAAAATATTATTTATAGTAAAAATATAATGCAATAATGTACACTAAATTTTATAACATATTAAACAAAATAAAGAACAAAATTTAGACATAAACATTTTTTTAATAAAATATCATAAATAGCAAAATCCGATCATAAACTATCAACATATTATTAAAAATAACTGAAATCTTTTACAAACTGCCAAAAAGTGCAAAATTTTTATTGTGGAATGTCAAAAATAGCAAAATTTGACCATAAAGTCTAAAAATATTGTTTTGCATTGCAGAATCTTGCTTACAGGTAGCTACGCCATTGTTTAATTAGTTAATTAGAAAGTTTGAAAATTTTACTTAATAACTAAGCATACTATTTCAGTTCTATGAGATTAAAAAAATATATATTTATAAATATCACTTATTATTATTATATGAACAAACTAATTCCAAGTTTGCATAACCATAACCTAATAGTTGGGTAAGTTATTACAAATTAGTAATCTGTTTAAACAAATAAAAAAAAAGTAGACACCAAGATCTTACTAGCAGCAGTCTACTAAAACTACTAAAGAAGAAAAGAAATAGTATTTTTATTAGTAGGCTAAAAAACTACAAAATGTAGCCAAGCTACAACTAACCAACAACCTAAACAGAAATTTAGCAATTTTAATCAGTTACATTTGTTAAAAATATGTGCTAATATGCTAAGCATTATCTTTTAGTCTATTGTTTTTGCTTTAAATACCAAGAGTTTAAATATAATTTTATTGCAAATTTCAAATAATTTAATTCAAAACTTGTGCAAAGTATGATTTTTTATTTTATTATTGATGTTTCTTTTGTTGCTATAAATACAGCGCTAAATAATGCCAAGCGTCTAAGTATTATTATACTACAAATTAGCATTCAATGCATTTAAAATTTGTGCTAACAAATTATTAAAAGTATGATTTTGCAGCCGAAACAAGAAAAAACCCAGAAAAAAGTTTTGCTATGAATACAAATAATGCCTAATGTCTAAATATTATTATATTACAAACTATTCAATTCAATCCATTTAAAATATGTGCAATTAAATTATAAAAAAGTATAATTTTGCAGTTGAATCCAAAAAAAGCATCACAATGATATTATAAGAAACAACCAACTTTTTATTGCTACCTTCAAATAGCGCTAGTCACTTTAATGTTTAGTAGACTGTACAAAAAAAATTGTTGCATACGTGGAGGCGGTTCTTAAAAAAACATAAAATACAAACACAAAAAAACTTGTTTCTAGTCTTACTGATATAAATAACAGAACCAAAAAAACACTTTCTTGCGGCTACTACCTTTAGAATTTTTTGTGGCCGGGGAAAAGAATCTTCACAAAACTTTTATTTATTTTTTACACATTTTTGTGTACAACCTGACTATGTTTTAATTTTGTACGGTAGCGATTGAAGAACTACAAGTTTTTCCTACACAGCAAGCATGTTGATTGGTTGCTTGTATTTGGGAATCTGACAAGACAAGACAACTGAAGATCTGAGTGATTAGCAATGTTATCAAAAAAGTTTTTTGCTAAAGCCAATCCGTTCTTAGTTGGGTGTTACAAATGTACTAAAGCGTTTTGAGAAAATACCATTACAAAGCAAACTTTGAACTACTACCCGCTTTTGCAAACAACCGCTTTGCTTACGCCAAAGTCTTACCAAGCAACATTAATTCATAACTCTGCTTTTTAGAAAATGCTTGTTTACCCACCCAACCATTTGTTATAAAAAGATTAGACCTATTATTCTCTTTCAATTTAGTGACAATTAACATTTGCAAAAAAATAAAACACATTTTTTTAATGATTAACACTTTGGTGGGTAAGCAATACTTTTAAATCAAAACTAATTCCCGAAATCAAAAACTATTACTCAACTATTTTTGTATAAAGATTAAATTTGTCACTTTCACTTTTAATTTATTGATTTCACATTTACTGAGAGGAAAATGTTAAATTTTTGGACAACCATTACATTGGTGGTTGAACACTTTGATTAAAATTACTTCTCGTCGAAATTACTAAACCAAATAACAAAAAAAAATTTGATAGGCATTTTCACCCAACTGCTTAAAATTATATAATTTCACTGTTGTTTTCTTTTTTCATTTTGACAACTGACATTTGCAGAGATAAAAAACTCTAAACAGTAGCATAGCTAGAATTATTAAATATTAAAAACTACTATTTTGAACAAAAACGCACAATTTTTTGAACTTATCAGTTATACCTAAACTATACCTAAAGTGTTCTAAGCTAGTTCATTAGTTTACTAATGTTGATAATGTGTTATTAAAGTATGAATTGCATTTCATAGTTCAAAAATGCATTTAAACAGATTTAACTGTGTTTGACATTTAACATTAATTGGATTTATATAGAGTTTGTATTACAATCAAGTAATCTCAGTAGCACTTAAACTGTTTTTAAGTGTATATAAATTGCTTCCAAGATGGATAAGCAGTACTTTTGAGCTATTTTTAAACGTTTACAAGATATTAGAAACTGTTCTAAAGTGTTTCAAGATGTACCGAAACTTTTTCTAACTGCATCTAAAGTATTCAATTTGTTCCTGAACTTTAACTTTTAACAAAAACACTTGATTATATAGGTATAAGTAATAATAATTAATAAACATAAAAATTTATTTACGGTTTAGAAAGTGCTGTAAAACTACAAACAATTTAACTTTTTTTTTTAATTTTTTGCAAACGTGTAGCGAATGAAATTTCCAGTTCAATAATACATATGAAAATCCAAAACTTTCAATTGTCTATTAAATCTTAAAATTAAATTGTAATTTTTTTGTCAAAATCTTTGCTTAAGCTTTAAGTGTCATACTTCATTGAATATTAAACTTAGTAGACTTTTTATTGTGCTATAATTGTTATAGTTCTGCTTGAAATTGTGAATGTATAATAAAATTTAAAATTTTAAGTTTAACGGTTTTTTTTTAAATGTTTTTATTTAGGTTAAGTTCTTTTAATTAATTGTGAATAATCTACGATAGAAGTTTTTTATGTTATATATAAAAACAAGGAGTTACAGGACAAACAAAGTTTTAGTTTTTAACCATTAATACTAACACATTTACTTGGTCATTTTCTAGTAATAGCTTTACTAACTTTAAAAAAATCTTTTGTTGTTTTTTTATAAAACTCATCAAGTGTTTTTTAAGCTTTACAAAGAGACAATAGTAATAAGGGTAGATGTTGTAATTTCTTATAACCGCATTCATTATTTCTTAAATAGTTTCAGTTTAATGCATCTTGAAGTTGTTAGCAAGAAACATATTTTTTTGAAATTTTTGCACAATTTTGAAGTTTTTTTGTGTATTTTATGTTCTTAACTGTATTTTTGTAGACTTTTTTGTTGATTAAGATTTTTTTACCACGTACTCAATTAAGAGAATCACTTTAGAGTTTTAGTTGAAACATCTTATCTTCAGTTACAATTTTATATTATTATTATTAATTCATTTGTTTAACGTCAGTAAATATATCTGCTGCTAAAGCTAAAAACCAACGCCAAGAGTTAAAATTACCACATCTGGGATTTTTTTGGAAATTCAGAAATTTTAACCTAAATTATTAGATTCTTTAACGTCCACACAACACCAAAGCAATACTAAAGTTTATCTTCTTAACCAAAAGATTTTTTTTAACTAGAAAATCTGACATTCCAGATACGGTACTTAAACCCAAAACTCCTGGTGTAGCAGTTGAGTTTGCTACACCACCTGGGCGGTTATAATATTATTAAAAAAATATTTATATTTAAATAAAGCAGTCAAATTCTCCTTGCAAAATTTGTTGTCTACAAAATTTTTATTTAGAACTGAGCACCTTAGTGAGGTATCGTGTATTGACAGAGGTTGATGAACAAAGCCGTCAGTCGTAAAATGTAACTACCGTTTGATTATGTTTTATGTAGAGCTAGGTGGAAAAGTTTTGTGAGTAGACCCCATCTTGCACACGGCATAAGCTGCTTCTGACTGCCAGACAAATGTGCAATGTTTAGTGGCAAAAGATGTGGTGTGGTCTTCTTTTGACAAAGTTGGCGTTTTGCTGCAATGCGGTAAAGATGATTTTCTACTCTGACTTTTTTCTATTCTATTTTTGTAAGAATTGCGGATTAGGTTTTTGTTACTATCCGGCCGTAGGATAGCTCAATGTGGTTGCAAGGTACTGACTACTACTTAATAGTTGCGCTGTTCCAGCAATTTCAGTTTGAAGTGCTCTCATTGGTAGACCCTTATATAGTCGGGTATTGCTTGCTAATGATGTAATTTAGCCCAGTTTTGTGACATAAATTCCTTTTATTTTCTTTGACAAAAGCGTTATTGGAAGTTAGTAATAGTCAAAGATTGTTGACGTGGATCTTTGCCGGTGGTTGGTAGTGCTGGTTTTTTATCCAATAAAACTAGATTGCTGCAAATGTAATAATCTCTTTTAGGCTTATTAACTTGTTAGCCTATCCTTGGGAATAGTGGCGTTGTCAGTAGCCCGCATGCCGCTGTTGTGCTTGCAGGTTATGCTATAGGAGTAGTCTACACTTTTTGTTGTGGAGGTTGTGCATCAGTTGTTGTCAATGCCTGTTACTTGACTTACTGTTTTTAGGAGTTTTCTTTTGTTAAAGCTTGAATACTTTTCTTAAGCTTCATGTGTTTCTTTTCTACATGGTTGGCTTGTGAATAATATGTTGTTTTCACCGTTTTCTATCTATTTACAACATTTCTAAAGATTTTGCTAAGAAATTAAAGGCCCTCGTTATTCAAAATAATATTTGGGTAGCCATATCAGTAAACTAAAGTTTTTTTATTAATTTTGATGATAGCTTTGGTAGTAGTTGCCGGTACAGGAATTGTCTTCACCCACCTAGTGCACAAATACATGCACGTTAAGGTTTATTTGTTCCCGGTCTATGTTGTTTTGTAAGGCCCAATGTAGTCCAAACTCACCCGTTCCTATAGCTTTCCGGCTACGTTTGATTGCAAAGTGACTCCTGGTTTGGCAGTACTTAGTATTGTTCTACGCATTTTTAAACAAATGTTTGCACGTTGTTGTGCACCTTTGGCCAATGGTATGACCGTAAAATATTGGCGACAAATTTGTTTTGGCTTTGATGTACAGCAGTTTTTGATGTATAATGACGACTCGTTGCTGCTCTCTTGTTTAAATTAGTAACTCAAGTTGTTGTTTTGTGGTTTATTAAGATTAAAAGCTATGCAATATGTTATTAACGCTTGAGTTTGCAGGCACTTTTGCTGTGAGACCTTACTGCGTTATAAAAATAATAATTTTATAGCGGTTGAAAGCTAAATTGATGGTACCATTTTATTTGCGTTTTCTAGATCTTGGCTGGTAATTGTGTGTCCGTGTTTTTTTGATAATGCGTCAGGCAGTATTGTGTTTTGTACTGGTATTGTGTGTTTAAATTTTTTCAGCATCAACGCCCATAATAAATAGGCGTGCAAGTTTTAAACTTGGTTTATTATGGTTTTGACATTATAATTTTCAACATTTTGTTGGTGTTTGGTGTCTATACTTGGGCAAAATAGGGGTGTGCTACTTTTAAACCATATACACTTATAGACACGTCTTTTGCCGACGCGGTTAAGTCTGCATGATTAGTGCTCTGACGTCAGCAGTGAGCAATAGAAAAAGACTCATAAACAGAAACAAATGTTTATGCACATAATTTACCAAACTGTCTATGAATCTTGTATAGGGTATTTGGCCCTTGGTGATGCTAAATTATTTAATAAACAATAATTGATAAATCTATTGTGGGTGTTTGGTTTTCAGTGAAAACAGAACTAAATTCTTGCATAATCTTGCTCAGCTCTAGATTATCCAGGTAATCCTTTGTTGATTTAACTAGGTAGGTCAGTTTGCTTGGCGTGTGTGTGAGTGTTCTTTTAGTATATTAGCAATCTTTGCTACAATCAATAGTGCAGTGTGTAGTTCAAATTGTCATAATTTTCCTTCAGCTAAGAGTGGCTTAGTATTAGATCTTTATAATGTAAAATTTTGACAAAAACACTTAATTTAAATATTTCTATTGTTTTGGCAATAACAATAATAACAATTTTATCAAAAAAGTATTACATATACAGCTCACTTGTTTGCATTTTTGTTATAAACAATAAAAACTAAACAACATTTTCACCGATTTACCAATTTAATGTTGCAATATCTAATTTTATTAATAACAACAAAACATGTATTTATTAAAATATTCAAACCTTATCTACTTTGAGAATTTAATGAACCTTATGTGTTAATAATTTAATCTGAGGTCTACTTATTTACATTTAGTGTAAATAACTAGATTGCAATTTAAATTTTCTTTTTTTGGATAATCTAAATAACAAATAACTAAACCACAAAAAGATATATTCAGAATAACAATAAAAATATAAATTACAAATGTTGCAATTATTTGAATATTTCATTCAAGTTTAGTTTTAGTTTTGAAATAATTTTTAGTTTCTACTTAGGAGTAATTTTTATAAGATGAGGAGTTAGAGAAGCTAAAAAAACGGAACTAATTTGTTAAATTAAAAAAAACAAATGGATTAAGACAAACAATAAAATTAGACTTTAAAACAGTATTATTTTTTGTTGCTGTTGTTTATAGTTAAATGACTATTTGTAGAATATGCTGCAATAACTCAGAAGTTTAACTAGTGATAATATGCTGCTTTAAAAACAGACAAAATTATATGCATATTATCAACATAAGCTAAAACACTTTGCATTTTTCTAAATATATCAACTTATTTAATTACTAATACTATTAATCAAGTAAAGTAAAGTAAGTTTATTGATGTTAATATTATACATTCACACAAGCCATATAAAAGCAGCATCATTAAAAAGAAGCAAGGTTAGATTAAATCATAATTTTAACAAATTTACACATTACGCACTTTGTAAATATTATATTATAATAAACAAAATAAATGTGTTTATTAATTATTATACAATAATAAAATTTCAAATTACAAAGTTATTTAAAGACAGGAAGCATATAACTGTGATAATGTAAACATAAACCAAAACATGCCATTTCAAAACTCATATAACTTGCACTCAATATTTCACGTACGAAATGTTTATGCAATCTCGTTATCATCTCAAATGTTTATACAATTTTTTGTTGACTTTATTTACCTACCAACATACATACATACTACATATTTACACAAACTTGCCCAGAAGCTGAATCGCCTAGATTAGAGTTCAGAGGTGGCCACCAGTACATCTGTACTCGGCTCGGGGTTAACATAAACAAACGATTAATTCTCTTTGGACTAAATATTTACATAAACTCAGAACACATTAGATAATCGTTTTAATATTCGATTTACTGGAAATGTAATGCAAAGACATTTTAATGATTATTACTGTTTGACGTAAAATTAGTAATTAGTTTTGTTGCTGAATTATATAAGTTTGTAATTATTTTTGACATCATTGCGCTATTAGAGGATTAATGTAATTATATCTTAAATGCTTACATCTGCATTGTGTAACAGAAATAGTAACAACTATCTATGTTGATATAAACGTTTTAAATAGTTTAAAAAACAAAGCTGTTTTATCAATGTTTATAGAAAAATTATGTTGAGACAGTAGATCACAAAATAGTAGTTGAAAAAAAGCTTTACATGTTCAAAATGTTTGACATGCTTAAAGTTTGTTAATTCTGTCAAGCTTTCATTCAGTTTTATAAACTTTTACATAGTTTTATGAAATATTTAGTTTTTGTTTGTCACTCTAATTATCTCCAGAGCTTTAGAAATATTTCAAAAGCTTAATTAATGTTTAAAAGTTTAATAAAAATTATGTAATGTTTTTATTTAAATATTTTTTATAAGTATGCAGTTTAAGTTTTAAAAATATTAATTTTTCACAGTTTTGAAAACTTTACCAATATTTAAAAAGCTTCTTTAGAAAAACTGTTCAGTTGAATGAAAAGTAAAAACTTTAAAGATTTTGTTTAAATGTTAATGTTTAAAGCTTTGGTTATATATTATGAGCTTTTTTCTTATTCTTCTTTTAGCCTTTGTTTGTCTACTTCTGAACGTAGGCCTCCTTTATATTTTTTCATTCTTCTCTACTTTGAGCTAGTTGGAACTATCCTCTACCTGCCACCTCCTTAACATTATCCAGCCACCTTTTCTGGGGTCTCCCTATGCTGCGCTTTGTTGTCCTTGGTCTCCAAAATGCCACTTGTTTTGTCCATTTAATGCTCTTTTCCCTGGCAATGTGCCCTGCTCAGCACCACTTGAGTTCCGCTATTTGTTTCATTACATCTGTTACGTCGATTCTTCTGCGGATTTCTTTGTTGCGGACTTTGTTTCTTAGGATTATGCCTATCATGTCACGTTCCTTGGCTCTCTGGGTTGTTTGCAGCTTGTTAGAGCTTTTGGCGGTGATGCACATAGTCTCTACTCCGTATGTTGTTACTTGGAGGATGCATTTGTAGTAGACTTCTCTCTTTAGGCTGTTTGGGATATCTTGATTTTTTAGAATATATCTTAGCTTTCCGAATGCAGCTCAGCTATGTTGTACCCGTCTCCTAATTTTTGCTGCTTAGTTGTCTTTCCCTAGCTTGATCTTGTGCCATAGGTATATATATTCTCTAACGTCTTCAATGGTGATTATAGTTTTGAGTGCGTTCATTAATTTTGTTTTTCCCAGATTTATTTTTCTCAACTCTACGTTAAGCTTTTTTATCATTTATGCTAGCTCTTCTATGTTGCTACTGATGAGGATTATGTCGTCCGCAAAGCAGAGATAGTTCAGGTGTTTGCCATTGATGTTAATACCTTTGGTATCCCATTTTAGGTTTTTAAACACATCCTCTAAAGCCAAGGTAAACAGTTTCAGTGAGATTGTATTGCCCTGCCTCACCCCATTCTCTATTTGTATTTTATCCGTAGCTGTATCTTCGTCTATGTTTACTTGTAGCGTAACGTTTTTGTAGATAGATTTGAGCAAGTTGGTGTAGCGTAAATCTATTCTAGCACTGTTTATAGCTGAAATATTGCCCACAATTCGATTGAGTCGAAAGTCTTTTTGTAGTCTACAAATGCATGGTGTAGTGGAATGTTGTATTATAAGCTTTACAACTTCATATTTACTTATCTTTTAGGTAGTTAGGTTAGGTTAGGTTAGGTTAGGTTAGCCAATCTAGAAACCCTACATTACCGTGCAGCACAGACCGCCGGTGTCTTAGCTAAAGATTTTACTCCTCCCAAAAAAAAAAAAAAAAAGTTAAGTTAGGTTAGGTTAGCCAATTACGTTTGCTGTTTCTTTGTATTTACTGTATCTTAAGGTTTTCCTCCACACCTGCGTATCATACAATATTATCGAGTGCGCCACGCTTGTCAGTATTCTTCTCTTACCTTCTGAAGGTCTTTGGATGTTGGGCGTTAGAATAGTTAATGCTTTTGCCGTTTTATCTACTTGGTTCACCGTTTTTCCTATGCCACCAATTGTTTACCGTTATTAACTGTTTTTACCAGTTTCCTGCCACCGTACAGAATGACGTCTTCAGTTTTTTCGGTGGCAATCTCCAGACCTAGTCTTTCCATTTTCGCTTTAATTCTCTCCACAGCCGTGTTAATCACCATGACCAGTTCTTTTTCCCGTTTTTCCGTTGTGATAATGCCATTGTCGTCCGCAAAGCACAGCAGCGTAGATTCCTTTAGTTTGACCACTCCTAGTACGCTGTTGTAGTATATGGTCTACAGTAGAGAACCCAGGATTAAGCCTTGTGGCACGTTACACGTAATTATTATTTGTTTTTCTTTTTTTATCGGCTTTGTACTCACGCTTATAATGATCAGCGCTCATACCACTCAGTCCCATAAAACAGTACCAAAGAGGTTTTTAATGTTTACCGTAGTAAACATGCACAGTTTTCTGTTTTTATAGGCTTTTTTCTTTATGTTTTCTACCGTGTTCATCAACTTTTTCATGGCATCGATGATGGACTTCTCTTTCTGAAATCTAAACTAGCTGTCGTGACTTTCTTCCTTCTTTCTTAATCTATTTGCAGTTAGTTGTTTGTATATTTTTTCCAAAATATTTAATAATAATAATAATAATAATAATAATAATATCTTTATTTCACTTTAGCCACACTACATGGATATGAAACGTCATACATTTGAATATAAAAATTAAAAACTATATAATAATACACATTAAAATTTAAATCTATATAAAAATACACATTAAAAATTAAAAACCTAAATTAAAATAGACAAGAAACATAGTAAAAACAACATATAAATCCTAAACATATTTATTTATCACAGAAAAAAATCATCAATAGAATAGTAACATTTGTCACTTAAAAATGAATGCAATTCCTTTTTAAACTTTTTGTAGTTGTTAATGTTTTTTAAATTTATAGGCAAATTATTATATAAAGCAACGCCGGAGTACTCAGGGGATTTCTTGTAATGTGTTGAATGGGGTATTGCAGTTCTAAGATGATCACAATGTCTTGTATTATACGAATGATTTGCGCTATTAGTTTTATAAGTATTGATGTTTTTTTTCACATGTGTTATGGCTTTAAAAATATAAATGGAAGGCATTGTTAAAATTTTATGAGTCTTAAAAATATCTCTGCATGTATTGGGGATTTTAATGTTAAAAATTAATCGTATTATCCTCTTTTGTTGAATAAATATTCTATTATTATTATTTATTAAGCAGATAGACTTATACTTTAAGGTTTTGTTTGTCCCTTTTTGCTATTTTTCAAGCAGCATCAATTTTGACTGCTTCCATACCTTGGAAAAACTACCATTTTAAAACTCTTGGTTTATCACTCTTAAGATTATATCAGGTGCAGCCTTTACCAATTCATTTGCGGTCTTGGAGAGTCTGGTCCCGGCGCTTTCTTGTCTTTGAGCTTTGCGGACGCTTTTTGTAGTTTTTGCATAGTGAAGGGTGCAGTCAACTCCTCTTCTTCCACGACTGCTGGCTATCTTACCAACGGGTGTTTTGAAAACAACTGTTTGGCTACTTCCATCTGCTTTTCATCTACAAGCTGAACACCGACTCCCCGGCTAAACTTGTACGTAACAATTTTATTCTCCTAGCAGCTTTTTTTAAGCTTCTTTTTTTGCTCACATTATTGATTTTTTAATTTTTGCTGTCTTATGCTCAAGGATCAATCTTCTTCCAATTGGCCCGAGTCTAATTTCTGTTGGCGATGTTGCACTCTTTTTTGAGCGTAGTAAACAGACTTGTTTAGATTTTTGGTTGATTCCTTCTAAATTATGAATCCATTGCCATTTCGATGGTTTTACTCAGCCCGTGACGTTCAGGTTGGGCATTTTTTCCAGTTCCTATTCACGGATTTTTAGAATCTGCTTCTTTTTTTTGCTGTTAGATTTAAGTGTAAAGTAGATGTTTCTGTATAAGCTGAGATTTATTTTGTCACACTTACCTTCCACTTAGAGATGCGTCCTGTGGTATGTCTGCTACAAAGGGTCACGTCGTAATGCGACATTTGACGCTATAAACTGTCCAGAACTTTTTTGTTCTTGCTGTCATTGTTGTTGGCGTCCCATAGCATAGCCTTGAAGAATTTTTAGACCTTTTTTTACTAGCATGGCAACATCAGATTTTATGTCGGTTATCCACTTTGAGTTTTGGAGCGCTGCTGTGTTTAGTTTAATTATAGCCCGGTTGATTTTTCTTTCTACTAGGGTACTGGACAAAAGATGCATCTAACCTAACCTAACCTAACTTAACCTAAAAAAAGGCAAGACAAAGGCTTTGCCTTTTTCTAGGTTACTCTAAAGCACACTCATTTTTTTGTTTGTCTGCACGCCTTTTGTTCTCAGCTTTACGCAGATATCTTTGTATTTTAGGCATGCTTTCTGCCTGATTTTCCTTCTGTTTGCACAAGTAGCACGCCTCTTCATTTTGACACTGCTTTTGGGGATGTCCGTTTTCTTCACAGTTATTACCTTTCATTTTCTTGCACTCAACCGCTTTGTGACACCGCAAGAGATCAACCATGTTTTTTGTCTTCCAACTATTTTATTTCTTACCGGCCCTTTTTATGTTGACAAGGTTTTGGGCAAATTCCACCTTCATCCTTCCTTTGATAGGCTTGGCGCTACTTGTGCCGCTTTCCTTCTGGCCATGCCTTTTGGGCGTCGATTGTAAGGCAGTTCTGCCTGCCTAAAAAGTTTGTCTACTACGTTCCTGTGTGCCGGCGTGCATGCGTTTTTCTTTATATTGCACATGAGTTTCTTTCTCCGAATTTTGCTGATTTTTTTTCTTTGCTTAATATGCAGCCACTTTTTGTAATGCTGCATATCATATCGCCAAACACAAGTTCACCCTTTTCCAACGCTTCTTCAAATTGAAGATCTGCAATCCATCTGCTTCCTCACAGTTGGATTGCCAAGATGGTCTTTTTTGGTCATCATTATAAGTAGGTTGTTTGATTTATTGTTCAGTAAACTTCCATAAACTAAGCTACATTTTTTGTAAGCGTTTTTTAGCTACTTGCTATAATATATGACCGCATTCTGTTTAGCGTCCAACTTTCCTTCTATTGTATGCTAAAAAAAAGCAATTTGGTTCGGTTTATTTTCCTCAAGCACCCATTGAATTTTGAAGGCGTCTATCAAATCCTCTACAAAAATTATTTTTTTGCTGACTCTAGTCTAATTTGTTCAAAATTTTAGAACTTTTTAAGACGCTTTTACCCAGATCTTTCTTTGCAAAGCGGTTTCTTCCGTCTTTACTTTTGTTACCATTTTAATTTTTGAGTTTGTTGAATTTGTTATCATTTTGATTTTGTTTTTGTCATTAGAGAGTGTAGTAGTTTTGCTTTTCTTGTCAAATGTTTGGAGCTGGAGATCTTTACCGGAAACCCCCTCTTGCAGCAATATTTTTCCGAAGCATTGTTAAGTGTTTTTGCTATGTTTTGTTTCATTCTTTTACTACTTATGGAGCAGCTTATAAGGATCACTACTATCTTTGTGAACTACCAATAAAAAGCTAAAAAAAATTGGCCGCTCACTTTGATAGGTTTAAACGGCTTTGAGATTTGTCCAGAAGAAGAGAAGTAAGAAAGAAGAAAAAAGTTTGGCTCTCAAAACCTAATATTATCGGTTGCCAAAAAGTGATCTAGATTAGATCAAAAAGCTGATAGTTCAAAATAAAAAAATAAGAAAGGTAGTTTAATTGCCAAGGCAAGGCTTCCGTGCAATAGTGTTAGTCTGCGAGAGCAACTTTCTATCCGCCACCAGAGGCCCCGCCTGGAAGAAGTTTTACCTTCTTCTGCCCCCAAATTGTGGAGTTCAAAAAATTTCAAAACTTAGCGGTCTTAAACTGACGCAACAAATGTAAGACAAGACACCCTATTCTTGAGTGCAACACCTTAACACTAAAACTCAAAGTTCCAAAAATGAAAAAATTTGAAAAACCAAAGTGGTAAAGCCTGATTCTAATAAAGTAACAGTTATGGTCGTTATTTTGCCATCTATAGAAGTAAACGTAAACAAAGCAAAAACAGTTATTTTAGTTTTTTAAATTGACTAACTTACTTAAAAGTGCATCCAGTGTTTGATTATGCCATATATAACACACCAAGAAGCTTGTATACTAATTTTACTGCTAAGCAACCCAAAAAGTTAAAATAAAACTTTCTACGCCGCATTAGCCATAGTGCAGTTTTACAAATACTATGACTAGCCTAAACACAAACGAGTTTTACATATACCATTGTCGCCTATGTTAGTAGAACTTGACTACGTTTCTTTATCACACCTGCTTAATCTGTTTTTTTCCTTTTTGTATTATTGTATGTAATTTATAATAATTTTAATGTAATTTTCTACTTCTCTGTACATTTTATGTTTTACTGTTGTATGCATGCTTTTTTTATATTCATACTTGTTTGTTTCACCGTCCGATGATGACCTTGTAAAAGTTGAAACATGTTACAATTTTTTTTAAATACATTTGTGATATAGTACATAGCATATGTGTTTTAATTATTAATTATTTTTTAATAATTATTATATTTTTGCTGATTTGGAAAATAATTATGTCATACTTTTTTAAGATTATAAAATTGAGCTATATTATTGTAACTAATGCTGAAAATAATACAATTTCATTTACAACTATTGGTCAATGCGGCATTGTTTATTCTATTATTAACAATAAATATTTATCTGCGTTACATATATAATAAGATATTCCAAAGGGAATAGAAACCTTGCCTCCGAAGGGCTATTCGGGGCTTGTATAGAAGCCTCAAAGATATATATTCAATGTTTGATAATAAATTTATTAGGGTACCTTACAAATGTAAAAGATGTTTATCAAAATATGAAAGGTTTTGAATGTTTCATCAATGCTTTAGATAATTTCTTAGAGTTTCAGATGTATTTATTAGTATTTTACATTGCTTTAAAAATAATATTTAACAAAAGATGGTTAAAATTTATACTATGTGCTAATAAAACTTCAATTTCTATATTAACTTTTCTGTATAAATGTAATTTTGTATTAATTGTTTTTTACTTGACATTGATCTTTTAAGGTCAAAATTTAAGTCGATTTGTAATATATATTTATAACAATAACTTATTGACTTTTTTGGTTATATTTGAAATATTCATTTTAATTGTTCTGGCTAATATGTAACAATTACATAATAAAAATCTAAAATTTTCTTTAATTCTTATTTTTAAGTATTTCTATGATTTTGCTAACACATAATATATTTATTTATTTTTGTATTCAAAACTATTACTTTAAATTATTACATTGCGTATTGATTCATTTATGATTACAAAGATGTGTAAACAAATATTAAACACAAACTCCATCAATTTGTTTTATTATTATGCATTTATTTGTTTTTATATAAATAAAAGCGTAATTAAGTTACATCTTAATTATGATTTTAACATTAAAGTCACCTTGTTTAGTCTGGATCATTTACAAAGAAAACTTGTAATATATAAACAGTATCTTCAAACTTTATACTAGTAAATATTTATACGATTACGATAAGAATTATAATTCAATAAACCCTTTATAACACGTAAAAGATATAAATGTTATAGATAAATATTTATATATGAATGAATATTTAATTTAAAATCATACTTTATCAAACCTATTTTCTGAAAAATAAATGAATCCACGTGTTATTAGTAATAATAATAAGAAACTATTATGACAAAATATGTAATAATGCGATTAAGTTTTACAACAACAAAAATGACGCATATTGAAATTACATTAAATTGTTATTTAATTTGAATTATTGCGTATTGTGGAGAAGTGTGTAAAACATTTGTTTCATTTTATATTACTGGCTTTGGTGTATTTCAAATACTCAGTTGTAACTTAGGCAACTAAATGTACATATACAAGTAACTGAAAGGGAGCTTGTTATGCGATGTGTATAGCGTCTAGTAATACATATATCTAAGGTTTTGTATCTACAGCATCCATAATAACTAATTTTGTATTGAATTAGTTTAGACAGTTATTCAGTATTATTACTAATTAATTGTAGGTATTTGATAAGTATGTAGGCAATCTAACATACACAAACTGTCACTAAACATAATTATTTTATTGTTCTAAGCTCTGTTAATAATTAACTTTAGTATATTAATACTAAATCTAGTCAATATTTAATAAACAGTTTAAAATTTACTTCTTTGGTTCAAAGTCTCAGTTAACCAAATTCATTAATTAGGTTTTAAAGCGTATCAATTTTAACTATGTTTGCCCAATTAGCACTAACTGTGGTACATTTGTACCAAATTTTATCAAAATGCAATAAAGAATTTCAAAGTTATAGAAATTTTTTTAGACCTCTTTGGTTTAAAGTTATAATTGGCCAAGCTGATTAACTTTTGGTTATCCTAAATTGAGGGCATCAATTTTAATCATTTTTACACAATTGGTATTTATAATATTGTACTATATTAGTACCAAATTTTATTAAATTTCAATAAATAGTTTGGACGTTATAATGTTTTATTGAAGTCATTTGGTTAAAAAATTATTATTTACCAAATCAATTAAATTGAGGTTATGACAAATTGAGCGTATCAATTAAAATTATTTTTGCTCAATTGGTACTAATAATATTGTGGTAATATTGTACCAAATTTTATAAAATTCCAATGAACAGTTTAAAAGTATTGTTTTATTCGCAACTTTGCTTAAAGTTAAAATTTACTACGTCAATTAAACTAAGGTTGTGTCAAATTAAACGTATGAATTTTGACCATTTTTGCTTAATTGGTACTAATAGTATTGTGGTACATTTGTATCAAATTTTATCAAAGTCCAATAAATAGTTTCAAAGCTATAGCTATTTTATTGAACCTTTTTGGTTTAAAGTTTTAATTGGCCAAGCTGATTAACTTTAGATTATCTTAAGCTGTACGCATCAATTTTAATCATTTTTGCACAATTGGTACTTATAATATTGTAGTATATTAGTACCAAATTTTATTAAATTTCAATGAACAGATTGAAAGTTATAATGTTTTATTGAACTCATTTGGTTAAAAAAATATAACTGATTAAATCAATTAAATTGAAGTTATGACAAATTGAGCGTATCAATTTAAATTATTTTTGCTCAGTTAGTACTAATAATATTGTGGTAATATGGTACCAAATTTTATTAAATTCTAATGAACAGTTTAAAAGTTGTAATTGTTTTATTTGCCACTTTTGCTTAAAGTTAAAATTTGCTACGTCAATCAAACTGAGGTTATGTCAAATTAAGCGTATTAAATTTGACTATTTTTGCACAATTGGTACTAATTGTATTGTGGTACATTTGTACCAAATTTTATTAAAATCCAATAAACAGTTTCAAAGTTATAGCTATTTTATTGGACCTTTTTGGTTTAAAGTTATAATTGGCCGAGCTGATTAACTTTGAGTTATCTTAAATTGAGCGCATCAATTTCAATAATTTTTGCTCAATTGGTACTTATAATATTGTAGTATATTGGTACCAAGTTTTATTAAATTTCAATGAATAGTTTAGGCGTTATAATGTTTTATTAGACACATTTGGTTAAACAATTATAATTGACCAAAATAATTAAATTGAGGTTATGTCAAATTGAGCTTATCAAATTAAATAATTTTTGCACAGTTGGTACTAATAATATTATAGTATATTAGTATTAAAGTTGATCAATATCCAATAAACAGTTTGAAAGTTATAACTGTTTTATTAAACCCCATAGTTTAAAGTTACAATTAACCAAATTGATTAACTTTAGGTTATATCAAATTGAGCGTATCAATTTAAATCATATTTGCAAAAACACTATTGTGGTTTATTAGTACAAAATTTTATCAAGATCTAATAAATAGTTTAGAAGTTATAAATGTTTTTTGTTTACTTGGCTTAAAGTTAAAATGGGTGAAGTTGATTAAATTTAGGTTATGTCAAATATACCGTAGCAATTTTATTATTTTTAACACAGTAAATACAAATAATACTGTATTATATTGGTACCAAATTTTATCAAATGAATAGTTTGAAAGTGTAACTGTTTTATTGGCTGTCTTGGTTTAAAGTTAAACCTAAGTTATGTCAAATTGAACGTATCAATTAATTTAGATCATTTTTGCTCAGTTGGTATTTATAGTATTGTTGTATATTAATTCCAAATTTGATTAATATCCAATAAACAATTTAAAAGTAATATCTGTTTTGTTAAACCCCATGGTTCAAAGTTACAACTGGTTTAATTTGAACCATTTTTGCAAAATTTGTACTTATTATATTATAGTATGTTAATATTAAATTTGATCAATTATCAATAAACATTTTGTAAGTTATAACTGTTTTACTAGACTTCTCGGTTTAAAACTAAAAATGGCTATGTCGATTAAACTTAGGTTAGGTCAAATTGTGCGAGTCAATTTAAATTATTTTTGCACAACAACATGTCATTTAGATTTTAAGTACAGTACCTACCCCAAGAACCTTACCTATACTGTCCACACGGACAAGGAATTGGGATACGCCCAAATCAGCGCGCCGTACTAAGTACAGCTACCAGTATCGAGATTGCAAAACTATTCATCCTCATTAGTAAAAAGAAGTAACTATTCATACTCTCTCAGATGTGCAAGCTGGTAACCAAGCTAATTGTACGCAGCTCACCCACCGAGGCAAGACCCACGTACGCTACCCCTGACCAGTATGTAGCCAACCACTCCCCCCGTAACCTCCATGCTGACGGGATAGCTGTTAACCTCACATTTCTGCGTATTGATCCATTGTTGTAACATTCACTAAAGTTTTGCCTGGTTAAGTTCCGCACGCACCCCGGCTTAATATGCTTGTATCGGACGCACTCAAGGAGTATGTAAAACAAATCCTCTGGCATATTGCAATGACACACCTGAAACTGCCAAACCTCTTGTTATTAGAAAGTCGTTCATGCTGCTGTGACCCGACATAATGTACCCAAAGTAAAGTCTTGAGTCGGACCACTCCGCTTTTTCCGCAAAACGCACATCCGGCATAAAAAGGTTTGTCACCTTTCCCACCGTGTTTACTGATCACTCCAACTGCCACTCGTTGTAACAAGCTACATTAAAAGCATCTTTTCTACTCGCTGTTGTAGGCTTGCGCGTGGAACGCACTTGACCTAAGGATTGCCTCAAATCTCCATGGTAGTTCACCTAGCAACATTTCCAATGCATGCGTAGATACTGTTTTACATACACGCAGGCAGCCGTATAACGCCGCACGTTCACATACGTCAATAAGTCTTGTTCCGTAACTAAGTCTAACCGCACCTTCCCATAAACTAGCCCCGTAGAGTGCTGCCGCCGTCAACCAGCCTCTAAAAATCTACTTACACTTTATCACTCGTCTGAGACAATTTATGGCTTTTGCTATCTTGCCTCTTATTTCTTTGCGATAAGCCAATTTATTCAGCTTTACTATTGAGTAGCGGCTTAAAAGCTTTTCCTTTAGAAACATGACGGCAGCATAAAAAAACAACTGATGGAACAGAAGAAATCCAAGAGAATAGAGACGATGAAAAAATAGGAGGATTAATGGCAGATCAAGGGAGATGTCGCTAAATGGACGCAGACTATTATACTCTTGGTAAGACCGTGGGTAAACAAGGAACATAAACCTAAACTATTATCTTACACAGATCTGTATACGCTTTGGAGGCTTTGGTTCATATCTAATGATGGCTGTCTCTACTGTGGTAAAACAGATAACTTTGAGCATACACTGGTGAAGTGCTTTCGCAGGAAGGACACCAGAATAAGTGCTTTAGGGTTATTCATGAAGGCATACGAAAAATAGTAGCGACAAAAGAGGAAGGCAAGACTAGGAATCCGAAAATAAAAAGTGTTTTACTCTTTTGAAGTAATTCCATAACGGTGACTCTGCAAGTTCAGGAGTTTACAGGCAACCGGGAGCCCAACATGCATAATGGATGTCCCCACACTAAAAAAAAAAGTTATATAACTAGCAATCCTCTTAGTTATTGCCGTCACTTCGATGTGTGTTTTACTCACACCCCTGACACAGGTGGGTTTTTTCTCATGGTTCATGAGAACCATATTGCACAAAGAGAAGTGATCCATACAGAAGTGCCGTTTTACGGCTTTGAAAACCTCTCCACACCAGTAATTTAGCATAGATTTGATGTCTTCGGCCAGAATATTTTTGCGCTTTGCATCTCTGACTACGTTCATGATTGTGTCGGCCTCGTTCTTGTATCTTTTCAACGGAATATTAGATAAAATGTAACATCTTATCAACCTAAAATCACTCGTCTTGAAACACGTATCCGTCTATTCACTTCAATTGTTTCTTATCTACGTACTTCTACCGATTATTTTTATGTTCGGATTGTCAGCATTTGCATTTCAGTAGCATATGCTAGATTTTGTGCTGTCCTCCCCTACCTATGTTTATTTGTAGTATTTTTAGTCATTTTAGTTGTTGACACTACATATTTTTTTTCTCAGATAAGTTTCCTGAAGTTTAGACAACCGAATTGGTCCGTTTTGTGAGCGCTCGTTTTACACGCAGTACGCTGTGTTTACGCACTCTCTTATATTATGTCAATTTTCCCTGCAGTTTAGGCTTGCATTTTGTGTTTTTTTTTTGGCATTTATCTTTCCGGTGGTCGAAATTCAGGAATCTGAAGCATCTCTGTAGATCTACCTTCTTTTTGATCCTACAAGTCGCTCATCCTGTTTTATTTTATGTTTACTAATAAGATCCACTTTGTACCTTTTTTGTAGGGCGACCGAGGCTAATTGGCTGTCATTTGGTTTCTACCCCAACGCAACCATCTGAATGTGTTTGTCCTTAGCACTTTGGTGCCTATATCTCGCATTTCTTTCAATATTGCATATTGGTTCTCTGACAGTAATAATCTTTGTCTATGCCCCTGCATCCGAAGATACTTTAGTGACTCCGAATCATCCGGCTGATTGCGGTTTCCATTTCTGACATTTATCTCTTAACATTTCTGGAATGCGTCCAACGAGAAGTTTTTATTTGCGTTATAAGCTCCCCGCTACGCACTAATTTATCCACCATGGATTATAGTGATGATATGTCTGCACTTTTACTTCTACTTTTTTTTAGCTTTTGTGTGCAGTTTTCTTTGAGCCTAGATTTCCAGTTTTTCTAACCCTAATTTATGATTTCACTATCGAGCTCCTTCTTGGATTCTTCTGATTTTGTAGTCAAACTTGTCATAGTTTTCATTTCGTTCTTTGTCAGATCGTTGCTCCTTCCAGAATCCGAGGAGCAAACTGCTTTAGCAGTAGGTAATTTTCCGTTTTTGGAACTTCTTTGGTGTATTTTATTTTTATTCTTTTACGTTTCCAAACTGCAGAAGTCCAGTTATTTTATACCTCAGGTTTGTTGTCGTAGTTTCTTCAGTCCATTTAGGAAGGGGGACAGAAGAAAACAGATGTTTGTTTTGGCTCTTGATACCTAATAGCGTCGCAAACCGAAAAGTGGTCAAGAATAGACCGAAGAGTTTGACCAAGGGAGTTCGATTGATCAGGGAAGAGTTTAATTTGATTTACATCACCGTTTATTACATTTTGACCAATGAATTTTGGGGATGAGAAAAATCTGTCCAAAAATGGTTCCAAAAAACATTTTTCAAGATCAAAAGAACTGAACATCGGGAGGGAAAGTTGCATTGATTTTTTGAAATTAAATTAACGTTTCTTATTTTCTGGAACGTGTTATTACTGTTGAGTTTTGGGTGTTTGAGTATGATTTGGAAATCAAGCGCTAGAGCATTGAGTGATACACTTCAACTTCTTCAACGCCCAAAAAAGCAAGAATGAGCAAGTCGAAGATCAAATGCATGATGATTTGTCTTTTTGTTAGTCAAATTGTTTACTAAGAACTTATGCCTTAAGGCCAAATAGTAAATCTACACTTTTACCAAGAGATTCTTGATTCATTTCAAAAAAGGGTCTTGCTTGTGAGACTAAACATCAAAAACAACTGGGTGCGCATTCTCACACAGCAATTTTAATAAAGTTTTTGGCTAGTGAAAACATTATTTGGCTTTTCAGTACTTATTTGCCTGATTTGAGTTTTTTCTTCTTATTAAATTTCAACTCAACGAGCGTCAGTTTGGAACACTTGAAAACAATGCTGCAACCGACCGGCTGGAAGCTATTCTAGTATTTGAGTTGCAGCATAGTTATAGTTATGAGGATTGGAAGAGCTATTTCAAATGCTTTAAAGGAAGTTATTTTGAGGAAGACAATATTGATCTGAAATTCTATTCGAAAAAAAAATACTAACTACCGCTACCTCATGCTTTGAATTTTTTGAAACCTTTTGTGTGTTGTAGTTATTGGTTTAACTATTGGCCCAAATGTATCTTTCTTCTTAGATCTTTTAAAGTTTTATAACACTCATATTCTATACATTCTTCAAGAATTCAAGTCCAATATTTCAACTCCAACTTTCTGGCCTCAATTATAGATCCGTCGGAGTTTCAAGTACTTTTTTGTCTTTGTGTCTCCAGCAGTAGGAAGAGGTCATACGCGACGCACCTATCGTTAGCTCCTTTAAGGTTGATTAGTAGGGGGTTCATCATTAAGTTCCATATAACCGGTCTACTAATAGAGCCCTGTGGGCAGTCACAAAATACTTCGTGCTTCACAATCTTGTGAGAGTTGGTTGCCCGCACCCATCTGCAATTAAAATAGTTTGCCCAGAGCTTAATCTCAACAAACAATTGCGCCCCACTGCATATTGTCAAACGCTTCTTTAAAATCTACAGACACTCCGAGCACGTACTTTAAAGCCAAACCACTTACAATCACTTTCATTCGATGTCACGCGTTCTCAGTTGATGGTTTTGTCTTAAAGCCAAACTGGCTGTTACACTTTATCCACTGTGGTAGATCTAAGAACCTGGTGATCATGAACTTCTCCAGCAGCTTTCAAAAAACCGGAAGAAACACCTGTAGGACTTGGGGTTTGTCTTGTTCTTGTCACTTGATTTGAAAAGGGTGACCAGACTTTCAATCTTTTATTTCCTTGGGAAATTCTTTTTGTCTATGCATTTGGGGCTGCCTTAGCCAATCTTGTAGTCAAGCCTTACCTACTTTTATTGCCGTTACCGCTGCGGATAACTAGTTTGCTGTAAAAAGGAGCAGTGTTCTAGGCAATGCCACGTGTATGTGCATTTTTGCTAAGAGGAAACCAGGTTTGTATAAGTTTGGAGCAACAAAGAAAATCTTTGTAGCCACGGCTGCATATTCCACAGTATGCTCGCTTATTCTGAAACCTTTTCTTCTTATCGCCTGGCATTTAACTTTGGCTCTTCTGACACGTGACCTAGCTTTAATCAGCTCGGTTGTGTACCACAAGACGCAATCTCTTCTTAGGATTCTTGCTTTCAAATTTGCTTTGTTTGCAAAATAAATGGCTTTTCATAGTTGTACGACACTTTTGTCTACCTCGTTCATTTGCGTAGTGTTCAACCCCATAAACGCAGCAACTTTAACCAAGGCATATTGCGTGGAGTCAGCCTTTTTATCGTTTCATTGGAAACCGTGAAAAAGTTGCTCTGCATCACCGCTGAGTACCATTATAAGTATTGCGTTGTAGTCGCTTACCGACCAATCGTCCCTGATTTGTCATGTCGTCTCGAGATGCCAATCCTAAGAGGTCATAGAGATGTCAATGTTGCTCATACCGTTAACCATTATTTTTGCACAGTTAGTACTAATAATATTGTAGTAATATGGTACCAATTTTTTTTTAATTTTAAATTTCTACAGTTTAAAAGTTATAATTGTTTTATTGGTCACCTTTGCTTAAAGTTAAAATTTGTTACGTCAATTAAACTGAGGTTATGTCAAATTAAGAGTACCAATTTAAACTATTTTTGCACAATTAGTACTAATTATATTGAAATATATTGGTACTAAATCTAATTAGTTTTCAATTAGTAGTTTAGAAATTATAAACGTTCTTAATTTAAAGTAACAAATTGGCAAGATGATTAAATTGAGGTTATGTCAATTTGAGCGTATCAATTTACATAATTTATGCACAGTTGATAGTAATAATATTAAATTTGGTTAATATTCAATGATTGATTTGAAGGTTATAACTGTTTTGTTGGACTCCTTAGTTACAATTAAGCAAATTGATTAATTTTAGGTTATATCAAATTTATTTTTACCATTAGTATTTATAATATTATGGTATATAAGTATAAAATGTCATTAACTTCCAATAAATAGTTTAGAAGTAATAATTGTTTTATTAGACCTATTTGGTTTAAAATTAAAATTGGTCAAGTCGATTAAATTGAGGTTATGTCAAATTGAGCGTATCGCTTTAGATAATTTTTCTAGAGTTAATACTTATAATATTGTGGAATGCTGGTATCAAATTTCATTTCCAATCAATAGTTTAAAAGTTATAAGTTTTATTGATCATTTTTGTTTAAAGTTAAGATTGGCGATGTTGATTAAACCTAGATGATGTCAAATTGAACGTATCAATTTAGATCATATTTGCACAGTTGATACTTATAGTATTGTTGTATACTGGTACCAAATTTTATCAATTTTCAATAAACGACTTAAAAGATATCATTTGTTAACTGTGCTTCAAACCTCACAGCTGAGAATTGCAAAATTGATTAAAATAAAATTATGCAAATTTAAATGTATGGATTTAAATCAAATATGCACAATTAGTACTCATATGAATGAAGTAAAATAGTACCAAAATTCATAGATTTTTATTATAAGTGATTTAAAACTTATGATCAGTTTAAGTTTTTATAAAAAAATTTAGTTAAGTGATATGAGATCAAATTGATAGTTAGTTCTTATACTAATAAAGTATATATATATATATATATATATATATATATATATATATATATATATATATATATATATAAACATAATTTTATGAATTTCCAATAAATAGTTTACTACTTATGACTAATTTAATTTTTTGGTAAGCTTTTAAGTTATGATAGATAAGATTCCAATAATTAAGTTTATACTTAAAATAGTGAAGTGTAATAGTACTAAATTTCATACATTTTCAATGAATGATTTAAAACTTATAATCAATTTAGTTTTTCATCAAGTTTTTTAGTTAAGTTAGATGAGATTTAATTGATTGAGTTTATGCTAAATTGAACCTATAGATTTTGATCAAATTTACACAGTTAGTACTTAATTTAAGTTTTTAATAATTGCTTATTATATTATGATTTTAGAAATCCTACTCCGATATTTTTAGCATTTGTATGTTAATTTTAAAATACTAATAACAATTTTTTTTGAGTTTCAAACGGCAAAAAATGCACTCCTAAGGTTAGCCATGTAAATTTCCGCCAAATCAAAAGTAAAATTTATTGAAAAAATTATCGGTTTGTTGCATACCTAACCTAACCTAACCCCTAATTGCGATCTTTGGCATCCAACCACAAAATTTAATCTATTGTCAACTACTTACCGACAAAAACATATGTTTCTACAACATGAAACCTATAAAAACATTGTTTACATTTTAAGCAAAATTACATTGAAAATTATAATAATAATAAATGTCATTTACATACACTTATATTATTTTTTACATTTTATTAAAAATTTAAAATGCAATTCTTAGATTAAATTATTTGGTTAATCTAAAACAAAAACATTCTAAATATATCTAAGTACACCTCCATCATAATTATTTTATTTCGAACACCCTGTATGGACTTTAAACCTATGCAACCAACATAGCACTCCCACCAAACCTACTAAATTGGCACCACTGTCATTCCGCAAATATTTATTTACTATTATACTGTTGGTCACAATTTCACGTCGCGATCTGACGTTTGTTTTTGTATTGCAAAAATTGTCTAGTGCCGCAACCATAATTTAGAATAAAAAAATTACCGCATAAAAAACGTACAAAAGTAATGTCACCCCCAAAATAACTTGTCTCTTCAACACGTGCAAGGATTAACTTAAATTAGCAGCATGACAGACCAGGTGAATTCAGATGTACCCCAGGAAAATAAAGAAGAAACCACAGATAGCAACAATACAGTCTTCCAAGATCTCTGCAATAATAATGCTGAATACTTCTCACAGGATACTACTGAAAATGGGCAACGATTGTATTTATCCTTCATGTCGATGAAAGAAGAGATTGATAAGATATGGCCGGTTATTTTATACATACAATCAGTTGCTCATCAATATGATTACGATGAGACGACTAAAGGGAATGGATATAGGAGTTTTGTTGATGTGGTTAATTCGGCTATACATTACGGCATACATATTAATAAAAAGGTTTGCTTGAAAAGGGATAGCGTGCTGTTTAGGAAGTCGTCGATTACCAAGTAAGTAATTAAGTTTGATTTTGTGGGTTTTTAATGTTTGTTATAAATGTAATTTAATTATGTATTAAGTGTATTTGCATTTTAATTGCATGACATTGCAGGATGTTATGACTTGGATATTAAAATTATATGGGTACATTCATGTAATAGTTTCATAATGAAATTTTAAGTAGTCATGAAATATGTGATAAGTATGATATTATAATTAAATTATTTATTTACTAAAAGATTATTTTGTGATTTGTATACGTTTATTGTATTTTTTTTTTAAGACATTGTGCAAATCTAAGAATAGTATTGCTCACTTCTATATTTAATTACTATATTTTAGTTTTAACTGTAACTAATTTAAAAAAATATATATTGTAGCTCATCGGTAAACATGCTTGATTTCTATTTTATCTTCTATATTTTAAAGGTTGCTTAAGACTAGATTGCATAAGGTTAATTGAGTATAAATACATCATTCCAGTTTATAATATACAGGGTGTTTATGGATAAGTGTAAAAAGAGGGAGAAATAGTATACAGAAAATAATTTGAAGTTTAGAGACTAAATTGTTAGTAAATTTTAGAATAAAAAACATTTTTCAAACTAGAAAAACATACTTATTAAGTAGAGAAACAAATCTTAGTTGTAATCTTTCTTTATATAATAAATAAAATAAATTAATTTTTTTTAAATTTATACTGGGTGGTTTGATAGCATGTACATTGTACTAAACTGCTCTATTACAAATATATACGATTTGGATGTTATTGAATCACCCTGTATACAAAATTTTAAAGTAGTATTATATCAAATAAAGAATATTTTATCTGAAAGAGAAGCAATTTTTTAATTACCATGATTTGTTGTAGTTTTTTATTCTTCACTTATTGGTACATATTCTATATTTTTCAAGTTTTATTTTTATTATAAAATTGTAAATTATCATATAACATTGTTTAAAATTGTATGTTAAATTAGTACAAAAAAAAATTGTATTTGAAGTCTTTTTTCAAAATTAAAAAAAAATATTTTCTTTTTGTCTGTTAATAAATTTACTTTATTATTTAATAATATACATGGTGTTTACGTACATGCAAGTGTAACAAGAGAGGCACAAAATATATATTTGAGTTTTAAAATAATTCTTCTAAAAAATTGGTTAAAAAATATGATTTCTAGTTACAAAAATAAAATGGATATTCAGAAAATTTTAAAAACAACAAATAAAATTAAGTTGTTGGAACCAAATTTAAATTTTGTTTATTTTCAAGAAAAAGATACAGGGTGTTATAAGTGAAGCATGGAAGAAAATTTAATAAATAACAATTTTCATTTATACAGGGTGATCTAAAGTATTACAAAAAATTAATACAAAATTTTGATTGCAATTCACTTGTTACTAATCACCCTGTATAAATTAAATTGTCGTTCTTTTATTTATCAAATCAAGAAAGTTTATCTAAAATTTTTTGCTATAAGTTGGTTGTTGGCTTTCATTCTTTGCTACTCTGTATGATTTGTTTATAATGTTGCATATTATAAATTTTATAATTTTGTTCTTATCTAACATTTTGTTAAAACAAATAAAAGTATGGTGTTTTTAGTGCTTTCAGGTTTTTTCTAATCAAAATAATACTAGCACATTCTTCAGTCATTTGTCATTGAAGTTTGTCACTGTTTAGATAAGGTTAATACATGAATAATAAATTAATAATTTATTCAAAAATATTAAATATTAAAACGTCAGTATTTAATAATTTGAGGTTATATTTATATTAAATAAATTTTATGTTTAACGTAATAAATTTTGAATGATTAACATAATCAGAAAAGGTCAACGCTCTCTAAATTAAAATAGTCATACAATTATTTTATACATGATACTGTATGATGTAGGCAACCAAATGTACACTATTGGATTAGGCGCATTACATGTCCACCATAGGCGTAACACAACTTATTTACTATCAATGTATATTTGCTACCTCAAAAATCTCAGTGTTTCTTGCTGAACTTTTATAACAAATAAATTTAATAAAAACAAGAATACTTTTTATGTTTTATTAATATTCTGCAAAGAACTCGTTTGTTGTTTGAGAAGTTGTTTCAGTTAAAAAACATGGATCGCATACGAAACGCGTTCACAATTCAGGTTTTGCAGGGGTTTTCAAGTCTTGGAGGTGGTTAAGGTTAGTCTGGATTTTGACTTCTACTTATTTCCAATTGACCAGGTGGTCAATCTCTGGAATTGCATTCTTGTTTAGGTACCGCTTGGGTGCGATTTACAGTTCAGATGGCAATGACTAAGGAATTCTTCCCAGTTTAGTATCCAAATTCAATTATATCGGTTTCTTTGCTTAGTATCTCGTTTGATGGCTCTGATGTTTCAACTTGACTCAGCGCTCCGAACTGGAACACTGGAGTTTTGATTTTTGCTCATCGCGAGGATACTAGGTTCCAAGCTTTAGTGTTCCAGGGCTGGAGCAATGAGCACGGGTACGATATTATGGTTGAAACAATGGTTGCCTTGGTGGTGGTCGAATGAAGTTTGCCTGTGCAATGTAACGGAGGCAAATTTTGGATCTTTTTGTCTCGGTTGACGTCGAGGATTTTGTTGTCTTTACGGTTTCATCGGACCTAGAGAAGTATTATCTGACAAGGTTGAGCTCAGTAATTAGAGGTCCAGATTGTAGTTCCAACGTGCCTGGACACTATGGAATGGTTGGAGTTTTTATGATTTTTGGAGATTTGATCCGGGACAAAGTCCGCATGCGAAACAGAATTTGTTTTGCGTTTTGAAGCCTCTGATAGAGTTGTTAGCTGGACTTTAAGAATTATATTTTGGTCTCCGTTCATGCAATCACCGTTTTCTTTTTGCTGCTGGGGCGTTTTTTCTTTGAAACTGGCTGGACGTTTCTATACATTTTGTAGAATTGGTCCGATCACAAGGACCGCATGCGAAACGGCAGTTGTTTTTGAGCGTTTGGACCTCTGATGCTGGATGCGCTGTGATTCTATCTGGATTTTTGAGGCTGAGTCTCGGCTGCCGTTCCAGTAACCCCCTCCGTAACAGCAACATAATTGTTTGTTTTTTTTAATTAAATTTTTTTGCTTGCACTGACGCTAGTTGTGGGCGTGTTTTCACGGTCATTCCTCGACGTCAAGTGTCGGGAACACTGGGGTGTCGACTTTTTGCTCTGTTTTTTTTTTGTATTAGGGCTGTTGGACGATCTGCTTTTCTATTTTCTCCCTGATGTTGACAGATTATTTTCTTGTGGAACTGGTTGGAGGTACATTGTCCGGTGGTTTGCTGTTTAGTTTGCAAAGCCAATTTGTGTAATGCCACTTTGCTCAATTGCGATTTCTTGGCTGGCGATATTTTGATTGATTCTTTCAGAATGTGCTTTTTTGGTAGCGGTGCCTATGTCCTGATAGTAATGATCGTATTTGTTACAAGCGAAGCTTAGGTGTTTAGTTGGAGGCTTGAAAAACTCCTATATGAACTTCTTTTTTGTATCTATCACACGCGTTTATAAATGGATATTTCGGGCGTGAGATTGGGTATCAATCAAAATCTAAGGTTTTTATTTCAGAGTGTTATCGAGTTGTCTGCCAACATTCCTCTGAAACTGAAGCAGTGGTAGCTATTTTTAGCCTTGTTGCTTGTCGTTTATTGTTGAGTCTTATTTGATTTTGTGTAAAGGACTCTTATAAGATTTTCATGTCTTTGTTTGCAAACGCAAGCTCAAGAACACTCTACTACAGAGAATTGCCGGATTCCTATGATTTACCTTTTGATACATTGTGTCCTAGCTCGTGGGACCAATCATAGTTCTGCTTTTTGGGTTTGAAATATTGTGACTAACCTATGAGATCGCTATAATTTTCCGCGTCACACAGCGGCGGTACACAATACTCATTCATCAGTCCTCTAAATATATTGTTCTTGACGCAAGCTGGGTTGCTATCTATATCTTTGGGCGTAACTGACCGGATTGCCGTTTATACGGGATTTTATTCTGCTGTTTTTGCTTAGAAAATGCGTACGGTTTGTCAATTGTTTATATATCTAACTTTGTTAACGTTTTAAGCGGCACTATATCTTACATGACCAGGGGGGTTGCGGTAACTAATTCGTTTCTATCAAAAGAAGGGCGACTTGTCAGCGATGGGATGGCTTTTCGGAAGTACGTCGGGAGCTGGCTGGCTTCTGACAGTTGTCGACAATGCGGAAGGAGATAACAAATAAGAAAGGAAGCAAAGGGGACAAGCTTGTTTTGGATTGCGGCCTTATTGGCAACAGGAATCAAATTACTTTTTGGGATTGGCAGCGTGGAGTTAGAATGGTGTTGATAAGTATAACGTTGGTATGATAACAATAATATATTTTGTGCGTAGTTGCACAATGAGTTCGTAAAATGAATGGGGACACGTGTTGCAGTTGTCACTTCCATGATGGCTTCCGGTGGATGTGGTGGGGCTTAGGGCGTGATTAATGCAATAGTATTTTGCGCGGTATATCTTTTCCAACTACCGACTAATATCTAAGGGTATTGGGAAGCGATGCAGTGATCTATGGTGTCTTCTAGGCGCTGAGCTGTAGGTACTTTCTTTTTTTACCGACGGCTGGAGACTGAGATAAGTTTCAGAAATGTGGCCTTTTGAGGTTTAGCTGGTTGCTGCTAAGCCACGCGTCTGCAACTTTTACACTCATTTTACACGGACCAAATGTACACGGAATACGACTCATTATTGAGCTAGTAAGTAGTTTGATTCTAGACTCATGTTCTATTTTGTCTTCTATTTTATTAATTTGAAGGCTTAGTCTGTTGACAGGTATTTAGGTCATCTTATTTGCCGCTCATGGTCTGTAGGTAGGGTTTTTTACTAGTGCGCTCTACTAAATTGTGGTACCCGCGGAAAATCTATGTTTTTTGCAATAAATGTTAGGTAGGGTAGCGGATTGAGCTACAAATTTTTACGGAATAGGTAAAAATTTGTACGAAACAGGTACAAATTTTGAAATTGTGGTTTGGATTACGAGAGGATTATTGGCCTACTAGTTACGAGGGGTGTAGTTTGGGCTGTGGTTGTCAGAGATTTTATTTTAAATTTTGTGATCAACAGAAATAGAAGACTACATTTTACTTTTTTTTTTTAAACAGAAATATTTTCTATGAGGTACTAGCTTAGACTCTCTTAACAGGATTATTACACATTACTCAAACGATGGTAATGCAGATGAGTCGAGCAAAACTACGAAAACTTACAGGACTTATAATTGGACAATCACATGAAAGAATGTAAATTCAGTCTTTTTGTCCGCTACATCTGCTGAGCGAGTAGGAGACTTGCAATACGCAACGTAGAACCTTTTTTGGTTAGCTTCCAACGAAAAGCTCAAGACTCTGCGGAGAAAGTTTCTAGACTTCATTGAAGAAACGAAACTACCAGAGGAGTAAGAACCAGAGGTGCACAATAGGACTATCTTCAGAAACAAAAAGAAAACTTTGACATACTCTGAGGGCTTTAACATTTAGCGGTTATAAAAATAAATTGCCCCACATTGGGCGTCAAAATGTGGTTTGGTATCTTTAAAATTCCACTAATTGATTTGAGGTCAGTGAAGATTCGGTAGCAGTTTTTGTTGTCTTTTAGTTTTTAAATACGGTTGAAGGCTTATTTTGGCATACAGCATGAGCTTGCCAAGTCCAGAAAAGGGATTCTTTTTGGTGGTGTTAACGACGCATTATATTGCATAGTTTGTTAAAATTTATATTGATATTTTCCCGTGATTGCAATAGGTTTGTGCAGTACAATCGTAAGTAGAATGTTGAGTTTGCAAACATTCTAGGCATTAAGAATAGTTTTGAGTTTTCAGCGGGATAGTGTATTACGCATTACAGTTTGTTTTAAAATTTTAGAGAGTTCATCTAGCACGATGTTATGGTAAAACAATGTTAAGTTTGAGTAGTCTTAAGCTGCGGTCACGCACAAAAGTAAGTTTGATGGAGTTACATTTGAGGGTTAGTCGTGTCTACTGAGAAGTTGGTTATAGCGCGGACTTTTGGTTTGACGCTGGATTGCAGATTGTCAAGGTGCATTTTGAAGGTGGTCGGTAGTATTGCATTGCAATGATTATTAACTTTTTTGGGCTTACTAATTTTGCGACTAGGCTGCGCTTCTGCTTTTGCACGATGGTTTTGACGTCCGTGGTAGTGATGCTTTCTGTATGTGGCTTGAATTTGACTAAATCTTTTTAAAGGCGTTTGTGTTGTGCTATTTTGCGGGTTATTTTTGCTATGTTTGTGTCTGGAGTTGTTGGTGTCGTCGTAAGAGTAGAGACATTTTCCACTTGCACCTCGAGGTAGGTAGCTGTCGTGGAACTGCAGTGATGAGTTAGGACCGTTATCGATAGTCTTTACTCAAAGCGGAAGAACACTGTTGCTTCCTACTGTATGAAGTCTACACAGGCAACTGTACTGGTGATCTCAACTCTTTGCTTTGATGAAAGAACGACGTTCGATGGTAACCGTGACCTATGTTTTCTGGGACTTATTGCATTTATTTATATTTTTGGATTATTTGTTTGCAATTGAAGTGGAAAGATGAACGTTTGCTTTGGGAGCTTTTTTGTCTCTTGAATTTTTACTCTAGGGAGTTGCACTTGAGGAAGCGTAATTATACTTCATTAAAGTGTAACTACGGACCCGGCAATCCGTATGCTTTACATAAGCAACAATTAGAAAATAAATCAGCTGAATTCAAGACGGTAACTGTAATCGGAAATCTACATAACAAAGAAAGGAAAATAAATCAAGGAGACTACCAAGTTAGAGTGATTTGACTTGTTCTTTCAAAAATCAGCAGTTCTTGTAAGTTTGAGATCTTGGCATTTTTTAGCAGACAGCTTTGATACTTTAACTTTGTTAGGAGCCGCCCGACTTTCTCATATAAAAACAGAATTGTGAGCTTGTTCTTGGGTAAGTTTTGGTCGTTAACCTTTTGGCACAAAATTACGTCTTTTTTAGTCTTTCAAGTTGATCTTGTTTGCCAATTCATGGCACATGGTGACCCTGCATTCTTTATCATCCTTGCTGGTACCAAAGCGATATAATTTATCTGGATTTCTCACTATCGTTGCTGCTCACAAAAAGAATTAGCAGATTATTTTTAGCGGAGAGGTCTTTGCGTCACAGGGTTTAGGCCCACGAACTTATCAGGCTTAACACTTACTTCATTAGGATGTCCTTTTAGCCAACGTATCTTAGTGTTTGCACGATGGCGCTAGCTTTGATATAGTTATTCTTTAACAGAAATAGCTTTAAGAATGTTCTAAGGTAATATTAGGAAATCTAAATCTTAATAATAGGCTTTTGCTTTGCTGGATTATCAGCGTAGGTTCATATATTGAAGAGCCCCATGTTGTAGACTTGTGATTATAGTTTTCTTAAAAGTTTTCTTCTACGAGAAAACAGTGTTTGTCAGTCGCATTATTTAAACTTGGTCATGTTCTGTGTTTTGCAAAATAGAGGTTTGCTTTTGGGCGATTTTGGTAGTTTTTTTCTTATAGCAGTTTTCTGTAGCGTTTGTGTTTCTTTTAGTGTTACTACTCTATCAGGTCCTTGTCTTTGTAGGTCATGTTTCCAAACTGTCTCTGAGACCGAGATCTTCAAATTCTGTTCCTGACTTATCGCAAGGAAATTTACTGATCAGTTTGAGCTCTACACTTTACGGAAAATTTGAGAATTTATGAAAATCTATTTACTACATACCAGGAAACTATTGCAACTAGGGTCGACTTTACAGATATATTTTGCGATTTATGAAAAAATGTAATGCCTTACGATTTGAGTCATCTCAAAACAAGATATTTAAAAAAAAATACAAATTGACCACTGTTGATGAAGCACTATTTTGGTTGAATAATTTATTTTATGTTTAAATAATATGCTCGGCAGACTTTCAGATTGCTTTTAATTTTAACACAAAGACTATTTTATTTTTATTGTTATTATATATAGCAAAATTGTATTCGTTTATATTTGACACAACAATCAATCATTCTTATCAGGAAAATGTAACTATAATCAATTTATGTACACAAAGCATATTTAATTCAGCTTACACGAAATTCCAAAAATTACAATTAATTATAAATATAGGATGGTGGTGGCCGTTACGTAGTTCAATAAACAAAAACTCATTTTCCGTACTGCATCATTAAATGCGAGATTGAATAAAGTATTTTGTTGAAAACGATTTTAATTTAATTAATAGTAACCATCAGCGTATTAGTCATAATTAATCTGATAAGATATTACCACATTTATAGTTAGTCAAAACAATTTGTAGTTTTTGAATTAATGAATAATTTATATTTTATTGCAATAAAATATTAATTTTGTTTATTTCAATTCTTGTAATATTCATGTTTTTAAATAAAATATAAGTAGACTAGTTTTGATATGTATGAATGTCAATGTAATTAATTAATATTTTTTTAAGTTATTAATTGCTTATAATATTGTTTTGTTTGTATTTCGTAAAAAAGTACTTTATTTATTATTGCGTATTTAAGAATGTCTGGGCTGTGTGTACAATTTTATTGTTTGTACGAAATTTTTGTATAGTAACAAATTAATATCAAGGTTGGAATTAAACTAAATATTACTTTGTTAACTATGTTGCATTTGCTAAGATTATAACTATTATCTAATTCAATGCGGATCTACGGAGTTGTAAAATAGTGCATCAATAAATAATTGTTATCTTGTTTCAATATTTAGATATATGTATACATTATGTATGTCTAGGTTAAATGTTATCTCTCCAATGTAGATTAATAATGTATCAGCAGAATTTGTAACAATGGGCCATTCAAAATTAAAATGCATTATTGTCTCGAAGCATGCATAAAAAGTATTTCAGTGTTTATAGTACTATTGTAATAATTTTAGAGTGTTTGTTAATCTTGCAATTTGTAACTTAAAAACGGATGTAGATTTCTCAAAAAATAATGATGATTATTATGTTTAATTTCTAACAACGAAGATTTCTAATTACTGATAAATTTTTCCGATGCATAGATTTCCAGCCAGTGGCGTGGAAGTGAAAATTTTTAAAATACGTTAAAATTGCGAAATAGACTACTGCAGTTATTATTTTTGCTATAAATGCGACCACATTGTACGAGTTGCAATTAAAAAATGTGTTTTTAATGATTATTTTTAATTAATTCTTCAAATTTGAACTATTTATGACATTTTTTTAACGAGTTTTACACTTTTCAATTGTTTTTGGCCAGGTTTTGGTTCTTTTTGAAATTATTTTAATGTTTTATGGCAGAATTTTGCCATTTTTGACTTCATAAATATAAATTTTAACAGTTTATGGTGTATTTTGGTATTTTTTGACAATATTTTTTATACTCATCACCGGATTATGCTATTTTTGAATTTTATGAATAAAATTTTGGAGTTTTCAACCTTTTTTGATCGGATTTGGATTCTATCAGAATATATTTTAATGTTTATGTCTTGATTTAGTTATTTTTTAATAGAATTTTGTATTTTTTAATAGTTAATGACTAAATTTTTGTTTATTCTGGCAATATTTTTATACTTTATAATCAGTTTTTGCTGTTTTTGACAATATAGGAAAAGAAAGGTGCACTTTTCATCAGTTTATGGCAGGATTGTTGTGTTTTCTGAAAATATTTTGGGGTTTCAAGGCCGGATTTTGTTTTTTTTTTTCAACGGAGAATATAAACCGACATATTCGGTATTTCGTGGCTGGATTTAGATTTTTTAGACATTTTATTAGAAAAATTTTGCATCATTCAACAATTTATGCTGGACTTTGGGTTTTTCTATTAATATTTTTGATATTTTATAGCTGGATTTTGCTATTTTTAAGATTTTATGCTCACTTTTGCACTTTTTTAACATTTTGTGGCCAAATTTTGCGTTTTTCAACCGTTTTTGGCCGGCTTATTTTAAATTTATTTTTTTTATTTTGTGATTGTTTTTTTTTTTTAATTTTTGATTTTTCTGCATTTTTTAACAGTTTTGGTAGTTTCTGACAATATTTTTATACTTTATGGCAGATTTTGAATCTTTCAGATATTATTTTATAGCCGGATTTTGCTATGTCATGAAAGTTTTTATGTTTTTATTAATTTTACAATGGGATTTTGCCATTTTTGACTTTTCTTGAATAGAGTTTTGCATTTTTAACAGTTTATGCTCAAATTTTGGTTTCTTGTGACAATATATTATAGCCGAATTTTGCTATTTTTGACTTTTTATGAAAAGAATTTGCACTTTTCAACAGGATTTCGTTAATTAGGACTATGATTTACGTGTTTGAGGTTAAACTTTTATTGGAGCATTTGTAATGGTGTTTAATAGTAGGAATGATGATGCGGAAGAAGTGTCTTTCTGTCCAATTACCAGCGGCTCTTGACTTTGTGACACTATGACAGCGCTTAGGCTACGCTTGTATTGCAGTTTTGTGCGTGGGAATCAGACCAATTATGCGGATTTAACAGGCGCTCTGACCTTGGAACACGGAGCTTAAATCTAAGCTTGGTATTCTTGCTTATTGCTCTGATCTTTGAGTGAGGGTACCAAGCTAGGGTCGAAACGAAAGCAAGGGAACGTAACTCTGACTTGTTGAACAGAAGAGTTCTTGCTTATCGCCTGGATGCTCAAGCGAGAGTACGATGCTATGGTCGGAGCTAGGATCCTCGTTGTGTACACTTACTGTTTTTCTCGAAGTTTTAGGCTATTATGAGTGCGGTGCGCAACACTTGGCACATAAGAAATTGGATTACAAACACTTGGGCGGGGACTAAAGTTGAAACTACTGTCCCGCAACCAATAAACTGCTCACCCAAGTGTTGGTGATCAAGAAATTGGATCACAAATACTTGGGCGGGAACTAAAATTGAAACTACTGTTGCGTATTCAATGAACTGCGTGACCCACCTACCCACCAAAATGTTTGTGATCAAAAAATTAGATCACAAACACTTGAGCGGGTGGGGGGGAACTCTAGTAGAAAATAGTGTCGTGCATTGACGAGTTGAGTGCCCGCCCGCCCACCCACCCAAGTGTTGGTGATCAAGAGATTGGATTACAAATACTTGGACGAGAACTAAAGTTGAAACTACTGTTATGCATCTAATAAACTGAGAGCCCGCATACCCACCCAAGTGTTTGTGATCAAGAAATTGGATTACAAACACTTGCGCGGGTGTGTGTTAACTCCAGTTGCGCATTCAATGAACTGATGGGGCCTTTTAGCAGGATCTCGGGTTTCAATAGAGCTGGAAACGCAAAAATTTGTAAGGATAGCATCAACTCGCGAGCGATTTCTCCGTTTTTTTTTTGTCATAACAGATTGGAAGAGGTCAATTAGGTTGATTAATCTCTGCTTATCTAGGGTTATCTCTATATTTTAATTAGAAAACTTCCTTTCTGCGTCAATTTTCAATCAAATGTCAGATGATGCAAAAAATTATACTTTCGACTAGTCTTTTCTTTTTCCTAATATTTCGGGGACTTTGCAAAATATTGCGTCATAAAGCCAAAATTGAGTTTGTCCCAAAAGCCCAACTTGTACATGGTTAGACATTATAAGGCCTTACATTTTCCATGTTACAAGTTATGTACAATTAAGTTTTTAAAAAATTGCTTAACTATAAGGTTTTTTTGGTTAGGTTCTAAAAATTATCTTTCAAATGTAAAACTTGGTGGGCGATGCACTTATGGAGCTGTTCTTTGAAGTTTTTACCAGCACATTTGGAGGAATGTTGTCTTTTTTATAAATCTTTTTGAGTTCTTGAAGTGTTCAAAGACGATGTTTTAAAACTTGTCTTGATGTACCCCTATAGCAAACAGTTGGTAAGCAACTTCTCGTAAGGACATTTAAATGATGAGCTGTGGCTTCATCTTGTTGAAACCAGAAGGCATCTGTATTGTATTCTTTTATTTTGGGTAATAAAAAATGTTTAATATGCGACAATATCGGTCGGAGAAGTTACAGTGACGCCAACTTCTTAAAACAATAAGGCCCCACGATGCACACAAAGGATAAAGCATACCAAACGGTGACTTTTGGGCTGTGAAGAGGTTGTTTTTGGGGTTCTTGGGGGTTATTAGCAGCCCAGTATTGAAAATTTTGCATGATACTGTTATGAAAAGTCGGAAATGAGCTTTGTCGCTAGTAATAATTGCTTTACAGCAGTTTCTACAATTTAACCAAGTCTGCTGGACTCAATTCTTGGGGAATTATACTCTTATAAGGATGTATTTTAAGTTAGTGTGCAAAATTTGCCCCACCGTTCGAACCGATATCTGAAGTGCAGAAGGATAGTTCCGAGAAGAACTGCTCTATTGACGTTCTGACTTCAACTATGTTTTCAAGTGACTTGACGGATTTGGGACTCTCGGCAGCTTTTTTCAGAATTTGCAGATCTTATTGCCTTTAATTTTTGGACCCATTTCTAGATTGTTTTTTGGTCAGGAACACTTTTTTTTTTTATTTAAAGCGAAATGCTCTCCGCGTTGCAAGCAGAGACTCAGCATGTTTGAAATAATCATTTACAACGAATCTTTGATGATCATCCGACCACGACTGAAACCTTTTTGTTTACTTTCTAGCTTCTTCAGTGATTATTTAACTCTATTATGTCTTACTCTGTATATGCCACATTTGGATTTAGAGCTTGAAATCAAGCGATTGCTTACCATCTACAAAAATAGTCATTTGGGGGTTTGATATTTATGAGATTTTGGCCGCAACGTATTTGAATTTCAACTTTCAATTAAAAATATCCTCGGAAGAAGTTTTGAGATGAAGGGGGGAATATTGTTTTAGATTTTGCTGATTTATTTGTAGGAGCCAAATATAGTCTTGATCTGACCATCTTTTTTCTTCATTTTTGCGATTTTGTGTTATTTTTTTTAATTGTTTGTAGGTTTTGGCCAAAAGTGGCAAAATCATAGTTTTATTAAACTTTATTCACTATTGAATATACATTTTATGGAGATTGGAATAAAAACAAGTCTCAATCACTTCTTTATTGTTTTTTAGATTCTGAGACACGTGTTTCTTGTTGTGTATCTCTGGTTGCTACTCCTCTAGTAGTTCCGTTTCTTCAATGAAGAAATATAGACATTTTTGCTAAGGGTCTGTCTTGAGCTCATCTTTGGTTAGCTTATGCTTGCCGAAGAAAGCTGTCTAGATTTTGGGAACAATAAAACTTTAAGAGCTATAGCAATCAGAACACTTTAAGCTACTCAAGAAGACCAAAAAATTGTTAAAGGTTTTGTCAGAAAATAGACAAATTTTTTGCTACCAGAGGTGACAACAGTTTTAAGACTTGATCTAAGTGGGTTTTGAAAAACTTTATCAGATCTAGGAAGAATTTGAGAAATTATAGAAGGCATCAAATCTTTTAAGAAGTTTTTAGAGCTACTTTAGTCTTGAAGTGGTTTAGAGACTCAAAAATCAATCTCTAAATCACTTGAAGGCTCTAGTAGCTCTAAAAACTTCTAAACAGATTTTTGCGTTATATTTGAGAAATAAATATTTTTCAATTCTATTTTTTGGGGATTTTATAAATGATGAGTGAATACTAGGGATATATTTTTTTTTTAATAAATAAAAATATCGAAATATCTTTTTTAGTTTTTTATATGAATACAGCGCCAAATAATACTCGTCTGCTATTGAAGTCTTTTTTTATTAGTGTGGAAGTAGGAATTCTACTTTCAAACTAATCAATTATAATTACAATAAGAATATAAAAAAAAAATTGAATCTCCTACATCTTCTACTCGATTGAAGTACTCGTATATACTTATTGCTGGCAAGTGATCAAGTGAAGAACGTGGTAGAAGTGGACGTTTCTAATAATAATAAGATTGTTTAAAATAATCGATTATATTACTATGACTGAACTATTATGTATTATATTAAACGATTTGCGTATTATTTGAATTTGCATAATCAATATAAAACAATTCTAAATAATGTGCATGCATATTACAAAACTTTTAACTTTATCTTTGTTGTATCATTTAATGTGTTATTAATTGACTGTTCCGTTTAGTTTCGCATGTGCATTTTTTACTGATAAAGTATAATGGCTCATAATGATTGAATAATTATTGCAGTCAAGGTTACGGCAATTTGTAGCAATTTGATCATAGAATTCGGCACATATTGTTAAAAAAAATAAAAGAATGTGATTAACATTAATTCAACAACAAAAAGATATAAAAATGTTTTGATGCATTATACAGGGTGTAAATATATACCGGATGCCCAATAATCGTGTAATGATCAAATTAATAAACCAGAGGTTTATTAAAAATGTCATACAGCCTGCTTAGTAGAACGTACTATAAATAACTATCTAAAAGTTTTTTTTTTTTGGTATTAAACTTTTTTAATTTAAAAAGCGCGTTTATAATTAGACTTCTATTTTTTTAATTATTTCTTTCAGAGAAGTTGAGGCATGCGCTCAACTATTGGCCAGTCTACTAACATGTTTGAAGCATCTACGTACTATAATGGATTACAGTCCTCAAAATGAACTCTTCGCCACTAATCACGTCGCACCACATGAACTCATCACATCAACAGACGATATTAACCAATATTGTTTTTATGGACGACCATTGGGTTTTCAGGTAATATCACTGAATTATTTACCTCAAACAATATTTGTATCTATACTCAATTCAATCTTGAGCTACAATTATGTATACATATATATCAACTCGTAGTTAGTACAAAAACCCACTTTACCTTGGCCTATGGAGTGTGTAAAATCTGAGCGCGAGAAAAGGATGCTTATATGCTTGAAAACATGAGTGCAACAGAGCAAACAATATTTTTTTGTATATTAAGTTGCCTATTATAGCGGCCAAGCTACGTTTGGAAAAGTGTGTTATTTATAGCGCGTTTACCTGGTCGGTCGTCGCTAAATTTATAATATAGCATTTTTTCTTACACATATTTCACACATTCTCGATTGAGTATAGGTAACAATTTGGAGTTTTTTCATTATTATATTTTTACAGTTTACTGAATCCATACGTGGTCCCTTAAGATTTATATCGTTATCAATGGCGATATTTTCAGAAGCATACTACAGTGACGGTAAGTGAAATTGTAAGATAATTAAGTCAATCTATCTTAATTTCTCATTATCACACAGGTTCCATATTCTCCAAAGCTACGAATTCGTTCATGAACACCACGAAATTCGTATCAGATCCGGAACAGAGAGCAAAGCGAATTGTTAACATCGGAAGAAATGCCGACGTTAATTTTTGTAAAGCCTTCTGGTTCTTATCTGAAAGCGAACTGATGCAGTATTTGCCGTCGATTGTTGCTTCAGGTGTCAGTGTGTGTAAGGTGATTAATATACCTACGGAACCGATGACTTTGGAAGTGGAGGGGAAGGAAATTGAGGTTCCAATTCCTTTGTCGCATATAGGTAATTTATAAAAAAATATATTGTGTATTGTAATAGTGAGAGTTTGCAAGAGTATATGCGGATAAGACTGTTATATTTAAAAAAAATGTAATTGACGATGTTAAATTTAGTTTTGATATACAGGGTGTTTAGAAAATAAATAAAGTCAAATTTTAGTATACAGGGTATTTGAAAAATAAGTTAATAATTATTGGTATAGTAAAGTCAAATTTTGATATACAGGTTCATAAATAAGTAGAATTTGCGACATTGGAATAAGTTTTGAAATACATACATTGTTACAAATTTTAGTATACAGGGTGTTTGAAATATAAATACATAAAATTGGCGGCGTAAAGTCAGTTATTAGTATACTGGTTGTTGGTAAATATATATAATTAGCGACATAAAGTCAAATCTTGATATATAGGGTGTTTAGAAAATTATTGAACATTATTGTCGACGTAAAGTATTATTTCTATATTAAAAAATTTTTAAAAAAACGCGATTTCAAAAGTATTTAACAAAATATATGCAAATTTTATAATACATATCATTCTGACGATTGCAACTTACAATGTCTCAATAAGTGGAGAAAGGAAAGTACTGTGCATTCTTTAGTTGCTTCGAAAAAGCGTTTCATACAACGTTATACATATTCATTCATACATGGTGGTTTGTGTTATCTGATCCGTATTCACCCTGTATAATAGGACATCTGTTATCTTATCTCTCTCATATTGGATGGACTGACTGGATTGTCTATGTTTCTGTTTCAGGTAGGAAACCAGTTCATGTTAGGTTAATTAGTTACGAGGCTAGGGAGGGGATGATTGGAGAAGGAACAAATCCGAAGATGAAACCACCAAGTAGAGGTAAGTCTTTTTTAATGTTCTTTCACCTATTCTTTGTTTCTAGTTGATGATTTGTAATGTTGCACTTCTTGCTTGGTCTAGTGCTGAGGATTGTCTAAGAGTCAATACAAGTTTGTCGTTGAATTACATACGTTGACGTAATTGCATAAACTGAGCTAACGTTGCTTAGAGTTATTGATTTACACGGACTGTATACTGACCGTTGACCTCTATGTTGAGTGAGCAGACTTGTTGGCAACTTAATTTATACTGGTTTGTGATGTTAAAGTGGTTACGGTTGCCACAGGAGGTGGAAACTGGTTTGTGTAGATTTCGCTAGGGAAGTTTCAGGTGCAGACGATGTTTCTACGTATGGATCTGAATTGTTTGTTATTGTTTGGGTTACTCTGGAAGAGTTTTTCAGATGCGACATCTGAAATTGGGTGATGTCATCGGTTATATGTGTGTATGCAACCCGGTTGCGCCGGTGTGGAGTACTGCTTTCTTGCAGAATGGTCAGTAGGAGTTGCGATGTGCTTTCCAGAAGGTAGTGGTTGTTTAAGTATTTTCTTCTCTTTTTTATTTTGGTTTGTGGCATAGTAGTCATTATCCCAGGAGGTGGGGTGGGTTGACCGAGTGAGTGGAGATCGTGGTTTGTATGTAATCCGAGGAGAAAGTTCTTCAAACATGGGCCCAGGCAGTGTTGCGAATCTTGGAGCCTGATTGTGTTTTTGTTTTGGATTCTCTGGACAAGTTTCGCAGGTGCAATGGATTGAGGTGTGCGGTCCTAGCTAAAGGATACGCTTTCTGGCGGCTGCGTCTGGATTTCTATCCGCTTTGCTAGGGTAGCATCTTTTGTTTATTTTTATTCTCTCGGGATTATGACTTTTTTGTTGTATTTGTCGTTCTTGTGGCTACTTTCAGTATGATGCTTTGTTGGTTGGGGATCATTCTCTTGAAGTTTGTTTAAGAAGATACCGGGTGCTTTGCCTTTTTTTTTTAGGGTTGTCCTGTTTCTCTATTTTTATTTTGTCGTCCCCGTTCTGCCAACGTGTTTTCTTTGGTGTTAGGTGTCGATTGGAGGTTTCTTGCTTAATACCACTTTCAAATTAAACTGATTTGATTGTTGTTTGAAGCGGATCTTACTCGGAAGATTTGAGTAAGGTCGCTGGTGGGAGTAGTGGTGCGGATCGGTAAGGGTGCAGATTGAGATGTCAGCTTTGGGTGGCTGGTTAGTTTGCTGATTGTTTGTTTTGTGTACTGGTAATTGTTTTCAATAGATCGAATCTGGATTAACCTGACAAGGTCTTAAGATCTGCAGGTTGAATGACGCTTGGCGGTGACTCAGCAATTAATCTTTGCTAAGTTTTGCTTCTGCACGTTAGCAAGCACGAATCATGATTTCTGATTTCGTTATTTTTTGGGGTTGGTAGCAGTGCGAGAGTTGCCGTATTGTCTTTTTTCTTTTTTTCTTTCTAGACGGACTTTGATTTTACGATGTTAATACTGGACTGACTTGGCTTGGAATGAACCTGGGAATGAAAAGTGTTGGAGTGCTGTTTCATGTACATAGACCGCTAACGAAATAGAGCTATTTCAGAGGTTTTGGGATAGTATCTTGGATGCCGACTCTATAATTGTAACAATCTTATACAGTTTGGGGATTTCGTTGTGAGGCTAGGATGGCGTCAAGAAGGTGGTTAATTGTTTTTTTCTTGGTGCCTATGGTGGACCGGTTGTTCGCGGAGTCTTTTTGATAAAGAAATCTTTGTTAGATAATTATTGGATTGGGTTTTCCCCTCCGGGGTGGCACTAATTTTTGCCAATCCTAGCCTATGGATCCTTCTTCTGACGAGTAGCACGTCGACCTGGATGGTGTATGTTCGCTTTGGTCGTACAGCATCTTTCGTTAAATTTGATTCTTCTGGTATTTAGGGTCGGCATTGAAGTTTTCGTAGTTTGGACAAGAGCAATCTTCTGGGTCACGTGGCTACTTCCGCTTTGATAGTCCAAGCGTTTGCTGGTGTTGGATGATTGGACGGGTTTGGTTGGGGTTAGGATATTTTCAACTTCTTCTTTGGGGTATGGTGCCTTTGATTTCTTTTGTGTTCCATCACTTTGTAGAATGATTATTTCTGAATGCACTAGTCTTGGAAATGTAATGGGTGGGATTGTTACATGTCCACTAATTCAGACACACTCATAAACAAATTTGAACACTAGTTTGCCGTGTATCGGAACCAGTATGGCAAAGGTCTTTAGTTTTGATTAATGATTACACAAACAGGCTAAAGGTTTTGTTATATGTTTACTACATGATGTCTTGTTTCTAATAATTGCACAATTTTACACACTAGTGTGTCAAACATATTCCATTTGTATTATTGATTCAATTTTTATTTCAGGATTATTGATCCACTGTCATGGCGGCGGTTTTGTAGCCCAATCTTCAAAATCGCACGAAGGGTATTTAAGGCAGTGGGCTAAAGAACTACGGGTACCTATTTTAAGTATAGATTATAGTTTAGCACCAGCAGCACCTTTTCCAAGGGCATTAGAAGAAGTAATTTACGCTTATTCATGGGCATTGAAAAACTGTCAACTACTTGGCACCACAGGTAATTCATTAGCTTTAATAAATTATTAAAAGTAAATTGCCTCTCTACTCAATGTGAGACACATACACTAGTGTTTCAGGGTATGCACCTTTCATCAGTGTGCCTAGCATCTCATTGGTCAGAGAGACAATTTACATAAAATCACAATTTTAAATATAAAACATCACGATCCAATTATGCGTGATTGAGATTGCGTTTGAAGACCTAAGTTTATATAAATGTTTCATTTCAATTAGGTGAAAGGATAGTAGCAGCTGGCGATTCTGCGGGAGCTAACTTATTAACAGCGATGACAGTAAAGTGCATCGATATGGGAATCCCTCCACCTCACGGCTTATTCTTAGCATACGCACCATTTCTAGTTAACTTAATTCCATCTCCTGCACGATTACTAAGCAAATTGGATCCATTATTGCCATTCGGGTTTCTATCCAGCTGTTTAAAAGGTAACTTTCAATAATTATATCGATTCTAATAAAACTAATAACATTTTTGCAGCTTACATTTTCCCGCAAGATTCGTCCAAAGAAAACGATCTCGATTTGCGGGCATTATCTCCTGATACGGAGAGTTTCGAAGAAATCTCAGAATCCGACTTATTGGAATTGCAGGCTCACAAGTCGCCAACTTCCGAAATGTCGGATACTTTAACCTATGGATCTCTCACATCACAAAACGATGATACACGTGATCCCAGTACAATCAAAGATCGCGACGATTTCGGTTCAGATCTTGATACTAGTCAGAAATTCGATTTATTGGATAAATTTGTATTGGGTACAAAACTATTTATATACAGGGTGATCAAAAATTAATAATTCAATTTTATAGATTCAGATACTGATACTGATGGAACTAAAATAGCGGTGATAACAAAGGAAAAAATTCCAGCGAGAATTGAAACCCCTACTATTGAAAGTACCCTACACGGAAAGGTTTCAAGTTTTGTTACAAAAATGAAGGGAAGGGTTAGCGATATGGTTCATTTGAAAAGTTCCAGTGCTAGTGCGGCATCATTGTATCTCGATATTGAACGGGATAGAAGTATCGATGAATATAAATTTGTAGCGCCTTTGGATCCTTACTTGAGTCCGATTCTTGCACCTGATCATGTTTTGAAACAGTTGCCTCCTGTTAATATTTTGGTAATGATTATATTATTTAAGGAGTGAAAGAGATTTTATTGCTTTTTATTGCAGACCGTCCATATGGATCCGTGCCTGGATGACTGCGTGTCGTTTGCTAGAAAATTAAAAGGTTTAGGTAATAATGTAAATTTCGAAATTTTGGATGGGTTGCCGCATGGATTCTTAAATTTTTCATTGGTAAGTTATTTGTTTTATTGTTAATTAAAAAGTACATAGTGGCAATTTATCGGGTGAGTTTGTACAATTACAAAGTGACTTAGAATCCAAGATGGTGACGTTTTACAAGTTAGCAGGAATAATTCAAACAGAAAGGATGCGGGAATCAAGTTTGAGTTTCTTGTTCGGTGGGTGCGTACCGCAAACGAAACGTTCCGACATTTGTGATTATGTGTAAATTCTATCTCTAGCTAGTAAGATGCTAGGTACACTGATGAAGGGTGCATACCTTGAAACACTACTGTATGTACCTCATACTGGTGGGGATGTAGTTTACATAAAATACATTATTAAATTTAAATAACAATCATTGTCCTTATGTTAGCGTTTATTTTACAGGTATGTAAGGAAGCTTACGACGCATCCAGATTATGCGCCACAAGGATCTCGTCACTATTAAATCTCGACAGCCTACCACCACAAACATAATAAACAGGTCTGTCTTTGCATCATATCATTTTTGAAATATGATTTAGTTTTTAATTTCTCGCATATCGTCGTCAACTTGAATAACTTTTAATGGAAAACCAAAATAAAATTTACAAAAAATACAGATCTGTACAAAGATATTTATATTATAGGGAGTATATATATTATAAGGTTTTCGAATAAAAGTTAAGAGCGGGAGAGGATATTTTTATACGATTTAAGAGAAATGTGACGATATTTTGTAGCTGATATTAATTTACGTAAATTGTTATTTAATTTTTGTTTAATGGCAAATCAGTGCCTGCGTTATTAATTATTACGGGCCGGTTTAATTGATTTTTGTAGATAATACTGCTTTAAGTCGTCAACATTTGTTTTCATATGAAATTAATTTAAAGAATGTTTAAAAATATTAAAAGTTGTGAATGAGGATATACACAAATCTATAGAAATCGGGATTATTAGGATCAAGGTTCAAGGCAGTGGCGTAGTTAGGATTTTTGGAGGTTATATTAATCCGGTCATAAACTGTTCAAAAGTGCAAAATTCTATTCTTAAGTCAAAAATAGTAAAATCCGGCCATGAAATAACAAAATTATGTTAAAAAGAATGTCAAAAATAACAAAACACGGTCTTGAAACATCAAAATATTGTTAGAAAGCACCAAAATCCGGCCATAAAGTGTAAAAACTTATGCAATTTTAAAAACAGCAAAATCCGGCTATGAAATATCAAAATTTTGTTAAAAAGAAATGAAATCTGTTCAAAAACTGGAAAATTCTACTCGCGAAAAGTCAAAAATAGCAAAATCCGGTCTTGAAACATCAAAATATTGTTAGAAAGCACCAAAATCCGGCCATTAAAGTGTAAAAAACTTTATGAAATTTTAAAGACAACAAAATCCGGTTAAAATATCAAAATATTGTTAGAAATAGCAATAATCCGGCCATAAACTGTTAAAAAGTGTAAAATTTATTTATAAAATTCGAAAAATTACAAAATCCGGCCATGAAATTACAAAATATTTTTTTGTCTTTTAGTTGGCTTCGGTACAGGTTGCGGGCCGGCTGGTATTTCGGCCTCGAAAATTTTTAGATCGTAAATCAGGAACGCAACTTTAAGAAACACTGCACAAACGTCTATACTTAATAACAAGTATGAATGGAGGGGAAGGTGCGCAATAGTAAAAATAGCGCTTACTGCGCAACTTTCTAGCTGAACTGGGCGTGGCATAATATAACGAATTATTTATTATATACGTAATTCTACTCATACTTTACAAAAAAAAAAAACTGTTTGTACAAACCAGTATTACTTCTACAAAAATCAATTAAACAAAATATAATTAAATGTTTGACAATAAGATATAACAACAATAACCACATCTGTCCAACATAATATATTGTAGCTTAATTGAATAATATTATTCATGATGAATCAACGAACAAAAAAAAATCCATCCCATATTACAGCATTTTTAATGCTATTTGTAAAATTAAATTGAGCTTTTTTGGCCAAAATATATACTTGCTAACCAGTGGCGTCCGAAAAAAGTTTTTGCATTAGATAAGCTTAACCTCTGCGGACGCCCATGTTGCTAACATATTTTTATATTGGTAACACTTATTTTATTATAGTGGGTTTAAACAGTTTAGCAGACTATTGCTCGTAATCAATACTCCCACACACCCGCCCAACCATTATCATCAAGAAATTGAATCTGTTGTCCTCTTTACTCAATTTAGAGACAAATGACGTGACACTTCGATTCAAACTTTTGACTCGCAATCAATAATGATGTGAACATAACCTATATTCTTCTCGTTATTTTTTTATTAGAGTGTCAAAGTGATCTGTGTAATCTATCTGTTTTATAAATTTGATGAAAGGTAGTCACTACTGACAGATGAATAGATGTTTACTCATAGTAATTTGATTAGTAAGACTACGGACCACTTTACTGAAAGGAATATATCGGCCCTAAGACTACCACATCTGGTAATTTTGCTATAAATTCAGGAATTAATAAATAAAAAAAAAAAAACTGGAACTTTTATTCCAACATGATTGCTTAAAAATTATTTAGATTTAAACCTACCATAATAAAATAACACGTTAAGACGATGAACAAATTTACCAGAATCATCTATTTGATGCTTCAACTTGTTCCATTTTTTTGTAATGAATATACAAAGCTTGTTCATATCAATTCGGTGCCTGCTAACTACTTCTATACACATCACTGATAACCATCATGAATGATATTACAATTGAGAATAAATTAGAGGCTATATCAAAAAACTATATCTAACTAGTCCCACTACTACCAGAATCTCAGCAGATAGATATTTATGTTATAATCACATCACAGCAAAATGGGAGGAATGAAATATGCACGCGTGTTATATCGTGGAATTCATTTAAAGTGATAATAAAGTGGAAAGGGTAGAAGTGATTTAATCTGAACTCATTTGTAATATAAAGCCGGGTCTACATCAATAAACAATTATGAAATGAATTAATAATTTATTCAAAATCAGTCTAACAATCACAGAAAATAAACAATTACATTCTGTATGGATATATACCGTCCACACGTGGACAAGATTCTGTAGCTAAGTTGTTCGCTTGCACACATCTTTATATTCTCAGCGCTACTAGCCACAAAATTTGTACGCATTAAATTTCCTCAAGTTAACGGAAATGTATTTATTTGAAGATGGTCACTCGCTTATAGTTCATACAATAAGTGAAACAAATCTGTAATAAACACGATTGCTCGTTCTACCCTCTCCACTTTATCGATTACTGACATGCGCACTTAAATCATGCATGCACAATCATGAAGTACGTTACTGCGCATCGACATCACGCATCAACAAACGCATGCGCAGATGTGAAACTAAATATTGCAAAACCCCTATATATACCAAAGATTAACAAACTACTGCACCTAATCAATTCTCAAACCTAGTGCATGATCTAATTTAGTAAATATTTTACCTGATCTATTTAGATAGGCCTAAATTAAACAAATTTAATCTTTAGAGATTTGTAACAGTATTATATTATATGCCGGTAGTTTTGTATAATCTATTCAAGGCTCCTCCATCACAGAGGCTTTATTGTAACCACTTGTTCCAACTCTTGCATGAGCTATATTTTGTAAGTATTGTTTTAGATAGGGAGGAGGCTTGAAATAATAATAAATAAAACTGATTTAATAACGCTTATATAAGACTTAACGTTTAAGCATCACGTTAATAAGAAAATTGATTTTAATTTTTTTGTAATCATTGGAAATACTCGTCGAAATCGAACATAATTGATATATATTTTTTATACGAGTTTATTTCAATTTTTTGTACTGTAATTTTTGGAAAATACATTGTGTTATAATAAGTATTTTATAATTTAATGTTTACTCTACAGCAATCATCTTGTGGTGTGTTATGCTAAGAAAAGTAGTTTGTGCCTGTTGTGAGTAAAGAGTGGCAATTAATTTAATATTTGCACCTTGTAGTATATCTACCCTTACACCTCAAGGTGGTTGCTGTAGTGTAGTCCACGAAATGTTGGATTTTTATTTGATTTATTTTTTGTTTTATTATTAATAAAAATATATTTAATCTGAGTTTTATTGTTAGTATAGTGTTGCAGGCAAGTTTTTATTGCAATGTGGCATTCCCCGGCTTGTTAATCAAATAATTAACAATTCACAGATTTTTTTAGGATGAGAGGACCATCTTGATTGCGTTCAGTCAGCGGTCCGTGCATTCGGTCTAACGCAATCGACCACTATAGGTTTAGGCCACACCTCCCACGAGTCGTAACAATAGATACCAACGTGAGTAATTTCCATTGGCAGATCAGATTGCCTTCGGTTGACCATACTAAATTGGGAATTTTATTTAATCATTCATACAATTAATACTGCTACAGAGCCGATAAGTTGCACAAGGTAAGAGGTGGCGAGGGAGTTCTGTGGGTGGCACCGCGATTTTTGTGAGGAAACCATTAATAATACCCGTGGACGTACTGCACTATACACATCTTTCGAAAAATATTAATCAAAATGTGTTTCGGCATATTAATCAACCGAGTATCTGCATAATAACGCGCGTATGGGAATATGTCGAATAGGTGTATGGGCATAACTGCCAATTTATTGGCACCCTCTCTATGACGCGATGAAATAAAAAATCGACTGTTTGCTAGTCCCCGCTGGGCCGGCGTAAAGAAACTTAAAATTGTACGTCGCTGAATAAACCCGTTGGACTCAATGAGTGGGAAAAGTCACAAAGTGTGTTTTTGGATACAACCGCCACCTACAAATTCCAGTACTGAGATTTGTGTTGGGTCCCAACTCATTCAGTTCTTAGTTTTCGAAAAAGATGGCACAGTACAGCCACTTTAGTTTGGTCTATAGAATGTGAGCGTGAGAAAGAATGCTAAAACAAACTTTCAGTCGGTCTTTCTCGAGAACTCCTGAAGGGATTAAGGCGCAATGAAAATGAAGAAACGTGGTTTCACATAACATTCACTAATTTATTTATAATTATCGAATATTTATTGCACACTTAACTAGATTACGATAACGGATTACCTATTACACGACCGAGCTATCATTTCCGCTTGCAGTGTTGCCGTGCCGGAGAACCGACGTTGCCAGAAGTGGTAGAAAGTTTACCACATTAAGAACTGGCGGCACATTTAAATGTTAACGCATTACAGTGCAAAGGAGCAAACGATACCTTCGTGTATATTTAGTTGCTTATTGTGGCAGCCAAGCTAAAGTGGCCGAACTATACGAAGAAAATCATAAGTAAACCGACTTTAGGAATGTGAGCACGAGAAGTATACTGATGCCCGTACTAATAGTCAGAGATTATATCTCGGATTCATGACTCCGAGATTCATTTTGTTAATCGTTGATTGGCTCTAATCCAATTCACAGATACCGTGATGGTAAATATAATTGCGATCGGCCAATGTAATTTATTACCAAACGTCAGAACTAATATATGACACACTAATAAACAATCTTGGATGAATTCAAGATTATTTGAATCTAGGATTATATTGAGGGTTGCATAGTTTTCAACTCGATCCGAGAATTAAGCGAGAAATGCATTGGTCGATCGCAACTAATGATATCCGTGAATTGACTTACAACCAATCAACAATTAGCAAAATGAATCTAGGATCAATCCGAGATTTAATCTCCAACTCCAAAAGCAAACAACATTTTCATGTATATTAAGTTGCCTATTATAGCGGCCAATTTATGTTTGAAGTACCTACTGTAGTTTAATACTTTTTTGCGAAATTTAGAAATGCCAATCTTAATGTACATATACAGCGAGCTAAAATGTTTTAAAACTTTTAAGAATTCATTAATTTTCAATCGCCGTTGTTCACTATCAACACTTGTGTTTGTTTTGTGTAACTGTAGAATAACAAAAATATTTATTAATCATACTTTCTCTGTAATAAGTTACGGTTGATGATTCCGTAAAATGCAACTGGAATTTTGAACCACAATGGAAATCCCATTAAGCATCAAACAGGATATGTATTAAAAGGAATTATTAAAACTGACAAACATTTATTAGGTAGTATATACAGAATAACCAAAACATTAAAATAAATTCACATATTACATAAAAAATTAAATGAGATGTTGATCGCTATCAAAAATACTGACAACTAGTGGTGACGAAAAATAAAAATCAATATATTATTATTATAATAATCAAAATTTGGTGTTTTATTACTTTTTTTGGATAAAAACTAAATTAATTAATAAATCGCTTACTTTTCTCTTCTTTTCAGTGAATTAAATTAGTTAAATTATTATTCGTGAGTGCCGTTGGTTTGCGGCATTCTCAGATTTTTTTGTAGAACATGTGCGTCGGCCGGCTCGATTCTTTTATAATAATGTTGCTTCGTTTCGACTACTTCAAAGCCAAATTTTTTATAAAAATCGATTGCCCCTTCATTGCTGACTTGTACGTGACTGGAAATAAAATATAATTATACAATTAACATAAAAAAATATTTTATTATATCATAATCTGTAAAGCAGGTCGATTCGTTTTAGTTCGGATAAATTCGAATATCTCCGCCTAGGTTCAGTTTACCGCACAAGTACACGATTTGGACGATTCTTAAACGTGAACACCAACAAAGTTTGTTTGACAAACCTAATATAGGATAAATTGGCTATTTATAATCACAAATTATTTTGAATCGAATCCATCCGAAACGAACAAAATGCAGTCTTAAATTCACATGACCCGACTTTTGAGGTTATATTAATTAGATCTGAAGTTAGTTAGGGAAGACGATGAAGACCGAAATGTTATAGGTCCCAGTGGCGTACGTCAATTAAATGTATTGTAGTTTGAGCTATTCAAGAAAGTTTACACTATTTGATTACATACAATACCACGCGACATAACCTAACATGATCTGTCCGTTTTGAGGTTATCTTGATCAAAATAGTCAATACGTTACATTATGTTAGGTCAAATTAGGTGCGGGTTCGACCTAATAGGTCGGAATTAGATTGGGCAATCCCAAAATCAAATGCAAAAGAAAAAAGATTGCTGCATTGAGCAGTGGGTGTCTTGCAGTTCGCAGAATACTTACTCCATACCGCAGCGGCCAACAACAAACCAATAGAAATTGGATGGAAAGACGTTTACAAACACTGCCCAAAACGGCTAAACACCAAACTAAACACAAGCAGAGATGTTGCAAGAATCTGTAGCAAATGTTATGAAGGAGAGAACTGTAGGAATGAAAGCCCAATGTAGCTGTAGCTTTGTTCCCAGAACATCCATTGTGGGTTCGAATCTGTTCGAAAGCTGAAAACAAACGGGTGGAGGTGGAGCACCCACCCGGATGTTCTTTTGAAGCATTATATAAATAAGTCCAGAAAAAAGTGTTCGACAGTTGACACAATTATCGTAGTTGACAGCCAACATCGTCAAGCTGGCAAACCCACAAGCGAACTCCTTAGAAAAAGACAACACTCATCATGCAGGCTTTGGAAAATTCAAAAGCCGCTATGTACCTGAGGACATACCCATCACCGTGAAGGAGATAATAAAGACTGACAAAGCGGCGGGACCGGACGAAATCCCACCAGAAGAAATCGAAGCAATTGCTGAAAGATGCCCAAAAGCGTTTCAAGTCACCTTTTGCACTCTCATGAGCAAAGCCACTTTTCCAGATGAGTACAAAACGGCAATGCTAAACTTAATTGAAAAGCCAGCTAAAAAAGGAGAAAAAGGCATATACCTATGCCGTTGTACCTATTTTCAGCTTGTCGTATGGTGAAGCCTACATAACTTTCTATACCCACGACTGAAGTTGTTATCATATACGCGCTTATTACAAAGTTTCTCGGTATATACGCGTTCTTGCCCACAACTGACGTCACACGCACCAATCATGTTGGCTGTATTGCGTCTGCAGAAGCCGTGTCTATAAATGTATACGGTCTAAGGTTTTAGTAACTAGCAGGAAGAAAGAAAAAGTTGACTGTACTAGGCGCGGAAAAATTGGTGGTTTGTAGGTACTTGTTCAATCGCGTCTACTACTAAGAGAACTCTTGTTAGTTTTTCTTCTGCCACTAAGTAATGCGTAAACCAACACCAACCAATCATCCACTATAAGAAAGGTGTACTCTCGAACGATATACAGGTGAACGTATAATCCAAATGTGCAAGCAAATGACACACAGAAATATCCTGTGATCGATAGAAAGACCAAACAAAGAACCAGATTGCCACAGACAAATTAGAGAGAAAAACCGTGCAAAGACATTTAAGCAAGCACATCGCCTGCATAATCGGGGCATAAGAGAGCAAACCAACGGTCGGAAACAAACCCGAAGCGAGTGAAGGAATATAATTCAGAAAGAACGCCTGTGTGGCAGACCAAACCCTCACATCAAAAAGATTCCAGCAAATATCTGCCAGCAGCAGAGACAGTTAACGAAAAGAGATCAAGGTTGTATACCTAGTGCAAAAAAAAGTATATATCTTGAGGGCCCCACAATAACAACAACCAGGCTGTGTGTCTGGTGGCAAAAGAAGTAATTGATAGCAGGATAACATCTAAAGAAATCAAAAGATCAATAAATTACTTAACCGAACCCTTTAATACACTTGTCTGGACAAGACGGGCTTTTTGATCGGGCCTAGCTGCGCCGGAAAAAACGCGTTCTTTGAGGCAAGAACGAGAAGACAATCACACGCGTCACCCAACAGGAGTATGTTGACATCCCTCACTCAAAATTGACACATCATCGTTCAAACTGTCAATGTTCATGTATCCACATTTCATCGACCAACGAATCAAGTGGTCCCAAGGTCTCGCACAATCCAGTACGTACAGCGATACACAGAAAAGACTGAAACCCGGAGAACACAAAGCAGACGCGAACTTGAATCTCTCATGGCGCGGGAGATAACACGGCAGAAAGAGCGAGCACGTTATCTGGTAGAAATGCGCACGAGGGCTAACGAAAGGTGTAGTGGCAAACACAGCCGACGTATGATAACACAAAGCTCTGGACATTCCAGTACCGCTATCACACATTTTCGCAAAACCGCTCTCGGTTACACAGATCACAGAAAAAGAAAGACGGGCACCCACACAGCTCATCTCCCACACTGCCAAAGATGACACGGCAATAGGGAGGCGTATGCAATTTGGGTGACAAAAAGACTTTGGAAAAGCAAAGATCTTCACAAAGAATTACCTTACAACGGAATATTAGTAAATACCAATGCACGAGCCTCACAAACACCTGACCACCTTTGGGAAAGGCAAAGTGGAATATCTGGGCCACCGCATCACGACAACCAAACCCAACACCAAGAAACAACTACGAGGCTTCCTCGGCCTATGCACTTGGCCAATAAAATACGTGCCAGGGTTTGCAAAAATAGCAGAACCACTGATGGCCATGGAAGAGCCAAAGCAAAGCAAACCTTCAGATGGACGACCGACACCACCACATTCAACGAACTTAAGCAAGCATAGATCAGCCCCTCAAACTAGGCTACAATGCGGCCTACTCTTTGTTCTTCAAAGCTTTGCTTGCAACGCAGTCGTCGGCGCAGTACTCTACCATGAAGACGGACTCAAGAGGCACATAATATCTAACGGTAACGCAAAGCTAACGGACCACAGACTTGCTAAAACTCTACTGCCTACCTCAAAGATAAAGTCTGTACGTTAAGAACGGACAATAAAGCGCTCGTGTGGATAAACACTTGCACCGACGCAAGAGGCAAAATCAGGTGGTCTCTGCTGCTTAAAGAGTTCAACTGTACCATCGAGAACACTCCGGAAGTAGTCAACCTGCTGCCGGACGCCTTATACAGGCACCCGGAAAACAAGCTGGAGAAGAAGTAAAAGATGTCGACCTCCAGAGTCAGAAGAGCGTTCAGACACTGTATAAATAGCTAGGCCGTCGACACCACCTAAAAGAAAACAAACTAACCTCCTCTGGGCTGAGATGGTAACGCGTGCACAACGCGAATGTCTCCAAACACAAACCATTATTCGAAAATATCGAGAGAGTCGGTTGCTGAATCAGAAAATGAGGAAAATGAGAGTCACCCGAGACAAGACGAAACGGCGACCAGCCTTTTTCACCAGTGCCATTGGAAGAGGATCAGCAGACGTACGCACATTCGCATGGAAGTTTTACTTGTGCCCGACAACCCGCCGAGACCACAAATGGCAAAAACCCCTGGGATTACATCGGCCCCTTCGACGTGAATAAAAGAATAAAGTGGTGCTCACAATGATGACCGTGTGTACCCGGTGGGTAGAGGTAGTGTCCGCCGCCGCCTGCAATGCGTAGACCACGGTCCTCCTATAAGAAGAGAAGTTATTTCACCGATTTAGATACCACAAGGCAATACCGTCAGACAACGATAATAACTTTCGTTATCCACCGGGGTGCTTCGGAAGTCACCTTATAAGCCGTTGGTCCCATCAACTCTCTTCAACAAGTCGTAAGACTTCTGGGGCAATGTAAAATAGCTGTTAAATGAACAATAAAGAAAATGCGCCCACCACACTACTGCCATCTATTACCAGTAGGCAAACCCGGTAGATCGCCGAGCTCCTCAAAAAGAGCATCCGGACACTTGCCAAACAACACCTCAGGCGCGTTCTTGTCGTTGGCCCGTCTACCATAACAACTGATGAACCAACCAGCTACCGGCCAAAGTCCAAGCCGCATGCTATTAGGCCAGGATGTTTACAAATCAGGAGGTTGGAACGAGAACCAAGCTACCTAAGAGCAACGCGACTTAAACCGCTGACCGGGTTCGTCGCTATGCCCGAAAAGCCTGTTGTAAATCGGCTACCAACCAGGAAACAAAGTCATGATACGAGGACGAGCAAAACGACTCCACCACAAGTAGATAGACTCTAAACTCCTCATAACGGACGCGGGAGACAATTGTTTTTGGATCGACGACTTGCCCCCTACCTGAATGCAAATGATCTGAAACCCGAACCACCTTCGAAAAAGCCACAACTCCAGATAGGGGGTGAACTGTTGCAACCGCCAGACGGCGCCACGTAATAAGCTCCCTACTCGGACACTCCTCATTCCAATTCGAGATCCAAACAAAGCACAGTAACCAACCTAGGAACACAACCGACCGAGATGAACTTCTCTGCCAACTATCGACCCTCCAAACCAGACGTAACGACGACAACTTCCGCTACGCCTCAGGGGACCCCTATACACCGACGCCTGCACCTGGAGCATACCACCTGCCTCACCAGTCTCAGCCTGTACGCTTGGGAAACATTCTCCCAACGTCATTCTACCGGAACGCCACCCACACACACAAAATCACCGAGGTTCATCCACACCACATCGGACCACCCACCGACGGTAACAACTTCCTCCACACATCGTTGAACCGGTAATAACAACGAGCAGTAAACAACCGCAAATAAATCAACAGACAATTTAGACTAAAGTGGGGATTCAAACCAGAGACCTTAAGCATGAAAATCAAACACAACAAACAAGTGATACAAATTGTACTATTTTGTAGCTGCATTTAATTAGAAAAGAAAAAAAAACACAAATTCAGATTAACTTTCCTGAATTTGTTAAAAAATTCAATCTCTGAAATCAGTATTAAATACCGAATCAAAATAAATTTTATAAAAGTTGTTTGATTCTAATATTTATATTTAGATGAATCATATGATTCATCCCATGTTGCAAAATTAAATTGACTAAAAGCCATTAAAACAGATTTGCATAACAATTTTCTATTTTTGAATTCAGAATAAAAGTGAAAATAGGCTACAATTTACGCAACACCGTAACAAAAGTTGCTAGTAATTAATATTGAAGTATATGAAACTATATTGTATTCGAATCAAAACCACTTATAAAATGGTTTTCAGATGTAATTTAAAAAACGATAATTTTTGTTTGATGCAATTATTGTAAATTAAATCAGAATTAATAATATTTTTAATTTAAGTTAAATTTATTATTAATAAAATACTTACAGAAATATACTATCAAAGTTTCCATCTTCTTCAACATATTTTAGTACGTGTTCTACCATGAGTGTGCCGATTCCCAATCGACGATAAGGATATAAACAGCCTAAAGTCATTATATACAGTCTTCTAGTTTTCTCTGATGTGTCAATCCGACAGCACACTGCACCTACGACGATGTCATTATAGTACGCTAATTTAGCCAATTCACCGGCCTCCAATACATCTTTATAAAATTTATCATTATAAGAGACAGGAAAGACAACACTATTTAACCGTTTCAATTGTTTTATATTATGCGGTGTCACGTTTCCCAATTCAATATTTGCCCTGCAACATAAAAGATATTTATAGAATACAACCATGATAAAAATCTAATGCATAAAACATTTCAGTTAGGAAATGCATGTGTAATAAATATGAATAATTTATTGTTGCAAAATCATTAATTAAATGGACTGGATTGAGGGTTAGTTTTATTTTTTAGGTAAGTGGAGGGTTGTAATTTTATGGTAATGTGATACTTACACGGTCATCTTTTAAGTAAATGTGAACTAAAATTTTCTATAATAACAATAACCATAAAATACTGAATATACAAAAAGCATGGAAGTACACTTCTATCCGATGCTGTCAAAAATTCAAATGTCAAATTTCGAATGACTTGAAGTTTGTCGCATATTATTTTATATTAATTAATAATTTAAAACGGGATAAATTGTTCTTTATCATATTGCAATGTAGTTTGAGGTTGAGGTAATAAGAATTTTTATATTTTTAATTATAATTATTTATTGATTGCTGTTTTCAGGCGTGTACGTTGAGTTGCCTATACACATGTAATAATATACAGTGTGATGCAAAAACATTGAACTGTATAACTAGTAACTGGAAGGGAATATGTAGCATATGATTTTTATGATACACACTTATCTAAATAAAATTATTGTTATTAATTAATTTGTTTGTATTTAGTATTAATAATATTATTGTTTTGTTTATAGAAGTCATAAAATAAATGTTCATATAGTATATTGTACTGAAATTTTATTTTTCTAAGTGATAAAAATAAAACAAAATTTAACAGTTTCAATGCAAAAAAAATATCATTATATCGCAACTTCCGATGAAAGTTGTTTTACGCTGCGGCTGCAATTTGTAAACTTGCATAAGGTTGCATACCAGCAAGTTTAATAACTAAAAGCAAAATTATATGCTCAATAATTGAAGAAAACAATTATATTTAAAGTTAATTAACATTTTAATAGTTTAAATTACTGATGATTAGAATTTAGAAAATTAAATTTGGGATTTGTTTATGAAGATACACAATAAGTGGCACTCCTAGTTTTTTCGTAGTTTAAACTATTATATAGAGTAAGTTTTATGCGATTATGTACCGGACATTACCTAATTTATAAATGGAATATATTTTATATTATCTTAAGAAACGTTTTCTTTATAAAATGTGTTTAGCAAAACCCACACCATTGAACTAAAGCCGTTATAGGACTAGTAAACAAGTAAAAGATAAAACAAGCCAACAGATATGTGGCATATTAAGCAAAAATTGTTTAACAGCTAAGCAAACGTCAGTGTTGAATAAAGGTAAACGTATGTATGCTCAGTTGAACATGTCAAGTCAAAAACTTGACAAAACACATGTTTATTCCTATGTGACACAATTTTATATATTTACTCACCTAAACAAAGAGCTAAACGGTATGTTAGAATTAGGAGTGATTTAGCTATCATTGAGGCCATGGTGCTTGCTTGTCCTGTTAGTTAAAGAAAACGTAAAACTTGTTTTAACGGCAAAAAGTTTAATTCCATTACTAAACTATTGGTTTTCCTTTACCTCACTCGGAAACAACTCCTAACAGTTTACGCAATGCTAAGTATCTGTCAAGTAACGACTTAAGTCAATTTTTTGGCAAATTTTTTTAAATACGAGACATATATTCCAATTTAAAGTTTTACCTTTTGGCTTAAGTTACGCTGCTCTACTACAACAAAGACTAACAGACTCAATATTTGGTTCAAAACTTCAATCAAACGTTTTTGTTTACTGGACAAAATAGTAGTAGTCAATAGTGCTTTTGATAACCATACAGAAACAGTTAAAAAATATTGTTATTAATTAAAATCTGCAAACTTGACAATAAGTGCTGTTTGTAAACCATTTTCAACAGATTTGTAAGTCTTTGCGGTTGATACCGCAAGTTTGTGCTGCAGTTTTCTGCTTTGGTGGCTCCCATTACAGATTATATTAAAGGTAAGAAAATCATGTGGAACGACATATTAGATAAAGAAGCACTAATGACTGCGTCGATCTTTAAACACTGTTTACCATTCAAAACGATGCTTTAGATTATGACCTCGGGGCGTGTTTTAGTCAAATTAATTTTGAAGAAAAATTTTTACAAATTGCCTATGCAAGTAGAAGTTTGACAAAAGCTAATAAAACTATAACGTATCTAACAAGAGTATTTGGCTTTCTTATTTGCACTCAATTTACATGCATTACTGTTTGTTTTTCTTTGTTATAGTTACATAACTTACAGATCCAGTTGGAAAGTTAGCCCAATAGGCCATAAAGATCTCACAATACAATTCAGAGCTACTACACTAAAAAATGAGCCAAATAATAGTGCTTGATGTTCTTTTTTGAGCGCAGATAACAACCTAACCTAACCTAAACTTTATGGTGTTTTAAGATAAAATTAAAAATAAAAGAAGATCTAGACAAGTTCTTTAATTGGCTATTTATATTGGTAATTCTTAGATTAATTATACCAATTAATAACCGAGAGTAGAAATTGGAAAAAAATAAATTAAATGTCATAAAAAATAGACATGACAAATCATCATTTGGTCACTAAAGTTATTTTAAAACTTTAAGACGTAAGTACTTCTGATGCCTATTATTGACTGCCTATAAGAAACAAGTTTTTCAATATGCTCTCATTACGTTGATTTTTTTGATTTAAAGTCGTTGATTTTTGGATAAGGTCAGCTCTTCACTATGTTTTTTTAAGATTATCTTTTCCAGGATCTTTTTTATAGTGTTCAGAAAACATACCGGCTTGTTAGGTCCTGGCTCCTTATTGGGTTTGTTACGTTTTTTTATTAGTACTGTTTGGGACGTTTTCATTCTGTTTATAACATTTACTATAACGTCGGGTTTTTCTTTGGCCAAGGTCTTTACTATTTTTGCAAGGATGTTGGGTCCCGGCGTTTACTTTTTTTATTTTTTTTAACACTGTTTTGAGCTTGTCTGTCATGATCGGGTCTATCTCTGTCTCTTCACCGTTTATCAGTATTCAATTAATATTCCTAGTTTTTGGAAAATGAGTTTTGATAGCATTTACTTTCAGATCGTTGGGTACGCTTGTCTTCCACTTTTTTGCAAATAATTTTCTACGCGTTTTATTTCAGTTGTTTTATATATCGGTTTTTTCCGCAAAAGTTTGTTTTGATCAGAATCTTGCTTTCTATCTCTGCTTATTTCTTCTAAGATTCAAGCAATTTGTACTTTTTTTCATTATCTTTTTATTCCAAGAGAACTTAACCTGTTTCTCTTTGTCTAATGATTCTCGTCAGCGCGTTTACTGTGACTGTGCCTTCTTTTCTGGAAAGTTTCTTACTTACTTTACTTTGTCTAGTTTATTTAATTTTTATCTTTTATTTTTACCACTTTGTATGGTATGTACAGGTCAAAGCTTAGTATCTCTATCTAGGACTTTCCAGTGTGAAATCTCCCCGGTCGCTTTCTTGTAGCTGAATGTAAAATTGTAAGATTGGTTATTGCCACTTGATTTCCTCTTATAAAGGATAAACTGTTGTTTGCCAGCCATTTCTTTAACAAAGTGTCCTGCTATTAGAAGTTTTTATGTCAGCTTTGATTTTTTTCAAGTTTTTTGGTCTTTGAATTGGATGTTTGGTGATAAGTAACAGGAGTACATCCTGAATCTTTCCGTTTCAATCTACTTATATCCTTATTTTGTCTCGTTTTGATTGTCCACAAGCTGTATTGTAAAGTTTAGTTTGTTTCTATTAGGTCGTGATGTTTTTCTACGTCCTTACCTGGACAACCCAGTGAGAGAGTGAAAGAAAAAAAAAAACAATATCTCTCCTACACAAAAAAAGAAACTCAGCGACAAGAAAGTTGCCTCATCGTACCTTCAAGTGGCGATTATCTGGTCTGCTTCACCGTTTGGGTAAAACTACCAATGAACAGACCAAGCTGACAAAAGATGCTCTTACCTGGAAACTAAATAATACTTTATCTACCTCAAGCAAAACACTTCGCACCTTCAGTGAGCTGTCACACACAAGAGAGATTCTTAGGGTTACCTGTAATAAGGATGCCTTAATGGGGTGACTAGAAAAAGTGATTCGGTCGGAATCATAACTAAGTGTTGTGCCGCTGAGTCTGTTTTCTGGGCTAACAAAAGCAGTGGCGCCCGGGAAAACCGAATGCCGTAGAGTTGGTCATGGTCAGCCTGGGAAAGCAGAATCAATGACTTAAAGTTAAAGACTGGTGCATCTTCTACATCGTCGAGTCAAAAAAGCCCTTCACTTTTTGTTCTATTAGTAGGTGAGAAAGATGTACAAATACTAAATGGTTAAGGGAATGTCCTGAGTTATATGTTTAGCAAAACCACCATCAAGAAGAAATAATAGAAACAGAGGTGATTTATTCACTTGGTCATGAAGACATCTCTGCCTCCAAAGCCGACCGATGACGCAACACAATGAACTTATTCAATGCAACCTGCATTACTGATTGGGCAAACTATGTGGAAATGTAACCCAACAGTGAGCTACAAACGTGTATTTACATGCCCAAGCACATAACAGCGTTTCTTATGCCACTACTTTTTGACAGTGACCACAAACAGTTAGAATCAACTCAGCAAACTAGCGGAAGCCAGACATTATAGTGGCGTTGTCATACTTTGCGTACGACACACCACCTGCAATAACACAGTTCCAAAATTTGGTGCACTATTGTACGCAACAAAATACTGACTTCATAGTTATATGTAACACACCATACACACACTCCCACCATGTAAAAGATGCATACGTCAATAGAAAATTTTGAGATCTTGTTGAGAGGTTGTTGAAAAATGTTGCAAGACTGATAAATATCTTATTTAAAAACCCCCAACAGCAACTGAGTTGTCTGAGACAAAATCGACGGTTTATGCACAGCCAATCTATCAAAAGCAACAAAGATAAAAACGTAGACTATACTGCTTTGGCACAAATCGGGTCCAACGCTGCAACCTTAACCCCGTCAAGGGAAAAATAGAAAGCTGCGTATAACTTGGACTATTAAAAACTTCTCTCCATACAAAACGCAAAAACTGGAATGGGTATTTCCTGCCTTTCTAACATGGAACAAAAATATTATCTTAACTTACCAAAAATCTATAAGGCGTCCATTACTTTTTGATACATAGCTATAGCATGAAGGAAAGTAAAAGTTGTATTTATACAAAAACTAAGACGTAACGACTACCCTACCTCAGACTCACGTCTTTTCTCCTAAAGACGTTAAAATAATTGTGCAAAAGATCATTTTGGAAAATGGCACATATCACTAAGCCAATACAAATAAACCAACATGCATACACCCAAAGAAGATTCACTAGAAGACAAAATGTTCACCTTGGGCGTATTTATACGTATTGAAGGCGCTTTCGATAAACCACTTTTAAGAAAATAGATAGTACTCTCGCAACACATAAAGTAAGCCCCACAAAAGAAGCAAAATGTGTCTAACAATTCGATTAGAAACTACATGGATGTCTCAAAAACCAGTAACGGTTCTAAAGAGCAAGTATTCTTGCAAAACCTAGACCTCAAAATATGTTTACCACTAGAAATGTCCCTATAAAGTTATAAAAACAGTAGACCGCAAAATATGTGCCAAGAATCTCCAAATTCTGATAGTAGAGCAACCCTAATTGCTATAAACAAGCCTAAAATCACATCAAAGCTAATTTTTGAATGTCACCGTGTCTTTACTTTAGCAACTTATAAAAATAACATTGAACTGCTCTGAGTAAAAAGACATTTTAACAAAGTAGATAACATTATGGCGCAAAAAAGCATGACCTATTAAAAATCAACACAGTCAAAACATTGAGAAGGCGTTGAGATGACATTCCAAGCTGCAGACAGTACACATTGATGTTCCACAGCTTTTCATTTTCATTTCAACCAAATTGTTTAAAAACTATCACATTTTTAAAATTAGTTTAGTTTACTTATTCCTTCAATGTATTTAAGCCTGGTAACCAATCTCAAGGTACTAATTATAAGCAAGGGAAAGAATGGAAACAACGGATTGTAAGGTTTGAAACACAAAGAATTTGTCGCCCAGCTCTATCGCAACGTATTTGGCGATGGAGCATGATATTAGACCATGGTCACTTTACTTAAATATAGGAAAGCACCTACTAGAGAAAGAATCCTAAAATCTTTATTATTTTTTACAAAGCTTTTGTTAGATCTTTCCTTGACTTAGCGTTACATCTTTTTGCAATAAATCTAATTTAAAAGTATTGGACAGAATTCACAAGGCAATGAGTATTTGTATGGCAGCTATGAATTTCAGTCTTATTAACGTCATGGAAGTAAAAGCTAAAATTATGACACTGCAAGTAAGAAGAAAGCTAAAGTAAAAACCAAGAGTATGTTGCACAACTATTTGGCATAAGTAGAGGCATGGCCTACAATGTTATGTAACATATTTGGTAACCATCGCTTTTAGTTAGCAAACAGTTGTTTTCTCAATGAGGTTTCTCAATATGACCGATTAATCAACAAGAACTTTTTCTCCAAGTTATTTGTATTTCTGATCTAATCCTTATTCATACAAGTTAGATACAATTCATTTCCTCATCGTTATTACCATCCGTGATCGTGATGTCGTGTTTAATAAATTTACTTTGTGGCCCATTTACATCAAAACGCGTTTGGTGTATAGATTCTATCATTCGTATTGAAAGAGGCAGAACCACTTTTAAACTTTTTATATGTACGAAACTATATGCTATTTATAGTACAAAAACTATAGTATTTTCTGACTCACAAAGTTCCCTTAATGCTTTATGTTCTTATGCATCTAGCGTTAAAGACAACATTTGGGTCACTCACATTAATAGCTTGCAAAGCAAAAGTTTGGTAGCTCAATTTTGTTGAGTGCCAAGCTATAAAGACATAGGTGGCAATGAATGGGCAGATTATGTTGCGGAACTAGAATATGGGAAGTAGTGTACTAATATCACTACCAATTACACCGACCTTAATGCCAGTTTTCTGCAAGATAACTTAAATTTTTGGCAACTACACTCATCATCAATCTCATTAGCCTAAGCAAAAAAACCATCTACTTCAACCAGATTAATCCAGTTGAAAAAACCAAATATAATTTAAAATAATTTCAGATCTAGATCTGAACATTTGCAATCCCTTTTTTCATTTATTTAAAATCAGCATTGTGAATAATCCACTCTGCGTCTGAGGTAAAATAGGACAACCGATAATTTTTTTAATGCTCTCGATTTACTATGGCTCAATCTATTTTATGGCAAAACCTTATTTCAATGGATATCCAGCTACAGATAAGTAGGGGCATACTTATATCCTCTAAGAACGCAAAAGTATATTGTTGTCTACTTTAGTACATTAAATACACAAATGGTTTTGTATTGTTTTACGTTTACCCTACTCATTGTCTTCTCAATTTATCCTAAACTCAATGTTGTAGACTTACTTATAGACACGCATTTTGCCCACAAAGCAAAGCCAACATAATTGATGTGTATGACGTCAGTTGTGGACAAAAACGTACGTATTCCAACTAACTTATAATGTTAAACGCGTGTATAAAAATTTGTACGCATTCAACCACCAAAATGTTTATCAATCTTGTTTAAGGCGCTTAAAGTTGCTAAATTATTCAATTAACAAAAGTTATTTGTTTCACATAAATATTAAATTAAATTAAATATTGACTTTTCTGGTATATTACTTTAGAAAGTTTTATAATTAAACATTTTCATTAACGCATTGCATAAAGTCATTTGTATATCAATAATAAAACCGCAAATTACAAATTTATAAACTATTGTTTTTGTTAAATAAGATTTAACTACTCGTAGATGAAGCAAGAATTTGTAGGAATAGGGCGTTATTATGGGCTAGCAGAAAGTAGCACACAGTGCGTCTATAAGAGTTCCAACATTGGTTCCAATTCGAAAAGAGTTAGTGATGGGCGGAACAGCCAAATTTCAGGAACAGGTTCCAACGTTCCAGTTCCAATCGTGTACCTGTTACGCGTACCTGTTACATTTAGAACAGGTCCGATAGGCAACCTTTCTTACTGCACTGCTTTAAGTGTTGTCTGAATGTCACTTTTCCATAGTATACACAATCAATTTATCTTACCAAACTGCGTCTTAATTTAAATTATTGTTGCAAATGATTTCTATGTGTAATAATAAATAAATAATAAATATTAATTATGAAAACATAAACAAAGAATTATGATATATTTGTTCAAAATTTCATAATTTTGGAATATAAGTGAGCTTTTTTATTTATTGCAATATACGCTTATAGATTATGTATAAATAAAATAGAATTTCCTGTAAAAAAATTGAAAGGTTCAATTAAAAATACAATGCTATTATTTAATATTATTTATTATAATACAAAAAATACAAATTTAAATTACTAAACATTTTCTACAATTTTATTAAGCATTCATTAAATACGCATTTTTATTTAAAAATAATAATTTTCGCACAATTGTTTCAATAAAATAAAATAAAATTGTAGGTATGAAATATGAATTAATATAAGTGCGCTTTTTATCTATTACAATTTAAGCCTGACACCGACCGAGTACGACACCGACAAATTTCCAATTAATAGTACTTAAAACAAGACAAAATGTAATAAAGCCTCAATTCTATCTAATCCTATTATTTTCTAATATTGTCTATGATTTAATTTGCGGCAATAATTTTTCATAATTCTTTTGAAATTGTTTTAATTAAATCAAATAAATACTTTATTTGATTTAATTATAGAAATCCGATCTAATAAAAAGGATATAAAATCAAAACAAAATATAGAAAATAATAAATGCTTCAAATATATTAAAAGTTAAATTATTTGATGCAGGTAATATATAATGTAATAATGAAACGGTAGGTATGATTGATTCCAGTTCCAAAGCGTTCCATAATCCATACGAAATAAGTGTAATGTGAATTGTGTGTGAGACTGAGTAGGTACGAAACGGTTCCAGTTCCAAAGCGTTCCATACGGAATAAATAATGTATGTAGGTACGAAACGGTTCCAGTTCCAAAACGTTCCATACAAAATAAATAATGTATGTAGGTACAAAACGGTTCCAGTTCCAAAACGTTCCATACGGAATAGGTATAAAAAATTCCATATGTATGTTCCGTGTGGAACCTGTTCCAAAAATAACATGATAAATTGCGGAACATAGTACGCGTGTAACAGGTACGGCTGCGGAACAGATTCCATGTACCTGTTACGCTAAATTCCGCCCATCACTAAAAAGAGTACTTATCTTATTTTTTCCTCTCCTTGGCACTCGACGTATACGAAATTGTATATGTGGCAGTAACCACTGATCTGTAGTTTTTAACGTGAAGTAGCTCACCTGAACTAAGACAAACAACTGAGCTATCACTGTCAATTTAACAACAAACTTTATTTCAGTATTTTTATTATTTCAATTCAAATAAACATAAACGAGAATGGCTGAATGGTCGCCAGTAGAAATAGAGACTTTAATTAATCTAGTTTTCGAGAGACCTGCTCTTTATGACCAAAAGTTACCTGGATATTCTAACCTGAATACAATAGATAATTTGTGGCAAGAAATTAGTTTACACTTTCCTAACAAAAAAGGTAAGATAATCATATAAATATACCTACTATTAAAATAATTAAAAATCATTAGAAGCGCAACTAAAGAAAAAATGGCAAATTCTAAGAACCGGCTACAGAACACGAAGAGGTTCAAAACTTCCAGGTTTAGCTCATAAATGGATATACTACGAAAACTTGTCGTTTTTAGAACCATTTATGACTGAAAGGTCTACTACATCAGAATCACCATCAACTTCTACTTCTGTTTCTGAAAAAAATACCAATGGTAAAAGTCATTGTGTGGATCGTAAATTTGTTTTAAAACCTGCAGATATTAAAAAACAGAAAGTAGTTTGTAAAGTTGAACTTGGATTACAAGATTCTGATGAAGAAAAGGATTGCGATAAAGAAGAATTTAATCATTATGAAGAGTCTCAATTGGATGACCGATTGTCTCCAGTAAGCGAGCTTATAGCTCCTGATTTATACATGCAGCCTACTAATGCAAAAAAAAGAAATAATGGAAATGATTTAGATGAAACATTTGTTGCATATCTGCAACCCAAAACGCAGCCGAAGAAGAGAAAAAGTTCGAATGAGTTATTTTTAGCTAGTTTGCTGGATGATATGGAATTGTTATCTGCTTCAAAACTAAGGAAATTTAAATTAGAAATATTGAACACATTAAATGAATTACTTGAAGAATAATAAGTTAAATATGAAATTAATTTTAATGCAACAAAACTTAAAAATTGTTTAAATAATATAATGAATTTTGTGACAGAACTATTGAACAATTTAAATGAATTTATTTATATCTATGTAACTTGAAAGAATATTTTTGTTAATGTTACAGTATTATCTCTTTGACTGACTCAATTTTGTATTTAAACTTGTACATACATATCTGTTATATATATATTGTACTTACAGAAATAAAGTAATATTTTTTATTTATTATTAGTATTATTATCAATAGAGAGAGAGAGCAAATGCATCAATTTTAAATTATGATAATGTGTTTTAACTCAAAATCAAGAACTGTCTTAAATGTCAAGTACCATGATGTTAGTGACAATGATTTTGACTTATGGTTTACGATGTAGGCAAATGTAAACTGTTGGTAGAAACAATCCATATCAAAGTAAATGAATATTTATCGGAACAGAGAAGCCTTTTTTTGTTGGATGTGCAATAGTTGACAAAGTTTTAATTTAAGTGGTATCTTGAATTATGCTACAAAATGAAGTTAGTAATTATTTTATAGGAAACAATGAACTGTGCTACAAAATGAAGTTTGCAGTTAATTTGAGTGGAATTATCATGAATTATGCTACAAAATGAAATTAGTAATTATTTTAGAAGAAACAATGAACTGAGCTACAAAATGAAGTTTGCAGTTAATTTAAGGAGAATTATCATGATTTATGCAATAAATGAAGTTAGTAATTGTTTTAGGGGAAACACAATGAACTGTGCTACAAAATAAAGTTTGCAGTTAAATCAAGAAAAATTATGATTGATGAGAGTTTAACTAAATTTAAATTTATTGTGGTTATGTTTGTATTTATAACTTCACTTCATTATACTCTGTGTTTAATCTGGCTACAAAGTATAAAATTATTGTTAGAACACATCAAAATTTGGTTATAAACTAGTAAAAAATGCAGTCTATTAATAAAAAATCAAAATAGTGAAAACCCTCGACTTAGCAATTGCAATCTCGTTCTCCATAACTTGTGCAGAAAACTTCAAACTTTTGGTTAGTGCCCCCCACCAGCTCAGAGAACCTAGGTTTGCTGGCACTCTGCGTGAGTGTGTATGTGCTTTTTGGGTGAGAGAAAAATGCAAACACACCTCACCAACGCTCAGGAAAACAACACCTGCTAAACCCGGGCCAGCTGCCTCCGTCTTCAACCACAAAGCCCTGCTGGTAACACCAATTTCTAGGACATAAATTTTTTTCTACATCTACCGGCTGCGACGGGCCGACGCACCTGTTTCAGGACAAATCATCTCCTGGAGGGTGCCGTTTTTTACATTCACCGAGGCTTTGCAGTCCCCAACCACCAAACTACATCACACCCGGCGCGATTGGCCAAGATAGAGAACCATTTACCCGTCGATCTTTGCCCAGTAACCTCATGATACCCCGAAGGGTAACCAATAACCCCCAGTAGCAATTTCCAGAAGAAATGATCCCAATGTTTTCAGGCATGCCATCAGTTCAAAAAATTGCAATCTAGATTGCTTCACCGCATATGAGAGCTGAGTACAGTTTACAACTCTTTTTGCTAGATCTGAGATTATCTACGTTGAGCATTAGCCTTGCTAGCGCCCTTATCAGGTGCTCTTCCTAGTTGTCCTTCCTTCTAGATGTTTGGTGCTTAGTTTTGAAGCAATCCTTACCACTTCATCAAAATACACCTATGTGAGCCGTCTTCCGGTTTATAGGACTACCACTTTCGTTTTCGTATTGGCCAGTTCGAATCTAAGGCTTATGATTAGCCTGGTTATACCCTTGATGGCTTGGTTTATTTTGTTTTCAATATGATTTTTTGTATTTCCGCGTGCGACCTTCGCTGTATCGTCCGCAAAGCCAAGAATATCTACTCCTTTTCTGATGTTAATTTTTATCAGGTAGGTAGACGCCAATCTGAAACCTTGTGACCTCAAGCCTATTCCAGGCTCAAGTGCCCCAAACCAAAAATTGTCGACAACAACCCAGAAAAAAACGTGTAGTAACACCTACACGGCACCACACTATCCGGAAGTTGCATCTAGGCGCACTACACAAACCAGGCGCTTGCGAGCTTCTAAGATCAGCAACAAATACACCGCGTGCAAAACTTTAGTGGATCAAATCCCGGAAGTGACGATGAAACAAGACAATAAAGTGTGAAAAAAGTGTGCTCACCAAACACAAAAACCAGAATTAACAATCAACGAAGTGAAAGCTTATCAGGGCTGCTACACATTTTTTAAGATTTTTTGTTTGCGCCCGCCAGGCGTCACAGGTCTAAGCCCTCTTTCTCCTCTACTTTGCTAGACCAACAGCAAACTAACCTAGAATAACAACCTCCGCTTGCTAGCGTCAAGATACCTTTTTGATCTTTTGACTGCGGGATTGCGGCACTATACTCCCGACAAGGCCATTGCACAAAAGCCTCACACTTCCTTTCTATTTCTCCGGGTTCAATACTTGGACTCCTGATACAACCACAAAATCCCGCATTAATTTGCCGACCATTGCTAACCACCGACCATGGGCAAAGCTTACGTACAGCTCACAGTAAGCAAAACAATCAACTTTGCTTACTTCTTAATTGCACTAAAACAAAGAGAGACAATTATATTAGAACAAACAAAAACAACGCAAACCTGGACTACAAATTGTCTGCACCTTGGCAAATACAAACGTGCCAAAGCGTTTTAGCGGAAAAACCGCACCATCAACTCCTTCTGTACCAAAAGATTACCCAAAAGAACCTTTGCGTTTGTGTCGGTGTTTGCAGATAATATCATTCTTTCAACCATTCGCACAAAAACTGAAAGACCACATTCTAATACGGGCACCTCGGTACTCATATAATGTACACAATTTTGCTTTTTGGTAACAACTGGCCAAAAAGGAAGATTGTTCACCAACATTCTGCATAAATTTGAGCAGATTCAATGCAGCGACCAAAGATCCACAAAATCTTCAAGGACTTTGGATAGGTCCAAATTGTCACAAAAATTGATTTGAAGACTGAGTACTGGCAGATTTCCCTGAAAACACCAGCACCGCCACTACACGACCTTCAGAGTCTCGTCATTTGGAAAGAAAAAGGTCCTCGCATTGATTCACAAATTGAGTGTTGGTGGGCCTTCTGGGAGAAGTCGTGCTGGTTTATTTAGATGATATTTTTGTATATTTAGAAAACTATAGAGAGGTTGTTAACCTCTGCTGAGCATTAGAAGACCTTTAAAAACAAGGCTTAAAGTGCAAACTGCGCAAATGCAAATTTGTTAAAATTCAAAAAGGTTGTGTATTGCTACTAAAATACGGCAGACGGAAACAAGCCATTGCAGCACCACTTAACTTTGACCCGAGATATGTGTGAAGGACGAGACCGTCAAAAAAGGAAACATATGGCTGGTCAGATTTGGTCCGCAGGCCGTAGTTTGCCAACTATGCCATCAAAGCGTTCAAGATAGAAATTTTAAAAGATAGCAAATTTTACGTGATGGTTGCAATTACTAGTTTACTTATCACTTGGAAGATGCTCCCGAGTACACCAATCTGCTGCCTGACGCATTGTCCCGTAACTCCAGTTTTGATGTTGTCATTGGTGGGTTAATGACAACATTAAAAGTATAGAGCCAAACCACCACCAATCCTAAACATGTTAACTCAACGACTGTGTCGGAAGTACCGCTCATCACCAAAAACATGTGCTGCAAGGTAAGATGAAACTAGTGATGCCACTAAAAGTTTAGCGAAAGGTACTAAAAGAACACTATTTCACCAAATACTCAAGCTGAAAAGAAACAATAACCTTGATACCCGTACATTTATTCGGGGCTACTCAATTTGCATCCGGCACCGCTAAAACCACAACCAGCAGGTAACCCGTAAGGTGGGAAACAAAGTGGCACTGACCATTATGAACACGTGCGGTCGCTGTGTTGAGGCAACACCAGCACCGTCAACCACCAGAAAACCATATACCTGTTGGAAAAGCACCTGTTTTGCCTATTAGATGCCTTCCTTCTACTATTTTGGATCGTGTCGAACAATTCTGTGCTTGACGCTCCATGTACTTTTTACAGAGAGCGCCACTTATCACGTCAAGCCCCGGGAGCGTGTTGCTCTTGAAGTAATTGAAAAGCTTCTGTTTGGTTACGCCTAAATAGTGTTAAGCAACTATGGTTCTTAATTTAGTAGCAAGCAGTGGAAAGTAGAACTGCAAAATCCAGACAATGAAAAACAATATTGAATGACTGAGGCTGATACATGTTTGAACTCCATTAACATTTTTAATAAAACACAAATAGTGTAAAGATTAGATTCAAAAAAAGTTTATTGTATACAACAATTGTATTGGCTTCATCAGGTATAAACAATTGTTGTATACAATAAACTTTTTTGAACCTTTACACTATTTGTGTTTTATTAGAAAACAAACAATCGAAGTAGAAGAAAGTTGTATCCAACATCCAATGGAAAAACAATTATTGTGTGGTCTGACAGATGCATAAGCCAAAACAACAACTGGCGTCCCAACACTTACATACGCGTCCAAAACATGGACATTAACAGAAAATAGAATAGAAAGGATGAGAATAACAAAAGTTATAGAGACGTCCACGTTGGGACTTACTAGAAGAGACAGGAATACCAAAAAAGAGAGAGAATATGGATAAAGAAAACCACCGAGAATTATAAAATAAAACTCGGGCCGGCCTAGAACAAGATGGTGATATAACATAATAAAGGTAAAAAAAAGGTTCATAGTTGGCAGCCAATAAAACCAAACAGAGAAAGCGTACATTCAGCAATAGAGTACTTAAACGTTGTCTATGATGATAACAAAAGAAGTTAAAAGGTTTTCCAATTTATACACGCACTCTTTACCGGTGAAAAAAAAAACAATATGTGTGCTTACCTTTCTACCACAGAAAATTTTATCAAAACTTACCTTCAAGAGATAACTAAAAAAAAAAGAAAATTGTAGCACAGTGTAGTCCAAAGAGTGGTTAATGTTATCTTGTAGGTATGAATATATTATAAAATATTGTTTTAGTTTATTTTTTTTACAATAGTTGTGTCAATAAAAGTTTGTAACCAGCAGCTCATAGCAGATTTCTGTGATGATAATACCTTTCCTTTTGCACTGTAACAAAAAAATGTACTAAATGATTTCTATATATTGATTAATATGTTTTAGTACATGCTTAATAAACTATATTGCATACAAGCAAATTATTAATAAAGTAATTTTATATGTTTAAAAACACCCTGTATATTTTTACTTTGTTTCTGACGTTTTAGCTTACCCTGTATATAAATTTGAAATATAAAGCCGATTCTGTAACCAATTGCCAACTGCAGATAATAAAAAGCACTAAAATTTAGAAAATATATTTATTTTGTTAAAATTACCAATAAATTACATTAAAAAACTTATAATTTGTTGTTATTTTCATTAGGAATGTTATAATTTTTAATAAAATCAATTGTATTAAAAAAAAAATTAAATATATTTTTTTATAATACAATCAATTTCTTCATAGAAATGTTTGCTTTTGTTCACAATTCACGAATATTAACTCAAAATTATCTAAAACGATGTATTTTTAATGTTATTCATGTTTGAAAACCGGCAAATGTCGATTGTTTTGAAATAGTTTTTTGCAAATATCTTTATAACCAAAATATTTTCAACAAAACTGCATATAAATCAAAAGAACCGCATGCAAATTCCTCACATTTTGATAGCTATTATGTTTGAATCAAATATTGATAGTATATGGATATTTAAAAATAATATATCACCAATACATAAAATTTTGAGGTTATGCATGAAAAATTATATTTTATTAAAAACGTTTTAAAGCATCCTAACATGATTATAAGCATTCAAATCTATCCTAAAATAAATCACATCATCCTAGGCTTGATTTAAATCAGTTAAGACATGAATTTCAAAAATCGCCAATTTCTCGAAGTCATGTATATCTGGTTGCATATATTAAATACGCTTTTATATATTTATTGTAGCAATAGTTTTTGTTAATGTTCTTTGAGTTATGATTTTTTTTACTTTGTAAAGCAATATGTAATTTATTAGAGAATTGTCTGTCAACTTAAACACATATTATAACATAATTAATAAACCCCATATCCTTTAACACCGGCAGAGCATTACGTATTGAGATAAGTATACTATTTTGATAAATTTTGAGTTTAAATAATATGAAGAGCAAAAAATATTTACATCATTTTGAAGCCAAGACTTTAAGCTTTAAACCCATACATACAAAAAATAAATTAAAAAATTTGTAAGGGATGCAAAAGTTGTTTAAAAAATTGTAGAAATATTTTTTTTTAAATTTTTTAATAACTCAAATTGGGTGCAATATAAGTTAATTTGAATTTAATTTTTGAAATTCTTATGTTTTATTTATTACTTGTAGCAATTTTCAACAAAAAATATTAAAAACTAAGCATAGAGGGTTAAATTGTATCCTAAATGGCTTAAACCTATCTGGGCAAGTCTGTATGAACTTTATGACTTATTTTCAAAAACCATTGGAAAGTAGAGATTTTGGGCTTTAAAATGATGGGTCATATGTTAAAATTGAAATATGCCAGAAACAAATAATAAGGGTTGAAAGATTTTTTTGAAAAATTGCTTTGTCGAATTTTTAGCATTTTAGCAAATTTGAAGTAAATTTTTTTGAAGAAAATGCGTATTTTTGTAGTTGTCATAGGAGGAATGTTTTGGATTGATGATGGAATTAAAATTGAACATGTAATTAAGGGTTGATTTAATTTCAAAAATTTGGTTTTATTTTTAAGTTGAAAAATATTTGTGTTTACAAGTTTGATCATAAATTTTGTTATTGCATATTGTAGTATGATCCTTCCTTGATGTCCAGTGCAAATTTCATCATCCCCTTTAAATAAATAACGCTGGGGTGATTTTTATTACATGTCAAACTAAAATATGAAATAACTCTTTTAAAAAAATAATTTTGGAATTTGGATTTTTTTGAGATAAATTAGATATTATTTAGGTTAATTTCTGAAATTTTCGTAAATTTTAAAAAAACTATTAATAGTAATTAAGGGTTGTTTATGTAATTTTAAGTTTGACTCAAAATTTCACATAGATTCCGTTAATATAATGTTTTGAAACTATGAAATTCGTAAAATTCAGAATTTTTTACTATAAGTTATCGAATATGATTGCCAAATTCGACTTCTTAAGGGGTGAAAATAATTTAATTAAAATTGTTGATCATTGTTATAATAATTGTTGGGTATGTTGTGCGCATGCTCCAATGCTAATAAGTTGTTAAATGTTGTAATTTTCCAGTACTCTCTCGCTGCTTAGAGGGTACGCATCGTTTTCATAAGTTTTCGATTTTTAGTGTCCGATTGGGACCCGGGTGTGCTAATTACATTAACAATTAATAATAAATGAAGTAGCCGCGAGATTTTCGGTAAATATATTTAAATTCAGTGAAAAAATCGAATTTGAAAATAGCCATAAATTGAAGTAGACGCTTAGCGTTTGATCTGGGGGAACGAAAAATATTTGGTTGGCAACACTGAATTATAACCAGTAAATTCAAATAGTTTTTTTTAGATTAAAATTTAACCGTAAAATTTTCCATAAATTTTAAAATTGTGATTGTGCATGGATTGCTGGTATTTGTGCAGTTGTAATGGAGTAAGAACTTTAGCAGTAGCATCTTTAGCAAATCACAAGATATAAGGTAGGCCAACATAGATCAAGACGCCAAGAAGAAATGTAAGTGTTTGAATTGATTTGGTTAGGGTTTTTTTCCACAGAAATATTGTAGCTTTTGTTTCTATTGTTTGTTAAAATGCGTCGCGATTAGGAATTTGTTTTTCAGCCCACATTATTTCAAATCGTTAGGTGTTATGTTAGGTAGGAATTTCAGGTTACGGATTAGGAATGAAGCAGAGATCTTCACAGCTTTGAGTAATTGTTGATGGGTTAATAAAAATATTAATTGAAAATATAATTCTAGGTAATGGTGTCTGCATGCGTCTACACTGCGATCAATTTGAACCATTGAATAAATGATTTATTAAAATAATATTAATTCAATATGTTATTCTAGGTAATGGTTTCTGCATGCGTCTACACTGCGAACATTGCAAGCAGAATCTGCATAATTAATTAATTTTTATTTCAGCTTGCAAGTTTTTAGATTCAGTTTCCAAATTTACTTTAAATCAATTTAATTCTGGCTCGTTTAGTTCTCCATTTTCTTAGTAGTTGTATATGGTGACTTTTTTCTGTTTCTATTTCAGAAGTTCTCTTTGAGCATCTAGGTTTTTTTCATTATAAGCTTTTATTAATTAGTAATTAAAATGAAATTTTGTAGGTTATGTTATTTTTATATGATTATTATTCTTTCTCGTATTAAGGGAGATAATGCTGAAATATATTTTTATAATAAATTTTATTATAATATAAAAAGGAGAGCGGGTAGCGGTTTAGGAAGATGGTGGATTGGGTACGGGGACGTGCTTTCGATGTTTATACTTACAAATTGATTGAGCAATTTCAATTTTTTTTAATTAGGTGTTGTTCAAGGTTAATATTGAAATTTCTTTGTGTTTTCTTTTCTTGGAATTTAATGATGCATTCCAGTAGAGTTCATCTAAAAAAAAAATTAAATTAAGAAATAGTTATAATAATTATTTAATTTAGTTTGCATTAAGTTGTAGATAAATTTTATTTAATTGATGCAAGATGGAAACAACTGTTTCTGTAGATTCTACATTAGATTCTACATTAGAATTTTCCAGTTAGATTAGTATTTCTAGTTGAACTTTTCATTACATTATTTTCAAAGATAGTCACTTGCTTTGTTTGTTATTGTTATAGCTCTAAAGTACGTGAATGATTCTACTTATTCTATTTCCTTTTCATTTGGCTTTATATTTGGTTTTGCTATCAACCAAATTTTGTTTATTCTTTATTTATAGTAATTCTTTGTTTCATAAATTTATGTTATGTTGCATATCCTCCACATTTTGTGTTATTATAGCTAAAACATATCTGACTGATGCGTTTCAATAGTGAAGCAAATTATTTTACCACGACCATTTTGTGTATGACTTAGTAATGCAAAACAAATATTAAAAACATCTTACATTTTATTATTTTAGAGTTTTAAACATTTAATGTATGTTACATTGTATGTTATTAACAATAAAAAGAAACCATTTAAATAATCTGAACAAAAATTAGTTAATTGGATTCAAAGTTAAGACCAAAAATGTGTTTTTAATAAACAATTGATAACTTTTGAACAGACATACTAGCTTAAGCCAAATTTTTGGTCAACATTATTACATACATTACTGACATTTTACTATTTTAGTCAAACTTTGTATATGCAGTGATTTTTGCGGTAAAATAATTAAAAAAAACTTTAAAAATTCTTTAACAAAAATAAGCCCAAATAACTTTTTTACAAGAAAAGATACAAAAATTGGCAACAATCGTAAAACAGCACAAAATATAAGTCATTAAAGGTGCAATTAGATTTTTATTTGTAGACTTTCTGTGCCATCTGCAATAGAAGGGATGTTTTATATGCTTAGCATACTAAATTAAATTCTTCAGTACAATTGTTAACTAAAATACATTGTATACATTATATGCATTACATAATTGGTAACAATGCTGAAATTCTGTGAAAATTTTAAGAAAATAGTTTTGTAAATAAAATTGATTTATTTACAAACCAATTTTATTGAAACTTTTACAAAACTTCAATGTTATCATCATATACATAATGCATATAATGTATACAATGTTATTTTAGTTGGTAATTACACTAGAAAATATAATTCAGTTTATTGCACATATAAAAAATCACTTGTGATCTAGATGGCACGCACATAAAGTTTACAAATAAAAATCTAAATGCTCTAAGTAAATGGCTTATGTTTGGTGATGCTTTACGATAGTTGCCAATTTTTTTATTGTTTTCCGTAAAAAAAGTTATACAGTTTTAATTTTTCAAAAGAATTTTAATTTATTTTTTTAAATGACTACCGCAAAAGCCCTAGTATATACAAAATTTAACTATGATAGTAAAACATCAGCAATACGTGTAATAATGTTGATTTAAAATTTGGTTCAAGTTGGTAGACCCCGTTTAGAAGATATTAATTTTTTATCACAAACGCATTATTGGTCTTAACTTTGGATCCAATTAACCAATTGTTGTCCGGAACATTTCAATAGTTAGTTTACAATGTTAGTAGCATATAATGTATATTTTAAATGTTTAAAAAACTAAAATGATAAAATGTAAAGAGTTTTTAATACATGTTTAGTATTACCAAGTCACAAACAAAATGGCGGACATAATATAACTTGCATCACTTTATAAATGTCAGTTGGGTATCTAGTATATCCATACAGCAAATGCACATTCTGCTATTGTTGTTTTTTTAGATTGTAATATCTAATTTCTTTGTTTTATCTTTCAATATATTATCTAAAAATATGATGAACAGTAATGGGCTTACCGGAGCGTTAAGGAGGAGCTTCTTGGCTTTTCTAGATCTTATGTAATTAATTGTGATTCCGTTTATGTTTTTTATTGTTTCAAGTAGCTTTTCATTATCAATATTTTCTTGCTTTATCAGTTTTCTAATTAAGTTTGTAACTGTAAATATGTGATCTTGAATGTCGTTTTCTGAACTCACTTTAAGCTTTTTCCAGTGTTAGTTCCACTAAAAGTCTAAGTTTATTTTCTATTATGGATTTGTAGACTTTAGCCGTTGTATGATACGACATTAATTAGGATAGAACAACTGCAGCCATATGACTATAATTCCATCTTGAATTATATAAATAATTATAGATGTAAAATGCTTTTAATTTTATTATTAATAAGCAATAGCATTTATAACATAAACCAACCAAATCATTAAAACTTCCAATGCGTACATTTTTTTCGTTGGTTATAAAGAACTTAAAACATGTTTTCCAAATTTCAACATTTTTATTCAAATCGGTTGTTTAGGTAGTTTAATAATTTGACAATTTAAATCATAAATAATTATAATATTATTGAGTTCATTTATTATTAACTTAAAATAGAATTATAATTTGATAAATTACCTTAATTTTCTTTTCATATTTCAACTCAGCAAAGAATCATGGAGGTTTCTTTTGTATTCCATTATCACATTTGTTCAAGGTTACCTAATATAAAATTTGTATGGTTAGTTTTTTAAATGTTGGGAATTTATTCAGTTTTTACTTACTTGAGGAATAGATCTATCCATTTCTTTTATAGCTTTTGAACGCATTATTTTATTAACTTTACACAATTTATAATGCAATATGCATATAATGCTGGATGCTTGTTGAAATAATGGGTGTGTGCAGTGCAATCATGCGCAGTAATATCTTCAATTCAATGCGCGCGCATTGTAAAAAAATTTGATAATATTTGCAACCAACAATACACTTCAATTAAAGCCTTCTCAGATTTATTTTAATTTTAAGAATATTGAGAATTCATCTACTCAACTTTGAAACGTAAATTACTTTTGCTTAACCCAAATAGTTTATTATTTTTTGTTAAATTAGCACACAACTAATTAAGACTAAACACACTATATTATAAAATTTAGTCTTGAAATGTTATAAGAATTTATAATCTAATTATTTCATTCAAATGTGTTCAATAACTATTTTTTTGTATCAACAAATCGTGTTCTCAATATTTATACAGTGCTACTTACTAAGTAAATACCTTGTTTCCAATGCGGTTAATCTTTTGCTGTACATGCTTAAAGTGAAACCATTGCTAATTGAAAACATGGTACTAATCTTTGTTTGTGGTGGCTGGTTTGAATATTACTTGTTGTGTGGTCATCACTTCAGTAATATCAGACCAACATAATTAATGAACAACATGGTTTTAGTTAATAGAAATGAATTTGTTATTTTGTTTTGCCGCTGGTGAACTCTGCACGTCACTATCATCAATAGAGGTCTTGCTGAGCCCAGTAATTTAATAGGTTAGAATTGTAAAAAGTAGTTAGACAACAATTTTAAAAATTAATTTAAAATTTTAATTTATAATAATAATTAATATGAGCAGAAATTAACTTGCTACTTCACTGTTGCAGTATTAGACTGTATCAGTAAGGCCAAGTATTTAAATTAAATATTAAATGGATTTTACCCTGGTCAACTCCACGTCACTAATAATAGAGGTCGTGCTGAGCCCAGTGATTTTACAGAATTGCAAAAATGTGCATTCTAAATAGGATATGAAAATCAATTACATTATTTCGTTTGCTTTGATGCAAATATATAATCTAATTAACATTCATTTTAATTTTGTTAAATAGCATTTCTGCTTGTATCAACAAATCGTGTGCTCAATATTTATACAGTGTCACTTACTAAGTAATTGCTTTGGTTTCAAGGCAGTTGATCTTTTGCTGTACATGCTTAAAGTGAAATTGTTGAAAACATGGTATTCATCTCTGTTTGTGGCGACTGGTTTGAATAGTAATTGTTGTGTGGTCATCATTTCAGTAATATCAGACCAACATGACTATTGATTAACATGGTTTTAGTTGATAGAATTAAATTTGTTATTTTGTTTTGTCGCTGGTGAACTCTGCACGTCACTATCATCAATAGAGGTCTTGCTGAGCCCAGTGATTTAATAGGTTAAAAATGTACAAAATAGAAAGTTAGACAACAATTTTAGAAATTATTTTAAAAATTTAATCTATAATAACAATCAATATCAGCAAAAGTTAACTTGCTACCTTACTGTTACTGCGTTAGACTGTTTCAGTTAGGCCAGGTACTCCATATAGGTTTTAGATGGATTTTAACCCTGGTCAACTCCACGTCACTATTATTAGAGGTCGTGTTGAGCCCAGTGATTTGCAAAATATGTGCATTCTAAGTAGGATACATCAATTAGACATAGATAAATATGACTGAGGTCTTCTACTATACTAATGATCATAGTATTACTAAAACTGTAACAGTTGTCGTTTCAAACAACTGGAAGAACTCAAAAGGGCCACTTGTTTGATTAGCTCACGCGTCAACTACGCCCCTCAAAATAATGTAACAATGTCTTTGTTAAATTTATATATATATATATATTTGCGTTTTTGCTTATTTCAATTTCAGATTGTTCCTGGGAAGATAGTTATCACACCACAGTTGTCGTTTCAAACATCTGTCTGTGTGATAAATACCTTGCTGTTTATAATATAATAGTTTCTACATATAGTTTAATTATTTTTCTAGATTTTGCTTATTTATTACATATATTGGACTCGCAACCTCACTGTTCCAGTTTAGACTGCTTCAACCAGACCGAGTATTTCAGGTGGATCCAAAAATAGTTTATTTGGTTTGCTTTAGCTCAAATTTTCATATTAATGATTTCATTTTAATTTGTTCAATACCTTTTTTTTTGTATTAACAAATCATGTTCTCAATAATTATACAGTGCTACTTACTAAGTTAATGCGTTTGTTTTCAAGGCAGTTGATCTTTTGCTGTAAATGCTTAAAGTGAAAACGTTGAAAACACACTATTAATCTCTGTTTGTGGAGGCTGGTTTGAATATTACTTGTTGTGTGGTCATCACTTCAGCAATATCAGACCAACATAATTAATGAATAACATTGTTTTAGTTTATATAAATAAATTTGTTATTTTGTTTTGTCGCTGGTGAACTCTGCACGTCACTATCATCAATAGAGGTCTTGCTGAGCCCAGTGGTTTAATAGATTAGAACTGTACAAAAAAAAAAACAATTAGAGAATAAGTTTAGAAATTAATTTAAGAATTTAATATATAATAACATGACTTGACATGATTAGGTTAAACAAAAGCCCAACGTAGTCACATTAGTGATGACCTGTAGCCTGACCAAGGTTTAAGGTTTGATCTAGTGTAAGAGTCGACGCCGGCCTAGTAAGTTCCCATCATTCCAATTGACGCTTGGCACTTTGAAGAATTTGGTCATTCTTGTCAGTGTTATGCTATCAGCAGTTGGTCTAAAAAAGGGTAAACTCCTCATGCTCAGGGACACCTTCCACTGTTGCTATAGGTAGTTCGACCTTGGTGGCACAGGTTAGATGAGACTGTTGAGAATCTGTTAATTAGAATTTATTTGAATTCACTGACTAACTTTGTTTTATCTTAACTTAAAAAAGACAATAAAACAATAAATTTAAAAATAAAATTGAAATTAGGTTTTAAACGGATTTTAACCCTGGTCAACTCCACGTCACTATTAGTAGAGGTCGTGTTGAGCCCAGTGATTTGATAGAATTGCAAAAATGTGCATTTTAAATAGGATATAAAAATCAATTACAAATGGTTTGCTATGACCCAAATATATCATCTAATTAACATTCATTTTAATTTTGTTAAATAGCATTTCTTACTTGTATCAACAAATTGTGTGCTCAGTAATTATACAGTGCCACATACTAAGTAAATGCGTTTGTTTTCAAGGCAGTTGATCTTTTGCTGTACATGCCTAAAGTGAAATCGTTGAAAACATGGTATTAATCTTTGTTTATGGCGGCTGGTTTGAATAGTACTTGTTGTGTGGTCATCACTTCAGTAATATCAGACCAACATGTTTATTGAATTGCATGGTTTTGGTTGATAGAAATAAATTTGTTGTTTTGTTTTGCCGCTGGTGAACTCTCCACGTCACTATCATCAATAGAGGTCTTGCTGAGCCCAGTGATTTAATAGGTTAGAACTGTACAAAAAAAGGACAATTAGACAATAATTTTAAAGATGAATTTGAAAATTTAATATTAGCAGAAGTTAACTTGCTACCTCACTGTTCCAGTGTTAGACTGTATCAGTTAGGCCAAGTATTCTAATTAGATTTTAAACGGATTTTAACCCTGGTCAACTTTATTTCACTATCACTAGAAGTCGTGTTGAGACCAGTGATTTAATAGAATTGCAAAAATGTGCATTTTAAATAGGTTAGAAAAATCAATCAGGCATAGAAAAGAATGACTTATGTCTTATATTATACTAATTATCACATCATTACTAAATATGTTTTTATTATGTAACAGTTGTCGTTTCAAACAACTGAAAGTATTCAAGGGGGCCACTTGTTTGATTAGCTCACGCGTCAACTATGCCCCCAAAAATATTGTAATTATTTTATTGTTAATATTCTTTATATTTGTGTTTTAGCTTCTTTCGATTTCAGATTGATCCTGGGAAGTTATTTACCACACCACAGTTGTCGTTTCAAACATCTGTCTGTGTGATAAATACGTTGCTGTTGATTCTATAATAATTTTTATATATAATTCAATAATTTCATTAGATTTTGCTTATTAATTACATCTAATAGACTCGCAACCTCACTGTTAGAGTAATAGACTGCTTCAGCCAGGCCGAGTATTACAGGTGGATCTAAAAATAGTATATTTGGTTTGCTTCGGCCTAAATTTTTAATTTAATTATTTCATTTTAATTTGTTCAATAACTATTTTTTTGTATCAACAAATCATGCTCTCAGTAATTATATAGTGCTACTTACTAAGTAAATGCGTTTGTTTTCAATGTGGTTGATCTTTTGCTGTACATGCTTAAAGTGAAATCGTTGAAAACATGGTATTAAACTTTGTTTGTGGCGGCTGGTTTGAATATTATTTGTTGTGTGGTCATCACTTCAGCAATATCAGACCAACATGATTAAGGAATATCATAGTTTTAGTTGATAGAAATAAATTTGTTGTTTTGTTTTCTCACTGGTAAACTCTTCACGTCACTATCATCAATAGAGGTCTTGCTGAGCCTAGTGGTTTAATAGGTTAGAATTGTACAAAAAAAAACAATTAGAAAATGATTTTAAAGATGAATTAGAAAATTTAATATATAAGAACATTTAATATTAGCAAAAATTAGCTTGTTACCTCACTGTTCCAGTGTTAGACTGCCAAGTATTCAAATTAGGTATTAAATGGATTTTAACCCTGGTCAACTCCACGTCACTATCAATAGAGGTCGTGTTGAGCCCAGTGATTTGATAAAATTGCAAAAATGTGCATTCTAGATAGGATATAAAAATCAATTACATTATTTGGTTTGCTTTGATCCAAATATATAATCTAATTAACATTCATTTTAATTTTGTTAAATAGCATTTCTTACTTGTATCAACAAATTGTGTGCTCAATATTTATACAGTATCACTTACTAAGTAAATGCCTTGGTTTCAATGCGGTTGATCTTTTGCTGTATATGCTTAAAGTGAAAACGTTGCTAATTGAAAACACGGTATTAATCTCTGTTTGTGGTGGCTGGTTTGAATAGTACTTGTTGTGTGGTCATCACTTCAGTAATATCAGACCAACATGATTATTGAACAACATGGTTTTAGTTGATAGAAATAAATTTGTTATTTTGTTTTGCCGCTGGTGAAATCTGCACGTCACTATCATCAATAGAGGTCTTGCCGAGCCCAGTAATTTAATAGGTTAGAAATGTACACAAAAAAAATTAGACAATAATTTTAGAGATGAATTTAAAAATTTGAATTATATATTTATTAACTTGCTACCTCACTGCTGCAGTGTTAGACTGTTTCAGTTAGGCCAAGTACTCCAATTAGGTTTTAGATGGATTTCAACCCTGGTCAACTCCACGTCACTATCAATAGAGGTCGTGTTGAGCCCAGTGATTTGATAGAATTGCAAAAATGTGCATTCTAAATAAGATATGAAAATAAATTACATTATTTGGTTTGCTTTGATCCAAATATATAATCTAATTAACATTCATTTTAATTTTGTTAAATAGCATTTCTGTGTGCTCAATTTTTATACAGAGTCACTTACTAAGTAAATGCCTTGATTTCATGGCAGTTGATCTTTTGCTGTACATGCTTAAAGTGAAATCGTTGAAAACATGGTATTATTCTTTGTTTGTGGCGGCTGGTTTGAATATTACTTGTTGTATGGTCATCACTTCAGTAGTATCAAACCAACATGATTATTGAATTGTATGGTTTAAGTTGATAGAAATCAATTTGTTATTTTGTCTTGCCGCTGGTGAACTCTCTACGTCACTATCATCAATAGAGGTCGTTCTGAGCCCAGTGATTTAATAGGTTAGAACTGTACAAAAGAGAACAATTTGACAATGATTTTAGAGAACAGTTTGAAAATTTAATATTTAAGAACATTTAATATTAGCAGAAAATAACTTGCTACCTCACTGTTGCAGTGTTAGACTGTATCAGTAAGGCCAAGTACTCAAATTAGGTTTTAAATGGATTTTAATTCTGGTCAACTCCACGTCACTATTATTAGAGGTCGTGTTGAGCCCAGTGATTTGATAAAACTGCAAAATATGTGCATTCTAAGTAGGTTAGATACATCAATCAGACATAGGAAAAAATGACTGAGGTCTTCTACTATACTAATGATCATAATATTATTAAAAATGTAATTATAATATAACAGTTGTTGTTTCAAACAACTGGAAGAACTCAAAAGGGCCACTTGTTTGATTAGCTCACGCGTCAACTACGCCCCCTAAAATAATGTAACAATGTCTTTGTTAAATTTATATATATTTGTGTTTTTGCTTATTTCGATTTTAGATTGTTCCTGGGAAGATAGTTATCACACCACAGTTGTCGTTTCAAACATCTCTCTGTGTGATAAATACGTTGCTGTTTATAATATAATAGTATCTACATATAGTTTAATTATTTTTCTAGATTTTGCTTATTTATTACATGTAATATAAAAATAGTTTATAGTTAGCTTTGACTCAAATTTTCATATTAATGATTTCATTTTAATTTGTTCAATAACTATTATTTGTATTAACAAATCGTGTTCTCAATAATTATACAGTGCTACTTACTAAGTTAATGCGTTTGTTTTCAAGGCAGTTGATCTTTTGCTGTATATGCTTAAAGTGAAATCGTTGAAAACATATTATTAATCTCTGTTTGTGGAGGCTGGTTTGAATATTACTTGTTGTGTGGTCATCACTTCAGCAATATCAGACCAACATGATTAATAAAATCCATGGTTTTAGTTGATAGAAATAAATTTGTTATTTTGATTTGCCGCTGGTGAACTCTTCACGTCACTATCATCAATAGAGGTCTTGCTGAGCCCAGTGGTTTAATAGGTTAGAACTGTACAAAAAAAAAGACAAGTAGAGAATAGTTTTAGAAATTAATTTAAAAATTTAATATAAAATAAAATAACATGACATGACATAATTAGGTTAAACGAAAGCCCAACGTAGTCACATTAGTGAAGACCCGTAGCCTGACCAAGGTTTAAGGTTTGATCTAGTGTAAAAGTCGACGCCGGCCTAGTAAGTCCCCACCATTCCAATTGACGCTTGGCACTTTGAAGAATTTGGTCATTCTTGTCAGTGTTATGCTATAAGCAGTTGGTCTAAAAAAGGGTAAACTTCTCATGCTCAGGGACACCTTCCACTGTTGCTATAGGTAGTTCGACCTTGGTGGCACAGGTTAGATGAGACTGTTGAGAAGCTATTAATTAGGATTTATTTGAATTCACTGTCATTGTTTTATCTTAACTCAAAAAAGACAATTAGACAATAAATTTAAAAATAAAATTGAAAACTTTAATTATAATAACAATTAATATCAGCAGAAAATGACTTGCTACCTCACTGTTGCAGTGTTAGACTGTATCAGTTAGGCCAAGTAATTAAATAGGTTTTAATTGGTCAACTCCACGTCACCATCAGTAGAGGTCGTGTTGAGTTCAGTGATTTGATAGAATTGCAAAAATTTGCATTCTAAATAGGATATGAAAATCAATTACATTATTTGGTTTGCTTAGGCCCAAATTTATAATGATATTATTTCATTCTACTTTGTTCAATAACTATTTTTTGTATCAACAAATCGTGTTTTCAATATTTATACAGTGTCACTTACTAAGTAAATGCGTTTGTTTTCAAGGCAGTTGATCTTTTGCTGTACATGCTTAAAGTGAAATCGTTGAAAACATGGTATTAATCTCTGTTTGTGTCGACTGGTTTGAATAGTAATTGTTGTGTGGTCATCACTTCAGTAATATCAGACCAACATAATTAATGAATAACATGGTTTTAGTTGATAGAAATAAATTTGTTATTTTGTTTTGCCGCTGGTGAACTTTGCACGTCACTATCATCAATAGAGGTCTTGCTGAGCACAGTGATTTAATAGATTAGAATTGTAAAAAATAGAAAGTTATACAACAATTTTAGAAATTAATTTAAAAATTTAATTTATAATAACAATTAATATCAGCAAAAATTAACTTGCTACCTCACTGTTACTGTGTTAGACTGTTTCAGTTAGGCCAAGTACTCCAATTAGGTTTTAGATGGATTTCAACCCTGGTCAACTCCACGTCACTATGAATAGAGGTCGTGTTGAGCCCAGTGGTTTTATGGAATTGCAAAAATGTGCATTCTTAATAGGTTAGATACATCAATCAAGCATTATGTTTAGGAACGGATGACTAAAGTCTTCTACTATACTAATGATCACATGATTATTAAAAACGTATTTATTATGTAACAGTGTTCGTTTCAAACAACTGAATGGATTCAAGGGGTCCACTTGTTTAGTTAGCTTACGCGTCGACTACACTCCCTAAAATAATGTTATGTTTTTTTAATTAAATTTATATATAGGTAATTTTATTACTTTTCTATAATACTTAAATACCGAGTATCTCTTAATTGGCAGAAAATTAATTATATGGTAGTAGAATCCAAAAAAATATGTTTTCCATTTTTTCAGTTTTTTAAGTTATAATCGCAATTTTTGAAAGGCTCTTAGAGTTTAGAAGAACCGCCAAAAATCACATTTTTTTTGGTAATCTTTAACATTTTTTTTTCAGCGTAAAAATATTAAAAAAAAATGCACAAAAACTTATTTTTGTTGTAATTTTTTGTAGTTTAATTTTATTTTTTTATTTATTTAACCATCCTTAATTTTTGTAAGCCGTTTAGGAAATAGCTATAAATTTCAAAAACAACCCCACATTAAAAATCCCGTGACAGGTCAAATTTCATCAAAGTTTGATCTAATTTAATTTTTTTTGTTCTGAATTGTTCAATAAAGTTTTTTGTTTGAACATTTAATACGTAAGTTACCACTTCTCGAAGATTGTTATTTTGGTCAAAAACGCTCATTTTAGTATACATTGAAGCCATTATAACTTTTTCTATATAAATATTTTTAGCTGAAATTTTTATAAAACATTTCTTATAAATACTTGAAAAGGTCCTAATAGTTTTGTTTTTGGAAATAATATTAAGTCTGAGCTACATAACTTTTAAAACTCTATAAAACTTTGAAAAAAACAACGTTTTTATGTTGATATACCTAGTAATGATTACAATTGTTACTACCTAAAATCATTTCTTTCATATTTTCAGCTATTGAACTCATAATCTCAAGTTTTGAAGTTTTTGAAAGTTAAAAAACGCCAATAAAATACATTTTTGAGTAATTTTTATCTTTTTTTCTCTGCGTAAGAATATTGGAAAAAAGTCCACAAACTTTTATTGTTTGTGTTTTTTTGTATTTCTAATTTTTTTTTATTTAACTTTTTTAATTTTCGTGGGCCGTTTTGAAAATAGTCTGAAACTAACAAAAACTGCCCCATATTGAAAATGTCGTGACAATGTCAAATATCAACAAAATTAAGTATAATTTTGCTTATTATTTTTGATTTAAATTGCTCTAAATTTAAATCAAAAATATTAAGCCAAATTAAAATTAATTTTGATGAGACATGGCACTGACTTGGTATTTTTAATATAGGATTGTTTTTGTCATTTTTAGGCTATTTTCAAAAGGGCCTACGCTTAAAGGAATTAAGAAAATTAAATAAAGAAAACACATTCAAGTATGAATAATAACAAAAAAAGTTTTTGTATACCTTTGTTCAATGTTCTTACGCTGAACAAAAAAAATTGAAAATTACTGAAAAAATGAGTTGTTTTCGTTTTCTAATCTTTGAATTCTTAAAAATTAAGACCGAGTTTAAAAGCTAAAAATGCGAGAAACATGTTTCTTGGTAGTAAAAATTGTAATGATTACTCAGTATATTACCGTAAAAATTGTTGTTTTTGCAAATTTTATGAACTTTTGGAAGTGCTCTAGCTTAAGTGTGAATAAATTATTTTTTTTAATTTTCAGCAAAAATATGTACATATATAAAGAAAAGTTACAACGGCTTCAAAGTATACAAAACTGAGCACTTTTGACCAAAATACCAATCTTTGAGAGGTGGTATCTCACGATTTATATGTTTGAACTTTGCAAAACTTTAAAAAACATTTTAAAACAAAAAAATTAGCTATATTAGACTAATCATTTTGATAAAAATTAACATTGTCATGGCATTTTCAAAGTAAGGTTGTTTTTGGGATTTTAGGCTACTTTCTGAACGGTCTAAGCTCACAAAAACTAAAGATGTTAAATTAAAAAAAATCAAATTAAAAGGAGAAATTACAAACAAAAAATTTTTAGACAATTTTCCAATGTTCCTACACTGAGAAATTAAAATGTTAAAAATTACTAAAAAATGTAAGTTTTAGTTGATTTCTGAACTTTAAGAAGTTCTCCATAATTGAAATTATGATTTGAAAAGCTGAAAACTTAGGAAATATGTTTTTTGGTACCTACTATTACGTGATTAATTTTAGACTAATTTAAAAGTACTCAGTTTTAAGTATGGTCAAAAGTATATACCTATATATAATATATTTGTGTTTTTGCTTATTTTGATTTCAGATCGTTCCTGTAAAGATTTATTGCAGAACAGTTGTTGTTTTAAACAATTGTCTGTGTGATAATTACGATGCTGTTTATACTATAATTATTTCTCAAGATTTTGCTTATTTAATACATGTAATGGACTCGCAACCTCACTGTTACAGTTTAGACTGCTTCAGCCAGGCCGAGTATTTTAGGTGGATTCAAAAATACGTTAATGGGTTTGCTTTGGCCCAAATTTATAATCTTATTTATTCATTTAAATTTGTTCAATAACTATTTTTTTGTATCAACAAATTGTGTTCTCAATATTTATACAGTATCACTAACTAAGTAACTGCCTTGGTTTCAATGCGGTTGATCTTTTGCTGTATATGCTTAAAGTGAAACCATTGCTAATTGAAAACATGGTACTAATCTTTGTTTGTGGTGGCTGGTTTGAATATTACTTGTTGTGTGGTCATCACTTCAGTAATATCAGACCAACATGAATAATGAATAACATGATTTTAGTTGATAGAATTAAATTTGTTATTTTGTTTTGCAGCTGGTGAACTCTGCACGTCACTATCATCAATTGAGGTCTTGCTGAGCCCAGTGATTTAATAGTTTAGAATTGTAAAAAATAGAAAGTTAGACAAAAATTTTAGAAATTAATTTAAAAATTTAATCTATAATAACAATGAATATCAGCAAACATTAACTTGCTACCTCACTGTTACTGTGTTAGACTGTTTCAGTTAGGCCAAGTACTACAATTAGATTTTAGATGGATTTTAACCCTGGTCAACTCCACGTCACTATTATTAGAGGTCGTGTTGAGCCCAGTGATTTGATAGAATTGCAAAAATGTGCATTCTAAATAAGATATGAAAATAAATTACATTATTTGGTTTGCTTTGATCCAAATATATAATCTAATTGCCATTCATTTTAATTTTGTTAAATAGCATTTCTGCTTGTATCAACAAATCGTGTGCTCAATTTTTATACAGAGTCACTTACTAAGTACATGCCTTGGTTTCAAGGCAGTTGATCTTTTGCTGTACATGCTTAAAGTGAAATCGTTGAAAACATGGTATTAATCTCTGTTTGTGGCGACTGGTTTGAATAGTACTTGTTGTGTGGTCATCACTTCAGTAATATCAGACCAACATGGTTATTGAATTGCATGATTTTAGTTGATAGAAATAAATTTGTTATTTTGTTTTGCCGCTGGTAAACTCTCTACGTCACTATCATCAATAGAGGTCGTTTAGAGCCCAGTGATTTAATAGGTTAGAATTGTACTAAAAGAGAACAATTAGACAATAATTTTAAAGATGAATTTGAAAATTAAATATATAAGAACATTTAATATTAGCAGAAATTAACTTGCTACCTCACTGTTCCAGTGTTAGACTGTTTCAGTTAGGCCAAGTATTCTAATTAGGTTTTAAATGGATTTTAACCCTGGTCAACTCCACGTCACTATTAATAGAGGTCGTGTTGAGCCCAGTGATTTGATAGAATTGCAAAATTGTGCATTCTAAATAGGTTTGATACATCAATCAGTCATTATGGTTAAAAAATGATGACTAGAGTCTTCTACTATACTAACGATCACATCATTACTAAAAAGTATTTATTTTGTAACAGTTGTCGTTTCAAACAACTGAAAATTTTCAAGGGGGCCACTTGTTTGATTAGCTCACGCGTCAACTACGCCCCCTAAACTAATGTAACAATGTTTTTGTAAAGTTTTTATATATTTGTGTTTTGTCTTATTTTGATTTCAGATCGTTCCTGTAAAGATTTATTGCAGAACAGTTGTTGTTTTAAACAATTGTCTGTGTGATAATTACGATGCTGTTTATACTATAATTATTTCTCAAGATTTTGCTTATTTAATACATGTAATGGACTCGCAACCTCACTGTTACAGTTTAGACTGCTTCAGCCAGGCCGAGTATTTCAGGTGGATTCGAAAATACGTTAATGGGTTTGCTTTGGCCCAAATTTATAATCTTATTTATTCATTTAAATTTGTTCAATAACTATTTTTTTGTATCAACAAATTGTGATCTCAATATTTATACAGTATCACTTACTAAGTAACTGCCTTGGTTTCAATGCGGTTGATCTTTTGCTGTATATGCTTAAAGTAAAACCATTGCTAATTGAAAACATGGTACTAATCTTTGTTTGTGGTGGCTGGTTTGCATATTACTTGTTGTGTGGTCATCACTTTAGTAATATCAGACCAACATATTTAATGAATAACATGGTTTTAGTTGATAGAATTAAATTTGTTATTTTGTTTTGCCGCTGGTGAACTCTGCACGTCACTATCATCAATAGAGGTCTTGCTGAGCCCAGTGATTTAATAGTTTAGAATTGTAAAAAATAGAAAGTTAGACAACAATTTTAGAAATTAATTTAAAAATTTAATCTATAATAACAATTAATATCAGCAAACATTAACTTGCTACCTCACTGTTACTGTGATAGACTGTTTCAGTTAGGCCAAGTACTACAATTAGATTTTAGATGGATTTTAACCCTGGTCAACTCCACGTCACTATAAATAGAGGTCGTGCCGAGCCCAGTGATTTGATAGAATTGCGAAAATGTGCGTTCTAAGTAGGTTAGATACATTAATCAGACATAGAAAAGAATGGCTAAAGTCTTCTACTATTCTAATGATTATATCATTAATAAAAATGTAATTATTATGTAACAGTTGTCGTTTCAAACAACTGAAAGTATTCAAGGGGGCCACTTGTTTGATTAGCTAACGCGTCAACTACGCCCCCTAAAATAATGTAATTATTTTATTGTTAAATTTCTTTATATTCGTGATTTTGCTTATTTCGATTTCAGATTGTTCCTGGGAAGCAATTTATTACACCACAGTTGTCGTTTCAAACATCTGTCTGTGATAAATACGTTGCTGTTGATTCTATAATAATTTTTATTTATAAGTCAATAATTTCAATAGATTTTGCTTATTAATTACATTTAATAGACTCGCAACCTCACTGTTCCAGTTAAGACTGCTTCAGCTAGGCCGAGTATTTCAGGTTAATCAAGAATACATCATTTGGTTTGCTTTAACCCAAATATATACATTAATTAAAATTCATTCTAATTTTGTTAAATAGCATTTCTACTTGTATCAACAAATTGTGTGCTCAATATTTATACAGTGTCACTTACTAAGTAAATGCCTTGGTTTCAATGCGGTTGATCTTTTGCTGTATATGCTTAAAGTGAAAACGTTGCTAATTGAAAACATGGTATTAATCTTTGTTTGTGGCGGCTGGTTTGAATATTACTTGTTGTGTGGTCATCACTTCAGTAATATCAGACCCACATGATTAATGAATAACATAGTTTTAGTTGATAGAAATAAATTTGTTGTTTTGTTTTGCTGCTGGTGAACTCTCTACGTCACTATCATCAATAGAGGTCTTTCTGAGCCCAGTGATTTAATAGGTTAGAACTGTACAGAAAAAGGACAATTTGAGAATAATTTTAGAAATTAATTTAAAAATTTAATATATAATAACATGACATGATGATTAGGTTAAACGAAAGCCCAACGTAGTCACATTAGTGATGACCCGTAGCCTGACCAAGGTTTAAGGTTTGATCTAGTGTAAGAGTCGACGCCGGCTTAGTGAGTACCCACCATTTCAATTGACGCTTGGCACTTTCAAGAATTTGGTCATTCTTGTCAGTGTTATGCTATCAGCAGTTGGTCTAAAAAAGGGTAAACTCCTCATGCTCAGGGACACCTTCCACTGTTGCTATAGGTAGTTCGACCTTGGTGGCACAGGTTAGATGAGAATGTTAAGAGGCTGTTAATAAGGATTTATTTGAATTGACTATAAGATAATAATTTAAAAAAAATAAATTGAAAACTTTAATTATAATAACAATTAATATTAGCAGAAATTGATTTGCTACCCAACTGTTGCAGTATTAGACTGTTTCAGTTAGGCCAAGTATTCCAATTAGGTTTTAGATGGATTTTAACCCTGGTCAACTCCACGTCACTATCAGTAGAGGTCGTGTTGAGCCCAGAGATTTGATAGAATTGCGAAAATGTGCATTCTAATTAGGATATGAAAATCAATTACATTATTTGGTTTGTTTTAATCCCAATATATAATCTAATTAACATTCATTTTAATTTTGTTAAATAGCATTTCTACTTGTATCAACAAATCGTGTGCTTAATATTTATACAGTGCCACTTACTAAGTTAATGCGTTTGTTTTCAAGGCAGTTGATCTTTTGCTGTACATGCCTAAAGTGAAATCGTTGAAAACATGGTATTAATCTTTGTTTGTGGCAGCTGGTTTGAATAGTACTTGTTGTGTGGTCATCACTTCAGTAATATCAGACCAACATGATTATTGAATTGCATGGTTTTGGTTGATAGAAATAAGTTTGTTGTTTTGTTTTGCCGCTGGTGAACTCTCCACGTCACTATCATCAATAGAGGTCTTGCTGAGCCCAGTGGTTTAATAGGTTAGAACTGTACAAATAAAGGACAATTAGACAATAATTTTAAAGATTAATTTGAAAATTTAATATATAAGAACATTTAATATTACCAGAAATTAACTTGCTACCTCACTGTTCCAGTGTTAGACTGTATCAGTTAGGCCAAGTATTCTAATTAGATTTCAAACGGATTTTAACCCTGGTCAACTTCACTTCACTATCACTAGAGGTCGTGTTGAGACCAGTGATTTAATAGAATTGCAAAAATGTGCATTTTAAATAGGTTAGAAAAATCAATCAGGCATAGAAAAGAATGACTTATGTCTTATATTATACTAATTATCACATCATTACTAAATATGTTTTTATTATGTAACAGTTGTCGTTTCAAACAACTGAAAGTATTCAAGGGGGCCACTTGTTTGATTAGCTCACGCGTCAACTACGCCCCCAAAAATATTGTAATTATTTTATTGTTAATATTCTTTATATTTGTGTTTTAGCTTATCTCGATTTCAGATTGATCCTGGGAAGTTATTTACCACACCACAGTTGTCGTTTCAAACATCTGTCTGTGTAATAAATACGTTGCTGTTGATTCTATAATAATTTTTATATATAATTCAATAATTTCATTAGATTTTGCTTATTAATTACATCTAATAGACTCGCAACCTCACTGTTAGAGTAATAGACTGCTTCAGCCAGGCCGAGTATTACAGGTGGATCTAAAAATAGTTTATTTGGTTTGCTTCTGCCTAAATTTTTAATTTAATTATTTCATTTTAATTTGTTCAACAACTATTTTTTTGTATCAACAAATCATGTTCTCAAAAATTATACAGTGCTACTTACTAAGTAAATGCGTTTGTTTTCAATGTGGTTGATCTTTTGCTGCACATGCTTAAAGTGAAATCGTTGAAAACATGGTATTAATCTTTGTTTGTGGCGGCTGGTTTGAATATTACTTGTTGTGTGGTCATCACTTCAGCAATATCAGACCAACATGATTAAGGATTATCATGGTTTTAGTTGATAGAAATAAATTTGTTGTTTTTTTTCTCACTGGTAAACTCTTCACGTCACTATCATCAATAGAGGTCTTGCTGAGCTCAGTGGTTTAATAGGTTAGAATTGTACAAACAAAAACAATTAGACAATGATTTTAAAGATGAATTAGAAAATTGAATATATAAGAACTTATAATATTAGCAGAAATTAGCTTGCTACCTCACTGTTCCAGTGTTAGACTGTTTCAGTTAGGCCAAGTATTCAAATTAGGTATTAAATAGATTTTAACCCTGGTCAACTCCACGTCACTAATAATTGAGGTCGTGTTGAGCCCAGTGATTCGATAAAATTGCAAAATTGTGCATTCTAAATAGGTTAGGAATATCTATTAGGAATTTAATGTTTTTTTAAATTAAATTTATATATAGGTAATTTCATTATTTTTTTATTATATTTACATACTGAATATCTCTTAATTGAATGAAAATTAAGTATATGAGTAGATACCAAAAAATTATGTTTTCAAAATTTTCAGTTTAATAAGTCTTGATCTCAATTTTTGGATGGCTTTTAAAGTTTAGAAAAACCACCAAAAATCACATTTTTTGGGTAATTTTTAACATTTTTTTTCAACGTAGAAATATTAGAAAAAAGTGCACAAAAACTTATTTTTGTTGTAATTTTTTGTATTTTAATTTTATTTTTTTATTTAACCATCGTTAACTTTTGTGATCGTAAACCGTGTAGAAAATAGTTATAAATTTCAAAAACAACCCCACATTAAAAATCCCGTGACAAGTCAAATTTCATCAAAATTTGATCTAACTTAAATTTTTTTGTTCTGAATTGTTCAATAAAGTTTTTTGTTTGAACATTTAATACGTAAGTTACCACTTCTCGAAGATTGTTATTTTGGTCAAAAACGCTCATTTTAGTATACATTGAAGCCTTTATAACTTTTTCTATATAAATATTTTTAGCTGAAATTTTTAGAAAACATTTCTTATAGACTTGAAAAGGTCCTGATAGTTTTGTTTTTGGAAATCATATTCAGTCTGAGCTACATAACTTTTAAAACTCTATAAAAATTTGAAAAAACAAGGTTTTTATGTTGATATACCTAGTAATGATTACAATTTTTACTACCTAAATTCATTTCTTCCATATTTTCATTATTGGACTCATAATCTCAAGTTTTGAGGTTTTGAAAGTTAAAAAACGCCAATAAAATACATTTTTGAGTAATTTTTATCTTTTTTTCTCAGCGTAAGAATATTGGAAAAAAGTCCACAAACTCTTATTGTTTGTGTTTTTTTGTATTTCTATTTTTTTTTTATTTAACTTTTTTAATTTTCGTAGGCCGTTTTGAAAATAGTCTAAAACTAACAAACACTGCCCTATATTAAAAATGTCGTGACAATGTCAAATATCAACAAAATTAAGTATAATTTTGCTTATTATTTTTGATTAAAATTGCTCTAAATTTAAATCAAAAATATTAAGCCAAATTAAAATTAATTTTGATGAGACATGGCACTGACTTGGTATTTTCAATATAGGATTGTTTTTGTCATTTTTAGGCTATTTTCAAAAGAGCCTACGCTTAAAAGAATTAAGAAAACTAAATAAACAAAACACATTAAAGTATGAATAATAACATAAAATGAGTTTTTGTATACCTGTATTCAATGTTCTTACGCTGAAAAAAAAATTGAAAATTATTGAAAAAATGAGTTGTTTGGACGTTTTTTAATCTTTAAATTCTTAAAAATTAAGACCGAGTTTAAAAGCTAAAAATGCGAGAAACATGTTTCTTGGTAGTAAAAATTGTTATGATTACTCAGTATATTAACGTAAAAATTGTTGTTTTTGCAAATTTTACGATGTTTAGGAAGTGCTTTATCTTAAAGTCAATATTATTCCTGAAAACCAAACTAACTGAGCTTTATTAAGTGTTAATAAATTTTTTTTTTTTAATTTTTAGCAAAAATATGTACATATATAAAAAAAAGTTACAACGGCTTCAAAGTATAGAAAACTGAGCACTTTTGACCAAAATACCAATCTTTGAGAGGTGGTATTTCACGATTTATATGTTTGATCGGATAAAACTTTGCAAAACTTTAAAAAGCATTTTAAAACAAAAAAATTTGCTATATTAGACCAATTACTTTGTTAAAAATTAACATTGTCATAGCACTTTCAAAGTGAGGTTGTTTTTGGGATTTTAGGCTACTTTTTGAACGGTCTTAGCTCACAGAAACTAAAGATGTTAAATTTAAAAAAATCAAATTAAAACAAGAAATTACAAACAAAAAATTTTTAGACAATTTTCCAATGTTCCTACACTGAGAAATAAAAATGTTAAAAATTACTTAAAAAATGTAGTTTTTAGCTGTTTTCTGAACTTTATGAAGCTCTCAATAATTGAGATTATGACTTAAAAAACTCAAAACTTAGGAAATATGTTTTTTGGTACCTACTATCACGTGTTTACTTTTAGGTAATTTAAAAGTACTCAGTTTTTAAGTATGGTCAAAAATATATACCTATATACAATATATTTGTGTTTGCGCATATTTTGATTTCAGATCGTACTTGGAAAGATATTTATCTTACCACAGTTGTCGTTTCAAACAATTGTCTGTGTGATAATTACGATGCTGTTTATACTTTAATTGTTTCTCAAGATTTTGCTTATTTATTACATGTAATGGACTCGCAACCTCACTGTTACAGTTTAGACTGCTTCAGCCAGGCCGAGTATTTCAGGTGGATTCAAAAATACGTTAATGGGTTTGCTTTGGCCCAAATTTATCTTATTTTATTTATTCATTCAAATTTGTTCAATAACTATTTTTTTGTATCAACAAATTGTGTTCTCAATATTTATACAGTATCACTAACTAAGTAACTGCCTTGGTTTCAATGCGGTTGATCTTTTGCTGTATATGCTTAAAGTGAAACCATTGCTAATTGAAAACATGGTACTAATCTTTGTTTGTGGTGGCTGGTTTGCATATTACTTGTTGTGTGGTCATCACTTCAGTAATACCAGACCAACATAATTAATGAATAACATGGTTTTAGTTGATAGAAATGAATTTGTTATTTTGTTTTGCCGCTGGAGAACTCTTCACATCACTATCATCAATAGAGGTCTTGCTGAGCCCAGTAATTTAATAGGTTAGAATTGTAAAACACAGTTAGACAACAATTTTAAAAATTAATTTAAAATTTTAATTTATAATAATAATTAATATGAGCAGAAATTAACTTGCTACTTCACTGTTGCAGTATTAGACTGTATCAGTAAGGCCAAGTATTCAAATTAAATATTAAATGGATTTTACCCAGGTCAACTCTACGTCACTAATAATAGAGGTCGTGCTGAGTCCAGTGATTTTACAGAATTGCGAAAATGTGCATTCTAAATAGGATATGAAAATCAATTACATTATTTGGTTTGCTTTGATGCAAATATATCATCTAATTAACATTCATTTTAATTTTGTTAAATAGCATTTCTACTTGTATCAACAAATCGTGTTCTCAGTAATTATACAGTGCCACATACTAAGTAAATGCGTTTGTTTTCAAGGCAGTTGATCTTTTGCTGTACATGCCTAAAGTGAAATCGTTGAAAACATGGTATTAATCTTTGTTTGTGGCGGCTGGTTTGAATAGTACTTAATGTGTGGTCATCACTTCAGTAATATCAGACCAACATGATTAAGGAATATCATGGTTTTAGTTGATAGAAATAAATTTGTTGTTTTGTTTTCTCACTGGTAAACTCTTCACGTCACTATCATCAATAGAGGTCTTGCTGAGCCCAGTGATTTAATAGGTTAGATCTGTACAAAAAAGGACAATTAGACAATAATTTTAAAAATGAATTTGAAAATTTAATATTAGCAGAAATTAACTTGCTACCTCACTGTTTCAGTGTTAGACTGTATCAGTTAGGCCAAGTATTCTAATTAGATTTTAAACGGATTTTAACCCTGGTCAACTTCACTTCACTATCACTAGAGGTCGTGTTGAGACCAGTGATTTAATAGAATTGCAAAAATGTGCATTTTAAATAGGTTAGAAAAATCAATCAGGCATAGAAAAGAATGACTCAGGTCTTATATTATACTAATTATCACATCATTACTAAATATGTTTTTATTATGTAACAGTTGTCGTTTCAAACAACTGAAAGTATTCAAGGGGGCCACTTGTTTGATTAGCTCACGCGTCAACTACGCCCCCAAAAATATTGTAATTATTTTATTGTTAATATTCTTTATATTTGTGTTTTAGCTTCTTTCGATTTCAGATTGATCCTGGGAAGTTATTTACCACACCACAGTTGTCGTTTCAAACATCTGTCTGTGTGATAAATACGTTGCTATTGATTCTATAATAATTTTTATATATAATTCAATAATTTCATTAGATTTTGCTTATTAATTACATCTAATAGACTCGCAACTTCACTGTTAGAGTAATAGACTGCTTCAGCCAGGCCGAGTATTACAGGTGGATCTAAAAATAGTATATTTGGTTTGCTTCGGCCTAAATTTTTAATTTAATTATTTCATTTTAATTTGTTCAATAACTATTTTTTTGTATCAACAAATCATGTTCTCAGTAATTATACAGTGCTACTTACTAAGTAAATGCGTTTGTTTTCAATGTGGTTGATCTTTTGCTGTACATGCTTAAAGTGATATCGTTGAAAACATGGTATTAAACTTTGTTTGTGGCGACTGGTTTGAATATTACTTGTTGTGTGGTCATCACTTCAGCAATATCAGACCAACATGATTAAGGAATATCATAGTTTTAGTTGATAGAAATAAATTTGTTGTTTTGTTTTCTCACTGGTAAACTCTTCACGTCACTATCATCAATAGAGGTCTTGCTGAGCCTAGTGGTTTAATAGGTTAGAATTGTACAAAAAAAACAATTAGAAAATGATTTTAAAGATGAATTAGAAAATTTAATATATAAGAACATTTAATATTAGCAAAAATTAGCTTGCTATCTCACTGTTCCAGTGTTAGACTGCCAAGTATTCAAATTAGGTATTAAATGGATTTTAACCCTGGTCAACTCCACGTCACTATCAATAGAGGTCGTGTTGAGCCCAGTGATTTGATAAAATTGCAAAAATGTGCATTCTAAATAGGATATAAAAATCAATTACATTATTTGGTTTGCTTTGATCCAAATATATAATCTAATTATCATTCATTTTAATTTTGTTAAATACCATTTCTGCTTGTATCAACAAATTGTGTGCTCAATATTTATACAGTATCACTTACTAAGTAAATGCCTTGGTTTCAATGCGGTTGATCTTTTGCTGTATATGCTTAAAGTGAAATCGTTGCTAATTGAAAACATGGTAATAATCTTTGTTTGTTGTGGCTGGTTTGAATAGTACTTGCTGTGTGGTCATCACTTCAGTAATATCAGACTAACATGATTATTGAATTGCATGGTTTTTGTTGATAGAAATAAATTTGTTATTTTGTTTTGCCGCTAGTGAGCTTTCTACGTCACTATCATCAATAGAGGTCGTTCTGAGCCCAGTGATTTAAAAGGTTAGAAATGTATAAAAAGAGAACAATTAGACAATGATTTTAGAAATTAATTTAAAAATGTAATATATAATAACATGACATGACATAATTAGGTTAAACGAAAGCCCAACGTAGTCACATTAGTGATGACCTGTAGCCTGACCAAGGTTTAAGGTTTGATCTAGTGTAAGAGTCGACGCCGGCCTAGTAAGTCCCCACCATTCCAATTGACGCTTGGCACTTTGAAGAATTTGGTCATTCTTGTCAGTGTTATGCTATCAGCAGTTGGTCTAAAAAAGGGTAAACTCCTCATGCTCAGGGACATCTTCCACTGTTGCTATAGGTAGTTCGACCTTGGTGGCACAGGTTAGATGAGACTATTAAAAGACTTTTGATATGAATTTATTTTAACTCACTGACTAACATTGCTGTATCTTAACTTTAATTGTTAATTTTTTTTATATTTGTGTCTTTACCTTCTCCATTTGTAGATGTAGTTTCTGATGCTCAATCTACCGCGGGCTCTGTATATATGCAGACGGATCGTTCAGAAGATTTAGTGCGGAGTGATATCGCGCTGTTTATATACAGAGGATCGTCGACGAAAAGTGCGTGAAGTGCGAAGTAGTATCGCGACGTGTTTATATAGACAGTATAATAGCTGGGACCGTACAGATACGAGCTGCAAAGTGTAACTCGTAACTGTATGGGGGTGGTGGCAAATGTAGGGCCCGGCGTCTAAACAAACTTTGTAACAAGTGTAATAGTTACAACTGACTTATTGACAAAAGTGTTTGAATAGCGGAGTGATATTGCAAACTGACTAGTCTTCTAGTCTCTACACACCTGGTTTCACATGGATAGTGTAATGTTGTATCGAATAAGTAACAGATATTGTTATTATTAATTGTTGTTAATTGTGCACACATTTTGCAGTAATACTATGACATTTATTATCTCTTTTTTATCTAAACTACAATTGCTACAAAATTACCTGACAACATGGCTGTAGCATTTAATACCTCATTGACAATGCATTAATTAATAAAACTATTCATTTGACGAACACAATTTTGCTATATCCGTATTTTGACCAATTTTTAATTATAATTTTACTGTTCTAGATGCTGAATAAATATTTATTACATTTATAGCTAATACCAAGATTTGGATTTTATCTTCAACATTCCTAGATGTATTTTTTTGCTCAATCTACCGCGGGCTCTGTATATATGCAGACGGATCGTTCAGAAGATTTAGCGAGGAGTAATATCGTGTCCTGTTTATATACATCAGATCGTCGACGAAAATGTATAAAGTGCGGAGTAATATCGCGTCGCGTTTTTATATAGACATTATAATAGCTGGGACCGTACAGATACGAGCTGCAAAGTGTAACTCGTAACTGTATGGGGGATGGTGGCAAATGTAGGGCCCGGCGTCTAAAAAAACTTTGTAACAAGTGTAATAGTTCGAACTGACTTATTGACAAAAGTGTTTAAAGTGATATCGCAAACTGATTTTTCTTCTAGATACACCTGGTTTCAAATGGATTATGTAATGTTGTATCAAACATAACAGTTATTGTTACTATCAATTATTGTTAATTATGCACTCATTTTGCAGTAATACTTTTACTTTTATTACCTTCTTTCAATCTAAACTACAATTGCTACAAAATTACCTGACAACATGGCTGTAGCATTTAATACCTCATTGACAATGCATTAATTAATAAAACTATTCATTTGACGAACACAATTTTGCTATATCCGTATTTTGACCAATTTTTAATTATAACTTTACTGTTCTAGATGCTGAATAAATATTTATTACATTTATAGCTAATACCAAGATTTGGGTTTTATCTTCAACATTCCTAGATGTATTTTTTTTGTCAATCTACCGCGGGCTCTGTATATATGCAGACGGATCGTTCAGAAGATTTAGTGCAGAGTGATATCGTGTTCTGTTTATATACATCAGATCGTCGACGAAAATGTATAAAGTGCGGAGTAATATCGCGACGCGTTTTTATATAGACATTATAATAGCTGGGACCGTACAGATACGAGCTACAAAGTAGTAACTCGTAACTGTATGGGGGTTGGTGGCAAATGTAGGGCCCGGCATAATTTTGATTTCAGGTCGTTCCTGAGAAGATATTTATCACACTATATCTGTTGTTTCAAATAACTGTAAGTCTGATAAACAACTTAATTATTAATATATAATTCTGTTATGTAGCACCAGTAGATTTAAGGTCTTTTTAAATGTTGTACATACTATTTATATACATTTTTATCACATTACACAAATTTAAACAGTGCCAGAACAATACCAATAAGTGTTATAAGTTATTGATTTAGATACTTATTTTTAATCTTTTAAACGCAATTGCGTTTGTTATTTAAATGTTTAATGTTATTTGGAATTTTACTGTATTCATTTCTACAGCCGTATACGATGTTGTGCTTCCTTTATTAGTTCTAATAGGGTTGTAAATGTCGTTTTTTTTTTGTTGTAGTTGTATATGTTGCATTTCTTTACTAAAATGATGTTTGTTTTTAAAGTTCAGTATTAATCTTATTTATAAGTTTACATTTTTTTATTTTAATAATGTTTTCCAAGTTTTAATCTATTTTTATAGAATATAGTCCGTAATATGTTTTTCTTTGTTAGTATGTTTTCACCAAAATTTGAAGTTTTTTTTTGTCAAGTATTTTAATAACTATAGACCACATCTTTCTTAGGTTCCAGTTTTTGTTAATTATTTCTATTTTCAACGTAATTCTTTTTTGTGAAAATCATATTCTAGTTTCTTCTTTGAGTATTTGTTTTGTAATTTTTTTTTCTTTTTTTAAATTATTTATCTATATTATACTTTTGACGTGAACAATTTTAATGGTTTTACTTTTTTAAAATTAGCCCACTTTATGTAATATATATTTTTTGCAATTTTATTACTTTTTATTATGGCTATCTTCTTGTACTTTCTTTTTAACTGATATTGGATTAAAATACTGATATTTAATATATTATGATCTAACTATTTGTTAATTGTTTTTTAGCATTTGTTATTAAATGATTGCTTTACTACTTTTCTGTATTCTAGTGCAATATTCAATATCAATTTTATTAGCCACTTCATATTTTGCTATTGTGATACAATCAAATATATGTTCATGATGTTATTGTTGTTGCTAAGTAGATATTTATGTCCCTATTTGAGGAGCAGAAGTAACAAACGGATTAACTGCCAAATTTCTGAAAAATAAAATATTTTTAAAAATAGGTTCCATGTGGCATCAACTATAGGGACTTCAAATTCTGTAAACAATCAGGTAAATAGGTAATTATTTGAAAATAAAAGTCTTTTGTTTAGGTATGTGAAGGTTTTTTGTTTTAATTTCTCTGATAAACAATTTTGGCACTTAGCATCTTTGTTGTTTCTGCTCCTCAATTATGAAAAACTGTTTTTTTACCATTAATAATGTGTTCCAAGTCATCTATGAAATGATTTATTTCAGAGTCTTAAGGTCTGTAGATTGCAACAATTTTTAGTTAATGTTTGCTTGACCACCACCGTTTTTATCATCTTTTGATTGAAAGTATAAGCAGTAATTTGAAAATTTAATGTTTGCATCCCAGTTCTTGTAAAGTTATGTTTCATTTATAATGTAACTTTTTCATCTATAAAAAGCAAATTTAATATATTTAATTTATTAAAAGTACTACGTGCATATTTATTCATTTTTTAATTATGTTATTAACTTATGTAGTCAATTGTATTTCTCGTTATTTGTGTATAATTTGCAGAATTTATTCTACCATTGTATTTTTTTAATTTTTCACCAACAATTTGAACAGTTCAATTGAGCGTATTGACATTTTCTTTCATGTTTTATTTTACACTATGGACAAGAGATTTCATTGTTATGTGTCTAATTATTTCTGTTGTAGCATCTTAAACCATTTATGTCTTCATATCATCTTAAGTCTTTGACTGTAGTAAAGTAGTTTTGTTGAATCATTGCTTCCATAATATTTTTTGTTAAATTTATATATATTTGTATTTTTTTAATTTTAATTTCAGATTGTTCCTGGGAGATATCTACCACACCACAGTTGTCGTTTCAAACAATTGACTAAGAGAAAAATGCGTTGTTGTTTGTACTATAATAGTTTCTACAAATAATTTAATTATGTCTCTAAATTTTGCTTAATTATTACATTAATGGACTCGCAACCTCACTGTTACAGTAATAGACTGCTTCAGCCAGGCCGAGTATTTCAGGTGGATCCAAAAATAGTTTATTTGGTATGCTTTGGCTTAAATTTATAATTTAATTATTTCATTTAAATTTGTTCAATAACTTTTTTTTGTATTAACAAATCGTGTTCTCAATAATTATACAGTGTTACTTACTAAGTAAATGCGTTTGTTTTCAAGGCAGTTGATCTTTTGCTGTACATGCTTAAAGTGAAATCGTTGAAAACATGGTATTAATCTCTGTTTGTGGCGACTGGTTTGAATAGTACTTGTTGTGTGGTCATCATTTCAGTAATATCAGACCAACATGACTATTGATAACATGGTTTTAGTTGATAGAAATAAATTTGTTATTTTGTTTTTCTGCTGATGAACTCTGCACTTCACTATCATCAATAGAGGTCTTGCTGAGCCCAGTAATTTAATAGGTTAGAACTGTACAAAAAAAAGGGACAATTTGAGAATAATTTTAGAAATTAATTTAAAAATTTAATATATAATGACATGACATGATTAGGTTAAACGAAAGCCCAACGTAGTCACATTAGTGATAACCCGTAGCCTGACCAAGGTTTGAGGTTTGATCTAGTGTAAGAGTCGACGCCGGCTTAGTGAGTACCCACCATTCCAATTGACGCTTGGCGCTTTGAAGAATTTGGTCATTCTTGTCAGTGTTATGCTATCAGCAGTTGGTCTAAAAAAGGGTAAACTCCTCATGCTCAGGGACACCTTCCACTGTTGCTATAGATAGTTCGACCTTGGTGGCACAGGTTAGATGAGACTATTAAAAGACTTTTGATATGAATTTATTTTAACTCACTGACTAACATTGCTGTATCTTAACTATAATTGTTAATTTTCTTTATATTTGTGTCTTTACCTTCTCCATTTGTAGATGTAGTTTCTGATGCTCAATCTACCGCGGGCTCTGTATATATGCAGACGGATCGTTCAGAAGATTTAGTGCGGAGTGATATCGCGCTGTTTATATACAGAGGATCGTCGACGAAAAGTGCGTGAAGTGCGAAGTAGTATCGCGACGTCTTTATATAGACAGTATAATAGCTGGGACCGTACAGATACGAGCTGCAAAGTGTAACTCGTAACTGTATGGGGGTGGTGGCAAATGTAGGGCCCGGCGTCTAAACAAACTTTGTAACAAGTGTAATAGTTATAACTGACTTATTGACAAAAGTGTTTGAATAGCGGAGTGATATTGCGAACTGACTTGTCTTCTAGTCTCTACACACCTGGTTTCACATGGATAGTGTAATGTTGTATCAAATAAGTAACAGATATTGTTACTATTAATTGTTGTTAATTGTGCACACATTTTGCAGTAATACTATGACATTTATTATCTCTTTTCTATCTAAACTACAATTGCTACAAAATTACCTGACAACATGGCTGTAGCATTTAATACCTCATTGACAATGTATTAATTAATAAAACTATTCATTTGACGAACACAATTTTGCTATAACTGTATTTTGACAAACTTTTAATTATAACTTTACTGTTCTAGATGCTGAATAAATATTTATTACATTTATAGCTAATACCATGCAAGGATTTTTTCTTCAACATTCCTAGATGTATTTTTTTTTTGCCAATCTACCGCGGGCTCTGTATATATGCAGACGGATCGTACAGAAGATTTAGTGCGGAGTGATATCGCGTTGTTTATATACAGAGGATCGTTGACGAAAGTGCGTGAAGTGCGGAGTAGTATCGCGACGTGTTTATATGTAGAATTTATAATAGCTGGGACCGTACAGATACGAGCTGCAAAGTAGTAACTCGTAACTGTATGGGGGTTGGTGGCAAATGTAGGGCCCGGCATTATTTTGATTTCAGGTCGTTCGTGGGAAGATATTTATCACACTATATCTGTTGTTTCAAATAACTGTAAGTCTGATACATTTTTTTTTTACTTAGTTATCCACTAATATTTGTCATGTCTTTGATCAGTTTTTCTATTGCCTCCAGCCAATTTAAGAGATTCCAATAATTTACAGTGTCAAAAAGTTTTTTTTAAGTCAATAACTTTGCTGTTGTTTAAATTGGTGCAGATAAACTACATCTGCACCAATTTAAGTGTATGATGTCCGATTGTGTTTAATCTTTTTCTTAAAAACATTTAAGTATTTGTCCAAATTAATTGTGTTTTTAATAAAAGTTTTGATAACTGTTTCAATTATTTAACAATAATTTTGTGGGTTTTTAGTAACTCTTTTTTTTGTAAATTGGGATTATATGTGACAATTTGTTTTTTTTTTTAGTAGTAGTAGTAGTTTAGTGGGACATGTATAGAATATAGTCCGCAATACGTTTCTTTTTGTTAGTATGTTTTCATTTGTAAACCTATAACTTTTTAAATTTTTCTTGGGTTCCAGTTTCTGTTAGTTATTTATATTTTCAAGGTAATTATTTTTTGTGAATATCTGATTCTAGTTGTTGATTAATTTCTAAATGTACTTTTATTTCAAGTAAGTATTTTTCTTTGAGTAATTGTTCAGTAAATTATTTTTCTATTTTTAAATAATTTATCTAATTTATACTTTTGACGTGAACAATTACAGACCAAATAAATGGTATAAATCATGTCAATACAATACAATACAATACAATACAATACAATACAATACAATACAATACAATACAATACAATACAATACAATACAATACAATACAATACAATACAATACAATACAGTACAGTACAGTACAGTACAGTACAGTACAGTACAGTACAGTACAGTACAGTACAGTACAGTACAGTACAGTACAGTACAGTACAGTACAGTACAGTACAGTACAGTACAGTACAGTACAGTACAGTACAGTACAGTACAGTACAGTACAGTACAGTACAGTACAGTACAGTACAGTACAGTACAGTACAGTACAGTACAGTACAGTACAGTACAGTACAGTACAGTACAGTACAGTACAGTACAGTACAGTACAGTACAGTACAGTACAATACAATACAATACAATACAATACAATACAGTACAGTACAGTACAGTACAGTACAATACAATACAATACAATACAATACAATTTAATACAATACAATACAATACAATACAATACAATACAATACAATACAATACAATACAATACAATACAATACAATACAATACAATACAATACAATACAATACAATACAATACAATACAATACAATACAATACAATACAATACAATACAATACAATACAATACAGTACAGTACAGTACAGTACAGTACAGTACAGTACAGTACAGTACAGTACAGTACAGTACAGTACAGTACAGTACAGTACAGTACAGTACAGTACAGTACAGTACAGTACAGTACAGTACAGTACAGTACAGTACAGTACAGTACAATACAATACAGTACAGTACAGTACAATACAATACAATACAATACAATTTAATACAATACAATACAATACAATACAATACAATACAATACAATACAATACAATACAATACAATACAATACAATACAATACAATACAATACAATACAATACAATGCAGTACAATTGAATACACAATAGATAATATGTACAATACAGTTTTGCAACTTCTGGATAAGTACAAAATTGACTAGTTACAGGAAAAATTATAACAAAACAAAACACAAACAGATTAAAATAACAATCAAAACAGTATATTAAAAAAAAGTTCATAGTTATATAGAACTTCTTGACACAGTTTATTTTCAATGACAGTTTTAAAGTTTTTTTCTGGCAATTCTCTCATGCAAGTTGGTAAGTAATTGTACATTTTTATAGAAAGGTATTCATAGCTTTTTTGAACTTTGCTTAGCTTAACTGTAGGTAACACTATATTTGTGTTGGTTCTTGTGTTGTAGCTATGAATATCTTTTTGTCTTACTTGTTTTAAAATATTGTCTTTAGCAAATAACAAGCATTGAAGAACAAATACCGAAGGGACAGTTAGAATGTTCAAAGTATTAAAAAGTGGACGAGAACTTGTTAAGTGCGGTACAGCAGCAATAATTCTTGTTGCTTTTTTTTGCATTATAAATATACGATTAGATATTGTTGTACTACCCCAGAATAATATACTGTAACTTAAAATAGAGTGTACATATATATGCAAAATAAGAAGTTTTTGTAACATACTGATTTGTGTTTTGAGCAATTTTTCTAAGCAAGTATATGTTCTTGTTAAGTTTATTTGCTATCATATCTATATGTACTTCCCATGTTAATTTAGGTTGTAAGTGTACACCTAAAAATTTTACATTTTCCATTTTAGCCATACTGTTAAGAGAAAACTTAATATGAACAGTTTTATTGCTATTTAGTACTAGCCCGTTACTTTTAAACCAGTATTGAGCTTCATTAAGACCTTGAAATACATTAGAGTAGTTATTTGCTGGATTCTCTAAAAGTGTTGTATCGTCGGCGTATAGAAATGTTGTAAAATGTTGTAGCCGATTTTATATTATACTCAAGGTCATTAATGTAAATTAAAAACAGGAGAGGGCCTAGTATTGAACCCTGAGGGACCTTAACACTTATTTCTGCTTTTATAGATTGTAAGTTGTTCTTTTGAACATATTGTTCTCTGTTCATTAAATACGACTGTATCAGTTTTAGCGAGTTTTCGCGTATTCCGTAATGCTCAAGTTTTTCTAACAATGTTTTATGTGAAACACAATCAAATGCTTTGCTCAGATCAATAAATGCTGCATCTACAGTTTTGCCACTTTCAAATGCCTCATATATATCATGAATAAGTGAAGAGATAGCCTTGATTGTAGATCTCCCTTTTCTATAACGAAATTGAGCGTTACAAAATTTATTGTCCATGTAATTATACAATCTAATATATAACGCTCTTTCCCATATTTTAGATATTACAGGTATTATAGAAATTGGTCTAAAGTTAGACACTTCATGTACATTGCCACGTTTTAGTATAGGCACAATTTTTACTAATTTTAATTCTTTAGGGTAAACTCCCTGTTCAAACGATAGATTGATTAAATAAGCTAAAATTATACTCAATTCATTAGTCGCGCTCTTAATCAATTACGAATTTAAATCGTATGCATCCGCACATCGACTATTACTTAATGATTTAATTATATCGGCAACTTCTACATGTGTGACCGGATTTAAAAAGAAAGAACTATTTGATCTAGGTTGTGCTTGTATAAGCAAGTTTATAGACTGATTTATATCTCCAGAAACACCTCCTGTAACTGAATGAATAATGTTTAAAAAATAAGTCTGATACATATCAGCAGTTATTGCACTATCTGGCATTCCCGTTGTTTTATTTCGGTTTCCAATCTTATTAATTATGCTCCACATCTCTTTTGGTTTGTTGATGGAATTAATAATGTTTAAAGTATTATAACTTTTTTTTGCGCATTCTATATTTATTCTATAAGATTTTTTTAATTCGATTTGTAAGGATTTTACTTCTTCCGAATTAACATATTTATTTAATTCGTTTGTGTACCAAAGATTATTCTTTTTAGTTACATGATTTCTAAGTCGACATGGAAAACATGTTTCAAAATTTTGCAGCAATATCGAATGAAATAAAGTAAATGATGTTTCTGCTTTTTTATTATGCATTACTATTGACCAATTTATTTGTTGCATATTTTCTTTAAACTTCTTTACATTTGTGTTTGCAAAAGACCTATATAATATTGGTTTTTTAACCTGCTTTTTTATGTTATATATACTAAATATAATGCCGTAGTGATCAGATAAATAAGGTTCAACTGTGCTTACACCATAAAAGGCCTTAGTATTAATTAAAATATTATCAATGCAGGTAGCTGTTGTTGCAGTAACTCTTGTATTACTGTTGACAGTATGTTTTAAATTAAAGCTTTCGATAGTATCACAGAATTCATGTTTCATTAAACTATACACATTAAAATTAACATTAAAATCACCTCCAATAAAAACTGATTGTTTGTACTTATCCAGTTTGTTTAAAATGTGATAGAACACAATAATAAAATCATTAAAATTACCCAAGGGCGTACGATAAATAGATACAAAAATTGAATTAATACACTTTAAAACTATTGCACATACTTCACATGTTACTTCCGTTGATAGCATATCGATATCGTCCAATTTCTCAAACTCAAGTTCTTCTTTTACCATCAACATTACTCCACCACGTTCAATGTATTTACGTGAAAAACTATTAGCGATAACGAAGCCATCTATGTTTACTAGATTAATTTCTTCATTCTTCAGCCAGTGTTCGTTAATTGATACAATATCAATGTTGTTATTTTCATTAAGATAGTTTTGTAAATCAATTTGTTTATTACCAAGCGAACCAACATTAATGTGAAAAAAGGACATAGAGTTTTCATTAAAATTTTTCTTGTGGACATCTAGAATTTCGTTGTTTTTTTCAACTTGTATTGATTGTGGCGTTTGACAGTTTCTTAATTGCTAGAATGATATATTTTCTTTTTTAATTTCCAAGTGTCTTGAGTAAACCGGACAATCTCTATCAAAACTGTGGTGATTCACGTCTAAATTCAGCTTTAATTTTTCATTTGATCTTATACAATTTATACATTTATTTATTTCTTCATTATTTTCGCATTTATCAATTTTGTGTTCACCATGGCATTTAGAACAAGTATCCTTGCCCCTACATTCATTCGACTTGTGATTAAAGCCCAGACATTTGAAACATCTTATACATATTATAAATGTATATGCTCATATATCATACACCTGTCCCACCCAACATTTACTTTTGTTTCTTTGAGTAAATGCTTAAATCCATTTTCATCAATTTCAATAATTTCATTGTATTTGATATAAACTTCATTATTGTAGTTGTATTTTCTTTCGTATATTGAGACACATTCAATATTACAATCTGCAATATTTTCATTTTGTTTTTTTATTTTAGTAACAAACAAATTTTTCTCTAAATTTTCTGTAAATCCGCATATTTTTAGTTTAGGTTTTTTATTAGCACTAATCTTCACTTCATAATTAGCTCCTAATTTTTCTTCTACATTTTTTATAATTTGGTTTCTATCTTTTTCATTATTACATCCTATAGCAACTATTCCACTTTTATTTCCCGTTAAGCCACTTATATTCAAATTAGTCGGATCTAACTTTGATTTCAGTTCATCTTTTGTTTTGTTGGTTCCTTGCTTGTTTTTTGGTTTTACTATAATTTTTGTTTATAGATTTAGGTTGACAAATTTTATCGTGTATTTCTTTAATTTGATTTTCTTGAATTTGCAGCATTTTTTTATTTTCATTTATTGCATTTAATACATCTTCTAGTTTCTGTTGCATCTCTTTCATTGATTTAATGCAGACATTGCACATAAATAGTATATTAACGTTAGTATTAATAAGATTCAAATCATAATCTGTAATATTTATACATTTTATATGAAACTTTTTTCCACAAATTCCATTGCAAATACAAGAGGCTTCACCTCCAATTCCTCGATTACATTTTCCACAATCCATGTTATTGTTTTTTTTAATTCACATTTCACATTTATTTAAATTTATTTAAAAATTCTTTTAGTATCAACAGAGTTTTTTTTAATTCACGGTCGTTGGCCTTTAGCGATATAGTTTAAAAGCACTTTTAAACGGTAATATCTTCGTAATCTTAATTGACTTTTTTGTGGTTTTTTCACAATCACATTTCTTTCGGTTTTCCGCTTAATTTCATACCTTTTTTAAATTATTTTTTGCCACTAACACTGTATAAATCAGTTTTATTTCGAAGACACACCGATGCAGACAATTTTACAGACTGAAGAACTGATATTTAATATATTATGATCTAACTATTTGTGAAATGATTTTTTGGCATTTGTTATTGCATGATTGCTTTACTGCTTTTCTGTATTCTAGTGCAATATTCAATATCAATTTTATTAGCCACTTTACATTTTGCTATTGTGATACAATCAGATATATGTTCATGTTATTATTGTTGTTGCTGAGTAGATATTTATGTCTCTAATTGAGAAGCAGAAATAACAAAAGGATTCATTGCCAAATTGTCGAAGAATAAAATATTTTTAAAGATAGGTTCTATGTGGCATCAACTATACCCTATCAGACGGTAAAGTGCCAGGACTTCAAAATCTGTAAACAATCAGGTAAATAGGTAATTATTTGAAAATAAAAAGTCTTTTGTTTAAGTATGTAAAGGTTTTTTGTTTTAATTTCTCTGATTAACAATTTTGGCACTTAGCATCTTTGTTACTTTTGCTCCTCAGTTATAAAAAACTGTTTTTTACCATTAATCCCAAGTCATCTATAAAATAGTTTATTTCAGAATCTTAAAGTCTGTAAATTGCAACAATTTTTAGTTAATGTTTGCTTCAACACCACCGTTTTTATCATCTTTTGATTGAAAGTATAAGCAGTAATTTGAAAATTTAATGTTTGCATCCCAGTTCTTGTAAAGTTATGTTTCATTTATAATGTAACTTTTTCATTTATAAAAAGCAAGTTTAATATATTAAATTTATTAAAATATTGATCGTATTGACATTCTCTTTTATGTTTTATTCTACAGTGTGCTTTGTATCTATATTTATTTCTGTTGTACCATCTTAAAATATTTATGTTTTTATATCATCTCAACTTTATTGTTTCTCTATCAAATTTCAATAGGTTATTTTAATTTCAACTTTGTCTGTAATAAAGTAGTTTAGTTGAATCATTGCTTGCTTAATATTTTTTGTTAAATTTATATATATTTGTATTTTTTTAATTTCAGATTGTTCCTGGGAAGATATTTACCACACCACAGTTGTCGTTTCAAACAATTGACTAAGAGAAAAATGCGTTGCTGTTTGTACTATAATAGTTTCTACAAATAATTCAATTGTGACTCTAAATTTTGCTTATTTATTACATTAATGGACTCGCAACCTCACTGTTACAGTAATAGACTGCTTCAGCCAGGCCGAGAGTTTTAGGTTTATCAAAAAACACATTATTTGGTTTGCTCTAATCTAATTAACATTCATTTTAATTTTGTTAAATAGCATTTCTGCTTGTATCAACAAATCGTGTGCTCAATTTTTATACAGAGTCACTTACTAAGTAAATGCCTTGGTTTCAAGGCAGTTGATCTTTTGCTGTACATGCTTAAAGTGAAATCGTTGAAAACATGGTATTAATCTTTGTTTGTGGCGGCTGGTTTGAATATTACTTGTTGTGTGGTCATCACTTCAGTAATATCAAACCAACATGATTATTGAATTGTATGGTTTAAGTTGATAGAAATCAATTTGTTATTTTGTCTTGCCGCTGGTGAACTCTCTACGTCACTATCATCAATAGAGGTCGTTCTGAGCCCAGTGATTTAATAGGTTAGAACTGTACAAAAGAGAACAATTTGACAATGATTTTAGAGAACAGTTTGAAAATTTGATATTTAAGAACATTTAATATTAGCAGAAAATAACTTGCTACCTCACTGTTGCAGTGTTAGACTGTATCAGTAAGGCCAAGTACTCAAATTAGGTTTTAAATGGATTTTAATTCTGGTCAACTCCACGTCACTATTATTAGAGGTCGTGTTGAGCCCAGTGATTTGATAAAACTGCAAAATATGTGCATTCTAAGTAGGTTAGATACATCAATCAGACATAGGAAAAAATGACTGAGGTCTTCTACTATACTAATGATCATAATATTATTAAAAATGTAATTATAATATAACAGTTGTCGTTTCAAACAACTGGAAGAACTCAAAAGGGCCACTTGTTTGATTAGCTCACGCGTCAACTACGCCCCCTAAAATAATGTAACAATGTCTTTGTTAAATTTATATATATTTGTTTTTTGCTTATTTCGATTTTAGATTGTTCCTGGGAAGATAGTTATCACACCACAGTTGTCGTTTCAAACATCTGTCTGTGTGATAAATACGTTGCTGTTTATAATATAATAGTATCTACATATAGTTTAATAATTTTTCTAGATTTTGCTTATTTATTACATGTAATATAAAAATAGTTTATAGTTAGCTTTGACTCAAATTTTCATATTAATGATTTCATTTTAATTTGTTCAATAACTATTATTTGTATTAACAAATCGTGTTCTCAATAATTATACAGTGCTACTTACTAAGTTAATGCGTTTGTTTTCAAGGCAGTTGATCTTTTGCTGTACATGCTTAAAGTGAAATCGTTGAAAACATATTATTAATCTCTGTTTGTGGAGGCTGGTTTGAATATTACTTGTTGTGTGGTCATCACTTCAGCAATATCAGACCAACATGATTAATGAAATCCATGGTTTTAGTTGATAGAAATAAATTTGTTATTTTGATTTGCCGCTGGTGAACTCTTCACGTCACTATCATCAATAGAGGTCTTGCTGAGCCCAGTGGTTTAATAGGTTAGAACTGTACAAAAAAAAAGACATGTAGAGAATAATTTTAGAAATTAATTTAAAAATTTAATATAAAATAAAATAACATGACATGACATAATTAGGTTAAACGAAAGCCCAACGTAGTCACATTAGTGAAGACCTGTAGCCTGACCAAGGTTTAAGGTTTGATCTAGTGTAAGAGTCGACGCCGGCCTAGTAAGTCCCCACCATTCCAATTGACGCTTGGCACTTTAAAGAATTTGGTCATTCTTGTCAGTGTTATGCTATAAGCAGTTGGTCTAAAAAAGGGTAAACTTCTCATGCTCAGGGACACCTTCCACTGTTGCTATAGGTAGTTCGACCTTGGTGGCACAGGTTAGATGAGACTGTTGAGAAGCTATTAATTAGGATTTATTTGAATTCACTGTCATTGTTTTATCTTAACTCAAAAAAGACAATTAGACAATAGTTTTAAAAATAAAATTGAAAACTTTAATTATAATAACAATTAATATCAGCAGAAAATGACTTGCTACCTCACTGTTGCAGTGTTAGACTGTATCAGTTAGGCCAAGTAATTAAATAGGTTTTAATTGGTCAACTCCACGTCACCATCAGTAGAGGTCGTGTTGAGTTCAGTGATTTGATAGAATTGCAAAAATTTGCTTTCTAAATAGAATATGAAAATCAATTACATTATTTGGTTTGCTTAGGCCCAAATTTATAATGATATTATTTCATTCTACTTTGTTCAATAACTATTTTTTGTATCAACAAATCGTGTTCTCAATATTTATACAGTTTCACTTACTAAGTAAATGCGTTTGTTTTCAAGGCAGTTGATCTTTTGCTGTACATGCTTAAAGTGAAATCGTTGAAAACATGGTATTAATCTCTGTTTGTGTCGACTGGTTTGAATAGTAATTGTTGTGTGGTCATCACTTCAGTAATATCAGTCCAACATAATTAATGAATAACATGGTTTTAGTTGATAGAAATAAATTTGTTATTTTGTTTTGCCGCTGGTGAACTTTGCACGTCACTATCATCAATAGAGGTCTTGCTGAGCACAGTGATTTAATAGATTAGAATTGTAAAAAATAGAAAGTTATACAACAATTTTAGAAATTAATTAAAAAATTTAATTTATAATAACAATTAATATCAGCAAAAATTAACTTGCTACCTCACTGTTACTGTGTTAGACTGTTTCAGTTAGGCCAAGTACTACAATTAGATTTTAGATGGATTTTAACCCTGGTCAACTCCACGTCACTATTATTAGAGGTCGTGTTGAGCCCAGTGATTTGATAGAATTGCTAAAATGTTCATTCTAAATAAGATATGAAAATAAATTACATTATTTGGTTTGCTTTGATCCAAATATATAATCTAATTACTATTCATTTTAATTTTGTTAAATAGCATTTCTGCTTGTATCAACAAATCGTGTGCTCAATTTTTATACAGAGTCACTTACTAAGTAAATGCCTTGGTTTCAAAGCAGTTGATCTTTTGCTGTACATGCTTAAAGTGAAATCGTTGAAAACATGGTATTAATCTCTGTTTGTGGCGACTGGTTTGAATAGTACTTGTTGTGTGGTCATCACTTCAGTAATATCAGACCAACATGGTTATTGAATTGCATGATTTTAGTTGATAGAAATAAATTTGTTATTTTGTTTTGCCGCTGGTAAACTCTCTACGTCACTATCATCAATAGAGGTCGTTTAGAGTCCAGTGATTTAATAGGTTAGAATTGTACTAAAAGAGAACAATTAGACAATAATTTTAAAGATGAATTTGAAAATTTAATATATAAGAACATTTAATATTAGCAGAAATTAACTTGCTACCTCACTGTTCCAGTGTTAGACTGTTTCAGTTAGGCCAAGTATTCTAATTAGGTTTTAAATGGATTTTAACCCTGGTCAACTCCACGTCACTATTAATAGAGGTCGTGTTGAGCCCAGTGATTTGATAGAATTGCAAAATTGTGCATTCTAAATAGGTTTGATACATCAATCAGTCATTATGGTTAAAAAATGATGACTAGAGTCTTCTACTATACTAACGATCACATTATTACTAAAAAGTATTTATTTTGTAACAGTTGTCGTTTCAAACAACTGAAAATTTTCAAGGGGGCCACTTGTTTGATTAGCTCACGCGTCAACTACGCCCCCTAAACTAATGTAACAATGTTTTTGTTAAATTTTTATATATTTGTGCTTTTGCTTATTTCGATTTCAGATTGTTCCTGAGAAGCGATTTATCACACCACAGTTGTCGTTTCAAACATCTGTCTGTGTGATAAATACGTTGCTGTTTATAATATAATAGTTTCTTCATATAGTTTAATTATTTTTCTAGATTTTGCTTATTTATTACATATAATGGACTCGCAACCTCACTGTTACAGTTTAGACTGCTTCAGCCAGGCCGAGTCGTTTGAGTGGATTCTAAAATACGTTATTGGGTTTGCTTTGGCCCAAATTTATAATCTTATTAATTCATTAAAATTTGTTCAATAACTATTTTTTTGTATCAACAAATCGTGTTCTCAATATTTATACAGTATTACTTACTAAGTAACTGCCTTGGTTTCAATGCGGTTGATCTTTTGCTGTATATGCTTAAAGTGAAACCATTGCTAATTGAAAACATGGTACTAATCTTTGTTTGTGGTGGCTGGTTTGAATATTACTTGTTGTGTGGTCATCACTTCAGTAATATCAGACCAACATGAATAATGAATAACATGATTTTAGTTGATAGACTTAAATTTGTTATTTTGTTTTGCAGCTGGTGAACTCTGCACGTCACTATCATCAATAGAGGTCTTGCTGAGCCCAGTGATTTAATAGGTTAGAACTGTACAAAAAAAAGACAATTAGAAAATAATTTAAGAAATTAATTTAAAAAATTTATATATAATAACATGACATGACATGATTAGGTTAAACGAAAGCCCAACGTAGTCACATTAGTGATGACCTGTAGCCTGACCAAGGTTTAAGGTTTGATCTAGTGTAAGAGTCGACGCCGGCCTAGTAAGTCCCCACCATTCCAATTGACGCTTAGCACTTTGAAGAATATGGTCATTCTTGTCAGTGTTATGCTATAAGCAGTTGGTCTAAAAAAGGGTAAACTCCTCATGCTCAGGGACACCTTCCACTGTTGCTATAGGTAGTTCGACCTTGGTGGCACAGGTTAGATGAGACTGTTAAGACGCTGTTAATTAGGATTTATTTGAATTCACTGACTAACATTGTTTTATCTTAATTTAAAAAAGACAATAAAACAATAATTTTAAATGTAAAATTGAAAACTTTAATTATAATAACAATTAATATCAGCAGAAGTTAACTTGCTACCTCACTGTTGCAGTGTTAGACTGTATCAGTTAGGCCAAGTATTCCAATTAGGTTTTAAATTAATTTTAACTCTGGTCAACTCCACGTCACAGTCAATAGAGGTTGTGTTGAGCCCAGTCATTCGATAGAATTTCAAAATTGTGCATTCTAAATAGGTTAGGAATATCAATTAGGAGTTTAAAGTTAGGAAACAATAGCTTCATACTAATGATGAAGCGTCGACTAATGTAATGTTTTTTTTAATTAAATTTATATATAGGTAATTTCATTATTTTTTGATTATGTTTACATACTGAATATCTCTTAATTGACTGAAAATTAATTATATGAGTAGATACCAAAAAATTATGTTTTCAAAATTTTCAGTTCTTTAAGTCTTGATCTCAATTTTTAGAAAGCTTTTAATGTTTAGAAATACCACCAAAAATCTCATTTTTCGGGTAACTTTTAACATTTTTTCTTAACGTAGAAATATTAGAAAAAGTGCACAAAAACTTATTTTTGTTGTAATTTTTTGTAGTTTAATTTTATTTTTTTATTTATTTAACCATCCTTAATTTTTGTAAGCCGTTTAGGAAATAGCTATAAATTTCAAAAACAACCCCACATTAAAAATCCCGTGACAAGTCAAATTTCAACATAAATTGATCTAATTTAACTTTTTTGTTCTGAATTGTTCAATAAAGTTTTGCAAAGTTTTCTTTTATCAAACATTTAAATCGTAATTTACCACTTCTCGAAGATTGGTATTTTGGTCAAAAACGCTTATTTTAGTATACATTGAAGCCATTATAACTTTTTCTATATAAATATTTTTAGCTGAAATTTTTATAAAACATTTCTTATAAATACTTGAAAAGGTTCTGATAGTTTTGTTTTTGGAAATAATATTAAGTCTGAGCTACATAACTTTTAAAACTCTATAAAACTTTGAAAAAACAACGTTTTTATATTGATATATACTTAGTAATGATTACAATTTTTACTACCTAAAATCATTTCTTTCATATTTTCAGCTATTGATCTCATAATCTCAAGTTTTGAAGTTTTTGAAAGTTAAAAAACGCCAATAAAATACATTTTTGAGTAATTTTTATCTTTTTTTCTCAGCGTAAGAATATTGGAAAAAAGTCCACAAACTTTTATTGTTTGTGTTTTTTTGTATTTCAATTTTTTTTTTTATTTAACTTTTTTAATTTTCGTGGGCCGTTTTGAAAATAGTCTGAAACTAACAAAAACTGCCCCATATTGAAAATGTCGTGACAATGTCAAATATCAACAAAATTAAGTATAATTTGGCTTATTATTTTTGATTTAAATTGCTCTAAATCTAAATCAAAAATATTAAGCCAAATTAAAATTAATTTTGATGAGATATGGTATTGTTTTGGTATTTTCAATATAGTATTGTTTTTGTTATTTTTAGGCTATTTACAAAAGGGCCTACGCTTAAAGGAATTAAGAAAACTAAATAAACAAAACACATTAAAGTATGAATAATAACAAAAATGAGTTTTTGTATACCTTTATTCAATGTTCTTACGCTGAAAAAAAAAATTGATAATTACTGAAAAAATGTGATGTTTTCTACATTTTTAATTCTCCAAAAATTGAGACTGAGTTTAAACGCTAGAAATGTAAAAAACATGTTTCTTGGTAGTAAATTTTGTAATAAGTACTCAGTATATTAACGTAAAAATATTGTTTTTGCAAATTTTATGGAGTTTTGGAAGTGCTGTAGCTTAAAGTTAATATTATTCCTAAGAACTAATTTATCTAAGCTTTTTCAAGTGTATATACAAAATGTTTTTTTTTTTTAATTTTTAGCAGTAATATGTGTATCAAAACAGTCACAGTAGCTTCAAAGTATACAAAAATGAGCAAATGACCAAAATGTCAACCTTTGTGAAATTGTATCCTACGATTTATATGTTTGATAAAAAAAAAACTTTGAAAAACTTTAAAAATTAATTTAAAACAAAAACATTAAGCTATATTAGACCAAATATTTTGAAGCAAATTAACATTGTCATGGCATTTTCAAAGTAAGGTTGTTTTTGGGATTTTAGGCTACTTTCTGAACGGTCTTAGCTCACAAAAACTAAAGATGTTAAATTTAAAAAAATCAAATTAAAACGAGAAATTACAAAAAAAAATAATTAGTAGACAATTTTCCAATGTTCCTACACTGAGAAATAAAAATGTTGAAAATTACTTAAAAATGTAAGTTTTAGTTGTTTTCTAAACTTTAAGAAGCTCTCCATAATTGAAATTATAATTTGAAAAGCTGAAAACTTAGGAAACATGTATTTTGGTACCTACTATCTTGTGTTTAATTTTAGGCTAATTTAAAATTACTCAGTTTTTAAGTATAGTCAAAAATATATACCTATATATAATATATTTGTGTTTTTGCTTATTTTGAATTCAGATCGTTCTTGGAAAGACATTTATCTTACCACAGTTATCGTTTCAAATAATTGTCTGTGTGAAAATTAAGATGCTGTTTATACTACAATTATTTCTCTACATTTTGCTTATTTATAACATGTATTGGATTCGCAACCTCACTGTTACAATTTAGACTGCTTCAGCCAGGCCAAGTATTTAAGGTGGATTCGTAAAGACGTTACTGGGTTTGCTTCGGCCTAAAATAATCTTATTAATTCATTTAAATTTGTTCAATAACTATTTTTTTTATCAACAAATTGTGATCTCAATATTTATACAGTATCACTTACTAAGTAACTGCCTTGGTTTCTATGCGGTTGATCTTTTGCTGTATATGCTTAAAGTGAAACCATTGGTAATTGAAAACATGGTACTAATCTTTGTTTGTGGTGGCTGGTTTGCATATTACTTGTTGTGTGGTCATCACTTCAGTAATATCAGACCAACATAATTAATGAATAACATGGTTTTAGTTTATAGAATTAAATTTGTTATTTTGTTTAGCCACTGGTGAACTCTGCACGTCACTATCATCAATAGAGGTCTTGCTGAGCCCAGTGATTTAATAGTTTAGAATTGTAAAAAATAGAATGTTAGACAACAATTTTAGAAATTAATTTAAATATTTAATCTATAATAACAATTAATATCAGCAAACATTAACTTGCTACCTCACTGTTACTGTGTTAGACTGTTTCAGTTAGGCCAAGTACTACAATTAGATTTTAGATGGATTTTAACCCTGGTCAACTCCACGTCACTATTATTAGAGGTCGTGTTGAGCCCAGTGATTTGATAAAACTGCAAAATATGTGCATTCTAAGTAGGTTAGATACATCAATCAGACATAGGAAAAAATGACTGAGGTCTTCTACTATACTAATGATCATAATATTATTAAAAATGTAATTATAATATAACAGTTGTCGTTTCAAACAACTGGAAGAACTCAAAAGGGCCACTTGTTTGATTAGCTCACGCGTCAACTACGCCCCCTAAAATAATGTAACAATGTCTTTGTTAAATTTATATATATTTGTGTTTTTGCTTATTTCGATTTTAGATTGTTCCTGGGAAGATAGTTATCACACCACAGTTGTCGTTTCAAACATCTGTCTGTGTGATAAATACGTTGCTGTTTATAATATAATAGTATCTACATATAGTTTAATTATTTTTCTAGATTTTGCTTATTTATTACATGTAATATAAAAATAGTTTATAGTTAGCTTTGACTCAAATTTTCATATTAATGATTTCATTTTAATTTGTTCAATAACTATTATTTGTATTAACAAATCGTGTTCACAATAATTATACAGTGCTACTTACTAAGTTAATGCGTTTGTTTTCAAGGCAGTTGATCTTTTGCTGTACATGCTTAAAGTGAAATCGTTGAAAACATATTATTAATCTCTGTTTGTGGAGGCTGGTTTGAATATTACTTGTTGTGTGGTCATCACTTCAGCAATATCAGACCAACATGATTAATGAAATCCATGGTTTTAGTTGATAGAAATAAATTTGTTATTTTGTTTTGCCGCTGGTGAACTTTGCACGTCACTATCATCAATAGAGGTCTTGCTGAGCACAGTGATTTAATAGATTAGAATTGTAAAAAATAGAAAGTTATACAACAATTTTAGAAATTAATTTAAAAATTTAATTTATAATAACAATTAATATCAGCAAAAATTAACTTGCTACCTCACTGTTACTGTGTTAGACTGTTTCAGTTAGGCCAAGTACTCCAATTAGGTTTTAGATGGATTTCAACCCTGGTCAACTCCACGTCCTTATGAATAGAGGTCGTGTTGAGCCCAGTGATTTTATGGAATTGCAAAAATGTGCATTCTTAATAGGTTAGATACATCAATCAAGCATTATGTTTAGGAACGGATGACTAAAGTCTTCTACTATACTAATGATCACATGATTATTAAAAACGTATTTATTATGTAACAGTTGTCGTTTCAAACAACTGAATGGATTCAAGGGGTCCACTTGTTTAGTTAGCTTACGCGTCGACTACACTCCCTAAAATAATGTTATGTTTTTTTAATTAAATTTATATATAGGTAATTTTATTACTTTTCTATAATACTTAAATACCGAGTATCTCTTAATTGGCAGAAAATTAATTATATGGTAGTAGAATCCAAAAAAATATGTTTTCTATTTTTTCAGTTTTTTAAGTTTAAATCTCAATTTTTGAAAGGCTCTAAGAGAGTTTAAAAGAACCGCCAAAAACCACATTTTTTTTTGGTAATCTTTAACATTTTTTTTCAGCGTAGAAATATTAAAAAAAGTGCACAAAAACTTATTTTTGTTGTAATTTTTTGTAGTTTAATTTAATTTTTTTATTTAACCATTTTGTGATCGTAAACCGTGTAGAAAATAGCTATAAATTTCAAAAACAACCCCACATTAAAAATCCCGTGACAAGTCAAATTTCATCAAAATTTGATCTAATTTAACTTTTTTTGTTCTGAATTGTTCAATAAAGTTTTGCAAAGTTTTCTTTGATCAAACATTTAAATCGTAAGTTGCTACTTCTCGAAGATTGGTATTTTGGTCAAAAACGCTTATTTTAGTATTCATTGAAGCCATTATAACTTTTTCTATATAAATATTTTTAGCTGAAATTTTTATAAAACATTTCTTATGAATACTTGAAAAGGTCCTGATAGTTTTGTTTTTGGAAATAATATTAAGTCTGAGCTACATAACTTTTAAAACTTTATAAAACTTTGAAAAAACAAGGTTTTTATGTTAATATACCTAGTAATGATTACAATTTTTACTACCTAAAATCATTTCTTCCATATTTTCAGCTATTGAACTCATAATCTCAAGTTTTGAAGTTTTTGAAAGTTAAAAAGCGCTAATGAAATAGAATTTTGAGTAATTTTTATCTTTTTTTCTCAACGCAAGAATATTGGAAAAAAGTCCACAAACTCTTATTGTTTGTGTTTTTTTTGTATTTCTAATTTTATTTTATTTAACTTTTTTAATTTTCGTTGGCCTAACAAAAACTGCTCCATTGAAAATGTCGTGACAATGTCAAATATCAACAAAATTAAGTATAATTTGGCTTATTATTTTTCTAAATATAAATCAAAAATATTAAGCCAAATTAAAATTAATTTTGATGAGATATGGCACTGACTTGGTATTTTCAATATAGGATTGTTTTTGTCATTTTTAGGTTATTTTTAAAAGGGCCTACGCTTAAAGGAATTGAGAAAACTAAATAAACAAAACACTTTAAAGTATGAAAAATAACAAAAATGAGTTTTTGTATAACTTTATTCAATGTTCTTACGCTGAAAAAAAAAATTGAAAATTACTGAAACAATAAGTTGTTTGGACGTTTTCTAATCTTTAAATTTTCAAAAATTAAAACCGAGTTCAAAAGCTAAAAATGAGAGAAACATGTTTCTTGGTAGTAAAAATTGTAATGATTACTCAGTATAATAACGTAAAAATTGTTGTTTTTGCAAATTTTATGAAGTTTAGGAAGTGCTCTATCTTAAAGTCAATATTATTCTTGAAAACCAAACTATCTGAGCTTTATTAAGTGTTAATAACTTTTTTTAATTTTCAGCAAAAATATGTACATATATAAAAAAAGTTACAACGGCTTTAAAGTATACAAAACTGAGCACTTTTGACCAAAATACCAATCTTTGAGAGGTGGTATCTCACGATTTATATGTTTGATCGGATAACTTTGCAAAACTTTAAAAAGCATTTTAAAACAAAAAAATTAGCTATATTAGATCAATTATTTTGATAAAAAATAACAGTGTCATAGCATTTTCAAAGTAAGGTTGTTTTTGGGATTTTAAGCTACTTTCTGAACGGTCTAAGCTCACAAAAACTAAAGATGTTAAATTTAAAAAAATCAAATTAAAAGAAGAAATTACAAAAAAAAAAATTTTAGGCAATTTTCCAATGTTCCTACACTGAGAAATAAAAATGTTAAAAAATACTTAAAAATGTAAGTTTTAGTTGTTTTCTGAACTTTAAGAAGTTCTCCATAATTGAAATTATGATTTGAAAAGCTGAAAACTTAGGAAATATGTTTTTTGGTACCTACTATCACGTGTTTAATTTTAGGCTAATTTAAAAGTACTCAGTTTTTAAGTATTTTCGAAAGTATATACCTAAATATAATATATTTGTGTTTTTGCTTATTTTGATTTCAGATCGTTCTTGGAAAGATATTTATCTTACCACAGATGTCGTTTCAAACAATTGTCTGTGAGATAATTACGATGCTGTTTATACTTTAATTATTTCTCAAGATTTTGCTTATTTATTACATGTAATGGACTCGCAACCTCACTGTTACAGTTTAGACTGCTTCAGCCAGGCCGAGTATTTCAGGTGGATTCAAAAATACGTTAATGGGTTTGCTTTGGCCCAAATTTATCTTATCTTTATTCATTTAAATTTGTTCAATAACTAATTTTTTGTATCAACAAATTGTGTTCTCAATATTTATACAGTATCACTAACTAAGTAACTGCCTTGGTTTCAATGCGGTTGATCTTTTGCTGTAAATGCTTAAAGTGAAACCGTTGCTAATTGAAAACATGGTCATAATCTTTGTTTGTGGTGGCTGGTTTGCATATTACTTGTTGTGTGGTCATCACTTCAGTAATATCAGACCAACATAATTAATGAATAACATGGTTTTAGTTGATAGAATTAAATTTGTTATTTTGTTTTGCCGCTGGTGAACTCTGCACGTCACTATCATCAATAGAGGTCTTGCTGAGCCCAGTGATTTAATAGTTTAGAATTGTAAAGAAATAGAAAGTTAGACAACAATTTTAGAAATTAATTTAAAAATTTAATCTATAATAACAATTAATATCAGCAAACATTAACTTGCTACCTCACTGTTATTGTGTTAGACTGTTTCAGTAAGGCCAAGTTTTCTAATTAGATTTTAGATGGATTTTAACCCTGGTCAACTCCACGTCACTATTATTAGAGGTCGTGTTGAGCCCAGTGATTTGATAGAATTGCAAAAATGTGCATTCTAAATAAGATATGAAAATAAATTACATTATTTGGTTTGCTTTGATCCAAATATATAATCTAATTAACATTCATTTTAATTTTGTTAAATAGCATTTCTGCTTGTATCAACAAATCGTGTGCTCAATTTTTATACAGAGTCACTTACTAAGTAAATGTCTTGATTTCAAGGCAGTTGATCTTTTGCTATACATGCTTAAAGTGAAATCGTTGAAAACATGGTATTAATCTTTGTTTGTGGAGGCTGGTTTGAATATTATTTGTTGTGTGGTCATCACTTCAGTAATATCAGACCAACATGATTATTGAATAACATGGTTTTAGTTGATAGAAATAAATTTGTTATTTTGTTTTGCCGCTGGTGAAGTCTCTACGTCACTATCATCAATAGAGGTCGTTTTGAGCCCAGTGATTTAATAGGTTAGAACTGTACAAAAAGAGAACAATTTGACAAAGATTTTAAAGATAAATTTGAAATTTTAATATATAAGAACATTTAATATTAGCAGAAATTAACTTGCTAACTCACTGTCACAGTGTTAGACTGTTTCAGTAAGGCCAAGTATTCTAATTAGGTTTTAAACGGATTTCAACCCTGGTCAACTCCACGTCACTATCAGCAGAGGTCGTGTTGAGCCCAGTGATTTGATAGAATTGCGTAATTGTGAATTCTAAATAGAATATAAAAATCAATTACAAATGGTTTGCTATGACCCAAATATATAATCTAATTATCATTCATTTTAATTTTGTTAAATAGCATTTCTACTTGTATCGACAAATAGTGTGCTCAATATTTATACAGTGCCACTTACTAAGTTAATGCGTTTGTTTTCAAGGCATTTGATCTTTTGCTATACATGCTTAAAGTGAAATCGTTGAAAACATGGTATTAATCTTTGTTTGTGGAGGCTGGTTTGAATATTATTTGTTGTGTGGTCATCACTTCAGTAATATCAGACCAACATGATTATTGAATAACATGGTTTTAGTTGATAGAAATAAATTTGTTATTTTGTTTTGCCGCTGGTGAAGTCTCTACGTCACTATCATCAATAGAGGTCGTTCTGAGCCCAGTGATTTAATAGGTTAGAACTGTACAAAAGAGAACAATTTGACAATGATTTTAGAGAACAGTTTGAAAATTTAATATTTAAGAACATTTAATATTAGCAGAAAATAACTTGCTACCTCACTGTTGCAGTGTTAGACTGTATCAGTAAGGCCAAGTACTCAAATTAGGTTTTAAATGGATGTTAACTCTGGTCAACTCCACGTCACTATTATTAGAGGTCGTGTTGAGCCCAGTGATTTGATAAAACTGCAAAATATGTGCATTCTAAGTAGGTTAGATACATCAATCAGACATAGGAAAAAATGACTGAGGTCTTCTACTATACTAATGATCATAATATTATTAAAAATGTAATTATAATATAACAGTTGTCGTTTCAAACAACTGGAAGAACTTAAAAGGGCCACTTGTTTGATTAGCTCACGCGTCAACTACGCCCCCTAATATAATGTAACAATGTCTTTGTTAAATTTATATATATTTGTGTTTTTGCTTATTTCGATTTCAGATTGTTCCTGGGAAGATAGTTATCACACCACAGTTGTCGTTTCAAACATCTGTCTGTGTGATACATACGTTGCTGTTTATAATATAATAGTATCTACATATAGTTTAATTATTTTTCTAGATTTTGCTTATTTATTACATATAATGGACTCGCAACCTCACTGTTACAGTTTAGACTGCTTCAGCCAGGCCGAGTATTTCAGGTGGATCCAAAAATAGTTTATAGTTAGCTTTGACTCAAATTTTTATATTAATGATTTCATTTTAATTTGTTCAATAACTATTTTTTTGTATTAACAAATCGTGTTCTCAATAATTATACAGTGCCACTTACTAAGTTAATGCGTTTGTTTTCAAGGCAGTTGATCTTTTGCTGTACATGCTTAAAGTGAAATCGTTGAAAACATGGTATTAATCTTTGTTTGTGGCGGCTGGTTTGAATATTACTTGTTGTGTGGTCATCACTTCAGTAATATCAGACCAACATGATTAATGAAATCCATGGTTTTAGTTGATAGAAATAAATTTGTTATTTTGATTTGCCGCTGGTGAACTCTTCACGTCACTATCATCAATAGAAGTCTTGCTGAGCCCAGTGGTTTAAAAGGTTAGAACTGTACAAAAAAAAAGACAAGTAGAGAATAATTTTAGAAATTAATTTAAAAATTTAATATAAAATAAAATAACATGACATGACATAATTAGGTTAAACGAAAGCCCAACGTAGTCACATTAGTGATGACCCGTAGCCTGACCAAGGTTTAAGGTTTGATCTAGTGTAAGAGTCGACGCCGGCCTAGTAAGTCCCCACCATTCCAATTGACGCTTGGCACTTTGAAGAATTTGGTCATTCTTGTCAGTGTTATACTATCAGCAGTTGGTCTAAAAAAGGATAAACTCCTCATGCTCAGGGACACCTTCCACTGTTGCTATAGGTAGTTCGACCTTGGTGGCACAGGTTAGATGAGACTGTTAAGAGACTTTTAAAATAAATTTATTTGAATTCACTGACTAACATTGCTTTATCTTAACTTAAAAAAATACTGAAATTATTCAAGGGAGACTACGCACCCTAAAATAATGTAATAATTATTAATTTTCTTTATATTTGTGCTTTAACCTTCTCCATTTCTACATGTAGTTTCTGATGCTCAATCTACCGCGGGCTCTGTATATATGCAGACGGATCGTTCAGAAGATTTTGTGCGGAATGATATCGCGCTGTTTACATACAGAGGATCGTCGACGAAAAGTGCGTGAAGTGCGAAGTAGTATCGCGACGTGTTTATATAGACAGTATAATAGCTGGGACCGTACAGATACGAGCTGCAAAGTGTAACTCGTAACTGTATGGGGGTGGTGGCAAATGTAGGGCCCGGCGTCTAAACAAACTTTGTAACAAGTGTAATAGTTACAACTGACTTATTGACAAAAGTGTTTGAATAGCGGAGTGATATTGCGAACTGACTTGTCTTCTAGTCTCTACACACCTGGTTTCAAATGGATAGTGTAATGTTGTATCAAATAAGTAACAGATATTGTTACTATTAATTGTTGTTAATTGTGCACACATTTTGCAGTAATACTATGACATTTATTATATCTTTTCTATCTAAACTACAATTGCTACAAAATTACCTGACAACGTGGCTGTAGCATTTAATACCTCATTGACAATGCATTAACTAATAAATCAATTCATTTGACAAACACAATTTTGCTATATCCGTATTTTGACCAATTTTTAATTATAACTTTACTGTTCTAGATGCTGAATAAATATTTATTACATTTATAGCTAATACCAAGATTTGGGTTTTATCTTCAACATTCCTAGATGTATTTTTTTTTGCCAATCTACCGCGGGCTCTGTATATATGCAGACGGATCGTACAGAAGATTTAGTGCGGAGTGATATCGCGTTGTTTATATACAGAGGATCGTTGACGAAAGTGCGTGAAGTGCGGAGTAGTATCGCGACGTGTTTATATGTAGACTTTATAATAGCTGGGACCGTACAGATACGAGCTGCAAAGTAGTAACTCGTAACTGTATGGGGGTTGGTGGCAAATGTAGGGCCCGGCATAATTTTGATTTCAGGTCGTTCCTGGAAAAATATTTATCACACTATATCTGTTGTTACAAATAACTGTAAGTCTGATAAACAACTTAATTATTAATATATAATTCTATTATGTAGCACCAGTAGATTTAAGGTCTTTTTAAATGTTGTACATACTATTTATATACATTTTTATCACATTACACAAATTTAAACAGTGCCAGAACAAGACCAATAAGTGTTATAAGTTATTGATTTAGATAGTTTTTTTTTTAATCTTTTAAACGCAATTATGTTATTTAATTGTTTAATGTTATTTGGAATTTTACTGTATTTATTTCTACAGCCATATACGATGTTGTGCTTCCTTTATTAGTTCTAATAGGGTTGTAAATGTCGTTTTTTTTCTTGTGTTGTAGTTGTATATGTTGCATTTCTTTACTAAAATGATGTTTGTTTTTAAAGTTTCAGTATTAATCTTATTTATAAGTTTACATTTTTTTATTTTAATAATGTTTTCCAAGTTTTAATCTATTTTTATAGAACATAGTCCGTAATATGTTTTTCTTTGTTAGTATGTTTTCACCAAAATTTGAAGTTTTTTTTTGTCAAGTATTTTAATAACTATAGACCACATCTTTCTTAGGACCCAGTTTCTGTTAATTATTTCTATTTTCAACGTAATTCTTTTTTGTGAAAATCAGATTCTAGTTTCTTCTTTGAGTATTTGTTTTGTAATTTTTTTTTTTTTTTTTAAGTTATTTATCTAATTTATACTTTTGACGTGAACAATTTTAATGGTTTTACTTTTTAAAATTAGCTCACTTTATGTAATATATATTTTCTGCTATAAAATTCAGTTTTATTTCCTTTTATGATTGCTACCTTCTTGTACTTTCTTTTTAACTGATATTGGATTGAAATACTGATATTTAATATATTATGATCTAACTATTTGTTAATTGTTTTTTGGCATTTGTTATTACATAATTGTTTTACTGCTTTTCTGTATTCTAGTGCAATATTCAATATCAATTTTATTAGCCACTTCTTATTCTGCTATTGTGATACAATCAAATATATGTTCATGATGTTATTGTTGTTGCTGAGTAGATATTTATGTCTCTAATTGAGGAGCAGAAATAACAAACGGATTAACTGCCAAATTTACGAAAAATAAAATATTTTTAAAAATAGGTTCCATGTGGCATCAACTATACGGACTTCAAATTCTGTAAACAATCAGGTAAATAGGTAATTATTTGAAAATAAAAGTCTTTTGTTTAGGTATGTGAAGGTTTTTTGTTTTAATTTCTCTGATAAACAATTTTGGCACTTAGCATCGTTGTTGCTTCTGCTCCTCAATTATGAAAAACTGTTTTTTTACCATTAGTAATGTGTTCCAAGTCATCTATGAAATGATTTATTTCAGAGTCTTAAGGTCTGTAGATTGCAACAATTTTTAGTTAATGTTTGCTTCACCACCACCGTTTTTATCATCTTTTGATTGAAAGTATAAGCAGTAATTTGAAAATTTAATGTTTGCATCCCAGTTCTTGTAAAGTTATGTTTCATTTATAATGTAACTTTTTCATCTATAAAAAGCAAATTTAATATATTTAATTTATTAAAAGTACTACGTGCATATTTATTCATTTTTTAATTATTTTATTAACTTATGTAGTCAATTGTATTTCTCGTTATTTGTGTATAATTTGCAGAATTTATTCTACCATTGTATTTTTTTTATTTTTCACCAACAATTTGAACAGTTCAATTGATCGTATTGACATTCTCTTTCATGTTTTATTTTACACTATGGACAAGAGATTTCATTGTTATGTGTCTCTAATTATTTCTGTTGTAGCATCTTAAAATATTTATGTCTTCATATCATCTTAAGTCTTTGACTGTAGTAAAGTAGATTTGTTGAATTATTGCTTCATTAATATTTTTTGTTAAATTTATATATATTTGTATTTTTTTAATTTTAATTTCAGATTGTTCCTGGGAGGATATCGACAACACCACAGTTGTCGTTTCAAACAATTGACTAAGAGAAAAATGCGTTGTTGTTTGTACATACTATAATAGTTTCTACAAATAATTTAATTGTGTCTCTAAATTTTGCTTATTTATTACATTAATGGACTCGCAACCTCACTGTTACAGTAGTAGACTGCTTCAGCCAGGCCGAGTATTTCAGGTGGATCCAAAAATAGTTTATTTGGTATGCTTTGGCCCAAATTTATAATTTAATTATTTCATTTAAATTTGTTCAATAACTATTTTTTGTATTAACAAATCGTGTTCTCAATAATTATACAGTGTTACTTACTAAGTAAATGCGTTTGTTTTCAAGGCAGTGTATCTTTTGCTGTACATGCTTAAAGTGAAATCGTTGAAAACATGGTATTAATCTCTGTTTGTGGCGACTGGTTTGAATAGTACTTGTTGTGTGGTCATCATTTCAGTAATATCAGACCAACATGACTATTGATGAACATGGTTTTAGTTGATAGAAATAAATTTGTTATTTTGTTTTTCCGCTGGTGAACTCTGCACGTCACTATCATCAACAGAAATCTTGCTGAGCCCAGTAATTTAATAGGTTAGAACTGTACAAAAAAAAAGGACAATTTGAGAATAATTTTAGAAATTAATTTAAAAATTTAATATATAATAACATGACATGACATGATTAGGTTAAACGAAAGCCCAACGTAGTCACATTAGTGATGACCCGTAGCCTGACCAAGGTTTGAAGTTTGATCTAGTGTAAGAGTCGACGCCGGCTTAGTGAGTACCCACCATTCCAATTGACGCTTGGCGCTTTGAAGAATTTGGTCATTCTTGTCAGTGTTATGCTATCAGCAGTTGGTCTAAAAAAGGGTAAACTCCTCATGCTCAGGGACATCTTCCACTGTTGCTATAGGTAGTTCGACCTTGGTGGCACAGGTTAGATGAGACTATTAAAAGACTTTTGATATGAATTTATTTTAACTCACTGACTAACATTGCTGTATCTTAACTTTAATTGTTAATTTTCTTTATATTTGTGTCTTTACCTTCTCCATTTGTAGATGTAGTTTCTGATGCTCAATCTACCGCGGGCTCTGTATATATGCAGACGGATCGTTCAGAAGATTTAGTGCGGAGTGATATCGCGCTGTTTACATACAGAGGATCGTCGACGAAAAGTGCGTAAAGTGCGAAGTAGTATCGCGACGTGTTTATATAGACAGTATAATAGCTGGGACCGTACAGATACGAGCTGCAAAGTGTAACTCGTAACTGTATGGGGGTGGTGGCAAATGTAGGGCCCGGCGTCTAAACAAACTTTGTAACAAGTGTAATAGTTACAACTGACTTATTGACAAAAGTGTTTGAATAGCGGAGTGATATTGCGAACTGACTTCTAGTCTTCTAGTCTCTACACTCCTGGTTTCACATGGATAGTGTAATGTTGTATCAAATAAGTAACAGATATTGTTACTAATAATTGTTGTTAATTGTGCACACATTTTGCAGTAATACTATGACATTTATTATCTCTTTTCTATCTAAACTACAATTGCTACAAAATTACCTGACAACATGGCTGTAGCATTTAATACCTCATTGACAATGCATTAATTAATAAAACTATTCATTTGACGAACACAATTTTGCTATATCCGTATTTTGACCAATTTTTAATTATAACTTTACTGTTCTAGATGCTGAATAAATATTTATTACATTTATAGCTAATACCAAGATTTGGATTTTATCTTCAACATTCCTAGATGTATTTTTTTGCTCAATCTACCGCGGGCTCTGTATATATGCAGACGGATCGTTCAGAAGATTTAGCGAGGAGTAATATCGTGTCCTGTTTATATACATCAGATCGTCGACGAAAATGTATAAAGTGCGGAGTAATATCGCGTCGCGTTTTTATATAGACAATACAATAGCTGGGACCGTACAGATACGAGCTGCAAAGTGTAACTCGTAACTGTATGGGGGATGGTGGCAAATGTAGGGCCCGGCGTCTAATAAAACTTTGTAACAAATGAACTAGTTTTAACTGACTTATTGACATAAATGTTTTTTTTTTTATTAATAATTTTACTGTTCTAGATACTAAATAAATATTTATTAGATTTATAGCTTAATTATATACCAAATAGATGGTTATTAAGATTTGGATGATACCTTCTACATTCCTAGATGTAATTTTTGAAGTTCAATCTACCGCGGGATCTGTATATATGCAGACGGATCGTTCAGAAGATTTAGTGAGGACTGATATCGTGTTCTGTTTATATACATCAGATCGTCGACAAAAATGTATAAAGTGCGGAGTAATATCGCGACGCGTTTATATATAGACAATATAATAGCTGGGACCGTACAGATCCGAGCTACAAAGTAGTAACTCGTAACTGTATGGGGGTGGTGGCAAATGTAGGGCCCGGCGTCTAAAAAAACTTTGTAACAAGAGTAATAGTTTGAACTGACTTATTGACAAAAGTGTTTAAAGTGATATCGCAAACTGATTTCTCTTCTAGATACACCTGGTTTCAAATGGATGATGTAATGTTGTATCAAACAAGTGACAGTTATTGTTACTATCAATTATTGTTAATTATGCACACATTTTTTAGTAATACTATAACATTTACTACCTTCTTTCAATCTAAACTACATTTGCTACAAAATTATCTGACAACATGGCTGTAACATTTAATACTTCATTGACAATATATTAATCAATAAATCAATTCATTTAACAAACACACCTTTGCTATAACCGTATTTTGACAAGCTTTTAATTATAACTTTACTGTTCTAGATGCTGAATAAATATTTATTACATTTATAGGCAATACCAAGATTTGGATTTTATCTTCATCATTTCTAGATGTATTTTTTTTGGTCAATCTACCGCGGGCTCTGTATATATGCAGACGGATCGTACAGAAGATTTAGTGCGGAGTGATATCGCGCTGTTTATATACAGAGGATCGTCGACGAAAGTGCGTGAAGTGCGGAGTAGTATCGCGACGTGTTTATATGTAGACTTTATAATAGCTGGGACCGTACAGATACGAGCTGCAAAGTAGTAACTCGTAACTGTATGGGGGTTGGTGGCAAATGTAGGGCCCGGCATAATTTTGATTTCAGGTCGTTCCTGGGAAGATATTTATCACACTATATCTGTTGTTTCAAACAACTGTAAGTCTGATAAACAAATTAATTACTTTTAGATCACAGTTTTGGTGATTTTGCATGTAAAGGCAATTCAAAAAGAGTCCTAATACCGATTCTTGTGGGATACCTAGTGTAACATTTTTTTCTTTACTTAGTTATCCACTAATATTTGTTTCATGTCTTTGATTAGTTTTTCTATTGCCTCTAGTCAATTTAAGAGATGCCAATAATTTACAGTGTCAAAAGGTTTTTTATAAACCAACAACTTTGCTGTTGTTTAAATTGGTGTAGATGTAGTTCATTAAGTGTGTGATGCCCGATTGTGTTTAATCTTTTTTTTTTAAACATTTAAGTTTTTGTCCAATTTAATTGTGTTTTTAATAAAAGTTTTGATAACTGTTTCAATTATTTAACAATAATTTTGGGGGTTTTTAGTAACTCTTGCAACAATTTGGTTTTTTTAGTAGTAGTAGTAGTTTAGTGGGACATGAATAGAATATAGTCCGCAATATGTTTTTTTTTGTTAGTATGTTTTCACTAAAATTTGTAAACCTATAACTTTTTTAAATTTTTTTTGGGTTCCAGTTTCTGTTAATTAGTTTTATTTTTAAGGTAATTCTTTTTTGTGAATATCAGATTCTAGTTGTTGATTAATTTTTAAATGTACTTTTATTTCAAGTATTTGAGTAATAGTTTTGTAAATTATTTTCCTTTTTTTTTAAATAATTTATCTAATTTATACTTTTGACGTGAACAATTTTAATGGTTTTACTTTTTAAAATTAGCCCACTTTATGTAATATATATTTTCTGCTATAAAATTCAATTTTATTACTTTTTATGATGGCTACCTTCTTGTACTAATACTGGATTGAAATACTGATATTTAATATATTATGATCTAACTATTTGTTAATTGTTTTTTGGCATTTGTTATTAAATGATTGCTTTGCTGCTTTTCTGTATTCTAGTGCAATATTTAATATCAATTTTATTAGCTACTTCTTATTCTGCTAATGTGATACAATCAAATATATGTTTATGTTGCCAAATTGTTGAAAAATAAAATATTTTTAAAGATAAGTTCTATGTGGAATCAACTATACCCTATCAGACGGAAAAGTGTCAGGACTTCAAATTCTGTAAACAATCAGGTGAATAGGTAATTATTTGAAAATAAAAAGTTTTTTGTTTAGGTATGTAAAGGTTTTTTGTTTTAATTTCTCTGATTAACAATTTTGGCACTCCTCAATTATGAAAAACTGTTTATTTTGCCATTAATAATGTGTCCCAAGTCAACTATAAAATGATTTATTTCAGAATCTTAAGGTCTGTAGATTGCAACAATTCTTAGTTAATGTTTGCTTCACCACCACCGTTTTTATCATCTTTTGATTGAAAGTATAAGTAGCAATTTGAAAATTTAATGTTTGCATCCCAGTTTTTGTAAAGTTATGTTTCATTTATAATGTAACTTTTTCATCTATAAAAAACAAGTTTAATATATTTAATTTATTAAAAATACTACGTGCATATTTTTTCATTTTTTTAATTATGTTATTAACTTATGTAGTCAATTGTATTTCTCCTTATTTGTGTATCATTTGCAGAATTGATTTTACCATTGTGTTTTTTTATTTTTCACCAACAATTTGAACAGTTCAATTGATCGTATTGACATTCTCTTTCAAGTTTTATTCTACAGTGTGTTTTGTATCTATATTTATTTCTGTTGTATCATCTTAAAATATTTATGTTTTTATATCATCTTAACTTCATTGTTTCTCAATCAATTTCAATTGGTTTTATGTTGTTTGAGGTACATTACTTTAATTTCAACTTTGTCTGTAATAAAGTAGTTTAGTTGAATCATTGCTTGCTTAATATTTCTTGTTAAATTTATATATATATATTTGTATTTTTTTAAATTTTAATTTCAGATTGTGCCTGGGAAGATATTTACCACACCACAGTTGTCGTTTCAAACAATTGACTGTGAGAAAAATGCGTTGCTGTTTGTACTATAATAGTTTCTACAAATAATTCAATAGTGTCTCTAAATTTTGCTTATTTATAACATTAATGGACTCGCAACCTCACTGTTACAGTAATAGACTGCTTCAGCCAGGCCGAGTATTTCAGGTTTATCAAAAATACATTATTTGGTTTGCTTTGACCCAAATATATAATCTAATTAAAATTCATTCCAATTTTGTTAAATAGCATTTCTATTTGTATCAACAAATCGTGTGCTCAATATTTATACAGTGCCACTTACTAAGTAAAAACCTTTGTTTTCAATGCGGTTGATCTTTTGCTGTACATGCTTAAAGTGAAAGTGTTGAAAACATGGTATTAATCTCTGTTTGTGGCGACTGGTTTGAATAGAAATTGTTGTGTGGTCATCACTTCAGTAATATCAGACCAACATAATTAATGAATAACATGGTTTTAGTTGATAGAAATAAATTTGTTATTTTGTTTTGCTGCTGGTCAACTCTCCACGTCACTATCTTCAATAGAGGTCGTTCTGAACCCAGTAATATAATAGGTTAGAATTGTAAAAAAGGGACAGTTGAACTATAATTTAAAAAATGAATTTAAAAATTTAAATTATATTAACAATTAATCTCAACAGAAGTTAACTTGCTACCTCACTGTTGCAGTGTTAGACTGTATCAGTTAGGCCAAGTGTTCCAATTAAGTTTTAAATGGATTTTAACCCTGGTCAACTCCACGTCACTAATAATAGAGGTCGTGTTGAGCCCAGTATTCGATAGAATTGCAAAATTGTGCATTCTAAATAGGTTAGGAATATCAATTAGGAATTTGAAGTTAGGAACTAATAGCTTCATACTAATGATGAATCGTCGACTAATGTAATGTTTTTTTTAATGATATTAATATATAGGTAATTTCATTATTTTTTGATTATATTTACATACTGAATATCTCTTAATTGACTGAAAATTAATTATATGAGTAGATATTAATATATTATGTTTTCAAAATTTTTAGTTCCTTAAGTCTTGATCTCAATTTTTGGAAGGCTTTTAAAGTTTAGAAAAACCACCAAAAATCACATTTTTTGGATATTTTTTTACATTTTTTCTTAACGTAGAAATATTAGAAAAAAGTGCACAAAAACTTATTTTTGTTGTATTTTGTTTAATTTTATTTTTTTATTTAACTATCCTTAATTTTTTTAAGCCGTGTAGAAAATAGCTATAAATTTCAAAAACAATCCCACATTAAAAATCCCGTGACATGTTATATTTTAACAAAATTTGATCTAATTTAACTCAGTATTTTTTGTTCTGAATTGTTCAATAAAGTTTTGCAAAGTTTTCTTTGATCAAACATTTACATCGTAAGTTACTACTTCTCGAAAATTGGTATTTTGGTCAAAAACGCTTATTTTAGTATTCAATGAAGACATTATAACTTTTTCTATATAAATATATTTAGGTAAAATTTTTAGAAAACATTTCTTATAAATACTTGAAAAGATCCTGATAGTTTTGTTTTTGAAAATAATATTAAGTCTGAGCTACATAACTTTTAAAACTTTATAAAACTTTAAAAAACAAGGTTTTTATGTTAATATACCTAGTAATGATTACAGTTTTTACTACCTAAAATTATTTCTTCCATATTTTCAGCTATTGAACTTATAATCTCAAGTTTTGAAGTTTTTGAAAGTTAAAAAACGCCAATAAAATACATTTTTGAGTAATTTTTATCTTTTTTTCTCAGCGTAAGAATATTGGAAAAAAGTCCACAAACTCTTATTGTTTGTGTTTTTTTGTATTTCTAATTTTTTTTTATTTAACTTTTTTAATTTTCGTTGGCCGTTTTGAAAATAGTCTAAAACTAACAAAAACTGCCCCATTGAAAATGTCGTGACAATGTCAAATATCAATAAAATTAAGTATAGTTTGGCTTATTATTTTTCTAAATTTAAATAAAAAATATTAAGCCAAATTAAAATTAATTTTGATGAGATATGGCACTGACTTGGTATTTTCAATATAGGATTGTTTTTGTCATTTTTAGGTTATTTTTAAAAGGGCCTACGCTTAAAGGAATTGAGAAAACTAAATAAACAAAACACATTAAAGTATGAATAATAACAAAAAATGAGTTTTTGTATACCTTTATTCAATGTTCTTACGCTGAAAAAAAAAATTGAAAATTACTGAAAAAATGAGTTGTTTAGACGTTTTCTAATCTTTAAATTCTCAAAAATTAAGACCGAGTTCAAAAGCTAAAAATGCGAGAAACATGTTTCTTGGTAGTAAAAATTGTAATGATTACTCAGTATATTAACGCAAAAATTGTTGTTTTTACAAATTTTATGAAGTTTTGGAAGTGCTCTAGCTTAAAGTCAATATTATTCCTGAAAACCAAACTATCTGAGCTTTATTAAGTGTTAATAAATTATTTTTTTTTTAATTTTTAGAAAAAATATGTACATATATAAAAAAAAGTTACAACGGCTTCAAAGTATACAAAACTGAGCACTTTTGACCAAAATACCAATCTTTGAGAGGTGGTATCTCACGATTTATATGTTTGATCGGAAAAAACTTTGCAAAACTTTAAAAAGCATTTTAAAACAAAAAAATTGCTATATTGGACCAATTATTATGATTAAAATTAACATTGTTATGGCATTTTCAAAGTAAGGTTGTTTTTGGGATTCTAGGCTACTTTCTGAACGGTCTTAGCTCACAAAAACTAAAGACGTTAAATTAAAAAAAATCAAATTGAAACGAGAAATTACAAAAAAAAAATTTTTAGACATTTTTCCAATGTTTCTACACTGAGAAATAAAAATGTTAAAAATTACTTAAAAAATGTAATTTTTAGTTGTTTTCTGAACTTTAAGAAGCTTTCAATAATTGAGATTATGACATAAAAAGCTCAAAACTTAAGAAATATGTTTATTGGTACCTACTATCACGTGCTTAATTTTGAGGTAATTTAAAAGAACTCAGTTTTTAAGTATGGTCAAAAATATATACCTATATATAATATATTTGTGTTTGCGCTTATTTTGATTTCAGATCGTTCTTGGAAAGATATTTATCTTACCACAGTTGTCGTTTCAAACAATTGTCTGTGTGATAATTTCGATGCTGTTTATACTATAATTATTTCTCAAGATTTTGCTTATTTATTACATGTAATGGACTCGCAACCTCACTGTTACAGTTTAGACTGCTTCAGCCAGGCCGAGTATTTCAGGTGGATTCGAAAATACGTTAATGGGTTTGCTTTGGCCCAAATTTATAATCTTATTTATTCATTTAAATTTGTTCAATAACTATTTTTTTGTATCAACAAATTGTGTTCTCAATATTTATACAGTATCACTTACTAAGTAACTGCTTTGGTTTTAATGCGGTTGATCTTTTGCTGTAAATGTTTAAAGTGAAACCGTTGCTAATTGAAAACATGGTACTAATTTTTGTTTGTGGTGGCTGGTTTGGATATTACTTGTTGTGTGGTCATCACTTCAGTAATATCCTACCAACATAAATAATGAATAACATGGTTTTAGTTGATAGATGTAAATTTGTTATTTTGTTTTGCCGCTGGTGAACTCTGCACGTCACTATCATCAATAGAGGTCTTGCTGAGCCCAGTGATTTAATAGGTTAGAACTGTACAGAAAAGGAAAATTTTAAAAATTAATTTAATATATAATAACATGACATGACATGATTAGTTTAAACGAAAGCCCAACGTAGTCACATTAGTGAAGACCCGTAGCCTGACCAAGGTTTAAGGTTTGATCTAGTGTAAGAGTCTGCGCCGGCCTAGTAAGTCCCCACCATTCCAATTGACGCTTGGCACTTTGAAGAATTTGGTCATTCTTGTCAGTGTTATGCTATCAGCAGTTTGTCTAAAAAAGGGTAAACTCCTCATGCTCTGGGACACCTTCCACTGTTGCTATAGGTAGTTCGACCTTGGTGGCACAGGTTAGATTACTGTTAAGAGATTGTTAGTAAGGATTTATTTAATATCACTGACTAACATTGTTTTATCTTAATTTTAAAAAGATAATAAGAAAATAATTTTAAAAATAAAATTGAAAACTTTAATTATAATAACAAATAATATCAGCAGAAATTAACTTGCTACCTCACTGTTTCAGTTAGGCCAAGTATTCCAATTAGGTTTCAGATGGATTTTAACCCTGGTCAACTTCACGTCACTATTAGTAGAGGTCGTGTTGAGCCCAGTGATTTGATAGAATTGCAACAATGTGCATTCTAAATAGGTTAGATACATCAATCAAGCATTTTGGTTAGGAACGGATGACTAAAGACTTCTACTATACTAATGTTCACACCATTATTAAAAATGTATTTATTATGTAACAGTTGTCGTTTCAAACAACTAAAAATATTGAAGGGGCCACTTGTTTGATTAGCGTACGCGTCAACTACGCCCTCTAAAATAATGTAACAATGTCTTTGTTAAATTTTTATATATTTGTGTTTTTGCTTATTTCGATTTCAGATTGTTCCTAGGAAGATATTTATCACACCCCAGTTGTTGTTTCAAACATCTGTCTGTGTGATAAATACGTTGCTGTTTATAATAGTTTCTACATATAGTTTAATTATATTTCTAGATTTTGCTTATTTATTACATATAATGAACTCGCAACCTCACTGTTACAGTTTAGACTGCTTCAGCCAGGCCGAGTATTTCAGGTGGATTCGAAAATACGTTATTGGGTTTGCTTTTGCCCAAATTTATAATCTTATTTATTCATTTAAATTTGTTCAATAACTATTTTTTTGTATCAACAAATCGTGTTCTCAATATTTATACAGTGTTACTTACTAAGTTAATGCGTATGTTTTCAAGGCAGTTGATCTTTTGCTGTACATGCTTAAAGTGAAATTGTTGAAAACATGGTACTAATCTTTGTTTGTGGCGGCTGGTTTGAATAGTACTTGTTGTGTGGTCATCACTTCAGTAATATCAGACCAACATGATTAATGAATAACATGGTTTTAGTTGATAGAAATAAATTTGTTATTTTTTTTAGCTACTGGTGAACTCTTCACGTCACTATCATCAATAGAGGTCGTTCTGAGCCCAGTGATTTAAGAATTATTTAGAACTGTACATAGAAAGGACAATTAGACAATAATTCTTAAGATGATTTTAAAAATTTATTATATAAGAACATTTTATTTAAGCAGAAATTAATTTGCTATCTCACTGTTTCAGTGTTAGACTGTTTCAGAGAGGCCAAGTATTCTAATTAGGTTTTAAATGGATTTTAACTCTGGTCAACTCCACGTCACTATAAGTAGAGGTCGTGCTGAGCCCAGTGATTTGATAGAATTGCAAAAATGTGCGTTCTAAGTAGGTTAGATACATTAATCAGACATAGAAAAGAATGACTGAAGTCTTCTACTATTCTAATGATCATATCATTAATAAAAATGTAATTATTATGTAACAGTTGTCGTTTCAAACAACTGAAGTATTTAAGGGGGTCACTTGTTTGATTAGCTAACGCGTCAACTACGCCCCCTAAAATTATGTAATTATTTTATTGTTAAATTTCTTTAAATTCGTGTTTTTGCTTATTTCGATTTCAGATTGTTCCTGGGAAACGATTTATCACACCACAGTTGTCGTTTCAAACATCTGTCTGTGTGATAAATACGTTGCTGTTGATTCTATAATAATTTTTATTTATAATTCAATAATTTCAATAGATTTTGCTTATTAATTACATTTAATAGACTCGCAACCTCACTGTTCCAGTTTAGACTGCTTCAGCTAGGCCGAGTATTTCAGGTTAATCAAAAATACATCATTTGGTTTGCTTTAACCCAAATATATACATTAATTAAAATTCATTCTAATTTTGTTAAATAGCATTTCTACTTGTATCAACAAATTGTGTGCTCAATATTTATACAGTGTCACTTACTAAGTAAATGCCTTGGTTTCAATGCGGTTGATCTTTTGCTGTATATGCTTAAAGTGAAAACGTTGCTAATTGAAAACATGGTATTAATCTTTGTTTGTGGCGGCTGGTTTGAATATTACTTGTTGTGTGGTCATCACTTCAGTAATATCAGACCAACATGATTATTGAATTGCATGGTTTTGGTTGATAGAAATAAATTTGTTGTTTTGTTTTGCCGCTGGTGAACTCTGCACGTCACTATCATCAATAGAGGTCTTGCTGAGCCCAGTGATTTAATAGGTTAGAACTGTACAGAAAAAGGACAATTTGAGAATAATTTTAGAAATTAATTTAAAAATTTAATATATAATAACATGACATGATGATTAGGTTAAACGAAAGCCCAACGTAGTCACATTAGTGATGACCCGTAGCCTGACCAAGGTTTAAGGTTTGATCTAGTGTAAGAGTCGACGCCGGCTTAGTGAGTACCCACCATTTCAATTGACGCTTGGCACTTTCAAGAATTTGGTCATTCTTGTCAGTGTTATGCTATCAGCAGTTGGTCTAAAAAAGGGTAAACTCCTCATGCTCAGGGACACCTTCCACTGTTGCTATAGGTAGTTCGACCTTGGTGGCACAGGTTAGATGAGAATGTTAAGAGGCTGTTAATAAGGATTTATTTGAATTGACTATAAGATAATAATTAAAAAAAAAAAAATTGAAAACTTTAATTATAATAACAATTAATATTAGCAGAAATTGATTTGCTACCCAACTGTTGCAGTATTAGACTGTTTCAGTTAGGCCAAATATTCCAATTAGGTTTTAGATGGATTTTAACCCTGGTCAACTCCACGTCACTATCAGTAGAGGTCGTGTTGAGCCCAGAGATTTGATAGAATTGCGAAAATGTGCATTCTAATTAGGATATGAAAATCAATTACATTATTTGGTTTGTTTTAATCCCAATATATAATCTAATTAACATTCATTTTAATTTTGTTAAATAGCATTTCTACTTGTATCAACAAATCGTGTGCTCAATATTTATACAGTGCCACTTACTAAGTTAATGCGTTTGTTTTCAATGCAGTTGACCTTTTGCTGTACATGCCTAAAGTGAAATCGTTGAAAACATGGTATTAATCTTTGTTTGTGGCAGCTGGTTTGAATAGTACTTGTTGTGTGGTCATCACTTCAGTAATATCAGACCAACATGATTATTGAATTGCATGGTTTTGGTTGATAGAAATAAATTTGTTGTTTTGTTTTGCCGCTGGTGAACTCTCCACATCACTATCATCAATAGAGGTCTTGCTGAGCCCAGTGGTTTAATAGGTTAGAACTGTACAAATAAAGGACAATTAGACAATAATTTTAAAGATTAATTTGAAAATTTAATATATAAGAACATTTAATATTAGCAGAAATTAACTTGCTACCTCACTGTTCCAGTGTTAGACTGTATCAGTTAGGCCAAGTATTCTAATTAGATTTCAAACGGATTTTAACCCTGGTCAACTTCACTTCACTATCACTAGAGGTCGTGTTGAGACCAGTGATTTAATAGAATTGCAAAAATGTGCATTTTAAATAGGTTAGAAAAATCAATCAGGCATAGAAAAAAATGATTCAGGTCTTATATTATACTAATGATCACATCATTACTAAATATGTTTTTATTATGTAACAGTTGTCGTTTCAAACAACTGAAAGTATTCAAGGGGGCTACTTGTTTGATTAGCTCACGCGTCAACTACGCCCCCAAAAATATTGTAATTATTTTATTGTTAATATTCTTTATATTTGTGTTTTAGCTTATCTCGATTTCAGATTGATCCTGGGAAGTTATTTACCACACCACAGTTGTCGTTTCAAACATCTGTCTGTGTGATAAATACGTTGCTGTTGATTCTATAATAATTTTTATATATAATTCAATAATTTCATTAGATTTTGCTTATTAATTACATCTAATAGACTCGCAACCTCACTGTTAGAGTAATAGACTGCTTCAGCCAGGCCGAGTATTACAGGTGGATCTAAAAATAGTTTATTTGGTTTGCTTCTGCCTAAATTTTTAATTTAATTATTTCATTTTAATTTGTTCAACAACTATTTTTTTGTATCAACAAATCATGTTCTCAAAAATTATACAGTGCTACTTACTAAGTAAATGCGTTTGTTTTCAATGTGGTTGATCTTTTGCTGCACATGCTTAAAGTGAAATCGTTGAAAACATGGTATTAGTCTTTGTTTGTGGCGGCTGGTTTGAATATTACTTGTTGTGTGGTCATCACTTCAGCAATATCAGACCAACATGATTAAGGAATATCATGGTTTTAGTTGATAGAAATAAATTTGTTGTTTTCTTTCTCACTGGTAAACTCTTCACGTCACTATCATCAATAGAGGTCTTGCTGAGCTCAGTGGTTTAATAGGTTAGAATTGTACAAACAAAAACAATTAGACAATGATTTTAAAGATGAATTAGAAAATTGAATATATAAGAACATATAATATTAGCAGAAATTAGCTTGCTACCTCACTGTTCCAGTGTTAGACTGTTTCAGTTAGGCCAAGTATTCAAATTAGGTATTAAATGGATTTTAACTCTGGTCAACTCCACGTCACTATCAATAGAGGTCGTGTTGAGCCCAGTGATTTGATAAAATTGCAAAAATGTGCATTCTAAATAGGATATAAAAATCAATTACATTATTTGGTTTGCTTTGATCCAAATATATAATCTAATTAACATTCATTTTAATTTTGTTAAATAGCATTTCTACTTGTATCAACAATATGTGTGCTCAATATTTATACAGTATCACTTACTAAGTAAATGCCTTGGTTTCAATGCGGTTGATCTTTTGCTGTATATGCTTAAAGTGAAATCGTTGCTAATTGAAAACATGGTAATAATCTTTGTTTGTTGTGGCTGGTTTGAATAGTACTTGCTGTGTGGTCATCACTTCAGTAATATCAGACTAACATGATTATTGAATTGCATGGTTTTTGTTGATAGAAATAAATTTGTTATTTTGTTTTGCCGCTAGTGAGCTTTCTACGTCACTATCATCAATAGAGGTCGTTTTGAGCCCAGTGATTTAAAAGGTTAGAAATGTACAAAAAGAGAACAATTAGACAATGATTTTAGAAATTAATTTAAAAATGCAATATATAATAACATGACATGACATAATTAGGTTAAACGAAAGCCCAACGTAGTCACATTAGTGATGACCCTGACCAAGGTTTGAGGTTTGATCTAGTGTAAGAGTCGACGCCGGCTTAGTGAGTACCCACCATTCCAATTGACGCTTGGCGCTTTGAAGAATTTGGTCATTCTTGTCAGTGTTATGCTATCAGCAGTTGGTCTAAAAAAGGGTAAACTCCTCATGCTCAGGGACACCTTCCACTGTTGCTATAGGTAGTTCGACCTTGGTGGCACAGGTTAGATGAGACTATTAAAAGACTTTTGATATGAATTTATTTTAACTCACTGACTAACATTGCTGTATCTTAACTATAATTGTTAATTTTCTTTATATTTGTGTCTTTACCTTCTCCATTTGTAGATGTAGTTTCTGATGCTCAATCTACCGCGGGCTCTGTATATATGCAGACGGATCGTTCAGAAGATTTAGTGCGGAGTGATATCGCGCTGTTTATATACAGAGGATCGTCGACGAAAAGTGCGTGAAGTGCGAAGTAGTATCGCGACGTGTTTATATAGACAGTATAATAGCTGGGACCGTACAGATACGAGCTGCAAAGTGTAACTCGTAACTGTATGGGGGTGGTGGCAAATGTAGGGCCCGGCGTCTAAACAAACTTTGTAACAAGTGTAATAGTTACAACTGACTTATTGACAAAAGTGATTGAATAGCGGAGTGATATTGCGAACTGACTTGTCTTCTAGTCTCTACACACCTGGTTTCACATGGATAGTGTAATGTTGTATCAAATAAGTAACAGATATTGTTACTATTAATTGTTGTTAATTGTGCACACATTTTGCAGTAATACTATGACATTTAATATCTCTTTTCTATCTAAACTACAATTGCTACAAAATTACCTGACAACATGGCTGTAGCATTTAATACCTCATTGACAATGCATTAATTAATAAATCAATTCATTTGACAAACACAATTTTGTTATGACCGTATTTTTTGACAAATCTTTAATTATACTTTTACTGTTCTAGATGCTGAATAAATAATTATTACATTTATAGCTAATACCAAGATTTGGGTTTTATCTTCAACACTCCTAGATGTATTTTTTTTGCTCAATCTACCGCGGGCTCTGTATATATGCAGACGGATCGTACAGAAGATTTAGTGCGGAGTGATATCGCGCTGTTTATATACAGAGGATCGTCGACGAAAGTGCGTGAAGTGCGGAGTAGTATCGCGACGTGTTTATATATAGACTTTATAATAGCTGGGACCATACAGATACGAGCTGCAAAGAAATAACTCGTAACTGAATGGGGGTGGTGGCAAATGTAGGGCCCGGCGTCTAATAAAACTTTCTAACAAGTGTAATAGTTGTAACAACGGCAAATCCTATTGTGCTTCCAACCTTACAATCCTTTGTTTCCAATCCTTCCCCTGCTTAGGATTGGTACCTCGGTATGGTGGGCAGGCGTACTTACATAAAATTTAATTTAAAACAATTTTTTCAGCTTTATTTTAAAATATTTTATGTAAAACGAAACCAATCCATCAAATCAATTCAATCTATTCTACCTTTTATTTAGATGTTCAGGTAATATTGACTAACTCTATATGATTTGTTAAAAATATACCGAAATGTTTATTTCATGGATATTATAAAACATTTTTATTAAAGATCAGAAACATAATTACAATAACATTTGGTTTGGCAAAGTAAGACTCTTACACTATTATAATTTCAAAACTGTTTTATTTTTGTACCAGCTACACAAGAGCTGTTCAAAATAGTCCAATCAGACCGACCAATAGTTGCTTATTTATTCACTTATACTATAATATCACATTTTTGAGACAAATCTATAACTGGCTATTTGTAAAATGATGTAGTTGAAAAAAATTTGTAGAACTCTTCCAAAAAAAGTAAATCAAATATTTCTAGGCAATTAAATGTATACTATTATCAGGTTTTAATTAGCAATGCTTTTTGTGTATAGTCAAATGGCTTCAACAAATTAAACCAAATAAAAAATACAACACACTATTTCTTAATTTTTCATTAAGAAGACTATATCCCCGGCCAGTATAGGGAATTACATGTATACGGGCGCCAAGATAACTAACGCATCGGTTAACATAATTGTAATCCGATACCGAAATTAGAAAACTTAAACATTTGTCCACGATTGGATCGAGGGGTTTTCTAAATCCAAGACCGGATTTAGAAAACCCCTCGATTGTAATTATGTTATCTGATGCATTAGTTATCTTGGCGCCTGTATACATGTAATTCCCTATACTGTCCGGGGGTATAGAGGCCTCTTAATTATAAGATATACACTCTAAATATAAAAGTAAAGTTTATAAAGCCATTATAAATTATGAATAAAAATCACAGTTTCTAAAACTTTGGTATTCATTCCCATCTGTATGGTCATCTAATTGTCGGGACATCTTAATTTAAATAATATTTACTTTCTCTATCTTTTCTTTGAGATAACCAACTAATTCCTAAAATATATATAAATTTATTATTCTGTCTACATCTAAACGTAAATAATATTTACTTCCTTCATCTCTTCTTTGGGATGAGCACGGTCACTTAATTTCTGAAACATATAAAACTTATCATTCTGTCTGTACATTTTAGATGCACAATTAATATTTACTTCTTCCATCTTTTCTTTGGGATAAGAATAGTTACTTAATTCCTGAAACATACAAAACTTATCATTCTGTCTATACATCTAAACATAAATAATATTTACTTCCTCTATCTCTGCTTTGAGATAAGCATGGTCATCTAATTCCTGAAATATACAAAACTTATCATCTGTACAACTTGCAAAATGCAAATACTACTTACTTTCATTATACTCATTTCATCATAATCCATGGTATGGCTGAAAATATAAATAAGAAATTATATTATGGAAATCTAAACAAACAAATTTAAACGATTGTAGAAGAAAGAGTTTTCCACTTTGCTGATTTTAAAAATGTTGCACCGCTTCAACCTAACATGTGTCAGAAATGTTTTTTCAAAGGGTTTTGCAAAATTCTCATTGGTTCGGGAGTTACAGCCTGTGAATCACGACTAGCGTGCAGTCTCTCCGCGCGCACCTCCTCGGGCGCTCGGGATTTTCCGTTCTACAAATGGTTTGATGCTTGACCGTTGATAGAACTTGATAGAAACTTTACGGATCTGGTATTGCAGAATAATCTGTTTTATTAATCACGTTTTATTACATTCTAAATTTTTAATTGTGTTTTCCCAAAAGAAAAGTCGTGTTTTTTTATCTAAAGAGTTTTTCAGTTGGCGCGGGCAGATTTTGCCGGCCCGTAGCAGCCATTTTGTTTTTGTGACATCTATCAAATCTTTTGTTTATTATTCAGTTACATTCAAATGATAAAACTTCATTATCAAAATGAGTGTTGGTTAGTGCAAGCGTTGCGCATTGCGTCCATTTTACGGTAGACGTGGTGGCCCTTTACGGTCGACTCTTCAAATAATCAGCCAGCACCTGTACGATCAAGGATCGCAAGTTTGGCGGAGAACATTGCTGCGGTCATTGAAAGTGTACAGCAGAACTCGAAGCAGTCGATTCCTCGCCGTGCACAAGAACTCCAGCTTTCGCAGACTTCAATTTGGCGAATTTGACGTCGGGACTTAGGCTTACACCCGTACAAAATCCAATTGACCCAGGTGCTTAAAGTTCATAACCATAGACAACGCTGTTTGTTCGCTGACTGGACTTCGAATCGTTTGGAAGAGGACCCCAATTTTGGCGAAAAAATCATCTTTAGCGACTAGGCGCATTTTTGGATGAATGGTTATGTTAAAAAGCAAAATTGCCGTATATGGGACGACACCAACCCACATGAGGTTCACCAGGTGATAATAATAAATCACCGTTAACGACAAGCGCTACAAAACAATGATAACCAATTTCTTATGGCCCAAATCGAACGATATGGACCTAGACGACATCTGGTTCCAGCAGGACGGCGCCACGTGCCACACAGTGGACGCCACAATTGACATTCTGCATTTGAGGGTATGGCTATCTCTCGCAGGGGTGATGTGAATTGGCCACCAAGGTCATGCGATTTGACTCCTCTAGACTTTTCTTGTGGGGTTTCTTGAAGTCGCAGGTCTATGCAAATAAACCACAATAGGCCAATGCCCTAAAAATTAAGAAAAACATTGTCCGCACACTGGAATTACGTAGTTTGGCCCGCAACGGGGTCAGATTTCTCTGTGAGCTCACAGAGCTGTAGAGTGTGGCAGTCAATTTCTTTTTTGTAATGTCCTAATAGTCTATCTTAAGCTTCAGAGTGCTCGCTGGTTTTCAATGATTTTATGTCTCAAATACTGCTAGTAGACTAATTGATGCGGCTTAGAGAATATTTTGCCTCGTGTTATGCCGTTTTTAGGTCTTCCACACAGACTTTTGCTGGGAGAGATAAAGTTAATTTTCTACAAAGTACTAGATGCCTACTTCAGCAGTCTTCTTATTTTCTTTTTTTAACGTAAGCTAAATGTCCTGGTAGGGTTTGAAAATCGGAGTTATTCCTTCAAACGACAATGACTGGTTCCTTTCAGGCGGTTCTTATATCTTTTCCGTAGTTCACAAATTTTGTCTTTCTTGTTGGACCATACCAACTTCCTGTAGCCAGGTTCATTCCTAGCAAACCTTTGCTCAAAGTTAAGCCAGTGGCAGTTTGGAGTGACCGGCGTTTTTTGTGCTTGAAACAATTTTAAAATAACTTTTTGCATTGCTGGAGGCACAGTCGTTGTTCTTTGTCTTTTATTGCTTGTATCAAAGGTTCCGTCCTCATCCATCCGGTAGCCCATGTCTACCCCTTTGGTATGCTTTGATTTACATTTCTCCAAAGCAACGTATGAGCATTTAGGTGAGTTAGTAAATGGCGTTACATTTGAGTCAACAATTGCCCATTACTGTAGTAGCGTTTTTGTGAGTAGCTGTGGCGTGAGCTCAGGTAGGCGACAATTCTTTGTTTCCTTTTTTCTTGCTAGTACAAAACTGCACAGATTACTGGCGTTGGTCTGGAGCAGACAAAGCTCCCTAATTGCTTCGTGGTTGTTGATACAAAGTTGTCTCTAATAAGTTTTGAGTAAGGCCAACAGTCAAGGCTCGCCAAATTAACATTTTTTGGCCCTTCAGACTATGCTCCTGGAATCGTTCCAGGACTTGCCTCATATATAGTAAACCTTCTTGTTAATTTGTTGAGAATACTATGATGTTGTTCTCCGCTAACCCAGCTTGAAGATAACCGCCCCTCCAAAATCTTTCAAAGTTTTGTAGATTTTTGAGAGCGTTGCAACCTTATTTAGATACACAAGTGTTGACTTTCTCACTAGTGTAGCTTGAACTTTTGATTTTAGGTGCGTTTCTAAGCCTAAAGAGCGCCATTCTGAACTAGAACTTGACCATAGAGATTTGCCAATACCAGACACGATAGTTTAATTTGATAAAGATAATTACCCCTCCAAGATCGTTCTGAGTTTCTTGGATTTTTGGGAGCGGTGCAACCTTGCGTTCTTCAACTCCTATAGTCAATGTAGAATTTCGGTTTTGCACCGAGGGAGTGCAATGGTTCAATTTTCTGAACAATATCATTTTGTCTACCTGATTAATGAATTTTCCCAAAAATGTTATAAAATATTCTTGGACTGTCTTTATGACATGCTTCTGGTGCATATGTCAAAATAATATTGAATTGTTAGTAAAGTTTGCAAAAAGTTTTTAAATTATCCTCAAACGTTTTTAAATTGACATCAAATGTTTCTAAATTGTCACAAATGTCATTAAACTATTAAAAACTTTGTAAACTGTCAAAAAAAAAAAGTTCTTGAGTTGTTATTAATACATAATGCTCCTCAGCTATAATCTTTTCATTGCTAATTTTGTTACCAATAGGGTACAGTGGGTGTTTTTAAGAAAGTGCGTGCCGACCACTTTCGCTCTAGAGGTTGGGCACAAATTATTGGTGCTCGAGATATCTCAATCTCTCGCCAGTGACTTCAAGTAGTTTTAGTGCACGCAGCCAACATACTTCGATAAACTGCTTAGGTAAGCAGACTAAACCTGGGAGAAAGAGGAAGAAAGAAAAAGGGGCACAATAACTAAGGAGCCCAATGATATGTAAAGTCTCCAACGTAGTGCATGAAGACTGAAACTGCAAACAAGATGAGCACAGTCGATAGGTATCAGCAGTCGGCGGCAGAGCAGAAACTTTTTGAGAGCGCAAATCGGGACTACAAAACTAAAACAAAACAAAACTACATCCCAAAAGTTGTTCCAGTTGTAGTCTACATAGTTCCACTGGATACAGCAACTTTAGGACTAAAGACCGAGTTTATGATTAAGTACTTACCAACTCACTTTAATAAATCACGCGCCTTTCATCATCAATTATAGAACTCAAGCATCACCATCAACCGTATGAAGCAAAATTCTTTGGCGATGGACAGAAGGATTCTGATAATTTAATATTGTTTAGGCAGCTGTAAATGTTTTGAGGCAATGAGACTACCACTTTTTTCACTCCAAAGAAGAGCGGGGATGCGTTTTTTGGAGTACACCCACAAAGGTGGATTTATAAAACTTGTATGTACAGACAAGCCAACCAAAGAGTGCATCTACCAAAAAAGGCTTTCTGGAGAGCAAGAAACTTCACATAATTGGTTTGAAAAAATTGCCAGACCAAAAAAAAAAAATGATTGATATACCGAGGCCACAATTAGAACCGCATACTCTGTTAAACAGGCTCAAGGTACAAAACAACATACGCAAATCAGACTCCAAAGAAACCCAACACGTCTTACTCGTGGACAAAACGACCTGGGAAAAAATAGAAACCATAGGAAGCAAATTGCACCTGGGTTTATATCCCTCCAAGCACAGTCCCATCCTAAAAAAATTAGAATCAAACCGAAAAAGTGTAAAATGTTAAAAGTTGTCCCTCAACACGTACATTATGAAACATAACATTGACATTTCCCCTTGTCCACTAACCTTGAAGGGCTAAGCATTCCGACTCTTATCTGCCAAACCCTCATGCAATCCCCGTTATAGCGTAACATGAACTAAACTTAATGCCTTTGTTTCAGAGACCAAATGGCAGCCAAGTTGGCTATAGTAGGGAAAGGGATCTAGAGGGAGATTATTCTTAGATCAGGATACCTTCTCTACAATCAGCTGAGTCCTCGGTCACTAGATAGAATTTAAAAACTAATTAGTACCGGTTTTAAAACACCGGTATCCCTTGGGTGCAATGCAAAGGCACACCACGTTGCATGAGAGAGCACTAACATTAACTCAACAAGTGAGAAACATTTAGAGTATATTTTAGAAACTAATATTAACATTATGAAGACAACGTTCAGAAACGCAACGCGGAGTTATCAACCTTAAATGACAAAGCAAGTGAAGTGATTAAAAAGTTGCATATGTTGGATGAGCCTCGCTCTTAACACGCATACATTTGATACAACATTAAAAAATGGTCCTACAGGCCAAATAAAATTGACTAGGATGCATATAACGAAATACTAGTTAATCAAATTGAAGGCTGTCCTAAAGCAGCAAGAACAAGTTAAGAGCTAGAGTGAATGATAGACATGTTTATTAACTCCATAAAAACAGCTTTCGACAAAAGCTGTCCAAGCACCGTCAAACATACCTCCAGTTTAGTTTGTAGTTCATAAGCCAAAACAAAAATGGTCTGAGACTCATATAGAACCAGCCTTACAGCATATATGAATGCTATAAAAAAAGCACAACGGGACAGCTGGTGGAGATATTATTCAAAGCAAATCCACATATTCTCGCCTACAGACTCTGAGCAAAAACCGCACTGCAAACATTGAATCTCTTCAGACAAAATAAGGACATTATACAGAAACGCCAAAGAAGCTACTGCAGACACACTTCTTAAGCTCTACGATGGCAGAAGCTTCTTACCAAAAAAACTTTGGTATGCCAAACAAAAGAAACTTCTACTTATAGTGCCTTGCTCGATACGAGCGTTGGCACTCCGCTCGTATGTTTGTGGTGTGCGATAATAGTCCTCGCACTAGACCATTGCGCTACGGTTGCCACAAAAAGAACTAAACGGATACAAATATAACTAAAGGCATCGTAGTATGGGGAAATAGTACATTTAAACCATTCAAGCCACCAGAAGCTGACAGAATCTATCCTATCATGTTACAGAAAAAACAGCTTATCATTTTCACATATACCAAACTGCTGGAGAGTACTTAAGGTAGTATTTATACTAAAGCCAAGGCGATCCACAGATGTCCTGGCTAAATCCTACAGATCAATCAGTCTGACATCTTTTATGCTAAAACTATTAGAAAAAATAGTTGGCGGAGCATTAAAGATTCTGTCTATGCACCGATGCCAATCAGGTAAATTCACTTATTGAAAAAGTCTTTGGCAATACTACCTTCGCATCCATTGTGTCATCACCTCTAATGTGGTGTCTTGTCATGAACAGCCTACTGGTACTATTTAATAACATGGGCGTCTTTGCCCTAGGCATGCCGATGACCTCACTATCCTTGTAAGCAAAAAACTTTAAGGAACTGTATCTAACATGATGTGAACACTGTCAAAATATGGTACAAGAAGGAGAGACTATCAATAAACCCAACCAAAACTGTCCTTTTACAAGACAACAAAAAAGTAAAAGATAAAAAATGTGAAAATGTAAAGTGTGGCTCACTTCGCATAATGAAGTACCTGACTCTCGTCCTAGACACCAAACTGAAAAATATGACTACAAAGGTAATCCAAGTGCTCATTACAACCAAAGCAATGGTTGGACAAAAGTTAACACTCAATATGACTCTATTGTCCCTTCTCAAGAACTCGGAATAATTGTTTCAATTTTTTTGCGTAATAATTTGTCGGGTGTGTTGGCGCAGCGTGGCGTCAGGTCTGGGCGGCCCCGGAGCAGCCGTTCTGTTGAGAATATGGCAGCTGTGGCTGAAGATGTCGCTGAGGACCCCGGAGTATCGACCAGACGACGTGCCACGCAATTGGGCATCAATCGACGAACTTTACAGAGATTTTTGATGAAAGACTTGAATATGTTTCCTTACAAAGTGCAGACAGTGCATCAGCTGTAGCCGTTGACCGCCAAGCAAGTGTAACCTACTCTCAAACCATCCTGAATCTCGACTACAAAGAAGACAACTTTTTATCGAAATTCATAATGAGCGACGAGGCCCATTTCCATCTCTGTGGGTACGTGAATAAGCAAAATTGTCGCTTCCGGGGTACCGAAAATTTGCGTATAACACACAAAGAGCCATTACACCCGCTCAAAGTTAGTGTATGGTGTGGTGTTTACGCTGGAGGCGTCATTGGGCCTTATTTTTTCGAAAACGCCGCGGGCTAAACAACTACTGTGAATGGCTAGCGCTACAGAGCCATGCTCAACGACTTTCTTCTACCTCAACTGGACAAATTGGGACTGGAGAACATGCGGTTCCAACAGGATGGAGCAACGGCGCATACTGCACGACCCACAACCGAGATTCTAAGGGTTGCATTTCCGGGTCGCCTAATCTTTGGTTTTGGTGATTTGCTTTGGACGTCAAGATCGCCCAATTTAACCGTTCTAGACTTCTTTTTGTAGGGTTTCTTGAAGTCACGAGTCTATGTCAAAAAGCCTCGGACTCTTGAAGCCCTCAAAGAGAATATCCGTCAGAAATCCGGAAACTTATCGCCGGAAGTTCTGGCAAAAGTGATGAAAAATGCTATAAATCGAGCCCGTATGGTCATCAATTCTGGCTGTATTTTTTCTATTTGATAAAAAAAAAATGTAGACATCAAATAAACACAATCCAAAAGCAAAACTAAACTTTTTCATTTATTAAAAAAATTACAGTCAAACAACATCGGGTGACAACTTTTGCGCCACCTATTATAAAGGTTAGTATGTCTGCTGATAACGGGAGCAATAAGAACAACTCCCATAAAATTACTGCAGTTAGTTACCGACTACAGATTAACGAGCATACTGTAAATTTTGGGATGCACAGACCGGGAATAATAAATTACATAAAGAGGAGACATTAAGGATGGAATCAAATTTCATAAAGGATTATTGCATACAGAAGTAGATGTGATAATACAGTCTCGAGAAAAGTGAATAAACAAAACCTACTCGGGCAATATCAAAGGAACCATCTAGTACACAGATTAGGCCAAAGACTACAACAGAAGCCAAAGTACGCCAGTTACATTGTCCTTGGGAAAATATGTTTCAGTTTTTCAAGCGGAAATAGCTGCCATTGAATAGAAACACTATTAAGTCGGGACAACACTAGCAAACCGATACGTATCATGTCCGACAACCAAGCGACACTACTGATCTGGATACCAAAGAATCAGGGCATAGAAGAGATCATTTGCCAAAAATAGAACCACAAAGACGTTTATTGGATCAAAACCTGCTTTAGGGATTCGTTACGAGACTCCTGGAGGAAGGCGTCCAAATCAAACTCACATGTTCAGCTTCCAGAAGGCTCTGAGCAAAAATTTCATTGCAAATATTGAATCCCTTTAGACATAAGAAGGACGTTATACATGACCTGTCAAAAAATTTCTGTATGAGCTCCTGCAGACACATTTTCTAGTGGCAGAAGCTGCTTACCAAAAAAAACTGACCAAACGCTTCAGTTTTTCAAGCAAAAAAATCTGGACACTAAAAAATCAAGGCGTAGAACCAGTTTGCCAAAAAGAGACGTTTATTAGACCAAAACCTGCTTTCCGGATTTCATACAAATAATTCGTAAAAAACTTTAAACAAAACACAGAAACCTGTGACACAACTGTCAAAGAACGAAGCTTGCAATGTTATTCCTGTTGTAAAAACGTAGTTTCAAGTTTCGCACGGTTATGAATGCGAGGTGATCAGAGCGTGCGGGCTCGCGGTCGGTAACCTAGTGAGAATAAAACAACGAACAATGACATGTATGTTTATGTAGTAGTGTAAGAGTCAGTCTGTAAGCAAGCTGTAACGTGAACACACGAATTTATAATCCTGACTGAATAAATTCTATTTGATACTTGTTTTGTTGGCTGTGTATTATCAACAGGTTATGGGCCCAGCACGCTTCCACTGCGCCACAAAACTGTGAAACGAAAGTGAAAAACACGTGTTGTCGGACATCTTGGACAGTAAAGTAGTTATCGTTTATTTTTTGTATTTCGTGAGTGTTTCGGGAATAAAATCAACATGTCGGATAAAACAGACATGCCACATTTTGAAAAGCTGAAGGGCTCAAATTGGTCGTTGTGGAAACAATGCATGCTGCAATATTTCAAGGTGAATGCCTTGCTGAAATATGCACAGGGTAATGTTTTACGGCCGGAGAGCAATGGCAGCAATGAAGCACAGATCGAAGCATGGGAAAAATGCGATGGAAGGGCTACTTTGGCAATACTGTCAGCGATCGATAACAATCAGCAAACATTCGTGGCAGCTTGCGAGACCGCAGGTGAAATGTGGAAAAAGCTACTATCGGTGTACGAACGTTCCGATGGAAGTAGCAAAATGGAGGCAAATCGCGAATACCACGCTTATCGTTACATGGGCGGGTCAATGGCTATACACATTGCTCAAATCGAATTGTTGGTTGCAAAATGCAAACGCAGCGGTGACATTAAGTCACCTGAGGACATCATGGTGAAGCTAATGGATAATTTACCAAGAGAATTCTCCACAGTGCATGTGGCATTCCATCTGGCTAGTGACGATAAAGGGACGCCAGATGAACTAAAGAAAATCATACTTGCCGAAGAGGCTCGTGTGAATCCAGAAATGACGGCCGAAGCAATGTTCGTCAAAAAGTCAACAAGGTCCGTGTCGCAAAAACCAAGGAACGCCTCATCAAAGAAAAGGGCAAAATGCTATGGGTGCGGGGAACATGGACACTTCAGACGAGATTGTCCGAAGCGGAGCAAACAACAAGACAGCGGCAGCACCAGCACCAGCACCAACATGGGGAACATATGCTTCAGCGCGGCGGAGGCAGCGATGGTCAGTGAACGCGATGACAAAGTGTTGTGTGACAGTGGGGCAAGTTGCCACATGTTTAATGAAAAGAAGTGGTTTGTTGATCTGAATGAAGACAGTGAAAAACTAAAATTGGCGGGCAAATATGAACTAGAAGCAGCTGGTCGGGGTTTGGTAACCGCATTGGCAAAAGTTGGAAATAGATGGAAGCAGGTCGACTTCAAAAATGCTATGTACATTCCAACTTTGCGGAAAAATCTGATCAGCACTGGATTATGCCAAAAGGTAGGCGCTAAAATATTAATGGCTGGTGAGGGGGTCAAATTCAACCTAAATGGACAAACCCATCTTGAAGGCATACTCACGACAAGCAACTTGTACGAGATGCAACTAAAGCCGTTGGAATATGAAGCGGCAAATTCGGTAGAAGAAGAACTCATGAGATGGCATCGGAAACTCGGCCATCTGGGTTTGGACCGAATGCGTCAAATGGCTGATACTGGTCAAATTAATATTAGAATTAATGCTAATGCCAAACTGTTTTGTGAAGCGTGTGTATTCGCGAAATCAACAAAGAAATCATTCAAAACCACACAACCACGAAACTATGCAGCAGGTGAATTTCTGCATTCAGACGTAAATGGACCGATGACACACAAAAGCCATGGAGGAAATCGATACTTCGTTAATTTTGTGTGTGACACCACCAATATGACCTTCGTGCACTTCATAAAGAACAAAGATGAAGTGTACGAAAAATTCAAACTAGTGGTAAATCTGATCGAGACTCAAACCGGAAATAAGGTCAAGGTATTGAGAAGCGACAATGGCGGTGAGTACGTCAATCACCGGATGAAGACGTTCATGGCGGATCGAGGCATCAATCATCAAACTACAGCTCCCTACACTCCAGAACAAAACGGGATATCCGAGCGTAAGAATCGTACGATAGTCGAATCAGCAAAAGCAATGCTGTTTGCAGGGGACTTGGAGGAAGGACTGTGGGCTGAGGCTGTATTGACAGCAACGTATCTGGCCAACAGAACTCCATCGAAACGATCCGGAAAGAAATCTGCGTACGAGTTATGGTTTGGCCGGGCACCGCAGAGTGCTCATTTACGTACATTTGGATCAGTTGCATATGAACATATTCCAAAGGAGTTGCGAAAGAAATGGCAAAAGAAAGCGAATAAGCGAATAATGGTTGGGTACGATTCGAACGGTCCGAACTATCGATTGTTAGATCCAATAACAAGAAAGATCTCCATCAGTAAGCATGTTACTTTCAATGAAGAGACTGCAACAAAAGAAACTGATAATCATTGGCCAGCAATCGATTTGAATGATTCGGACGTGGTGAACGAAGAAATTCCGCTAGAAAGAAATGAACCTGATGAACAACCAGAAAGAAACGAACCTGATGAACAACCAGAAAGAAATGAACCTGAAGAAGAAGAAAAACGGTACGAGCTGCGCACCAGAGGCGAAATAAGAAGACCTGCCAGATACGAAGCAAATTCAGTCCAGGCCGACGAACCGACGTCACTCTCTGAAGCCTACAACGGATCTGAGTCAACAAACTGGCGGGGTGCTGTCACGGAAGAAATGAACTCTCAAGAGAAAAATAAAACATGGATTGAAGTTGATCAAGTGCCAACGGGTGCTAAAGTGGTGGACTCGAAATTTGTGCTTAAAAAGAAAATGAACTGTGACGGAAAAATCGAGCGGTTTAAAGCGCGCCTGGTGGCTCGCGGTTTCTCACAACGTAAAGGGATCGATTATCACGAAACATTTGCACCGGTAGTAAGGTATGAAACAGTCAGAATGATGTTAGCATTAACAGCTAGGGAAGACTGGGAACTTGCTCAGTTTGACATTAAGACTGCATTTCTATACGGCGAGCTGGAGGAAGAAATTTATATGCGTCTTCCTGAAGAAGTCGCACACAAGCTCGGCCGTATAATACTACTCAAGAAATCATTGTATGGTCTGAAACAATCCCCACGTCAATGGAACAAATGTTTTGTCACGTTTCTGAAGCAGTACAACTTTATTGAAAGCAAAGCAGACCCGTGCATGTACACAGGAAACGTGGATGGCCACATGATCGTGTTGTTGCTCTATGTTGATGACGGGCTGTTTCTGTCACCCAGCGGAGCTGCGATTGAGATTGTCATGAAAAATCTGAAAGACAGTTTCGAAGTTGTGGTCGGAGCTGGGAAGGTATTTGTGGGTTTGCAAATATATAGAAACCGCGCAAAGAAACAACTAATACTTACTCAAACCAATTACCTAAGGCGAGTGGTTGAAAAATTTAAAATGGAGGACGCGAAGTCAGTATCGGTTCCGGCAGATCCACACACAAAGCTGTGCACCATCGGTGAAGCCGTTGGTCACACGGTACCCTACCGTGAAGCGGTTGGATCACTGATGTTTGCGGCATGCGTGACTCGTCCTGACATTATGTACGCAGTAGCTGTCGTCAGTCGTTATGCTGAGAAACCACTGCAAGAACATTGGATGGCGGTCAAAAAGATCATACGATACATCAAAGACACGTCTAGTTACGGGATCATGTACGGCGGCAATGAAACATCTGAAACGATGAAGGCATATTCGGATAGCGATTACGCAGGCGATCCTGATACACGAAAATCCACCAGCGGCTATGTGCTTATCTTTAACGGTGGACCAGTGGCGTGGACATCGCAACGACAACGAATTGTGGCCCTCTCGACAACCGAAGCCGAATACATTGCAGCTAGTGACTGCACCAGAGAAATCATATGGATTCGACGTATTCTGGCTGCAGTGGGGTTCGACGAGCCGGTTGCAACAAGGCTCCATGTGGACAACCAGAGCGCGATCAAGCTCATAAAGAATCCCGAGTTCCACAAGCGCACCAAACACATCAAAGTGCGCTTCCATTTCATCAGAGAAAAATATGAAGATGGACACCTAGACATCATCTACGTACCATCAAATCAGCAGCTGGCTGATATACTCACAAAGGCACTACCAAAGGAAAGCTTTCATGAACTCCGAGACGGACTGCAAATCATCGACACATCCGTGAAACATGGAACTGGTGAGAGTGTTGTAAAAACGTAGTTTCAAGTTTCGCACGGTTATGAATGCGAGGTGATCAGAGCGTGCGGGCTCGCGGTCGGTAACCTAGTGAGAATAAAACAACGAACAATGACATGTATGTTTATGTAGTAGTGTAAGAGTCAGTCTGTAAGCAAGCTGTAACGTGAACACACGAATTTATAATCCTGACTGAATAAATTCTATTTGATACTTGTTTTGTTGGCTGTGTATTATCAACAATTCCTAACAAGACCTTCACACACTACCCAAACTATGGTAATGCAAATGAGCCAAACAAATCTGGGAAAGCTTACAAGACTGATAACTGGACACTGTAGCTTAAACAAACACATGCATAAAATAGGAATCCAAAAGAATCCACAATGCAAGGGGTGCGAGGCTTGCAATGAGAAATGCAGATTCTTAAGAGCTCAATACTCTCCTTGCAAAAGTTTAAAAGGAGTAACAACCAGAAATAAAAATAAGACCAAGAGACCGCAGTGCAGGGACGCTGAACAAACATTTTTCCTAAACTGTCACAATTAAAATATTCCTCAACATAAAATTCATAAAATATTCATGAGCAACCATAAGATGTACTTCAACTAACAGTCTGGATTCTGGATTTGAGTGAGAAGGTGAAACAATTTTCACTGCATTTAGACTTTATTAAACTCTTTATACCTCCTCCAGTGGTAAACCTCACTCTTCTTTTTATTTAAATGTCAAAATCTTCCTAAATTGTCATAGATACCATAACATATTCTTAAGCTGTCACAAATAACATAAAATGTTCTTCAACTGACATAGATATCATAAAATGTTTTTAAAGGATAAGTCCTAAGATGTTTCCAAAAAAGATCAGAAAATTATCAGTTTGTACTAGAGGGATTACTAAAGTTTAAATGTTACTCCCCCCTGTCAAGTATTTGCTGGTGTACCTTGAGTGATGAGAAATGCGTAATTGTCCATGTAGATATGAGTAACATACGATAATGCATAGATTAATCAATTAATCAATATAAGCATGAAATAATTAATAAGATAATTAATAAGAAATTTTATAAGTCGGTTCAGTCTTCAGAACTACTGAAAGACCATGTTCGTTTTTATTTTATGTTAGAAGAATTGTAGAAATTTTTTTTTTTTTTAAATGTATGTAAAAAAAATCTGCTTGTCAAAATTGTCATACAAAACTAGCCAAGTAGTTAAGCTGGCTTTTGGTGCTATAAGTGAAATAATTACAATCTCTGCTGTATTAAAACCTAATTACAAAATAAATATCAGTGTATAGAACAGAATTTTTAATTCAAATGAAATTACTCCAATCTAAAATGTGGTGCATGAAAGAATTGAAAAAAACTTGATAATTACTATATAAAACATGATAATTGATATTTAAGAAGATGCTGCTACTGTTATTATTTATAAATATAAATATCAATAAAAAAAATTGTTTAATCTACTGGGTGATTCAAACTTTGCACAATCTTCTAAAAACATTGATTAACAAAAAAAAGTCTCAAAATGTATTGTAACAGAAATATTCATTGTGCAGATTTATAGTGTCATTGTAACAATAATAACCACGGATAACTTAATTTTTAAAACAAAATTGCAGACAATGCAACGTAGTTTCAATATGTTAAACCGTCAATTAATACATTTTAAATCAAATTTGTTCCCCAAATAACAAGTTGCCATGCAATTTTGAATCACCCTGCTACTTCAAATAAAATACTATTAATTAATTCTTACCAAATCTTCAAAATTTCACTATACGATCCTCCAACCTTTTCAATCAAAATAGGTTCATGAAAAATAGTAGGCCCTTTTGTATAATCCAACAAAGTAAAATGACAGGTGCATATGTACGAAAATATACTTGGTGGGTAAGGATTAATAGGGCTAAAAAATAAATATTATAAATTGATTTTATCGTATTAATTAATGTATAATTACCGAATTAAGTTGAGCCATTTCTTAAATGTTTCATAATCCTCGGGGAATTTAAAAAAACCACATGATTTCCCTCCGCTGCAATGTGTGCAAAGGTAGCAGTAAACCATTCTGAAACAATAATTAGCAAAAAAATTTATATATTTTGTGGAACACTTTGAATCAACTAAAAATATTTTTCAATTATATGTAAACACCCTGTATAAATATGTATAAAAGTTTATTTCTTGAATAAAGTTGGATTAATAAATCAAATTAAATTAATATAAAACATAATTAGGCATTTTATAATATGAAGTTAAAGCAGCATAAAACATGTAAGATTTCATATTTTCAAGAATAAAGTAATGCACCTACATAATATATAATAGGATATCAATTAATATATTTATGAAACAATTTGAAATTTTCAAGTTGTTATTATGGATTATAAAACGATACTCACTTGATTATTAAACAATACAGAAACAGCAAAGTGATGAAAATGAAATCATCAAAACTAAGCACGTACTGCGCACAATGTGGTCCTGTGTTTTGTAAGCATCTGCATCTGCATTCTGCATACAGGCTGCAGGAAATGTGAAAAAACGGTACAAACCAATCGGAAGCACCGATTAGAAGTTATTTCCGTTTTCTTTGTGACAAAACAGGCGCGTAAATTGAATTTAACTTTTTATTCTTGTCAACAATTTGATATTATAGACAAAGCTGGCCTGGAGGTTTTGTGGGGTTTTAGACAAAAAAATGTTAATGTGGCTCTCCCACATATTTGCAACGTTTCAAAACAAATGAATTTATAATTTATAATATACTTTCGGCTTTCCCATACTGTTCAATTATTAATTAAACTTGTTTATTTAAGAATAAATGATATGCAATTAATTGAATTTTAAGCATTTAAAAAACATTAAAACTGAGTAGGTTGTTAACTTTATTGCAGAACAATTAGGCTTTTTATTCAACAAAACACATTGTTCACACCCACTCACCTCAACGTTAGCTATCAAAAGATTTATTGTTAAACAATTCTCTCATATGTAAATCCAAACACACAAAAAGTGAGACAAACAATAGATCCTTTGATGACTTACACTTGAGTGGGTGGGGAGATTACAGTAGAAAAAGCTAATTGTCCACAAATTAAACTTTATTCTCACCCACACACCAATGTTAGTTATCAAGAGATTTATTGTTAAACAATTTTCTCATATCTAAATTCAAGCACACAAAAGGTAGGACGAACATTTGGGCGGGTGGTTGGGTTACAGTAAAAGAAGTAACTCGCATACAAATTAAACTTTGTTCCCACCCACCCACCCCAACGTTAGTTATCAAGAGATTTATTGTTCAACAATTTTTTCGTATCTGAATCCAAAGCACATAAGAAGTGGTGCGAACAATAGATCCTTTGATGAGCAACACTTGGGTAGGTAGATTTATTTTTAAACAATTCTCTATTATCTAAATCCAAGCACACAAGAGGTCCACAAATTAAACTTTGTTCCCACCCACTCAACTCAACGTTAGTTATCAAGAGATTTATTATTAAACAATTGTCTCATATTTAAATCTAAGCACATAAGAGGTGGAACAAACAACAGATCCTTTGATGACCAACACTTGGGTGGATGAGTGGGTCACAGTAGAAGAAGTAACTTGCCTACAAATTAAACTTTGTTCCCACCCACCCACCCAAACCTTAGTTATCAAAAAATTTATTGTTAAACAATTTTCTCGTATCTAAACCCAAGCACTCAAGAGGTGGGATAAACAATAGACCTTTTGATAATTAACACGTGGGCGGGTGAGTTGGTCACAGTAGAAGAAGTAATTCGCTCACAAATTAAACTTAGTGTGTTTTTATGGCAATTTAGAAATAATTTATTGTGCATTGATTACATCTCATTAGAGTGTATGGCAGTGAAATGAGGCATTAAAGCAAAGTTGTCCTTGCAAAAGCCGTAACATTAATTAAAGAAGAGCACAAGTATCATCAACTTGCAGGTCTATACATTTTAGGGTTGATGCGCGCCAGCCTATCAGCCTTAGTATTTCTTGCTGTATTTTCCAGGTTACTTTTTGATTACCCCGGAGATGATCCTGGCTACTTCTGCTTGGATTATAGGTGTGCATTGCAAGGAGATTTCTTCTCCAGAGCCTTGAGAGGTTTTAGAACCATTGGTGTAAACTTGTAAGAGTTTATACATTAAGGTACTAAAACGTATGAATAAACCACTGGAGAACACACTTACAATTCAACAAAAAAAGTTACAATATTTTGGTCACATAATAAGAGAAGAAAAATACGAACTGTTTCAGCTGATCATGCAGGGAAAGATAGCTGGTAGAAAAAACATTGGCAGACGCAGAACTTCAAAGCTGCAAAATTTGAGGAAATGGTACAATACAACATCCAAAGAACTGTTTCGAGCTGCTTACTCAACAGTAAAAATAGCAATGATAATTGCAAAACCTCCTGAAAAGAGATGCCACTTAAAGAAGAAGAAGATCCTTATCTACGTTTTGCTCTTATTGTTTCTGCATTTGTACATTGTAGGGTAGTTTTATTTCTAAAAGGAAATAGTGTCTGCCAATCTTTCTTGCAAATGTTGTCTCACAACAGCTATGTATAGCTAAAGTACTATCTTTGGAGACAGTCTATATGTTTTGCCAACAGTTTGTCTACCTTTTGATAATTCACTTTAATAGTAAGTTTGAGAAACATTTAGTTTACTCTGTTATTCTTTCAATTTAGTTTGTTTACGTCTGCTTTTCCTGTTTCCAAATCAAAAGTTGGTCTTTCGGATTGTTTCTCTTGACGGTGTGTAAGATGCTTCAATCCTTAGTTTTGCCTTTCCAGGTAACTCATTACTAGCTCTACAGCATCGAGTTGTCCAGGAAACCTTAACGTAGCTTTTGTTTACCTAAGAAGACAAACCACCGGCATGACGCCTAATTTGATTTTAGTGGTTGTAGGCCAGAGACTACTTTCTGTAACTACCCTAGAAATGCGTCATCATTACAGTTGATTATAAAGATCTCTCTTGTAAGTGAACATTATTAAAAAATTAAATAGATAAGATTTTATCCAGCTCCAAAGTGAGGTCTTTCTCTATAAGCTTGTTTTGTTTTTTGGTAGTTCTACCTTGAGAATGCTTTGAGGAAGCCTCTTTATAGCCTGTTTTTGCAGTTTTTTTATAGTTGAGAGTACTTGACTTTTGGATTGTTTACGTAAAAGCTCAGAGGTAGAGAAGCAAAACTTTTTTTTTGCTTACTTCGTTTTGCCAGGCTTAAAACTCTTATCCTTCTGGAAAGGCTTGATTTTGGCACACTTTGTGGTTAGTAGGGGTTAGACCAATGAGGTGTCCATTTATTTCTGTTGATTTCTGCCCCATAAATTCAGTGTCTGCAATCACCGATCTCTGAAGTTGTTATCTGACAGATTTGCTTACTTTTGCATGCTTGTAAGAGTAGTAAAGATGTTTTTTTAGAAGTATAGAACTTTGAACTGAAAAAAAAACTCATAAAAATCATGTTAACGCTATGGTATTAGCTTTATTGGAAAGATAATTTTATACCATTACTGCTTAATTATGATTTGTGCAATCGTATATCGGCAATAACGCGGCGAATGTTGGTTCCAACGTCGTTTATTGACGTACACTAGCGACTTACACATTCCCTCAAAAAGTAGTCTATAGGTGTGATATGACACGACCGTGCAATAAATTGATTATGTCGCGCGCTGTGTGGCATGTTGAGTCATTTTGTTGGAACCAAAGCTCATCCACATTAACGCCATTCAATTGAGGAACAAAATAGTCAGTAATCATGGATGGACACAGCTCCAATTGGTTTCTCAACACTACGCTCCACAGCTTTTTTGGTGCGCACTATTCATGGTTTTCCAAATAACTTGCTTGGATGGACGATTATGTCGACCGTAAAATAGACGTAGTGCACACTGCACGCTAAGTTTTGCGGACTGAACCATTACTAAATTTGCACAAATTGCAAGCGTTGTTCTGGCGCAAGTCTATTCATAATAAAATGGCAAAACATACTGAGCAGAAATCAGCTGTCACCTATTAAATTGACTGTCACTAGAAACAAACCTTTAAACAAAATCCTTTATTTGTTTTTCTGGCTTTTTATAATATAAATATGGGGATTTCTGCCGCAAATATGGAGATTTCAAATATTGATTGTCAGGGCTACCAGAGTAATATAGTAGTCCCGTAGGCAGGCGGACCCTGCCGCAATTAAAAAGTTGCTCTGTTGGCCATCTGATTGAACGAGGCAGTTGATTGGTCAAAGTAGGTTAGTTTTGACTCAGTCACCAGGTTTCTTTCATTTTTTTTTGCAGGTTTTTACACACTGCACAAAAATCAGGTAGTCTTTCCAAAGACCTACAATGCAACTACTACGCTACAGAGTGATCATAATTAATTTAGAACCTTGCCTTTGGCCGCTTGTCAGCTTGAAGTTTCAACACAAAAAGACTTCTCTCCCAATCATCTACTACGCCTTGAAAGTGCTTTTTTTCCAAACAAAAAACGTTGCTTCTTTATGCGGAATTGTGCGCTAAGACGACGCATATCTACTACTAGAAAGCTGCAAAATGAGCTCAGAAGAATTCACTAAGTAGAGTTTAAGTTTGTGAGAAAACCTTAAGAAAAAGATTGCAAGAAAACAATTTAAGTCCAGGAGGCCAATAGCGACAAGCACAAATTTTGGTTCACACGTTGTGATGGTTGTTTAAAAATTTTGGCACGTATAAGTAAAAGTTATTGTGAAGAATTAGTTCAGGAGGTACACAAGTTTGGAAGACGATTTATATGTATAGGCTGGCAACTGTTTTAATATTCAAACAGATCTTGTTTTTATTCCTAGATCAATAAATAAAGGCTGCCCGATACATAAAAGACATGTTTACAAATCATGTAGAACCACACTTAGCAAATCAGACTCTTCCTGGAAGAACAGTTTATAAACTGACCAGCTTTTAGACCAAGTTTCAATCTTATTGAGCATTTAGGGGGTCAGGTGGCCAGGAAAATGCAGCCCCAAAAAGTTTTTAACAGTTTTTGTTAGCTATTTAAGAAGTATACGTTAACATACCTTAAGAGCATATTCGAAAGTATGCCACAAAGATGCCAGGTTGTCGATGAATATCATTCATTGAATTGTCGTCAAAACTGAAAACGTACAATTTGAGTCAAAAAGATTCAGTCAACATTTAATGATATTCATTCACAGTAACGGAGTTACTAGCTCTATAAAAAACATTTATTACTCCAGATAAGTCTAGAATCTTGCACTAAAGCTTCAGTCATTCTCACTGATTCAGGGGGAGGGAAAACAAAAATCTCCACGGACACAAATTAAACACCAAAACATTTAAATTACTAACGTACAATGTAAGATTGCTGTTCACAATAGAGAACCAACAGAGCCGACAGAAAAGTTAACCAAAATAATCTAGAACGTCATAGGATTGTGCAAAGTAAAAAGACGTGACGACAACATAATTACTCCAAAACCTGACCATACACTGTATTGCAAAGGCAACGCAAATAATTTAAACGTAAGAATATCCCACTCACAAAAAACACACACAAAACAAACTCAGCATAAAATGCATCTCAGAGCGTGCAGCCTACTTAATAATTACACTAAATGATAACAATAATATAAGTGTATGTATCTGATCACAAAAATGTAGAGTACGAAAAATTATACAAAGACCTTTATTCAAAAAACAATATGCCTTTATAATAAAAAAATTTAATGTCGTCGGCAGATAGATGTTTCGGAAACAGCATTAGGAAACTTTGAATCTATAGATAGAAATGAACTACGACAAATGCTACTAGATTTTCTACACCAACACAATCTCTATCTAATGGGGGCAAACCCCACCTCTAGACAACCCCAATCCTACACGAGAAGCTTTAGAAGTAGCTGAATTTCCTTGTAATAGGCTTTTAACCCATAAAAAAAAGAAAAAGTTAGGTTAGATTAGATTGTGGCATTTATTAATTCAGAAAATTAGTTTAATACATGATTAGTGTTCATGTAACCATAATTACATTTAATATGAGAGTTTGTGTGAACCAGATACAAGAATAATCAAAAGCAGCTTCTGAGGTAGTATCACAAGAGTAACCTCTAAAATATCGACCTTTGTAACCGAAAAAAAACATAACAAACCTAAGAAAAAAAAAAACAATACAAAAACGATTCAACAAACAACCAAGAAACATTGAAACATAAAAGTCATAATACAAAAACGGCAGAGGAAACAATTGAATTATTAAAACTTAATGACAAAACAGGAGTGAAAACAACAAAATTGTGATAAAAGCAGTAAAATGTCAAAATCATACGCCCCACAATAAATTAAAATGTCACAATACAAAAACATTTACTAAAACAATCACAATTTTCAAACACAACAAGCGCCCACAGAAGTGACAAACACGTAGCAATGAACCAACTATGATTTAAATAAAAAAACACACATTGTAATGGCTTGGAAAAATAATTGTTATAGTACGTTTATCACTGCAGTTGTTTGTGCCATTTGCCAAAAACACTGCAGTACAACGCAGTAGCCACTTCTCTGAACATCTGACCACATAGACCCATGGTTTCTTCTCTAAACAACTCATAACAAGCTTTATATTGTCTAGAATTCTGAAATAAATAGATTTGTTATTGTCAATGTAAGAAAGTAAATTATGTTAAGAAATAAAAAGAATATAATAAAACGTTTTATTAAAAACTTAATTTATTATATCTATCTCTATCAATACTTTACTCGAGTATTTTAAATTCAATGCTAATTGACCCTAGTTAGATTAATTTTTAGTTTTTCTTAATAAAAAGAAAACATGAAACACCCTGTATATAAATTATTGTTATGCAACTAAACATACACAACGTGACAACGTTGGATTCAGTAATAAAACTAGACAACTTCACACCATTGAACTTCTGTCAAAGTTTTTACAGATCTGTCAAAATCATATGTCAACTTGACATGCCAAAATAACAGTTTTTGAATCATCAAAAATACAAAATGCCCATTTATGAAGGAGTAATAACTGACAAACTAAATGTAGTGCTTGATATAGGTGCTGCTTATACAAAGTAAGATTAATTTTATTTAAGGAAAAATAAATTTGTTATAAACTTATTTCATTTAGACTAGGATTCAGTGGAGAATGTGCTCCGAGATGTATTATAAGAAGCGAGGTTCAATGCAAGAAAACTGGACTGATTCGGAAGATACATGAATATGAAAATAAACAAGATTTGTACGATTTATTGGTAGAGTTTGTTAATGTTTTGTATTTCAAGTAAGTAAATGTTTTAAAGTATTTGAATCTGTAACACTATTTTTGAGCAATGTGGCATTATTACAGATCGGAACAATCTGAATGTGCTTCACAATCTGTTTTGTTTGTCCTAAAGATAATACATTTAATTTAAACTGCAAATCTTTAATTTTTTCAGATTTGCATTGTTAAGTCCAAAGGAAAGGCCAGTGGTATTAGTAGAATCTCTTCTCTGTCCAACACTATTTAGAGAGACTTTGGCTAAAGTAAGAATTACATTTATTTTAATAATTTTTGTTTGATTAAAAGCACTTACATGCACATTACGATTCTCTCAGTTAATTAAATATTAACAATTACGTTACCCAAAGGTCATATTAGAATAATACTTAAATAGATTTCATTGAGGAATTGGAATTAAAGTGACAATTATTAATGTTTTCCATTATAGGTACTTTTTAATCATTATGAAGTATCTTCAATACTTATCCTTCCATCGCATTTAGTTAGCCTGGCAACTTTGGCAGTAGATACTGCTTTAGTACTGGATGTTGGCTTTACGGAAGCAGTTGCAATTCCAGTATGTCATGGATTACCTGTAATTCATGCATGGCAAGCATTACCTATTGCTTCACAAGCTATACACAAGTAAATAATCATACTCAGTATGCAATTAAACTATTTTACTAATTATAATATATTTATAGTAACATAAAAGCATTATTGGCGACTGATAACATGGGAATTCAAAATATTAGTGAACAAACATTAGAAGATATTAAAGGTAAGAAGTCCCAACTTATTTCTGTGGATTTTAATATACAGGATGATTCAAAATTGCTGCAATTTTGGTCAAATAAAGAAAAAAAGTTATTTTGACACAATTAAAATGTCTCTAGAATGAAACACAAACTCAAAATAAACTTCACCTTCTTCATCTTTTAATATCTAATAATTATGATTTTTATTTCTAGTAAGATGTTGTTTTGTAACTACCCAAGCTAGAGCAGAGCAGGTTGCTCAAATAAAACCCAACATAACAGCATGTCCTGATGTACAATACCCATTAGGTGGTTCAAAAATGCTTAAAATATCTGGAAAAATACGTGAAACTGCTTTCGAAGTTATGTACAATGAAGATAATGACCATCAATGTTTATCTACAATGATATTGGATGCTATACTAAAAGTAAATATGGATTTGAGAACGAAATTAGCTGAGAATATTTTGTTAATTGGTGGTACAGCTATGATACCTGGATTTAAAGCTCGATTAAGGGATGAACTTTACAAGCAATTGAAATGTGATAGGTATAGTGCTTTGAAGATTAATAAGTTTAAATTTCATGCACCACCTACAAAGGATAATTATACTGCTTGGTTGGGAGGTATAGTATTTTAATTATTTTTTATTATTACTTTAATTGTTATATACAGGGTGTGCCACTTAAAATTTATTTGTAAATGTTTCAGAAACTAAAATATATATTTATGCTATTTTATTAAGCTTCAGAATGACTGTAATTTGTCATAGAAAAATTATTTGATTGGTATTAGTATGGATGGGGTTTGTGGATACTCTTTGGTTTCAGAAACGTTTATTGAGGGGAGTTTTTATCAGCTAGCTATGCAAAGCCTCTATTTTCTACTGTTTTATGTGAAAAGCAAAAAATGTGTCAAATTATCGGATTTTTTTTCCAAAATTTCGGATGTTCGGAGCAGGAAATTTTGATCTAGGAAGCGAATCGGAACGGTGGATCCGAATAAACCTTAAACGTTTTTCTCAGCGATCGCCATAAAATGTATGGCCAAAAAATGGGACTTTCTGTTTCATATAGAAACACGCCCGATTTACTATTCTTAAAACTGTAGGCAGGAGGTAGTAGGCTTTTCTGCAGAACAAATTTTAGTCAAATATAGTTTATGGTAGTTTATTCGTTATGTCCAGTTTTTTAAATGATCTTTTTAGTTAAACTGACGCAACGATTGCTTAACTACCCAACCACCACACCGTGCGTTTAGGTTGTATATTAATTAATCACTAATTCATTCTTGTACGGCCATTGCGTCTTATTGTCCGCTGCCAATTCATTGGACCACATCACTTAACTGCGGGAAAGGAACTGGGGCTCCCTCTTCAACTTGCACTTGCCCCACTGCTCTTCGCTCGAGTTGGTCCGATTCTTCTCGCATCAGCGCGCTATTACTAAGACCTGCCATAGTTCCGCGTGCTTTTCTAGTGGATCTACAAAAAAAGGTAGTAGGAGCTTACATTCAAAATCAAACACAAAACTGAAACAAGTAAGAACATATACACCATAGACCACATAAATGATAAAGAATGCATGTGACCTACTGTACAAGAAAAAGGCCACAAACTCGCCTGCTGGTGGACTACCGACGAACAAAAACACAGGCGCACCAACAGTTCAATACATAGCATGGTGCAAGCTATGCCTGCGACGTCTGGGGAACAGGGTATAAAATTGTAACTAGAACTAAGGCCGCCTATTGCACTAACTAAAGAAGACCAAAATAAGGAAGCTCTAAAGCTATTCCCTAACCACAATTCTAAGGTATGGCCGCAACTAGAGATACAGTATAGATAGCTCCATGTACACTACAGGAAGCAACGGTAGCGAGTAGCAGGATGAAACCCGACAAAGCAGACGGGAGTTGCCAAAGCAATTGCGAAACATACCTCAGAACTGATATGTGAAATTACAAACCAAAGTCGGGACTATTCCCACCACAATGGAAGGTCGGCAAACTAACCTTTATCGAGAAACCGAGAAACGTGTGGAGGCAAATGCCTTCAGACTAATATGCTTCTTGAATGGTTATGAGCAAATTAATGGAGCAGATCCTAAACAGGCAACTTCTAAGAGAGATTGAATAAGATGAAGGACTGTCGATGACAATGGACGCCATGCATACCATATAAAGGTTTGCGGCCGAAAGCCGAGAGGAACCAACACTGTGGAACGTTGAATATGATTGCGTATTTTGGAAGGAACCTATCTGGTTGGATCCTTGAAAATGGTGGTCTGTTACAAAGAATGGCAAAACATAGAATACACAGCAGCCAGAATGAAGCACACACTCGCACACCACAAGACCTAGTTGGCGAAAACACCATAAAATAAGTCGTGACAAAAATAGCGGGCGTGGAGGTGGCTAACCTAAATATAATCAAGTACCTTGGACTCGTCTTCGAAATATTCGGCTCTCACATCAACGCTATAACTTAGAAAGCAGCGAAGTCTGTAACCGCGTTGAGCAAAGTAATGCCAAACCTGGGCGGAGCCAGATCAGACAAATTTATTGTCTTTATTGTGCGTTTTACATCTTTTTACATCGCCCCAGAAGTCTTATGACTTCCCCAGAAGTCTTATGATTTGTTTGAAGGGGTTTGATGGGACCAACGGCTTATTAGGTGACTTCCGAATCACCCCGGTGGATAAAAAGCAAGTTAGTATTTCAGTCATATTTCGGGGATCGAACCCCGGACTGTCTGTCATCGTGCTAAGCCAACGCTCTATAACTGAGCTATCTCACCGGAACAGATCGTAAATAGGCGACTCCAAAGAGAGATCTAAGAAGATGGAGGACTGGCCGACGACCAGTTAGAATTCCGAGAGGAACCGTCGACGGTGGACGACATCCAGACCATAGAAAGGTTACCGCCCGAAGCCGAGAGAAAACGCTTTCAACTCTGCCAGGTGGAAAGATATTATGGAAGAGCTGACCAGACAGAAAGTGTCCCCATACGTGTTCTAGAAAAATTATAGAAAGCTATTTGCAAGACAGATAGATCCTGATCGGCAACTTGCGATGTACTACAGGGCTCTGTTAAAACTAAGGATAAAACTCCCGGAAGAAACGTATCTAGGTGGATGCGCGGACAACGTTGCAATAGTGGTTTGTAGCAAATGTAGCAGCCAGAATTGAAGCGTGGATAGCAGGAAAAGGCCTACAGCTTGCACACACAAATGTCGAGGTGGCAAGTCAAAATAAAATCAATAAAATCTCGAATTTGGGCGAAATATGCATTTCGAGGCTATAACTGAGAAAGCAGAGAAGGTTGTAAACGCGTTAAGTAAACTAATGCCAAACCTGGACGGAGCCAGGTCAGACAAAGGAAGAGCTAAGAACTCGGTAACAAACTCGATTCTCCAGTACGCGGCACCCTTGTGGTGTAAGTATGCACTGATCGATAGTCACAGGAAAAGACTAGCAAAGGTGCATCCACGAGGACAATACAGGCGGTTACCAGTACGATCTACAAGCATCTGCTAGTAGAAGAAAGGTCCCACAGAAGGAGAAAAACCAAACCACACCAAGGAGCACAGCTGGGGATGAGCTTCCCAGCAAATGGGAATAGGAGGCGGACACTGATGCTAATATCTAGGGTGGAAACATGGTTCAAAAGGAAATACGGAGAAGTAAAATACTTTCTAACCCAGTTCCTCACAGGACACGGGTGCTTAAGCTTCTACCTGAAGAAAAGGAAAATTAAGAAGACACACCGTACTCGAATGCAAAAAACAGGAGCTTCAAGACAAGTTGCAGAGACGAACAAACATTTTTGCGTAGAAACAATAGTAGACAACTGCTGGAAAACGAAAAAACAAAAACTGGCAGGAGATTGATAAAGTTGAACAGCTGTCAATGAAGAGCAAGACACACAAGGTTGAGCCAGGGCGAAGTAATACCAAAAAACGATCCCGCCGTGGGCCTGGGTTGTTAGACTGTGCTTTTTCCGTTAAACAAACGAATTCAACGAACCTTTTTAGGAATATTTAGGCAAAAAATCCACGAAGAAATGTGCAAAGTAGATCAAACATAAGTCTTATTCAAATACGCTGGGAGAACCCACAAACTGGCAAAAAAGGCAGGCAGAAAATGAGATGTCCGATTTTGAGAAAACTTGGGTCGCAGAAGGAAACCAACAGCGTTCTATTCATTGTAACTAGTGTAGCTGGGACTCACTGACAAAACATGTATGCAATGGATTCATAAGGGCTCTCCACCTTCCAAGAAAGTGAATATCCAATTTCCAACGGGAAAAGTGATTGCTACAGTTTACTGGGACTTAATTTAGTAGTGGCAAAAGAAACTACGTGGGGAATGTTTACAAAGTAACAATCGTCAACTTGAAAGCAGTTATACGACCCTACAATCTGCAGAGCACCAACAGCTTAAGTAGTAGTCAATAAAAGTAATTACAAGATCCACATTAGTCCTGATCTCACCCCATCTAAGTATTTATCATCATCACCCAGCCACTCGCATCCACTGCTGGATATAGGCTTTCTCTAAAATCTTCCAATCCTTTCTACTCAGGTTGGGGCCACTTTTCTCAGGTCATCTAATCGGCGGTCTACCCCTGTTCAGTTTATCTTTTCGGGGCTTTTAAGAGTCGTGTATTTCAACGATCGTCCTTGTACCTGGCAAGGTGTCGTAGTGATATACCAAGCATAGCTCTCTCCATTGCTCTTTGTGCTACACTACCTTTTCAGCGTATCCTTTTGGTAGAGTAAGACTCTCTGCTCTGTAAGTTATTACTGGTAGGATGCATGGTTCCTAAACTCTCCGCAAATACGGTTATCACGATCTACTATTTGAATTTCATCGCCAAGATATTTATAGGCATCTACATACCCTACGTTAGCGCCGTGAATAGATAGTGGATCGCTAAGTCCGATGCCTCGTTAAGACTATACCGACCGCAACCTTGATTTGTAGTATTTTAAAGAAAACGGAAACTTTGGCGTCATTGCTGTTTCTACATATATATTTACAAAATTATCTATATACTATTAAACAGTAACGATAATATCGGGTGCGTACATGAAGTAGTGGAGCGCCTCTGATTGGCTACCGACTTGAAGAGCGGAACCAATCGGGAGCGAGTGCTACTAATGTAGCGGTTTTCGCTCCCGCCTTGTCCGCACTGCTTTACAAATTTCAAATCCACTGTAAATACCCAATTTTTGTAATTTCAAATGGGGCACCCTGTATAATACTAATTTAAAAGAAATATGTTGTTTAATAATACTTCAATCTTTTCAAGGTGGGATATATGGATGTACTGATGTTGTGGTCATGAAGGCCTTAACAAAAGACCAATATTTTAAGGAGAATCGTGTACCAGATTGGTCGAATATGAAGGATAACCGAGCTCTATAAAAACTATCAAATAATAATTATTTAATTTATGCTACTTTTTAATAAACTGCTTTAATTATTAACATCACAAATAAAATTATTTTTAAGTCCAATGAAAATGAAATTTTTAATATTGGTAAGTAAATTTTGAACCGTGACCCTACTTTGTATTATCCATTTATTTATTTGTGAACTATATTTCTGTATAGGCTATTCGGATTCATCAAGGGAGACAAATATAGAGGTCGGTCCGAATAAGTGTAACAAGAGGAAAAAAGTTTTTAAAAAATGCAATTGGTTATATAAAAAGTTAAATTTCAATATACAGAGTGTTCAGTAAATTAAGATAACAGAAAAGTTTAAATAGGGCAAAAATAAAAGAAACTTGATTGTAAAAACGTTTTTATTTATACAGGGTGATTCGTTAGCATGTAAATCGCATACTTTTAATTGAGGTTTTTTATTGGCAGTTTCAAGTTCGAGCAGTGGCGTCTCAACTATAATCTTTAAACACACTTACTGAATTTGCGTTTAACAATTGATAAACCTTCTGGTAGAGACCTACAAATAGGCACCAATGAGATCTCTACAAATAATTTTTAGCTGGAAATTCAAAGAATAAGGAACTTAGAATCTACATATTATGTGGCCTTATAATGAGTGGAATAAAAAAAATGCAAAAGTTTTAATTAAAGTTTTTTTCAGTAATCTGTTGTACAAAAAGTAAATTACAATTAATGTTGTAAATATTTAAAATGATTTTATTGATAATTTTATATAAAAATACATTTTAACACTAATGGTTAGACAAAAAGTGAATTGTATTTACGAACATGCAACAATTTGTACTTTTCATACAAAATCAAAAACTGGAAAGTTATTTCTTATCTTATTAGTAATTCAATATGAAACATACTTCACATACTAAATATCTATAATGTTGCCATTATAAAATCATCAATTATGTTTAGTTAATAGTAATAATCGAAATGGATTCCTAGAGAAAAGCTTGTAAATATGTACAATGAATTTTTTATAGTCTAGCACCTGTATGTTAAAGCAAGCTGAAGCAGTTTACAGTTTCTTTTGAATATTTATTTAGAATTAATATACAGGGTGTAGATTAATTGGCGGATAAACGCCAGGTAACTTTATAGATCGTGCCAAAAGAAAACGAGAATCTTAATTCCAAAATGCTGAAAAATTCTTCGTTTGGCCTCACGAGGTCCTCAAAGTTTCAATTTTGTCAATTCAAATATTGTTTTAATTGTGTATATTATGTACCAATTTGCTTTCTTTTTTAGTATAATAAAAATTACAAGGTTTATTGAAACTTAATAATAAAAAAACATTGAAAAATGTGCAAATTACTTTTGAAGAATAAACCAAATTTAAATTAAAAATACGCTTGGCAACGTAGCAAAATTTTTAATAAAATTCAAATTATAAAGTAGGCAATGCAATAAATGTCAGGGGGTCAATTCTGATCTCCGGTGACTTTTGTCATCAGTGACTTTTAAATTCAAATAAAATTCAATTTAAATATTGATATACTTTATTCTTTTGATAATCATTAATTTAAAATTGTGTGAGGTTGCACATTGACGACACATACCGCATTATTAAATTATGAATGGTGTTTTGATGCATTTGCGAAATATATTATGTTGCGTTCGTCTAGTATGCGGCGGTCTGCCTTATGTCTGTCTCGGATTAACAACTACTACGTTGCCATGTCAATCCCGTGACCACCCTTGACAAAAACCATCGGTGACTTTTGTCGTTTCACCATGCGGCTAAAATGCGTTTTCAAAATAAATGTGTGAATCCAGCAAATAGGTACTATAATTATTATTGAATTATAGAACAATTTATACATTGCAGCTGATACAACTATTATAAATTATTAGATTCTGTCATAAATAAAAATATTAATTATTTCAATGCACAATTGATTGTTTGAAAATATATTTAAAATAATTGACATGAATATAGCAACTCTGACAGATTTAATATTTAACGCCGGCGATGCTTGGGAACGTCATAAATTCGATATCGATACGTGCTGTAAAGTGTTTAGAAGTAAACGGTGGCCAATTTGAACATTTGTAGTTTATAATAAAAAATAAAATTTGATGTGTGTATTAAATTGCCTATTTTATGTGTATTAAGTTGCCTACATTATAGGTTTGAATTTAGAAAGATTGCAACGTTGCCAATCGTAACAAAACTTTGAAGACCTCGTGAGGCCAAACGAAAAGTTTTTCAGCATTTTGGAATTAAGATTTTTGTTTTCTTTTGGCACGATCTATAAAGTTACCTGGCGTTTATCCGCCAATTAATCTACACCCTGTATAAATATTTGTCTTAAAAATTCCAGTAAATGTAGAACGTGCAAATGGTACTAGTAAAAGTAGACCATTTACTGGGTGAAGTATGAACTGCAAAGTAGATAACAAATTTAATTTAAAGTTGGTACTATACTGAACTTTACCTCTTTGTATATGTTGTAGTCTTCTAGAGTAATAAGGCTTTACATGAAAAGCATAGGCAGTTCATAAAATACTAATATAGCTTAATCTGACCTAACCTAGTCTATAATAATTCACACCATTCATGTAAAGCCACATTATACTCAAGAATACGATATATATATATATATATATATTATACCATAAATAAAGTGATTACTATTATACCATATATGTATGTACAGGTAAGTGTAACAAGATAGAACTAAACAACGTTTGAAAAAAAGTTTTTGCGAATTGCAGTTAATGAATACGCTGTCTAGTGGTAAATTTGTCAACATATTACTATATTCACACTTCTGCACAGTGCTCGTATATATCATTTTATTCACATATGAATGATGTATTGTTTACATGACATTTAATATAACATAATGTAAGCAAAAAATGACGTAAAATATAGAACACTAGCATATGAATAGAATAAGACTTTGTTTCACATGAAATAGTTAGCCACTATGGCGCTAATAACTTTAACAGTAATCCTAATAGAATTATTGCTTTTTTTACCTAGTTGTCTTGAGTTGCAAAAACTAACCTAAATTAAAGACCAAAAATCCTTATGTCCTGATAAAAAGTTCAGGATTATCAAAACAAGTAAAAAATCTTTGCTTTTTCTACACTACTAAATTATATTAAACTTTAGTTTAATCAGGGACAACACAGCTGACCTGTTTCAAAACGAACCTAACCTATAAACATTGAAAACTGTCACTTTACAATTGAATGTTAAAATATCATATTTGCGATTAGTGTATAAAAAAAAAGACACGTGATTGTCAGTGAAAAAATCGACATATTTGTGAGTATTGTAGGTAACGCGAATTTCATTTTACAGATAAATTAAAGATGTGAAACATAATTTGTGTCACTCACATAACCTAAAAAGTGTAGATAATTGACAGTTGCAAAGAAAATTTACATGTTTGCGATTAGTAGTGGCACTGACATAACCTAAAAGTATTGAAATCTAATGTGTCGCTTTGTAATTGAGAGATTGGGTGCGTACAGGAATGTGGGAACGCTCTTTACTGAGCGGAAAATCTTTCTCCTGATTGGTTCCGCTTTGAAAATCGTGACATTGTTTATTACCACTTACTTTTGCAAAGCTAACCAATCAGGAGCAAGCGCTCTAGCTCAAAAAAGGGCGTTCCCATGTTCTTGTACGCACCCCATTTGCAAAAGAATTTTTTTACATTTAATCTATCACAACATACAAGTTTCCTAAAAAAATATTGGCATTTAATTTGTCTCTTGGAAACAAAAAAAGTGATAATTCTATCTGTCACCCCACAATTGGCAGTTGGAATAAAATCTATTGTCTTAAGCTAATCACATAACCTAAATGCGATTATTGTGTCACACACAATAAAGCTTTATACGGGGTGTTTACGGATAAATGTAACAAAACTGAAAAATGTTTATTTAAAAGTTTAAATTATATTTTCAAAGGGAAGTATTTTATGTTATCTACCTAGCTATGAAATCAAGAAATCGAAGAGTAGCAGGACAAACAAAATTTTATTTTGCAATGTATACCGTTAGGGTGTCGGGCACACCGAGCAACAGAGAAATCATGTGTGTGTCGGGAAGCCTAAATGAGGTAACGGATCCATCGGAAAGAACGCTACGCTCTGCATCACTTTGTTGGTCACCCATCTAAGTCTTGGCCGCTTCGGCCGTTGCTTAACTTTCGTTCGCGCTGTTAATCATACATGTCCTCTCTGCCGTGCTACCGATTTTCCAATGTAATTCTGCAAAATGCGGCTCCAAAGCGTTTTACAAGTCTTTATTTGATAAACAGCGAAGGTGATTTTTGGAAAGAGATAATAACAGGAGTTGAAGTTGGTATGTTGTAGTCATAGAAAATTGCGTTTTGGACTTCTTGGCTGATAGAGAGCATACTCTTCTTTTGTGGAAGGAATCCTTCCTAGTGGTATACCCAGGTCTCATCCCCAGTTACAATTCTATAGAAGATGTCTTCATCATGGTATAAAGCAGTCAAATCAATCCAGTGTAAACTACTTGCTTGTAAATGTGGTTTGGAGTAATCCCATCCACCCACCCAGATATCAGTAATCAAAGAATTGGATATCACCTCCTTCTTTTGCGAACATTTTGAAAATTATTTCTATTATTGCAATTTCAAAGTAAGAAAAATAATTTTAAACATTTAAAAAACAGTTTTGGAATTTTTAAGAAACTATTAAATTTGATCAATTTTTGAAAATTCAAAAAATAAGTTTGGTATTTTTTGAAATTTATTAAATTTTGGAAATTGATTAAGGAACTTGTTGGCGACATGTGTAATAAAATTTATATAAAAATTTTGAAAATTGATGCTTTAATTGCAAATTTTGTGTAATGAAATATTATTTTCAATTTTGAACATTTTTGGAAAATTATTAAATTTTGAAAATTCATTAAGGAACTTATTGACAATATGCTCAACAAAATTTGTAAAAATAAAATCAAACTGAAAATTTTAAAGTTTTTCAATTTTTGGAAAATTACTAAATTTTTGAAATTAATCAAGGAACTTGTTGACAATATGTTCTACAAAATTTGTATCCAAATTTTGAAAATCATTGCTATAATTGCAATTTTTGTAAAAAGAATAAAAATCAATTTTGAAAATTCGAAAAACATGTTTAGAATTTTGAAAAATTACCAAGTTTTGGAAATCGATTAAGAAACTTTTTGACAATACGTGTAACAAAATTTTAATTAAAGTTTCGAAAAAAAAAATCATTAATTTTGAAATTTTTTAAGAAATAATAAAAATTTTGAAAGCGATTAAGGAATATGTTGACAACATGTATCACAAAATTTGAATCAAAATTTTGAAAATTGTTGCTACAAAAATGAAATTTGTTTGAAATTTTTTTTGGAAAATTACTAAACATTGAAATCTGATTAAGGAATTTATTGTTGGCAAAATGTGTAACAATATTTGAATATAAATTTTGAAAATTCAAAAAACATGTTTAAAATTTTTGGAAAATGACTACATTTTGAACCTTGATTTGAGAACTTATTGACAACATTTTTAACAAATTTTGAATCAATCACTTTATTCTCCTGCGATTTAATGACTACTGACTGACTAGGACGAGAAATATTCAATTTCTTGATAACAAACACTCTAATTCAAACTACTTGCTTCTAATTATGGTTTGAAGTGTCCAACCCACCCACCCAAGTGTTATTTATCAAGTGATTGGATATTACTTTATTCTCTTGCAACTTAATAACTACTGACGTTTGAAGGGACGAGAAATAGGCAATTTTTCAACAACAAAAACTTGGGCGGGTAAGTGGTACACTCCAGTTCAAACTATTTGCTTGTAATTAAGGTTTGAAGTGTCTTAATTGCCCACCCACGTGTTAGTGATTAAGAAATTAGATATCACCTTCTTCTCCTGCAACTTAATAACTATTGATATTTGCAAGAACAAAAAATATCAAATTTTTTAATACAAACACATCAGCGGATAAATGGGATATTCCAGTTTAAACTATTTGCTTGTAATTATGGTTTGGAGTGTCCCACCCACTCAAGTGTTAATGTTAGTCAAGAAATTCTTGCAACTTAATGAATACTGATATTTGCAGGGACAACAATGATCTAATTTCTTGATGACAAAAAGTAGGACACATCAGTTCAAACTACTCATTTGTAATCATGATTTGGAGTGTCATGCCATCCCTCCCAAGTGTTAGTGATGAAAGAATTAAATATCACTTTCTTCTGCTGCAACTTAATAACTACTAACGTTTCCAGGGACAAAAAATGTTCAATTTCTTGATAACTTGGGCAGGTTGGTGAGACGACACTTCAGTTCAAACTTATCACTTTTAATCATGATTGGGAGTGTCACACTCACTCACCCAAATGTCAGTAATCAAGGAATTGGAGGACTACAAATGTTTGCAGAGACAAGAAATATATATATATATATTTTGATAACACTACAGTTACTTGCTTGTAATTATAGTTTTGTCGCTTACACAGTTTTTATTCAGGACTGAGCAGCTTGGAAATCCATCATTCAAACATAACACATTCACGATCTTCATGTAGAATTTTAAAAACACTTGTTTCAGATATTCCTAAACTTCTACGTTCAAGATGATTTCGTCAGTTCGTGCTTCCAGAGGTCTTCCACACTTTGGGTCATCATAAATGGATTCCCTGCCCCAATATTTGACTTTGAAAATAGGATGGAGGGGCTATATTCTTCATACACTGCTACCATTCTCTCATTGATATTCTTTAAGCTAGTGCCTCTTTAGACAAATTTGGAAGAATTGTAACCAAACTTGCAGATGACACTATAAAATGTCACAGAAAATTACAGACAATAACATAGTTTTCATAATTAGATAGATAACATAAAAAGCTCCGCTCGTATATCAAACTAGAAAAACATCAAAAAAGACTAGTCTAAAAAGTCTTAGTAGTTAAGTTTCTTCATTTGATAAATCAATATAAAAATATTTTGATTTATACAGAGCGATTTGTCAATATGTAAATCGCATACGTTTGGCAGTTTCTGTACAAAAACCGTTTTAAACCCCCTTAGGTGTCAAGGTTTTGGGCACACCTAGCCACAGAGAAGACATGTGTATGTTTGGATGCCTATATAACAAATAGAGAATCTTTTATCTAAAAAGTCTTGGCCAAAGTTTTGAACTCTCCACTTGATAGGACACTCTGTATGTTTTTTTGGTTAGAAATGTTTTCAATTGTAAAATTTAGTCTTTATCTAACGTTTTTATATCCACATTTGACTACTTTTTAAATTTTCTGAACAAAATTTGACTTCTATATCGCCAATAGTATTTTGTAAACAAGACTTTTCACTTTTGTTTCTCTTATCTGTAAACACCCTGTATGTTGACATTTACATTCACAAACAAAAAAGACAATGGGTGCGTTTTTAAATGACGCGAACAGCGGTTCGAGCACTCGAACAATAAAATGGGCGTTTTTAAATACAACCCGAACAAGTGTTCGAACAACATTTGCACGCACCTAGTCAAGAGGTGGTGCATGACGGGCATGTACAGTGTTGCCACATAGCAAAAATAAAATAATATATTTATCATGGTTATATCAGAACATGGGTACGGTTTTATATACATTATAAAAATATAAGGTATACAAGAAATATGCGCTCATACAAAATATGTGTGAATCTAGAATAATAAGATTTTAAATATTTTACTTGATGCAGATTTGAATTGTATTTATTGACAACACTGGGCATGTAAGCAAAACAAACAACATAACCTTAGAAAACATGTTTTTGACGTTTGAGTGCTATATGCTGTTATTAAATTACCCTGCACGAACAAACAAAAAAGTTGTTCGTGCAAAAATTGTTCGAACAGCAAGAGCACTTTAAAATTTTACCAATTTTACAATAATTATTGCATCAAGACATGCACATAACCTGAAAAAATGTTGACACCTAAACCGTCTCAAAATAAAAATTTGCAACTAATCTGATTAAGATGCTGCATATTTATAATCTCAAAATTTGAGGGTGCTCCGAGTATTAACATAAAAGCAAAGAATAATGTCGACAGTGCAAGCCGTACAATGTAAAAAAATAACATCATATTCAGATTATCATAAATCTGGTAAACCTACTGATGCTCTCACTCACATATGAAATATAATTATGGTTACATGAATAGTATCATCTTTAAGAGAATTAATTTAAAAAATTCTGCCATAATGGGCCTCAAAATTCAAATAAAAAAATCCATTTTGTAATATAAATAATTATTCAAATATACATATCAACTAACATTTATAAAATTAGCTTAAAGGAAAGGGAATCCAGAGAACCGAGTTGTATATACCAAATCCTATCAACATTAATGTATAAATTATGTATTTTATTTAATTAATATGCAAATCTTTATATATCCATATATAACGCGGACAAAAAGCCTTAAAAAACCCGTTAATAATGTCCCAACATGATAATTCCCACATGATACATCACAAGTTTTAAAAAATAAAGCCTATTACATTTACATATAAAAAAAAATTAAAAAACCTATGATCTATCACATAAAAATTTCAATTTACACCAAATAAATTAATCTAATTCTACTGACTAGGTTGATAGGGTTTAATCAAATATTCCGAAAACGCTTTCACATTTTCAGCACCCCTCACTTCCTTCTCTAACAGCGGCAGCTTAGTTACATGGAAATCTTCATACAAATCATTAATTTGATCTAAATATTTCTCCTGTATTTTAAATCTTGCACTACACATACGACAGGAATTATTTTCCACATCATGGAATAACAATTGATTAACTATAATATTATGTGTATCAATTTTATATTTCGTTAACTCTTGTACCAATCGTTCAGTTTCATACAATGATAAAAATTCGGCTATACATACACAAACAAAAGTAGTTTGATCCGGATCCTTAAACTGCTCATTTACTTGTTTAATAATCGTTAACATATCTTCTAACTTGGAAGAGAAAGTATCAGCATTAAATTCTGTCATACCTAATAATCCACTAATTTGCGATATAAACGGAGATATTTTTAATTTTAATCGGAGTAATTTGCCTAAACCCTTTTCAACAATTTGCGGGAATGATAATAATCGTAACGTATGTCCGGTTGGAGCCGTATCGAACACCACCGCTGAGAAATTCATACTTTTTACTAGTTTCATAACCTCGGCATAACTCATTGCTTCATCTATTCCTGGAAAGGCACCCAGGACTTCTTGTAATATACCCTTACTCATGCGCATAGCATCTTGATCACCTTCAAAATATTCTTCGGGAAGTTCGTTTACACCAATATTGGGGTCTATTTCCATAGCGTATAAATTATCAAATCCTTTAACTTTCGTCGGTACTTTTGAAAATTTCTGATCAAAAGCGTCTGATATATTATGGGCAGGATCGGTTGATATTATCAATACGGATTCACGTACTTTAGATAATTGTATGGACAAACTACAACTGTAATTAAAATGATAAAATTGAATTAATTAATAGTAATTGATGACTTACCTGCATGTCGTTTTTCCAACACCACCTTTTCCACCAACAAAAATCCATTTTAATGTGGGCTGATCAATTATATTTTGCAATGAAGGCTCAAGAAGTTCCATGTCACCCATTTTATTAACAATTCTTTTATAACATAAACCACAATTACAATGAACGATTGCACTATTTTATCACAGAAATTTGTACAAGAATTAATAAATTAATATACACAAACGAAGAATTAACAGAATACAAGAAAATGTGACTTTACAAATGCCAAAAAAGTTGGCAATTGTCATATACTGTGGATAATGCTACGTCCGCGACATGTGCATGATTTTGATATTTTAATATTTAATTTTAAATTCGCCATATGGTTGGATGGTAAATAAAATCAACACATCATATTCAATAATATTACGTGTACTTTAAAATAGTGGGCGAGTATGATTATATTATTGATAGAGTACTATGACGCTACTTGCATTCATCATACTTATCTATGCATCATACTGCATGCGTTGCGTAGGATTGGGACGTCAGTCATAATAAAATAATAAACCGCGCATTTGATTAGAATAATATTGAATCTGTATTAAATTAAAATGTTATACATTCTTTTACAAAACAAAATTTGATTGCCCAAATCGACCAATGAACAGAATAAATTTTGTTTAAATTATAAAAGCTTAATTAAAAAAATCTTAAGGATCTACATAATAATATTTATTAAACATTTAAATTCAATTAAATTTATTTTACTCGATAAATTAATATTAAATATAAATTTGCAATTACAGTTCAAATACTAGTCAAATAAGGTGTAGGCAACCAAATGTACACTATTGGTAGGTGTTTAAAAAATCCACTGCGTGGCTTCATCACATGCTCATCATAGGCGGAACACACACATGGTTTTGATCAATAAAAACAATTACAATTATAACTTTTTTTAAAAGAATTTTTTTATTTATGTTTGTTTGACTTATTTTATTTAGTTTATTCAAAGTAATCAGTTTTTTTTTTTCAATAAATGTTTGGGAGTATCTGTGTGTATACACTTTTCTGCAAATTACAAATATATTGTCTCCTTTGTTTATGTTAAAAAACATAAATATTACTAAAAAATTGTACATGCACTCAGTTTGCAAGCGCTTGCTGCAACAAATAGATCAGAAAAAGAGTCAAGATTACATATATCTTTAAAAAAGAAAAGAGAATAGTCGGCTTGTTACACAGTTACGTTCTAAGCTGTTGTTGATGTCTGAGAAAGTAGGAATTAATGTAGGGTTTCTTGCTAATGTTTTTTTTGTTGTAACTTTTACAGGGAGTAGAAACGGTTGCAGGAGTAGCTGTCTTTCCAGGGAATTGCGTTCTCAAAATAGAGAAGCGGTTACCTTCTAGGGGTCTACTAGATCTTGGCGGAGGTTGTCAGAAATATCGTTTAGAGTTAGACGTTTTCTTTACTTATGTTATCTTGTATTATTATCGAGGTATTTCGGGTTATGCGCTTTTAATGCACGCACTAATGTCTTTCATTTTTCCGGTAAATAATAAAAAATAATAAAAATCAATCCTTCTGGAAACTTACTTCTAAAAATGGATCATGTGATAAGCTTTGGTTAATTACAGTAGTATATAGTACAAGATGGGACAAAAGTAATGTCATAATGTGAATTGTCTGCCATTTTGTTAAAAATTAAAAAAATTGGGTTCTGTTGTTTTTACGGAAAGTTTATTTAAAGTTGTAAATTTGATGACATTAAGATAAAAAAATTATAGTGGTCAAATGACTACTTCCTCAGTTGATGCACATTTTTAGCTCGTTTTGCGGCATTTTGAATTTGCAGAACGCAAAATATTTGGCTCCAAATTGGTGATTTTTTGTTACTTTTAGACTTGTGGTTTGCTGTGGTAATTGCAAAATTTTAAAAAGCATCAAAGGAAAAAGTCTGGCGATCTGGGCGGTCAGTTTAAATTGCCAAAACGGGAGATTACACGGCTCGGAAATTGATTTTTCTAAATCTCCATAGTTGCTCAAGCTGTGTGAGTGGTTGCTTCCGCAACTTGCGGCAAAAAAACTCATTTATTATTTATCGGTTACGGTAGTGTTGTTAAAGTCCTAAAAAGTAAGGGCTAATCATCATTTTTTACTGCAAATGCCACACCAAACAGTCACTTGATGTAATAGCTTTTTGTGCGTATCATGTGGATTCTCCGTGCCCCAGAAACGCAAGTTTTGTTTGTTAAGCGAAAATGGGCTTTGTCGTTTATTATGATTTTGGATACAAAATACCAGGTTACCAGGTTTAACAGAGCATGAAAGTAAGTTATCTTTACTTGACGGTCAGCAGACTGCAGTTGGTGAACGGTTTGCACTTTGTAAGGGAACATCATCAGATTAGTTACCAAAGTTTGACGCAACGAACGTCTGCTGATGCAAAATTGTGTGCATTGTTGTTTCGTCGATGTTGTTCAAAAATTGGTCAAATAAGTTGCTTGTTGTCTATTAATTTTCTATCTATCTACAACATAAATGTCAAAGCATAATGACATTTGACGCCACTTGCATAAATTATAGCACATTTACATTATGTCATTACGTTTTTCCTACCTTGTATGTCCTAGATTCATTTGCGTTGTTGTCACTATAGGGTAGTTGTGGTTTGATTTACTATAGTTTGCATTTGGTTCACAATAAGCCTTGGGACCTAGCGGGTGTCTGGCTGCGGTTCAAGTTTTGGGTGCTTTGTTGTTGTGGAGTTGATTTTGGTAACTGCCTTGGTTTTTGCTGACGACGTTTGTTGGTTTAAAATAGTGGTTTTTCTAACTGTAGGTTAAAAGCTAAGCTCATCTTTGTGCTGCCCCATAGGATACCAGGTCCGCCTCTAGTAGTAAAGGAACCAAACGTTTGGGTTTAGTTCTCGGGTACTTTTTTGGATTGTCTAGGTCAGATCCGAAGTCAAACCGGAAACGTTGTTGGTTTTATATGTATATTTTTTTGCGAGAGTTCTTATTTACAATATTTCTTGTCAATTAAGAATTTTACAGAGTAAGTTAATTTTGGTTTGAGTTGGAATCAAAATGTACAATTTGGTAGTTCTTTAGGTGGTCTAGAGCGTCCAAAATTCGTTTTGGTAGTGTGGAACAAGACGGTTGAATTTTTGGCTAAAAACCTTTTAGATCCTTAGGGAAGCTTCTCTAGGTATTGGAAGTTCGTTATGATAACAGGTTTGCAGGGTTGGTGCGTCTTTACTTCAAATCTGGCTTTTTTTGAGGTGGTGGCTAGCAACAGCTCTGTGGAGTTGTGTTGAATTTTAGGCTGTTGTTTCTTCTTGTAAATTGGGAGTAAAAATAGTTGCAGCGGCGGCAGTTCTTTTAAGAAATAACATCCTGGGGATGGAACAACGGTTACTATCCAGGGTATTACACGGTCTCAACAAAGGTAGTCGTAGGTATCATTTTGCTCTAAATATCTTTCTTTCCAACAGTCAATCAAATTCTGCCTAAAGCATACATTACACGAACAACAGTCAAGGTAACATCATAGACTGGATTCACCGTTTTGTGCCACCTTAAATCACAATCCCAATATGATATTGCAGCTTTCATTCTATTACCAGTTCAGATCTTTTAATAGATAAATGATGGAGAATTAAAGACTCAAGTCTTTGCTGACCATGTACTGCACACCTTATTAAGGTAGTTTTGAGTGGCTACTGTTGCTTATTTTAAGCGGTACCTTATCGTGTAACACAAAACAAATATGTTCTTTAATTAGAACCGCATTTTGAATGAACACATATAAACAACCCACAGTTTTTGTAAGCGCCTATGTCGCAAAACAATTACAAATGTTGTACAATTTTTTAAGTTAAAGAGAGAACTTGGAACTTTAACCCCAAGGCTGCTTAACTACCTTTCAGATCGTGTCATAGTCGTTCTCATACCACGTCTAGAAGATAAACCGGTAATTCTGAATTCTGATCTCATATCTTACTAGTCATAGTAATATTATGGCTCCTTATTTAGAGCGAATTAAACATATTTTTTAACTCTGCAATAAGTGCAAAAAATTTATAAAAAAAGCATATATGTTTGACATTAATATGATGCAAATGTAGATCATTGTAGGACACAGTGACCTCTAACGTATTGCGCCTTAAAGAGGCGCTTATCGTCTACCTCCCACGGTACGACAGATTCCAAACTTTGCCGCAAGGTCTGCGGGAACGTCTTTTGAGGTCATGCTTTGCATAAACTATTTGTCTCTACGACGCATCGTTAGAAATATCGTTATTTTACCGTATACCAAAAGGATCTAATTGGTTTTTTTTTTGAGCCACCGATTGGCGCCCACTGTCCGAATTGCAGTCCGAATATTTTTGGAAAGGGAGCGTCGCGCGTGTAATTAAGATTATTTTTGCAATTGTTGTAACTTGTCACTTAGACAAGATGATAGTTTAATGACTGATTATGTTGGTAAAAGAGAGGAGGAGATTGTACGAGAGGAAAGGTTCAGCAACACCAAAGGGTAAACTTGAAGAGAGGGAAGAAACTATCAACATATGGCAAAATAGATGGAATGAAACAGCAAGGGTCGCACAGTGAACCAAGCGTTTAATTCCAAACGTAGGAAGCTGGCTAAAATGCAATTACAGAACAACCAACTATTTTCTGGCTTAAGCCTGGACAGAGCACGGCTTGTAAAAATCGTACACAAAAAGAATCGACAAGGACAAAACTGATACGTGCAGATACTGCGACAAAGTGGATGACGTGGAACAAACGCTTTTTGAGTGCCACAGGTGGGTAGTAGAAAGGACAAACATGGAGTCTTGGTTTGGGAAAATAGTAAACGCAGATAACATCGTGGAAACTATGCTGGAAAACGAACATGTCAGAAGTACCGTAGGCAAAATTATAAAGAAGAAGGAGGAAGAAGAAAGGAGAGGTCAAGTAGTTTAAACTGGAATGACCGCCCACATGTCCAAGTCTTTGTCATTATGAGTTTGTATCACTACTTCTAATTTTAATATAGAGACTTCTAACGCTTGCAGAGAAGAAAAACTTTCAATCTCTTGATAACACATATTTGGGCGGGTGAGTGGACACTCCAGCTTAAACTACTCGATTGTAATGATGACTTGCAGTGGCCTACCAACCCACCCAAGTGTTAGTCATCAAGCTTTAGTACCACCACTTTCAATTTGAATACAGAAACTTCTAACGCTTCTAGAGAAAAGTAACTTCTAATTTCTTGATGATCAACTGGTGAGCACTCTAGTTTAAACTAATTTTAATATTTTATTAACAGTTTACATCCGGATTTTAGTGTTTTGCTTTAGAATCTTTGAGTTTGTAGCCGGATTTTAGTCTTTTGGACATTTTATGGCTAGATTTTGTATGTATTTTGTATGTTTTGTAAAGGATTTTAATTTTTTTTACATTTTATAACCAAGTTTATTGTATTTTACAGTTTTTAAGTTTTCTGACTCGATTTTTGATATTTTAATAGTGAGTGTTGCCATTTTATAGCTAAAGACGTTCAAAGTTTCAGTTAAAATTACTTGCTGGTAGTGTTGGTCATCAAAAGATTGCATATCACTAACTCTTCCTCTGACTTAGAAACTTCTAACGCTGCCGAGAGAAAAGACTTGAAAGTTTTTTAGTCAGAGGAGGAGAAGATGATATATAATTTTTTGATGATCAATATTTGGGTGGGTAGATTATGATTACCAGCACCAAAGTATTTGTTATCAAAAAATTTTGTTTTTCTTCTATACAAGTGTTAGAAGTACTTTAGTCAGAGAAGGAGAAAATGATGGCTAATCTCTTGATAATCAACATTTGTGCTGATAGGTGTGTCACTCCAGATTATGATTACCATCGAGTAGTTTAAAAGACTTTCTCAACAAGAAATTGGAAATTAAAAAAAAGTTTCTTAATCAGAGGAAAAGGAGATAATCTTAAAGAATAACCCTTGAGTGGGTGGTTTGATCACTTCAGATAATAATTCCTAGCACCAACCAGACCAAGTGTTTATTATCAAAGAATTAAATATTTGTTTTCTCTACAAGTGTTAAAAGTTTCTTAGTCATAAAAAGAGAATGTATAATACAATCCACTCCAAATCACGATTACCAGTGAGTAGATTGAACTGCTCGCTCAAGTATTTGTTATCAAGAATTAAAAATGTCTCTACAAGTGTTACAACAAGTCCCTTAGTTAGTAGAGAAGGAGGTGACCAACACTTGGGCGATTAAAGTGCGCAACCTACCCTCCCAAGAGTGTGTTATCAAAAAATTGAAAGTTTTGCCTTTTTGCTAGCGTTTCTTTGTCTAAGAAGAAAGAGGTGAGTTGACAAATCTGGCAGAAAATTACAAAATTTTACATTAATACAAAAATTCAGTCATATAGTAAAACATCCGGGAATTGAAAGTCAGATAGTCACAAATAATAAAATCTTAATCTAAATAATCCGGCCTCTAAATGTATAAAACCGGTCAAAAATTACCAAAATAATATGAATGAAATTAAATTACTTTAGAATCAATTATAAAACAGTAGAAATACCTCTACCACACGTTCTTGGGAAGGTGCAACCACTTGCAAACAAAGTCACAAATAGTGCTGTTCATACGTTTTAAAAAACACTCTAAACTCATGTGTGCAAGTGTTAAAGAATTGTGTGTTTTCTCAGCAAGCCTAATCTTTGCTGAGGCTTCAGCGGGGCGTAAGTAATAAAATTCAGCTCATTTGTGCTACTATAAGCTGGATTAGTTGAGTGGACGTAACAAATCATACAAAAACGAACAAATTCCGCCTCCGATTACAAATACATAATGTGAACAATTTACTCTAGTCAGTTGGTTTTATCAGTCATTTTCAGATGACTATATAGTCTCTAAAATCAGTTTTGCTTTACCTAACTAAATGAATCTGCCATATCTTTAACTCTCACGTGCAACCACTTTAACTGTAGCCATCACCAAAATATCTTACGAATACATTACCAGTATCACTTCTTTTGGTATTTTTTGAGTAATTTTTTTGTTTTGTGACCGGATTTTAGTGTTTTTTGATATATTTATAGCCAGATTTTGTACTTTTTTTAATATTTTAGTTTTTTTTTGTTAGAATTTTGTTATTTTATTTTTAGGTGTTGGCATTTTACAGTTAAATTTTAGTAGTTTTTTACATAATTTTCAAATTGTGTGGCCGGATTTTAGTGTTTTAACATTTTTTTGCTGGTTTGGTACTTTTCTTACAGTTTTTAAACTTTTTGGTAAAATTTTTGACATTTCATTATTGAATTTTGCCTTTTTATAATTCAATTTTGTTATTTTTAACATTTTATAGCAGGATTTTGATATTATTTTATAAATTTTAATAGTTTTGACATTTTGTGCTTAGATTTTAGTATAGTTTGTTATTTTAAAGCCGGATTTTTGCATTGTTACACTTAATAAACGGAGTTTAGTACTTTAAATTAAAATTGATATTTTTGTTCTGGCCGTTTTTTTTTTTTAATTTTTGACATTTTTAAACTATTTTAGAGAAAACAATGAATTGTGCTACAAAATGAAGATTGCAATTAGTCTAAGGAAAATTATTATTAATTATGCTACAAAATGAAGTTAATTTAAGGAGAGTTATTATAAAATATGCTACAAAATGAAGTTAATAGATATTTTAGGAAAAACACATTGAATGGTGCTACAAAATAAAGTTTGGAGTTAGTTTAAGGAGAATTATTATGAATTATGCTACAAAATGAAGTTTGCAGTTAATTTGAGGAGAAGTATTATGAATTATGTTACAAAATGAAGTTGGCTGCGTTTAGTACAACTTATTGCCAGCGCTGACCTATTAATCAATCAATAAGCGTTGAGCTCTTTTGAACGGTATATTTTGCCACTGTTGCCAACTTTTATCAACTACATAAACATAAAACTCAGAGTATTGAATTTAAATAAATGTTTTAATTAGTTTATAAAGCCGCTACTTAACGAGATATAATATATTCTCAATAAGTAATGCCATCTATTCCTACTTTGTAATATTTTTAGGGTTGATTATCTTTATCATTTTTTACTTCTCTCACCCAAGTTATTACAGCGTTAATATTACGTTGTAATCTTATAGTTACCTATGTTGCTTATTTTCCCGTTTAAAAACATATATAACTTTTATGTTGGTTTTGACATGATGAATTTACTTTTCAAATAAAAGCGCGGACCAAGCAAACCTATGTATGATGAAATGAAATGACAAACGCTACTAGCAAACGATAGTCATCAAGCGCGTTCAGTACGCATGATGAGTCGTCCTGAACGCGGCCAATGATTTGTGCTACAAAATGAAGTTTGCAGTTAGTTTGAAGAGAAGTATTATGAATTATGCTACAAACTGAAGTTAATAATTGTTTAAAAAATATGCAATGAATTGTGCTACTAAATGAAGTTTGAAAACAGCATGGTTGATTGTCACGGAAACATACGTTTCAGAACAACAAGAACTGTAACTCGACGCAAACCGCTAGGTGCCGTTCGTACTCAAAGAGTTTTATAACTAGAGATTCTAAGCTGCCGTTTAAACAAAGTATAAGCAGCATACATTTCTTGGTATTTTTGTCTTTGTCGCACCATGACGTTTCTCTATCATAAACAACGTAACGCTGCACGCGTGAAGGGAGGCGGGTTTAAAAAGCCACTTGTTTATTAGTAGAGAGAAGGAGAGGGTACAGTGTTGTGCGACAAGAACAGATATATCGAGATTGTACGGCAAAACGCTGGCTTGAAGTTTCTAGTAATAGAACTCTTTGTTCGTACTATGCCGACACAAGACAACAGAGGCGGCGTTGCCTACTAGGCGCTCTTCCCGCAAATTTCGGGGGCACCGCATTAAAAATTTGCGGGAAGAGATTTTAAAATGTTAAAAAACAAAAATATTACAAAAAAATACATTTTTAACATAACCTAACCTAACCTAACCTAACCACCGACCAGGGGCGAAGCTTACGTATAGCTAACAATAGACAAAAGCACCAAACATTGTTTACTTCTTAATTGCACTAAAACTAGGTGAGACAATTATATTAGGGCAAGTACGGTTGCACATAAACAAGGCAAGTTAAGATTACTCTTTTCCAAACATAAACGTGCCAAAGTGTTTTAGAAGAGTGCGGAAAAACTACGCCATCAACGGAGTCCACCAAAGAACTCAAAAAAACTTTTGCGTTTGCGGATGGTTAAAATTATTTCCACAACCACTCGCACAATAACGCGCAAGAACTAAAAGACCACACTTCCATACGGGCACCTCGATACTCATAAAAAAAACAAACATACCGTAGTACCAGAGTCCAAATCTTTGCAAAAATAGATTTGAAGACTGGGTATTGGCAGATCTTACTCGAAAAAATTGCACGACCTTTGTAACGCCGGATGGTGAGACTTATCAGTTTCAGAAATTGATGTCAAGGGTGTTAGTGGGCTTTCTGGAATATTTTGTGCTGGTTTACCTGGATCATATTCTTGTATACTCAGAAAACTATAGAGAACACGTTAACCATTTCTTCTTAGAACGTCTCCAAGAACATGGTTTAAAGTGCAAACTGCGCAAATAAAAATATGCCAAACCAAAGTCAAGTATCTGGTCCACTAGATTACGGCAGAGGAAAACAAGCTATTGCAGGCCCACTTAACTTTCACCCGGAATACGTGTGCAAGACCGCCAAAAAAACCTTTAGGATGATCCAAACAAACATAGACAAACCACTTAAGTTGGTCCCCTACCAAGCTTTTGTTACGTCTTGCAAACAAATCGATCAATGGCAGAAGTGGCTTGTGCTCTGCCAAGAAAAAAGATTCCGGAAGCACATTATCTTTTATACAACTGCCAACTGAGCTCCAGACTTGATTCAACTCGAACAAGCTAGAAAGTATGTCGATTGTCTAGCTAGACCATTAATAAGTATAAGCCGTACTTGAAAAATGTCATCAAAGCGTTAGTCCGGATAAAAAATTTGACAAATACTATGGCAAATTTTACGTGATAGTTGCTCTTACTAGCCGAGTTTACTTACACGATTGAACATGCTCTGGGGTACATAAATCTGCTGCTTGATGCGTTGTCTTGCAACCCCAGTGACAAACTCATCAATGACAACATCAAAGGTATAGAGCAAATGCTACTTCTCCAAAGTGAGCACTTCCACTACCAATCCTAAACATGTTATTCCAACGACAGTGTTGGTAGTACGGCTCATCACCGGATACATGTGTTCTAATGTAGGATAGAACCAGTAATGCCATTACAAGCTTAGCGCAAGATACTAAAAACACATTACTCCACCCAATTTACTAGATACCATAGCTCGGATGCCCGCACATTCATTCGGAGCTACTTAATTTGCATCCGGACAAAAAAGCACATGTATCTCCGGCACTGCTGAAATCACACTAGCAGATAACCCGTGAAAAAAGTAGCAATCAATTATATTGGCTCATTTGGCACTACAAAGCTGAGGAACAAAGTGGTACTGACTATTATGAGCACGTGCGGCCGCTGTTGAGGCAATACCAGCACCGTCAGTCACTAGCAAATTGACCATCTTCCGGTTGTAGAAGCTTCTGTTTCACCGGTTTGGTTGGAAGATGAATTACCACACTACAGCAAAATACCATCTGCAGGCAAACTTGATAGAAAAAAGACACGCGTAATTGAAAAAAAAAAATTGAGTGTTAACGGAGCAATGCCCACATAAGCCGCAGTATATTGATACAACCTCCGGACCAATTGTGCTACTAGACAAACCAAGGCATAAGGTTGCAAGAAATGATTTAAAAAGTGAATCATTGTACTTCTGAGGTATTGCGCTTTGAAGCGGCGCTTGCCTTGCTTACCGCATAGCGCCGTCCCTGCTAGACAACATTGACATAGTGAGACAAGCAATATTGGGGAGCTTGCGACGTTTTGTTTGCAAGCACGCTTCCGCTTTAAGAATGAGCAATAATTTGGTAAAATACATTTTTTAACTAGATTTAATTTAGATTATAAGATTCAGGAGTTTGGTGAAACTTTTTGGACCATGGATAATTGCTTTATTAAAATGATCATCAACTTTCTGGTGTCAGAACAACATAGATGGGGAATATATATTAGAAATGTATGGTTTTAGCAGGATAGAACCACACACAACAAGGGCCTCAATGAGAGTTTTTTGGGATATTGGCTACCTCGGTCTTCTGACCTAACGGCTTGTGGTTTTCTTGTAGAAGTTCTTGAAATCTATGAAAATAAACCCGTGAATTGCAGATCATGGATTGGGAATTGTTGAAAGATGTTATGAGCATCACTTTTCTTTACTTCATTTTAACTAAACCTAAAAATTTCTTCTATAAAGTTTGTGAAAGAGTGTTTTCTAATTATGGGTTGTATATGGAAATGCAAACCTCTTTCCGGACGCATTACTACACCCTCTCATTTGAATAATGTATTTTGCCAGTTTTTGTGGAGCTAGTTTTTTGGAAAATGAGAAAGTTTTTAAGGTGTCTTTAAGTTTTAGGTTGCGTTAATTTTTATCAAACTTATTTTTTTTTGGGCTATTAAGACTTGCATTATACACAGTTGAAAAGCTCTTGGTAAATTCTATCCAAAGCAAAAATAATAAAAAAAGTTGAACAGTTTAGAATTTCGACTTTTATGTGTGGGGACACATATAACAATTGGTTTATGCGGAGCCAATAAACAACAAGAGAGTATTGCGAATGGTGCATTGCACATTCAAAACACAACATATCTCAAAGCAGTTTATCATTTTCCTTTAGTGGGTTGTCTAACGTTGTCTAATATATATATATATATATTATTGTTTTGTTTGTTGTGTTTTTTTTACTTAAGTTTTCTAAATAATGTGTATTTTTCTATTATCTCGAAAGCAAAGCGAGATAGATAAAACAGTTATTTAGATTTTCTGTTTGAAATTTAAAAATTTATCCAAAGTTTTATTTTTTGACTCCAGTTAGGAAACACCCTGTATAAATGTATTCCTAATTACAGTCTGCGTCGTCTACGCCTATGGTTGAAAATCCCCCTCACTTTTACAGATTTTACCTTGGTCTGACTTCTGATGCTAACTTCAATCCAGTTTACAGAAAATAAAATAAAGGAAACATAACCTCATGAATCGCTGCACACAAAAAAATTAATGATGAAAAGAAAACTCAAGTGACTTCAAAAATGACTTCATTTGAAATAAATGGAGCAGAGGATAAAACGGAAGAAGAGATCGAGGTGGCAATTAATCAATTAAACGTAAGTTTTAATCAATTCCTCATAAAAAAAACAGGTGTGTTCAAATAACTCCTACACAAAGCACAAGAAATTAAGTCTCCTGCTAAGTTAAAGAACCTTATTTGGTCTTGAAAATAAATTACAATGAGTCAATTGTGTTGAATGTTATGGAACACTCCCTATATGTATGTTATGCTTTATAGATTTTAATGACATTTCTTATTGCAGGATGCTGTGAATAAACTATATGTGTTCCACGATTATTACTTTGAAAATCATAAAATAGAAGATGCAATCAATAGAAGTTCCGATATAGAATTAGAATTAAATAAAGTCTTATTGTTGTTTGATAAACATAAAGGTAAATAAACAATAGTTTAATGTTGTTAACTAATTCCATATAATTTTAGACTGTGCAATAAAAAAATACCGAGCAAAGTATTACTACCTAAAAGGACATGCTTTAAATATAGTGCCTAAATATAGTAAAGAGGCCGAGGAATTGCTATCGAAAGCTATAAAATTGGATCCGAAAATAGTCGACGCCTGGAATGTATTAGGAGATTGCTATTGCAAAAATAATAATTTAATAGAAGCAACGAATTGCTTCATAAAAGCTTTAGATTATGTAATTAGTTAATTTAATTAATATATTTTGCTAAGTGTTCATTTTTTAAGGGAAAAAATAAGATATCACTTAGGAATTTATCAATATTGGCTAGACAGAAATCGGCCCCGAAACGCGAAGATAAAATTAAGAATATAGAGGAAGGACTTAGTTTGGCTAAAGAGGCTGTACAATTGGATCCGCAGGACGGAGCCTCTTGGGCTGTACTCGGGAATGCACATCTGTCTTCATTTTTTGGCATATCACAAAATCCGAAAACTTTAAAGCATTGCTTAAGTGCCTATAATCAAGCTGTAATAATTATTTATTAGTTGTGTTGATAAATTTGTTAATAATTTTGATTTTAGGAAAAAGATACAGTTGCCAAAAGCACTCCCGATTTACATTATAATAAAGCAGTGGTAAGTGTAAAACTAAAGTTTTTGTTTTGCGAAAAATTGCATAAAACTTTTTCTTATTTGAATTCTAATTCAGTATCTAAAATTAGGGAATGTTTGATATTGAGTATAATTACTTAAACGCCAAGAGCTTTATTTTGTAGTTACATTCAATTATAATCAATATCTTGAATTTAAATTAATAATTTATTGGTCTATAGATCAAAACATGATAAGACGAGTCATTCAAAATGATGGCAATGTACTACTTGATAATAAATTAAAACAAAGTATACAAACATGGTAAAATAAACAAGATCAACATTTTTTATAATCATAAAATAAACAAAAATAATGTTATTCAACAATTTAGTTTTATAATCTTTAAGGGCCAATATTACAATAGTGGTTTAAACTGCAAGTTTACTAACTGCTAGTTAAAATTTAAATCCCTAGTTAGTGGGATCGCGTATTACAATTGTCTCTATATTTTATGTCAACAAAGTATTTAAAATCTTAACCTATAAATTGACGCGTCAAAAAATTGATATTAAAATTTTATTTAATAAATATATTGAATATCTAACAACAACAAAAATGCAAATTAATAAATATGGATAACTTCTTATAAACAATAATAAGTTTCCAGTAATCACTATTAATATAATACACCCATTTCTTATAAGTAATAACTCGCATAATTTAAGGTTATTTAAACTGCTAGTTAAATCGTTAATCGCCCATTTCCGCCAGTTAGCTATCCAGATATTTTAATCCACAGTTAGCATTAATCCACGTATGTGTGAGTTAAACCACTATTGTAATTTCGGCCCTAAGAAATTCACTTATTGAATAATAAGCCTTGTTAATCAAAATTTTATTAATTCATACTATGATTTGCATTGCAGTTTATGTTTAGGATACTTTAGAAGAGTGCCTTGTATAATCAATTTAATTAACTTCAGCTTTGAGTTTGTAATTTTTAAATAGTGTTGTATTCAATTACTTTGTATTGTACCTACTGTACTCCAGCTGCATTATCCTTAACCAATTTGCTAAAATATGTTACAAAAGAGACAAAGAAACAGATTAGCCAGTTATATTGTTGTACCACTTATTACAAGAATATATGTTCTATAAAATAATTATGAAAACTGGCATTTATGTCATATGTCATCATAGTTTAGTAATGTGTAAAAAGTCATAAGTTGGCCAAATGTAGTACATCTGTCAAAAAATGTATTTTATACTGTCAAAAAATGTATACCATCTGTCTAATATGTGAAATTGTTTTCTAAATTGTCAAAACTGTCAAAAAGTTTATAAAAAACAAAAAAAATAACTTTATCTCAAACAATTTAAGGTAATAATGTACTATGTTGGCAAAAATATAGCTGACCTGTCAAATGGATATTTGTAAACCTCCAAAAATACTGTCAAAAAATTATCACATTTGTCAAGTTACTAAACTGTCAAAAATATTACTACATGTGCCAAAAGTTAGTAAAACTGTTAAATAGTTTTCAGCAATGTAATAAGTTGGCATAAATTTGTCGGGTCTGTCAAACAAATTTTTAAACTGTTACCACTGCAACAAGAACGTTACTAAATGCAAATAATCTGCCAGATATGTCAAATTGTATTCCAATCTATCAAAAAAATTACTAAATCATATTTTAAACTTAAAAAATGTTACTACATTTGGCAATAAGTTACTAAACATTTCAAGAAGTTACTAAAACAGTTTCCAGCATGTGTTATCATAAGTTTGAAACAACTTTTCAGATTTGACCAATTGTATTCTAAACTGTTACTAAACGTGACAAAATCTGTCAAACAGTTTACAGCAATATATGTTAAATTGTACTTTAAACTGTCAACAATGTTACTAAATCTGTCAAAAAACTATTCAATATATCAAAAAGTTACTTAAGTTGTTAAACGGTTAAAATGCTCTGTCAAATTTTATTCAAAATTGTCAAAAAGTTACTAAAATTGTTGAACAGTTTACAATAATATCATAATTTAGCAGAAACGTATCAGCAGTGCCGTAACTAGCTTCTGAGCGCACGTTGCGAGAGCGTCTTTTTGCGCCTCCTCCCTCTGTTCACAGTAGGAGCATTATTGTTGCATATTCCTTAAATTTGTTTTTATTTTTTCCTTTTATTTTGTTTCTAAAGTTATGAAATTAAGGTCGTTATCTGCGCCCTAACCAAGCCGACGGCACTGCGTATCAGATCTGACAAATAATATTTTAAACTGTCAAACTGTTTGTAGTAACGTATAAAAACATGAGTTTATAATTTTGTATTGTTTGTAATTGGTTACTTTGCTTCCTAACAAAATTGTTATATTCTGTTACTATATAACTGTTAAAAGTTGGTAAAATTATCAGATTGGTAATTAAAAAAGTCGAAAAGTTACTAAAATAACAAAAACCTGTTCAAATGTTAAAGTTAGAATAAATAACCGAAATCTGTCTATGAACTGTCAAAAAAGATAAACTAAAACTGTTCAAAAGTTTACAGTAATGAATCTGTTTGTATTTTATTACTCAAACTACTTAAACCAGTTACTAGAATCTTCAAAAAGTACTAAAATTATCAATCTATCCGATTCTGGTATTCATGGGTCATCCCCAGCAAAATATTGAGAGGGCCCACTTGGAGACAGGTTTGGAAAAACGTACACTTTTGTACTTCTTCCAAGTTTTTAAATGAATGTCAGGGGGCACTGTGCTAGTGGGTTCCTCTTTATTGCAGACCCTTGCTTGGATCTTATATTCAGTTTTTTTAAATATTTTTTTGAACCCGTTTTTGGGCTCTGGCTTTGCGTCGCGCGTGATAGTAAGAAGTTGTCATCTTTGCAATCATTGTTAATCACTATGTTAGAGAAGGTGATGGTGATATCCAATCCCTTGACGACGAAAAATTACTCTAGAAAATGAGTACGGACGGATAGTCAAGAAATTTGAAGTTTCTCTTCTCTGCAAGCGTTAAAAGTCTCTATATTAAAGGAGGTGATTGTGACATTCAATCACTCCAGTGTATGATTAAGGACGAGTAGTTCGAACTGTGGTTCTTGCCCACTCACCGAAGTGTCAAAAGTGACGATATCAAAGGAGGCAATAATGATACCAATCTTCTGATGTGTTAGTGTTAGTATACTTGGATGGGTGGGACATTTCAATTCATGATTACCATTGACTGGTTTGAATTGGAGTTGTCACTTGATGACGCACATTTAGGCGGGAGCACTCCAGAGCACCATTACGGAAAAATAGTTTAAACTGGAGTAAAGTTGTTTTAAATTTTCACATATTTTTTTTTTAATAAAATGTCTTTAGAATACAATTTTACACATAAATCCACTTATTGGTATTGTCTAACTAATAATTTAGCTTTCAGAATGTCAATTTCTTTTATTTAACAAAAAATGAAACTAAAGCTGTTTTATTTTAAATTTCAAATGAACTATATATTTTCTTTAAATAAAATGTCTTCAGAAGACAATTCTACATATCAATCAACTTATTGGTATTGTCTAAAATGTCTAAATAATAAATTTTCTATCCAGAATGCTAATTTCTTGGATTTAATTGAAGTATCAAGTAATGTTTCTTCAAATATACAAATTTTTTTCTTCGTAAAAAATTTCTTCAATATACAATTCTATGTATGAACCCACCTATTGGTATTGTCTAAATAATAAATTTGCCCTTCATTTCTTGGATTTAACAAACAATCGGAGCTGTTTTAAATACAATTTTCTCAAAATTTCTTCAAATAAACTAATTTTTCTCTTCATACAAAATGTCTTCAGAATATAGTTTTTCCTATAATTCCACCTATTGGTGTAGTCTAAATGATCAATTTAACTTCCATAATGTCATTTTTTTTTATTTAACAAAAATTCAATTTTCTTAAAATTTCTTCAAAGTTTCTTCAAATTAAACAATTTCTTTCTTCTTATAAAATGTCTTTAAAATACAAGTTTGCGTATGAATTCACTGATTAGTATTGTCTAAATTGGTATTTTAATCTCCAGAATTCTAGTTTCTTGGATTTAACAAAAACACGTAGCGCAGACGACTTAATACATTTTTCTCAAAATTTCTTCAAATTTGACTGGTTTTTTTCATAAAAAAAATTCCTTAGAAGGCAATTATAGGCATATAAATTTCCTCGTCCGCACTTCTTTGATTTTTTGGAAAACGCGGATTTGCCCGGGGGGCGAAGAACTTGCACGAGGGAGCACAGCCAATGTAGCGGAGACCGCTACAAATGTAACAGACTTCCTGTACGCACCCATACTCATTGCCACCGGAAATGAACAATGAAATGTCACTTCCCCACTAAAGGAGCGTGTATTTTACGCTTGTTCGGTAGCGGATAATAGCACCGCCCAGAAAAGCGGGAGCGTACTAGCGACAACCGTTACATATAAATTAAGATTATATTTAATTTTTTAATAAATAATCAACTAATTAAATAAAATAACTATTAGTTATCGGTAATGTATAAAAAAACCGTCCAGGAAAGCGGAACCGATTAGAAGCGAATCGCTCAGTGATAGCGGTCCGTTTCCGCCTTCCTGTACGCACTCGTTCACAAATAATTCAGCTTGTTAAAAATAAGCATTTTTGTCTCGGTTAGCGCTTAACCCAGTGGCGTAGCTATCTGTACGCAAGGGTCTGCAATGCGGAAGGGCCCACAAGCATACAGCCCCCAACGTCTATTTTAAATATTTTAAAATCTGCGATTACAAAGTTTTTCTTTTTGAATGAAAATATTTCAATATTTTATGACGGGATTTTATTATTTTTGATTTTTTGTAAATATAATTTTGCATGTGACCAAGTTTTGGCGTTTTCTAACAATACTTTTATACTTTATGGTCTTTTTGGTGCTTTCCGACAATATTTTATAAATAGATTTTTGCACTTTTCAACAGTTTGTGGCCGGATTTTAGTGCTTTCCTATACTAATTTGATGTTTTAAGACCAAATTTTGCTGTTTTTGACATTACATTAGAATAATGTTGCTGTTTCAACAATAATTCATGCCGGGTTTTGGTGTTTTTCGACAATATTTTAATGTTTCATGGCCGTATTTGTCTATTTTTGACTTTTTATAAATAGAATTTTACACTTTTCAACCGATTTTGGCTGGTTTTTGTTCTTTTTGAAAAATATTTTATGACCGGGTTTTATTATTTTTTATTTTTCATAAATAGAATTTTGTATTTGACCAAATTATGGGCCGTGTTTTGCGGTTTTTGACTTTTTATAAATAAATTTTTGCACTTTTAAACAGTTTTCTGTTGAATTTTTGTTTTTTTTTTTAAATATTTTATACCGGATTTTATTATTTTTGACTTCATACTTCATGGCCGGCTGTTGCTATTTTTTATATTCTATGAATAGAATGTTGCACTTTCTGAGAGTTTGAATTTTAGTGCTTTCCGACAATATTTTGATGTTTTAAGGCCGAATTTTGCTTTTCCGGCATGTTATAAGAATTTTGTACAATTATGCCTTTATTTGAGTGCTTTCTGACACTGATTTGGTGTTTCAAAACCAAATTTTTTGCTATTTTTTACGTTTTGTTAAAAGAATTTTGCACTTTTCAACAGATTATGCCGGATTTTGGTGTTTTTCGATAATATTTTGATGTTTTAACGCCAGATATTGTGTTTTTTGATTTTTTATAAATAGAATTTTACACTTTTCAACAGTTTATGGCCGGATTTTTGCTGTTTTTAACATTTTATGAGAGGATTTTTTGCTATTTTTGACATGTAATAGAGTTTTGCACTTAAGCTGTTTTCGAATATAATAAAGTATTTTCGGTTAATGTTGTTCCAGTGCAATTTGAGTTGCCGAGACTCGGTCCCTACCACGACTCTCTAGTATAGGAGATAGAATCAAACGAATTGGTGCTTCCGCTCTCATACACCTTTTCCGTGAAATTTTCCTATCCTTTTCTAACGTTTTTAAGGCGTTGGAAAAATTTACCGGATATTTTATTTGTTTGGTATCGGTAAGCGAAAAATTTTTAGGGGGTTAATTACCCGATTACTCCCCTCCCCCCTTGAAACCGCCACTGCATCCTAATTATTTCCATCTGCACCTTCTTTGTATTTCAATTTTAGTTGCTTCCAAGTTCAGTTACACTTAAGTTGTTTTCAAGTGTATGTAAGCTGGTTCTAAGCTTAGTGAGCTATTTGGAATTAATTTTAGACTCTTGTGTTTGGAATTGTTCTAAAACTGTTACCAACTGCACCTCAACTGTTCCAAACTATTTCTAGGTTATACTGAACTTTTTCAAGCAGTGGCGTAGTTAGTATTTTTTATGTTACCGCATTGGAGACCTCTGCTTACAGATAACCACGTCATTGAACGATATTGAACAGTGTATCTGATTATTTTGGTTATTTAGTTTTTGTAGCGGTTTGCTCCAGCTTTCCTGTACGAACCCATGGGGGGTGTTCGGGTAAGCGGAAGCGCACCGCTATATTTGCGGTAGTCATTGCTTCCGAAAATGAAATGTCACCCCTTAAAGAGCTTGTTTCAAATCCGAGGAGCGAACCGGCGTTTTTGAGTCTTTCGGTCTGCAATACGGAAATGTCCTACAAGCATGCTTCTTGAAGTCTATTTAAAATCACAAAGTGAAAAAATTATATTTTTATACTTTATTTGCTAAGTTTGACAATTCATAACAGAACTTTTCGACAGTTTGTGTTCAGGATTATGGTGATTTAGGGTCGGTTTTGCGGTTTCTGACTTGTTATAAATAGAATTTTGCACTTTTCAACCGTTTTTTTTTTTTTTTTTTTTGATAATATTTTTAAATGTTTTATGATTTAATTGTTTTTGACTTTTGACAAATAGATTCATATGATCACATTTTGGAGTTTTCTAACAATATTTTCATACTTCATGGCCGGATGTTGCTATTTTTGATATTCTATGAATAGAATGTTTCACTTTCTGATAGTTTGTGACCGGATTTTGGTGCTTTCCGACAATATTTTGATGTTTTATTACGGTCGGATTTTTGACATTTGATAAATAAAGTTTTGAGTTTTTCAACAGTTTATGGCCGGATTTTGGTGCTTTCCGACAATATTTTGAATTTTCTTGGCCGGATTTTGCTAATTTTGGCTTTTTATTATTTATTTTACACTTTTCAACCGTTTTTGGTCAAATTTTTGTTTTTATTTGAGCGCTTTCCGACATTTATTTGGTGTTCCAAAACAAAATTTTGCTATTTTTTACGTTTTATCAAAAGAATTTTGCACTTTTTAACAGTTTATGCCAAATTTTGGTGTTTTTGGATAATATTTTGATATTTCAACGCCGGATATTGTGTTTTTTGATTTTTTATTAATAGAATTTTGCACTTTTCTACAGTTTATGGCCGGATTTTTGCTGTTTTTAAAATATTATAAATGTTTTCACATTTTTTAACAATTTACGACCCGGACTTGGTGCTTTCTGACACTATTTTGATGTTTCAAAGCTGGATTTTTTGCTATTTTTGACATATAATAGAGTTTTACACCTAAGGTGTTTCAAGCTGTTTTTGAATGTAATGCAGTATTTTCGGTTAATGTTGTTTTAGTGGAATTTGAGTTGCTTTAAATTGTTTATGGTTGCATCTTAACTATTTCTATCTGCACCTTCTTTGCATTTCAATTTTAGTTGCTCTCAAGTGTTCTCAGTTACACCTAAGCTGTGTATCTTAAGTTTCTTTCAAGTTTAGTGAACTATTTAGTATTAATTTTAGACTCGATTTGGAATTGTTTTAAAACTGTTACTAACTGCACCTCAAGTGTTTCAAACTATTTATAGGTTGTACTGAGCTTTTTCAAGCAGTGGCTTAGTTAGAACTTTTTGATATTACCGCAAAATATTTGTTAAGATCGGTTTTGAAAAACTTATTATATTTTATTTAGTTTTGTAACTCCCAGCTTCTCTTCCGCATTGCAGACCCTGCTTACAGATAGCCACGTAATTGAATGATAGTGAACAGTGTATCTGATTAATTTAGTTATTTAGTTCTTGTAGCGGTTTGCTCCCGCCTTCCTGTACGCACTTAATGGTGTGTTGCACCACTACATTTGCGATACTTGTTCCGAAAATGAAATGTCACCTCACCGCTTCCGATTAAAGAGCTTGTTTATAATCTGAGGAGCGAATCGGTTCGAGTCTTTCGGTCTGCAATGCGGAAGTGGCCTACAAGCTACAGGGCCTCATGACAGCTATTTCAAAATCACAAAGCGAAAAAATAATATTTCTATACTTTATTTGCTATTTTTGACAATTCATAACAGAATTTTGCACTTTTCGACAATGGTGCCTTATGGCCGGGTTTTGCAGTTTTTGGCTTTTTATAAATAGAATGTTGCACTCTTCAATAGTTTTTGGTCGATTTTTTTTTTTTTTAATATTTCTCAATATTTTATGATCGGATTTAATTATTTTTGACTTTTCACAAATAGAATGTTGCATATGATAAAATTTTGCACTTTTCAACAGTTTATGCCGGATTTTTGTGTTTTTCGATAATATGTTGATGTTTCAACGCCGGATATTGTGTTTTTGATTTTTTATAAATAGAATTTTATATTTTTTAACCGTTAATGGCCGGATTTTTGCTGTTTTTAACAATATTTTAATAATTTATACACTTTTTAACAATTTACGGCCCGGACTTTGGTGCTTCAAAGTTGGATTTTTTGCTTTCCGATATTAATTTGATGTTTCAAGACCAGATTTTTGACATTCCTTAAATAGAATTTTGCATTATTCAACAGTTTATGGCCGGATTATGTAGCTCTCCGACACTATTTTGATGTTTCAAGATCCAATTTTGCTATTTTTGACTTTCTATAAATAGAGTTTTGCAAATGTTTTTAGCCGGATTTTGGTGCTCTCCGACAAAATTTTGATTTTTCAAGTACTTTCAAGTACTGAAACAATTACTTAATTGGCTTAAGTGCTTACAACCCAAGGCTAAAGATATAAATAATATATCGTGAAAATATTAAAAAAATTGGCGGTTCTTTTATGTTTTCAATTACGTTGTAAATTATTATATTTTCAAGTGTAATAGAACAAATTATCGAAAATATCAATGAGTTTTATTACCGATGACGAAAACACGCCGACTGCAAAGTAAGAATCATATTTTCTATATTGGTAATAAACTGCTAACTCAGTTTATTACCAATCTTTATTTAATTATCGATTAATAATCAGACTATGACTCACATTTAGAAAAAGAATGTAATAAGTAATAATTCAAGTCTGACGTTTTAAAATGAATTAAAACTTATGACTTATTTTGTTTTTTGTTGTATTTTTAAGTGACAATACAATGGCATTGTCAGTTATTAATATGAAAATAATAAGTATATAATTGGTAGAACAACGTCAGGTGATATATGAATTCTCGTAAAAAGGTGACATATTGAACTTTAGACCGTATAAACTTATAGATGCGCCGTGTGCTATGGTGAAGCCAACATAACAATATTCTATACCAATATCAAAAACAATAATTTATCGATTTGCTATTTACAATTTTATTATTGATAAATAAATTGACCTAACACCAAGTCTTTGTTATATGCGCTTTCTTGCCCACTACTGACGTCACAATCAACCATGCTGGCTTTGCCGCGTCGGTAAAAGACATGTCTATAAGTGTATATGGTCTAAGGAACAAACATTAATAAAGATTGATCAGTTAACAAAGGACGTCTGGAAGCTTATTTATTATTTTATTTATAAAATTATTATCTCAGCAATTATTAATTACAGATACAAGTTAAAAATATAATAATTACATTAATAAAATTGGCGAAAATATACAAAATGATTAAATAATCTTCTGATGCAGCGGTTTGTCCTAAATCAAAGTTTGAAACTTCATCTAAAAAACGTATTTTGTTTTTTTATTTTTTTATATTGGGATTACTTTTTAATCACTTATGTGGTAAACGTCTTATGTTATTATTATGACAAATCTGCCGCCAGATAGCGCTTTTCTTAGCTGCACACTTATTTAACTAAAATAGGCCATAACTTCTTTAATAGTCGTTTTAGACAAAATTCGACTTTTTTTTACTTTTTCTAGACGTACACGAAGTTGCAACTTTACGTCGTTGGACATCTTGTATACTTTTTCTTTTATCATTTTGGTCTACTATTAATATAATCATATTTTTGTTTTGTTGTTCATTATATTAGTAGTTTTAAAATATAATAATCATAATTTTTTTAGATGTTGAAATACGAAGAAGAATATTTATTAGCATTAGAATCGTTTGAAAAATCTATCCAATTTGACCCAACGTGGGAAGTACCTAAAATTAAAGAAAAACAATTAATAAAGTATTTGCATGATATTAATGAGCTGGTCGCGACCAGTGGAAAGATGAAGGCTAAAAAATTGCACCAAATTTTACAAGTATGTTGTGTAGTTGTAGATTGAAATAGTAGTATTGATTGATTGATTGATTTGTTCTCTTTTTAGACTATAAATATTAAGCAGCTAGGACCGTACGGCGGCGGTGGATATTATTCGGCGATAAATAAACAAAGTGTGAAATTACAAGAGGTATATTTGAATGATTTGGAGCCAGATTTGAATGAGGAGAAAGTTGTGTTGGGGAAGGTAGTGTGTTCTGTACATAATGAAGAGACTGTACCATTGTAAGTACTCTAAATATGTCTGTGATATATTGAAACTCTTAAACTAACAAACTGAATATTGTGATGGTATTATTTTTGTGACATAATATTTTACTGTTTTCAGTGATTATGTATAGTCAAAATAATGTAGTTAGTTTAGGACACACTTCTACTTACACAGTGTGTCACCAGATGGGATACCGCACTCTTTTATTTTTTGCATATGTTTAAAAAAAAGTTGTTATTTGAGGTTATGTATATATAAAACTTATACTGTTATATGCTTGCTTGTGTTTTTATTTTTAAATCAAACGGTTTTGGCACCTAACCGTTCTGTTAAAAAAATAAAAACAAAAGCAAGTTATTTATCATAACCTCAAATAATTTTATTTGTAATTTTTATATAAAAAGTTATTTTTATAAAGTGTTTTGCTTGTTTTGAGAAATTCACAGATGTAATGGGTGTCCAACTAAGGCTGCCTGTTTTGTAATTTTGAAAAAAAAAAACGCTGTGATTATTTGAAAAGTTTTGATGTTTGTATTCTAATAAAGAGTGTAGACATGGAGGTTATGTATGGAACACAATATCAGATAAATGGCCGCCTTGTGACTTGCTGGCACTCGTTTGTCTTTTTGACAACATTTTTGATGACATTTTGGTATAGTGCCGGCTCAATTTCATCAACAATATTGTCTTTTAATGTAGTTATTATACTTGGGTTATTGGCATACACCTTTTGTTTAAAAAAAAACCCAAAGAAAGAAATCCAACGGAGTCAAATTGCATGATCTTGGTTGCCAATTCACATCGACGCGGAACGAAATAATTCTCCTTTCAAATTTCATCTGCAACAATTCAATTGTTTTGTTCGCTGTGTGGCAGGTTGCGTCGTCCTGTTGAAGCCACAAGTTTTCAAGATCTATTTCAGTAATTTGAGGCCAGAAGAAGTTGTTTATCATCTCACGGTAACGAAGGCCGTTGACGGTGACCGCATTGCCAGCCGCATCCTCGAAGAAGAACGGTCTAATCATTTTGCCAGCCCAAAATGCGCACTAAACAGTGGCTCGTGGTGGATGCATGGGACGTTGAAAGATCACTCTTGGATTCTCAGCTTTTCAAATGCGATAATTCTGTTTGTTGACGATGGCGAATCGAAGTGGAAAAATTTACGACTTCTTTGAACCGATTTTGCAAAAACCTCCTATTTTGGTAGTCGATTTAGACAATTTTTATGGTGTGCGTCAGTGTAATTCTAAACTAAACCTCAATGTTCACAAATGAAAAAGAAAACGCTATATTACCGACACAGAAAAAATGGCGCTAAATTCAAAATAGTCTTAAGAGGCTTAAGAATGTAATGTAAAGGTACGAATACACTTGGCTTCCGGAGTAGCTCCCAAGGCGTCGGCTTGGCTGCGACGTCTGGATTATCTGCCGGGCCATTTCCAATTGTACTACCTGCTATACGAGCCTCTGAAGCCCCCTTACGCTTGAGTAAACGACGGCATTTACTGGTGTTTTGTGTTGTGTCGAAAAGCAAATCGTTCTACGGCGATGTCCACATGCCTTTAGAGCGACTTCGGACAAGTAGTCTTTATAAACAAATAGGGTTCATTACACAACCAAGTTTGCAAACCCAGATTTGTATAACAAAGGCTACGTCTGTTCACTTATGTTGCTGGGCATCCACGTCCACTTTAAGGTGAACGAAACCACACCAACGATTGTGATCTTAAACTATGCTTCCAGCTTGTTTGCGTACAACTTTATGAACTTCTCTTCTTCTTTTTTTTTTCAGCCACTAGATTTCCACTTCTGGTCCACACTTGCTATTTCTTTAATAATGTCTTCTAATCATATTTTCTTGGGTTTTCCTCTGTCGATTCTTCTTGGGCTCCAGTGGATAAGTTGAACTGCATATCTCTCGAATTCCTTTCTGACAACTTGGCCCACCTCAGATCCACTTGAATTTGGCAATACTTTTCGCAGCATCGGTCAACCTGATTATTCTGCGGATGTCTTATTCCTTAGGTCTCTCAAGAAATTGTCTATACTTTGTGTTGTGAGCGTCATGGTCTCTAGACAACTGGTAGAATGCACATATCAAAGACTCGTTCAATCCTAATGGAATGTCTTTATTTTTTAAGATATATCTCGGCTGCCTCTGCTTGTAGCACTCTTTCGTCTGCTTCTTTCGTTCTAATGATGTATGTTTGCTACCATTCTTTGCATTTGAGTAGTACGATGGGCACCTTCCCACCGCTGTCCTATAAGGAACTGGGTTGGGAAGTATTAGCATCTTTGTCCACTTTCCAGTGTCATGGTCGATCATGATCTCGCTCTGTCTTGCAAATAGTTTCCCATAATTCTTTCCATGCATGGGGACGCTTTTCATCTGGTTAACTCTTCTAAATTATAATGGAATATATTCTAGGCGCCACTGCTGCGGCCTTTTTGGCTTATACAATATTGTGCCGTCTCGCTATGCTCCGCGATCTCTTGATTGTGGCGTAGGGGTTTGCGGCACGGCCTGTTTGGATGGAGGAGCTGCTGGAACGTCGCTCGTCTTTTGCAAATTGCCGTTATAAACTTTTTACGGTAAAACAAAAATTAAGGTATACTGGCGAAACATAATGAACTTCAATCAAGTTAGATGCATCTGCCCCTACATATTTTTGAAATAAAACCATTTGGGTGCTACAATTAGACGTTTACCATTTTTCTCGAAGCAACTTCCCAGCAATTATGATTTGTTACACTCTCCACCTCGAGTTAAAAAGAGTTTTGTGACCTTCGTATGGTCGCGCCGAACGTCCCTCTCGGAATCCAAACTGCATGTCTGCCAGTTCTGTCTTCTTCGATCTCTCTTAGGAGTTGTTTAAACATAGGCAAATTAATGACATTAATTTGCCTATGACATTTAACAGCCATTTTGGAAAGTCTTTGTCTTTCTGGATTTAGTCGACCTTTCGCTGTGATGGGGATACTATCGACTTCAGTATTCGGTTTGCAATTTCGCGTATTCCGCAGTTTTGTTGGCAACCTCTGATGAAATGCTATCTGGGTCTGCTGCTTTGCCGGGTTTTATCTTACTACTTGCTATCGTAGCTTCCTCTAGTGTGATCGGGCTTATCTCTGGTTCCAGCCATACCTCAGGTTTGTGGAATAGTTTTCTATCATTTAATCTTCGCCCGTTAGTGTAATGGGCAACTTTAGTCCTAGATTCCCGGTTACAATTTTGCACCCATTTCCCCAGACATTGCTGTCTACTTCCTCGCATAGCTTGGGCCATGCTAGTTTCTTAGAGTCGTTTATTGACTTTTTGAGGTCCCTTTTTTAGCTTTGAACTGTTGGTGAGCTAGTGTTTTTTGCTCGTTGTTGGCTGATAACTTGCGGTTTACACGGGTAAATTCCCTTCTTGCTTTTAGCCTCTCTTTCTGGGTCTATGTGTGTCTGTTGACAGATGCCTTTTTCTTGTACGTGCTGTCATATGCATTCTTTATCATTTGCACCAAGTCATCTTACCTGATTTAGTTTCTTGTTTGAGTTTGGATTTAAACTTTGCTTTCTCTCATTTTTTTGTAGATCTTTTAGTTTTTGCTATTGTTTGGTCTGCTTGCTTGATGTTTCTATGTATCTAATTTGTGTGATCATTGAGGTTCACCTCCCAGCTCGCTATATGTTCCATCAGATTCGTTGAGCACTTATTGACGTCGATGTATGAGCGCCATTCTTTCATTTTGAGGGTTGGTGTGTCGCTCACATTCATTACATACAGATCTAGCAAGTGTTCAGCTTCTATGGTGTTCAGTTGGAGATCACCATATTTGGAATCAAAGTTTGATTTTGGTAAAAAAAATCGCATCTGTCAAGGCCTTTAAGATTTTAGCAAAACTTGACAACAATTTAACTTTAATTTCAACTCCCCCTCTCGACACCGCAGAGCATAACCCGCTATGACTCCTTTTTTGGTCCCATATCCTGCACCTACTTACAAATTGACAGCAAAAAAAAATGAACCACGATGTCTCTGCTGCTCTCTTGGACTATACGTATATAGATGAATCACAGTTTTAGTCGGTTGGCCATCTCTTGTTGTTTGATATGTTTTTATTTGGCTCTGAGATAAGAGTTTCTTTACAGTGCAGTTGTGTCCAAAGCTTTGTTCCTGTGTAGATTGGTTTGAAGTATTTTTTCTTCATCTATTATCCGAGGAGAACTCGCCCTTCTCCCTTATCTTTTTTTTACTATGTCCCTACATTTTGGGCAGTTTATTTACTCGGGCATGCTTTTGGGTGCACGCGTGATACTTACTACCTCCAGTATTCATAAGAAGGGGACACATCTTTGTATGGGTTAGAATAATTTCGGCAAGCGGTATAGTCTATCTCTCAAAATCATTTTAGTGACAGCCTGTATATTTTAATGACAACTCAATAGGTAGCAAGGTAACTGAAAGAATTATTACAACATAAAAACAAAACGTTATTTACATATAGTACAGTATAAATTCTTGTTTGTTTATTTTAAGTATATAAAATTTATATATAAAAAATTCTTACACAATACTTTTTTTGATTTTAGTACATTTTGTTTGGTAGATAAAATAGGAACTTGTGTTGTTGTCACTGTTTACAACTTGGCTGATGGTAAAGGTGTAATAATTGGTGATTCGGTGGCCATTCCTGAACCATACGTCACAGATGTTGACTTTAGATTTCACGACACAGTAAGTGTTTTTTTTTTGTATCTATTAATTATTTTTTAATATGTATCAATTTGATATGATTTTAGGAGTACAAATTTAGATTGATCCGAGTAGAGACACCACTCGTGCTAGTGGTGAATGGTAAAAAAGCAAACAGAGATCTCCAAGCAGGCGTCCAGATGTCTCTCTTCAAAAAATTCGATTGAGCAAACATGACAATTATATTAAGTTTCCTTCTTAAATAGATTAGTGGACCAATTTAATTTATATAACAAGAATCTGGTATTAACTAATAATATAATAAAAAGAAAATGTATTTCTAACACAAATAAAACTTTGCTTTACATTATTGTTCCTGAGTATATAAAATAAAAAGCAGTTTTGTTTTTTTTTTTGTATTTCACTGGTAGGCCTTTTATCACAAGCAAGTTATCACGGGATTTAATCACTATATTCTCAACTGTTCGCTTCTAAGAGATTCAAGTAATTGTCTAAGATCTCATTGAACCACTCGCGTTTCACAGGGTCTTTAAAGACGGGCGTCAACCTCCGCAACTCTAATTCCAGCAACGCTTCATTTTGCAGTAAACCATTTAACTCACTTAATAGTTTTGGGTCTCCGTGTATTTTTAAGAGACTTGGATATGTAAATATGTAGTAATGCACTCGCAGCTTATTTGCTGCCCAGTTTTGTACAGTCCTATTACCACTAGCTACTTGGATTTGTCCCATATGTTCTGCATACCATGGGCTGAAGAAATTGGATAATTCCACTGGGCTCAGGTTTGATATGCCTCGTGTTTTCAATCGCTCCCTTATTCGTAGATATACAGGTTTCCTGTATACAAACACCTGCAACATAAAAAAATACGTTAGTAAATGTATAAGGACTACAATGACAATCTAAATATGGTAGCACTAGTTAGTTTCATCATTGAATTAATCGTATCTAGGAAATCGGTACTGATATACATTTCCAATTGGAAATAACCACCTGATGAAGGTAGTCAAGGTTAAATTACAAAGAAATGAAGATACTTATTTGGAAAAAATAATCCAGTTTAAAAGACGGCCTTCAAATGTAATAATTAGACGTGAAGGTAGTTTTATCAACAATTAACCTTTGTATTAAAATGAATCTGGAATATTTATGGAGAATTATTTTCTTTATTGTGTTAATTGTTTCGCAATTCTTAAGTATTTCTCTGTCTTAAGAACATAATATAGATCTATAATCTTTTAAACTACTGTATTTTTGCGCTATTAGTTTACTTTTTTTAATTGCCCGCAATTATTTCTAATAAGTTATATTCAAATATAGTTAGTTCCAATATTTGCCGCTAGATGGCGCTAGTGGTATAAATTATGTTGAAACTTTTTTGACAGATTTGATTGTGATAAAAAAGTTTGTAAATAATTTCTCCAGCGTTACAGGTAAGTTAATATTGGTAATTTTATTTGGTTCCGTCAGTTATTTTAATCAATATCCTGAAATGTTTTTCAATTAAAATTCTGTCAATCACCACAAGCGTAAATATTCATCGCATTTATACAAAAAGTCCTCCCTCGCACACTTCTGGCATATAATAATACGTTTTTGCTAGTCAGAATTTGATTGAATTCATGATACAGTTAAATAATTAATAATATAACTTTTTTGTTAAATATTACAGGTAATAATACATTCGAACATACAATAATAATAATATAACAGTTTTGATTAATTATTATGATTGAACGAGAAAAACTGAGCTTTACGATGTTGGCAACCAAATATACACAAAAACGATCCCAGGACCATCACCATAGGCGTAACACAAATATATTTTTTGTGGTAATTAATGTAGGTAATTAAAAACAAAGTACATAATACACGATGATAAATTCTTTAAGGACTATAAAAAAAACAACAATTTCAATAATTGTAAGAATAATATATAAATAAATAAAATTTTCTATTTTTTAATTGACATATATACATAATTATGAAAAATAGCAAATATGTATGTTTTTACACGGTTAATCATTATTAAAAATATTAATACTCGATTTGGTTGTGAACTGAACGATTATATTATATGTACAATAGTGTTTATACAAGAACAGAATGCTTTTATAGATTCATTAACGCAGTGAAAGAAATCAGTAAAGAGGACACAGGTCGTACTTCAATCGTGCCTGAATTTATTTAATAGTTTTTTCCGATACAAGAATTCCTAATAAAACGTTTGTGAATTACAAATTATTGAACCTAAGATGTTGTTCACGATATACAGCATCGACTAAAGCAAGGTCCACAAAAATCAATGAGAAATCTATCTGTTAGTTCCACTTGAACATTTAAATAATGATGAAATATTGGATGCAACCTGCAGCAGTACTCTTGCTAAAAATAACCTGTCTAATCTAATCCATTTAACGTTATTTTGTAGTACTGTTCTGCAATGTTTCATCAAAGACTATAGATCCATTCATTCTTTGCCTTAAAATTGCAACCCAAAATCCAATTTCGGTAAATCAGTAATATACGCAAGCCTCGATATATACTATCGTAGAGGCGTTTATAAAATGCGTTAGATTATTTACTATTTTGGGAAAAGGTGTTTTTTTATGGACGGACACAGCCTACAAAGAGAGAGCCCTAGGATGCTCTTGCTTTTGGGAAACAGAAACGCGTTTGTTTTTTTATTTAACTACACTTTACCGTTTGTCCAATGGTTGCCAACAGTATTTGCCGGGATAAACTGAGGCTTATATCAACACACAGTTTTGGTTTAAAATTGGTGCCGTCATCAAGAGTAGAGGCTCGTTTAGTCGGCCGTAATTTGTTGCTATAAAAGATCGAAATTTCGAGGTATTTTTGATTTCTAACTAAAAATTATTATTATTCTTATAGATATATAGATTCTTCAGTTATAGAGCGTTAGCGTAGCACGCTAACAGTCTAGAGTTCGATCCCCGAAATATGACTAAATAATAACTTGCTCTTTATCCACCGGGGTGATTCGGAAGTCACCTAATAAGCCATTGGTCCCATCAACCCTCTTCAAACAAGTCGTAAGACTTCTGGGGCGATGTAAAATAGTTGTAATACGCGAAATAATAATGTTGCAGAACAGGTATCAAAGCTCAAGTGGAGCTACGCTGGCTACAATACAAGACACACTGACGATAGATGGAATTGCGTGCTACAGCAGTGGAGACCCTGGCTAGACAAACGAGGACGCGGACGGCCTATGATGAGATGGGACGACGATCTAAAAAGAACAGCGGGATTCTGCTGGAAGCGTTTGGCGCAGAACAGATTAAAACGGATGAAAATGAGGGACGCCTATGTCCAAAGTTGGACGAATACAGGCTAGAGAAGAAGAACTAAAAAACGCCATATTTTTGTCAATTCGATCTCCTTCTTTGACAACTTTGAAAAAAGTTTACACTTCTAATTAAATATTGCGTATTGGGTATTAGAGTGAATTCAAGCAAAACGGCAATTATCTCTTTTACAAGACGACGGAGCACGTAGGATTTAAAAAATCTGGAAATGTATGGAGCCACACTCTCGATGAAGTACCTGGGATTCACAATTGATGTTGATAGTAACTAAATCAATGGTCGGACGAACACACACTGTGATGATCAGACCCATCATCACATACGCTTGAATAGGATAAAAAAGCTACCCTCAAGACTACGGCAAACAAACTAGTACAAAGTATAAAGATTAGCATATTTGCTGATAACGGGAGCAATGAGACAACTCTACGACTACAGATAAATGAACACACTGCAAATCTTAAGGTTTACAGACCATGAGGAAGAGACTCTGGAGATGAGATTAGATTTCATGAAAGGTTATTAAAGACAGATGTCATTTGATGTGACAATACCGTCAATAGACAAATTGACAATTAAAAAATACTAAAGAACCATCTGGTATACAGATGGGGCTAAATATATGAAGGCAGAAAGAACACGTCAATCATGTTACTTTGGCCAAAAGTTTCTATCTTTCAAGCGGAGATAGCTACAATTGAATGGTGCACCAAACTGCCCACAAAACATAGCTAAATCAGCAAGAATTGTTTATTAAGAGCATTTAAAAAATTGCCAGAAAGTCAATGTTGTACCAAAATGATTACAAAATGCACATCAATCCAAGCACTAAAAAAATGCTTTACTCACATGAAATACTTAATATATTGCTCAGAAAACATATTAATTGCTTAAAATAAATCAAAAATTGAAGCTTTTGCATGAAATTTGCTATATGTAAACAAGAATGTCTTGGCAAATCCATTTTCTTTACGAAAAAATGGTAAAAGTTCTAAATTTTTTCCAAAAAATGTTTGAAAAGTGAAATGGTAACATGTTTATAATATTTGTTTTTTGCTAAAAACCGTGATGCCAAGGTGGGTCATCGTAGAGAACAAATCTGCAAATAATTTATGGCAGAGTATCTCTTTTGGGAGTTTTCGTGTGAGAACCAAGTACGTAAACTACTAACTAGTTCTGCCAATAAAAATCGCTGAGACCTTAAGGTGGACCAGCTCGCCAAAAAAGAACCACAAGACAAGCTATGTAGATAAGAAGAACAAAACTGCAAAAGCTTAAAGGACTTATAACTGGACACTGTAGTCTAAACAAACACATGCATAGAATGGGAATTCAGATGGATGTCTGGAAGACGAAGAAACTCCGCTACATATGCTGAGCGTGTGCGAGGCTTACAATACGCCACATAATGCCTTCAAAAGAGACAAGCACCTAAATAATGTTAGTACACTATATTGCGTGGCACAGTAGTCTAGGCACCCGACTGCTACACCAAAGATCGTTGGTTCGAATCTCAGAACGGAATCTATTTCAAAAGTTTATACGCTCTCGCACTCCTTAACCCGTCCTATGACTAAGATCCTCTGGTCCGGAGTAGATTATTAATCTCTCCAGTGCTTCAAAATACACTTAAAACTGTAGGTCCACCTGTAATGTATGTAAGTTGCCAGCATTACGGGTGGTGTAAAAATTGGCTGATGATGATGACTGTGTATCGTGGGTATTTTGTCCCAAAAGTCCAACACTATCATTACGTGGTAGAAAATCATCCTTGTGGGTGGTAATATATCTTTAATGTTTTTAAAATTTGCCATATAGTTACTTCTTCCATGAAATCAATTCTAGTGTAGTACTCGCTGCTACAATTGCCAGCCGCAGATTGCTCGTTTAGGTCTGGCTTCTGGTTTGACTTTGCACTGTTTTTCGGAATGGTTAGAGATGTTTGAACCAAGCTTAAGATTGGTTACAAAGATGTTTTATGTTATTTATGAAGTGGTATGAGGTCAGGTTTATTGCAGACTTATTTGGCAGTTTTGTCTACACCTTGCATAATGGGTGAATACGTGAAGACCGGGCTGTTCCACACACAGCGCTGTTGAATCTGCATGGTTGACCGAGTGATGCTCTAGCAGAGGTTTTTATATAGTAACGCGCCCGAGAGTTAATTGACATGAGGATACGGTTTCAACGGAAACAACCAAACGGGTTAAAGCTTTCAAAATGTGGGTATATATCATGGGTCGACAAAATCACAAACGTCGAGCTTCTGAGAATGAACAAAAAAAACGAAATACTCTTCACGTTTAAGAAACGTAAGCTAGATTTTCTTGGACACATCTCTAGAAATCAAAACTATGGGTTACTACAGCTTATAATCCAGGGAAAATCCAAGGAAACAAAGTGTAGAAAAACGACGTATATCCTGACTGCGGAAATGATTCGAGATGTTGTTTGATGAACTTATTTCCTTCTGCTATCTCCAAAGTAAGAAGAAGAAGAAGAAGCGTAATCAAGAAGAAGAAAAGGAAACGGTAAATGTTTATTTCTGCTGTAAGGTCAGGTGGTGCTGCTAGTGTTTTAACAATAATGTTCTAATATTTTATTCTATTATTGTTGTTTGAAGGGAGTTGATGGAAACAACGGCCCACCCCGCTGGATAAAAAACAAGTTATCATTTTTAGTCAATTCAGAGATCGTGCCGTGCTACGCTAACGCTCTAGAACTGAGCTACATCACTGTTCTTAATTTGAGTAGGACATCTCAACGGATGTGACTTGCTTTTCGTCGTTTCTACCAACAGGTCCTAAATTTTATGATAGTATCCTGATTTTAACTCAACGTTGTAAGTGGTGGCTGTTGTGCGATGAACACACTTTCATAGAGTGACTGCGTTATCGGATCGCTGCCTTGTAAATTGCTCTTTTTATTGTTAATACCAGTACTGTATTTGTTTACGGTAGAGATTGCATCCAGAGGATCGATATAGTTCAAGATTGTCTTGTGGAGTGCGAGTGAAGTGTTTTAGCTAACCGGCATCTTTTGATTGCACACCACGTTAAGTTGAACGTGCATTTTATGTAGTAGACCATGTTTAGAAACACTGATGATTTATTTTTACGTCTAGGATGATATAACGCGCAGGAATCCTAAAACTACAGCAGATAGAAGCAGATGGCGTCAAATGGGTAATAGATGGCGTGAAGGAAGATGAATAGAAATAGAAAAATTGGAGAAATATATCTCACAACACGTATGTCAAGACGTTGGACCAGGAAGAAGAAAACTATGATGCAAAACTACCCCGAGGGCGGTCTTAGAGGTGTGTAACACAAAATGCATTGGCAATAAAGTCATTGAGTTACTGATAGCTGTAGCATCCTGTGAGGTAAAAGACTGTTATTCACACACTAGCAGTTGAGGCCATGGCCTTGACGTTGTATGCAAAACACATTACATTAATAAGCAGTAAACAACTGACTGGTATTAAAGTATACTTTGTGGCTGTGTTAATTAAGTGATTATGGTATACTATGTATTGATGTTATGATAGGGAATCTTACATCACGATCTATTGGTTACTATGCTAGAGAATATGATACTATGTTTGATAATTTATTTTGTTTAATATATTGGTAATTGTGTGCAGATTCAATTTTATTTATGGAGAAGCGCGCGTGAACGATAACTAGCCGAAGCGATGATGCAAGAGGACGAGATAGACCAAATCAGCACAAAGGGAAGGCAATGGGGTTTGAGCAGCTTGGAAAATAGTTTCTGAAACTTTTGCGCAGTTAATTGATTTGATGGAAATAGCTGTTCTTTGATTGTTTGATGAATTAGTGTTAAGTTAATTAATAAACGACTAATGCGCACGGTGTGGTGGATGGGAGGTTTTAACTGGGCGTAGCAATTTGTTAAAAGAATTAAAAAAGTATGATTAAGAACAAACCTAAAAAACTTTTAACTATCGAAACTCGTAATAAAGTAATTTAATTAATAGTTTGTGTCGCACTTCATATTTTAACATTTTATATACAAAATGGCCCGCTTAATGTAATATTCTTTAATTTATAAAGGCGATACTGATATAAGTATCAAGTAGTAGTAGCGTTTCCAATTTTTAAATCAATATCATCCATTTTAATAAAAAATCTTTAAAGCTAAAATTGTGTTGGATATAAGAGTTTATGAGCCTGAATATTTTTTTTATAGTAAATTATATTGTATTATATCTAACCTAAATTTGGATTTACTGTTTATTCGTATATTTTATTATTTATAACATTTATTTAAACTATATTCTCGCAATAAAATAATCTAACTTAATAACCAAACATTTCCGGTTATTAACTTCATGTACAAAAATATGATTAATGCAGCAATCCATCATTCGGTGCATGAATTAATTGACATAAAACTAATTGGAGACTTTTTATAATTTATATCTTAGGAAGCATTCCGGACGTACTTCCATATACACATAAAAAGGAATCAATTATTAATATAAGAAATAATTAAAAACCTAATTATAAAGTGCTTTTGTAATTTAATTACATTCTCTATATTAAATAGTAATTATGGTAAAATGATTAATCGATTCTTTTAATCTATTATAAATAGGTATTCAACATTCATTAACATTTTTCCACATTAGTAGCAAAACAAGGACGAATCAAAAATATTATTTTCAATTTACACCATTTAGCACACATTCAGTAAATATTTACAAAACATTGTTTCGCAACGTAAAATGTCTCTAATAACTCGTTTATGAATATTTTTAATTGATGCCAAACACCTTTCTTGGTGTTATGAAGCAATTATGGCGGCCTAAAAATTACACAAGTCGTTGCATTTGGCCAGAGAATGAATATTCACATATGCAAGTGAAATTAGAATTACCAAATAACGTTAATTAAGACATTTACAATTTAACAATAACTGGGTATAAAACAAGAAGAATAGACTAATTAATATTTCAAGACCAATAAATAAAATATATCGGAATTTATAAAGTATTCATTATTTTAAATATATTTGTGAATCACTGGGTTTGTGATAAAACCAATGAGACTATGAACATTGTTTTATCAGTAACCAACTGTTGCACGTTGTGCGTCAATATTGCAGCTGTTAATTTATATCTGATTACTGATTTTATTTATGATATTTGTTTGGATGGAATTAAATAATTAATTCACTTATGTTTCGGCAATGTTTATTTTGATTTTGCTATGCTGCATTACGAATTATCAATTTAAATATGCATAAAATATGTTTCGTCTTAACAGACAAAGTTAAACCATTTTTTTCTCCCAGTAGCTGCAAAATCTGTGGGTTTTAGCTGAATCAATAACTAACCTCCGCAGTCGGTGTTAGATTAAGTTGCGCTGTCGATTGCATATAAGATGATTCCGTTTTGAATAATACATGAAGTGGCGCAGTCGGTGGGACTCTGTTAGTGCAGCCGGCAGTATACAAGATACGTTCCTTTTTAAATAACTTATGAATTGATAACTCAATAGTAGAGCGCTAGCCGTAAAAAGCACAATAATTTAAGTGGCGCAGCCGGTAGGACAACTTAATAAATATCGAATAAATGATGATTTGTAAAATAGCGCAGTTGGTACTATACGAGAATAATTTGTTTTTAATAACACATGAAGTGGTGCTGTCGATGAGACTCTGAATTTAATGTTAAATTAAGTAGTGGGGTTGGTAGTATATAAAATGCGTTCGTTTATAATAATACATAAAGTGGCGCAGTTGGTGGAACTCCGTTTTTAATGTTAGATTAAGTAGCGCAGTCGGTAGTATAAAATGCATCCGTTTTTAATTACACATGAAGTGGCACAATTGGTGGGACATTTTAATGATGTCTAATATCGATACAGAATGATGGTTTGTAAGGTGGCGCAGTCTGCGGTATATGAGATGCATCCGTTTTTGATAACAGAAGAAGTGGCGCAGCCGGAAGGACAAATTAATGATGTCTAATAGGGAACAATCATTTGTAAGGTGGCACAGTTGGTGGACATTAGTCTACTACATGACTAGTGTCAATGTAACCGTAATTACATTTAATATGATTGTGTGAGTGGATCAGATAATATGCCTATCTATAACGCCTCCATTCTCCTCTCATTTAACGGGTTCGGTAGTATAAATTATGTATTTTATTAAAGGTAAATAAGCCCTTGATTAAAACTATGCCAAGCTAATATGAACAATAAACGTCTAAACTTAAAAAGACAGTTTTAATAAATTAATATAAATTGGAATTTTTTTTTCTGAAAATTTCATCAAAATTGAGATAATTTTATTGGGTTACCTTTATTTATGACAAGCAATATATGTGTAATAATCTATAACTACCAAATCAAGGTTAGATAAAGTTGTGCACTTTAAATTAATATTTCTTCATCAGCAACACTCGTCGCCTTTGTTAATGTTATTAACAATAAAAAACATGATTAGTACATTAATTCATATATAATTACTTGTTTCTTTTTGTTAATAGTTATTACTTCTTTGTTGTGTTACTAAAATTACTCAATGTAACACATTTCTTTCTATTTTTATTTTCTTAATTTTAAAAGATCGACAAATATGGATATGTGAACATCCATTAAAAATATTACATCAAATTTAACGTGCAATTTTCTTTAAAAATGAAGCAACGTCTATAATATTTATTGTAAGAATGTAATGCATCACTAACCAACCACCAATTTTGCGATTGCAATTTTTATGCAATACATTGGTAATAAAGTTAGTAAATATCAGATCTACGTGTTTATTTATTAACTGAATTCGTAGTTGATATTTATTAATTGCTGGGTGCAATGAAGTCTAATCAAATTAAAATTAAATGAAACAGAATTCATTGTAATAAACAGATCTGACGAAATCGATTCCTAAAAATAACCAATTATCGCAAACAATTTAAGTTTATTTGTAATAATAATAAACATGTTGATTTCAGATTGTATTTTATTTACTATATATATATTAACAGTGTTTATAATATTTAATCAACCATACACATTGTTATTTGAGTTACAGCATCTGCGGTTGTCTTAAAATAGTAAATTAGTTTTTAATTAATTAATAAACGATGTATATGCACGGTGTGGTGGATGGGAGGTTTAGCGTTTCTCGCAACATTAATAAATATTATCATTAATAATGCGTATACATTATATAAATAACGCCTAAAGTTTAACAAATTCAATTAAGTGACTTTCAATGTGATCAAATTAATGAAATATAAATAATTTAATTTTTAGATGTATATTGCTTACCATGAAGCGTACGTCCTAAAAAGTGTCCGCAATGGAAACTTCAAAATATCTATGACGCATTTACAATAAAATAGTAAACTTTGTTCTTACCCACAATGTTTATGCCTACCTCCACAGCCGCCGCAATTAGGTGTGGAAGTTGTGCGCGCCATTTTAAATGGGTTTGGGAAACAGTAGAGGCCGCACTACGTACCGAAATGATCCACTCCTTTTCCCAACATCCCAGTAACTTTGCCCCCAATCAAGGCTTAGGTTTACTCAAAAAACAAATTTGCAACCTGAAGCAAAAATGTTGTTTACCCGATAACCGCAAATTCTGGAAAACCTCAATGAGTTCACATAAAATGTAGCCCTGAAAGTAAAATATGCATACATCCCCTATTTTAGGAGGTGATGCAAGATGTAGTTTGTCGATATATTTGCAGGTCAACGATGGGTGCTCCAAGTTGGCTAAAATTATATTTTCTATAAATATCCTCGGGGGAATGCGCATTAAACAGCATAACAGTGGTAGTCCTTACTCCTACTCATCATAAATGAGTAATATATGGAGTAAAAGATTGGAGAGCAATATGTTTTGGTAGTAGATCACCTATAGTCTTCCTAAAAATTACTTCATTCGCTCCGATGCAATACTGCAATCTTTGCCTAAAGTTTTGCATCACTCTTCTCAACAATTCTGGTACAATACTCTCCATTTCTTCTAAAATACGCATTTTATGGTTTTATTGTTTCCAAGGACGCCTCATATACCATTTGCTTCAGATATCTCCACAGAAATAAATCAGGAGCCGTCAAATCGGGTGAACTGGACGGCCATGTTATGTCACCAAACCTCGAAATCAAGTGACCAAGGAACATATTTTGCATGTCTTGTTGAAACCATACCTGGTTTGCCTAAGTCTGCGTAATTCCGGCCTTAAAAATATTTCCAGCATATAAATGTAACGTTCTAAATTAATGGTATCTGTTAGAAAAAAAAAATACGATCCTACGGTTCCAAATATTGAGAAAACGCACCGATCGGTAACTTATGATCATGAAGTGATTTTTCATGAAGCTGGTGTGGATTTTCTTTATCCCAGTAACGAAAGTGTTGCTTTTTAAAGTATCCACTAAGATGAAAATAAACTCCATTTGACATCAATAACAAAATTATTTTATGAACATTTTCCAAAATTTGCAAAAACCGCCTACAAAAACTTTTCGTTTTTAAACTTTTGGAAATTTACAATGCATTGTCTGGCACGTTTGATGTTTTCGGGTGTTCTTACTGTACATACGCCTTCAGTAAATTTTGGGGGATTGGCCTCGCAAAGCAGATCAGAGTCGGATCAAAGCGGTTCAATACAGTTCAGAAGCAGATTAAAATGGTTCAGAAGCGTACCAAAGTGGTTCTGAAGCAAATTAAAGAGTAACAGTGGTTCAAGCGGGAGAGCTTTTGAAATGATTTCTGTAGTGTGTGGTTTGTGCGTGCGTTAAATGCGCCGGAGTCTATCCAAGCTCCGAACGCAAAACTACTAAGCAGTCCGGGCAGGTAGCTACATGCGCCCACAACACTTTCAGCTAATAATTAGCTGACAAATATTTTGTAGAAATATTCTTATCTTTCATAAAACTTCTATCCAACTAGATGGCTAAATTATCAGTCAAATCCTCGACAGTCTGACACCCAGATATAAGCTTGTTACAAGTTTTACACAAAAACCTATGCAACGCCTATAGGGTGGCACTATTATAATTTCACAGCTCAAGTTAAACCACCGGTCGATACAAAAACGGAAGACAGCCATAACGTGGTCATCCAGGTGCCAGAAATAGGGAAAACTTTCCAACCGTTTTCAAAGCATCCGCACATACCAATGAAGAACGAGGACTCATATAAAGATCTAACTTTTCTTTACCGGCCAGGAGGCGTCCAAGAAGATAGGAAAGAACTTCTTCTGTCACCCGTTACTTCGGAAAACCGCGAAGCCAATCACGCGCGAGTCGTTGTCATAAAACTCTGCCGTTTCATGTTACCGTAGCGATAGACAACGACATCTGGCGGTGCCACGGAAAGTCCCATTGCGTACTGGAATTGTCATTGGAGACAAGCAGGGAAAATCAGCGACAACGTTCCACGAAGCGGGCGCGCCTCAGACTGCCCGTTCCCCAATCCATCCGGGGTCGCACGCATACCATCCCGCATGCATTGAATACAAGCGGGTTCATTCTATTAACAGTAAAACAGTGCACGGCAAGCCGGGCATACTGCAAATTAGTAAGTGAATTAGCAAAACTGGAATAATAATCCAACCTGTCTGGTTGGGGTAATCTGTGGGATTACGTGTGAGGATTGATTAACTATCATTAATCGGGGCTTGTGTAGCTCGTAAGTGGGTCCAGAGGATATTCAGTATTCACGTCCTACACAACAAAAGACATCCTCTGGGCGGAAGAGAAGTAGAGGGAGGACTCCTGAAAAACCGGAGGCTCGTGCCCTAGAAAAACCGGAGGCTCGTGCCCTAGAAATACCAGATTGTAACATTCAGAAATCACCACCGCAGATCCAGAACTCATTCGCAGCGTCAACATCGATCTCCCGCAGACAAAGCCCAGTGACAGACGACCGGCACTTCAACTTCACTCTTGGTAGAAACTGAACGGCTACCATTTAGGCAGAAATTCCGCCTTTGACGCACCTTCGCCGCCAGCTAGCCACAGACGATACAGCGTCGTACAACAGTAACGTCACCTAGGTGACAGCATTCTGAGTAAGCGTGTCCGTGGAGCACTACGGGTGAGTGTGTTCGTAGGTGGCCTTCTGTGTGAAGGTGTTAGTAGAGAAAACGAGTAATTCGTTTAAAGAATGTTATATACCTTGACCCGGCCGCCTCCTCCGCCTTTGCAGATCTTACTCTGAACCCCGACGTCAAAGCAGCAACATACCAGTAAGAAACATAGTTACTAAGGAAGTCAAGGACAGCCGCTGCCACTGCTACCTGCCATACATCATCTCTGCCAACGGACTTAGACCACTGCCCATTTGCTCGTCAGCGACTGCCAGAGATTCACCACGACCCTGCTAATTGTAGCGGCAACACTTTAAACGGACCACTTCGTCAGTCTTCGGGTTTAATGTCCTCAAATTAAGACCCCTCCAGGTAACTGCCAAGTTTCATCTTTTCAGGATGTCCTGAGTATCAAAATCAAAGTGCCAGTACTTATTATTAATTATTATATTTATTTTAATAGGAAAGAATTCTCCATCCACGCAGAAGCCGGAAACGGCAGTGACTGCTCTCAGCCCCGGACATTTCTCTCCAACTAATCAGTAAAATCCGAAAGCTCAAGCACAACACTCGAGAAGAGATAATCACCTCGCCTCAGATATAGATAGGAAAATCCGTCTATTGCTACCAGGTGACCCTATTTGTTCCAACTAACTGCAGCTTCCACAAGAACACTGTCTTGGTGTCGTCGACCACTAAGTAGAAGATCCTCCGGAAATTCCGAGACTACTACAACCCCTAAATTCAGTACTTGGACACTATGCTAGAATCCCCAAAACAAACCCAATGGTCTTTTCGCCAAAAAACACAAAATATTCTTCGGGGATATATAGGGCGCACCCTTACCATCTTCAGGAACCCGTCTATAAGAATAAAGACAACACTAGTCAAGTCAAAATCGTGTATCGACACCCTTGCTAGTGAGGCAATCTAACATTTTTTCCAAAGCCAACTACATCTCAGTCTGGGCAATAATCATCTATCAAAGCATCGGAACTGCTAAGGGCTAACGAGTCACTATCAGGAACTGGAACGGACCCCAGCCGGTCGACACAAACATCTGACGGCCTATTAGGACCTAGCCATCACCACCGGGGGGGCGTAAGGGAGCGAACCCTGGTAAACAATCTTAAAAAAGTAACTGGAACATCGTAGAGGCGGCTTACAGAAACCCAAGTCGGTCGCTTGGAGAGCTTGCTTCGGAGGATCCCGATCGCAGCGAGTGCAGTAAAAGAACCCAAGTCAGGTTGTGTACTCGTCGCTGGCAGCAGACCCTCACAACAAAGGACTCAGCAAAACTTCAATATCTGCGGCACGGATAGTTAACAAAAGCACCCGCCGGGCTGTGTGCTCGGTGTAAGTGGCAAAGAAGCCGAAAAAAAGGGCGACGGAGGACTCGTCAGTATTACCTGAATGTTCTCACCTAACTACTACAAACATTTTTGAGAACTACAGAAATTCCTTCAAAATTTCTAAAAAAACTTCTATCAATGAATTATTTTATAGATTCAATAAAAATTCCTGTGGATTCTAACTAACTAAACTTCTAAATACTTTTAACAAAGACAGAAATATTCATTACCAAAATTTCTAAACCATAAACTAGATCAAAATTTATTTCATTCAAAGAACCCAAACTAGATCGAGAAAATACATCAAAATTACATCAAAAGTTTGAAACCACTTAAAAAAGAAACATAACCTAATCTAGATCTAGAAAACACGTCAAAACTAAGTTAAGTAAAATTTCAAGAGGCTCAAAAATGTTTCAAAAATTCCACAACAAAAAAAATCAAAACTTGGCAACTACTAGAAATAGCAACCAAATTCCTAGATCAAACAAAACTTTTGCATACTACAGAAACAGTTCTAAGAAAACTTCTGGAGACAGAAGAAAGATTCTAACAACTCCATCAAAATCCTCATAAAATCTTGAAAAACATCTAAAAACTAAAAAAAATCTAAAAATTCAATCTTCTAAAAAAGATTTAAGAAAACATAAAAAAATCAAATTCAGAACTGTTACTCATTTATTTATAAACTACAGCCATCAAAATTCCTAGAAGATTTCTCGAAAAAAGAGAAAATTCCATCAAAAGTCGTTCTAAAAAAAGTTCCGTAGTCATGACTTAAATATAAAAACAAAAATGAGACTTGTCAGATGTTACGTGTACCCGGTTCTCTTATATGGAATGGAAGCATGGACCATGTCCGAAGATACCTGCAAAAAACTATTAGCCTTCGAAATGTGGTTATACCGGAAAATCGTAAGAATTTCGTGGAAGGACCATATCACCAACGCAAGGGTCCTTCAACGTTTCGGAAAAGAACTGGAGGTAGTTAAGACTATTAAGACGCGCAAGTTGCAGTATTTCGAACACATTATGAGGAACGAAGAAAGATATGGATTATTACAACTGATTCTGCAAGGAAAAGTGTTCGGAAGAAGAGGTCCTGGCAGAAGGCGTATATCCTGGCTCAAGAACCTAAGACAGTGGTTCGGGAGTACAACTACCGCACTCTTCCGCGCTGCTGTGAACAAAGTAAAAATAGCTATATTGATCGCCAACATTCGGTAAAAGAAAAAGAAGAAAAAGAAAGAACTACGAAATTGCTAGAAGCCCAAAAATGTTTCTAAAATTCCACTACCAAATAAAAGTGATCAAAAGTGACAGAAATTTAATCAATTTCAAAATTCTTACTTATTTATCCATAAATTATGAGAACATTCCTAAAGATTCCAACAAAACTCCTAAAAGATCTAATAAAACCTCTAAATGCTACAAAAACTTCTATCAAACTTTTAGAAAACTTCTAAAAAATTCTAAACCAAAAAATCAATTGTTAGACCGAAAAAGTATTTGCCTAGTAAACCTCTCTAGTGGTGTAGTTCAGATTCCACGTTAAACTGTAGGTCCCGCATGTTTGTGTAGAACTATTATCGCACACCACAAACATACGAAAGGAGTGCCTACGTCGTATCGAGCACGACACTGTAAAAAGAACGTAACCGCCACACTCGACAACCGACGTACAGGCGGCGCGGTCATATTGGCATAGGCCACAAAGACGTAACTACTAGCCTAAGCCATAAAGCCCTTATTATGTTAGTAGATAGACGTTACCAGTTCAGAGCACACATTTATCAACTCTTTTTGGTGCGTTGGTTGACCACTGTAAACTGGTTGCGTGTTGACCGGGGTTGTTGAAGAAGGCCTCGCAAATTTAGAGGACATAAACCGGCCGCAGACGGTGCTTTGAGAAACACTGATCTATACCGCATTAATAGGTATAAAATAATTTACAAACTTACAGTAAAACTTCTTTAACTATTAAAATAATATAATAATAGTAAAACAATTTAAAAGAGTTCTGAATAGTCAACTGTAGTAATAAAACATAAGCTCGGTGTAAATGTACAAGCCGCAAATTTATGGCGCAATTTTTTATTTGAATTTAATGTGGTCTGAAATATTGCAGTATAATATATTGTGAAAACCGCAGTAACATACCTGATATAATGAGTTTCCAGTAACAAATGAGTTGATGTAATGCGTACCGACTCGTTTAGTAAACATTAAAACACTGGCAACATCCCCAATGTATATCCTCTCGATTTCTTGCGACATTCCATCCAGTAGATTCACATTGTTCGGCAACCTTGCCAGTTTCACAGTGTCCCAATACCTGGACAATCGCACTAAAACGTAACAATAGTCTCGACTCACGAAAGACGAGTTGATACCCATATGTCTGGCCACCGTTTCCGGGGAATTCCATCCCGTTGTGAACGCCTGCCATGGTTTATCCAACCCCTCGAATGCAAAATCACGAAAGTACGCCTGTTTTAATTGTTCCAAATTATCACAAAACTCCATATGAAATTCGCCATCGAAGACACTCTTCTTGGCGCTTCGCCTTGGATGCACAGTGAGCGGGTCAAGATCGGCAAAGACATCGTAAGTGGGCTCGCGGAATATCCAACTGGCATCGCTTTCATTACGTGCTACGACCTTCATGGTGATTCCGAGATAACCGTATCTGCTCATGATGTCCATGGACTGGCCAACCTGAAGCTTATCCCCATCGGCTAAGGAGACGAGCGCAGTCAGTAGCACGAGCACAACTGTCCCCCGGCCCCACATCCTCGCCGAGACTGCCACCTGCAACAACAAAACATCAAATATTAAAATTTTTAGCGGCCTTGGGAAATCTCTGCGCGCGGCTCATCTCATCTTCTAAAAACAAGAAGATTAACAGATTAATTAACAATCCCCGGCGGATTAATTTCATCTCAACAATGGCTTTATCTGATATAATGTGTTTATATAATGAACCTTCATGAGAAGATAGAATCAGTATACATTGCAGATATTATCATAATAATTTCATTTTAAACTAAGGAAAAAATATGATTTTCCTTTCTATCGCCTTTCTAAATAGTATTTTAATTCAAAATCAATTTAGCACAAGGAATTAAGATAATATTATTAGAATAGTTTTATTAAAATTTCATTATTGTTCTAACCTTCAGATTTAATTAATAACGAAATTAAGACAAGGTTAATTTTTTTAACAAGATCATTGTACAAATAAAACTAATATTTACATATTCAAATTTTTGAATTCAATTCAAGATATAATAATAAAGTTAACAATACATTTTATTTTCCTACACAATTACCCATAAATATATTCGTTTAAATATAATTTAGTAGTTATGTACCGTTAAAATTATGTTTAAAACAAGGTTAGTTATTCTCGAAGTCGTTAAAGGTCATAATTTTTAAAATAATCAATTACTGAGATTTGGCAACTAATAACATTCAAGACTGCTCTAATCTGATTGATTATTTGATTTTAAGTTCATTAATTAAATAATTTAGTTTAAATTTCAAAATATATAAATGTGTCTGTTGAAAATTATCTTTCGTTGCAAAGAATAACAAATTTGAAAAGAATTGGAATCACGATCATGATTTGTTGAAAAAAACATTTTGCGTTGAAGAAGTTAAGTAAGCCTATATGGCAACATGCGAACCTCGGTGGCGCAGCAGTTGAGAGCTTAGTTTCGGTACTAGAAGTCCTGAGTTAGTTGTGACTCATGAATGCTATGCTCAAAGTAAAATAAGTAATGCAACATGTCTTGAATTCTATGAACATTATCTATAAAAAGTGTAGAGACTTACAATATTTTGTTGACAAAAGTCAATAATTTCAAAAATTTAATTTAGAAATGATAAGCATATTAGAACCTTGAGGTACACCAGTATTTCTTATTTGGAAATAAAAATTGTGAACATTATATATATATACTATATATTTTTTTTGAATTTGAAGATAGAGATTGACATGCTCCACCATTCGGTCGAAGAGCTTACTTTCAATAATCAGCAAACAAGCAAACTCAAGAAGTACTCGCAAAATTTACTGGTATAATGATCAAATATCCAAGCTCCAAACAAAGGTGCAAAAAAGACCCCGACAGAAACCGCCAAAAGCTCGGAAGCAATCAAGAGGTACAAAGTCCTTCGTCATTTTTTTATTGAGATATGTGTATGGGAATGAATATAACAGGCTCAATCAAGATTGTTTCATTGTTGCAAAAGTTACTCCTTCTAAATTGCTAAGGAAACCATCTCTGTGTCTTTTCTTCCAACATAAATTAGCTAAATAAATAGTGTTGCAGTTTACAAGGAAGATGATAAACTAATCCAAAAACAGAGAATAAGCTCAAATTAGAGCTCCATAAATTTAATGTAATAAATCAATACATCCTACTAGAGTGGACAAGCTTCTGTACAAATGTGGATGCAATCAAACCAAAATACCACCCAGATAATTAAAAATGTGAAGCAGAATGTCAACGTAGGAAAAATCCTGATACTGTGTATAAAATACAAGAAGCGGCAGTGTGCAAACCACAAAATAAATGCGCTTTCTACTTCTTCAAAGAGATGGGCCATAGAGCGATAACAATAAATTGCCTAAAATATTTGGAGATAGTTAAAAAGCTGAAAGAATGCAAGCCCACAGTTCATAAATGAAAAATAATAAACTTACTTAGATACACCTGCAATGCAAGTAAAAATAATAGCTAAAGAACTAAACAAAATTATTGCTTACAGAGTAGAGACTCATTAATATATGTGGTACAAGACACCAAAGTACAAGTGAGGAAAACATGAAGAAAAATTGGCTTCGTGACTGACACGGCCTTGACGTACTCGGAAGAACCATAGAACAACAAAGAAAATAACTTATACAGGGAGCGGCAACAAAACATGCAGATTTAAACGAGGTTCCGTAAAGGACAGTGCCACGCTCTCCGAATATGAAGTCTCATTTGAAGAGGTGGGTCGGAAAGTTTCTTTATCATCCGAATGAGATAGCTCAGTTGTGGAGCGTTAGCGTAGCACGCTACCAGTCCGGGGTTTAATCCCTAAATATGACTAAAATAATAACTTGCTCTTTATCCACCGGGGTGATTCGGAATCACCTAAAAAGTCGTTGGTCCCATCAACCCCTTTCAAAGAAGTCGTAAGACTTCTGGGGCGATGTAAAATAGCTGTGAATTTTGAGTAATATGTCAACATAATTGAAAACATTTTTTGTCCAATATTGAAAAAAATTATGTTAGAGCTGTGTGTGTGTGTTTCAACAAGATGGAGCCACGGCACACATATCGCAAATTACAATGAGACGCTGGACGCCTGATCTCCTTGAAACGCAATATTTTGTAACCAAGCCGCTTGGCCGATTTAACCTTTGCGACTCTTTTTGTGGAGACAACTGAAAAATCCATTGTTTACCCAATCGTACAAGTACCCTAGCCTACTTGAAAAAAGAATAGCCCGCATACCCATCGCTATGCTTGACAGGTTTAATCGAAACTTCAATGGAAGCTGTTTCAAAATAAATATACAGGGTGATAATGAATAGGGGTAACACATTTCTAGGGTGGGTAGGGGGTTTATTTGAAACACTTTTTATTTATAAACTCATAAGCAACCATGTTCACCCTAGAAGCTGCACGTCAAAAACTTTTGTTTTTTTTCTACAATATTCGAAATATCTCTTAAAAATGTAAATTAAAAAAAAGTAATAGGATATAAAAATTATAGGCAATTAAATTGTCCATCTTTTTTGAACAGCATATCTGGATCTATTTCTAACCGTACTTATGTCATAAATCAAGAATAATTTTTTTATTTATTTTTTGTTATTTTTGTTAAAAATCATGCTTAAGTCAAAAATTTGAAAAAAAAATTGGTATTCAAAATTAAAAGCCATTTAATTGCGCTTCTTTCACCTAATAACATGTTTCAATGTAGCTCCTACCGACTGTGTGCTATTAAAAAAAAAAAAAAAAAATCAAAAATGTTCCCCTTGAAGTTTTTACTTGGCATGCCGCAAAATACGTGTAGAAGCAGAATGCTGCGCATAATCTGTACGTTTGTACGATATATGAAATAAATAGTCATTGCGCAAAACTCGAACTGGGAGATGAATACCAATTGAGCTGAGTAAGTAAGGGTAATTTGAGTAACTGTAAAACCGATTAATTTTATTTTCCATTTATGTAGAAACACAGAATCAAACGAATTAAAACAATAAATATACAAAAATTTGTTTGTACCTTTCAAATCGGCAAGTTTCACACCCTGAAGATAATAAGAGACAATTTTAATGCAAAGGCCTTTGCTTGGGGTTCACCGACAGCGAACAAAAAGGGAAGTAAACTGGCAGAATAAGGAGCAAGAAAGACGTCACTGTGCTCAACGTAGATAGAGACTACCTTCAAATGAAATGGCATCAGTTATATTCACGTTATCATGTGCTGATAGGACATAGATAAAATCATAATAGGGTGGTACTTCTCAGAACAAGAAATCTTGAGTGACCGCAGAACAAATCAAACATTTGGAGGCAATGAGCAATGGCGGTGTATGAAGAAAATAATTGTACTCTTTTCAAGTCAAATATTGATGCAATTTAGTTCAAACGTGACAGGTAGAGATCCATGAAAGTACGAATTGACTAAAAAAAAACAAAAATATCAAGTTTTGGTGTTTATTGTAGCGTTGCAGGTCCTAATCTCGGACAAGGAGGGGGGGGGGGTTAGGTTAAGTTAGCTCCTTGCATAAAAAAGTAGCCCAAGCTCACAGATCAAAAAAAAAAAACATACCTGCAGTACCTAAACAACAGTGCAAGAGTATGCTCAATATAAAACCATTAGAAACATAGTGTGTGCGAGAATTAAAAATCTAGAAACTGAGGTCTCAAAAAAAGAAGGGCCTACTAATGCGCAGAAAAAAGAAACCAACCAATGCGCACAGTCACAAGCAATTAGTAAAGACACCTGGGTGGCCTACTTTAAGAACTTACACTAAGAATAAAAGAACGCTGTAAATCACACTCCACCAGAAAGCACTGAAATTAACACAGCACTTGTGAAAAAACCTATCAAAAGGCTTAAAAACAGAAAAACGCCAGAATGGGTATCTCTTCCAGGCCTGGAAGCGTCTGATAACGCTGTGATAATAGCAGAAAATAAGGACAACCTACAGAAAATGCTACATGTGTTTTATCTGGCAGCCACTGACTATAATATAGAGATTTCGACTCAAAAGACCAAATTACTAGTCATAGCCAAAGTGTCAATCCGTTGTAAATTAGCAGTAAACAATCAAACAATCGAACAAGTCATGACCTTTAAGTATCTCGAAGTAGAAGTAACCACAAATCAAGATCAAACAGGAAAGGTAAGAGACCAAGCCACTAAAGCGGCAATAATATCAAAAGGCCTAAGAGATATAATCTGGAATAAAAAGTACATGAACACGCGGCAAAAGCTCGAGGAGGTGCTAAGAAACATAACCGGGCAGATGAGACAGACAAGATATAGTTAGGTAGATAAGGCAAAGAAGAACAGCTTGGAATGGACACTTAGCACGAGTAAAAGCTCACCGGATAGTCAAGATAGCAAAAGACCAGAAACACAGAAACCACTCAACAGATCACCAAAAAGATGTAGAAAGTGCTGGACCTCAGTTTCGCAGGACAACTGAGAAGTGGAGTCGTAGATAACAAGTCATAGGCTTAGTACGAGATAATGAAGAAGGAAAAGATAAAAAGTTGGGAATGAGCAAAGTGTTGACACAATTGATTCCAAAGCTGTTCAGTCCAAAACAAAAACCGAATAGACAACAAATTTGCGAGAAAAATTTAATTGCTTTATACCAACATAAAAACTCTTCTATAGAATTGTAACTGAGAATGGGAGATAGGTACACCACTGGAAGTCTCCTTTCTATACAAAAGTTCATGCATTGAGTTCATAAAGGCTCTCCACCATCTAAGATGCAAAAAGTGATGACTACAGTTTTTTGGGACGCTGAGGAGATTCTCTAAATTTAGTATATGCCAAAAAAGACTAAAATAAATAGAAATGTCTACAAAAACACACTTAAGAACTGGACGGCGGCCATATATCCCTAAGTTGTGCAAGGTGCATAAAGCACGAACTTCAAGAAGTAGTCGATGCATGCAGCTATAAGGAATTACAACATCCACCTTATATTCAGCAAGGTTTGACCCTTTTGACTACTATCTATTTCCAAAACTCAAAAAATCACTTGAAACGGCGTCACTTTTTATCGAATGACGATTTGGACAACGCTGTGGAGTTGTATTGTATAGAAATACCTAAAGATTTTTTTTTTCGAAGGCGTATCGGTAATTTTTTTTTTGTCATTTACTCTTTGTTAGTGTAAGTAAACAACATAAAAACTTCCCTCGTAATAAAATGGCATAGAAAAAGCTATAAAAGACTAAAGCCGTTGGTCCCATCAACCCTTTTCAAAGAAATCGTAAGACTTCTGGGGCAATGTAAAATAGCTGTAAATAGAAGAAAAAATAAGCATGAAAAATAAAGTGTAAAGAAGTAGAAACTGACTATGTAGCATAGAATACAAGATTGCAATGGAGAAAATACTAATAACCATTACAGATAAAGATTTGTTCTAAGCTGACCTGTTCCTAAGACACTAAAACTAAAACTGGTAAACGGTGGATCCATAAAAATCATTAAAAAATTACACTGCGCAAACTACTGTTCACACTGAACATAAATGAATTCAAAACTGGAAACACATAGCATGCTACCTTCAGGAGCAGACAATACAAATGAGAAATACAAGAAAAATATCGATGAACTGGTGGGTCCCCCTAGGAGCTATACTGGGCTCAATTTTCTAGAACATCTATCTAAAAATAAAAGTACCAAAAAGAATAACGCTAATAAGATACACAAACAACCTAACTAAGATGTTTTACGGAAAGTAAACCAAGAATTGAAGATGAAATAGCCTGCAAGACAAGTAGAAGCGTGTGTGGCAAAAGAAGATCTCAAGCTCATCCTACTCAAAACGGAGATCGTAAGTATAACCGAGAGAAGAACGTTAAAAAATATTGCAAAGGTATACTGTAAAGAAAGTAAAGATTAGCTCAAAACAACGTATAATAACCCTTTCGAGGAAGACAATCGAGGTGTCGAGCATACCGAGCTACAGAGACATGTGGATGGTATGTTTGGATTCATATATGAGGTAACGGATTCATTTGGAAAGAACGCTACGCTCTGCATCACGTTGTTGGGGACACCTATCCAACTTGTAACCACTTCGGCCGTTGCTTAACGTTTGTTAGTTTGATAAGTCACAAAAACACAAAAGTGGGGAATTCCGCACAATATCTTGCAAATATGTTTGCAGTTCTACTTAAAAAATAAGTTTTGGAGAAGTAAAAATGGTTTTAGTCATTTTGATGCATTTTGTCTAATAACCTAGTGACAACTTGAATGTGAAACTATTGAGAAAATATTTCCCAAACACAAAGAAGTATAGAAGACACAGACAGCCTGACAGCATTGACAGCCAAGGTTGCAGTTATCTTTAAAAATGGAAAGATGACAAGTTGCCTTGTGCAGAAATCAACGTTATTCGGCAGTTTAGAAACTGGTCCACTAAAAATGCATTCAAAGTTCATTCACTGGACTGTTCCGTACGAAACTTTCTACTAACTTTTCTACTAGCTCTATAGAGGTTATTTTGGAAAACATTTGGCATCAACATGGGCGGTTGTATCTATTGGCGTCGCTGACTAGATCTTCTTTTAGTACGTCTTGTCGTTTGATACTCTCGTCAGACCAAAACTAATATAATCATAATTAAATGCGCAATAACAGCAAGACAATAATTATAAGTTTAGTTTTGTTTTTTTAAAACCAATATAATATAAGTATTTTTTTATGTCTATATCCAGTTATTGATCATCCTGTATATGTTTGTACAAAGCACATTTGCAATCATATTATTTTGCTGATTTACGATAAATGTCACAATAATTCTGCTGATACAGATTCCAACAATTTTCATAAATTCACAATATGCAACTTTATAGTATTTTTAAAACCAATTATTACTAATGATTTCCATTTAATTTATCGAAAAAACGAGTTGAGTACTCGTTTTAATTGAACGTAATTAGTGCAGTCCGAATTATATAATTGTATATTTTAACTCGCATGATTTTATAAAATCAGTTAATTAATCAGAATGGAAATAAAAGCATAGAATTTAATTCAAAAGCATTTATTTTTTAAACAATTTGCTCTGATATTTAATTTATTTTAATACAATTAAATTGGAAAATTCAAATCAAAATAATTCTATATACAGGGTGTTATTTTTTCAAAGCATCGCCGATCAAAATAAAATATATTTAAAAATGAGTCCATCCTGATAATATTTCTACAGTAAGCACGACCTCGATTTCAATTATCCTCAACAAACATAATTATAACTATATAATTATAGTTAATTTTATTTACCACATTAAATCTATTTATACGCCAACTCGGTCCACTGATTATAAAGAGATAACAAATAATAACCGACTATAATGTTCACAAAATTATTTAAATACAATGTAATTCGTTTGCATTGTGTTCTTGAATTTAATTAATGGTTCAGGTAGCTCAAACAGAAGATCTACCGGTTATGTACTATAATAATAATTACAAACATTTTTGATGCCTTAATTAGCCATTGTTTGACTGGTACAACAAATTATATACGTAATAAGGTATATCCCCAAATTTATATTTGTTACATTTGTTGTTATACTGAATTAATTTGGCTATTTGCCATAATTGAAAAAGTTATTAATATTCAGAATTTAGTTTATTTAATGTATAGATAGAAGTTGGATTAGATTTAATAATTATATCGATGTAGGTACTTGAACGTAACATACATAATCTGCAATCATTAGTTAAAGCTAACTTATACCACTTATTTTACTTAAAAAACTATGAATATTACCGCACTAGTACGTTAATAACTTTATTACCGCACTAGTGCCTTTTTTTTGGATAACCTCAAATTACAAATAATTATTGGATAAACAAGTCAAAGAGATCTTATTTCTTAGTCTTCAAATCCATATTGAAGAAAACTAAAACCAAGCTCGCAATCAACACCAACTTTTTCCCTGATGCGCTTCTCTGTAAACACCCTGTATATTGCTCTTTAAATATAGTACACAAAACTTTAACCCGTTTACTACAACGTAAAAGAAGACTATTAATTTAATCGTTAATAAAATCGCTCTAAATGCTCATAATAAAATCCCATATCCATTTACTTAACAAACAACTTTAAAAGTTTCTCCACATATTAAAACAGTTTATTGTTTACCCGCTTATACAACCAGCAATCAACTCTTTTACTGCATCCTAAATCTACGGGAAATAACATATTATTTTATCTCTTGTGCTACCTTAACACAAAATCGTTAGTCTCATTATTTATTCTCTGCGATAACATTAAAATGCCGCAAGTGATAAGCGCTGTTTACAAACATTCAAATTCGTGTATTTAAATCCGTGATAAGGAACGGAAACCAACTTGGAAATCATTTGAATGCGTCAACAGAAAGGGTTCTGTGACTGATAACTATTGTTTGCACGATCCGTAGCATACATAATATAACAATTTAATTGCACAGCAATTATTTGAACTGAATTAAAGATAGTCTCTACAGTAATCAGATCTTTCTGTATAATTAAATAAATTTATTTCTATCAAAAAATATATATTTTAAATAATATGATTAAAAAAAATTCGTTTACAAATACAAAAAAATCAAAACAAAGCTACAATAGTATATTGGTCAATAAAAGGATAATATGACGGCGACGTTTGCGACACGAGTGTCCTAACCAGTAGAGTAAAAAATAATCATAAACACATTTTTAGTCTTAACTAATTGTTGTACATTTAAATGTTTAAAAAACGAAAATCATCAATCAATCAAGTCACACACAAAATGGGGGCCGTAATAAGAGTCGGGCATCCATGATTTTTCTATCTTTTACTTATTTACCTACGCTAACAACAAAATAATTCATGAAAACAAGAACAGTCAAAGTACAAATAAAAATGCATTTAACACATTGCACTAGCAACGATTAACAACATCCTTAAGTAGAATTTACTTTTGGATAAGATATGTATGTAGAGCATAAACTACAGTTTTATTTTCATTGCCATTCACTAACCTCATGCTTAATTAATTATGACTTATTGTATAATATATTTATAATTTATAAATCTACTAAGCATATTTCAGTCCAGTTATACTTTACTTCTCTGTACAGACACATATTTTAATGTATTACTTCATACGTTCCATGCATGTAATTGCATTAAATTATCAAAAAGAATGTTTCTCAGTGTGTGTTATAATATTAATTTAATTATTATAATCATGTAATATGTAATATAATAATTAACGTTGCAAATAGAGTGTAATGGTGCCAAGTATTACCAAAATTTAATTTCATAACAAATTGTTAAAGTAATTAAAGCTTATTAAAATAATTTATTAATCAAATTTATGGTCCTTGAATTTAAAAGATGCGAGTTTGTACACTGGTGAGAAATAGCACAAAATATTTTTTTGTCTCACTAGGGAACAGCGGTTGAGACCTTGGACCATATATAATTATAGACACGCCTTTACCGATACAGCAAAGGCATCTTGATTAGTGCATGTGACGTCAGTTGTGGGCAAAAACGCGCATATAAACTTGTTAAATGCCTGTATAAAAATTCTAATCTATTAAAATGTAAATTTTATATAGTGGGCTTTCATTAATAAATATTATTGATTTTACATAAATATTTAGTTTTGTGGTAGAAACGGGCTATTTTATAATTGTTATTTAGAAGAAGGTTTTATAATTTAAAATTGTTATAGGCGCGTTGCAAACATTTGTTTATCAATAATAAAATTGTAGGACTTATACCCACAATTAGCGCACGACGTCATTCGTGGGCAAATAACGTGGTTATGTTGGCTTCACTATACGTCAACAATAAATAGAACACGGCGCGTCTATAAGTCTATATAGTCTAAGGTTGAGACAGATCTGATGGATGTTGGTATGAGAAACAATTTGATTTTTTCTCAATAAAGTGTTACAAAATATGTCCTTTTGATAGTACTAAAAAAATTACAGAATTTTTTGCTGTTAACGCTAGAGAATTGCCGAATTAGTCGTTTCGTCCTATTGTGGTGCCACTAGTAGTATTGTTATGGAAAAATATTAAATCCTATCACATCTACGAGAATATCAGTAAACTGTTCTCTCTAGAAAAATATTAACACGTACAGCGCCGTTTTTAAATTAAAATTAGTTCTTATAGGACAAAACGCCAACCAACTCAATATCCAAACGATGAGATTTTAGTCATTACTTTTTTTATATGTTGAACTACATACAATATTCTATGTCTTTATGTTTTTAGATAAAGATTTGAAGTTATATTTAAAGAGTAAAAAAATAACAAAAAACTAATTAAAAACGTCACTTTTTAAAAATTAATTGCAAAGAAACGACTTATTGCATCAAATTTCTACAAGTTTGAGGACACAGATTGGACTTTCTTCTACAATGTGTGAAAATTTTATTCAATTATATTCAGGCGTTTTCTTGCTGAGTTGGATGCTGTGAACCCTTATAACAGCGCAATAATTCTCCCCCCTTAATTTATGAACTAAGAGTATTACAACTACCAAATTCAGTATTTCCTCTGATTTATAAGCCACAAATATTCAAGGTCAATGTTCACAGACTGCTTAAATCTTGTCTTCAATATGATATTTCAAGGAGCCTGGTTTCACTCGTTAAAATTTTAAATGTATTTTTATGTTGTGACATGTTACATTTTGAAACAAATAAATTAAAAAAACGCATCTTTGTTTTGGAAATACTTTTAAAGTATTCCATTATTTATACTTTAATAAAATTGTTAACAAATACTTAACTTAATATATTTTCTCGTTTATTATATTCTCTAATACATTTTTTTACATTTGATAAAACGTAAAATAAAAGTGATAAAAAATAGTTTGATATAGTTTAACCTTGCAAATTTATTATCAAGTTCGCTGCATTCAGTACGAGACGGACGGGCATAGGAGGTTGTTAAATTTAACCTTCTATAATAATTCGGTAGTGAGTTGCTTAAGATTTCTCTTGATTTAATCACAATTTTAAACGCAATATGTTATGCAAACAAACATATTGGTATGTAAATAAGTTTGTTTATTCTCATGTATCTAGTAGTAAATATAAACCACCAAAATTCTGATGGAAACTTTTATTAGTTTGGAAACAATAATAGTGTACAAAATTCCATTTGATAATCAGGTAATTGTTGAGGTGCTCAAGCTAAACCATACGTTGTAGACATTGATACAAATATTTTGCCTTGGTCTTGGAATTTCACTTTGTAATATTAAATATGTGGTAATATTGACTGCTTCTTGTGATCTTGAAATAAGCATAATAATTAATTATTATTTAATTTACATAATAGATCAGTTGGGTATTTATATTAATACACTCCATTTAGAATTTATCGTGTTTTTACTTTATAGGCATGCATAGGTATGTGATATTATAAGTTTTTTTTTTTTTTTTTTTTAAATTTAATTTTTCAATTTATTCTTTACATATAAATATACACAAAAAAAAATAAACTGAGGGCTTTGTCATTTGACATCCGGCCGAAAAAAATGTCTATATAGTTTAGATTGTTGGAAGCTGTTCCATAAACTCCACAATGGGGTTGATGTGTTTCTTTATATTCTTAAGTGCATCTATCACGGTTTTTTCTTTGGTTTTTTCTAAAAAAATACTTCTTACTGCTGCGTACTCATTACAGTGTTCAAGTAGGTGTTCTGTCGTTTCAGGTAGGTCGCACTTTATGCAATTTGGAGAGTCGTTTTGTTTAAATAAGTGTTGTTTCTCTGCTGTCATTCCATGTCCTGTCCGATATCTAATAATTTTTTGTATAAGTCCTCTTTTTATGTTAAGTTTATCAAACCATAGTTCATTCAAGGGTTGCTGTTGGATTTTTTTATAGAATTGGCCTTTTGTTGATTCTTCATATTGTTGTTGCCATTGTTCTTGCATTCCTTTTTTCAATTGATGTTTGTAATCGTTTCGTGGTAATATAATATTTGTTATTGGTTGTTCTACTTCTTTGGCTGCTTTGTCTGCTTTTTCGTTGCCTGGTATTCCGATATGACTTGGTATCCATTGTAACACTACTTTTATGTCTTTTGTGTACATGTTATTGATTTCGTTGTATATTTCTTCGCACATATAGTTAGTTTTTGTGGAAATATTGATTTGCTGGAGTAAGGTTAGGGATGTTTGGGAGTCTGTGAATATTGCATAACGTGTATTGTCTTTATTGGGGTATTTGTTAATTAGATATAGTGCTAATTTAATAGCAGTTAATTCTGCTGTTACTATTGATGCAGTTTGTTGTATTTTTAAGTCCGCTGTTTTTTTGTTAAAAACCGCTGCTGCCGCGGTTACGTGTTTTGTTTTGGATCCATCAGTGTATATGTGGTTGTAGTTTTTATATTTTGTATTGATCAGTTGAAGTGTTTCCATTTTTATTATGGTGCAGTCTAGTGTTTTGGAAGTAATTTTAGGTATTTTTGTATGTATCTGTAATGCTTTTCTAGTGAGTGGATATGTATTTTGGTATGATACTGGATGTGTTGGAGCTACATACTTTATGATACTTTTGTTGGTTTCTAAAACACTCAAGTCAGTTGGTAGTGGTTTGTTTACATATTGCCCATTTTTCTCTAATATGTTTTTAGTTTGTTGTAGTATCTGGATTACGTTTTCTTTTTCAATTGTTTTAATGTTTTGATATATAATTTGATTTTTTATTTGCAAATCAATAGGAGTTTCTGCTGATTCGCTCAAAATTGCAATTATTGGCGTAGAGCAGATGGCCCCAATACTTGTTCTTAAGGACTTATTTTGTATTTGTTTTAAGGTTGCTACTTGTTTTTTATTATTATCTTGTGCATATATTTGGCATCCATACATTATTTTGGGTTTTATTAAGGTTCTGTAAAGGTGTACTGCTATATCTTGTTTGGCTCCTTTCTTCCTTGGTGTTATAGCTCTAATCAAATTTATATCTTTTTTTGTTCGTGTTTCTACTTCTTCGATATGTTTATTAAATTTTAATTTTCTGTCCATCCACACACCTAAGAATTTATGTATTTCCGTTTCCGGTATATCTTTTTCGTGCATTTTTATGTTGTTATGGGGTGGTATTTTGTGTTTATTAGTAAAATGTATTGTTTTGCATTTGTCTATATTTATGTTTAAGTTTAGTAATTGAAAGTGTTTATCCACTATTTTGATTTCGTCTTCTAGTATTTTTATATTTATGTTTATATTTTTATTTGTCGTATATAGAGTAATATCGTCAGCGTATTGAATGAGATTGATTTTTGTGTGCTTTTTAATATTGTGCATATATAGATTAAAAAGTATAGGGCTTAGAGTGCTCCCTTGTGGTAGTCCTGTACTAGAGGTACGACAGTGTGTGTTTTCTGCTTGGATAGTATAGGATCTGTCAGTTAGAAAAGAATATATATATCTTATAAATCTCTTTGGTATATTTAGTTCAGTAATTATATTGATTAGTGTCGGAATATCTACGGAGTTATACGCTTGTTCTAGATCTATAAACACTGCCGAAGTAATTTCTTTTTTTGCTGTGTTTAACCTTATTTCGGAGAATAATTTATATAAAGCGTCTGATGTGCTTTTGTTTTGTCTAAAACCGTAGCTATGTTCTGGTAATAAATGCTCTTTTTCTACAAAGTAATTAAGTCTATTCTTAATCATCGTATTTAATACCTTTATAACGCATGGGATTAGGGATATTAATCTATAAGATTTAATTTGATCGTCCGGTTTATTTGTTTTTAAAAATGGTAGAATTTTTATTTTCTTCATATTTTCGTGTATTTGTCCTTTTTGCCACCATTCGTTAAATATTTCCAATAATACTGTTTTTGCTTTATGTGGTAACTGCTTGATCATGTTGTAATTTATTTCATCTAGTCCGGGTGCGGTTGCTTTTTTATGTTTTAATGCAAAGGTTAATTCGTTCATGTTAAAATTAGTCTCCAAAGGATGTAGTATATCGTTGGTTTGTTTTTCAACTATTTGATGGTGATTTTCCGTGTAGTCCGGTGTTATGGTTTTTAATAATTCTTCCGTTAATTTATCGTTTGTTTTAATTGAGTTTATTCGGGCATTTCCATTCCCTTTTATAGCTTTTACTATACTCCATGCTCTTCTGCTGTTCATTTTTGGATTTAAGTTTTCACAGGTGTCAATCCAACTATTATTTTTTGCCTTTTCTATACCGTCTTGGGCTTCTTTACATGTCTTTTTATATTCTTCGTAGTGTTCAATGCTCATTTTTTTGCGTAGTTTTCCTAGTGCTAATTTACGTTTTGCTATTAATTTATTACATTCCGGGTTCCACCATGGTTGTGGTTTGTGGTTAGTGTGAGTATAGTTTTTTGTTTTAGTTCGTGGGATGGTTTTATCTGCCGCGTTCTGTATAATATTTGTCAGGATATTAAAGTTAATATGGTCTCTTTGTGTTTTTATTTCCATATCTATCTCTTGTGAGTACTGTGCCCAGTTGGCTAATTTGAAATTTCGACGTGAATATTTTGTTTGTTTTATGTTATTTGATGCAATTTTAGTAATTATCGGATAATGATTGCTACTCATTGTATCATTTTTAACATTCCATTCCGAAGTCATGGCTATGTCATTGCTGCATATTGTCAGATCGATGCATGATGGTCGAACATTTTTCTCATTTTGAGCAATTTTTGTTGGGCTGCCATCATTAAGTATTATTAGGTTAAATTCATTTAAAAAGTCTTCGATTATTTTTCCCTTTGTGCAGTTTTTGGTAGATCCCCAGAGTGTGTTATGGGCGTTAAAATCTCCCATTATGATTGTGCGTTGTCCATTTTTATGCTGTAGTATATTTTTAAGAATAGTTTGTGTTAGTATATTATTAGGAGGTATGTATATGTTTTGTAAAACTATATTATTATTGATAGTTATTGCTTGTGTTTGTATATTGTTTATTGATTTAGTGCTGTAGTTAGTTTGAGGTATTTTTGTATGTATGATTAGTAGCATACCGCCATACCCATCGTCTCTATCGTATCTATAGATGTTGTAGTTTTTTAATTTTATATTTTGATTGTTTTTTAGCCATGTTTCTGAAATTGCTGCAATTTGTATGTTCTGTGTTGTTATGTAGTTCTTAAGTTCTGCCCATTTTTTTATTAAACTTTGTGCATTCCATTGAAGAATATTATTTGTGTCTTGCATTTTGTAATTGATCGGTTATTGATTTGGTGATTGCTTTTGTAATATTCACTAAAGTTGTGACAACATGTTTAAGGATTTTTATGATTATGGGTTGTTCAGATAAATGTGTTTCTCGTATAGTTTCCATGATACATGTATTTATATTCTGTATTGTTTCTTCTTCAATTGAGTTTAACAGTGTTTCTATGCTATTATCTTGGAGATGTGTGTTGTTACTTATTACCTGAGCATATGTGTTATTTAAGCTTGTAATTTTTGTAAGTGTTTCTTTTTCTTGTATCACTGCGTCTGGTTTTGTCTTATTTATGAAAGTATATGATTTTATTAACTGTTCTTTGTATTTAGGGCATTGTTTGTTTTTGGCATGATGTTCTCCTTGGCAGTTTAGACATTTGTACATATTTGAATTGCAGTTTTCTGACATGTGTGGTTCTCCGCATTTGATACATCTTAATTGTGCTCTGCATTGGTTTTTCCTATGACCGAATTTTAAGCAGTTGCCGCATTGTGTGGGTTTTTCTATGTATGTTTCTGCTTTGTATCTTATGCCTTCCATTAAAATATGAGACGGTTGATTTTCGGCATTAATTACAAGTTCGACTGTGTTTAATTGAATTATGCGATTTTCGTCATTTTCCGTGATTTTTTTTGTGTATCTTTTTGCATAGAGTATTTCTTCGCCGTTTGTTCCTTTGCCATTTTTTACGATTGTCTGCGTGTGTATGCTGTGGTGAATGTGTATAATTACTTTCGTTTCTTTATTATTTGACGGTATTAAGACTTTGTAATTGACTTGTTGGAGGTATTCATTTTTTGTTAACGCATTGGCTGTTGTTGCCGAGTCGCATATTACTCTTATTCTACTCGGGCCTGAGATTTCTATATCCTTTGCTCCTGGGCAGTATTTAAATATTGATTCCGCTATTTTTGTTGGGTGATGCTTTTTAATGTTTTCTTTATCAGTTTGAATAATGACAAGGTAGGGTCCAGGATGCATCGTATTATAGGTCCGTATATATTTATTTTCAGTATTTATGTTTTGTATTTGCTGTGGAAATGTATTATTTATTGGTGTTTTATTTAGTTGTGTATTTATTGTTGGCAGTTGCTGCGGATCTAATTGCGAATTACTCGGGCTTTCTATTGTTTTAATGTATTCATTTTTGGTGCTATTCTGTATTTCTAGTTGCCTAGCTTTGTCATGATTTAATTCTTCTTCCTCGTCACTCTCGTCTATATTGTGAACTGCTGCGTCATGGGGCATTGTTTTGTTTGCGGGTTGATTCTTTTTATCTATTCGATGCCGCTTGGGTTTCCCCATTTTAAATGGGTGGATGTATTATCCGCAAGCTAGCAATTTTAGGGATAGGGCAAGGATATGGTTATAGATAAATAGGAACAATTATAAATGTGCGAAGATTAAAAAAGGTTATGTACGTACGTCTTTTCAATAAGGTTGTTGACACTGTACTGTATTATAAGTTTGATCCAATAAAAATTGTTCATACTGTGCACACAAATATTTGTCATATCTAAGAAATCTTGTGTTGAACAGACTTTATAGTTCCAAATTTGATTTCAAGGTTATAGTAATGCGCTCAAGTTTGGTGTACAATATATCAGTTACAGAACCATGGCCTAAATGTGAACTAAACCCACAAAACTAGGCTTAGAAATCAAATCAGTCTAAAAATTAAATGTTGGTACTAATAGATTGAGTCTAAATGGTACCGCAAGCACGAAAACTACCAAAGAAGAGACAAAATTGCCCAAAATCGACGTCAAACTTTTGAAATGAGCTTTTTTGCTATACAATGTTGTTTTCTACTAGATTTTATGTTTCCAAATCAATTGTTATCGACTAGAAGGTTATACAATGCACAGAAAAAGATATGTCAAATAACAGTACTCATTTATGTTGTAAATTTTGTGCAGAAAATCATTTGATTTTTATCAAAATATTAAATATGATTTTTTTTCATTTTTAATTATTTATTTATTTTAATTTTTTTTTTCTACGCATTGAATGATCTTGTAGTTAGTGACATTCAGTTTGGAAACAAAAATCTAGTAGAAAAACACAATGTATAATAAAAGAAGCTCATTTCAGAAGTTTTTTTATCAGTTGAACTAATTTTACTTTTTTTGATAATTTTTGCGCTTGCAATTTAGACTTAATCAATCGGCACCAAATTTTGAGAAAGTTTTTTTTTTATATTCAAACATAAATTAATCCCCACTCTAATTTGCATATTACATTTTTCTTAAAACAAGGGTGATCTACAGTCGTAACATAAACATTGTATTCTATTCTGTACTAAAATAACTTTCGCGGTTTAACATGCAATTAACAAAATCTTCAACATTGCTTATTTTTTGCCGCCTACTACAAGTTAGTAGCAATTCAAAGTAAGTAGCTTGGGATATGGAACCTAGACAAAACTGTCCTCACTAGAAGAACCTGTCCTCTAAACCTAGCATAAGTTGATGGCATGGTTTATTTAGCTTTTTCGATCCCTCCTGAGTCATCGGAGCAAACCTGACCTAATCCAATAAAATCTAAATTGTCTGACATGTTCTAATATAACTTATGTTAACCGAATATAGTCTAAATACACTTGGTAGAAGTCAAACATAATAAATTAAAAACAAACAAATCTCACAGTAGGCTTCTGACGATAACGTAACCAAATAGTATAAGACCTGTACACTAGTGTTTCAGGGCATGCACCCTTTATCAGTATGACTAGCATATCACTGGTCAAAGAAACAACTTACAATCACATTAACTACTATTATACCTTTTATGTGTAATTATTAATATGTGCGAGGTGGTAACGCAGCGCCCTCTATTACGAGTAATATGAACTTGAACTCACATATAGTTCAACTTACTCGTTGCGTTACCACTTTTTACAGAACAAAACCTATTTAATTATTAAACATAATTTAACAGAACTCAAAGCAAGCTTAATAAACCTAACACAGCAACTCGTAGAAAAATTGTGAGAAAATCAAGCTCACAAGGCTATTCCGACAATCCACAAATTACAACACAAACAAAACTGTGGTATAAACAAACACATGCCGCGGATGTCTGGAGGACAAAAAAACTTCATATATCCATATATCTACTGAGCGAGTGCCTTCTGTGGCAAGCGCAAGCTAACAAAAAAAAAATCAAGGCAGTCTCTTGGCAAAAGTTTCTGGACATTGAAGAAACGAAACTAAGTAAAAATCAGGGATGCAGAATAGAACCTAGAACTCGCAGTGCCGGAGGTAACTCCTCAAGTAAAAAAAACCTAATCTAACGTGAACTTGGTATAACGGAGTATCACTTATCACGTCTTCCATCAAATCACACAAAATCTATCAAAACCTGATCTAATCAAACTTAAAGAAACACATCTTAACAATTCTAACAAACCAAGCCAACCTAAGTGTACTTAAAAAAGATGCATTAGTTGAACCTACGGCAATAAGCCGAACGCACCAATCTTCATCGAATCAGACCAAACCTAAATAACACCAACAAAATAGTTAGAAGAATCTGAAAGTGCTACCTCACAAAAGATGAAGATAAGCTGGAGATAGAGGCGGAATTTTTCCCCAGGGACCCAGTCAAACAATCGAATACCCTCGTGGAGACTGGCAAACTCCAAAACCCTTCATAGAGGAAATAAAAAACAAAGGAAAAACTGAAGAATAAGAAGGCTCTGGAACCAGACCAGGTACCAGCCAAGATTATCATATGATTAACTCAAAACACATGCAGTACAAGGAACTCATAAAAAATCTAACAAAAGATGGCCAATTTCCCGCCCGATCAAAATCTGTAAATCATTTGTTAATTAACAAACCCAATTTTGAGCGCTGGTTACTTTGGACGTCAAAAATTCAGTAAACTAGAGAGGCTAGAGCTAATATCGTTTACCTTCTTTATAAAAATAATTTTTTTGTGCTATTATCATTATATTTACACATGTCAAAATAAAAGATATAGAAAAATACAGTTTTAAAATAAAAGTATAATTACAAATTAAAATATTAAATAAAATTAGTAAATTTATTATCCATAAATTCCTCAATAGTGTAAAAAGATATTGATATCAAACAAGCATTAATTGTGCTTTTAAATTTATTACGCAAAAATTTTTTTAGATCGTTTGGTACAATATTAAAAAACTTTGTTCCATAGAAATTTACTCCATTTTGTGATTTACAAAGTCTTGTTTTGTGTGGATAAAAGGCATTCTTTGTTCTAGTATCATAGGAATGGTAATTCTTGTGAGTAAGATAATTATCTTTGTTGTCATATATAAAAAGCAAACATTCTAAAATATACATACACGGTAAAGTTAAAATTTTAAAAGATTTAAAAGATGTTTTACAGTCTTCCTGGTAACCTATTTTAGCTATGACTCGTACAGCTCGTCTTTGTAATCCAAATAATCTCTGAGATATTGGAGAGTGTCCCCAAATTAGCGAGCTATAACTTAGGAAGCTGAACATAGTGAAAAAAATGCCGATCTCAATGCAAACTTTGGTAAAGCTTGTGCTAAATGGCGCAGTAAGTAAATGTTCTTAACTATCTTTTAGACAACTCTTCGCCGTGAATGTTCCATCTAAGTTTGGAGTCTATATGAACTCCAAGAAACGTTTTGGGCATTGCAGTTATTTTGTTACTTAGTGAGAAAACTATATTGACAGTTTTTTTAGCATTCAGACATAGAGAGTTTGATGAAAACCAATTTGAGATATTGCCAAGTGTTACATTGTTTTGGTCAATAGCCTCTTCCAAACTACTCGATTTATTTGCAAACGTAGTGTCGTCGGCATAGAGCACTGTAGTGGCCTGGTTTGTTTGGTGCGGCACATCATTTACGTATAGTAAAAATAGTAATAGGCCAAGTATAGATCCTTGTGGAACACCCTGTTTTATATCAACTAGTTTGGAAGTAGATCCATTAACCGCAACACATTGTTGTCTTTTACCAAGATAGCAAGAAATCATACGACAAGCTGCTGGATGAAAATTATAATAATATAATTTTTGTATTAATGTTGTCTGTTGAACACAGTCAGCTTTGCTAAGATCAATAAACGTAGCGGCAGTATATTCACTGCGTTCATACGCTGCTAGTACATACTCAGTTAAAGCAAGAATTGTAGTTGTGGTTGAGTACCTCTTACGAAATCCAAACTGGTTGGGCTTTAATATATTATTTGCATCGAGAAATGCCATTATTTGGTTGAGCATTACCTTAGAAATTTTTGGAAGTAACGAGATTGGTCTATAATTTCCCGGATCATTTATATCCTCTTTCTTATATACAGGTATAACTTGCGCAATTTTCATACAAGATGGAAATGTACATTCCAAGATACACCTATTTATAAGTTTAGTAAGAGGATATAAGATCATATCTTTAATACTTTTCAATAAGTTTACTGTTAGACCATATATGTCTTTGGCTTTACTGCATTTATACTTTTTCTCACTTCATTTGGAGAAACTTCACTAAATCAAAAGTAAGTTTAAATATGTATGAAGTATCTATCAAATTAATATCACTGATCAGAGAGACAATAAAAAAAATTTAATTAGATCATACTAAAAGCAGGAAATGACCTCTTGGAATTGTTCAGTTTGTCCAAAGGAGTATGTTTTGTAGGTTACGCCGATGATTTGGTTATAGAAAAATTAGCAACATACAGTACAATTAACCACGGCAAAAATTCTTTGGCATATACTTCGATACATCGTGCAAATGATCATGTTATAAAAGTTGCCAAGAATGCATAAAATCTGTCAAACACCCTGGGGCAATTTATACCCAATATTGGCAATGCCAGAAATAGCAAAAGACGCATACAGCTGCTGGAGGTATATTTTGTAATCCTGTACGGAGGTCCAATATGGTATATCACCATGGAAAAGCCAATATACAAGAATATCCTGTTCAAAACTCAGAGGAAAGCAGGTCTTCGGGTTTGCAACGCATACCGTACTGTACCCACGGTCGCTCTGCTAGTCATAGGAACACACCGAATTCAACTTTCTAACCAAAGAAAGAGTAAAATTCTACTAAAGGCGTGACTGTGACAAAATCAGAACAGACATCATCACTAAGGCCCGTTTGCACCATGTTGGCTTAAATCGACGCTTAATTAAACTCTAGTTAATTTTAAGGGTAGTTTTAATTTTCATTGCATTGCACCAACACGTTTTAAGCGTAGTTTAGCAAACTGAAGTTTAAAATAGATTACACATGGCAACATTGCACATTTCTAGTTATTTTACGAAAACTGTTGGTATTTGTGTCTATTTCTATAATAAAAATGCTTAAATAACATAAAACCTAACCTATAATAGCGTATGTCAGTGTAGATTATATTAAATTTGGACGTTTTTATTAATATTGTTGCATAGTAACGGAAATAAAGCCAAAATATCAATGCAAAAAAATAAATTTTGACGTTGAATTATATTTTTAGGTTAAGTTTTTACTAAGCCGACAATATTGACCGCTTAAGTTAAGGATCCCTTAAAGTCATAAACTCCCTTAAATACGTGGTGCAACGCAATAAGCCACCCTTAACGTTTTAAGGGCAGTTTAAGATTTAAGCGACGTTGGTGCAAACGGGCCTAAGTGACAAAGAAGAGGGTAAACGGATACATTGAAGACAAAAAGCCTAATTCAACAAGTGGAACAGTACCTAAAAGGTTAAAAAAGCAAAAGCTACTACTGCGGAAAAGTGTACAGCATAGACCATAAATTATTTTTATGCCAGAGGTGGATCAGGCAAAACACAAAGCGGAGTCTTGAGGTGCAAGTGACACACGACAATTTGCTGTGGTGGAAAACATGTTATAGACAAAAGAAAAGTGGGCAGTAATAATTAATAGCTAAACTTATCAGAGACAGAGATGTAACTGAAGAAACAAAAAGGTAGATTTGGCAGGTGGAAACTCGGCAGTAAAAAAAGTTAAAAAAAAATCAAACGGACGCTTGCTAGTATTGCGGAAAAATGCACAGCGCAAACCATACGTTATTTGGATGCCATATGTGGCATCAGGCAAAACACGAAACGGAACTGGGTCTTGGGATACACCTGACACACGACAAATTGGTTGTAAACATCTTAAGGTCTAGTTACACAGTGCGAGCTAGCATCCGAGCTGACCTAATCAGTGACTGCAGTAAAGCTACTCGCATCGCGTGATTCCATCATAGTTACTGTCATGTGCAAGTCGGTCATTAGTTGCATCTCAGTTACTATAGCATTGTTTGTTTTTACTCGCCATTCGTAGTAGCTGCCTACTGTCAGGTCAGCAACTCGTATTGTCTAACCAAGCCATTAGAAACAAAAGAAAAGTGAACAGTAATATCTTAACTTATCATCGAGATACTAAGTTGTAAAAAAGTATATTAAGCCGTTAAAAACCACACATTACTGTGCAGCTTAGGCTTTAAATTTTCCTCCTTCCAAAAAATTCTGACCTAACATGAGTTCTTTAAACTAAAACCTATTTGAACTCCGGCTATCTATAAATGCCATAATTGAATCTGATAACTAAACAGTTATAAGATAATTTGACCATTTAGGCTGCGGACACACCGGAGACCTCTGCTTGGACCATAGCATCGTATCCGGAGAGATCCTAGAACACTGGAGCATCGATCTTAGCTTGGTACAAACTTTTATTTAGTTGACATGAACTTTTTTACCTGAAGAAAATGACAAAAAATCTATGTTGACTGAACGAAAATTACATCGAAACTGATTTGAAATCTATAAATACGACAATCAAAGTAACGACCCTTGCTCATCGCTACCAACCAAGGATCAAAGCTCCATTGTTCCAGAATCAAAACACGTACCATTGATCAGTTTTTAACTGATTACCAAAACTGTATATTTGAACTGAATAATGTCTAGTATATAACAATTTTGATAATCAGACTGACAACTAAACCAACTACTGATTGCCGTTAAACTGAAACGTAAATGGGAACACTTAGTTTAGTAAATATGTTTGGAAATCATGACATGAATGTTACTAATGTTGTGACTGTTAGTTGCTTTAACAGAAACTATGATATTAGCAGATCAAATCAACTACCTGAACTTTCCGTAACTTCCAGACTTTTCTAAAGTTAATCAACTCTAACCTGACACATCCTGATCTTATTGAAAATAACTAAGAGATAGTAACCGAACCTCACCTGAGCTTTGCATGGCACAACTGATTCCGACCAAACTTTCAGGCATCACTAAACATCTCCTCAGCTCTTTAAATATTAATATTAGTCCTAAGTTAACTATATGTGCGTAGTAGCATACAGAGGTTGTTTTGACCAGATCTAACCTTAATATTCTTAAATATGGCATTCAAAATTTAAGTGCAACAATCTGAAAAATGGTTTACTGTAGACGAGACAACATTTTTCAGTTTAACGTTAGTAACTTCAAGATTCTATCATAAACTACCAACTATTCAAGCCAATTTATGCTCTACTTAAGAACTGACAAATTTCTAACTGGCGGCAAACTGCATGTTTGTGATCATAGAGGAGCTGCATTTAAATGATCTTCCATCCACGTCTTCAAGTCAAATTAGCAGTAAATGAGGATAGGTACAAACAAAAAGTAACAAACATTTCTAGCATGTTTGGCATACTCGAATAAATTTTGTTCGAACTCGATGTGCACTGGAGTTGCACTCGGTGTGTGTTGAAATTGCATTTGGTGTGCACTAGTACACATTCGGTGCAAATTCTTGAGTTTGACTAAGATACCTTGTAATTTTTTTTTTTGGTTTTATTTATCAAATTAAAAAATGGCTTTTTTCCGTTATCTACCGTTATCTTTACGTTATGTGCAATTTTTCGAAAGTCAATATTTTTATATACATTAATTCTATTTAACAAAATTTTACTTCATATTGCAAATTATAATTTTTTGAGAAAAAATAGATTTGTATCCCTCGATACCCTTATCAGTAAACACCGACTATATTATGTTCAAATATCACCCTCGTAAGTAATAATGAATTTTTATATTCTTATTTTTTTATTAACTTCAAAAATATGTTATTTACATTACAAAAATAACATCCATTAAGATCGATAGATTATAGTAACGTCATATTATTATTCCTTTCAATAATATTATAACCATACATAATCGACTTCGATACGCGCATTTTATATTCATATAAAAATCTCGTTCTTCGACATGCATGCCGTTGTTTAAGTTCAAAAGAAAGTGAAAAAAAAAACTTACAAATTGAGGCCAAGTTCAGCTTCGCTTACACACACAAATTCCGATCCCATATATAAAAATTGCATAAAAATTCACGCATGCCGAGCGTATAATCTAGATTCGTGGACAGATTTGGGTTAGTTCTATTACATAAAAAATAGCACGCCTCGACTCGACTCGTTGGATAACGTTACGACAATAAATAACACCCGATCAAATCAAGAGAAAAATTGAAACGATCGATTTGTTTGTTATATTATTTATCTTTATTTGCGTCGGTACTTCGGTTTAATTGGTATTGTGGATGCTTAATGGCGCGTTGGTGATTATGTTTCCGCGAATCATTACGATTCTTTTGTAATGAAATCGGCATATAAAAAAAAAGTAATAAGTAATGATGATAGATAAAAGCAAATAAATTGGAATTGCAAATGAATGATTTTGATTGTTAAAAAGTAATTCAATGACGGATTTAATTTTATGTTATGTAACATGAATTAGTAGGAAATGAATGTTTTGATCAGAAATCAAATAATAATTTTACTTTTGTAATAATATTATATTATTCACTTTGTTAATGTGATATAAATTGAAATAGCAATTTTGAACAATTCATGTTGCTAGTTTATTATTATATAATATTAAATAAAATGTGAAGATAACCTTTTCTCATAAGCAGAATTATATTAAATTATCCCAAATAGTTTTACTTGTTACAATATTTGACTATCAATATAAATAGAAACATTGTTGATAATTATTATTAATAGTTTTTGCATAATTAAGCTCTTTTTATTCATTCAAGTAAGTCATCGACTCGATATAAACATTTCTACCAACAAAACCAAATGCATGACAATTGTGAAAAATCCGATCAGATGCAAGTTTGTGGTAGAACAGGTGATGCAATTAAGATATTAGGGGGGTAGATATATCAAGCGCCCACGATCCAGCTAAAGATCTGAGATGTCAAATTAACAAAGCATTCGCACCATCAGGATGCCTGCAAAACATAGCATAGTCAAAGCCGTATATGTGCACAGATAGTAAAATTAGAATCTATAAGAACTGCTTTAGACCGATCATGCACAGAAGTGCGCAAGGACAAAAACATGCTAACGGTAGCCGAGATAAAAACACTGAAAACAATAGTGGGGAAAACAAGAAAAAAAAAAGAGAGAAACACAGACATCAGAGAGCAATGCAATGTACAAGACATAGTAAGATAGTAAGATGGGAACACAGCGCAAGGGAAAATGATACAGTCATGTAAAACGGATGGACGAGAAGAAATTTTCAAGAATTTTCTTGGAAGGCAACTCACATGGCACAAAGTCACCCAGAAGATCACCAAAATGTAGGAGGGATAGCTCGCAATCTACCTCAGGAAAACGTGTGGAAGCAGCTTCAGAATTAACAGATCTCCAAGAAGTAGAAGAAGAAGATTAACATGGTGACCTAAATTGTCCGCCAAAATCATGAGACTTGACAACTTTAGATTTATTCCTTTGGGGTTATCTTATGAATAAAGGGTACAAACCACAAACCATTAAGGACCTCAAGGAAAGAAAACCATTTGTCAAATGTTTTTCACACAAAACCTCTTTTCACCTACTTTCAAATATAGCAATTCACACCTTTTTCGTGGGCAGACTGAAAACAAAGTAAATCTGATATGAATTATATTTTATATTTCTTACAAATCTTCCCTTAGCTTAAGTTCCTAAATTTCCGACTGATAGTACGGGCATTAGACTCGCTCCTATTAGAAATTGAAAACCATCATTATTATGCGGACTTTGTTAACTGCTACTCTGAATAGTTTTTTTTTCTGTAACCAGCCTAAAAAAGATTGAGTTTCTGTCAAGGCAAAACCTATTTTTGACATACGTTTTGAGCAATTTCATTTATCTTTAGAAAAAAAAAAGATGTAAAATTTAAGTAAGTGAACAAACAACGGTTTTTTGCCGTAACAAGAAGTAATCCCCAAAGCTTTACTATTTACGACATAAGTACCACTAGTTTGCCATTCCATGCCTAGAAATACGATGTGAGTTTCAAAACGCTGAGATACTAAAAAAATTAAAAAACCCAAAGAGATTTAAAAGACATTGGGAACTGTTTAAGTTGTCTTAGAGGCAATTGCTTTCAAATGCAATACAGCTATTGCCATGGTCTTGAATTCATTAAAAACCTTTATAGTCCTTATGAGGTACTAAACGATACAGAAGAAATTTTAGTCAAGATTAAATCATTAGTTTTTAAATGTTTTAGAGAAGCTAAGAGTTATTAAGGTAGTTTGAGCAGTACTATATGATTTGGTTTTAGGAATCAAATTGAAGACCTGTAAGAATTTTTAAGAGATACTAATGGCTTAATGTTTTAATGATCTTTATAGTCTCTAAACTAAATAACAATAAAATCTAAATCATTAAAGACTCATAGACAACTTGAGCAATTTCAAAAACACTGTGAGATATCAAGAAAATTTACAAAAGGTGTAGCAAGACTACAATGAAAAGGCCTCAGAAAAAGACAAGCTTTCAAAGTCTTTGAAAAAGTTTTTTTTGTAACACAAAAGGCCGGTGTTTCACTTTCCACTTAAACTAAAATTGGGCTTTAAGCTCAGTTCAAATCAGTTTTGTGTTTTTTTTAAAATAAATTGACAGTCTTAAGCTTTGTCAATGTGATCTGTCATAATACTAGGTTGATGCATAATTATCCGACATTTTTTGAGAGTCATTCTGTTGTTTAAATTTGGCGTTTAATAAATCAACTTTGTCATAAAATTATTCTTACACACATACGCCACATTACCACGAGAAAGTGTGCAAAGCCGCTGAGTTATTTTGCGATCTCAACGATCTTTTCGGCAAAGAAACGATTAGCAAAAGAGAGTTGTTTGTTCGCTTCAAAAATGGTAACACCAGCTAAGATAACAAGTCAGGAAAAGGTCGATCCTCGAATTTTGATGACAAGGCCCTTTTTGCGGTTGTGAAAGAAGACGAAAGTTGCACCACCGGGACAAAAACTGAAAACTTCAACACCGATCAGTCTACAATTGTTCGTCATCCCAGAAAACTCGGCAAAAGGATATTGTCCAAATGTGTCCATCATGAATTTTCAGACAACCACAAGGGCATCCACGTCCACATTTTTACCGATTTCTTTCAGAGAAACGAGCAAAACGTTTAAGAAATTTTAATGTACCGTTCTAACTCTTTTCTTGGATTACAAGAAAACTCAAAAGAACTGAGGTTATTGAAAATTCATTGTATCAATTTGCATACAACTTATGTAGATGATACCTAAAATAATACCGTATATTGCTTCCAAATTGTAGCAAAATCTAAGATTTGAGCACACTTGAATAAGAGGAGCAAAATGTGTTCAATGATTCGATAAGAATCTACACGGATGGCTCAAAAATCAGTCAAGATTTTGGAGCGGGACCTGAACTTCAACATTATCGTCACCAAGCAGAAGTACTTGAGATAACCTATGGAGTTATGGAAATAGTGAACCGCAAAATATATGGCAAATATATCCATTATAACGGATTGTAGAGCGATCTTAATTGTATAAACAAGCCTAAAATCACATTGAAGCTAACTTTTGAATGCGCCCGTGCCCTTAATCTAGCATCCTGTAGAAATAACATCAAGCTGCTCTGGATGAATTCCAACAAAGTACGTTAATTTGAGGCAGAAAGGGTGGCGCGTAAAGGATCAACCTTTATGGCGTGTAGACCTGAACCCGGATAATACTCCGGGCTGCAGAGTAGCAAAGGAGACAGTGATTGCTCCAAAGGTCAAGACAATCGATTACTACTTGCAACTGTCCAGAAAAAACTGACAAAATACTACCAACTAAGAAAATACATGCACACATTTGGTATTGGGGACAGACCAACTTGTAGAGGTGTGAAATGGATGACAAGATGATCTAGTCGCGCGGCCCAGCCATACGATATAGAATCCATGTTGGAAGTTGCTGGCTTGACATGGCCGAAATAAGGGAGACCTCTTTTCCGATTTTACAATTGTCAAATATGTGTCAAATAACTATACCCGCTATAAATTTATCTATAGCACGCAATGCATTTTAAAACGTTGGGTTAGTTATAACCCTGTTATACTCTAGATAACCTATTAAACGTCAATGTTGACTTAAAAATTGACGTTACTTGGTCACTGTAATAGAGATAACTACTGCTCCAAACACAGGATAAGCTATCTCCCGTTTATTATCCTTCAAACGCATTTTCATATTTATTTCGTAGATAACATTATTCCTGGTTCAACCAACGATTGTAAAAGCGGCACTAAGAAGTAAAAACATAATTTGAGAAATTTCAATAAATTCTGACAAACAGAAAAAAAATGGCATTTCTTACTTATATCAACAAAGTATTTTGGTACCAAAAAAGGAGTTATACATTTTTAATGTACCGCTCTAAGTATCATGAACTCAAAAGAACTGAGGTTATAAAAAATTCAGCGTATCAATTTGTATACAACTCATGCAGTCGGTATCTATAATAATACAGAATATTGATACCAAATTGTAGGAAAATCTAATGAACAGTTTAGAAGTTATATATTTTTAATGTATTGTACGAGTTACATGAAGTTAAAAGATTGTGTTAATGCAATATTCATAATCAATTTGTACAAAAACTATGCAGTTGGTATCAAATAAGGTTTTAATGTATCGTACTGGCCCTTTCCTTGGCTTAAATAAACTCAAAAGAACTGAAATTACGCAAAACTTAGGAGTTATGTATTTTTAATGTATTGTACTAACCGCTTCCTTAGGTTACATCAACTCAAAAAAATTGAGGTTATGCAAAATTCAGCGTATCAATTGGTATACAAAATGCAGTTAATAGCTATAATAATATAGTATATTGGTACCAAAATGTGGCAAAATCTAATAAACAGTTTAGGAGTTATACATTTTTATTCAATCGTACTAGGCCTTCCTTGGTTTACTTGAACTTGGGTATAAAAAGTTCAGCGTATCAATTAGTATAGAAACTATGCAGTTAGTACAATACAGTATATTAGTACCAAATTTTAGCAAAATCTAATAATCTGTATAGAAGTTACACATTTTAAATGTATCGCACTTGCCCCTTCCTTGGGTTTCATGAAGTCAAAAGAACTAACGCCATGCAAAATTCAAATTTGTATGCAAACTATGCAGTTGGTACCTATCATAATACAGTATATTGGTATCAAATTGTACCAAAATCTAGTTTAGGAGTTACACATTTTAAAATGTATTGTACAGGGAGTTTATAAATGAATGGGATTATGTAATAGTGTTAAATGTGCCGCTTTTGTTAAATTGTTCACTAAACTATTTGTTTTGACAGATCAACTTTGACAGCTGTCAAGCAAACATATGAAAACATATGTAGTATAGTGGACGATTTTAAAAAGGCGGCATATTTAAAGTGATTACATAACCCCATTCATTTATAAACTCCCTGTACTAACCTCTTCCTCGAGTCTCGTAGACTCAAAAGAATTGAGGTTATGCCAAATTCAGAGTATTAATTTGTAAACATATTAAGTAATTGGTATGGTGGGCGACTATAATGGAGTACATTGTTACCAAATTGTAAAAAAAATCTCATACACTGTTTGGAAGTTACACATTTTTTGTTTAGTACTAGCCTTTTCCTTAGGTTACATGGACTCAAAAAATAGAGATTATGCAAAATTCAAAGTTATGAAATTGGTACCTATAATAATAGAGTATAAATAAGACGACCAATTTCTGGATGACAAGTACTCTGGTAGATAGGCGGGTGGCACCATCTACTCAAATGTTTGTGATGAAAAGATTGATTGTGAAACATAGTTAGGGCAACTAATTTTCGGGTAACAAACACTCGGGTCGCACAGATTATGATTGTGGGCAAATAGTTTGCATTGGTATACTCCGCCCACCCACCCAGATGCTTGTGATCAAAAGATTAAAGGTAAAACATGGTTAGGGCAACCAATTTCTGGGTAACAAATACTCGGACGGAGCAGATCGCACCGATTATGATTGTGGGCAAACAGTTTGCATTGATGTACCCCTCCCACTCACCCAGATGCTTGTGATCAAAAGATTAAAGGTAAAACATGGTTAGGGCAACCAATTTCTGGGTAACAAATACCTAGACGGAGCAGGTCGCACCGATTATGGTTGTGGGCAAACAATTTGTTTTGATGTACCCCACCCACCCTCCCAGATGCTTGTGATTGAAAGATTGAATGTAAAACATGGTTAGGGCAACCAATTTCTGGGTAACAAATACTCGGACGGAGCAGGTCGCACCGATTATGGTTGTGGGCAAACAGTTTGCATTGATGTACCTCGCCCACTCACCCAGATGCTTGTGATCAAAAGATTGAATGTAAAACTAACCACGGGCAACCAATTTTTGGGTAATATATGTACACTCGGGCGGAGCAGATCGCACACATTATGATTGTGGGCAAATAGTTTGCATTAGTGTAGCACGCCCACTCACCCAGATGTTTTAGATCAAAAGATTACATCTAAAACATAGTTATTGCAACCAAATTCTGGCAACAAACACTCGGCCAGAGCAGGTCAAACATATTATGATTGTGGGTAAATAGTTTGAATTGATGTACCCCGCCCACCCACTCAGATGCCTGTGATTGACAAAAGATTGAATGTAAATCATGGTTTGAACAACCAATTTCTGGGAAACAAGCACTCGGGCAGAGCAGGTCGCACATATTATGATTGTGGGCAAATAGTTTGTCTACCCCGCCCACCCACTCAGACGCTAGTGATTAAAAAGATTGAATGTAAATCATGATTTAGACAACCAATTTCTGGGTGACAAATACTGAGCCGAATAGGCGCAATTGTGAAGAAATAGTTTGCATTAGTTTACCCCGCCCGCCCACCCAAATGTTTGTGATCAAAGATGAATGTAAAACATGGTTAGGACAAACACTGGGACGGGTAAAATATTTCAAACACATTTCAAGGCGGAATGATGAGAGAATCACGAGAATCCTCTAGCAAGAAGATTTCAAACGAATTAAGCGTGCGTAATGAATAACAGTTTCATAAATTACAGTAAGGATGAAACCGTGTGCAATTGGCTTATTTTGCAAATAACAGTTTCATAAATGATACGTTACAGTAAGGAACAGAAACATATTTATAAAAACGTTATTACTTATTTTTTAAACGACTCTTTTTTTATGCAAAACAAATGCAAATATATTGTCCACAATTACTAATCAAACTGTACTTTCAAAATTACTTTAATTGTCAGTTATTCTCTAATAGTTTCCTTAAGAGTTAAGGCCTAAACAAATCACGCGGTAAAACGCGCGGTGTGACCATTTCCGTAACGTGTAATTGCACATACGCTTGCTTACAAAACGTCCCGCGTTTTTATTTTACACTTGAAGCTTCTTCATTATTTGAAAAGTTATTTTAGCAATTACATAACCACTAGATTTCATCTTACGACACAATTTAAAGACCGATCAAGGTCATTAAAAAAATCAATTACATTCGTCAGTTATTAAATAATCAAAGCAGAAGAAGTTTACTTACTAGCATAATTTAAATTACTAATTATTAATTATGCAAACCTTTATTCATATAACAAATGTTTGATCCTATTTTGTATCTTAACACGATTGTTATTCATATTTATCAAGTCATTACAATTAATCATAACTTCCCATAATAGTTTATATGCTTCAATCAATCAATCAATCAATCCTACTTCATAATATTATGAATTCATTGTTACAGTTTTTCATCGTTGCCTATTATAATTAGATTGACAATAATTTATAATCTCGAATTATATTATAATTATATAGAATAACATTACAATTTTAATTCAATTGATTGTATGTACTTTATTTCATATTTTTGTTGTAACATTAAAATTACATATGATAACAAATCAATAAAAGTTCAAGAAAATTATAGTTGAAACAGGAAATGCATTTTAGAAAACTACGTAATAATAAGCAGTCATTAACCCATATACCCATTTCAACCTACACTATTTTGGCCGACCTAGCAGGAAGAGAGAGAAGCATTTATAATTTGCCGCAATTCTGCAACCGCAAACAAACACAAACAATTTTTCTTTAAATAAAATAGTTAATAATCCAAACACTTTTGCGAAAAAAACTTACTTTATATTCGGTGACATAACATTGCACGAATGAAATTGACTGGCGTAACACGGTACATTAGAAATCACTTTTGCAATTAAGTTTATTGGTAATTACGAAAAAAATTATATTAATAAGCGTAGCACGTATGTAGTGGAGTCGGCGGCGGCGCCGCGAACCAAATCAAATATTGTGGGCGCCTTGCGAGAATTGAATCCAGGAGATAAAATGCCGAACAACAAACACGATCGCGATCCGACACAATCGATCGAGGGCAGCAAAATGTTAAATCGTGCCCGCTGAATTGCCGCAACTCGTTGCAAAATCGGCGGACGGAAAAATAATAATGTTAGTATCGCGCGCGCACCTCCAAACTACACTGAAGCACTGATTATCCTGTAATATACTGGTGATGATACGGACGCATCTCAAGAGCGCTGATCACACAACACACGCATACAACAACCGGTGCGTTGTTTAGTTTGATAGCGGGGGCGAGTGCGGCGTACGTCTGAGGAGCCGATCACAACATGACCGTGTCGCGTGGACTGGGACATTATTGACCAGGTTGCTCCCCTTGAATCGAGCAGGTGTTCCTTGTGTGGAACCCGTGATAGAGGGGTCAGAAATAATGCCGTGCCACCTTCACTTTCACTAGTCTCGCACTGAACGCAGCCGAGCACATGCACAAGCTTCTAACGCAGCCGCGAACGCAACTTGCCGTTTCATGGGTTTTGTGCAGGAAACGCGACACGCACACACACACTCTTTGATAATGTGAGATACACATGCGATGGTCAATTCAAATTTCATTTACTTGACACAACATGATTACTTTATGTGTGTCGGCATATTGTAATCATTTCATATTCATCAAATCAAATTCACATTGACAGAAAAGGCCGATGATGCAAATTTAACTACACGAATTAATGTACCAAATTACTAGATAATTATAAAACAAGGCTATTTATCTATGCAAGTAAAGTGAAATTAAAACTAATGAACATAAAACTTTTTCAATTAGGTATACACATATTACTCGACCTCGCTAGATGGAAAAACTATTAATCTTCACTTCGAAACTGCACACACTGAACTTTTCAGGAAAATAAAATAAAAATATAATGACTTTCTGATAATTATAGATTAATTAAATTATTATGGTAATCTATTTTTTAAAATTTGTAAGTTGTAATTAAATTATGGTTTTATATTATTCTTATAAATATTTTTCTTGATATCAGACAGAAAAATATCGGTCGAAAGCACCACGGAGCTAGGATTTTTGATCCCCACCGCAAAAATTGAGAAAGGCTTTAAAAAAATTGATGTTTTTGTGGGCCCGTCCGTATTGCAGACCTTTGCTTTGTGAGTATTCTATTCAAGAGAATCTGCTCACTATAGTATATTCAATATTAACAAGCAGACATTGGCGATGATCATTTTGACAATTCTATCACTGCATTATTCTCTCAGCTAGAGCACTGATAAAGAAGTACATGAGATTTATATTATAAAACTATAAATCTCATGAAGTTATTTTCACATAAAGTACTTCCTTTACAGTGTTCTTCTTAGAATTGAACATAATATTTATATTTCTCCCTATTAGAGGGCCAAAACATACATGTTCAAAGATGTAGTTGCGAGCATGTATACAAAATCTTAGTCAAGTTTGTCAAACATGACAAATATGACATGAATTTGCAATTTTAGCAAAACGTTTCAAGTAGTTACAACAATTTTCACACGCATGCTGTAATGTTGTTGTTGAATTTTCTACAACAGCCGTCACTTGTTATAAGATTTCCTATCTACCAAAGTTTGATGAAGTGGGAACATCATATGCGAAGATTCGTGCAGCATCATCTTACTAATATGAAGTCAGAAGAACAGCACAATATTTCTAACAAACGTTACACCAAAAGCTCACAGTAAACTATCAAAAGGAACTAACAAGGCAGTCTCAAATTTCTACAGAATTTTAAGAATGTCAAATAAATTCCAGAGAAGGGTGCAAAGAGTGACGGTATGACATTGTAAAACACTTTTATGGAAACCGGATCAAGATTTTTGATGTCAAAATTGATTAAAATTAGAAGCAACGTCAGAGAAAAGGCATTTCAATCTTCGATTTTTGTCAGTCCACATTTGCTATCCAGACCTAATGCCGAAAGAAAACTGTTCACCTACCGACTGCGCCATTTTGTTGCCAGGAAAACACAGGTTTCAGACAACTTTATTTTGCTATCTGACCAAACTGCATGATATCTACCGGTGGATTGGAAGAGGAGCTCCAGTTTCCTGGCAACCCAAGTCACCAGACCTAACGCCTCTCGACTATTATCTGTGGGGACACATGAAAAGTTTAGTGTATTCTAATAAACCACAAACCAGAGATGAGCTAATTCAAAATATGATGGCTGCAGCTGCATTCATACGAGAAAACCCAGATAGTATTCAAAGAGTTACGTCTTCAATTGTTAGAAGAGCAAGAATGTGTTGTGAGGCAGCGGGAGGACATTTTGAACAAAAACTTACATAAAATACTCAATATGGTCTTTACTTTATCTTCACGCTCATTTGAATTTAATATTGCTCATAACTCTGTAACTATTGAGTTTTGCATAAGGCATTTTTGACTTAATTGTTCAAGGAATAAGCTATTAAGCTATGCGCACCGAGTCACAAGACACCCTATATATATATATTTTTTTTAAACAACAAATCAAAAAGAAACAAATTTTTGGGCAATATTATCTTTAGCTAAAATAATGCAAATACCTAACCAAACCGTAGCAAATACAATGTCCATCAAAGACTAAAATGAACAGCAACAGTCAAAGATTGCATATCCCGATAAATCTAAACATACTCTCAAGTAAAATGTATTCAATAGAAACAGTAGCGACTGTCGCAGAAACTTCCTACTTCACTGTGTTAACGACGTTATCAAAATGTGTCTACATAGTCTAAGCAAATTTTGCCAAATGTGCTTCCAATGTTTGACTACAACTCTTAACATCAAGCAAAAAACAACAACAACGTTTAACATTCATTTGACATATCAGCCTAAAAAAATTATTAATACCGATACTATCTAAGAAGTAGAGTGCTATCTACAACAGAGCAAGCTCAAAATGGCATAATCAATATTTTGATTAAGCGACTATTTATGCCACATAACTTGGATTACATATACAAATAAGACCATCTTTATCAACAGACACAACTTCAACATCCTTTAGGAATATTGACTGGATATCCAGCTTTAGATCATAAGCTGCATTGGTTAAACGTACAAAGAAACAGTATTATTTTCTGGTAATTTCCTAATAATGCTACAATAAAGCTTGAAATTAGTTTATGAGTCATCATAAAGAATATGGTTCATTCACTTCACAACATTGACTTACAATTGAAGAAATCAAATACAACATCAGGACGCAACACTGGCTTCTATTCAATTTAACAAAGTGTTATCAAGCTTGGTCTAAAGAAGGATAAGAACGTTGCAAGAGAAGAACTAAAGGCCAAAGAAAAACAAATACAGCTTCACGATCGTCGCATTATGGCTGTAAGAGATTGTTTTATGAGTACAATGTCAATTGCCCGCTAAATCAGATCTTTTGGCTTGAAATTATACAAACTATTTCTCTGTTACGATTCACAGCTCAAAATCAACAGCAGCGTTTAGAGTGGTGCAGGTTTATATTGGATTGAAACTTTGTGTCAAGGTTCTAATTAGGGATGAAGACCTGGTTAACGGCAAAATGTTAAGTTCTCAATTTCGAGTCTTGTGCAGCAAGCTGTCAGTATTATGCTATTGTTTAAGAAAATAGGTTTCCTTTAGTTTTATTCAAAAAAGTTTGCCAGCTTGGCTACATGTTGATGAGATGTTAGAACCCCATGTGCAGCTCTACTTATAACGGATACAAAATTTTCTTTTTCAGAAAGAGAAGCTCACATTAACAAGGTCTCCGAAACTTTTGCCTATTAAAGATGTATGGAACTCTATAGAGAAAAGATTAACAAACTTGGCAAATCCTCCACAGATTTGAGTGGTTTTCCGTCATGAATTGCAAGTTTCTTGGGACGCAAAAGCACAAATAGCTTTAGATCACAATTTAGATTACGATGGATAAAAGCCAAAATAATTAACAATCCTGACTTAGGTTTCCTTAGCCTGAGTACAATATGCAAATGCCAAATGATTTTAGATTTTCAGATTTTCAAATAAACTTAAATAGTTGTATGATAACTTGTCACAATCTAACCGAACCCAACTTTTGTAAAGGAGCGTAATCTGTGTGTAAACTAAGAAATACGTGTTCTTCTCTAAATGATATTACTAGTAACATTGCATGATTTTTTTGGTGTTTTTGTTTACAATTGATAGACATCTTTGTCGATTTATAAACAAAAACAGCGTTCTTTGCAAAATTGGCATTTTACTTAATTTTGGTCTCCAGTATTATGGAGGCTATTTAACATCTTCCACTTACTGCTACACACTAATCTCCTTTAGGGTTAGTTTTTTGCCAATTATTTATTACTGGTTAAGGTTGGAAGAAGCCTGATCAGTATTTGAGTTGCAAAGTAGTTGTGTTGCTGTAGTTTCTTTTTTTTGTCAGAACTTTATAATTCTTTTCCAAATTTGTTTTCTATTTATAAGCTCAATGATATTTTTTAATTATTAATGTTTGATGTTTTCAGAGTTGTGGCCAAAACGTTTCTTTTAAGCCAGTACTGTATTCTCTTACAGATGGGGCATAATCGAGACTCACATTTCAAAGGGGTTCAAGGATCAAGGCTTGCGATAAATCAAAGAGCAATCCAGAAATTACCGGTCGGTAAAGGTATTAGGTATTAGATAAACAATCATGGACAAAATCATTGAAGCTATAAAAGCCATAAATATGGGATATACAATAGGCAACAACAAATTCAGTATTATATGCTACGAAAATGATATTCTTGGCAGAAAACAAGAATGACCTAATTTTTGGAATTTGAATCTGCTATAAATAAACAAACTAATGAATATTTTTTCAAAATTATTTTATTAGAAATATTGGACATTTTTATTTAAGAATGAAACACAGCATCATTCAAATGACTGCCACGACTGGCTTGACAGTAACCCATCCGATTAACCCAATTTTTTAGTACATTTTTGATTATTTGGGCTCCATTCGCATAAATGGCAATTTCGATTTCGTGTTTCAAGGCATCAATGGTCTCTGGATGGTTAGTGTACCACTTATCCTTAAGGTCTCCTCACAGAAAAAATCCAACGGTGGTTACGTTGGCCATTTCATACTCTTTAGTTTTGGAAACAAAAATTTGTTTAGTATTGCACAGTAACGTTTGCTATTGACGGTAACGGCGGATCAAAAACCACACCAAACGGTTACTTGTTGTGGATGCATAGGCTGTTCAATAGTCGTGTGTGGATTTTCTGATCCCCAAATGCTACAATTTTGCTTATTGAAATAGCCTTCGAGATAAAATGAGCTTTATTGAAAAACACAATTTTTTGTCAAAAACGCTCATTTTCGGCCAAACGATCTTTAACTTATTGGGCGAATTGAAAACGCATCGGATGGTCATGAGGCTTAACTTCTTAGACTATTTGAACTTTGTAGGCCTTCAAACCAAGGTCTTTATGCAAAATTTTCTTTAGAGATGTGCGAGAAGTGTTTAGTTCCTGAGAACGATGACGAGTTGATGTTGATGCATGTTCACGCACACTCTGAGCAACAGCATTAATTTTTTCGGTTGAGCGCAAGTACGTGAACGTGTTGTTTTTATCTATTAACGATCCAGTTTTGCAAATTTGCTTTACAAATTGGCCCACAAACTGCGTCTAAGGCACTTTTTTCTATCAAATTAGTTTTGTAAATTCTCACCACTTTGGAAGTAAGTTTTCATTATTTCCCAACTTTGTGTAAAACGTCCCATTTCAATGTCAAACATAAAAATAAATTTCTGTCAAATCATAAATGTCATTATACCTTTGAAAAACAAAGTAAACGGTAATAATTCCAAACGTTACCTGGCCCACTCTTTACATAACCTGCTTCATAAGTTTAACATGATAGCAAACAATTTAATATGCAGATCTCAACAAAGAAAACTAGGTCAATGGTGCTCTCAAAGGAGCCAATCAAATGCAAACTTACCACTGAAAACAGTTCAGTAGAACTAGTAATACGCATTAATTACTTTGGCGTTGATCTATCCAGGAAAGGAGACTTATACAATGATGCTTAACAATAAATAAACAATGCATTAAAAATTGCCAGTTGTCTAAGAAGCGTAATATGGAGAAAATATTTATGCAGTTGAGACTAGAACAGAAACCAATAAGACAAAAGGGCGCTTACAAACAATCAAAATGAAGACTCTCAGAGCTATATTTAGTTTTTCCTTATAGGACAGAGTATGAAGCAAGGAAATTCAAAAAGAATGTGGAGTCGCAGACAACGTGCTAGACAAGATCAAGGCGCCGCAAGTAGCACGTGCTACGAATGAACAAAAGCAGACTAGCAAAAGAAGCCTTAACTGTAAAACTGAATACAAAGAGGTTTCTTGGATGCCCACCGAAGAGTTGATTGGACATGTGGACATCCGGATCACAGAAAGCATAGTAGTTACAAATAACAGGAATTGTCCTACAATAAAAAGAAGAAGAAGAAAAGACTGAAGGGGTTGCTGACCAGGTTTAGCGGCGCAGTCTGTGACTGCTACGCAGATAGCATTTGGCAAGCGCTTTGGTTTAAATGTAAATGTTTGTGAGCAAAAAACAATTTTGAAATGAGTCCAAAAAACACCAGTTTGGCGTCCCAAATCCGTGAAGACACCTGATAACATTGCTGCAGTCAGAGCGTCAATAGAGCGTGTCCAACGCGTTCTGATCGGAAATATGTCTGCATTTTAAATATTGATTTGAACAGTGAAGCAAAGTTTCTACATTGTACACATTATATAATTGTGATTGCGCTCAAGAATTGAGTCCAGCAGATTGGGAAGGCGTAGAGTAATGCAATCCTTACAGATGTGCCTCCCAAAGATATTATGTGGATTAGCGACGAACAACATTTCCATTATTTTGGGACAGTAAACAAACAGAATTTTCTGCTACTGGACTCCTGATAATTCCCTAAAACTGCACCAACAACTTCTTCACAGCCCAAAAATCACCGTTTGGTATGCTTAGTTGTCGGTGGGCATTGTGGGGCTTTATTTTTTAAAGATCTCCTTTTCCTATTTCATGAATGGCTTTTGTCTTTTTAATCCTATTTTTCTGTATAAGGTCTGACATCTTTATACCTTTATATGATGTGTATGTTATTCTAAGTTTTTTTTTTTTGAGTTTTTGCAAATAAAGCTCTATCTTTTACACTCAATTCTAAACATGGATTTTGGGTTTTATCTGCTTTGATTTAATTAATAATGTTTTTCTATTATTTGTAGTATTAGGAATGTGGCATGCCAGTGGCTGCTGTTTGCCAAATTTAATTAAAAAAAAAAGTTTTGATTTTTGAAATTGTCAAGTTATCAGTAAATAAATTGATTGATTTTTCTATAATTTAAATTTAAACATTTTCCAATGACAGAAAATAAAAAAAAAATTAGTTCATTTTGGGACATCTTTTATAAGGATTACATATTTTCATATTCGAATAAATTTTTAGAATCAATTTTACAGCTCCGCGGGCGTTTGTTAAAAATAATTTAGCAAAATAACAGAATTATAAGAAAAATGAAACACATTTGCTATGTACTAATCACGAATATATTTGAAAACCGTAACACTTGTTACGGTTTTTAAATATATTCGTGATATAGTACACATAGTAACGGCCACCACCATTCAATTTTTAACAGAATTGTGTTTTTTTTATATATTTAAGCTAACTTTAATGTTATTTCTATTATTCATTTAATTTCTTTTCACGTAGTTTTGAGTTAATTCATTCAAAATGATTATTATTTAACTAAACCTTTTCCGATGTTTTCAAATATATTATTTTTTATGTTAAATATTTCAAGTCATGTTGTTATGTCAAATTTAACGTCATAATAAAATAAGCTTATCTATTTGCATAAATTTACATGAATAACAAATATGTTTATCTAATTCTTCATACAAATTTAAGTATTTATTATTTGTATATTGTACATTTCAACATGCGAGTTCCGTATTTTTATGGATTTTGAAAACTAAAATAAAAACAGAATAGTTGTTGGCAATACATTTTGCGACCAAATTTACATTAATAATAATGTACAAAAGTTACTATTTATATACGCATAATATTGTGCAGATTTTATTAATAATTGCAGTATTTTTAATCGATTAAATTGTTAATATACACTTAGTTGCAAAAAAAACGGCCATTGGGTAATTTTTTGTAAAAAACTTGTTTAATAATCAAAAATTTACGGTAACCTATGCCAGTAATGAGCTCACGAATATCATTTTGTGGAATATTCTGCCATTTTTCTTGAAGTGCCACACGAAGTTCGTTTACTGTGGTTAGTGCAACTGCACGTTCTCCAACACGCTTGCCCATCATGTCCCAAACATGTTCTATAGGATTTCCATCTGGGGTACATGCAGGCCAGTTGAATTTTCTTATTCTAACTGCAAACAAGTATTCTGTGACGCACCTCTCAGAATGCGGTCTTGGGTTATCCTGCATCAGAATAAAGCCATCGCCAATAAATAAAGCAAATGAGACTACGTAATTTTTCTATACCTCCTTAACATACCGCTGTGTAGTCAGCGATTTTTTATCAATGACAATCAATTCGATGCAGGCATCCATTGATATTTCTGCCCATACTATCAGGGAACCTCCACCAAGGCTAAGCCGGGGCTTAAAGGTGTTCTCTGCAAATCGTTCTCCCGTTTGTCTTCATACTTGTTCTCTTTCATCTGACGAATGTAGGCAGAATCTAGACTTGTCAGAAAACAGTTCAGTCTTCCATTGTGCCAATGTTCAATCCAAATGTTTTCGAAAAAATTGGAGTTTGGCTACTTGGTGACGTGGTAGTAATTTTGGCCCAGTTGCTGGTCTACAAGATTTTAAGCCAGCTTCTTGCACCTTTGACAAACTGTCCACACACTCATATCTGTACGTACCACTAACCTCACGGAGTTGGTTTCTGGTCTTCACTGAAGTCACATGACGATAGCAGTTGTTTTTTGTTTCCTGCTAGATCCCGACCTCCAAATATTTCTGACAGTCTCTCTAAACCGCTCAAGTGCTCTTTGGACGGTAGAAAGACTGACATGAAGGAATCTGGACACACACCGCTGGCTTCTTCCATCTGCCACAAGAGCAACACCTTTTGCACAATCTTCAGCACTTAGGACCATAATCAACACACCAATTTGCCCTGAGAATGACAGTTAATCGAAAACGAACAAGTCAACCCAGTAGCCACCTTGATCCTAAACTGATAAGTACCATATATTTTTTTCTACATCCTGATGGTCTTTTTGAATGTAAAACACTAAAAGGGTTATAAAAAAAATTGCCAGTTTTTTTTGCAAAAAATAATAATTCAATCTAATCATCTATGTAAAGTCCGTGTTAACTTAAAAGAATATTTTGGTGGATGCGCCGAGTCATTTAATGCTACACAATTAAACGTACAAACATTACTAACACATTCTAATAAGGAACTCAAAAACATATTTTTTTGTAAATAATGAAAATATACATTTACAACTTCTGTTAGTAGAAATTACAAAATAGAGTAAAATTTAAGTTGTGTCGATAATGGAAATATATTCGATTTTACAAACAAAATTTGATGAAAATATCTGCTCCAAAAAAGAAATGTAAAGTGTAGCTGAAGTACTGCGTCATATAATTTAACAATATTAGAATTTAAGCCAAATCACCTATTACAATACCCCATATAACAAACATCCTGCTTGAAAAATACTCCGTAATACATTTAAATTGTGCATTTTATTTTTACGGCTCTCATTCTTTGTTGAACTCTTTTAAAGCTTTCATTAACTGCAGGTCGTTTGGTAGTTATTTTAAATTGTTGGTTGAATAATGATGAATGCACACTTTTGTTGTTGTTGTTGCTCCTGCAGTCAACTCTTCAATTATTTGTAAGCACGGAAAGTCCCAGTTTAATTATATAATAAATTAGAAATTCAGCAAAGCGTAAATCAACACGACGCAGATGGGCAAGGTCTTCAAAATCACGATCACGGCTAATATTTAATGCGAATGCGACAATAATGTCGTTATATTAAATTGTTGAGAACAAGGAAATATTGTAGCATACATTAATGATACTTATCAAACAATGTCCAATTTGTGCTTAAATTAATACATCATTTTTTTTTAATCAATGCTGACATTGTAGGCAAAATAGTTTTTTTAGATTTAAGGTCACTTGCTGTCTATATTATACTATTGAAATTGCATGTAATTATGTTGCTATTGAATAAGTGATTATAGGTTATTATTAATTGAACGCATTTTATGGAATTTTTTGGCCGCAATATCACAAAAAAAATCATGAGACCTCAATTTGATATAAATAGTAAAAAGTAATGTGTTTATTGTTTCAGTCATAACATCATTTTGACATATAAAAATTGTGATTCAAATAAATATTATTTATTCCATATATTCACACAGTGTGTGTATAAATAAAATGAATTAATTCGTAATAAAAAGTGGAGTGAAACGTAAATGTTGATATTCTTTTATTGTAGGAAATACAATTAAATTTTTATTTGCAAATTTATGATTATTTATTTGTTTATAGTATTCTACCAAAGTTAATAAACTAGGTCACTTTAACGGCATGTTGATGAAGGACTATTCTGCACAACGTTGAACATGAAATGAAATAAATAAAATAAAATAAATAAATTTAAAAAAAATATATTTTATAAGAGACTAAATGGTATTACTTCAATATATGTTTTACCATTAGAATGAAAAAAAACATAATAAAATCTCATACAGTGACTGAAGATTTGAAACGAGTCTTTCAAGCTTAAGTTCTAAGTTGGGTTTAGTAACGAAGTAAATAAAAATTAAAAATATATCTTTAAGGTATGTACTTTATAGAGCACGTATCCACCTAACCTCTCTTTTTTCTTTTTTATGATTTTTTAAGCAAAACTAGTCGCAAAATAACTTGTCAAAATTTTAATAAGCTGCGTCATTTAGTTTGTGTTTGACAGCCATTGATAGAATACTACCTCGTGATTTGAGAAGAAAATAGAAAAAAAAGTGAATTTTGTGTGCTCATTAAGGACGAGTTTTTGCGCCGTTTTGTAACCGTGGCCGAAACGTGGATCTACCACAATACACCAGAGACCAAACAGCAGTCAAAGCAGTGGGTTTCTCGAGATGAAACGGCGCCAAAGATAGCCAAGGTGGGTTTGTCAGCCAATAAAGTCATGGGGACCGTTTTTTGAACGCAGCATTTGGCCAAAAAAAGTTCTTTTCTACCAGGACAATGCAAGGGTGCACACATGTGCAGTTTCTTTGGCAATAATAAATGAATTAAGCTCCAAAATGCTTCCTCATCCGCCTTATTTTCCTGATTTAGCCCCGAGTAATTATTTCTTGATTCCAAACTTGAAGAAATGGCTCGGCGGAAAGAGATTTGACTCCAACTATGAAATCATCTCACAAACAAGTACCTATTTTGATGACCTTAACAAATCTATTTTTATTCAAAAACCTGTGTTTCATTTAAAAAGTTACGGATTTATTGACCCGCCCTTGTATTTTATCACCCGACTTAAGAGATCCCGTGGACCGAATAAATTGAATTTTTATTGCACCAATATACTAATAATATGATGATGATTTGTTTGTGTATTAATTTGTTATAATGAACCCCGAACTGAACTGTGACCAGATCATAAGACTGATGTATGTCCAGCTCTAGAAGACGATCTTAAACAGATTAGGCTGGATCATAAGAAATTTCTCTTCAAGCTGTTAAAGGAAATAAATCAAGAAAGTGAAGCCGCTTCCATGATTCTTCTTCGAGCTGCTAAAGGAAGGAAATTAAGAAAGTGAAGTCGCCTCCATGATGTTATTCATAATCAGGCAGACACATCACCAAAAGTTCCGGCCCTTTCAAAGAGGTCCAGAAGAACCCAACGTCTTCTTCAGCAGATGCAGCTGAGCCAAAGCGAACCAAGAATCCGGACTCTTCCAAAAGTCCTGCCAAAAGTCTTGTCACCGACTCCAAAGACGAAGAGGTGATAGATGTTCAGCTGGACAACTACGTCGCGCTCAACCACAAACCCCCGCCTTTAAAAAAAAGATTTAACCCGGTGGAAAGCAGAAAAAGGACACGGGTAAGTCTAAATCTGCTATCTTTTAAAATAGGCCTATCACGTCTGGTGCCTTTAGCACCATCAAAGCCAAAACGTTCTAACCTGGCCATTTTTTAGCTATCTAGACCCTTCAATAAACCCCAGATCTCACAGCATCTACAGAGGAACATACCTGACTACATCAAGGATGATGCGGCGGAAGAAGAGTTAACAGTTCTAGAGTATGCCTTCTTTATACTGAATGCTCTACGTTCAGCTGCCTCAAAACGCAAAAAGTAAAAAAATTATGCCTGTATCCACATTATGTAAACTCACACTCGTACATCCGGGAATATTGTCTAATGCCATCGTTGCTAACGTTATTTCTACATGGCATCTAGATACAATTCCCCTGATGTATGCGTCAAAGGTCATCTCAGCTCTACGTGCAAATTTACATATTTGGCTGGCACACTATTATTAATATTTCTAAGACAATTTTCAGTTAGGTTAGAAGGTCGGTCCATGCAATCAAACATACCAACTTTTAGGAGATTCAAACGGGAGGAGTTTAGTCGATAGGCGCTCGTCAGAGTGAATCCGACACTTATAAGTTTTCAGAAAAATTATCTGTTCTCAATAAAAAAATTAGCCAAAACAAGCAAAAATTGAAAACATTTTATTGCAGAGTTTTCTAATTGGCTAAACAATCCTTTTCGTCTTAATCTTACTGACGTTTGTTTATTATAATATTATTAATGTCAAAAATTAATACCTTAAAATTATTCATGTGTCAAATTCAGATTTTTTTAAGTATCCAGCGACAAGGCGATGTAGATGTTACATCAAAAAGTAGAGAAAGCTTTTTGCCATACAAATTCTAAACAAACAAATTTTAGGATAGAAGTTGACGCTTGGAGCTCCTTGAGAAAAATCAAAGATAATGGGTAAAAAATAAAAAAAAACAACTTTTAAAAAGCATTTGCCGATCTCTCAAAAACGAGAAGAACAAAAACTTGTAGATTCTAATCTTATTAAAGTTGATCTTCTTTTTCTTATTTTCTTCTTCTTCGTGTTGTAGGAGTAGATTTTGTCTTTCTTCAATAGCGTTACTAAAGTTTGAGTGGAGAGGTCTGCTGCTATGTGGTTTTCCATCCTTGGCAATTCTGGGTAAATTTTTGGGCATTTTTTCAACATGATTCCTCCATTCTTTTTATCTTGTTCGTGCCCACCTCACCACACGTAAATGAACCTAATTTTTTCATTTCTCATCGAGTCTAGTAGAAAATCGCCACTTATTGCTCGAATGGTTCTTATCTCTGTTGTTTTAATAAGTTTTTTAGTTGTTGGGTTTTCCGCTTTTGTCTTGACAAAGCTGATTCGAAAGTTCACAAATCAAGAAAGAAACATATGACAGCAAAAAATATTGGAATTAGATGTTAAAACCGACATGGAACTCTAGAAAAAAAAAAGAATTGTTCTAAAGAAGATGGCGATTGACTAAACGGGACTAAAGAGCAACCACTGATTACTGATAATACTGCTCTAGCACGAGGTCAGGTAAAGAATTTGAAAAAATGTTGACACTATCTTTGTTGACGTCAACTACAACAGCAATAATTATGTAGAGCACGTGCCCTACATAGTTCTTGAAATTAAAACTAATGCCAAGCTGATGCCGGTCAACCTCCACAATTAATCAGACTAAAAAAGAAAGGATTGTTGCGGACAGCGTAGTAATCAAGAATTAAGAAAAAAATCGAAAATACAGTTTTTTGCCATCCAGGGGCTTTAGAAGAAGCAGACGCATAGTCTCCACATCAAGACAGAAACTCTAGCAGAATTCTTTGTTTGTTCAGCACTTTAGCCAATTGACAAACTTTGGTATTTTGCCACGTGCGATGCTGGGAATCACTTGAGAGACAAAGTGCGCAACACAGATATCCGGACAAAAACAAAAATAATAGACGTCTGAACTCAAATGGCAATAGACAGGACACATGGACAGAAAACATACAAAGAATGGATCCACAAGATTACCTTCTGGAGACCCCGGAAAACAAAAAGAAGCACGGGAAGACCCCAAACGAGATGGATCGATAATATAAAGAAGATAGCAGGAAAACAGTGGATGAAAACAGCAAACAACAGAGAAGCATAGAAAAAATATCCAACAATGGAAGTATGAAGGCTTATATTAAGAAGAAGAAGGTATTTTGCCATTGAGTAAGTATCTAAGAATAAAAATTGTTAGACCCAACAAAAATTATCTCACAAAATTAAAAGCAATAGCTGTTTGTCTACTTGTGGTAGAACTATTTCTCGAACATTAAAAATCATCAGTGTAGTAGTCTTGAGTAATCTAAAAAAGATAATGAATTATACATCTTGCTTAAATTGTTTTTGGACATCTTGCCAAAATTGAACTGAAGTTTTATATTAAACTATTAGATTTTCTGGATTTTGGATTTTGAGTTGGAGGGTAAAGCAAAGTTTACTGCACATACACCTTATTTTTTGTACCTCCTTCAGTGGCGACCCTATTCCGTTGTTCCGGTATTTAACCAGCCTATGTGGTGGATGTATGCAAGTAAAACGCTTGGAGGGGTCTTTTTTATACTAACCATGTCAAGTCAGGAAATTCTTTACATGAACTTTCGATTTTAGTATAAGAAGGCCGGATACATACATAGCACGTGCTTGATCATCCATTTCACATCTTCTACACGTTCTACTGTCTCTAATACTAATCATATGCGTGTATTTTTTTAATTGACAATTTCTTGTTAAGATTCCTGTTATAGTTTGCAGGTTATTTCTGGACAGTCGCAAGTAGAATAATTGGATGTCTTAGCGTTTTGGGGTAGTCATTGCCTCCTTCACCTGTCTGCAGCACGGAGTGTCATTCCAACACTTTCAGTGAGTTGTGTATGTTGATTGTTAGTAGTTCACTGAAGTTTTTAAGTGGTAAAGCGCTCCAAGGATCAGGTTCACACGCTATGAGGGTTGACTCTATATGCGCCACTCCGTCTGCTTTAATGTTACCTACTATTAGATCTTTTTGAGCTGATACTTTGAAAAATTATACGATGTAAAGGGCAAGAAGTTTTGACTCCCAAAATAGGACCGACTTTAGCACAGAAGTTGACTGACCTTCAGCAAAGATCTAGAGCTTCTCAAGACAAGACGAGACGTAAAGAAAATAAAAAGCATGAGTCAACTAATAAACTAAAAGTCAACGTAACAGAAATTGGAAGAAAAAATTTCAATCTAATCAGAGTTGGTTCTAAAGTCATACGCCAACAGCCATTTGGTATGACCATGAACGATATTTTTGAAGATCAATCACAAACAAAATGTCCAAAAACTCTCCTACCTCCTGAGTCATGCAGTTCAGCCTCTCAAACCTCTATAAACTGTTTATCAAAATTTTTGGTAACCGACTGAACAGGTTGGCTTCTAACCCGGACATAAATCTAATGACATTAAAACACAAAATAAGAAATGTGACAAATACAGTAAGTTACTCGTTTTAGCTTTGGTATTTTGGACTTAATGTTTCTACTTTATTTTGCGTTTTACAGCTATTTTACATCGCCCCAGAAGTCTTACGACTTGTATGAATCACCCCGGTGTATAAAGAGCAAAGTTATTATTTTAGTCATACTCGAGGATTGAACCCCGGACTGTTAGCGTGCTACGCTAACGCTCTATAATTGAGCTATCTCACCGTTATGTTTAAACTAATATTTTAAAGAATACACTTTGAAACGATGTACTAAAAATGGGTGTTAGGAGTAAACAGAAAAACTCTACTATTTATTGTAAAAGATTAAGTAATAGTAGACGAATTAAGATTATAAACAGAAAAGTGTGTAATAAAAAAAAACATTACGGAAAAATAAAAGTCGAAAAAACGAGAAAAAATATATTAACAGGAATGCTTACGCTACTATGGAAATAGCAAATGTAAAAATGAAGACAAGAAACGTTTACGAACATCTTTTTCATTTGCTTTGAATCAACAGAAACTGTATTATAACTAATTTTGTATGCAACTTTTTGTACCAATTCTTGCAATTGGAAATTGTAGTGACAAATATGTCAACAACAGCTTTCGAACTTAAACGAAACGTTTTCAAACTTTTTTCGTAACCAACTTACGTCCGCATAATGCCTAAATTTTTTTTTAATTCCTGTTCCTTTTGGGCAGACTGTCAAAGGTTGCTAAAATAAAGTAGGTATTTTCAATGTACCAAAAAAAATGTTTATAATATTTGTAATACTTTTTTCACATTAAAAACAAAATTGGTCATTGTTTTCTTAACATAGCTAGCAACTATCTGCAAAACTTGGATACGATTTAGAATAGTTTTGGAGATCTTGAAATGGCAAATAGTTGCTAGTTGCTTATGAAATAATTACACAGAAATAATTAAGCTACTAATGTACATAGGTATTATTCACAATTTTAATGTAAAGGTCTCGGGTAAACCTTTAAATTTTCCTCGCAAATTTGTTGTATGTACACATTTTTTTTTAGATTGAATCTTAAAAATTATTCTTGCAAATACTTTGCTCATTTCTAAACATTCTTATCTTAAAATACTTAGTTTTGATATTTCTGTTTTTTAATAATAACCAAAACTTTTATTTTTACCAAGTCAAGTTCAACTTTTGTAACGATTCACCGCAAGTAAGTTTTTTGCCCTATTTGAAATGCTTGTATCTTTTTCCTATACATAGCCATCATTGTTCCACATTTTTTTTCTGTTTAAATAGAATAAATACTTATAATGTACTCTTGTATCTACTTACGTGAGCTACATAAATTCTAAAAATGATAGTTTATTATAAAATAAATAAAACGCATTTACTAGTACAAGTTGTTTGTATCATTGTTCTTGTAATGATTGAAACTAGGTACGGTTTTTTAAATATATTCGTAATATAGTAAATGTGTTTTATTTATTTTATAAAGTAAATTGTATTATATAACTCAAATTAGTATGTCACAATCAAATACTAATAATAATTGAAATATCCTAGCTTGAGCTCGCAATTACAATATTCAAGCATAAAACAAACACTCAAAATACTCATAATTTATGCATATTATAAAATAATTAGGGTATAATCCATCTGCATTAAACAAATTTATTAATAACTAGCTTTTCTAGCCTTTTGTAACATAATATATAATTTAAATTACAAATGAAATAACTGAAATAGACCAGAATATATTATGAGGTACTTAAAAATGAATTCTAATTACACCAACTGATATTAATTTTTTTATTTAATTCAAGAATTATTGTGTGGCAGAATATCAAATTAAATAATTTAAATTTATGCTATTTATATTCTAAATTTAATCATAAATAAAACTTAAGAATTGTTTTTTATACAGTTACATCTAAGCTTTAAAATAGAAACGCAAAGCATACATTATAATTTTCATCCAGACATTCCTAAAAAATAAACTGGCAACACCTGTGTGAAAATTGCAGATTTAAACTCTCTTTTACACGGTCTAGTCGCCGGGTCCCAGACTAATGAATGAATTTAATAAATCGCAAACTTTCTTAAGTGATTAATTTGTTGTAGTTGAGAAATATTTATTTGCATAATTAAAATGATAAATATAGTTAAAAAACAAATCGCAGCTGAATATATCTAGTTTTACCGTGGGGTTAAAAGGCAATTTTTAATCCAATATTATTATGACATAATACAAATAATATTGTAATGTAAACCGGAAAGAGGTAAATGTCAATCGTAGAATAGAATTTTAATGTATTATAAAAATAACCAAACCTAACCTAACCTAACCTAACAAAACAAAAAGCGGCAATACAATTTGCAAGAAAATATAACAAAATAAACTTGTCTACTTTTCTTGAGGAATAGGTTGAACATTTACAATTTTCCAACAATTTGGGAATGTCTCATTATTGTATGGTAAGGCAAATATTAGATACTATAGTGATGATACCTCGGATTTTGATTATGAAACAGTAAGAAGTTGAGTTAAAATTGACCATGTTGGGAGTGCCCCAGACTTATACAATGAAGTTTGTTGATGAGATTTGGATGCCATATTAATTGTTTTGGAAATGTCTAGAGCTATTGCAAGATTGATCTAAACATTCTATGACCTTCTAGTTTTCTAGACTTATCACAAATTTAATACCACATGTAGAAGGTTTGATGGTTTGTTTTCAGAAATTATATTGAATGAATAAGAAAACTATCATAAATTTGTTAATAATTTATAAGCAAAAAGTAGTTAAATATATTGACGTATTTGAGTAGGTGTTACATTTTCAATGTCATTAAGAATGCAATGTCAAGTCGATTATTTATTTATTTTATTTCAATATTTTGCTATTAGCATAATAAATCCAATTAAATAGTATAAACTATCTTCTTTTAGTGCATTGAAACACATCGATCATTAACATAATTCTATTGCAACATGCGATAGCCTGAATGAACTGGCTTAAATTGAAAAATTACATTTACTTGCAATCAATTGCACAACGTATTAACATTTGGTTACTAGAATTTCCATTAAATACACGCTCTGATTTCAATACGAAACAGATAACGAAGTTATCTTGAAATAGTAAACAAATTATACTCCACAAATAATTACTTACAATTTATTTCAGCAAGAATTAGAAACATTTATCTCAATTCACAAGAGTTTGAAACTATTCACGAAACTATTGTATTTCACACTAATTTTCGCATGGAAATTTCACGCGCGCGGACTATTTCCCAACATAGGCAAAGATTTCCGCTCAACTGAGAGCTCCGCTTGCTCGTCGCGATTACACTATGTGCTCTTATCGGACTGTAAAAATTGTGTGGGGTAATGGATATCTTCGTGCGCGTGCTGTTGTTTATCATGTTTACATGTTTATGCGTCGCGTAATTGCTTTTAATCTGCAAATTTATTATGCGTTTTTATTTATGTTGTTTATTATTATTTTATTGCATCTGCCATGCAGCCATTACATAATTGATTCAATTAAGAGCGAGTGAAATTGTTTTATTTATTGTGGTGACCAGTGAAATTGTAGAATGATATGCGGGAATTGGTTAATAATACATTTACTTCTCTTTGTTTATCATTTTACTGCTTCAATTAACAGCGAATCCCAACTTAATTAAAATAAAACTAGATGGAATAATTTGAATGTATGAAAAACAAAACAAAACTATTTTGTTTACGTTGTATAGTTAAATTTGTTTAAAAAATATATTTGAAAATGCGAAGTGTTTTATATTTGAAATTGTTAACTTTTGTAACAGAATGTGATAGTTGTTAGCTTGTATGCAAGATATTTATAGATTATATTTTACACGAGAATGCAGAAATATATTAGTTTGCGCTTCTTTCTAATATTTTGTCACTTAACGCTGAAAAGGTATTTGTGGGTTGGGCGGAAACGTAAAATGTGCAGAAAACATTTTACGTAACTCACAAAGTTTATCAATGATGTTTTTAATAACTTATCTCCAAAAAACTACGTTGCTCAAAAAAGCGCTCTATACTTTATGCATTTGGTAACCAGGACAGTTTTTAGGAGGTTTCTTTTGAGAACAGCTAATACTGTTGGACAAAATTACCCTTTTCCTTAAATAAGTGTATAAATTCCATATTGAAAATTTGCTAGCAGCCAAGAAGAGTAAGTTGTTCTGTTTGGTCAAAAACTGCACTCAAGTACTAGATTTTGCAGTTGTATCCGTTTAGAAATTAATTCACAATAAGTGGCTTTCTCTTAGTTTTTTATAAAGAACAATAAACATTGATTGCGCCATACACAAAGTATACAAAGTGCAAAATATTTTGACATGAAGTTTTACATTTTTATCCGTAATTTTTGCTTAAGTTTGAATGTGCAACTGAATAATGCCTGTGGTTTTTTACAAAAATAATCTACACTAAGATTGGTGGGCAATACTTAAAAAAGTTACGTCAGTTTTGTTGAAGATAAAAAAATTCACAACAATCAATGAACGGTTTGAACATTATTACGTTGGTTTTGTTTGAAAACTTTTTTTATCGGTTATAAGAACGTACTGATTATCTAAGCAAAGGGAAATTAATAGTTTTAAGAGAAAAATCAATGGAGATAACATGTGGTACTCACAGGGATCGGTACCAGCAAAAGACAATTCCTTGCAATTGTAGTGCATTCAATTTTACTGTATGGAGCACCTATATGAAGGAAGATCATGAAAAGGCACAATGAGAAGTGTTAATATGAGTATGCTACATAGCCTACAGAACTGTATTCAGCGAGCCACTAAATAGAAGATATGAAAAGAAGAAGTAAACTTAGAAGTACAAAAAGGAATCACGACAAACAAGTAGCAAAAAAGACTGAAGAACTTTAAAGGAAAAATGGAATAGACACATAGGCTAATCCCAAATATACAAAAATGTAGTGAACAGAAGCAAGACAACGTGGATTTCTATACAACACAAATACTGGCAGAGCATGGGTGTTTTGCAAACTACTTGGAGAGATTTAAAATAATAAATAATGCCGGTAACTGTAGAGAAGAACAGGTCAATACTAAACATGATGTTTTACTGCAGCAGATGGACAAAGCAAAAGAAGAAAATGCAAACAAAAATAAGCAAAAGAATTTCTGCACAAAATACGGTTGATGAACTGTCAGAGACACAAGAAAAGATGAAATAATAACTACAACAATCAACATCATAAAGACAAAAGAAAAAGAAAGAAAGTAAAAAACGCAGCAGAACGTTGAAAGGAGAAATCACAACATTTCTTGAAGTAATATTACTGCCAATTTTGGGATGTGTTAGTGTATATGTGGGAAGGGGTTTTAGTAGGTTGAAACTCTGTTTTTGTCAATAGCTTTTAAAAACGGCCATGTTTTGATTTATATCCAAAGTTTTCTGAAAGTCTAAAAACACCAGATGTAAGGGGATGTTGCATTAAGTAGTTTTCTTTATTAGTCGATGTATAGGTTGTAGGTGATCTTGCTGTGCTGTAGCCTTTTTTAATTTTCTAAACCTTGATTGCTTAACAAGTTGGTATGCAAAGAGTTTGTTGGTTAATATTCTTAAGAAACATTTGTATAATAAGTTGATTGGTCAGTAGTTATCCAATAATTTATATTTTTGTCCTGATATTTGGATTGGGATTGACCGATATTTCCAATTACGATCTTTTTTTTTGCCGGAATCATATTTTAGTTGTTTTTTATATAAGTGATTTTTAATTTGCCAGTCAACAATTTGGATTTTAGGTTCTTCATATTTTATCGTTTTTGTTTATTGTGTTTTTCATTAATTTGGTGTTGTTTGCTCTGATATTTTTCTTAATTTTTTTTTAGTTGTGTTGTTTAGATTTTGTTGTTGTTTTGTTCATTATTTTGTCTATTTTTGTCAAAAGCGTAGTATTATTATTTTTTGTAGTTTCTATTTTGTTCATATTTTCTTCGTAGTTGTACGAGTTTTGATTTGTTGTGCTCATTTAGTTCTAAGTTCTATTCGACTCAGTCTCTTTTTCTGGTGGTCGCTTCTACTGTTACACCAATTTAGAACTATAAGGACTTTGCATATTAGTTAAAAAGAATAAAGTTAATTTTGTTTTTAGCCGTCAAGTTTATTTTCTTTGTAGCGGCTTTTTGAAGAAGGTGTTGGTATGCAGAATATGTTTTTGCTTTGTAGAAAGTTTAGTAACATTTTTGCTTTGCTATTTTTTGTATCAAAACCAAACTTTCTAATGTGCCGCTTTGTAGCTTTTGCCAAAAATTTTGCGTTAAAATTTTATGAAATTGTTTTCTTGTGTGAGTTTTTCATACAAATAGCAGACTATATTTTTTGGACATTTGTAGTATTTGTATATTACTTTATTTGAAATTTGGCATTTGGTTATCAGGCGTTTGGTGCTCTTTTATGATAAATGCTACTCCTATGTTGTGATATTTGGTATCGGCATTACTTTAATTTCTTTGTTCATTCCTTGCAGTACTTTTTTGTTTGTAACCTTGTTTGTCCATCTGATTTTCATTAAACGTCTGCACACCCACAACTTAAATGCATTTAAACGGTTTAACATTGCTTAAGTGACAACCACATACAGGCTTCTATACCGTATAAAAGAATACATACGTACTTGGAGGCTTAACTTAAGATCGTAAGAATGTAGTCATGGCTTTTTCTATTTCGATCTTAATTAATTTTTTTAATACTGGTTAAATATTAAAGAAATTGTGAAGGCAAATTCTAGCGCAACGTATTTAGAGCTTGCCGAAATATTCAAAGTTAGTGATAAAACTATTTGATTGCACTTTCACTAGATAAGTTAAGCAAATGAGTTGTCAAAAAAAAAAAAAATAACAAATCAAACGGTATTACCATTTGTTTGGCAAACTTACCACGCAATAAAAATAAATCTTTTCTTAATCGCTTGTAAAATTGCGATAAATAAGTTTTTTATAATCGGTTAAATAGCAACTGATCTAATAAATCAAAAACTTTTTTGCACTAGTTTTTTGTGTGTTGGGTGATTAGCAGTTTATGTTTATTATGAGTTTTTAAAAACTGTTATTGTTGTGTTCTATTCTGAACTATTTTAACAAAAACAAGCAACACTAGCCTAGAAAAGAATTTTTTTGGTTCAAAACTTGTGATTTTCTACAATAACGGGATACAAAAACTGACGGTACATTGTGATAAATGTCTTTAACTCCGTTTCCTGGGAAGGCGTTATACAAACGCTTAAGGAAAAAGACATCTTTCTCTGTCTCATCAACATGACTAAGGCATACCTGAGAGATCGGACCACCACAGTCGGGAATTGTATTATGCCAATGACGCTGATGACTTGGCGGTAGTAATCTCTGGTAAGTCCAAGAAAGATATAGAAATGTAAGCGAAATGGGCGCTTAGGAAGATAGGGAAATGGTTGGAAAGGTCTAACGCTGGTAAATAATAAAACGGAAGCTCAAATCCTAACAAGCGGATATACTCTAAAGATAATTACCGTAAGAAGCGTGAACATTGAGAGCCAATCAAATAATACTTCAGAATAACGTTAGGTCATTACTTAAATATGTGGGAACACATGGCGAGAACGCAGACCAAAGCAGTGGGCGGAAAAACGCGCTAAGCCGTCTAATGCCCAGCATAGGAGGTGCATGATCCAATAAAAAAGAACGTTGTGCTCGGTGGTCAACTCGATTGTGTTATATAAGGCACCAGTGTAACCAACAAAAACTTTAGAGCGTTGATGGACAGGAAATAGAGGAAAGCGGCAATTAGGGTAGCTAGCGCTTAACTAACCGTCTCAACAAGAGGTGGGAAGATCATTTTGACTTATCTGCTCGCCAGTGCATGGTCTTATGCCTTAAAAGCAAACGAAAGGGAGGAAAAAGCCATAGCCACTACATGCGCGTAGACCAGAACCTTAATCAAGGAGGTCACGTTTTGGGTCACCAGGAAACATGGGAAGGTAAGGTATTTTCTGATGCGGTTCTTGACGGGTGCTTTGGAAACTATTTAAAGCATATAAACATCAGGAGTCACGACAATTGCATCTACTAGGAAAAGCCAGACACCTTATACACAGAATCCTGAAATGCAAGAGGTAGGTTGCAATAAGGTAAAACTCAAGAGGAGAGATAAATACGCTAGGAGTAAAAAACTTTAGAGCGTTGTTGGACAGGCTATAGAGGAAAGTGGCAATTAGAGTAGCTTGCGCTTACCGAACCGTCCGTCTCAACAGATGGTGGCAAGAATCATTTTGACTTATCTGCTTGCCAAGGAATGGTCTTATGCTCCAAAAAAGAGGAAAAAGCTTAGGCCACTACAGCCAGAACATTTATTAAGGAGGTCATGCTAAGCGTTACCAAAAAACATGGGATGGTAGGGTATTTTCTGACGCAGTTCTAGACGGGTGCTTTGAAAACTACTTCAAGCATATGAACATCAGGACTCACGAGGTGGGTTGCAATAAGACAAAACTCAGGAAGAGATCTAAATACGCTAAGTGTTAACAACATCATTGACAGGATGTTAAGCTACGAAGACTCATGGAACTCTATTTCTAACGTCATACGAGAGATCATGAGTAGAAAAGTAGAAGAGAAGACAAGGTAATAGCTCATGCAGCTTGCAGCTTTTTTCAAAATTTCATCTAATAGACTTGATTTTGGAAAATGTATTAAATGAATTGGATTTTTTTTAATGTTTAGCATACGTGTAACTTTGATTGATTATTTATCTGTTAATAATTTTAATTTTTTTTTATTTTGACAGCTTTCATCAGTAAGACTCTAAAGAATTTTTTTTAGGCACACCATTTCCATTTTGAGAAAAACTAAGATTTTGAGAAAACAAACGATTGATTGCTAGTAACATTAAAGGGTAAATTTACAAATATAACTATACAAAACACATACGCATTAACGGAAGAAGCAAACAAAACTACAACCGACAATTTTTACGACATGATGCAACAAGGTACCTAATTATGACATCTTGGTAATGATGACGATAGTACTAGAAGAGAGATATAGAATGTCGCTGGACAACACAGCCTACACACAACAACAATATTAAGAAGATGGACATCAACTATTGTATAGAGGAATCAACTGTGATTCCGACCATTTCTTAGTAGTAACAAAGATAAGAGAGAGAATAAGCAATATCCAGAAATTCGGCGGAGCAAAACTAAAAAATAGAATGTGGAAAAACTAAGCAATACGGTGGAGAAAAATAATTATTAAAAAACAATATTGAAGCACCTAAGTAAGCACGCAGGCGGAGATGATGTGGAGCAAAAATGGAAACACATCATAAGTAGTATACTAAATAGAGCTGAACAATTGGGAGAAACCAAGAGGAATCGAAACGAAGAATGGTTTGACGAGAAATGCAGAAAGAAGATAAGACTAAAAGATAAAGCAAGAAGCAAGTGTCTCCAACGTGAATCAAGAATACTAAGGAAGGACTACAAGAAAAAAATAGACGCGATCAAAACATGTCGAAGGAAGAAAAGAGAATATTATAACTAAAAGGTAGAAGAAATAGAAGAAAGCAATAGCAACAAACAGTACAGAAAGTTGTACAGGGAAATAAAACTACAGGTCTCGGAGTATAAAGCGAAAGAAATGACGTGTAACGACAAAACCGGGGCAGCCTTAACAGTTCTTAAACGATAGCAGGAATATTTCTTTTCGGGTTGCAATAACATAATAGCAGAGCTACTAAAAGCAGCCGGGCCAGAACTGAGTACGCGTATACACAGACTGATCTGAACGAATATAGGAGGAGGAAACAATCTCAGAAGAGTGGAATGTGGGCCTTATACATTCCATTAACAAAAAAGGAAGTAAAAGAGACTGTAAAAACTACAGAGGAATTACGTTATTAAACGTAGCATACAAAATCCTCTCGAGTATAATTCACAATAGGCTGAATGTCTACGCAGAGAATATCCTAGATGATTATCAGTGTGGATTCCGTCTCAACCGTTGGACATCCAACCAAATCTACCAAATGCGACAACTGTTTGAGAAAGGATACGAATACATCTCGGGCATTTATTGCCTGTTTATTGACAATAGAACTAAGTTATACTAGAACTTAATAATAATGGGCATACTAAAGAAGATAGTCAACCTAGTAAAACTAGCATTAAATGAATTAAATGAAAGCAGCAGTAGTAATATAACACGATAAAACAAATACGTTTGCTATTAAATCTGGAGTCAGACAGGGGGACGCGCTATCAGCCTTACTTCTCAACTTAAACACTACATGCGGCTATAAAAAAACTAATTGTAACAGAAATTTTAACATACAAAAGTACGCAAGTTAGAGCCTACGCAGACGACATTGTTATCACAGGTCGCACAGCGAGTGAAATAAATGACACTTTAAAGGACCTTGACAAAGAGACAAGGAAAGTAGGCCTAACAGTGAGAAAAAACAAACTATATGTTGATGACCAGAAAAGTAACACAAAATGAAGGCAGATACATAATAGGCGACTACAGCTTTGAAAAAGTTAAAAAGTTGAGATCTCAACTAAACGACAATAATGACGAGAGCGAAGAAAAAAAAATAAGAATAGTAAAAGCTTACCAATAAACTGCTGAGACACAAGTCCAAACTAACGATATATAAGTGCTTAATGGTTACCTACGGTTGTGAAACGTGGACTCTTCTTACAAAAAGCGCAGAGAAAATAAAGATATTTGAACAAAAAATATTAAGAAAAATATATAGCCCGGTAAGGGAACAGGATGAGACATTCAGGATAAGAATGAATTATGAACTCTAGTCTTTCTTAGGTAACAGCAACATTGTGAAACACATAAAAGCACAGAGACTTAGATGGATGGGCCACATACAAAGAATGGAAGATTGAAACACCAAGCTTATTACAAAATGCAAACCCACTATCAGCAGGCCGAGAAGGAGAACACGTAAAAGATATAAAAACCTGGAAGAAGATATTAGAACAATGAGAGAATTGGAGGAGAGTAGCAGAAGACAGAGAGGAATCGTGGAGGAGGCCAAAACCCTTTGTGGGTTGTAGAGCCGGAGAAAAAGAAGAAGAAGAATAAGTAGTAACAATTAAACAAAATTTTAAGCGTCCTAAAAATTCCAAATTATTACTATTGGTTTACCTTGACTTTTTGACAAAGGGGCAAACAAAATCATCTATAGTTCCCAAGGTTTAACTAACAAATGTCAAAAATTTAAGTTTATAATTTAAAAATGATCAAATAGTATTAAAAAACCGCGTCTAAAAATCTTTTATAGTTTTTTATAGTAAATTCTTGGAAATAAGCTCAAAAATTGGGCTTGTATAAAATACGCTACTAAAAAAAATTTAGAAAATCTTTGGCTCCTTTGAACGTTTTTGAATAGGTTAAAAACTTTAAAAAATTTTTGCAAGGGAAATAGTATGTTTTGAAAGTTGCTATAGACGTCGTAAGCTACTTTACTTTAAAAACTTTAAAAGATTCAAGAGACTCCAGAAAACTTTTAAAATTTACTAATCACTGATATAATACTCAATAATCAAACTTTTTATAAACAATTTTTTTTAGAAATACAAGACTTTGCAAGTATGTAAGTAGAATTACTTTACAAGTTACTGGAGAAGATTTTCTATGAGTTTAAAGACAAGCTTGCAGCACTGACATCTGGCGTGATTTGAGTTAAAATATCTATTTATTGTAGTATAAATTGTTTGTAAATTTTGAAAAAATATTAAGAAATTTTGTTCTAATTTATTATCAAGCAATCATATCAACTGAAGACTACAAATAAACCAAGATCATAGGAAAAGCAATCGATAGATAAGGACAAATATGCTACCATACGTAACATCCTTGCTTGGTTCGTTGCTTTGAATTCTAATCTAGCAATAATGCTACCATCTGCACTATTGCAAGATTAGCAACACAGACTAAGATTTACTTCTTTTAATTTATTAAGTATATAGATATTATGAAATAAATCAGTAAAGTATTGAAGAAGTTTTATTATTCACCAATAACGGTCTGTATTTTTATATTGAATGAGTTTATTATAATTTTAATGATTTATTTAATTTAAATGTATTGCTCCATATCATTAATTAAAATGTAGTTACATTAGATGTTGATTTAATTTAAACCATTAAACCAAAGAATTAAATATGTTAGTATTATTTATTTGTGATTAGCTCGGATTATTGTATGTTCATTAATCAGTTAACAGTAATAGATTGAAACATATATAATAAATGTTACTTTTAATTTCCTGTTTGCGGCTTGTTATAACAGATGATTATCTAATTATAGTGCTTCTAGACCACAATACCAGTTCAATTGAAACTCACTCTAGTTTCTAAATACACTTCCTATAAATAAACTAGAATAAAAATAGAATCGCAAATATTGTTCACCACAAGTGAATAAACAATGATGATACGTGGCGATGGATGTATGAGGGTAAGATAAAAAGTTAGGTAAAATATTTTAAAGATATTATAATAGATGGTTGTGATCTCTACTATGTGATAATTCATGTTTATGAAATAATAAAACAATTTACTATGTTTTATCATAATTTTATTCATACGGAACATGACTAGTTTTGGCTCGACTAGAGTCTTCTACAGATGTAACTCAGTCACAGTTACTACATATATAATAAGCTAATTCAGTTAACTTGTTATATCTGTAGAAGGTTCTAGTCTAGCCAAAACTAGTAATGTATTTGTAAGAATAAACTTGTGATCAAAAATAGATAGTAAATTAGTTTATTATTTTATTTTAAATTTGCTCACTAACATAAAAGATTGTATTATATGTCACTAATGAATTGTTGCAAGTGACAACCATTTTACGGGACATAGAGTTTATCTTTTTATACAAATAAAATTGAAAGGGAATTCTTGAAATAAGCAATGCGTCACTGAGGTCTCAGACAGTATGTAGACAAAATAAATTGGGAGAGAGAAACCAAGAAACATTTTTTTTTTCAATTTTGTGAAATGGTAGGAAATAGTAGATTTAAATAATTTTTGGGAGTTTGAACTACTTGATGCGGCTACAACTATTGTAGTTTTGGTCAACTGACGAGTGACTTTTTGAAACTTCATCTAGCAACAATGTTTGCGAAGAGCTTATACACTAGTTCTGTAACTATTTATATATTACGTATTGGTTGGGATCGTTATATATTTTTAATAATCAATGTTGCTATAGATGCAACACTAATGAGGCATTCAAATTGCAAAACTTGTTTTAAATAGTATTTATATTCACATTTCAATATCACTAGCCCATGTAATTTACGTGCTTTGTATGTGGAGTAAGAATCACCTTATCCCACACTAAATTTTATTACAATTATATTTTAGCCAAACAATAAAAAATATTTACTACCAAACTATATACAGAACAATGTTCCGATTATACATAAAAATCTATTTCTCTATACGTGCACAATTTTTTATAATCGTGCGCGCATTTTTCCATATTTGCGCGATTACGAAATATTTAACCGCGACCTTGCTTTGTGTTTCGATGGGCGGCCGAGCGTGAAATCACACGGATAGGTAATCTCAGCATTTATTAACATCCCGCAATCTTCTTTAAATAACACGTTTAGAATTTGATTGTTGAAAATTAATGATCGCATACTACGGCAAAAAATAAGCAATTACATGATTTATTTGCGAATAAAATATAACTAGTTTTTATTTTATTATGAATTGCTATTAATTAAAATTTAAAATAATTGTTTTTTTTTATTGAAGGTGATATCACGGATGTTTTCGAGTATATTGAATGATGTCATTTGTACATACACAAAAAGTGTTAAAAACATGATTTACGTCTCGAAAATTTAGTTAAAGACAAACAAATTTTACAAACACAAATTTTAGTTTAGAAAAATAAAAAATACACTTTTCAAAACGCTAAGGACAAAATTAGATACAAAAGGATTCTACCGATATATGTAACAAAGTTGAAAAAGCTTAACAAATCTTATTAACTTAAAGCCTAACTTAGGAAAATGAAGAACAACAAGTTACCTTGCAAAACACTTGAAATTTTGTACTTTGTTATTAAATTTTGTTTGAGTACAATAGTTATACAATATTAAACTTTAAATTTCTACATATAAAAGGAGATTTACCGATTGCAAAAGAATATCTTCATGCACCAAAACTACTGACCTGCTTTATTATTATGACATGTATCTTTAATTGGATTATTAAAAAAAATCTGTTTCACTTATGTTGATTCACTTCATTAATGATGAATAACACAATTTTACATTTTCTCTATTTCTATAACCTTTTTATAATACTATTTAGTTCAGAAACAGCACATCGACTTATTATTCTTAAATCTGTTTTTATGGTAAGATCAAGCTAAAATGTAAATTTGTACGACATGCGTTTACGTTATCAAGAGAGACGAATAAATTTAATTAATGATGTAACTTTCGATGTATCAATATAGCCCGGTGTCTGTTTCCTCGTTATGCAATCGGTATTTAGCATTGGCACCAGCGCAAGGATTCCTATGGGCAAGTTAGAAATCACAATACACAATGGAAATATTTAACGCGCTACCTGTTGACGGGACCTAATTTATTTATTAAGAATGACATTTGCTTCTGGTTGATTTACTAGTGATTTATTACACGAGTCCTGCGATCAATTACTACAATACAATGCACTTACATATAAGCTTTTATAAAATATGTTAAGCATTCATATACAACAGACATAACCTATAACCTATTAAACTGGATTTCACATGTGGTATTTGCTGGTGATATTCATAAGTAGTGCTGTTTATTAATAATACGTTTGGAATGAAATAGGTTATTTACAAATTTATTTAATACATTCATTACTGAGACAAAATTTGCATTCTATTATCCAAAATAAATGGCCTTTCTTACTTAAGGTTGTATTTTCATTTTAAGCTGCAGATATTTTGAGGCAAGCTGTTCAAAGTTGCAAAAGATAATTTTGAACAGAGTTTGTAAATATTGTTTCAAATATACAAGTTAAGGGCGCGGTTTATGACGCAATTTAACTTTTTTAAAATAGGTTTTTAGCAACAAAATAAATTTAAGGGCTTCTACGGTCATAAATTCATTTTTTTACATTTTATTTAATTCTGTTAGCAAGCATTTTTGTATATATGTTTATAAAGCAATTTTAACTTTAAATGACTTCAATAACGCTAAGCTATGAACCCCCAATTATAGGACTTCTTGTATAAACACAATAACATTGATAAGTTAAATTAATTATTAGAATACGGTTTTATGCTTTTATTATCATTAATTCTATGATCAGAAATAGCCAATTTAGAAGAATCCATTTGCAATAACGAGTTCTGTGAATTATTGAGGGCATCAAAAAAATATCTAGAAGATGATTGATGAGATGGGCATTATTCATATTACAAACCGAGGCACGTACAAACAAAAATATTAAAACTGAAACGAGATCCGAGAGGAATAAATAGAACTCCCTAGTAATTCGATCGGTTATATAAATCGTAATAAAAATACGCCATAAAATAATTCGCACATTAAAAATGATTACTGTCGCATAAAATATGTAATTAAATCTGTATTATAACACAATTTTATCAATATGATATTATATTATTATAGTTAATTAATTTAATTGTTTTATGTTATTGAAACATTTATATTGTTATTAGTACTATTATAATAAATGTATTTTCATAAAGTATATTCTTCATAGATAGAGCCATTCATTATAGGACAATTCGAGGAAAAATCACAGGTTTGATTAACATCAACTTAATGAAGTTTATTAAGAGTAAAGGTCGAATATAAATTAACAAAATTACAACCTTAAACAATTACTCAATATTAATTCAATAAGCATTGAAGGATTTTCCAAAACTAATTAATTATTTTGTTTTGATATAAAACATTATTTACAAAATTTGATCAAACAAATAATACAGTTAAAATTGTATTATATTTGTGTGTCACGAACGTCAATTATAATGGGCAATTCAATCTAACTTTCAATTATTAGGACGTCGCGATGTGCGGTCTGCGATAAAATTATGATAAATTTTAATTGGAAACATTGATTTGTCATAATATGGGACAATTGAGCTCTGCATGCTAGGAAAATTCAATTATTGTTGATAAACAGGACGAAAACACTGCGAGTGGTCCTTGGAAATTGAATCAAACTTGCATGATTGTTGTTAATTAGTTTTTTATAGTAATTTGCAGGATATTGATGAGATTATGCAGATATGTGTCAGTATGTTATTTAAAATGGATTTATTATTACATAGATGTAGGTTAGATGTTGCAAATAATTTCATGCAAATGATTTGTGGATTGAATAATGGATTTAATATCCAACCGAGCGTAAACGACGTAACACATGCGTAAGCCCTAAAGTTGAAATTTATTTCTCGTGCCGTTTAAACTTTCTCCGCTTAAGTCGGTCCGGTAAATATTTTTGCATCAGCAGAAAGTAAGAGTATTTAGGTTTAAAAAAAAATGATGATGTTCATTTCAAGTTGATGTCTAATAAAAAAGAACGTACTATAAAACCAGGACGTATTTCCCAAAATTGTCAAACTTCAATAGTACGATTTTGATCTGAGTTTGTAGAGGAAGAATTTTTTAGATTTTTTGGCAATTAACTTATGAGTATGAAGAAGAAGACCTTTTTAAATACAATGATTGTTGTTGAATTGTTCAGAAAGTTCAAAACTATTGTTGAACCGAGGAACCAAATTATCCAAAACAATGTCCATACAAGAAATGGTCAAAGCCATATAAGCTTTGATCATTTCAAAATATTTAAGCCGCGAAAGGACCAGTGCGTTTTGTGTATTTCCCACAAATTGGAAAACATTTAAGATGAGGATTATGGAAAACACCACGAGAAAAAAAAACGGGTTAGACTTTCGAAAACAGAAGATAAAGAAAAGCTAGTAGAAATTGCAAAGAGATAGCTGCCTTTTATGTAGATAAACAAGCAGTAAAATTGTCTTTAGTTCTCTAAGCCTCTGCAATTTACTATAAAACTAAGCTTTGTGTCTATAATTATATCATTTATAACATGGTCACCAAAGATGTAATTTATTATCTTTGGGACAAGTTCCAAGTAAGAGTTTGTAGCGACGGTTGTGAATACCAAAACAAAAATGTTATTAATGCAGTTAATTTGATTGTCTTTTGTTTGATAATTGGGAAAAAGTTTTCCACTAGGGATGGATTATATAGACAATTTAAAAATGTTATATTTTCAAACATCTTCTTCTATTTTGCACATCCGTCTATCAGCTACTCTGATATATTTCCAGAAGAGCCACATCTAGATGAGGTGGATTGGAATGGACAATTCTATTATTAAAAGGCGCTTTAAAAATAGTGGGAGAGAGCAACCTTACCATGTAAATAACATAAATTATGCAAAGTTTATAAGATTTTAAAGATATTCAAGACTAATCTTTAAAACCAAAATAAAAACCTGGGAACTTTTTAGTCAGTGATGTTTATTTCTATAAGTATTCATAAAACGAAGTATACAAATAATTATAAAATAAAAAAATATTACGCATCACACTTCCAAATTCTGGGTACTATAGACTAAGAGTAAAGTCTGAAGTTAAATGATTATAAGCTCATTTTAAACTTTGTTACTTCCAGCAGTTTTTTTAGTAGACTTTTGATTTATGGTGTGCCATACAGAAAAGTAGCAATTGTTAATCAAAATGATCAGTGTTGGTTCCCTTTATTGAACAAAGTTTATTGCATATTACTAGACGTGTTTGTTTGATTGTATACTATCAAAAGATTGCTAAATAGATCTAAGAGCAGTTTTTGATAAAGATAATAAAATTTGGTAGACAATAATCTGCATGTAAATACGTCTCCTGTAGAAACAGATTATGTAAACACAATATTGTTTCTACAAACTACAAATGTCTAAAAACTATAGCTTAAAGCCAATTGATGAGGGTGCTCATCTACCCGCCTAACAGTTTGTTTACAAGGACGTGAAAGTTTCTTTTCTTGGAAAGCATTAGAAGTCTTTTTGTACAAGAAGGAGAATGCAATATTTAATTTTTGGATTACAGCTACATTTGTGCGGGTGGGTGGGTCACTCCAGATTATAATTACCATCAACTAGTTTGAATTAAAATCTCCAACCACCTGCACAAGAGTGCATTTACAAGAAATTGGAAGTTTTTTCTCTCTATGAGCATTTGAAGCCCAAGAAGAAGAAGAAGATTACATCTAATTTTTTAATGACCAACAATAGGGCGGGTGGCCGTGTTACTACATATCATGAATACCATTAAGAAGTTTGAACTAGAATGCCTAAGAGTTTGTTTACAAAAAATTGGAAGTTTTTTTTCTTTGCGAGCATTTGAAGTCCAAGAAGAAGAAGATTATATTTAATCTCTTAACGACCAACAATAGGGTGGGTGGCTGTGTTACTACAGATCATGATTACTATTAAGAAGTTTGAACTAGAATGCCCAAGAATTTGTTTACAAGAAATTAGAAGTTTTTTCTCTCTGCAAGCATTTGAAGTCCAAGAAGAAGAAGATTATATCTAATCTCTTAATGACCAACAATAGGGCGGGTGGCCGTGTTACTACAGATCATGATTACCATTAAGAAGTTTGAACTAGAATGCCCAGGAGTTTGTTTACAAGAAATTGGAAGTTTTTTCTCTCTACAAGCATTTGAAGTCCAAGAAGAAGAAGATTATATCTAATCTCTTAATGACCAACAATAGGGTGGGTGGCCGTGTTACTACAGATCATGATTACCATTAAGAAGTTTGAAGTAGAATGCCTAAGAGTTTGTTTACAAGAAATTGGAAGTTTTTTCTCTTTGCGAGCATTTGAAGTCCTAGAAGAAGAAGAAGATTATATCTAGTCTTTTAATAACCAACAATAGGGTAAGTGGCTGTGTTACTACAGATCATGATTAAGATTAAGAAGTTTGAACTAGAATGCCTAAGAGTTTGTTTACAAAAAATTGAAAGGTTTTTCTTACTGCAAGCATTAGGAGTCTTTTTGTTCAAGAAAAAAAGGTAATATTCAATTTCTAGATGACCAACACTTGGGCGGGTTAGTGGGTAATTCCAGATCATGATAACTATTAAATAATTTAAACTGGAGTTCAAAATCACTCACTTAAAAGTCTGTTAATAAAAAATTAGAAATCCTTTTCTCTGCAAACTTTAGAAGTATTTTGTTCAGAATGGAGTAAGAAGTATCAAATCTTTTAATAAACAATACTTGGGTGGGTGGGTGGGTTACTTTAGATCATGATTACCATCGAGTAGTTTAAACTGGGGTGCCTATCCGCTCGCCGAAAAGTTTGTTATCAAGAAATTGAAAATGTCTCTTCTCTGCAAGCTTAAGAAGTATTTTTGTTCAAGAAGAAAAATGTAATATCTAATCTCTTGATGACTAACACTTGGATGGTTGGGTGAGTCACTCCAGATCATGATTACTATCAAGTAGTTTAAACTGGTGTGCCTGTTCAGTTTGTTATCAAAAATTAAAAGTGTTATCTCTCTGTAAGCATAACCGCTGGGCCACGAGCCATGACGCTATGAGCGTAAACGCTCGGCGCTGCAAAAAGTAGCGTCAAGCGTCCAATTCAAATACATTAGTTTATACGTGCCAGGCCACGAAATAGCGCTGCAAGATGCAGCGTCGTTTGCTTCTAGCGAAACAAACACGAGCGTTCGTTACGCTTGACGCTCATCTTATATGCCTCTTAAAAGCAAATAATCAAGTACGTACACAAAAATATTTGACTGTTTATACAGTTGGAGCGTATTATTTGAGCATCAGCGTCTGAAACAAATCGGTTTGTTCCAAACGCTCCTAAATATGGACGCCAGAACGTTTTTTTTTTTTAATGAATTATTTTGTCTAAATTGTAATTATAAAAAAATGAAATTTGTAATTTATCAATATTATGATTTAACATATTTAACTATATTGAATTAAATAAATTATTATTAATTTTTTTTTGTAAAATTATTAGTTAAGTAAGAAGAATAATGTATAATTTGATGATGTTTGTATAAGTTTTGCACTACATAAAACACATTTTATCAGTTTTCAAAATTTTATATTAATAGTACTGGCAGCGAAAAGAATTTAAACTGGCATAATTTTTAAATAGATGATACCTACATTGTTTGATAGATTATATTCTATTATCAAGTTTAATTTGCCAAAACCAATTCTGCCAAGATTTTGGGTTTTTAATTATTAAATTTGAAGAAATGAAATTTAAATTAAAATTTTATTATTTTTTATCATTAACGTAAAATGATGGGAGAACAAAGCTAGATAGTAACAAAAATGACATAGTTTTACATGTCATATTTCAATAAATCAAATGACAAATACGTAAATAAAATTATTTTAAAAATTAATTAATTTGGTTTTTAAAATATATTTTGGTTTCCCGCTGTTTGTAGTTTTTTGTATATATACTTTTTATATATTTAAAATTTTGTATATACTTATTATAATGAAAAGTAAGATTAATATAATTTACTTTTAAATGGTTTATTGGTAGAATAAATAAAATTTGAATCAAAAAAATAATAAAATGTTTATATAAACAAATATACATGTATCATAACCTTAAATAGAAATGTCAAATATAATACGGAATTGAGCTACTCGTGTTTAGACGCTATAAGCGGCAGGATTATTTTTGTTTTTTTTCCGCATTCTATGATTTTTTGTTTATGTAAATAATTTACATTTTTAAAATTATGTATATATTAAAAAGTAACATTAATATAATTTATCTTTAATAAATATATTGGCAGAATGAATATTTAAATTAAAAAAAAGTGTTAAAAAGTTTATATAAATAAATATAAATGTATCATAACCCTAAATAGAAATGTCAAAATAAACGCTCCAACAAAAATTGACAGGCTCGTGGCCTTGTTTTTGACGCTGCTAAAATACGCTCCCAGCGTCCTTGACGCTACAAGCGGCGCGTTTGTTTCGTGGCCCAGCGGTAAGAAGTATTTTTATTCAAGAAGAAGAAGGTAGTATGTAATCATTTGAAAAGTAACACTTTGGCGGGTAGGTGTCTCTCTTTAGAATATGATTGCTATTGAGAAGTTTGAACTGGAGTTCTTACCGCTGGGCCACGAGCCATGACGCTCTGAGCGTAAACGCTTGGCGCTGCAAAAAGGAGCGTCAAGCGTCCAATTCAAATGCATGAGTTTATACGTACCAGGCCACGAAATATCGCTGCAAGATGCAGCGTCGTTTGCTTCTAGCGAAACAAACACAAGCGTTCGTTGCGCTTGACGCTCATCTTATATGCCTCTTAAAAACAAATTAATACAAATAATCAAGTACGTACACAAAAATATTTGATTGTTTATACAGTTGGAGCGTATTATTTGAGCATCAGCGTTTGAAACAAATCGGTTTGATCCAAACGCTCTTACAGATGGACGCCAGAACGTTTCTTTTTTAATTGATAATTTTGTCTAAAATGAAATTTGTATTTTATCATTATTATAATTTAACTATATTGAATTAAATAAATTATTATAAATTTTTTTTTTGTAAAATTATTAGTTAAGTAAAAAAAATAATTTATAATTTGATGATATGTTTGTATAAGTTTTGAACTACATAAAACACATTTTGCCAGTTTTCAAAATTTTATATTAACAATACTGTGGCAGTTGAAGAATTTAAACTGGCATAATTTTTAAATGGATGTTTGGTAGATTATATTCAATTATCAAGTTTAATTTGCCAAAACAAATTCTGCCAAGATTTTGAGTTTTTAGTTATTAAATTTGAAGAAATAAAATTTTATTTAAAATTTTATTATTTTTTATCATTAACGTGAAAAGATGGGAGAACAAACCTAGATAGTAACAAAAATCACATAGTTTTACATGTCATATTTCAATAAGTCAAATGACAAATACGTAAATAAAATTATTTTAAAAATTAATTAATTTAGTTTTTAAAATAAATTTAGTTTTCCCGCGTTTTGTAGTTTTCTATTTTTATATATACTTTTATATATGTATATTTAAAATTTTGTATATACATATTATATTGAAAAGTAAGATTAACATAATTTACCTTTAAATAGTTTATTGGTAGAACAAATAAAATTTGAATTAAAAAATAATAAAATGTTTGTATAAACAAATATAAATGTATCATAACCTTAAATAGAAATGTCAAATATAATACGAATTTAGCTACTCGTGTTTAGACGCTATAAGCGGCAAGATAATTTTTGTTTTTTTTACGCATTCTATGATTTTTTGTTTGAGTAAATAATTTACATTTTTAAAATTTTGTATATAATGAAAAGTAACATTAATATAATTTATCTTTAATGAATATATTGGCAGAATGAATACTTAAAAATAAAAAAAGTGTTAAAAAGTTTATATAATTAAATATAAATGTATCATAACCCTAAATAGAAATGTCAAAATAAACGCTCTAACAAAAATTGACAGGCTCGTGGCCTTGTTTTTGACGCCGCTAAAATACGGTCCTAGCGTCCTTGACGCTACAAGCGGCGCGTTTGTTTCGTGGCCCAGCGGTTACGCACCCAACCAAGAGCTTGTTTTTTAAGAGTTAAAAGTTTCTTCTCTTTGCAAGCATTAGAAGTCTTTTTGTTCAAGGAAGAGAAGGTATTATACAATTTCTTAATGACCAAAACTTGGGCGGGTGGGTGGGTCACTTAAAATCATGATTACCATTGAGTAGTTTAAACTGGAGTGCCCACCCACCTACCCAAGAGTTTGTTATCAAAAAATTGAAAGTATTCTTTGCAAGCATTAGAAATTTTTTTTGCTCAAACAGAAGTTGGTATACTTTATTTCTTGATGACCAACATTTGGGCTGGTGCTTGGGTTAGTCCAGATCATAATTGTAGTAGTTTGAACCTACCTTTTTAAGAGATTATCATTAAGATATTGAAAGTGTTTTTTTTCTGCAAGCGTTTGAAAAAATCTTTTTGTCTAAGCAGGAGTTGATAATATTTAATTTTTTAATGACCAACACTTAGGCGGTTGGGTAGGTCACTTCAGATTCTGATTACCATCAAGTAATTTAAATTGGAGTGTTTACCCACCAACCTAATAGTTTGTTATAAAAAAATTGAAAGTGTTTCCTCTTTGCAAGCATTAGAAGTCTTTTTGTCTAATAAGGTGAAGGTAACATCTAATCACTTGATGACCAACAAGTGATTAGATGTTACTCAAATAAGTTTGGGAACTCATGGCAAAACGCAGAGGTAATTCTCCTTTTTAAGAAAGAAATTAATACAAATTTTGAGAACTAAAGACCAATCAGTTTACTGTCCATTTTTTATAAGTTACTAACCAAATTATAAACAAATTGACAAACTCAATTTTTTATTTCAACCGATTGAACAAGCAGGTTTTAGGCGAGTCTATAGAACGACCGATCACATTCAAACACTATGTATACTGATCGAGAAATGTACAGAGTAGAATATCCACCTACACATAGCATTTGTGGACTATATCAGAAGGCCTTTGACTCAATAGAAACATGAACAGTACTCCAGTCAATGGACAATGCCCAAATTGACTCCAGGCAGAGCAACATTATTTCGAAAAAAATATTCACTTTAGCGCTAGAAGATTGTTCAAAAAACTATTGTGGGAGAGAAAGTAAGTTAGCATCGATGGTAACCACTTAAATTACCTTTGCTTTGCCGATGATATTGTTCTCATTAGCAACGACCCAGAAGAACTGGAAGAACATCATGAGTCCAGTAACATAATGGTCACCATCAAGAGTAGTCACACTCTAGAAAATGTCGAGGAGTATATATACTTGGGGCGTAGCATCAAATTAGGAAAGGCCAACCAAACAACAGAGATCACCAAGTGGATCCGATTTACATGGGCAGCTTTTGGCAAATTAGGATACGTCTTACAAAAGCCTAAAATTCTAATAAACCTCAAAAGGAAAGTTTATTATACATGTATTTTATCTGTCACTACATACGGGCTAGAAACTAAAGCCATCATAAGGAACAGCGCAAATAGACTTTTAATCTGCCAAGTAGCAATGGAGAGCACGATATTAGGATTAAGCTTACGAGATAAAATCTCGAACGAGGAAATAAGGCAAAGAACTGGAATCACAGATGCCATAGAACAAATGGCACATCTTAAATGGCAATGAGCGGGACACGTGGCAAGAGAAAATGGCAAATAGTCTAAAACAATGTTACAGAAGAGACCTTGAGTATCTAGGAGAAGCGTTGGCTATCCCCAAATGAGATGGAAAGACGATATACAGAGGCACGACAAAATCAGGCTAAAGAAGAATCTGGTATGATTGCATAACAAAACAAAATATATATAGGAAACTGTTTGTAAAGGTAGCTTCTGTCAACAGACCGGTAGCAACCTACACGTGCAATTCAAATGGTGGCAGGGACAATTCCGATGCACCTGCTAGCAATGGCAAGGTTGTATACATAGGTTAAAACAAGACTAAGCACAAAACAAAGGTCAGAAATGACTTGAAGTAAAGCTTAACTGGAGAAAGAAAGAAATAGACTATGAGAACAATTAGATGCACTTTTTGCTCAATCTTAAGGCATCTATATTTTTAGAATTTGCTTACACGATTCTTTAGAGATGTATATTTTTTGTGAACTTTCTCGACTGTTGTATGTCCATTTTGTTGCCAACTTGCCAATATTTTTGTTTGATAATTATTGATTTTCTTTGTCCGTCAAATTGTCATGTAATTTAAACACATTTCATAACAATTCGAACATAAACTACGAAAAACTGAACAATAATAAATCAAAATAATTTATTTGAATAAAATTGCACTGCACGTGGGTTGTGTAATAATTTGAAAAAGCTATTAGTTAAAACTATTTTAATAAGCGATCTGATTATAGTCTAAAATTTGTTAGCCCTATTTATCATATTAAAAAACGTTTCCTGTTACAATTTAGATTTATGTTGCACATACTTGATCATGATTATATGATTCAGCACATGTTTATAATTATATAATTAATAAATTTAAACCTAAACATGAGCCTTTATTTTCAATTATGCGAATACATTTAATATCATTGCTGAACATCTGGTTGATATAAAATAAAAATATCATTGACAGGAAAAAACTAATTACAGCATTTAATTACTGCAAACAAACACAAAATTAAAATAATTGAATAATGTTTGTGGATATTGATGATGTTTGTGTGCTGGTTTTATTACAACAACATAACAATGATTACTTAAACATTTTTAATTGACTAACAATTACTTAGATAAACGTTCTGTTTACAAAACTAAAACACAGATAGGAAGATTCACACAATTTATATATTACAATGCAGCATTGTTAATGTAATTTGCACATGTAATTTGATTGCTTATCGATTACCAATACGTGTTATATCAATAGTCGTGCATCATCGAATTATGTCAAGTATTCTTCTTTATTAAAAGTAGTTATATGTGACATTTAATCATAATAATTGTTTCCATTACTACTGATTAAACATACAAACTATTAAACTGGAATTTTCACTTCCTGTTATAATCACCCTGTATATTAAAGATCCAATTTAAAATAATTATTGATTGATTGAATTCACTATTAAATTTAATATTATTCTCGATGAAATAAATAAACATTAATATTTACGATGGGAAAATCAGCAACGATGCAAGATCTTTCTCAAATAAATATCAGACTATTTCGCAATGATACCCAATTAAACCGTGGATCACGTTCCTTTTATTCTACAATCTGCACTATTCGTGATGTAAATATGATTATTGTTGGCAAATTTTTAAAAGACAAAAAGATATAAGATTACACAATAGGAAAGAGAGCAACGGATTAAAAAAAATCGACAAAGCAAACTGTATCATTACAAATAAAACAATGCATCTTAAGAATTTTAATAACTATATTATTATAAATCACACTTTTTTGTTTGTTTCAGGTGTGCCGTATTATATAAAGCTGTGGACTACATATTAATGTTAAATAATGTAATAACTGTAATAATTTTATTTGCTTAATTGTTTTGTAATAATGCAATAATAAAATAGTAAAGTTATAGATATATACAGGGTGTCTCAAAAATAACAAAAAAAGGTTTTTATAAGCGTTTTATTTTGCTATAATGTAAATATGTGCGTTGTCTATTGCAGATGCAAAAAATAGAGGTCACTTTAAAATTATGGCTTATTTTTGGAATTTTTTATTTTAACTTTATGTTTGCAAATTGTAAACCAAAGTAGGCGTTTAATAATTCATTTTACCAAATGTTATCTATCTGACAGTTATTATTACCGTGTGAGTTTTATGAAACAGCATCCATTTCGCTCTAATTGAAAACTTACATTTTGTTGTGGTTTTTTTACTTAGTGTTGATTTTTCTTTGCGAAACTTGTTATTTACACGGTGTACTGTACTTAACAGGTCATAATGCCTTTAGGCCTTATTGTTGTGGCAAGAATTATAGCGTCGATTGAAGATGGGCGAAAAAAACGTAAAACTGCAAAGATTGTTGATAAAAGCCTTTGTGCTGTACAAAAAGTGTATCAGCGTTACTTGAATACTGGCCTGATAACCAGAAGATCAAGATCCGGGCGAAATAGAGATGACCGTGTTTTGGTGTCTACATGTTTGCGGAATAGAATAGCTTCTGCAGTTTATCTACGAATTTAAGTCGATGAAGTTAGAGATGTAAGTGTTAGTAAATGGACCGTTAGGGGAAGGCTTTGGGCTGTTTGTCTTGTAGAAAGATGGCTACAGTTCCACCTTTACAACGCTGACATTGTGTTGCAAGATTGGCTTTTGCCCAAAATCATCGGGCATGGAATAATGAGGACTGGATCAGGGAACCGTTTGCCGCGTTTTTGCTTCGATGGATAAGATAGACGTCGGAAAATGTGAAGAAGACGCGGAAAAAGATACGCTTCAGTTTGTATTGATGACCAACTTCTATTTGGCGTTGGGTCGGTTATGGTTAGGGCAGGAATATCTACCGAAGCACGCACAGAGTTGGTCTTTATAGAGAATGGCTCTCTGACAACTCACAGATACATTACGAAGGTTCCTATAGATCATGTTATGCCCTTCATGGCAACTATAGGCGAGCGCGGCATTTTCATGCATGATAATGCTAGACATCACGTAGCCAGAGTTGTCAGAGATTATCTGAATGAAGTGGAAATTTTGCGGTTCGATTGGCCAGCTTTTAGCATAGACATGAATCCCATAGAACATGTCTGGGATGAGTTGGGACGACGTATCCGAAGGCATACACCTGCTCGAAGATCTGCGCAAGAGCTAAGAAAGTTGCTAATGCAGGAATGGAATAATATCGACCAAACTGCAATCTTTTATTTAATTCAAAATATTTCTCGTCGACTTCAAGCATTCATTAATGCAAGAGGGGGTAATACTTAATATTAGTGATATTTTTTGTTCTTTATTAGTTCTAGGAACAAAAATTCGAACTTCTTCTGAACTGCAAATTTGTGAGATTTTCAAAATACGTAATAAAAACAATAAATTTGTTTTACAATTCAACATTGAATTTTTAATTTAGAGTGCAAAATACAGTACAATTGTTTACAATTTGCTAACATAAGGTTAAAACAAAAAATTTCAAAACTAAGTCATAATTTTAAAGTGACTTCCATTTTTGCTCTCCAATGTATAAATAAATTATTTTTTAAATTTACACTCACACTTTATATAATTTAAAATTTATTATTGCAATTCATTAAATTAATTATGTGAATACATGAATATGTGAAGGACAAACAAATATAATATAGGCACGTAATGAGATTGTTGACTGTCAATGTCTATTGTCAATTATTAACTGCGCATCCTGCAAAAGGTATAATTATTCAATAAATAAGCATACTGATACATAATTAATTCATGGCGTGATCATAATACTGCACTTTTATAATATATTACAAAATTTAATTTTTTTGGGAGCTTGATGTATTGTTTGCATTTAATGCAATTTCATATGAGAAGTCATTTGGGAACAATGATGATTGATCTAAAATCTAATAGAAGAGATTACGTAACCAGTTATTAATTTAATTATTTATTATGTTATAATCGACTTAATATTTGAGAGCCGTAGTGTAATAAAAATAATGTTGTTGTGAAATGAATTAATTTTATATAATTATTGCTATTAAATTTTTGCATTGCAAATCCGTGTACAAATTTGGTATAGTGTAATTTATTATGCAGCTGTTTGCTTTGGTATTTTGAATATAAATTATATAATGATCTATAATCGTTTTGTATATATTGGTGAACAGAATTGTTTATAGATTCTGATCTAATCACTCTTTACAGTCGTATCCTTTTCCATTGTAATATTTCATTTTCTTTACTCCTATTCTATCATACCTTTCTTTTATTTTTTCTTTCAGACATTCTTGCAAAATTTTGCATTTAGTTCTTTCTCTCAATCTTTTTTCATATCTTACTGCTCGTTTTCCTGCTTCCACATTTATTTTATTTCTTTTTACTTCCTCTAATACAATGTATGCTGGGGTTTCACTATTTAATCCTAGTACCCATCTTCAGTATTTTGCTTATATAGCTTCTAATTTATTCTGTTCATTCCACCCCCCAAATTTCCTACCCATAAAGCATCATTTAATAATAATTTAAAAGTTTTTTTCCAACAAATTTCAAAAAGAAAAAGGTCTGAAGAAAGAGAAACAACCAAGATGGAATCAAAATTGGATAAAATCTTAGATAAATTAGAAAAGATGGAAGAAAGAATGAATATTAATAACAAACATATTTAAGAATTGAAAAAGGAATTTAAGAAAAAAGGAACAAAATGGGAAAAGGAGAAAAAAACTTGATTGAAAGAATATCTAAAAAAATACAGAAAAAAGAAAAACGAAGAAATAATATTGTAATAAGCGAATTAGCAGAAGAAGATGCTGTGTCCAAACTGGTAGAAAATCTAAACGTTACGTTGAATGTGAAAGAAGTATTTAGACTGGGCAAGAAGATGGAAGGAACTGATATTGGTTAATTTGAATTCTATGGATGAAAAAAAGAAGTTATTGAAAAAAAAAAGTATTTTGAGATCAAGAAGTAACATATACATAGATGATGATTTAACAAAAGATGATAGAGCAATACAAATGAAAATACGAAAATGGGCTAACGAAGAAAGAAGCAAAAAAAAACTTTTTACTGGGACAGAAACATTTTAAGATAGTTACACTGTATAGTAGAGAAATGAAAAATATTAAAAAAGCATTAGAAGAATCAATAGAAGAAGCAGACGAGAGAAAACTGATAATAGGAGAAGACTTCAATGCAACAATTGGATCAAAAGGAGAAAAAGAAAATTTTGAACACTATATCAGTAAAAGAGAATCAAAAAAATAAAGAAGAGAAAATAATGTTAGACATGATAGAAGAAAGAGGGTGGGACGTGTTAAATGGATATAAGTCAGGAGATGAACAAGGGAAATATAAATATACAAGAACAATGTTACGGCCACTAGGCTGCGTCACTTGTCGAACACACGCCCAGTCCGGAATGTGCGAGAGCCAATCACAAGCAAGGTGGTAGTATAAAATAAATGCATCCAGAAAATTCCAATCAGTCGAATCTCACGATCGCAACTCTACGCTACTCCTGATTGGAAATAAACCAACTTGAAAAGCAACGATGCACCGTAACAACGACAACGCTCCGCTCTACCACTACTCGATGCCGACCCACGCTAACGCCTCTGGATATTCTCCTGGACCTCCGCCGACGACCCCTGCTATGCCTTATGGACCTTCTGCTCTTACGACGACGACACCCGCTATGGAATATGACAACGAATTGGAAACCACGTTTGGACTTCATGGATACAGCACAATGACAACCTCCGCACCGACCCCGGCTCACGCAAACTGGAACTCCATGTATACGACGACGACACCGGGAGCACTAGATCAGATCAGATCATGGAGAAGCCCCGACCCCTGCGGGAAATTTTACATTGTTCGGCGTTGGAGACGTGGATACCGCAACTCCCACGCAAAACCACCCCCACAATAATAACTATCAGTGGTCACCAACGTCACGACTATTGTCCGGCCCCCCTCTCTTCCACTTTGAGGGGAAAACCGGTAACAAATGGAGCCCAACTAGAGGGCAGAATCAGAGGCAACATGCTTCATCAACACGTTACCCTGAGAACAAAGAAATGTTTGAAGCGGATAGACATTACGCTATTACCGAACCGCAAGTAAAAATGGCAAAATCGATGCACCCGCAGAACATACGCCAAGCAGGTGAAAACTGGAAACTGCCGCAGACGTCATATCCGGCCAATTATGGAATCAAACCAAATTGCGACCATGGATATGACACGGCAAGATCAAACTTGGCGACAAGACCACGCTACAATATGACCGATATTAAAAGTCAACCAAAGTCGGACTACCAGTATGGTTGCCAAGCACCAGCTCCCTTCGTTGATCATAAACCACCAGCAATGGAACAAGAAGTGGGACAGGCACTAGCGGGCTGCCTCATGAAGATCCTTTTAAATATTTTGAAAGGCTAGAGTATTTCATGAACGAACGCCGGCTGCCAACGAGATCATACTACCCTACGCTGCCAAAAGGGCTGAAAGGAGACGCTAAAGCGTACGAAGACTAGTTTCACGGAAATCACCCGAATAATTACGATCAATCCAAAAGGAGGTTGCTGCAAATGTACGGGGACCCTCGCCATGTGACGCAACTGGCAGGAATGCTTGTAATGACGATGCACGACCCAACGGAACCAGTGGAGAAGTTTTTACGCAGACAGGCGGCCCTATATAGACGAGTTTACCCTGCACATTCTGAACAACTTATGGCGGACAGTCTGACCACTATGGTTTAACCAAGGCTGCAACAATCACTAGAACTCCAATAATACGACACGTTGAAGGATTTGATTGACAGGGCAACCAGATTGGAGCATAAAATGAATAGGAGAAAATTTATAAAAGAATTTTGCAGACCCAAACAGAATAACAACCGCCAGGGAAACGCGAACAGGGCCGGAGAATGGGAGAAGAAATAAACTCCGTCCAGGCCCGCGCACAACTGCAAACACGTCCATACCAGCAGGGGCGAAAGCGTAAGAACGCACAAAGAGAAGCAATCCTGGAAAGTGTAGGGGCTACAGGAAACCACGACCCTCTACCCAGATTGAAAATACGTGTCGGAGGAAAATCGAGGCAAGCACTAGTTGACTCAGGAACCAGTCAGAACTTTACACAGTTGAAACTGCCGGGTTTTGAACCTGGAGCATACTATGTCAGTCAGTCCGACCCCAGTGCAACTCTAAAAATTGACGGAAAAGTCACCGCCAGTGTTAACATTGGAGAAACGACGCAGGAATTACAATTCCTGGTGGCACCACATCTAGGAGAAGAAGTGATTCTTGCTCGTGCTTACATTTTGGAAAGCACCGCCGTGCTACCTCGTACTGGTCGCGAATAAACAATTAAAAAGCCGCGCAACCAGGGACAATTACAGTGCCGTGCAACGCATTCCCGGAACCGTTTCTACTAAAATAACTTTTGAACGAGTTTAGTGCGATTTTTTCCGACAGTATAGTTCCGACAACCACGCGCACGGTGACTCATAAAATCGAACTAAAAGACCTTACTCCGGCGCGATCTCCGCGGTACTTCTACAACGCGGCTAAGAAGTCCGCTATATACAAACAAATAGAAGACATGCTCGCCAATGGCATAATCGAGCAAAGCACCAGTGAGTACTGTACCCCGGTAGTACTTATAAAAAAGAAGAACGGTGACCCGCGCTTCTGTCTGGACTACCGCAAACTTAACGCGGCAACCAAGGATGAGGTCGCACCTCTTCCGAAGATACACAAAACACTGAAGGACTTTGGCGCGGCGCGAGTGTTTACAAAGATGGACCTCGAAGCAGGATATTGGCAGATTCCCATGGAGGAGACCCATAAACACTACACCACGTTTGCGGCACCCGACGGCGGCACGTATCAGTTTTGAGTGATGCCGTTTGGACTTAAAAACGCCGAGGGAAACTTGGCACTGGAACATCACCTGAAGCTCATCGCCAACTTTAAAGTCCCCAAGACCCGGAAACAATTGCAAAGTTTTTTGGGAAGTTGCACGTGGCTCCGGGAATATGTGCCGAATTTCTCAAAGGTAGCCGGGCCACTCATGGATTTACAAGGGCCCAAGAAACCATACCGCTGGACCGAAGACGCCGACAAAGCGTTTCAGGAAGTAAAGGAGCTAATGAGCCGACCAATGAGACTCGCTCGCCCAAGACCTGACTTACCATTTGTATTGCAGACAGACGCGTGCAACACGGCTTAGGTGCTGTGTTGTACCAAGAAAAGGGTGAAAGAAGACACATAATATCTTACAGCAGCTCTCGACTTACCGAGCGACAGGCTAAGTTTCATTCCAACAAACTGGAGTGTATGGCCATCTACTGGGCTGTTAAGAAATACCGGGCTTACTTGGAAGATGCTCCTTTTATCCTGAGGACGAATAACAAACCGTTAGTATGGCTAGACAAGTCGACCGATGCTAACGCCAAGTTTACCAGGTGGTTGTTGCTCTTGCAAGAATTCTCCTTCAAGGTGGAGCACACCCCTGGGTTTCTTAACCACTTGCCCGATGCATTATCAAGAAACGCGTGCTCATCCGAGATAGTAGACGAAGGAATAGAGGACATCGACAGGCTACTACCTCCAGAAGGCGACACGGATAAGACAAACTACAGTCTAAACCACCTGTACAGCAAGCTGGGCAGGCAGCACCAGGTCACCAAAGATAAAATCTCTGTCTTAGGCGGGATCGACGTAGGGTACAAGTTGGGCGAAGCGGGAGAACTTCTACGGACGATAACAGGACATAACCAGCTAGTCGTACCACCCGCAGCTCAACAGGAGGTACTGAAAAAGTACCACTCTAGCGACACCGCCGGGCACCTTGTCATCCATACTGACGGCATACCACTGGCCACGCATCCGACGAGATGTGCGGACCTTCATCCGAGGTTGCGTAGTGTGTGCCCGAACTAAAACAGACCACACCGGACCTGGAAATCCACTACAGTTGCACCCACCAAGCGCACTCTGGGAAAAAATAGCTATTGACTATATAGGTCCATTCGACGCCACTAGGTAGGGAAACAAACTAGCACTGACCGTTATGGATATGAGCAGCCGTTGGGTAGAGGTGATACCGGTGCCAGCCGCAACCAGCGAAGTCACAACAAAACTATTTGAGGAGAAGATATTTCACCGCTACGGATATCTGAGAGTTATCCTATCGGACAACGGAACCCAGTTCAAAAGTAAAACTTTTGAAAACTCGGTGAGGAAGTGGAAATGCGTACACTAGACGACGGCTACGTATCACCCGCAAGCCAACCCTGTCGAGCGAAGACACGCGGAATCAAAAAAGAGCGTAAGAGCACTGTTGGAGCAAAACCCACACAAACACTGGGACGAAGTTATTACCCTGGCCGTCTTCCACAATAACCGGCAAAACAACGCCGCCACCGGACAAAGTCCGAGCCAACTATTACTTGGACAAGCGCTAAAACAACCAGGAGACTGGGACGAACCTGAACAAGACTGGAACGAAAGAATTGATTGAAAGATTGAGAGAGGTAATAAATGGAGTATGGAAAGGAAAAGGATTTTCTAGCAAATGGAAAGTGGGTCCAGTATACAAAAAAGGAAAAAAAAAACTAGTTAAAAACTATCGAGGAATAACATTAGTTAATACGGCATACAAGATATACGCCATTACGCTAGAGAAAAGACTGAATGAGATATTGGTGATGAAAGAAATATTGCCGGATGGGCAGGCAGGGATTAGAAAATGGGGAGTACAGACAACGTATATATACTAAATTATATAGTTGAAAAAAAATTAACTGTAAAAAAAGAAAAAATATATGCGTTGTTTTGGACCTTAAGGCGGCCTTTGACAGTGTGGATAAAGAAAAATTGTGGTCATGTCTGAGAGAAAAAGGTATTAGTGAGCAGCTGGTAAGAAGAATGAAATATGTATATGAAGGCATTGATTTTTTTGCGTTTTTTACATTTTTTGATCGTTTGTAACTTCTCAGGGTTGCATTTTTATAAAAAAACTGTAATGAACTTTTTTCTTCAAAATTGTCCAAAGAATATTTTTTTAGTGAAATATTGAAAATTTTGCAGAAATTTAAGAAACTTTTTCTTAAAAAAAAATGACAAGTATTTTTTTTCAAATATGGATATAAACGTGCTTATATATGTGCAAAAAATACCCTGAAAATTTCAGGAAGTGCCGTGTGCTACGCTCCGAGATATCTTAGAATGTATCCACAGAAATAGTATAATTGTTCTAAGAACTAAGTTTTTGAATAGTATAAGACCATCTATGCGATTTTGATAAGTGTTGCATTATTGATATGCCAGAAATAGATTTTTTGGTTTGCTTTATTTTCCAAAGGGTAGGTCGTAGTGGTTTGGTCAATGTACGCTGCTAATCTAGATGGTCAAAAGCCAAGGAAACTTTAAATTTAGATCTAAATCAAGACGTTCAAAAAACAATGCAGAACGTAATGATCAAGCTCTTTGTCATTCAAACTTAAGATTTAAGTTTTTTAACATTGCAACAATTGGAATTAGTTAGTTGAAACTAAATATTTAAAGAGTATCTATAGTAATTATAAAAAAAAATCTGTACTTTTTACATTAGATTCTACCGTCCATTCTTGTGTCTACTTTTTACTTATGTTAGGTTCTAAATTTTGTTTTGTTGAAATGATCATGACTTAGCTTTATCATTCATGGAGTTACTCTTTATATATTCAGTAACTATAAGATATCTTGAGATATCAACGTTTTTATTCATTTTTAACATTTTTTTGAGCATAAAATAGATACTTTAAAAGATTGACAATATAGTCAATTTCAGTGTAAAAAATTAGATTCAGCTACAAACAATTTGTTTTTATTCAAACAATTTTTTTTTTTATATATATATGTATATAAAAAATCTTCATAAACATTTGTATTGAATATTGTTCTCAAATTTGGGGAAGGGTAAGTAAACAAAATTACAGTATTTTTTTAAATTCTATTCAAACTTTTCCAATTATTACACGTTTAATTAAAATAAATACAAAACTATTTTAAATCATTTTTACACTGTATAAGGCTTTCTAGAAGCTTTTAATATAATGTAAACATCCACAAACAGTAGAAATGAGTGCGGTTTTTTTGGATAGCGTAGTAAACCCGTTCAATCAGAAACTGGCTACTGAACGCAGCTAAACATCTGTTAACTTAATCAGAATTAAATAATCTGAATGTGTGTGGAGCCTAATATTAATTTTAATTGTTTGTGTCAAAAATGTGTTGATACTTCAACATTTTCTTGTGTTTCTTGAAACTTTTAACAAGAAAATTTGCATTTTAATATTTATATTATGCTATTAATTCATTAAATAGTTGTAAACCAATGTAAAGTAATTTTTACTTTCATTCAGTGGGCAATTTCAATGTCAATAAAAAAATCATAATAGCACATTCACTCTTACCAATACGGTCATTACATGTTGTTGCTAGGTAGTTAACAAAATTGATTTATTATATTAATTATAAATAAATAAAAATTTGCATTTATTGATAGATTTGCAAATCCACAACGACATTTTATTAAGCTTGTAATTATAATAAATTGGTATGTAAAGGTAAAAATAGAAATCGAAATTCAAATTAATCAAAAAAATAAACAACCAAAAATTAGTTACAATAAATCCTACGAAATAAAATATAATTAAATCCATTAGCATACGCTTCCGACAGCTCATTATATAACAAAACACCCGATATATTAAAAATGTCCATGCGCCAGTGTCAGCAGAGTTCATCATATGCAAATGCGCGTTCTTATATAATAATAATTCCGATAAATATTCATCAATTTTCCAAATGAAATACCGTGGATGGAAAAGAAATACGTTAGCGATTACGATATGCGTAATTAGATTTTTATCTTAATGAGAAGATTTCACTCATTCGTCGTGGAGGTTAATTTGCCCTGCAATCCGAGTTTCGCACGAGCATTAGCGCTCGGCTAATTTAAACTAATTATTGGAAATGTGTTAACGGCGTGCACTTTCGCGAATGCGGGGCGTTTAGTGCCGTTTATTTTTCACATTTGCAGACAGCGAACAGAGGAAAAGTAAAGGAATATAATGGCGACATAATTAGTTGTGTGTTTATACATTTTATGAATATAAATTGTGCTTGCAAATTTAACAAATTATTATAATGTGTGTGCTGGACACATAATGTGGTATTATATTTTATCAAGTTAATTATTGCTTTTACATATGGGTAATAAACATAGTATTAGCAAGTTAACTGCTCATTACGCAATTGTCATATTATGAGAATGTTTAATAAATACAACAAATTTTAGTGTTATTAGTGTCAGGTTTGAAATAGTATTACTCATTTACAAATAATTTTATTAACATAAATATTATTCAGTCTTGGATTTGGCTGTGCAGCATGTTTTGAAGTTACAGCTTGTTCGTATTAGCCGATACACAAATCCCTTGCGGCTTGCGTTTTGTTCTAAATACAATTTATTTTTGGTACGTTGTGAAAAATAAAATACTGTTGATTTTAATAAGTTATTTAATCTAAAAAAATATAAATATATTGCATTCTTTTTGAATACTTAGAATCAGTGGCGGGTCGACGATTTTTTGGCCTTGCCTTAAAATATTGAGAAATAGTTTTGGAAAAAAAATCTTAGGCAAATCTGTGACAAATCAGTTTAATTTAGTATACAGTTATTAACTGTAAAAAACTTAGTATTTATCTTACTAACTTACTATGTCTATCAAATTGTTACTAAAGTGTCAAACAGTTTACAGGAATGTGATAAAACGCATACAATCTGCCAGATATGTCAAATTTTATTCAAAACTGTCAAAAACATTAGTACATCTGTCAAAAAGTTACTAAAACTGTCAAATACTTTACATGTTTAATGTATATAAAAAGTAACAAAAACCGTAGAGACCTAGTGACAGCTTAAGAAGCAATAGTAAAATGAATCAAGAAAAAAATAATTTTTGGATCTGTACACCTTTCCTACGATCAGCAAGGACCTGCAGCACTTGCAGAGCTACTGCAATGACGAGCAGTGCGGATGACGCATCGCTGATTATTGAATGCGACACCAATGCCCACAATGTAGCCTGAGGGAGCAACGACATAAACCTATAAGGTGAGAAACTTCTAGAATATAAAGTGGAGTATAAGCTTAATATCATGAACAAAGGTAACGCGCCAATGTTTCGCAATGCGTCTCGTTTTAACGGAGCATTTTTACGTCTAAACTGACGCTTTGGATGTAGGTGTTGGATCACATCTTTTTGCAAGTAGTAAATGGTTAAAACACTAGTTTTTGGTAGTAAAATTTTGTTGTCTTCTGAAAAGAACTACAGCGTTACTGAAAAAGAAGCTTATGCGGTTGTTTGGGATAGACCGCCGGTGTACTGTTTTGACGGACCATAAAGCTTTATTGTATTTGTGCACGTGTCGTTTGCTGACCTCGTGGATAACTCGCTGGGTATTAGCTTTACAGGAATTCAACTATCAAGTCAGTTATGTCCTTGAAAAAGAAAACAATCTTTTGTTGCAGTTCCCACCAATTTGTTTTTTTACCGCCAGCAAACAAGTGTTTTGAAGTGTTAAGTTAGGTTGAAATAATTGAGCAGCAAAAAAAAAGACGGTTTCCAGATCATTAGCACTAAGCGCTATAATATCGTTAACGCGTCTAATGCAAAAGATTTTGTCTTGCTAGGCAATTTCAACGCTAAATCCACGGCGTGGGATCTAGCATTGAAGACAGCAGAGGTGCATACCTCATCGAATGGATTGCCAGAGCATTGACGGGGTCATCACCAACGTTTGTACGCAAAACCAGTACGTCATTTATAGACCTAACAATAACGTCGAAAAAATTTAAAAACGTTTCTGAGTAGAAAATACTTGACAACAATGAGTCGTTTAGTCTTCATAAATGTATAACTTTTAAAATAGAAAGCGTTTTAGCAAAAAAACCTATAGAAAATGCTATCTTGGTGCTACTTAAAAACAAGACAAAAGAATTTTCTTCTGCTAAAAACTCCAAAAATGGCCAGCCAGAAAATTGATCATAAAAAAGCAAAAAACATCTACTATTGGAACGACAACACGGAAGAAAAAAGGAAAATGTGCAACCTAGTCAGAAGAAGGATAACTATAGCACGAAATAAAAATAACATAGAAGGCTTAGCACGTTATATTGAAGATTTAAAAGAGGCAAGATACAAAAAGGAAATTTGTATGGCTAAAGATAGGTGCCGGAAGACGTTACTAAATGATCTAAACCATGATCTTTTGTGCCGCGGGCTAAACGTACGTCATAAAAATACGACATTAGAAGTCAGCAATATTAAAGAAACGGTGGACGAACTGTTCCCTGACTGTGTCGACTTTGACGACCAAGTAGACAACATCACAGAAGAAGTCTTAGTGTTTACTATGGAAAAACTAAAAGCTGCGATTGACAAAAGCTGAAAAAAAGCGCCCGGCCCCGAAAAAATAACATTTGAAACGCTCAAATTTGCTTTTGCGGTGTTACAAGAAAAAATGCTGGACTTTTTTAACAAAATACTGGCAGGTCTCAATTTCCATCTGCAATAGAAAAAAGCATTGCTAGTTTTTATCTCAAAAAAAAAAACGTCAAGGTCAGAGCTATAAGCTTTGTCAATACTATGGGAGAAACAAACGGGTTTTCTAACAACCAATACGGTTTCCGCAAAGGCTTCTCAACGGTGGAGGTCGATTTTAAAGTAAAAACTCTTACTGAGGACCGAAAAAGCGTAATAACGGCTCTAACTTTTATCGATGTACAAAATGCTATCAGAATAATCGTAAAAAGTTTGCTCACGGACAGAGTTATAGTTTTAAAAGACTTTGAAAAAAACTTACACAAAGGGTCCCACAAGGCTTTGTTCTAGGTCCAACGCTTTGGAACATCCTGTACAATAATGTGTTCAACCTGGAGCTTCCACAGAGATGCTCAACAGTTGCGTACGCCGACGACTAATAAACACGGCAAAGATAAAGAAGGACTTACCGCAAAATCTAACAAAGCTTTATATCAAATCAACAAATGGTCAATAGAAAATGGATTAAAACTTGCGCCGGAAAAAACAAAAGCGCTTATTTGCAAAGGTCTCAGAGCAAAAAAAAAATTGTTTTTAAGCTGGGTAATGCAATCGTGAAAACAAGCAAGTCAGTTACATACCTCGGAATAATCTTTGACGACCTGGGTATTTTTGGTACGCACATAAAGTACGCCACAAAAAAGTCCGAAACGAGTATCTTAAATATGACAAAAATCTTGCCAAATATTAGCTGGTTCAGCAGCAGCAGCAGCAGCAGCAGAAGGACAGTCTGCCATTCCGTTGTTAGGTCGATTGTGTGTTACGGAGCCCCCATATAGCACAGCGCAAAATATCGCAAGAAATTGGTTTCAACTCAGAGAAAATCTTGCTTAGAGTGATCAGCGCCTACTGCACCGTTAGCGCTCACGCAGCGTGCTTAATTGCAAGGACTATGCCAATAGATTTGTACGTTGCTGAAAAAACGCACCGCTTCAAAAACAAAGGAAATGGCAGCGCAGAAGATTTTGGTGCCACGCATAAATGGAATAATGCATGGCAAGAAAGCGACTTCGAAGAATGGACAAAAAAGCTTATTTAGAATTTAGGCATGTGGGTTGAGTGTTCCCACAGAAAAACAGATTACTTTCTGACGCAGTTTCTGTCCGGGCACGGCTCTTTCGGCACCGCCATGCACCGAATAGGCAAAACACCCAGCGCTAAGTGTTGCTACTGTGAGCTAGTAGTAGCTTTAGACATATATAGACCACTGTTTACTTTGCGGGATATCTTATGACGTATTTACCAAATTTATGGTTTTATATCCTCTTAAACCTAACCTAACCTAACCTAACATAATAAAAGCAAACTATTTTCCAAAGTACGGTAATCTAAGTCGTTTATTAACTTATACCGGTACACAATTTTTTTTATTGGGGTGAAACCTTAATAAGGGAATTAACGTAATATTTAGTTCAGTACGACATGCTCAAGCTAATCTTTTAGAAAACGTAATGAGAGAGTTAAAGAGGTTGTTCCAGACTTATTGTTACTTCAAACATGCCAGGCTTTGGAAGTACCGTGGTTAACAAATTTGTTAAACAATGTTGTCCATGAGATGTACTGAGTACACTCCTGCCGAGTTGCAAAATAGGGGACCTCCGCCTTAACTTCTACGGGAAACTTTAGAATTTTCATACAACCTTTTACTACAACTTGACGCTTACGTATGTATCTTCTTAACACAAGAATGTTTTAATAAAAAAAAGTTGTGCTGCACACCCTAGCCGGCCGTACGATCGATATGCACAAAAAAACTTAATTTTATTGAGAAGTAACACGCTTTCGTCAAAGAAATAAACGATGGGACCTACAAACTACATTTTGATATTTGACGACAGTCATAAGGAGTATGACACGTTTTTTACCTCAATAAGTTCTAGTTCTTTTCTAAAAGGTTTCGGAAATGGCTGGCACTTTGCAGGGGTTGACTTGACTACAAAAGCCGCGTATGCGCTGACCGATACCTGCAGCAGCATTTGCAGTTTTTTCGGGTTGGTGAGTTTTTGCGTTTTGTTCCACAACTAGAGAAGCCTTGTGGGAAATTGTTTTTTACTGTTCTCTAGGTAAGCCAAAAATAATATTTGTAAATTTATTTTGTAGATAAACTTAGAAGAAGTAATGTTTATGAAAGCTAAACAAATAAGAAAAGAGGAGCCGAGTTTTGCTACAAACTCTAATGATGAGGTTGGACTTTAAAACTGTTAGACAGATTTAATCTAAAACTAAACCTGGGATGTCATCTAGGTTGCACAGCGTCAAGTTACGTTTTATTCAGTTTTCTGCAAATTGCATCCAGGTCTTAGGTTAAGTCAAACCGGGAGTCAATTCTGAGTAGTTTAATTTTGATGGTGAAGATAGTTGTGGTCATCTCTCTAGATCTTTGTAGGTTGACTGCCGTGCATTTAGGTTTTGGCGTAGTGTGTTTTCTTCTGCGTGTGGCAGTAATCTTTAAGCAGTAGGTTTAGGTGTTGGTCTGTCTAATTTTATTTTACTAGTGGGTTCTAGTAGAGATGGCTATTTCTTAGCGTTTTATTTTGTTGTAGGTTGTGGAACATTACACTAGCTATGTTCCACCTGATTGGAGCTTGTGTAAAATTATCTGAAGGAGCTTTCTCAATAAATTATACTCCAAGTAACCCTAAGCTGAATTGATAGATTTAATGTTAGGCTTTGTGGACATGTTGTGACTTGGATTATTGTGCCCCACCGCAGAACATTGCTGACAGAGATGGTTTTGAGAAATAACTTACAATTTTGTAAAATTTTTGACTTTCATTCTACTTTTTGTTAGTGTCTTATTCCAAATTTGTATCATATTTGTTTTTTTTTTCATTTTTAGATAAGTTACTATGTTGGCTGCAAATGCTTTTTAAGCTTTAATGTTTCACTACTTTCACTTTAAGTTTTAAACATTTAATCAATAAGAAAAAATATACGGATTTATTTTTTAATAACGTGTGTTGCTTCCACGAGTATTATGAGTATTATGACGACTGTATCGTCTGTTTTATCATACTTCTAATAACGCCGTCCGTAAATAAATTTTCTTATGCTTCAATTAAAAGTTTTACAGTACCGAGAATCATCCCTGAAGATAAATCAATACAAACATGGACGTCAAGATCAATTTTTACGTTTTGTGCACCCTTTGTAAACGTCTGTAATCTTCAGTTTTTGACCGTTTAGGTTAGGTTCACAAAACAATATAGGTCTATTGTTTTTTGTTTATATAAAAAAAAATCTTTATAATAATACAGTTTTTGGATGATGCTGTACATACAGTTACTGCATAATCAACCGCCGTCATTGGGCTTTGCTTACTTCTTTGAAAAATTGATAACCATTTTGATTTGAATAGTCTTGTGGTTGTCTGATCAATTATGAGACATTTGGACAACTTTTACACCTTGAACAGTTTTCTGAGATAAGGAACAGTCGTAGACTGGATTGCTGTTAAAGTTTTTAGCCATGTTTTGTCCTTTTATAAAGCGGCTAGAAGGGCCTGGTTTGCAAAATTCAAAGATCAACCTTTTTTTGACTTGTTTTTTAAGTTGGTATCACTTAGCGTAACCCTAAAGATTTTGTAAACCTTGTACTTAAATTATCTTTTACACAGCTTTCATTTCGAGTATTGCTCAAGTGTGTGTCTGTGAACAGATCTAAAAAAAGTTTGTTTATTTTTTTGCGTATAAATGCTACATTAGTCTTTAAGCAGTTTTGTAAAATTATTGATTATCTTGAACTTGGTCAGATCAACTAGTATTCATGTTCTAGCTTGAGTTTTATAAGTTGATTATTTATTCTATACAGCATATAAACGTACAGATTATGCGCATCACTAAAGTTTCAAAATACTTTTAGGTTATGTGCGTGTTTTCAACAGTCAATCAACAGTATTTAAGAAAATGAAGTTATAAGTACTGTGAAATGCTAAGCGACAGATGAATGACATTATTACAATGAATGACAAATTTGTTAAAGAATTATAGTTCAGTTTAGTTTAGAAATTAATTTTAAATTGTTTAAAATCATGAATTGCTTTAGATTTATGTGCAATAAATTCTTTTCAAAATAAAATTATACTTCCCATCATATAAATTAACGATTGAATAAAATTAAATTTTAATATACCAACTTAATAAAGTTCCGTTCTATAAATTATTTATTAATTCAGAGAATATTAAATATTTTATATAACCCCATCCATTAATATATTAATACCATAACATAAACCGCATCCTCTTTATTATTATGTATGCAAAAATAATTTCACTAATAAATTTTTAATTTGGTAAACACTACTTATATTACAAAAAATCCTATCAAGTTGTGACACAAATGTTCAATTTAAATATTCATATCTTGTACACAATATTAATTTACTACTGTATCGAAACACTTTCAATTTTACAATCGAATGCAGGCCAGTTGGAGAGACTTTTCTTTGTAGCGTTACAAAATCGGTTAACCAGCAACTAGACAACAACAGACTTGTAAAATGTGCAATAATTGTTAGAATATTATTATTATTGTGATGATTGAATGGGCAAATTTACGCAACGTTGTTTTTATAAAACTATAATTGCATTATTAATTGAAATTGTTTTTTTTTTTAATTATAGGTATTAATTAACCTTACTGTGTCAGTTACCCTAAGAATGCATTAATTATTTGAAAAAATGCCAATGCCAAATTTTAAGAATTTGGCAATGAAAAGTTTATTAACATTTATACAAACACTAGACACAATTATATTATTTAAATGTTTATTTTAATTATGAAACCATTAATATAATTCATTCATTGTAAATTATTACATATTTTTTATAGTGTTGCGTTTCGACCCTACACAAATGAAACTTTCTGGTCAATGCCTCTCGCCCCCCAATGAAGTTATTAAATACACAACAAACGCATACGTTTTCCTGTGGTGAGGAAGTGCGTCACTATTGTTTTCATTGTTGTAGTGAAAGAATGGGCTTGTAACTGAAATAATTATCATAAATCTGGCCAATGAATGGGTTTGTTTATTTTTGTTAATTGCTGTTGGAATGTGCGATCTTGGATTATTTCATGATGTGATTTTTTCATTGTGTATACTTTATATTAATGGTTATTGCTATATGTCACGCATTATGCTAAAAAGGAGTTAGCGTGCAAAAATATCAATTTTTATAAGTTCATATTTGTTTGTAATATAACATTTATTAATAACAAAAACAATCTATTTTTATATTATATTGTTTGCAAGATTAGTCGTTTGTAGTGATTTAAAAATATTAGTATTATTTTTACATTTTACGTTCATAATGATCTCATTAGAAAACTCTATTGAGTATTGTAATGAAGCTTATTAAAAACGGGGTTTTATTATTTAACGCGTATCGTAATGAAGTCTTTATAATACAGAACATTTGGACATTTTGTTAATAAAGTAAAAATGCAAAATTAAAAAAAAAAATAATAATAATAGTATAAATAGCTTTTAACTTGTTTTTGGTTATATTTTTTAAACTTTGACGCAAGTTTTGTTGAGGTTTTAGCAAATTAGTACCAAAAATCAATTTTTAGTTTTGTTTTACGCCCGCTGCGTTCTTTTTTTGACGAGTACTGGAAGAAATTTTGATTTTGAAACAATAATAAACACTTTTGGCAGCAATTATTCTTATTATTTTTCTTTGAAAAAATAAAAGAAAAACTTTTTAGTTGCGTTTTATGTCAAACTTCAGCTTTAAATAGCTGAAGTATCTTCAATTGAGTATCAAATTTGAATGCCATTCATTATTTTCTTGTCTAGTAAATATAGAATGCTACACGCAATCGTGGCGCAATGGTATTTGGGTGGGTTTAAATAAATTTCATTTTCCAACGCAGTTTTGCGATTTCAATATAAAACTTTTTTTTATTATGTTTTTTATATTAAATGTAATTATTAAACTAACGTCCAGAATTAATAAATGCCATAGTTTCTTAAAATTTTCTACTGAAGCTGAAGCTTGAACCTGCGACAAATTATGCGCCGAGATTTGAGTTAGGCGCTGCACCCAAGTGAGCTCTCCACCTAAAATGCAAGGTGATACAAGAATTAAAAAAAAAAAATTGCCAAAATAAGTCTCATAATCAGTGGCTTATCTATCTTTCCCAAATTTTGCTATTTTTTAGTTTTATTAAAAAAAATCCTTTTTTTAGTAGTTTATAACCAAATTTTTGGTGCTTTATAACAATATTTTGATATTTAACACTAGATTTATCTTCATTTGACGTTTTATAAATAACATTTTTCATTTATAAACCGTTTTTGGCCAAATTTTGATTTTATCTGAAAATATTTTAATGATTTATGACCGGATTTAGTTATTTTTGAATTTTTATGTTAAAATTGCAAAAGATCTGTACAACAACTGGCGGACAAAATAGAAAAACATTAGGCAACAGCCCAAAAGAAGCTTGGCAGAAAATTATGTAAAAGGCCGGAGGTACTCGGATGTAAGCGATTCAACATAAACGCAACATGCTCTGAGAAGCCTTGATGCACTATAGACAGAAAACCTACCTAACATTCCAAAGTCAGAAGACACCAGGCAGCTACAAAAAGTTCATTGCAGTAAGAAACAGAATCAACACCGAAACAACAATAATAAAATGTAGCTTCTGGGAGAAATTTTCAAAAGACATGGATCACGATCTATATGGGTTGCAAAAGAAAGTGATTATATTCAATGATTAGAAGTAAGAAAAACGAGTTTATACAAGGAAACCTATCCTAGATACAAGATAAATAAACTATTTCTAAACTCATTACAAAAAAACCACTGATACACAGAATAACCCGAGTCAGATGAAAAACAAAAAGCAAAATAAAAATGAGGATAACAAAAAGAGGTAGATGAAGACATGGTAGAGAAGGCAATTAAGAAACTGAAGAACAGGAAGTCTCTGGGCCAAATATGGCAAAATAAGATTTTTTTAAAGATACTGAGTACAAAGACAATACCGGAATGATGGAAAACCAGTATCACTATGCCTATATTTCAAAATTAGACCAAAGAGCGACCCTAACCATTACCAAGGAATATGCCTTCTAGCGGGGTGTAAGGGGTCGCACTTAACATCAAGCCGACTTAAATGCCAACCTCACCTGCACGTGGTGCACCCTGCTGGAAAACAAACGAGGCTCTGGCGACCGAATATTGGCGGAATAACCATAAATCAAGCAACCTGAGAAGGAAATGTAATTCTCAAAACCCTCTACCAACTCGCAATGGCCAGCGCAGTAGAGTACGGCCAACTTCCTCTTAATATGGTAAAAATGTCGATATCAAATTTGAACAGTACCCAGGCGGGTAGAACAAGAAGTTCAGACAGTAAACTGCCAGTCTGCTCCAAGGAATATGGTGGGAGCAAGAAATTGATAATAAACATTGCTACGTATAATATTAGATCGATGGCGTCGAAGGACAAAACAGAAGAATTAGAAGCGGAACTTGGGAAAATCAAATGGGACGTAATAGGTAAAAGTGAGACAAGGAATAGAGAAGAAGGGTACACCAAACTCCAATCAGGACACAAACTCTACCATAAAGGACACGAGGACTCTAGCCTAGGAGGGGTAGGCATACTGATACACAAGAAGCTAACACAGAACGTAAAACGGCTCAAAGCGATATCTGAGAGGGTAATATACGTAACAATACAATTAAACAAACTGGAAACGGTGAAGATAATCCAAGCCTATGCCCCTACTAGTGCAGCCGACGAAGAGGTACTCAAATTCTACAAAGATATTTCCAGAGGATTGGCCAAAAACAGAACATCAATAGTGTTGGTGATTGGTGACTTTAACTGCAAGATTGGCGAACAAAGTAGCTCAGACGAGAGATATGTTGGTAAACATGGACTGGGCAAAAGAAACACAAAAGAAGAAATATTGGCAAACTTCTTGGAAGAGGAACAACTTTTCAACGCCAACACCTTCTTCCAAAAACAGCAGAACCGCAAATGGACATGGGTAAGCCCGGATGGCAAAACATTCAACCAGATAGATTACATCTTAACAAAGAACATGCATTTGATACAGAACGTCGAGATATTGAATAGCTTCAACACTGGGAGCGACCACAGGCTGGTTAGAGCCCGCATTTGTATCAACCAAAGACTAGAGAGAAGCAGAAGGTTCAGGAGATCAGGACCCATACGAATAGACAGAGAGCAATTACAACACACACCAACAAAATTCCGAACATACCTGGAAAACAATTTAAAAGAAGAGGAATGGAGTATCGGGGACATAAACAACACAAACAAGAATATTGCATGCACACTAATAAAAGCAGCAGAACCTTACACACAAACTAAAGCTACAAATCTAAACAAACTTAGCGCGCGAACACTAAACATGCTAGAAACAAGAAGACGGTTCATAGTAAACAACAAAAGATTTACAGCGGAGTACGCCAAGACAAAGAATGGCGAAAGCAGACATCCGGAACTATAATTCAAAAGTGGTGCAAAGAGTACTCGAGCAACACAAAGGACCGAAAGTGTTTAGGAGGATAACATCAAACACAAAAAATGAGATTGTAAGAATCTAGGACAAGGAAGGAAGAGAGATCGAGAGAAGACAGAACATCATAAGAACGTTACAAGAATTCTACGTAGACCTGTATCAGACGAAAGTTAAGACCGATATCCCTAAACAGGAAAGAAAGAAGGAAAGTCATGAATGTAAACTTTGAGGATATCCCGGAGATTACAAAGAACGAAATAAAAATAGCACTACAGCACATGAAGCAAGGGAAAGCAGCGGGAGAAGATAGAATAGTGGTAAAGATGCTGAAACAAGGAGGCAAAGCACTTGAGAATGCATTAGTAGCACTGTTTAATAGATGCATGGAAGAGGAAGATATACTACGGGACTGGGCAAATGCACTCATAACCATCATCCATAAAAAAGGGGACACCGCAGACCTTGAAAATTATAGACCAATCAGCCTGCTATGGGATAGCAGGATATACAAACTATTCTCAAGAATAATAACAAACCGTCTTATATCTAAACTAGACTACTACCAACCTAAAGAGCAGACGGGGTTCAGGAAGGGTTTCAGTACTACGGAACACCTCCAAACAATGATAGAGAAAACGGTGGAATACAATATACCTATATGGCTAGCGTTCGCCGACTTTTGGAAGGCATTCGATATGGTAGAAATATGGGCACTACAGCAAGCCCTAAAACAAGCTTGAATCGACCACAGATACGCAAACCTAATTGGTAATATTTATCGGAACGCCACGCTACAAGTCCAGTTACACGAACAATCAGAGAAAGTTGAACTTAATAGAGGCGTACGACAAGGCGACCCTATGTCACCCAAACTCTTTACTCTAGTTTTAGAGTACGCACTTAAAACAATCAACCTAAAGGACAGAGGCATTAATATCCATGGAGAGAATCTCAGACACCTCATATTCGCGGATGACATAGTACTAACAGCCAAAGACAGGGAAGAACTCATCTCGCTCATCAATGACATATACAGTGCCACGAAGCATATAGGCCTAGAGATTGATTTTGGCAAAACCAAGTTTATGACATCAAATGTAGACGAAGAACAACATATAACGTTAGGTGACAACACAGTGGAGAAAGTAAACACATATAAATACTTAGGACAAACTCTGACTGTGGGAAAGGCAAACCAGGAACTAGAAGTAAACGAGAATACAATAAACCTGGGCGGCATATGGCAAAATTGAGAACATATTGGTTATGGACAACCCCCTTGAACTTAAAACTGAGTTATACAACCAGTGTATATTGCCAGTAACTACTTACGGCGCCCAAACCTGGACCCTCACAAGAGCCATACTGAACAAGCTACAAGTCAACCAGAGAGCTATCGAGAGAAGAATACTCGGCATAACTCTACGGGACCGTAAAACAACGGAATGGATCAGGGAAAAAACAAAAGTACAGGATGTCGCAAGAAACCAGGACAAATGGAGCGGGAAATTAATCGATGGAGACCATGGGGCAACAGAAGATGGACTGACGACCTAAAGCAAGAGGCAGGTCTGAATTAGTACCAAGCGGCACAGAACCGAGACGAGTGAAAAAACAAAAGAGAGGCTTATATCCGCAGGATAGAGCAGAACAGCTAAAAAAATGCCTTCTAGCAACTACAGTAAAATTATTTACTAAAATCCTTGCAGATTGTTAAGTAAACTAGTCCAGAAACAACAAGGATTTTAGATATAATATATCCACAATTGATGTAATATTTGCCTTATTACAAATCTCCAAAAAGTCTATTGACTATAATAAACCATTGTATACTTTATAGACTTTGCACATACATTCGATAGAATATAATTAACTGATCAAAATTTTTATTTGATGTACGTCAAATATAGAAACTTCACAGAAAATTAAATTTGAAATTGTGATAAATTAATAGGAAATGGGTTGGATATAGAAACCTTTCAAAATGAAAAATTATCTGCTTTTTTATAAAAAGATAGTACTCTTAAACGGCGGCGGAAGAACTATTAATTAACCAACGGCGGCGTCTACAGTCCTCAGTCAGGTAGGATTACTACAAACGCAGAAAAGCAAGCGGAAACTATCTGGGTTTCAACTTCCTAAAAAAAACACTTCATTATGACAGGAAAAATCAACAATGGCCCCGAGTCAAAAATTGTACTTTCCTGGTCACGCAATATCCGCAACTGGACCGGCATGAAGGTGTGGCAATTGTTCCACGCGGCTGCCAAAAGAAAGAATTTTAGTGAAGTGGTTGCAAACCTTCAGTAATAAAGATGCACCAGAAAAAGAAGATGATGAAAATTAACCCCAAAAGTGTCAAATTAATTAAAAGTCAAAATACAACGTTTGTGATAAATTGAAGACCAGCCCAGGTGTCGGTGAAGGTGAGTCTAACCAACACTTTTTAACACAATCATTCACAAAATCATTGAAGCTATTAAAGCCATGAATATTGAATATACAATAAGCAAAAACAAAATCAGTATTATATGCTACGCAAAGCACGCAATAATTTTGGCAAAACACAAGGATGACTTACAACTCCTTTTTCATAAGTTCAACTTAATAACAAAACAATTCAATATGCAGATCTTTATAGAAAAAAAAACTAACTCAAAAGCGCACTCAAATAAGCCAATGAGTTGCAAAGTTACCATCCAGTAAAAAAAAGTAATGTGTTTTAATTACTTTGGCGTTGAATTATCTATTGAAGGAGACCTATACAATAATGCTCAATAACAAATAAACAAAAAATTAAAACTTGCCGGATGTCTAAGAGACGTAATATGAAGAAACAAATTTATGCAGAAAGACTTATTATGGCTTATGCAGTTGAGGCTAGAGCAGACACCTAAAAGATAAAGGTCGCTTACGAAATAAAAACCTTCAAAGCCATATCTTTACGGAACAGAGTACAATGAGAGAAAACTAAAAAAAAAAGTGGAATCTTGAACATTTGTGCGTTGGACAAGATCAAGGCGCTGCAAGTGGCATAAGCATAAGCTACGAATAAACAACAGCAAAACTAAACACAAAGAGACTTCTTGGATGCCCACTTTAGAAAGTTCTAAAATAACAGGACTTGTCTTACAATAAGAAGAAGATCTCCAAGGTTTTACAAAACAGACAAGTTTTTATTCCAGTCACTCATGGCAAAAATGGGTTTTAATACTTTATCTAGAGAAAGGCCGAGACATTTGCTAAGAGTTTCAAATTTGAATGCTCTACTTCAGACATAGAAGATACGGTGCACGTCAAAATGGTCAAACAAGAGGTTGAGGACTTTTTGGAGACATACGACTTTCTTGTATGAGAGAAATTATTAAACGATTTAAAACTCGCCTTGCATCAGGTTTTGATAATATATCAAACAAGATTTTCAAATCGTTTTTGCATAAAGCAATAATAGCGCTCACCAACATTGCTAATGCGATTCTTTGAACTGAGCAATCTCCTACAGATTGGAAAAGTTCCCTGGTGATAAATATTCCAAAACCAGGAAAAGACCAAAAGTTTCCTTAAAACTATCAGCCTATCAGTCACCTTAAGTAAGGTCATTGAGCGAGTGGTCTTGGTCATACATAGGATCACACGGAAACGAACAACATTCTCCCCCCCCCCCCCTTCTCCCACCAACATGAGTTTAGATACAGGCATTTATCTGTTTATTAACTAAACTGCGCAACGGACCTTATAGTCAAAGGATTTAGACTAAAAAAGTTTATCGGAGTAGTCTTTCTTTCTTGACGTCGAAAAAGCCTTCGATAAAGTTTGGCACAAAGAACTTCTCTTTAAATTGTACAGAGCTAACTTTTCTCTGCGTTTTGTGAGGTTGATAGTCTCATATCTAAACTGCAGAACTTTGGCAGTAAAGCTTGAAGAGCACATACTACCTCAAGGCAGAAGTTCCTCAAGGCTCCATTCTCTCTTTGCTGCTATTCAACCTATACAATGTTGACATGACTGGGATTGAAGCACCGGATTAAAATGGCACAATTTGTTGATGATGCAGCATTTCTATACTTTTTAAGGTCGCATGAGTAATTTTGAAACTACAAAAAGCCACAGACGACCTCAAAAAATAGTTAGACAAAAATGATAAGTCAAAATTAATCCAGAAAAAAACAAAGTTGTTGTCTTTACACCACGACGAATCACACCTGATGCAAATGTTCTTTTGAATGACGTTTTCATACCGTGGTTCAATACTGCTTCTTGATAAAGCCAGAATGGCAAAAAATGTACTTGTTTCAATGTTTACCAACCGGTGGTAGTAACATTTAATTCCTGGATAACAAACACTTGGGTGGGTGGTCGGGAAACACGTTTTCAAACTACCAGAGCAAATTTTAAAAACTGTGTTCCCGCCCAAGTGTTTGTTATCATACCAAACGCTCAGGCAGGTGGGCGGGGAACACGTTTTTAAATTACTGTCGCAGAATATAAAAACTGTATTACATCCCACCCGCCCAAGTGTTTGTTATTAAGAAACTTGTTACGTCACTTCTCTCTTTTAACTAACTGACATCTGTCAGTCAATCTTTTGTGTGTGTTAGCTGCAGGAACACCATAGGTGGTATTAACATTTAATTCCTGGATAACAAATACTTGGGCAGGTGGGTGGGGAACATATTTTCAAACTACCGGAGCGGATTTAAAAAACTGTGTTTCCGCCCACATGCTCAAGTGTTTGTTATCAAGAAACTTGTTACGTGACTTCTCTCTTGTAACTAAGTGACATCTGTCAGTCATTCTCTCATGTGTGTTAGCAGCAGGATAGGTGGTATTAACATTTAATTTCTGGATAAACACTTGGACGGGTGGGCGGGGAACTAATAAAATTAATTTAGTTTTTCAAAACTTATAATTATTTAATAGTTGTACGGTTTGCAACTCGACTAAATATAGTTTGCTAAACTAAATAATTAAAATTGCAAATTATTTAATCAACTTTAATTTTCTAATTGAATTTGCAATTTTATAAACTAAATTTAGTTTTTGTATATTATATTCTGTATATTTTGGTTTGCTCACAAAAAGAAATTATTTTGTAATGAGATGGTTTCGAAATTGATAAAACGTATTAAAATTTACTTATTTGAATTTATGTTGTAAGCTATGGTTTGAAATTTGATTAAATTATGGTTTGTAACTTATATAAACTATTATCAGTTGATTAAAATTGCATTTAGAATCTATGTAATTAATTTTTTGAAATTGTATGGTTTGAAACTTGACTAAGTTTGGTTTTCAACTTGACTAAACTGATTGCAAATAATTAAATTTGTTTAAAAAATTAATATGCAATTTTTTTATCAAATAAAACAAATTTAGTTATTTGTGGTTTGCGTATGGGCTAAATTTGGTTTGCAAATTTGCTAAAGTTATTAACAAATTTAATAAGTTTTACCAAAAATAAAATTATTGTTGGCGGATTTAATTGTATTATAGGATCCGTTGCGTAAAAAATCTGTTTAGTAATCTTTATGGTTTACAACTTGGCTAAATTTTGTTACAAAATGCAGCTTGATTAAAGTTGCATAAAACTGTTATATGCTAGCTAGACCATAGGTATTTTTTTAATTTAATAAATTACATTTTCTAGTTGGTTCAGTTTGCGTCTTAACTAAATTTGGTTTGCAAGTAGACTAAATTTGTTAAAAAAATATTTTTTGTTATATTAATTGGTTGCAAATATATATATTTATATATATATATATATATATGCTTATATGGTTTGCAACTTGGCTAAATTGATTATAATTAGCCGAGCTTTTTAATAAAATTAACAAATGATTTTGCAATCAAATAATTGTTATTTACTAATATGTGTAGATTGCAACTTAAACAAATTTTGTTATGGAGTAGTGGCATGTCGACCCGCAACAAAACTCGGCTCTAGACATCTATCATCAGACTCACTTACGCGTCCTCAGTATGGGGAACGGCAGTTAGCTGTCACTTCAATTGTCTCGAGGTCTTTCAAAGTAACACTCTGATGATGTTTCACAGAGCTTCATGGTATGTCCGAAACAGGAAAATTTGGACAGACCTCGGGTTACCCCCGTTCCGCCACCACATTGAAATTTTGACCGTATTTTAATAATCTCGTGAGTCATCTTAACCTTGATCTAGTTCGACTCGCCTAGCCAGACAGAGAAAATCTTTTCTACAAACGACCGGTCAATCAAGTAACCTGGCCTTAACCTAAAGTGGGTGACACCACACCTCACCCCACAGCCTATAAGGCGTAACAATTTTCAACTTCCTAATCTCTAAACAGCACTCAAAGATTGGATGGGGTTTAGTTGGTAGGCGCCCTAGAAAAGGTGAATCCGACATGTCCATAAAATTTCCACTCACGCCAAAGAAAAAAAAAATCATCAAATTTTGATGTTTTTGACCATAAGATATTTTTGATTTTAGTTTATTAATAAAATGTTACACGTTTTAACTGGTTGGATTTTAGTTCTTTTTGAGATAATTTTAAGACTTTATGGCCGGATTTTGTTATTTTTATCATTTTATAAATAAGACTTTACATCTTTTAACATTTTATAGTCAAATTTTGGTGCTTTCTAACAATATTTTGATGTTTCAAGGCTGTATATTGGTAGCTTTGATATTTTATGAACAGTTTATGGACCGGATTTTGGTACTTTTTTACAATTTTTTGATGTTTCATAACTAGATTTTAATAGTTTAATATTAATTTTAAACTTTTTAATAGCTTAGAGCCAGATTTTGGTTTTTTCCAACAGTATTTTGATGTTTTTTGGCCGAATTTTGCAAATTTTTATATTTTATGAATAGAATTTTACATTTTTCAACAGTTTTATGGTTAAATTTGGGTGTTTCCTAACAATATTTTGATATTCATAGCCGAATTTTGTTATTTTTGATATTTTAAGAACGTTTTTACACTTTTTAACAGTTTGTGGTTGGATTTGGTGTTTTTAAACATTTTTTTTTAAAGCTTGATTTTGTTATTTTTTTACATTTTTTAAAAATAATTTTGCACTTTTTAACCGTTTTTGGCCAAATTTTGTTTTTTCTGAAAATATTTTAATGACAGTATGTTGATATTTTTGACTTTTTATTAATAGAGTTTTGGATTTTTGAATAGTGACGGGACCAAAAAAACGTTTTTTTTTTCAAAATGTTTTGCGGTAAGGCACAAAAATTCTAGCTACGCCACTGCTCACAAAATTTTGAGCAGAACTATCTGGAAAGCCATTCCCAACTACTTTTTGTGTAAAGCAGATCTTGTTGAGCAAGAAGTCTATTTTGATTTTTTTTAACCAGAAAACATTGATTAAATTAATACCCAAAATCTAACCAAATCAATAAAAAAATTCAAGTATCATTAGTAAATAAAATTGTTAAAATAATTAATATCTACGGATAGAACGTTTAATGCTGTTTAATGCTGTTAAATTTTTTTATGTTATAATAAAATAAAATAATTATTTAGTTATTAAATATATAAACAAAAACTCCTAATAAAATGATTTTACCATAAAATACTCTACATTATCAATAATAATTTGTAAATACATTTTAAAAGAATCTCTATGATATAAAAATATGCTATAAGCACTTTTCTTTGCATCTGGCAAACCAAATTTAAACATTGCAACACAACTCTATAAAAGTGAAGTAGCAGTTTGCATTTCCAATTACAAAATCCATTAACAATCGCCGATATCGATTGGTAACTAATTGATGTCTTAATTAGGACCGTCTTTCCGCTTGTCATTAATTAAATTAATTCTCCGAAGACAAATCACGCGTTTAATATTTCATTTTCAATTACCTTATTAATGTGTCGCCTTCTTCTTGCAGATTTCCATCGCATCGTGATAATCATTTTGAATGAAGAAAATGGAATTGTCGCACGACCGATTGCGGAAAATACGGACGGATAAATGCGAATTCATCGGAGGAATGCTGACAGTGGTAAGTCGTTGCTCTTAGTAAGAAGTTGCTACGATTGTAAGAAAACTGTAAATGCTGATCGATTAATAATAATAATCCCAAAACAAAGCACACGCAGGTGCACATATTGTTATTATATTTGTCGACGAAAGGGTGTATCAGTTCCATTGTTGATTAATCATTTTTGATTAATCAGGTCAATGCATTTCATAAATTACAAATTATAATGCAAAATTTAATTTATTTCACAATTTTAAGAAAAAAATTGGACAAATATAAAATACTCACATACAGGAATATAAATGGATAATTTTATACAATGTCGACATCTTTAAGTCAATGTAGGTATACAACAACCTTGTCTGAAGTATGTAAGTAAACATTGTGTATACAATTTTATTTGTACCATTTATTGTTGTTTTATAAATTTGTATTTTTTTCCATTGTTAAGTCTCCAATATAAAATTATGGAATAGCCATAAATAAAGTATAGTATTCTACTAGCGTGTAATGGCTTATGCAGTCAAATGGTTCTAACAACTCTTGTTATGAACAACAACTGCCATTATTAACTTGTTGAAGAATATATAACTTTTTTGGGTTAAGAGCCAATATTTTAGGTCTTACGGCTGTGTTACCATCTCACAGTTGTCTTTGAAAATGTATTTTTGTAAACTAATTACTAAATATTTACTACCAAACCTTAATGACACTCATCTACCCACACTCATATTAAATGTAATTATAGTAGAAGTCTGAGTAAAGATTAGCTAGTAGATAATTTTGCTAGTTATAAAATAAAAGAATGTAAATATTATCCACATCCATATAGACTGAGTCTATACAAATCAAATATAAGAATATTAATCTTCCAAATCTCTGTATTAAATGTTTAATTAACAGTAGAATATTTTTACATTAATATTAAATCAAATTAATTTGTACTAACGTCAACAGTTGCTTAAAAATGTTTGCACATGAAATCAAGCTTTAAAACATTCATGACATTTAAAATGATGTATTGATTCAGGAACGTGCTCATGTGTAACTTTAGGAATGTTCCATTAACATTAATAATGCATAGAATCTCTTAACACTTTCAAGCATGATTTCAATGCTTTAATACATTTACTAATAACAAAAACAAATAACTAATTTGTATACTAATTAATCAAATCAGTTTTATTGACAATCAAATGTTAAGTTTAAAATAATTAAGAAATAAAACTGTCGAAGCAATAATTAATGATAGCATAAAATTTAAGCAAATATTAACACTTTTTGGGCATTGGAAATTAATTAAATTAAACTATCACCACGCACATGTTATGACTTTCACGAATATTTCCCAATTTTATTAACAATAAATTGATTGCGACACTTTCTCATTTAACAATTAAAATATCATCGCCGTCATTTTTATATAAAATTGCCCAACATTTCCTATAAATTTTTCAGTAGTTGCTTTTTATGAATATTTGTTAATTGTCGCTATAAACAACATTATTAATAGTAGACGATGGCGCAATAGTTGCTCAATGACCCATCATCAATGGCTTATTATTTTAATTAGCTTAAAAATCATTAATTATATAATATAGATATTAATATGATTGACCTTATAGAAAATTACTTCGGGTCATACTGAATATTCCACGGCAGGTACGTGCTCGATTCGTATCGTCCTTAACATTATTAGGAACGGCTATTAACATATTGTTGTTTGTGATTTGACAGTTTTTTTTCTAAATTGCATGAAATATGTAGGAAGTGTATCATTATTTGAATAATAAATTATTAATAATATAATGTATTATTTCCTGTAAGTTTACTATTTCATCCAGGAGCTCTGGACATTAATTAAATTAAGTGACCAGCAGCGCGATTAATTATTTTTTGTGTTGTTGTGTAATAAATTAAATTTTATGTTATTTCTATTTATCGAAGAGTCATTGCGTGCAAAATTATAGGTAATAAATTTTATGGCTTACCGATATACTATTCATGAAAAAAAGTTATTACTACAAAAAATCTGTGAAAAAATAAGTAATTAATTTGTTTTAGTCCATAAATATTGGTCAATGGAGATAGTTAAATTTTTGTTTCATAATTTTTAAATAAATTCACTAAATTATTTTATTTTATTCACAACTAGTTTCAATATTTGTATATCATTTTACATCTACTTGAAAATGATATACAAATATTGAAACTAGTTATAAAAATAAATAAAATCAAATAATTTACTATATTTATTTAAAAGTTGTGAATCAATAATATAAAATAAAAAATATAAAACAAATTGGTTTAATAATATTACTTAGATAATTAGGCACACAATCACCTGCACAGCTGCAATATTGCAAACCTTGACTACATACATTTAATTTCTGGTAAAGAATTGGTTGGTTTTCTGTACTTTTCATTCTCAATAGAAGTTAACTGCTATAATACTTTCGGTTATCAGCATTGGCCCTACCTACATGTGTAATCTTCTTTAATCAAACGTTTTTTTCTTAGTATTTGAAAGCAAAGTTAACTCTGCCGAAAAACAGAAGCCAAGTAGATTGAGTAGCTTGATAAAGTTCTTCTCCGGTCCCAAGCCCGAATATAAGAGGAGGCTTTTGAGGTTAGGCCAGCCTCATGTAAAAAAAAAAGCAGAAAACCTCGGAAACGGACAAATAGGAATATAGCCCAGCGACCGAGAATAGAAGAAACAGAAGACTCAACTCAGAACAGGATGTTGTACCTAAAATCATTCAACAAACAAGAAGCAAAAAGACAGGCAAGAAAGAATACGATCGAAAGGTGGCAAAGACAGTAAAAAGAAGGAGAAAATGGAGATGAATAAGGGAACTAATACCAGAAATAAAAATATCCTACAACACAACTACTCACCAAGCATGGAGTCTTTGGTAAGTATTTACAAAAAATAGACAAGATGGAAAAAGAAGAAAGATGTATATTCTGTCAAGAAGACGCGCATGACGACGCAGAAAATATACTAGTAGAGTGCGAAGCGTGGGAGGAACATAGGAAAGAGTTAGAAAAGGTATTGGACAACAAAATCAACAAATCCACAATCATTAATATATTATAAAAACTTTAAGATTTAAATAAACCAAAATGGAAAAAATCAAAAAAAGAAGGAGCAAGAAGCTAAATTGAAGCAAAAAAACAAAGAAGGTTAAAACAACTATACCTACTAAGGAATGGATAGACAAGATAAAAACATTTACTGAAACATTAGTACCAACCGAAATTGCAGAGATAAGGAGAAGAAGAAAAGAACTGCTTAAGGAAAGCAAAATGAATGAATTGACTAAGCAATTTTCATACGGCAGATACGCCATCTTGAGGTTGACAGACAATGCAACTTTTGAAATGGTCAGAGAATATCTGGAAACCAGTACACACAGAACTAACTCCAAATTGAGATTTTAGAATCTTACTAAAAGTAAAATTGGCAAATCTAAGACTACCAAAAGGGATACACTTAATAGAGCTACACAAAATATTTATGAAAGAAAGTGGTTACAACAAGGAAGAACCAGGCCACCACAAACTAGTACCGCATTAGTGACAATGACAAGGAGAGCAGGATCAACGCAGTGAAGAAAACCAAAAAGTATTGCCATGCGCTAGTCAAAAAATATTATTTAACAAGAAAAAACAAAAAAAAACTGACAAAACTAGAACATAATATATATGTGCACCTTTAAAATCCAAAATGTTTCAACAAACCAACCATTCTTTAACAGCATTGGAGAAACACGTACACATATATTTAAGCACAAATATTGAATTAAGAATTTGTAACAAATTCTTTGAACACATGGTGCAGCTTAAGTCCAAATTCAAAAGGAAAATCAATCATCGATTATGTTATCACCAATAAAAACATAAGACCACCAATCAAAACAATAACTGCAAACATTGGTTCCGACTACAATCTAATTGTAGGTAAGTTTGTACTAAGGCAACCATAGTAAAAAACAAACCCAGTAGCAGCAAAAACAGATATGCATAACACAGAGATATTTAAAAATAAAATTGCAAGAATGTTATGGCAAAAAAGTCTGGCTCTAAAGATAAAACAAAATCTTAACTCATTTCAAGAAGCATGAAAAAAATTAAAAGAGAATATTAACCAAGCGGCCACAAAAGCATTGGAAAAAAACCATAAACAAAACACCAACAAATTCTGGTTTACAGAAGAAGTCGAAGCTTTAGTACAAAATAAAAAAAAATCTTAACTGTTTCAAGAAACGACAAAGTCATTAGAAAACTATGAGAGACCTTAGGAAATAAGAAATAAAATAATAAAACCCGCACTATATTAAACAAGAACTTTGGGATGAAATTAGCAGAAAAAATGGAAAATTATATGGAAGCTCCTCAGAGAACTGAGATAATAAGAAATTTTTTTGCAAAACTTTATTAATATAAAGATAAAAAACTATAGAATGTGACAATAATAAGAAAAAACTATTCCGCACTAAAAAAGTAACTAATTTAAGACTTTGAACCAATGCCTACTTAACATCACTGAAAAACGACAAAATGCTTGTCTTTAACAACATAAAAACAAGCTACTAAAATATAGAATACAGCTTCTAGCAAAGCAGTTAGCATGGCTATACAACATAGTTTTGTCAACACCACAAGACTAGTACAAAAAAGGAAAAAAAAAACAATCAACAAAAAATTACAGATGCATCTCCTTGCTGGTTACATTATTAAAAGCGTTCACTAAACATTTAACGTACATTATATCCAAAATGATCACTGTACAAAAAGAATAACAGCATTAAAAAAAAAAAACACAGACGCCTTCTACTTTGTACAATAAATCTTAAGCGACAAATGGGAAAAAACCAAAATTCAAATTAGAACTATTCTAATACTTTTGACCTAATACAACATGACTACAGACTGGGTTACACACTAGTTGAATTAGTGTGCTGCTAATTGCAGACTCAGAAGACGAACTTCATTTGCTAATATCTAGGGTTCCAGATAAACGCACACGGAGACTTAAAAGCTAGTATTATCAAGTTTCCAAAGCTTTTAGAAGATCAGAAGCAATACAAAATCTTATTTGAAAAAACAAAACTATAACGACAGTAATCAAATCAAAAATTTACAAAACTTTGCATGACCTGATATCTCAGAAACAAAACTACGACTAAAGAGCATATAATCATCACCGGTCACTTACTTATGAATCAAAAAACTAACCTGGAAATACTGGATAAGTGCAACACTCTGAACATCGTAAAATGGATTTGCAGCTGAAGAAAACAGTAGAATGAACATATATGGATAACAGGATTGTCAAGACAAGACAAAACAAACAAGACAAACACATCACGGCTGCTCGGTAGACCAATGAAGAGGTGAAAATCAGTTGGGCTTAATCACTGAAATATAACTCAATCAAATAGTTTAACTAACACATGTCATTAGATTTTTGAAAAAACGCAGTTTTGATATTCTTAAAAAATAATTATTATTTTCAAATTTAAAATCAGAAATGTTTTTTTTTATATATATTGTTTTCTAAATCAGAATAATAATGCCCATCTCTAATTTGGCTAACATTATTTATTCTCTCTTTGCTTTAATCTTCAATATTCATTAACTGCAAAATTATATATAAATAATTTATTTTTATTTTTACATTGTTAACATTCTTTAAGCTTGTTTTGCTACATTTTCCTTTAAAATTGTCAATAGTTTCAAAATTATTAGGTCGATCTTTAATGTTACTTCAAAAGCTACTTTCCCCACTGTATTTCTCAGTAATTCATTTTTTTCTAACTATTTTGTTGTTCTACTTGTATAGTCACGAATATTTTTTTTTATTTTTTGGTTTGTTCTTTTAATCTCTTGGTTTTTCTTTTTTAAACTTCTAGATTGCTAACAAGAACTCTCGTTTTAGTATAATGGGTGATTTATTTAGAAGTACTTTTTTTAGTAGGGGTTTGATGTTAGATAGACAAAGCGTGCGCTAAGTCAAATTGTTATGGTATTTTTGTTCAGTATTGTTGGAAAGAATTATTTTTATAAGATTATTTGGCTGTATTACGAAAATCAGCGCTCTATGAGGAAAGTGTTTTGTACGCTTAGAGCAACTTGGTTTACATAATCAGCTTACCGAACGCACAATTTGATGTACTATTGAAAAATTTGAAACTCAATATTCATTATTAGATAATACGCGACCAAATATACCACATCCAGCATGTAGTGAAGAAAATATAGCGGCGGTAGCTGAGAGTGTACGCAATGACCGTGATGAATCAATTTGGCGCCATTCTCAACAGATTGGTTTGTCGTATAGAACAACTTGGCGTATTTTAAGTATCTTGGTTTAAAAGCATACAAAAGTTAACTCATGCAAGAAATGAAGCCGGCCGATTTTCCCAATTGTCACCATTTTAGGCTTTGGGCTCTTGAAAAGCTTTAAAAAGATCTACTGTTTTTGACCAAAATTTTGTTCTACAATGGGCTTGCCCATTTCTGTATTAATGGCTACATCACTGCGCAAAATTGCAGTATTTGCTGCTTGAAATTGAAACCGGTAATCTAGACAACATTTGGTTCTAACAAAACGGCGCGGCGCTACTTGCCACATAACTCGTGAAACCATGACTTTATTGGTAAAACGATTTAGTAAACAGTTAATTTCACGCTTCGGACAGGTCCAAAGCATGTAATATCGTACTTCTAGACTTCTTTTAGGACTACGTATAGTCCAAAGTCTACATGGATAAGCCAACTACGATTGGGGAATTGGAGACCAACATTACTTCCGTCATTTGCCAAATATTACTCAAAATGCTTGAACGCGTCATTAAAAATTAGAACTTCTAAATGAACCATGTTAGCCGTAGCTATAGCTAACATTTCAAAAAAAAAAAAAAATTACTAAATGGTTTTTATACAGATCATAAAAATTACCCGATAAAAATGATTTTTTTGCTTTTTTTTAATTAAAAAAAAAGTTCTTCTAAATAAATTACTCTTTATAACTACACACCACACACGTACATTTTTGTAATCCAGTCGTTAACGTTAGTGATTTTAAAAATTATTTTTTGTACGAAAATAACAAAAAAATATCAAACAATTTGCTGTTGTTTTTCAAATTATTATTAAAATAATAAGGAATGCATTGTTAATTTTTTTAATAATTATTATTAAAAAACCTTAGTCCTTAGACTTCCGTTTAGCTAAACATGGGATGTTAGTCAGTGGCTAGCCACAGGATCAATTGCGTTATTTGCCTCACCAAAAAGTGTAATCTTTTACTGTCCAATACTAAAACTTACATGTTTTAATTTGAAAAAAAATATTTAAAAATATTAATGTCATATCTATGGATTTAAAACAAGAGGTAAAGCTAACATTATTTAAAAACTTAAAAGGAAATGTAAAAATATATGCAAAAAAGCAAAAAAAAAAGTTTGAAAATTATAAAACTAATTGCCCAACAAAAATTACATGACCTCCGGACTTCTGCTTAGACAGAGCATCTACTGAGGTTGATTGTTGTGACAGAAGCGATCGCGCTTTTTGCTTTATTTAAAAGTTTTTATTTTGCCATCACCTGGACACAGAGTTTTATTAATAAATTGATAATTATTTTATGTTTGTGAAAAATTGATAATGGTTGCGGATACTGTAAAAATAATGAAGTGACTGCCACGAAATTAAAATCTGCGAATCATCTTACGTTATTTTTAGTTTACGTGAAGCTTTTGCAGAAACCATCAAAAGCCAAGTAGTTCAATCTGAAGATCAGCGGACAGGGTCGAGAAAAACAGTCCTAAATGTACTACTGACCAATCAGTCTACTGATTACCTTTTATAAGTTACTAACCAAAATAATAACAAATTGACTAACTCAAAAAATTGATCAACCGGTTGAACAAGCAGGTTTCAGGCAAAACTACAGCACGACCGACCACATCAAACATTGCGTATACTAATCGAGAAATGTACAGAGTACAATATCCACTTCCACATGATATTTGTAGATTATCAGAAAGTTTTTGACTCCATCAAAACATGAGCAGTACTCCAGTCAATAGACATTACCCGAATTGACTCTAGGTACACAAACTTGTTTAAATACATCTACAAACACGCAACCCTACACGTCAAAATGGGAGAAGATTAGACGACGAGGAAAGTACCCATTCAAAAAACGTAGGGCGCTGGAAAACGTGTTCAAAAAATTATTGTTGGAGAGAAAGGTTTGCAAATGAACATGCCCAAAACAAAAATCATGAGTCCGAGTAACAAAATGGTCACCATTAAGAATCACACTCTAGAAAAAGTTGAGGAATATATACCGGTATACTTGGAGCATAGTATCAAATTAGGAAAGGCCAACTAAACAACAAAGATCACCAGTCGCATTAAATATGGGCTAGAAAGTATGGCAATCACAAGGAACAGCCCAAATAGACTTTTAGTCTGCCAACAAGCTATGGAGCGCGCAATGTTAGGATTAAACTTAAGAGATAAAATCCCGAACGAGGAAATAAGGCAAAGAACTGGAATCACAGATGTCATAGAACGAATGGCACATCTTAAATGGCAATGAACGGGACACGTGGCAAGAGAACATGGCAAATAGTCCAGAAAAATATTACAGTGGAGAACTCGAGTATCTAGGAGAAGCGTTGGCCGCCCCCAAATGAGATAGAAGGACGATATACAGAGGCACGCGAGCAGAAACTGGATACAGATTGCCCAACAAAGATCGACATAGAAGCGGCCTATATTCAGAAATGGACAAAATGAGGTTAATGAAGAAGAAAAAGAAAAAGAAGAAGGTTTTTTATATAGAAACTTTTTTTTGCAGAAGAAGAACCGTAAGCCAAATACAAACAAATAAACCTCAAGATTGTCGTTTTGCATTATGGTTCTAAGAGATTATTTTACAAATATCATGTCAATTGCTGATTAATAGATTGGTGGTGCTTCATGTGTCTTGGAACAATTTAACGCTAAATCAGATTTTTTGGTTTGAAATTATTGACACCAGCGCACAGTGGGGTCTGTTACACTATAAACTGGTATTAATTTAAAAATTTAAGTGCAATAAACAAAAAGTATTTCAGAACCGATAACGCTTTTCTTGGTTTTTGTCAAAGTCGAGAACAATAAGTTTTGAAGTTAATTAAAACAATTTGTCGAGTAAATCTTAAAAGTTCTGTTTTGTTATCTAGGCCGTTCTAAATTTAACTTTTTTGTCATGAAATTGTCAAACTTATATTTTCAGTAATTTATATTTTGTGAAAAAGTAGTAACACTTAAAAAAATTATCATTGTAAATTGTTCTACAAAATAAGTGTATTTGCAGCGGTAGGTAAACTTAGTTGTATATCAAACTATATTGAAAACTTTGTTTACATGGTTAAAATGTGTAGACATGGAAGAATTTTAGAATAAGTGAATTTTACTAATTATTATTTTTCTTGGTTTCAACGACTTTTGGCAATAAGTTCATAACTCAAAATAAACTTCTGGACAAAATAAAATCAGTTATTGGTTCATTTATTTAGCAAACCAAGTTTAAGAAATGATAAAAACAATCTCAATAGGAAAATATACTACTTTAAATCTAAATTCAAGTCACAATGGATGAATGTAAGAAAATCAAAAGCTAGATTTGATAAGAAATATAGTAATTTACTAAAAACATGGAGAAAAAACTTGCTTTTCAAAAGCGCATAAAAACCGAATTGTCCTGGATTTTTATCGTTTTTTTTTTGTTTTTGACACAATAAAAACTACTTTATTTTATTTAGGGCCGGTATTATAAAGGCAAAATAAATCACCGAATAACTAATCTTAAATTAAATATATTCGACGAATAAACGTATTGCGGTATTATAAAGCGCATTACCAACTAAATTAGCTATTCGTAGAATAAGGATTGCAACGCCGCATTTATATGTTATTTTAATATTGTAGTTATTGATGTGTTGTACTGTAGCCTCTGTTATATTACAATAATCCCTTATAACATTTTAAAAGGCAGTTGCATAAAATCATGGAGCAGTCAAAGGTCGATTTTCAACAGAAATTGGTCCACATTAAAAATAACCTAAGAAACATGACATGTGTCAAATTATTCATTGAATAAATTTTAATCCCTAGATTTTGGATGATTAATTTATTCCGCAGATTTAATTACCTACTTTTATTATTTGACGTTTATAATACCGAAATCAGCCAAGTAAAATAATTTACTTGGTTAGTAAATAAAATCTACAGATTTTAATGGTTTATAATACCGGCCCTTAAAAGATTTTTTTGACAATTTTGTTTGTTAATTTTTTGGTTCTATTCGAATCCAAAGTTCTAAAATTTTACTAAACCATATTTTCTTTCATCCCCTAAAAACGACTATTTTATAAAAAAAATTATAATCACAAGGTTAATTTGTACTAGTTTCATAAGTTTCAAATTTATTCAGCCCTACTGAGCAGCGTTTATAGAAGTGCTGGTTTAGATTAGATAAAAACCGCAAATAGCGCAAAGTAATCTTTAACAATGATTTAAGGTTTTGTGGGAAGATCGTCGTATAAGGGTTTATCGAAAGTTTTTGAATTTTAATGATTGTGCACTGAACTGTGAGCATTATGGTATAAAGTGCAATTGCTTGTGGAAATAATTCTCATCTAATTTTTATTAAAAAAAATTACCATTAGGCAATATGATGATGAGGTGCGGTAACCCCACTTGCAGCTCACTTAAGACGGCTTGGAAATGCATAAACTATTTTTTACTCATATAACTCACACGCTATGTTACATACTGTTGAACAGTGCGTTAAATGTTGTTATAGTCATAGCTTTGTAGCTGTAAGACGCAAAAACTGTTTTGTTTAATAAACAAGTCTGTTTGATCATTAACAACGCTGGGAACAAGACAGTTTTCTAGCTACACACTTCAGTTTTGCAAAGTTTTTGAAGGTTTGCAATGCAAAAAGGACTACAATTGGCGTTTGTTTGGAACCCTGGGGGTAGTGTTACAAACTAAGTGTTCCAAAAATCTTAGTTACGCCACTGCAAGTGATACACAATACGTCCAAAAAGCATGACATTAGATCTATTTATCTAGTTAAAGGTTACTTAAAATATATTTTACCCAAGAAACACTCTCAGAAGATTTCACACAAACTGTAATCAGACGGGACACTATACTGAATCTGGCTACCCAAAAGAAGCTCTCCTACAGAGTTCACTAGTAAAATAACAGTTGGATCTACCGCCAATCAATACAATCACTTCTAGCGGCAAAAAACTTAAATGCACTGTAGTCGAGCAATTACAAAAAACTAGTGACATGACCACAACTATCTCCAGCATCAAACCTAAACTACTTAGAACTGACTTTTTTTCTTCTTTTGCTTCTCAGTCATCATTTATCCACTCTTGGATGTAGGCTTTCTCCTAAAATGTCCACATCTTCCTATTTGCTGCAGTTTGAATCTAGTTTTTTTTTGCAATATTTTGGATATCATTTTGCCATCTTCTTTGGTGCTGGCAGACTATTTTGTTTGGTTTCTCTCGGACGCTAAGTTGTGATCCTTATTGTCCACCTGTCTGGGTCCTTCCTTGCTGTGTGGCTATCCCATCGCTACTTAAGCTGCGCTACCCTTATAAGTACTTCTGTCACACCGGTTTTTTTTCGAATTTCTTCATTCAGAACTCCCTTAAAGTAATTCCGAGCATAGGCTTCTCTATTGCTCTCTGTGTGGTTTGCAGTCTACTTGAGGTTTTTTGGGTCATGGACATTGTCTCGAGGCCGTAAGTGAGGAATTACGCAGGATTTGAATACCTTTATTTTTAAATTTATAAGGAACTCCTTGTATTTGAGAATATGGCTTTCCAACTTTAGTACACAAATCTGCTTTTTTTAATAGTCTGGAAATTCTAAGTATCTGTATAAAAGTAGGAGAAAGTTTTCAAAAATTTATTACAGATTTAAAAGTTTGTAGAGTTTTTTGAAAGCTTTGAGTTTATGTATAAAGCTCTACGAATGTTTTCAATGAATTATGTATATATTTTCAAATTTTTGTTTTATTTTATTTATTGAACTTTGAACCATTCTGAAAGCTTTGGGTGTAAATGTATAAAGCTTTATGAACATTTCTGAAGATTTGAGAACATTTTAAAATTTCCAAGACTGTTCTGGAACATGATACATGACCTTTCTCAAAGTTTTGTTCCTTATTTCTTTATGCTTGAAAGTTGGAATAAGATTGATTGAAATACTTTTTTGTTTCTTCATAACTTTAAAAATAAAATATGCTAGGTATCTTGGTTGTTGCTGGGTTTGGAGAGAGTTTGCGGCACGGTCATACTCGAAACGAGTACCTTGATTTGAAATGTTGTGCACTTTTCAAGGTTCCAAAATTTTACGCAGAGTTTCTAAAAACGCGATTACAGATAACGAGGTTTGTGTGAAGGCGTTTGGTGCTTGTTCTTGTAGGTTACGTCTTTAAATCTAACTCTTATGTTATGTGTCATGTTGGAGTATTTTGTCCGATCTTGTTTCTATGCGGTAGTAATCATGACGTAATCGGTCACGTATGATGTGTTTGGTCTCAAGTACTTAAGTTTAGGGTTAGGCTTGGCTCGACGGTTTGTATTTTGATGTTTCCTTGATACTGCTTTTTTTCTGCGTTATACACAGGCGGTATGGTTTGATGGGAGACGGTATAGTTGAGTCTTTTTATCTTCTCTTATCATGTTGCGTTTGGAGTGTCAATGTTGGCCATTGTTTGAAGCAGAAGCTGGCGGATACTTTGTAGCACTCGATTAGAGTTGTGTTGTTGTTGTTGTGAGCGGTGGGTGTACTTGCTGGTTTGATGTTACAAGTGACTTTGCTGTGACTTCAATTTAAACTGGTTGCTAGTAATTATGATCTGCGACCCACCCATCATTAAGAGATTGCAAAGAGAAAAAACTTCTAAATCTTTGACAACAAACACCGGGCGGGTGTGTGGGCACTCTATTTTAAACTACTTGCTGATAATCATGGTTTGGAGTGATCCACCCATCCGCAGAAGTGTTGGTTTTTAAGAGATTATACATCACCTTTTTCTTCTCTGACTAAAGAACTTCTAACACTTGCAGAAAAAAGAATCTTTGAATTTCTTGATAACAAAGACTTGAACGGGTAGGTAGGCACTTCAATTCAAACTACTTGATAGTAATCTTGATTTGGAGTGACTCACCCATTCACCCGCCCAAATGTTGGTCATTAAGAGATTGGATATCATCTCCACATCTTCTGACTAATTTACTTCTAAAACTTGCAAAAAGAAGAAACTTCTAATTCTATGATAACAAACACTGGTCGGATGAGTGGTCATTCCAGTTCAAACTTTTTGATGGTAATCATGATTTTGTGTGACCCACTTACCCTCCCAAGTGTTGGTCATTAAGAGGTTGGATTTCACCTTCTCCTCTTCTCACTAAGGAACTTCTAACACTTGCACAGAGAAGAATTTTTGAATTCTTTGATAACAAACACTCGGGAGGGTGGGTGGCTACTCTAGCTCAAACTACTCAATGGTAATTATGATCTGAAGAGATCCACCCACCGGACCAAGTGTCGGTAATTAAGAGATTAAATATCGTCTACTTCTGCTATAAGTAAGGAACTTTTAAGACTTGCATGGGAGGAGAATTTTTTAATTATATTTAGTGACTCAGGGCAAAAAAAACAAAAATTGGCTTCTGATGTAACTTTCAAAGCAATGCTCAGAACATTAATCAATTTTGGATGCAATTCTTTTATATAGAGCAACTTTACAATTCAAAAAATGGGTTTATTGGGAGTTTTTTTAGAGTTTTTAGTTTTGAGCTCACGTTTACTCCTGCATTAGGGGCGGAGCTACCTGTAAGCAAGGGTCTGCAATGCGGAAGGGCCCACATGCATAAAGGGGCCCTCTGACGTTTATTTCATAACCTGCTTCCCCCCCCCCCCTCAAATTTACAAAATTAATGATAAAGCTGTACTTTTTTTCAAAAAGTTTCCCTTCAATATTTTTCGGTGGAGCCCAAAAATTCTAGCTCCGCCACTGGTTTACATTGCTAGATAGTTGAAATGTTATATCTAGTTTGAATACCATTTGTTTGTTTAAAACGTTGCGTTCTATATAAATTATTTAAATCTATAAACCTCAAACAATGATTTTCAATCAGAGCTTTATTATGTTTTGCATTGGATTATTATTGGATTCCGTCTACACCACAAGTAATAATCCAGTTAGTAAACAGTCAGTTTATTGATATACTTTTAAAGCTTGTTATGGTTTTAAATGATATTAAATAATAATATAATTACATTTATTTTATAAATTTAGACACAATTAAAAGTACTTTCATAAAATATACAATTGAAAATGATTTATTATAACATTTAATTAAAACACAAAGAAAGTGCTTGTTTTCTTGTGCAAATAGCACACTTAACGTAATTATTATCTAATAAGTTTAGTATAATTTAATAAACTAAACTTTTTACTGTGCATATGCAATTAATATGAAAATATGATTGCAAATTGCTATGAATAATGATGTCAGTTGGAAACTGATCAGAAAATTGACGCTCTCGTTGTGTAATAGGGGAAAATTAACCGCATACAGTTGCGACAATATTTACAAAGTATTTAATATTCCAATCGCGCTCAATTATCAATAAATTGCGGCTACTATAAACAATGAACCATTGTGGTCATATTGCACTGAAAAAGGAACAATTAATCGTATGCACGTGAGGCGGTTTTTACCTCGTTCACACCAAAATATAAATTAATTTATTAGTCGTGTGAAAATCACACAAGCAACGTTATGCGACCGCTTATTAAGTAAGAGCTCTCGTTTTCTTATCGTGCATTATATAAAAATAATATTAAGAGTTCCGCTATACCGTTTGTGATCAAGGACGGAGCGAGACAAGCCTTTATTAACATTCTATTAGAACTGGATCATAATAATAGCACAATGGCATTCTTACCATTTTGAAGAACGCCTATACTTCGAAGGTCCGTCCATTATGAAAATTGCATAAAACGAGTGCGTTCTGTTGATGGAAAATAAATGATGTTCTTTTAATCGTGTCTTGGTTATATAATACCTGTGCTCACCTCTTTTGCCAGTTGGTCAAGGTGATGTGTGCGATTATCTTAGTTTGTGTGTGTTGTACATTCAAAATTGCACTTTTGTAGTATATGGTGACAGCGACAGCGAACCTTCATGTAAATTGTCACTATGAAATTTAAATTTGATTGCTACGATCTAGAATTTGATTAATTTAGTGCACTTACATTATGTATATTTAAGGTATGTGGAACGGTTGGCAGGACCGTATTATATACAGTGTGTCGCTGGATAATTTTTTTATTTTAAATAAATTTTACAAAAATTAAAAATTACTTATTTTAAGTACCTTGAATAAATTTGCAATCATGATAACTACAGCTTGCATACAACGTGTTAAAATTATGCAGTAATATTAATAATGATACACCTATATTGTGGCGCACCAAGAAACAATAAAGGTTTGCACTAAACCATCAGAAAGTTTCTTGCTTTTATTACATAGCTATTCTTCAGTTTTTTATCTATTATTTATTTATTAACTTTAAAAATGTATACAGGGTGTTTAAAAAAATTGTAAAATATTTAAAGAGGTAGTAGTATGAACCAAAATTAGCAAAAAGTCTTAATAAACATTTCTGAGATATAGAATGGTATAATTTTTTTCCTATTTTTTTTTTTTTTTTTTTTAATTTGTTTTTTTATCATAGTTAATGGTTTGTGAAATAAACATTAAGTATTTGACTGTTGTTGTCGGTGCACAAGTTCTTATTTGTTGTGGCTTTTTACCATACTGCAATGCATGCATTTCATGTATGTTTGTGCTTGTGGGATTGCAACCAAAACGCGACGTTTTTATGTTGAAGCATATTTAAATTGTCAGATCCCTTTACATCGTATGTTTAGAAAAATTTACCAAAGATTGCGTGATACTGGTTCAGTTAGCAAACTGTGTCATTTATCTGGAAGACCGAGGTCGGTATCTACTTCAAGAGTAGATGAAAAAAATTAGTACGTATAGATCAACATTCGGGGACAATAGTGCGGAGAATATCAGACCCAGATAGAAATTAGTGTTCTTCTTGGAGAATTCTCAACTAGCAGTTACTTTATCCGTATCTTGTACAAAGAGTGCAGGCTTTAAACTTACTTGATCATCAATCTTGTATGATATTGTGTTGCTGGTTTTTACGCAATGATGCTGAAAATTGTCTGATAAACCCTTTAGATTTCTTTTTTTGGGAATATTTGAAAACATTGGTCTATGGTACAAAATGCCAACAAATTCGAATCAGTAAGGGGGTTTTAGAAAGAGTTCAAATATCCATCAAACTAAGATGTTGTGCTAGCTTGGAAATGGAAGAAGAAACTTCAAAATACTATGTAACTTTGTTTTTTGTTTTTGCTAGAAAAAAAGAATAAACTTTGTTATTTCTGAAACTATTACTTTGCGGACCCATGTTTATTAAGATTATTTTAGTTTATACTACTATCATTTTAAATACTTTACAATCTTTTCTTAACACTCGGTATTATTAAGAACTCCGCTTGGGATACCACTGGGTGGATTGAGTAACTCAGACGGTGTCTTTGCTGGTCCCAAGCCCGGATAAAAGAGGAGGGTTTGACAACAAAAACAGCACATATGCTCACAGAATCTAGAGCCTCGGAACAGGACGGATACAATGCTGACGAACGAAGCGAGTACAAGGAAAATGAGACTGGAGAAAAGAAAAGAAAATCAGATAAGACTACGATGTTGGAACGTAAGATCATTTAACGGAAAAGATCAGGAAATTATGTTAGAATTAAAGCACCATAAAATAGACCATATCAGAAACAAAAAAAAAAAGAGGAAAAGGAACCAAACAGTACAACGACTATATACTGATCTACTCAGAAAAACCCAAAGACACAAAAGCAGCGTCAGATGTCAGAATACTCATTAACCATATGTTTAAGCACTTCATAACCAATATCAAGTTAGAAAAACATCTTCTACATATAGTATCCGTCTATGCACCAGACACGGCAGTGTCAGCTCAAGAAGTCAACGATTTTTACGAACAGCTGCAACGGTTAATAGAAACAATACCGCAACAAGAAAGCATAATAATAATTTTTGACATGAATGAAAGAATAGGAAATAATACCTGGAATCAAGAACGCACATCATCAGGAAATGGTAAACGAGCGTGGAGAAAGGCTTGTGGAATTTTGTGCCCACCATAAATTAAGGATCAACAATACATATTTCAAACACAAACCCCAACACAAAATTACATTTCAAGGAAGCATAGGTTTAACGTCTACAATAGATTACATAATAACAAACAGAGCTATTATGCTAGAGCTAATACAGGACGTTAGATCACTAACATCGGCAAACATTGGATCAGGCCATAATCTTGTAATGGGAAAAATTATCATGACAAAATCACCAGTCAACAGAAAGAAACAAAGTTTAATATCGAGTCACTCAAAACAGAGAGCACAATGGATTTATACATACGACGACTCACTCAAAAAATAGAAAAGGCACCTACTCTCCAACAAAATACAGTAAACTAGCATGGGAGATCTTACTAAATAACATAAACCAGGCAGCGGAGGAGGCACTTGGCATAAGAACAGTCAACACAACGACAAACCACAAAAATATAAAGTCTTCGTTAAGCTACTCGTTTAAGAAAAGAAGAAATCCTACCTAACATATCAAACAAATAATACCCCAAGAAATTACATCAAATATACAGAAACGAGAAACAGAGTAAATAACAGAACTAGAGAAATAAAAAGGGAGCACTTGAAAAACTTCAGTTAAGAAATGAAAAGCCACGGAACCCAAAAGCGCTTCTGGAAAATGCTCAAAGCAACAAAAAGGGAAATTAATAAAACAGTTCAATTAAATAGCATCTTGGCAGACAAGTGGATCACCTATTTTAAAAACCTGTATACAAACAAGGAGGAAGAACGAAGACTCGCGGAACGGCGGCGGCTAGGCTGAGGAAAGGCTGAAGACATTGAGAATATAGAACAAATGGTGAAGGAGGTCATATCAGAAATATAACATCTGAAAAACGGCAAATGCCGAACTGTTAATATGTGGGGGAGCAGTGCTGGCTGAACAGTTTGCCGAACTGTTTAACAAAATACTGAATGACGGAACAACACCAGTGACCTGGAAAAACAGCATAACAATCTCATTATTCAAAAAGAAATAAACCTAATAAGGAAACTACTGAGGAATATGTCTTCTGGATACATCCATGAAATTATTTACCCGTATTCTGCAGCAACGCATTCTCAGACATACCATTATAAGTGAAGAACAGCAAGGGCTTCGGAAAAACCAGTCAACGGTCGATGCAGTGTTTGTTGTCAGACAGGTCGTGGAGAAGGCAATAGAATACAATAAACCAGCATATTTGTGTTTTATAAATTTGACAAAAACGTTTGACAGAATAAAGTTAGAGAACGTTCTGAAAAAGCTAAAACGCAGAGGAACACATCCAACCATCATCGAGACAGTCAGACAGCTCAACACAAACAATACCATAGAAATAAGGACGAATTCAATAACAACAGAGAAAATAGAACAAAACACGGGAGTACGACAAGGCGACAGCCTCCGTTCATTGCTCTCTTAGACCGAATAATAGAGCAAGTGCCTAAGTAAATTATGGGTACAAGATAGGAAAAACAACTTAAGATTATCTGCTATGTCTACAATGTCTCTTACAGGCATTCAACAAAGAAGTTGCAAATGTTAATACGGAAATATCAACCACTAAAACAAAAAGCATGGTAATTGCCAGGGAACCATGCAGATGCAAGCTGGAACTAAACAACAAAATAATAGAACAGGTTTTCTAGTTTAACTACCTGGAACAACAATATCATCTTACGGTGACCTCAAGAATGTCATACGAAACCAGATCAACAAGTCAGCCAGAATAGCAGGAGCCTTGAGAACAACGATCTGGAAAAATGCATGCATATCAACTACAACCAAAGTCAGAATATACAAAGCATCTGTAAGACCCATAATGACATACACAGCAGAAACACAAGCCGACACAGCCAAGACCAAAAGGATGGCGCGCACCAATAAAATGAGAGTACTATGAGCAATAACGGGAAACACACTCAAAGACCAAAAAAAGGAGTAAAGAAATTTTTGAAGAATGCGAGACAGAAGATGTGGTGAGGTAGACACGCGCGCAAAGGCGCTTTTGGAGTGAACACATATCTAGGATAATAGATCACAGACTAGCAAAAATTTTGCGAAACGGCAAACTAGCATCAAGTCAACTACCAGGACGACCACCAAAGAGATGGAAAGACAACTGGTTGTCAGAATCTTAAGAGCACGTGCAATGAGAATGGGAAAAAAAACAAGTTTTTAAGTTTCCGGAAAGAAGAAGAAGAAGAAGAAGAAGAAGAAGAAGAAGAAGAAGAAGAAGAAGAAGAAGAAGAAGAAGTATTATCAAGAAATAGAAAACTTTATTAATTACGTATTGTAGAAACAATGATGAATGATGAAATTGATATATTTTTAAATATGAGCTAGTTTGTTTTGTACACTACATTATGCACGTTATTCTTCAGATAAAGTGTTAACAAGATAGGTGTCAAAGCAGTTTATTTCAAAATTAAAACAACGGCTACGTGTGGATGCGTGTGAAAAAGTTTTTCGTCAGTAGAAAGCATAAAAATGCTTTTCTGACAAGGATTGTAATAAGTTCTGGATGCGGTATTATCAAAAATGCAAAAAGGAAAACATTATAGGACTACATGTATAATTGAGTTACTAATATTGGTGCCACAAACTCAGTACTCTTTAAGATCCATCTTAAGCCTGTCATCAAAATCAAAAAGTAAAGATTTTGGAGTAATCTTTAGAAACACGACAACGCTTGGCCACTTACGGTGCGTGCAACAGCTGCTATCATTAAAGATTTGAAATCCGACTATCTAATTGTTGCTTAATTTTGTTTATCTGCACAAGGATTACTTGTTGATGATTTTTAAAAGACGGAATTACTGTAGTGGTGATGTTGGCGTTATGAAAGTGATTACGTTTGGGTTAACTACACTAATAGCAGCTGTTGTGTAATGGTATGTTCAGTGGTATTATATCTTAGGGAGTATAGTGGTTGCTGGTAGCGATAAAGTTTTTTTTTTGTTAGTAGTTGTTGGTAACTAACAAATTAAATCACCACATCTGTTGAGATAACGTGTTGCAAGGTAAAATATACAGAACATGGTAGAGACGCTGTGTTCTATTGCTAACTTTAATGGATGTATCCGGTGTACACAGCTAATTAACAAATTTTGACATGTTCTCTCATCTGCAGATGTATTGTTGCACCCATATTGCATTTATTTTTTGTTGCGTTGTTATTTGATTATTACAAAGTATTTTCTACAAACAAATTCTTTAATTTGGAGTTTAGATTTGCGGTAATTTTTGCAATTACTATTAACTGTTGCTTTGGTTTTTGTAGTACTCGTTTTGTTGAAGTGTTGTTCTTTCCAACATTGGGACAGTATTTTAGTTTTTATTTGGCCATTCTTGTCTCTGCATCCGTGCTACAGGTTTGTTTTAATTTTCTGAAGTTTTTTCTTTACAGCTACTTTTTGGTTTTCTGGTGCTTTTTCTTTCTTTACCTTTGGGGTGATTTTGCAGTAATTTCTGTTTCCTTCTTAGATACCGTTGCCTAGTTGCCATTTTTGTTTGCTGTTTTTTAGATTGTTAGTCCCTCTAGAATCTGTGGAGCAAACTGTCTTAACAACTATGCCAGATTTGCATAAAATTACCTTACCTCTCATCTAACTAAACAAAGATTGGAGGCGTATACGGTAAAAGTTCACTTTTTATTCCACCGTAAAAAAATGGGCCAAAAGATTTAAGATGGGCTATAAGTCTTTAAAAAATAACTCATGCTCTGGTCAACTAGTTGAAGTGATTACAGAAGGGTTGATTGCCATTATCAAAGAACTGGTTGCTGACTGAAAGTGAGATTTTCAGCAATATCAGGGCTGTTAGTTACATCAATTTGCCGAATACTCCATAACCATTTGGGTATGAATAAAGTGAGTGCAAGATGGGTTTCAAATTCTTCTGTCTGCTGTTCAAAAACAGCTCGATAATTTTTGAAGTTCAGTGAGAGGGACATTACAAAGTTCTGCAATTTATTGTTACAGGGAATAAAACTATGGTCTTGTATCATGATTCTTTGTCTAAAAAAGAATCTATGGAATGTCGGCGTGCAGATGAACACCACCGAGAAAAGGCAGAGTTAACCAAAAATATTTTGACTACAATCTTTTGGAATTCTGAGAGTATCTTGATGGGGGTTTTGTCAGTTCCTCTATGAGTGCGTCCCGTGGGAATCGAAAAACCTCGCCGGCTTGCCGGAGGGAACCGGAGAAATTAAATACCCGGCGTGAAACAAAAACTGACACAACATTCTATTACAACGACTGATCCAGAGTGGGCGGTTGTAAATGAGGAAGACCGAAAGGCGTATGACCTTGATTGGGCTGTCAGAACAAACAGGTTAGGACCACCATAAACTATAAAGGGGAAACAGATGGAAACACGCATGGAGTTGGAATACTCATACACAAGAGATTTTAACATTGTGTCAAATATAGTTATCTATATAATCCTGAAGATATATACATGGTACTCTTTAAAGGTTATAGAAGTATACGCTCCAATAACATCCTACTCCGATGAAGAAGTAGAACTATTCTACGAGGACGTAGAAAAAGCCATGATTACAGACAAAACAAGCTACACCATAGACCAAAGATTGGAAAACAACAAAAAGGAGAAAGTTGTATAAGTACCCAAGGAATAGGGCAGAGAAACCACAACTCTTAGTAAACTTCTTAGAACATCATCACCTATATGCCCTAAATTTCGAAACATCGAAAATTGACTTAGGAAAGCCCCGACGGTAATACACACAACAAAATTAATTTTATTGTATCCAATAACAAATCTATCATACGTGACGTTTTTGTTATATGCGCAGTAGGCAAAGGAAGTGGCCATAGAATGGTAAGAAGTAATATATACCTTAACGCAACAACAGAGAAAAAGAAATTGATACGCATCATTACATTAAAGCCGTATACTAACATGCTCCAAGAAGCAGAAAAAGAATTCAAGACAGAACTCGAAATACTATGCCAAAAGCATACAACAGAAAGGATGGAAACCGATATACTTAACAATCTTATAATAGAAAACCTCACAACAGCGGCTAAGAAGTGTTTCAAAAAATTAAAAGACAACAGCAAAACATCCAAAATCTTAGAAGCGACACGCAAACTTATCAGACAAAGAAACAATACAATGCTCAGTAAAAAGGACATGAAAGAAGCCAGTAAAAATATAAGAAAGCAAATGAGAAAGGACGTAGCGGCATATAATGAAAAGGTAATCCTTGATGTAATCACTGAATACAAGGGCCCGAAAGTATTTGCAAAGAAAATAAGTGAGGGCAAAATGGAGATAATAAAGTTGATAGATAACCACGAAAAATTGGTAACAAACAGAGAAGAGATCCTACAGTACATAAAAGTTTTCTATAAAGACCTCTATTCCTCAAAAACAAGAAAACCTCCACAAAACTTAGACGATAAAAGAGCCAAGCTAATTAGGCACTATACAGAGGATATTCCCGAAATTAGCGAAAATGAGGTGAACATAGCACTAGATGCTATAAAAAACAACAAAGCACCTGGAGGAGATGGGGTAGTAATAGAGCTCATCAAAAAAGGAGGACCAACAAATATAAAACATCTTACAACACTCTTCGACAAATGTTTCTTTATCAGCCTTGTAACGTCCACTCCTGGACATAGGCCTCTCTGTATTTCTTCCACATCTGGCGATCTTGAGCCTTTTGAAACCGTTCTTTGCCGATGGCCAACTTGATATCGTTCAACCATCTCCTTTGTGGCCTGCCTCTGCTCCTTTTTGTTTCCCTCGGCCGCCAATGGGTGACTCTGACTGTCCATCTGTCAATATTTTGTCTAGCGACATGTCCTACCCAGCGCCATTTTATCTTATGGAAAAACACCAAAATCGTGGAAAAACGCACTTATATTCAAAAACGGTAGAAAACATGATCTTAAAACTATCGCCCAATAACGTTGCTCTCGCACATTCATAACAAAAATAATACACAACCAAATCTCGAATCGATGAATTTCAAACAAATGAACAAGCGGACTTTAGAAAAGGGTTTAGCACATTAGACCACATACACACAATAAAACAACTTATCGAAAAGACCTCTGAATACAATAAACCCCTTTATATTACTTTTATAGACTTCAAAAAGGCATTTGATACGATGAAGACGTGGGCTTTAATAGACGCGATAAAGCAATGCAGGATCAACTACACATACATCGAGCTTATTAAGGACATTTAAAAAAATTCTACTTTTACTATACAAACCTTTGACACTACAAAACTAATTAACATAATATCCCCAAAGATTTTTACAAAAGCATTAGAAGATGCTTTTAAAACATTAAATTAGAAGAAAAAAGGCATCAATATAAACGGGGAATACTTCCTAGCAGACGACCCGCAGGAACTAGCGTAGATGACATCGAAGCTGTATAAAACAGCAAAACAAGTCGGAACATTTCAAAGACGAAGGTGATGGCAAATCGAACCTTGACAACACGTATCACAGTGATAGAACAATCACTAGAAATAGTATTTGAATATGTGTACCTAGCAACCCTACTTACATTTGGAAAGCACAGATAGGAAGCGGAAATTGATGGACGTATAAAACTTGCATGGGCAGCAGGCTCAAAAACGTTTTCTAGGCCAAATATCAACAACACCTCAAGACCAAGGTATTTGACCAGTGTGCACTACCCAACCTGACGTACGCTTTGGAAACGTGGACAACAACGGAAAGAACCATGGAAAAATTAAGGGTAACACAAAGAGCCATGGAAAGAAAAATGCTTGGAATAACAATACGAGACAGGAAGACAAACGGCTGGATCAGAAACAAAAGTAGAGTAGTGGATGTAGCACCACTGAAGTCAGAAAATAACTGAATAGAGGCCACACATGGGGAGATGGAGTCTTGAAAAACCCAGAACAAGGTAGAGAGAAGGTCTATCGAAGGTGGTGGGAAAGCAATGGGCAAGAGAAGCAATGGACAGGACAAAATTGAAATCACTTTTTAGGAATGGGCAAAATAATCGCTACAGATGATAATGATGATGATCTTGATGTTTTATTTTAAAAAAAGAAATATCACGGTAAATGGCGCTTATTATGCTTTATTGCATAGGTTAAGGAAAAATTGTTGGGCAAAGCATCGAGGAAAATTAACAAACGGAGTTAGGTTGTTGCACGACAACGCACTTTTGCACATCGTTGCTTAACATGCCATAAGAGAATGCGGTTTTCTAAAAAATAATCATTTTCTCTACAGTCCAGACTTAGCTTCTAGCCACTAATACCTGTTTTTTAAACTTAAAAAAGAGAGGAAAACTGGTTCTTTTGAATCATTTTGACGACATATCTCCAGAATATTTTTATGAGGGGATAGAATTACTAATTAAGCGATGTAATAAGTGTGTTGATGTTAAGATTGTTAATATTGAAAAATAATATATTTTTCTCATAAGTGCACGATTTTTTTGTTAGGCGGTTTATTCGGTTCACTAAGATATAGATCTAGATATAGATGATTTAAAATATAAACATCCGGTTCAATAGAATATATTTTAACATTTACTTAATATATTGGCATTATAATAATATTTCTTTTATGCACTACTTTTATAATTCAAGGTTCTGAACTTCCCTTTCAATGACACGAAATGCAATTAACATTTCTAATAACTTTCATAATTTTTGTACAAACATTTCAATGACACAATCTATAAACAAACTGATTCATATTAAATAGATAGTAACTTTTTATAAACACAAACTTTTAAAATATTACCAAATATATAAAAGTTTGAATCATTTGTGAAATTTATAATTTTGTAATACATATTGTTCTTTTTAAATTGATATATTATTTTTGAAGTGTAAAGTAATTTAAAGTTAGTACCAAATTATAATTGCAAAACTAAAATATGGTTTATATAATTTTATTATTCTAAACTCTTCACAAAATGTTATTATAAACCTTTTACCTATTACAAAATAGTTTTTCTCACATTATAATTATTTATTCCGGGTCTACATATTGTGTTGCTTTTTTTTAAACAACTTTTAATAAGTATAATTGAAATCAACTTATTACAATACTAAATATCATTATGTTAATAATAATGAACTCAAACAAAGTAGAATAAAAATACTTTTATAATTTAAAGGTTAGTGCAACATTAACGATAATCGCAATAGAAATCGTTCTTGAGAATAGCTTGCATCAAGTATATACATTATGTTTATATATGAAAGAAATAAGTCGGTGATGTGAATCGTCTGCATAATTGCACCATGAACTCGGCATTTTGGATTGATGCTTGACACATTTATGAAATTACACGATTATGCTCCAATTATTTCCATCGCTCTTACATAATACGTGGTGACTTCATATACGGATTTGATTACCATTTTACTTAAATCACTGATGCAATTATCAGAATTTTATGAATACTTCTACTGTATGCAATACATAATTTATTAGTAATATAGTGTTCAATATTAACAAATTAATGTAGGTTAAAGCCGATCATGAGTAACCAATTTTATTAAGATAAGATTTTTTTAAGTATTGAAATTTTGTTTACAAAATAATATGTCAATAATGAAAGTGTAATTAAAAAAAAAATAGTTTACATTGTATGTTTCAATTATATGCAAATAAGATTATTTAACAAATATGAAATGTTAAACTTGCAAAAATTATATATAATTTGTTTCTGGTTCATGTTTGGGCAATTATTATATAAAAAAGTTTTGAAATGTTTTATTACAAGTTGTTCAATATCTTATCAACAAGTGCTATTGTAAAGGTCTTGATCACAACTTTGCAAATCTTGCCAATAGTTTTCTTGACAAATAAAAAATTATAGTCAGAATTGATGGTTTTAACTCTGACTTCAAAATCATAAATGCTGGTGTTCCTAAAAGTTCTGCTTTTTTGTTAACTTTATTTTTGATTTACAATAAAGTTCTTCAAATAACTAAAAGTCTTATTTGTAGTTTTGCAGATGATATTGACAAATATGGCAGAGCGTTTTGGAATTTCTACGTTTGAATCTGTATTATCTATAAACAAAGACAGAACAGTATCAAAATGAGGTATTTCCAACTTGGTCAGTTTTAACTTTAAAGAAACTCAACTTCTTACAGTTTTAAAATTAAAATCCAAAGTATTATCAGTACCAAATATTAAACTAAACAACAAATTTCAATTTGTCTTTTATGGGTTACAATCTCACATGATCTTTTCTGGAATGACCATTTTGTTGACTTATCTAAAAAACTGGGATTTCTCAGTAGATGTAAACAGTTTTTTTCTTCTGTTCAGCATTTGATATATATAAAACTTATGTTTATCCTTGCATTGAATATTCACAAACGAGCTGTTCGGATTATTGCTCACCCAAAGTTGTCTAATGACTTAGATACTTTACAACACCGGCGTAATGTTGCAAGTTTTTGCATTTTCTATAGATATATCTATTGACATTGTTCAAACAAAATATACTCATCTAAACAAATATTTACTTGTAGTACTTGACTTGGTAAGAATTCTAACAAATATTCTCTGACAGTTCAGATATGTAGGACCGAAACTCTTAAGAGAGATTTTTTAACCGTACTATTGACATATTCCAAATTCAGTATTTCCTGAGACTTATAAACCACAAATATTCAAGGTCAATGTTCATAGACTGTTTAAACCTAGTTTTAAATGACATATTAAGTAATTTCCAAATATCACATTTAAAAATTTAATAAAATTGTAATGAACAATACAAATTTTTAATATTTTGTTTGATTTCTAAATATTAAAACAAAAGTTATAATAATTTTAATATATAATAAAATTGTACATATAATCACTCGACTAGGAAATATGTCAATTGAAATCGATACATTAATAAATTATATATTACTTTAATTAATTGTTACTTTCAATTCAAGTTATGTAATTATTATTTGTTGATATGCTATTTATATGAATACATTATTTTAAAATGAGTAACTTTTATAACATGTGAGGCCATCTAGTAGCATATCTAAATATTGAGTTAGCCGATAATAGTGTTCTCTTCAGAGATTGCAAAATAAAGAAAGTAGTAGGTTCGGTTCTCATCCACAATGGAACTTTTTAGGGGTGCGCATAGATGTCTCTGCAAGAAAGAAATGATATTTAAAATGTGATTAAGTTTACTCTAGATGGCACTGATTGTATAGTTTGCAATAGTAAATAAAGCGCATTCAAAAATTCTCAAATTTATTTATTAGCTAAAATATTTTTTTTATTAGTATAAGTAACATAAAATATAAATTAAAATTAGATATACAAATATTTTTAATAATTTAGAAGACATTATAATAAGAAATAAGTGGATTGTTACTTTTATATGAAATTATTGATAGTTTATAGATAGCTTAATGCAATAGCAAAGCAGCAGAAGTTTTGAGTAAACCAGTCTACACTGGTTGTAAATTATAAATAACTGCAACATTCTAACCGATTGGAAAATAACATATTTAATTAATACATCGTTAATACCGATGTGTGATGTTACCGATTGCGATAACTACAATTTTAGTTGAAATAATATAAAGTTATTAAATCATTTATTCAAACTCAATTCAACAATTTAGTATTTAATTGCATTAGATGGAGTCACAGTCATTTGTCTCATAATTTGTACAATTTTAGTGTTATGTTTTAATGAAAATGTATTTCATATTTTAAATAAACTCTACATCTACATTTTCAAATAAGTATACGACATAGAAATGTAAGAAGATGTGAAGATTGATGCAATTTAATTTTAGAAAATAAATTATTGTATAAATGTAAGGTTAAGTGGTAGACCAGTGTTAAAACTGATCTTTGCCTTTTTCTGTATAAATTATATTAGAAATAAAGACGCTATTAATATTAATATCAATTTATTATTAATATTAATATTAGCAGTATTTCATGAAAATGAAGCTTTTTTGAACTTATTAATATTTTTAAATAATAACTTAATTGTAAGTTAAAATACAAATAATCAAAAATGCTAATGCTAATAGTTCACTATTACTTGTTGGATTAAATATAGGGTTGTTTTTTTCAAACTTAAATAATTTTTTCTCTATTTACTCCAGAGCAAAAATATAAAATGTATTCTATAGATATTTTTGTGTTCAAATAAATTAACAAAAAAGGCATGGCATTTTTGATTTTTAAGATATAAACCAAACTTACTTTTTTTAAATGGCAACCTTAGTTGGCTATGAGTTTATTGGAAATCTTATATTTTCTGATTTCAAAAATGTATAATTTGTTATATCTCATTTAATTAGTTTTTTAGAAGACCTATACTAATTTAACCAACTCTGTAACATTAAAAATAACGAAGTTACCCATAGAACACACGTAGATTATTGACACCATGTATGTTTCAAATATATTGTTATTTATTAATAAAATTGTAACGTTTTTTGCTGTATTCATCAATCATAATTTTATTGTTTTATATAAACAGCATCTTTAACAATGTCAAAGTTGCTACGTTAAGAGTCAGTATTTTAATCTTAGTTTAGATCTTAGTTCACATTGTCGTCTTAGATTATGATGATATAATATATTTTAACAGTATTTCAGTTCTAATAATAATCTTTGAAATTTATTTTATTTATGGTATTAATTCTGTAAAATGTCTGCAGCTAAATGACAAAATAAACATACCTAAACTATATTATGAAATAATAAAACAATTGACTAATGTTTTAATACAAGTTTGTTCTTAAAAAACATAGTAAATTGTTTTATTTTCTCATAAACATGAATTAATATAAAATTACAAAATTTCTAAAAACGCATATATTGTATTTGAAAATGATTAGAAAATAAATTATTTTCATTTAAAACCGCCCAAAAAACATACTTGACTAAATTTTATTTAATAAATAAAAAATTGTACAAAAAAAGCATTTTTTCAAAGAAATGTTGCAAAAATTGCTTCAAAAATACCTTTATTTTTGAAGCAAAACTCAAAACCAAATTTATTCTATTGCAAATTGCTCAGAAAATGCATTTATATTTTTAAATTTGTCACCAACTGTGGTTTCACTTATGAAAGTAACCACGCCAAAATTGTTCAAGCCTTTACTACTCTTGAATGGCATGCACGTAACATATGGGACCAATTGATAGTATCATCTACAAAATTATTTAAAGTCATAGATCACTACCTTAAACACCTCTATCCTTATTTTGAGCAACAAATAAAGTCACTCTGACAATGGCAAGCTTATTCATGCATTAGGTGGAAGCCGTACCAATTCAATTTACATTGTCAATTGCATAAAGAGCAATTAGAGTCAAAGGAGCACGTGTAGTAGAATAAACCAATGCATTTATTTATAAATAGTGTATTATGACAGACTACATTGATAAAGTCAGTTTTTTAATTAAAATACACAAAACTGATTTGAACTGAGTTTAAACTTAAAACTAAGTAAATGACTATTATAAACTATGTGTTGTAAATAATAAATAAATAATAAAACTACTTTTTATAAAATGCATATAGAGTTAATTTTAATATATTTGTTTTATAGAAAGCTTGTACAAATTTACACGTCACGCAATACTAACAGGATATAGAGTCAAATCTAAGAAAAACATTACTAGGTTCACAAATCACAAGAATTGTTAAAAGGTAAAAAAAAAACATTAAAGCAAGAGCCGCAGTGATAAGAACAAGCTAAGTAAACATATTAAAGGGCTGATAAAAAAAAAAAAATTCTCAGAAAAACACTTGATTGACGCCAGGTATCTTAAGAAAACTAAATAAAGAAATATTGAAACATATGAAGAAAGTACCAAAAAGAAGAGGATCGAAACTAAAATTAAACGTCATAAAAATTTTAAACCAAGGATCTAAAGATTTACCAGACAAAACACTCAATTCACTTCAAAAAGCGTAAAAAAAATGCAAGATAAAAAAATACGTTAGCTGGAGACGACGAAATAGAAATTAGCCATAAAATAGAGTGAAAAATTGCTAAACTAAGCAATCTGAAAGCTCTTTAACGTTTGTCTGAAAAACAGCATCATTCCATCGCAGTGGGATCAAGATATTATTGAATTTTTTCACAAAAAAGAAAACATAACAAAAATAGAAAATTACCGTTCGATTAGTTTGTTTTCTTATATTTATAAACTGTTTATGCAAATACAAATCACAAAACAAATAACCAATTAGTACCAACCATGCAAACAGCAGGTTTTAGATCAGGATACGGTGCAAATGATCATCTTTAGGTAATTAAAAAACTTATTAAAAAAAAGTACTAATTACAATAAACCATTGGTAATTAATATTTGTTTTATAAAAAGGAATTTGACACGTTAAGCCAACAACAAAGGATTTACGCCTTTGCAGAATACCGGGTAGATTCTAGATACTTACTACTGCTTTGGCAAGCGTCAAAATCCAAGAAAATAACAAAGTCTTTTGTATAGAGAAAAACGTTCGACAAGGTTGATGTCATAACTCAAACTATTTACGGCGTTTTTGGATTATATGTTCAAAAAGGTGGATTTTGGAAACATGAAGTATAAGCATCAATGAAGAGAACCTACATCATCTAAGGTTTACCTATGACATAGTCCTAATTGCAGACAATATGAAGTTTGTTCCAACATACAATTTGGACAGTTTGCAAACCGTCTAAACTGTGCACACAAACAAATATTTGTCATCCTTAGGCAATCTTTTATACACAGTAATTTGTTTGTGTGCATAGTTTGAACGGTTTGCAAACCGTCCATATCGTATGTTGAAACAGACCTATAGACTCACATAAATATTTTCGGAAATAAAATACGTATCGGAAGAGACAACCAAACTACCGAATTAACACGCAGACTAGAACTCACATCGGCGGCATTTGAGAAACTAAAAAACGTTTTAATATTTGATTTACAAAACTGTCTTAAAAATCATTAAGTGTTGCCCGTGCTTATTTATGAAACAGAAACATTCTACCAGAAAAATCGTAAATAAAATAGGCGTAGCATAAAAAACTATAAAATTTACAAAAAATTTTTTTTTTTATGTTTACAAAAAATATTATATACACTATGGTGGGGCTTAACATATCTTTTCAATTTTTGTTGTACGCCGGGCAGATTTATGTTCGAATGCCAAAAATAATATAATTTTCAAACTTTGGCGCCAAGAGATTGAGTTTAAATGGTACAGCAAGCGAGTAAAATTGCCCAAAACTAGTTCAAGCAACAAAAGATGTCTTTGTCAATCTTTACAAATAAGCTTAAAAAAAGATATAAGCCAAATTATTTCTTAAAATAATAAATAATGAATTTTTCAAGTGAAGCAAAAAAAATTTACATAGAAAAACTTTACTTTTCACATTTTTTTTTAGATGGACTTTTCTACGGTCGATAAGCACAACAAGTAGAGTTGTCCGCAGAATTTAAATTTTTAATAATATTTGGAGTATAGTTTTGTTGAGCGCTGCCAAACGTGTATTTGTAAAAGTTAATGTTGAAATATAAACATTTTACCATATTTTTGCAGTTTTTTTGAGTTTTATTTTCCAACTAATTTAAATCATACGCAGTTATCAAAACGTAAATTAATACTTTACTATATTTTCTCCAATTTGCTCCTTTTTTCACTTTTCTTATGTTAAGTACAGGTTGATGTAAGTGATACTCTGTGCAACATAATAAACATAATATCATTGATGAGTTATATGTTAAAAACGTTAATTAACACAACAATTGACAGTTCTATTTTGAGGCAAGTAAATTTTACTCAGTGCTGAGTAACCGGTTGTCTCACATTTTGGCTATACTGGGTGATTTGACCTTTGTCACTTGGTATGCACTCCGGGCAAAACTACGTTTCTTTGATAGCTACTAGGTTCAAGTTTTTATATTTTCTTGCATACCTCTTAGCATTGTAGTATCTAGTCTGTTTTTTTCTTAAAGCTTTAGAATTTAATGCTTAGTTGCTTTTCTTAGTGCATTCTTATTATCTTGAAACTCATTGATCATTTTCTGCTCAATATGTTTCTTGATTCTTTAACATTTTTCATTCGCAGATCTGTTCAAAATGGTTCAAATGGTGTAGTGTCTATGCTTTTCATTATCAACTGCAATATTTTTAATCCAATATAATCTGCAATGGGTTGACAAAATTGTTCTTTTGAAGATTCAATTTCCTTATTACTTGCGCAGGGTAGAGCGGATATTTTGTAAAGGCATCAATTATGGCTAAGAAGTGCTTGTAGTTTTTGTTGGTCGTATTCAAGAATTCCAATTGTGTGCATTTAAGATTTTTTTTTGTTTATTAAAATGATCGGAGTGCGGCATACAATTATCTTTTTTATCTTATTCTGTTGATTTGAGATATAATATTTCTGATCAGTTAAGTCCTTTGTCTTATTTACTACATAGTCTTTGTTTGTAATCTGTTTTAATTATACCTCTTTTCATAACTTCTGGATAATTTGCCGTTTGTGATCCTATAGTTGCCATACTATTTTTTTTTCTTCAATGTTTTTATGGTGTTGTCTTATCTTGAGCTTTTCTCATTTTGCACAGTGGTTACTAAACTATCGACATGTTTTGTTCTGGTGCTTGGTCGGTATTTGATCTTGTATTTATATTCTTTTAGCAGCATTTCTCATCGAGCAACTTAGGTTTTTAGGACTTTTTTCTATATTGTCTTTGTGAATGCATTACTTTCAATTTTTGTACTCCACCAATTACCGCCAAACCTTCTAGGATTTTTTCTCTGCGTTTGTTATCTCCTTGCTTATAATAATATATTGAATAGGATGAAATTGGTTGTCAATGGAATTTTTTTGGAATACTACTGCTCTACAGCTTTTTTTACTTGTGTTTGTGTGAAGTTTAGTTTTCAAACCTGGTTTATATAAATGAAAGACTGGGTTTTCTGTAACAGCATTTTTTAATGCTTTAAATACTGCTTTTTTTTATCTGTAAATTTGAAGGTGGCTTTTTTTTAATAGATCTGTTAGCATTTTTGCTATTCTAGCATAATGTGATTTTTTTTTAAATATCCGGTAACTTTGAACTTGCATTACCGTTTTTAGTTATTAATTATGATAACTTTCTCACCGTCTGAGCCTTTGTTTTTGTTTTATAGGTCCTTTTATTTTTGATCACATGCCGTAGGAATTTCACATATTGTTGTAAATTTTTTTTAATTTTTATAAACCAAAATTGATAATTGTGCGTGTCAAACGTTTTTTTACTTCTGGCTTTCTATGTCACGTTAAATGTTACAATAGAAAAATCTAATCTTTAAGTTTGCCACACTGAACAGTACGACGTTTTGTAATGTGTCCAACATATTTTCAATCAGCGGTAGTGGGTGACCACATCCTTGTTTACGTTTCTATAGTCTACGCATATTTTTGGGATACCATCTTTCTTTCTAACTAACACCACTGCACTGGCACATTTTGATGTACGCAATTCTATTATTCTATTGTCTAGCCATATTTGTATCTCTTGATATCTATTATTTTGGATCTGCATATGGCAACCTTTTGCATGCAGAATAAACTGATTCCTTACTTTCTACTATTATTTTTAACAATACGTTTGCTTTTTACTGGTTTTTAATCGTTATTTTGGTTTCTTTGCTTACTGTCTGGCCAATGTTTAGCTTTGTTTTGATTGCTATGTCAGTTTTAGCGTGCATCTCAAGTTGAAAATTCCCTATCTGGAGAATTGTAGGTAATACTAAACTATTTTAGGGTTTGGGGCATTTATGGCTTCTTATGCTTGTCTACAGTCTGGAGTGTTAGACCAGATCACTATATTTGTAGTGCGTAGAAGGTATTTGTTTTTAGTAGGGTAGTGAGTGATATCTAATAAAGCTTTCTACTACTATGTTTCATAATAGCGGTGATAGTATACCTTTTTTAGGACAGCTTTTGATTACAGTGTCTCTTACGGTGACATCACTGCTGTTTCTCCAACATATGTTATTTATTTACTACATTTAAGGTCAACACCATTTGTGAAACTGCAGCTTTTATGTTATTGAAGGTGGTTTTCTTAGATGTCTATAAATACTGCAAAACTAAACATTTTGTCCTGTAGCGACTTCTTATTTTGATCTGTCCAAAACCCAAGGCCAATTTAAATTTATGTATGTTGGTTTGGGTTTATTGACATGATAATAAAAACTGTTTTCCAAACTAATCTTTTGCACAGTCTCTCAAGTGTAAGTTTATTGAAAGTTTTTGCTTAAGTGTTTTGGTATATAACTTTTATTTCTCCATGTTTTGGGAATATAGCAAAAACAATACCTGCTTTATAGGTTCTTGCCAAGTAAATTAGATTTCATTGTAAGAGGGCTGGAAAGATCCTATAAAGTTTCGTTGCTTTGTATACCAAAAAGTTTTTGATTGCCCAGGCTATATGCGTTTTCATACAAAGGTGATGAACAGAGGCCCAAATGTTTGTTTAATAAAGTTAGTGGTGCAACATCAAACTACTTTTGTGGTAGAATGGTTGGCTAGTAAGATCTCACACAGTTCTGATGCTTAGTATGCTAAAATGTTTTTAATTGTCCAGGTTATATGCGTTTCCTCTACAAAATAGTGAGCAGTCCAATTGCCCCTTGATGAAGTTGGGGCTGCATCATCAAACTACTCTAGTGCCAGAGTGGTTTGCGCATTTAAGGAACCAAGTTGTTGTTAATAGTCTTATAGTTGCGCGTCTCTATCAACTTTTTGCTGAAAGAAACCTAATTTAAATTTTTCTGCCTTCTAATTGAAATGAAAAAGGCTATTTCCACAAAAAACTTAATGGTAATTTCGAAAAGCAAGTTAGTTGTTTTACATCCCATTACTACTTCACGTAGATATTTTGAATCATTTTACTTTTTTGAGGTTTCAATAAAATATTAAAATTAGTCCATTAGTTATATTGTGTTTATTGATTAAAATATTGTTTTGAATTGAAATTAGCATTTTTGTTAGATTCAGCAGGATTTCAAATATTTGCAGTTACAACAGGCAACGAATGTTAAACAATAATTATTATAAACCTACTTATTTTCACTTTTCTGTAAAAAGATAATATACATTATAATTAAGGAAGAATAGTAGAGTTTTAGTATAAGTTTTACAAATTAGAATCAGCTACGAAGAGTATCAAGCTGCATTTTCTGCTGCGACTGATTCTATTCAAATTAATTTGTTAAGGAATATTGAAAGAGTTATTATTAACTCAATTATATTGTATATTATAAAACTTAAATATCACAATAACATTACTAATTAATAAACTAATTAAAAAAAATCTATAAAAAATCATTTTTAAATGTCATGAAAACAAATTAAAATTGACGAACAGATATAAACAGATAAACAACAAGAATTGCTCAATTATGTAATCAATTTTAATTCTACTTTTAATAATTTAATAATAACTACAATGTACTATTTAATTTAAGCATTTGATTGCTACTTTTTTGCTTGGATAAATTATTGCGTATATGATTTTCAGGATCAAATATAAACTTAAATAATTTATTATTACAATTTTATCAAAACTTTAGATTGGATTCAGTAATTAATTAATCTAGTGTTTTTATAATTTGCAAATATGGTAATATTACTCTAGGTACTACTTAAAATGTCATTTTACATTTTTTTAAATTGTTACAACTGACAGTTGGTAATTATTATAAATGAGAAAAATGAATATATTTATATAAATAATTACGTCTGGATGTAGAACTAATTTTCATAAATTACATAACCAATTATCTAGTTTAAACATATAATTGACGTTGCTATTAAAATTATAACGGCAACCACAAAATCTTGTAAACATCATAAATTTGATCAACAATGACCCATTTACATAATAACCCAATGGTCAGCAGCATCTTATGAAAAGAAAGTATACTCTAAAAAAATATTTTATCACAAAAGGTGCTATGCTGTCTCATTCATAAAGCAACAAATTACCCGTGAGTAAGTTACCTGCTGTTGATAAATAGTACCCTACCGACAATGGACAATGTCCGAATAGCACTGCATATAAATTTGGAAAATTGCCATCCACCACTCCAAGTCCCATTGTGAGTGAAATGTCAAACGGGCATACAGTAGGCCCGTGAATGGGTATACATTTCAGGTGATTCATGCGAGTCATTATGCGAAACGAATTCGTCGACACTTCTCTCTGTTGTTGAAAGAGTGCCGAAAATTTGTTACACGGCTCTTAAGTAACAGAATCTGATGATGAAAATGTTGTGTGTCTGGGGACCGGACGATGATTTTTCGAGAGTGTGATTTATTGCTTTATCTTGAAGACGATATAGAAAAAATGTAAACGACACACTCAACATATAATACATAACAAATAATGTATTATTAAGATTTGTGAATAGGGGGCGATCATATGCTCGGGGCATTTTTATTTGGCAGGCTAGTAAATTTTTGGAATTGATTCATTTCATTCACAATTATAAAGAAATAAAAATATAAATCATTTTATTTATTACATATGTTATAGATTATGGAGATTGTTAAGTTAGATTAGCATTAAGGGATTTTAGTAAATGGCTTGTCTACCCCTGTTAAATTAACACTGTTGATTTTGACATATGGCTTGTTCTGAAAGTATAATATGGGCAATGGACCCTTTAGATTATTATAAAATTGTATGTTATTAAACATACCAACGTGTTATATCCATATTTGTATGAAAAGAATTTAGAATTATAACGAGTCTGCCTGCATTAATTATATTACTTGGAAGCACTTTTACTAAAGTATAAAAATAGCAATTTTATACAACTCATAATAGTATATTAAAAACAAGTTTTATTACACATATTTAAAAAACAAATGCAATGAAAAATGGTCATATAAAAGAAGTTATTTATACAATGAGAACTATTTGGCGTCGATTTCAAACGCTATATTACATGGTTTTAAAACATGACTTAAATAGAGTTTTATATCAACTAATTTAATTGTTTTTGATTGTTACTAACGATACGCGTATTCAAATTATTAAGAGATATATCATATTGACATAGATACTCGGAGATAACATGATCATTTTACGTTGCTAAGCAATTTGAGCTTTAACATGTCTGTAATAACGTTATAATTGTGTTTAAGATTGTACATATTTTGTCTTGGCGGTTAGATCGACATTTTGTTTACATTGCCAAGGATATACATGGTGTCCGGAAAATACGTGTACAAAGTTTGACGACAGACTCCTGACGTCAAAATAGGTCGATCTAAGCCGACTTAGTTATATCCAAAATTGTCTCGTTTAGCCGGTAGAGGGCGTCAAAAAAAACAAAAGTATAACAAAGTTGAAAGTATCTATTGTAAGAAACTAAGTAAAACAAAAACATTACTTAAGCAAATGTGTAAAATGACCGCCATCTTGCTGAATACACTTATTAACACTCTTTAAAAAATGATATTGGACCCTATCTAATGTCTCGGGATTATTAAAATGGTTGCCTGCATTTAAAATCCGCTGCAATAAATCATCGCGTGTGTTTACCGGAGTCTTGTAAACTTCTGTTTTAATAGCGCCCCACAAAAAGAAGTCACACATATTTAACTCAGGAGAACGTGGTGGCCATTTTACTGGTGCATCATTGCCTCTTCCAATCCATCGGTTGGGATATTGATGATGTAAGTATTGCCGAACGGCAACGAAAAAATGGGGCGGGGCACCATCATGCATATACCACATTTCCCTCCGAAGTAAAAGGAGCAAATTCTCCAGAAGAATTGGTAATGTGTCTTGCAAAAAATTTAAATAAATATTTCCATCTAACCTGTCTGGAATAACAATGGGACCAATAAGGTAGTGATCAATAATACCTGCCCAAATATTAATTTTAAATTGATGCTGATGATGTGCAACTTTAATGGCATGTGGAATTTCATCGGAATAAATATGTTCGTTGTGCAGATTGGTTACCCCAGATCTTGTAAAGCATGCCTCGTCAGTAAACATAATTTTTCTACAAAAATTTGGAACAAGGATTCTTTTGTTTCTAATAAATTGACAAAATGTAAGCCGCATGGGGGGATCAGTCGGTAAAAGTTCTTGGACTTTTTGTATGTGGTAAGGATGTAACAACTGTTCTCTTAAAACCTCATTGACAATCGTTTTAGGAACATTTAACTCACGTTCTAAGAGACGGGTACTGGTACTTGGTTCTTCTTCAACTCTTTCCAGAATTATCTCTTCTGTTTCCACAGTTCGAGTTGTTCGCATACGACCCCTGCCTTCAAACTTTTTCTCAAAACTGCCCGTTTCCCGAAGATGACGCTCAATATTGGCAAATGTTTGGTGGTTTGGTATTCGACGGTTAGGAAACCTCTCCATGTAAACCCTAACACTCTGACGCCCATTTCCTTGACAAAACCCGTATACCAGAAGCATGTCAACTTTCTGAGAGTTTGTATAATTTTCCATTTTTAATGGTAAAATGAACTTGTAATTCAAGAATGTTGATCGTATACTTGAGTAAATTTCATAGACTGGTGACAATTTGTCAATAATTGTCAAATTATTAAACGCCATAGCAACAAGGTCACTTAAAAAATTATTGTTACAGGTAATTTCTTTTTAATATTTACAAATTTTTGACGCCCTCTATCGGCTAAACGAGACAATTTTGGATATAACTAAGTCGGCTTAGATCAACCTATTTTGACGTCAGGAGTCTGTCGTCAAAAGTTGTACACGTTATTTCCGGACACCCTGTATATTAAGCTTTTTACTTTCTTTCCATAAAATTTGCAATTTTAATTACCATAATAGTTATCTTCAATTGCAACATGCCGATTAAATAAAGTTTTTTGAAAATCCAACAAACAAACAATCCAACCGTAATGAATCATATTATAGTGTGCAAGTGTGTACTCACTATTAGATACTCTAGCTAGGATTAAAATAAAGAAAGGACGGGAATCCACTTTGATAACCAATTAGTATTTGCAGTTAACAATCCGGGTTCTAAAAACAACCGCAAACGTTTGGTTAAACATTTTTGCGGTGATTTTGAGACATTAAAGCCGCATCTTATGAGAACTTTGGTATTATCAATGGTAGTAATTTTAGAAAAAAGTTTTGCAAACTGAACGTGTTTTAAAAGCAATTAAAAATAATGATTTAACTAGTATTGTGGCTTCTAATAGACGACAAAAAGATGAAGATGTGTGGTGGACAATAAAAAATGGCACAGGATTGGAATATAATAATACAATTTATTGTAGCAAATAGGTAAACTAAAAACAATTAATTAGTATAAAAACATTACATTAACTTAAAGAAAAATAAACATAAATTAAATAACGTAACCTAATAATTATTTAACCAGTAACAAATTATAATAACATAATAATAGAATAATTACCTAAAAACAACCAGGCCCAGAGTGCAAATAAGTATTTGCCACACACCATTAACCTTAAAGGTAAGTAATTTAATTTAACCCGCTTGTCACAACGGTTCAATATAAAAGGACCGTAAATCCATTCTGCGCGACATTGGAAAATATTCGCTATCGCGGATATAAAAATACGCGAAGGAAAAACCGCGGCGCACAAAAACAATAGAATAAATAAATACAAATATATTAATTCGTCACAATATTAATCCGTCTCAGATGTTAAAAGCAGTTGATAATGTGAATAATTCTTTAAATGGTAAGTAATAATTTAATTGCATTTGGTTTGATTTTTTTACTCTAGTGATTGGTAATCATAAATTGGAACTACCTTGTTTTACTTAGAGACTTCTATTATTCTATCTTTCTAATACTTTTTTTTATGTCTCTCTACTCTTTAATGATCCTGAATCTAGGTTTCTTGTTGTGATTTCTGCGTCAACCACTTTTCAGCTTTTTCTAGGCCTTTCTCTTTTTTTTTTCAGTAAGTTTCCAAAACACTATTTTTATTTTGGTAGTTTGCTTTCTCCATTCTTTGGACGTGACCAAACCGCTTTAATTGCTTTGTTTTTATATTTTCTGTAATTGTTATTTCCACATGCATAATTTTTCTTATTTTGGCGTTGTTTATTTTTTTATAATCTACTTCTCCCCGTCTATCTCTTCCAAAAATTCAGTATCTTTTAAGGCTTTTTTCTTTCTACCGTTAGTTGTCCAAACTTCCAAGCCATATGTGCTATTAACGATGGAATTTTTGTCTTTTTTGAAATGCTCAAGACTCAGAAAACACTATTATTCTAGTTTTTAAATACCTATTGTAAGTAAGTATATTTTTATAACTTTTACTTAAGTTAAAATTTTGTTCCTTCTGTCTTTTACATTTCTTTTCTTTTGTTTTTTATTGCAGATAATACTGTTGTGTTGATTCATGGAAATGCAATTTAATGCCCAGTAGATGGTGGTCTGAACCGGACGTTACTCCAAACATTTGGTCGTATAGGTGGTCTATCTAGTTCAAAAGGATAATACCTTCTCCTCTTCTAACTAAATGACTTGTAACACTTGTAAAGAGAAGTCATTTATAATTTTTTGTTAACAAACTTTTGGGCAAGTAGGTGAGCACTCTAGTTCAACTTAATTGCAGGTAATCATAATCTAGAGAGACCCATCTATCTAATATTGCATTTTACTTTTTGTACAAAAACACATCCACCTTTTTGAAGAGAAATTTCTAATTTTGTGACAACAAATTTTTGAGCTCTTTTTAGTTCAAACTACTTGCCGAGTGTTGGCCATTAAAAGATTACATTTATCAATCTTTCTTCTAACATAGAAGACTTCTAACAATTTAAAAAAGAAAAACTTTCTATTTTTTGTTCTTTTTGGACAAAGAGACTTCTAACGCTTGCAAAAAAGAGTTGGCACTTCAGTTCTAACTACTTGATGGTAATTATGATTTGGAGTGGTTTACCCGTCCATCCAAAAGTTACTAATTAATAAATTGGATTTAACACCTCTTTTTTTAACATAGAGACTTCTAAAGCTTGCAAAAAAGAAAAATATTTTTAATTTTTTGTCAACAAATTTTTCTTTGCCTTGTGTTGGTGCGTCAGTGTTTGAAGCCCTCTGTCTGAGAGCGTTGGTAGTAACTTTAGTTTGTTTAAAAACTCCAACTACCGGAGAACAACTCCAAAGAGCAGCCACGCCGCTCCCAGACTTATATTTTTTGCAGTTGGTGACGTTTGTCATAAAGAAATTATAAGTTGCAACTACTTGCCGTGTTACTGTTGCTAAAAAACATGACAGAGTGACTGACAGATATCATTAAGTTAGAAGACAGAAGTGAGACGTAACTAATTTCTTGATATCAAACACTTAGGCGGGTAAGCGGGAACACAGTTTATAAGTATTGAGCTAGTAGTTTGAAAATGTGTTCCCGCCCACCCGCCACAGTGTTTGTCATAAAGTAATTAGTAATTGCAACTACCTAATGTGTTCCTGCTGCTAAGAAACATGGAAGAATCACTGACAGATGTCATCAAGTTTGAAAACAGAGGTAACGTAACCAATTTTTTGATAACAAACACTTGGGCGGGTGAGCGGGAACACAGTTTAAGAATATTGGGCCGGTGGTTTGAAAATGTGTTTTTGCCTACCCGCCTAAGTGTTTGTTACCAAAAAATTGGTTACGTCACCTCTGTTTTCAAACTTGATGACATCTGTCTGTCATAAAGAAATTGGTATTTGGAACTACTGAACGTTTTCTTGCTGATAAAAAACATGACAGAATTACTGACAGATGTTATTAAGTTGAAAGACAGAGTTGACATAACTAATTTCTTGATAACAAACACTCGGGCGGGTAGGCGGGAACACACGTGAGACGATTAAAAGCATAGTGCTTTCACGTTCCAGCAACACTAAACTCGAAAAGAGTAAACTGAAAAAAAAAGACTATTGAAGGTTATAGAAAGTCATCATGTAGCAGACTACAAAAAGCTGGCAAAATATAGAGAAACATGCCGGAACCATTGTGTTTGGTTATATCTTATAACCTTGATGGCACCATCACCATTGATTAATAACCGGTTTTGAACCCAGTCAGCCAGACACCGTTTGTCGCCGAGCACTTAGCACCTAGCACTACTTCTGCTTTAACATCGGTCAACTATACAACAGGTTAGTAGCTTTACTATGCTGTCTCAATTATGAACAGCTCTACTATCTGTGAGGTCAGGCTAATCAGATGTATGTGAGTAAGAGTGAAAATTCCAAGCTTTCTGATGTAACTGGAAACGTCTTGAAACTCAAACACTATTGACATCCAACCAATGATTATCAAAGAAATCGCGGAAGAAACAACGGTCTACAATTTGCAAGAAACCGCCGCACCAGCCATACAAGCTCTATCTATCAAAACCCGAACGCGATGGAAGAAGAAGAATAAAAACAACAACCATGTTAAGACACCTCTGCCCCGACAAAAAGACTGGAATAGAATTGTCAATCATTGGATACCCGGCGGCCAAGCAAAAAACTTTAGTCACAGCTATTTAGACGAAACAAAAGCAACCGACCAAGTCACAGTTAGTTTACGAATAAAACAGGAAACTTTGGCGACGCTAAATGGGTTAGGGCAAACCTAATGTATGAGGACGAGACACGGATTAAGAAGCACCAGAATACCGCTTTCAACCGCCTTCATAGGCTGATCTCGTGCTCAATTGTGCTACATCACATGTGTCGGATCAGTGCAAAAAACCTTGACTCCTTGGTTAATGCTTTTAAGCAGCTCAGAAAACTTTTGAGACCGCCACTAAAACCCGCTGATCTTTGAACTCCCAAGTCGTGGGTGTTTAAATTTTTTGAATATGCGCTACGAAGACACATGGGTAATGGTTATAGCTAGTAGGCGAAACAACAACGGCCAATCAGATTATCATTTCTATCCCGCTTCTTTAAAGACCCAACTTTTGCGTTTTTGCATTAGTCAAGCTCCATCAGCAAAACGTTACTTTTAGAACAAGATTGTTTATCTACGGCCCACCCACTTTAATCCTCAGAACTGTACGATGGAATTGCTATCAAATTGTACCCTGTGCTTGATTATTTGTATCAAATTTGCGTTATGAATGTTTGCACCGAATTTGCGTTAGTAGTTAAAGCCCTCTGTATGAGAACGTTGCTATAAACTTTGGTTTGTTTAAAAACATGCAAAGCATCCTCACAACGACCTCTGACTATCGGAAAGCAAACCTCAAACTTAGATCTGCTGCCCTCGCAGCTCTTTGCGGAGCGCGAGCTGGTAACAATGCTAATGATTATTTAAAGTAACCCACCCCCATTAGAAATTACTTTATCCTTTTCTGACTAAGGAACATCTAACACATGCATAAAGGAGAAATTTAAATTTTTTGGGGCAAGCTTTTCAGTTTAAACTACTTGATAGTAATTATGATCTGAATTGTCTTCTAAATACGTTTTATACGAAGAAAAAGATTGGTTTATATATAAAAAAAAATGAAAAAATTCATATTTGTGTTAAATTTAAGAAACTGACATTTAAAAAAATTTGAGAAAGTTGCAACTGTTGGTGATTCAATTATTGGATTTGTTATGTTGGGAAGGATGTTGCAAAAAGGGTTGATATTTAATAACTGGATATCAATTACTAAATCGGATTGAAGTGTAAAAGTAGTTTATGTATTAGAAGTTGATGGTTCAAAATAAATCTTTGTTCACCGAGCCAAGTATTAGTGGTCTAAGTATTGCTCTAATGTTGTCATTTTTAAATGTTATAAGAGTAGAAACGTTGCAAAAGCATTAGACATCAAATAATTGGATAACAAACACTTGGGTGGGTAGGCGGGCAAAAATAATTTAAGTGCTAGGTTAGGTTAGGTTAGCTTTTTTGTCTATCAATAGTTACTAATGTTGTTTTAATTGTTTGTTGAACGCTATGATAGCAAGAACGTTGCACTTGAATGAGTGGCCGGCCAACTACAGATTTTAACAGCAAATTGAGAGTAAGGAGTTAAAAAGAAGACAATAAAAGAGGTTGAATCATGTTGGAATAGTCTGACCGTTTACATATACATAGGTGATACATTAACATTTAGGAGAGGAAACTACACATTAATAATATATACAGAAAATGTTACAAATGCCAAAAACTGGAGAATCAGCAACAATGTCAGCGTAAGTTTGCTTCAAAGTATATGCTATGAGTTGAAAGCATATAGTCAGCACCAAAAAGTAAACAAGAAACAGGAAACAGGTATATTGTTGGAGTAAAAGTATAGCTGTGCACAGGAAACCTATTCTAACCGACACGAGAAAGATCACTCAAATAAACAGAATGGTAAACACTGAGGAAGCAGAAGTATTATCAGTGTATGAACTGTACCTTTCAGAAGAGATTCAGAAAAGACATCAAAGCTGCCAAAAAGAAATTCTTGAATAACCTGTGCCAAAAAGTAGACAACAATGTGTAGGGAAACGGTTACAAAATTGTAACAAAATTGTAAGAAAATTGTAACAAAATTGTAACAAAATTGTAACAAAAAAAATTCAAAGTAGTCCAAACGCCTTGGACAGGTAAAACCAAAAAAAAAATGGCGCAATTTTTTTTTCTAATCTATAGAAACAGCAGAAACCTGCCTAGAGCAATTTTGATAAATGCTTATTAAAAGGATTCTTTTAAAAAAATCAAAACGTGTCAAAATGATATTTTTGAAGAAAAGAAGCAAAAAGAGAAATACGGAAAGAAAATACTCCCATATGTCTTCTTGATGTAGAAAGAAAAATCCGCAAACATTGGTAAAACATAAAAAAAACAAGATTACCGGTAGACGTAATACATTTCATCAAAGAAAATCTAAAAAAACTAAAAAAAGCGTTCTAGTAATTATAGACCGATCGAGTTAATATAAATAAACAAACAATTATATTGCAAATATTCTTCTTCTTCTTCTGTTGTCTTACACCCATGTGCGTTGGCAAATTATTATTTATTGTATAATTGTTAAAGTTTTGTTTATTACTGCTTGGCATATGTCGCCAAACTTTCTTATTCCGGTCCAGTTCCTGATGTTTCTAAGCCAAGATAGCTGTTTACGTCCGATGCTCTTTCTGCCTTCATTCCTTCAAGTATGAGCTGGGGAATTTGATATTTTGGCCCCCTTAGTATGTGACCCAGGTATCCTATCTTGTGCTGCTTTATGGTGTTGAATAGTAATTTGCCCACTCCTGCCCTTCTCAGCATTTCCTCGTTGGTTATGTGGTCTACCCATGGGATACGGAGCATTCTTTTAAATGTCCACATCCTCTGCCTGGTTATTACAACTTATAACCATAAATTTTGTTTTGGATCTGATGATTCTTAATGCGGCTTTTGTCCCTTTCCTGTTTATGTTGTTTATTAGTAGTATTAGAATTTGATGGTTTAAACTATAATCTTTGCTCACCCAACCAAGTATTAGTGGTCCAAGTATTGCACTAATGTTGTCATTGTTAAATGTTATGAGAGTAGAAACGTTGCAAAGCAGTAGACATCAAATAACTGGATAGTAAACACTTGGGTGAGCAAGCGGGTAAAAGTAATTTATGTGTTGAAGCAAGTTTTGGGTTAAACTATAGATGTACCTTTTCTGTCTATCAGTGATTACCAATGTTGTTTTTATTGTTTGTGGACGGCCCTCCAAAAGTATTGGGGCAAAGATTTTAACAGCAAATCGAGAGTAGGGAATTAAAAAAATACGATAAAAAGGGTTGTTGAATCATGCTAGAATATAGCCGAGCTAACATAGGTGATACAGCAACATTCAGGAAAGGAAACTACACATTAATAATAGATACAGAAAATGTGACAAACGCAATCAAAAATTTGAGGGTCAGCGACATAAGTCTGCTCCAAAGTATATACTATGAGCTAAAAGCATAAAGTCAGCAGCAAAAAGTAAACAAGAAACAGAAAACAGGTATATTGTTGAAGCAAAAGTATAGATGTGCATAGGAAATTTTTTTTTAACCACCAAGAGAAAGATCACCCAAATAAACAGAAAGGTAAACACTGAGGAAGCAAAAGTAATATCAGTGTATAAACTATACCTTCAGAAGAGACTAAAAAAAAACTTCAAAGCTGTAAAAAAAAATTATTTAATAGTATGTGCCAAAAAGTAATCAACAATGTGTAGGGTGACGGTTACAAAATTGTAACATAAAAACTTTAAAGTTGTCTAAGCGCTCTGTAGAAGTAGGAACAAAAAGAAATTGCTGCAAAATTCTTTCCAATCTATAGGATCAAAAAAAATCAAAACGTACCAAAATAATAATTTTTGAAAAAAGCAAAGGAAATACAGAAAGAAAATTATCAACAATTATTCACGATTACCTAAAAGATAGGGCAATTGTTATTGGTGATAGCTATTAAGTAGATGTGACGTGGGGTGTTTCTTAGGGATCCGTACTAGATCCCATTTTGTGGAATATCCTTTACAATGAAAGAGAACAAATTTAAATTATTGGATTTGCGGATAACACGGTATTAGTTGTAACTGATAAACGGGCAATTCCGTTTCAAATGAACCAGAGCAGAGGAGAATATAACTTATTAATAGTCTTAGATTGATTCAAGAGAATATAAAAACCTTAAAACAAAAGCTGGACAAAACGGAGCATTTTTTGGATTTTTTTTAACCTCGGCGGTTGACGTATTTTAATATAAATTAGTTGGAAAGTATAATTTTGTTTTGTGTATTTAGGTATTAGGGGTCTAAAACTTGAAAAAACTGCAAAGGCCTATTTTTTAACTAAATTTTAACTAAATATTATTAAAAATTTGAATTTTGCAAATAATTCTACATCAGTATTGTGCTTATCTATCGTAAAAAAGTTCTTCTAGAAATAAAAACTCATTTTGCTTATATTTCAGAAGTTCAACTTCGACATCTTTTGTCGTTTAGACCAATTTTGGACTCAATCTATCGGCGCCAAAATTTGTAAATATTATTATTTTTAGATTTCAAACATAAATCCGCTGAGCGCTTGTCAAAATGTGTAAAAAAAAATTTAAGTTTTATTCTAGTGTGTTTATAATATTTTTTGTAAATATTAAAATATAATTTTGCCTGAAGATTTTCCAAAAATTTTTTTCTGGATAGACCATTTCAATGTGACGTTGTCAATCAAAACTGTTAAGGCTTGTAACGGTGTTGCTGGCTTTACTTTTATAGATTTGATTGTTGTTTTGTCAGCAATTTCAAATTAGACAAAGTTTTTTGGCCATCGCCACTGTTGGTTGTTAGTCGCTTTCGAAAACGAATATTTGGGTAGTTGGGATATGCTCGTGAAGTTGTTATTATCTGTGAATACCTAAACTTTGAGTGGATTTTGTCATGTACAAGGAGCAATAATTTGATGCTGATAATATATATATGAAATCTACTCTATCTATACTGATCAGGTGGTTTTTCAGGCAGTTATTTGTATTAAACATGCTAGATCTTTTATTCAAACTAAGTCAACCAATAAGTTTTAATGGAAGAGCATATTCAAATGATAGAAAACGATAATATACCGTAAAGCACTAAAAACGGACATTACAATAACTCAACAATTTGTCATAGCAAACTTTTAGCATGCTAATATTTAAACCGGAAAAAGTATTTTAAGATCATTAATTCTGGATTTATTCAGCACTGTAACCGCCTTCAATAAAAAAATAATTTTATTAGATTAAGTTGGGTTGGCGTGAGTTAAATATATGAGTTTAATTTTACACGTTTTGTTCAGTGTTGCTTAAAGCTACACTAATGAACCATTAATTGCATTACAATAGGATTACAACTTAAGTGTGTGGCTATTTTGAAAAGTGTTAAACACGTTGTACCCATTAATAAATGTTTTGATTATTTATTTATACTATAGTAACAGACTATTTTATTTTATTATCAAATTTATGATATTCTAAGCCACTTTAAGTTTACCTAATTTAACATAAATCTTTGTCTAGTCGAATAAAAAGCTACACGGGGTTATTCACTCTTAATGATTCACATTGCTTTATTTTATAATATAAAAAGATTATCTACATCTAGTTTTCTCTCGACATGTTATTAGTTGTTTATTTGTATACGAATTTCATAATGAAACAAACACAACTGATGGGATAAAACTTGACATTTGTTATATCTGGATTTTATATCTGAATGAAAATATGACAATATCTATAAAGCCGGTCGACAGACTGACAATTAAAGTTGAATTTAATTCATTTTAGATAATTAGTTTAGAATTAATTAATTTACTATGTATATATTGATTCGAGATTAGGCTGTCGGCAACGTTTGTTAATTTGTCTGTAAGAAATTTATATGAAATTAATTAGTAAGAAATCTAAAGAAGGGTTAAGGGCGTAATATCGAACTCCTAATATGGCACTTTATAAACTATTAGCAGAATAATTTAATTTAATTTAGTTTTATGTTAAAGCAACTGACTAATTTGAATCATTTATTATAATTTTCTGGTTCTAAAATAAAATTCTTCTGTTTTTATAAAAAATAAATACAAGAATATACGCCTCAAATCTAATTATTTCAAAAAGTCTACACATAGAAATCGATCTTTTTTTAAACACCTTATCAAGATTACTCAATCTCATTCACAAACAAAACACATATATACAATCGCACAAACATCTTAAAGAAATAGATCCATTTTTCCCACCGGGAAACAAAGCTGCGGCGGCGTAGTCGGCAAATCCTCTGTACCTGCAACCTGCTCATTCAACATGTGACTCTTTTCACTCCGCTCTTTATTATTAACACATATACCTGTACAAGCCGGCATTGCGCACAAAGAAATAATTCAATAAATACCTATAAACATTGCACAATAGTTTGAATGTCAAAATTGTAACAATATATAAACACGACTAGAGCGAATGCTTTGTGTTATAGTTTCTTACTGTTACTGGCACTATTGTGACAATATTATCGATTTGAAAGAAATCTTTAAACAAACACAACTTTAATATAAATTGAACCCTTTATAATAAAACGTGGGAATTTCAGTTGATTTCCACAACTAATGCCGTGCATCAATCTGTAATTAATTAATTAATTAATTACGCCGATTGTTGTCCGATTTTAAATGTCATGTGGTGTCCGAGGTGTATCGTTAGCAATGTCTCGGAGATTTCTCGCATGTAACTCGTTTTTAATTCCCATCACGTTAAGCCATAATGTGCGGAGATACATGTAAATGTAATAAATATCCTATATGATTAGTGTCATTAATTTGTTATTAGTGTTTCGAAAGGAAAGTATTTTCCACGTACAGTTGGTTGCGCGTTTAACGATGTCTGTATGCAATTCGCCTTTTATGCGCACAAGATTTATAATCGCATCGTTAATGCGGTGTACTGTGCGTTTTGTTCGCGGGACGGTGATGATAAATTAGCGAAAATTAAACGGCAGAAGGATGGATGAAAGCGACTGGATTACAAATTGAAATTATGTAAGTATTCCTTGAATATCAAACGCGTTTCTGTGTTTCTTTGTTTTATCAAATGGAAGAAATTATATACTCATAGAATTTTATTTTATTTCAGAATAAATGAAAAAGATATTTTAATCAGTACTAAAATTTAAAATAAAAGTTTGTATAAATTATATATATTATTATACTAAATTATATTTTTTTACTTAATACTCAATATTGATTCAATGCAGTTAGTTATAATTTTAAGTACACATATGAGTCGCTTACATGACAAAGAAGAAGTAATAAAACTTAATATCATTTGCTCTTAATTAAAAAAAAGGATTTATAAAGTTCAATTGCACGAAGTAATAAGAAACAAATTAATTAAAAATAGAAACTTAAGTTTAGTGAGAAGCAATGGTCCAACGGTACATACAACCATTGTACTTATGGAAGACAAAACATAAACAGAATGTCGATAGATACAAGGAGAGTCACAAATAAAACAAAAAAAAATAGTTAAAGTTGACTTTTATTTCACATACTTTTTTTTACAGCTTCTGTTTGTGTTCATCTGTTCTACAGTAGATCTGCTTTTTTCTCTGAAATTGGTAAAAATTTGTTCTGAACTAGGCTCAACCTTGCCAAAGAATATTAGGAAAACTTATAATTCTTAAAGTTTTGAAAAAAAACTATGCTAATGAGCCAATCAGCAACCAAACACAACCAATCCGAAAGCTACCAGATATTGGACTTCAACAGCAAACTCCAACAAAACCGCTTTTACTTGAGAAATATTGCAAGATTTCTTTTCAAATTTGACCCAATCGGTCTGTTTATCAAGTTTTAAGGACTTTTGAAACTAGCAACACAAGATGTGTTTTTTGTTAAAAGCATGATTTGACGCCAATTAAGAAACCTTAATAGAGACGACTATCTGAATCAGAAGTGAGCCACAATACTCCGACTTTAACCCACATGGTTTCAACATTAAAATATAAAGTTCCCAGACACAATCAGTTTTAAATTATAAATTTAAGCTGTCAATAAAACAACCAGCAAAAACCCACATGAAAAGGCAATCTTGTACGTGTTTTGGTCTCTCATCTTTGTCAAAACTAGCTACGTTCCACATCCAAAACTTTTTGAAGTGGAGACACAATCTAACCACAAGAAAACCTTATGGATTCTGATCCGTCGTCACCACACAAGCTGCAACGTTGAATTCACTAGCAATTAAAACCTAATAAAACTTAAAAATATATTAGAACTTATTGTGCTTCAACCTAAAGTTATTTTTTGAACTTTTCTTTCTATTTTGCTTTAATTTTATTTAGTTTTCTTATTATATTATCCATTTCTTTTATTTGTTCTATTTGCTCCGTGTTTTCTTTTTCTTTTTTTTGCATATCTGTTTGTTCTTTCTTCTACTTTTTCAAATCTTCTGGTTCTTCCTTAGCTTTTTTCTTTTTAATGCAATCTTTTGTTCTCTGTCTTTTCTTTATTTATGAGTTTATTATTTTTTTCTTATTTTGCTGTAATGGTGTTGGATTTCTTTGTATTATTTTCTTCTTTTCCTTTGCCTGTTTGTATTGTTTTATTTTCCTGCTTTTTTTGTTTTTTTAAATTTTTTTACTTTAGTTTATCTTGATTTTTACGATGTTTTATTCACTTTCTTTAACACTTTCACTGCAATGCACTATATTTCGATTTATTTTTTGCTTTAAAGCTGGGTCGTGTGTTCTGTTACACTGCTGCAACTTCATTTTGAACAATAAAGTTTTTTATCTATTCCTACAGCTTATAATTCAATAGTGTTCATATATCTAGCTGGCCAAATGATGGGACCACTATGGTCGATCCACCGTTTTGCCTAAATGAGGTCATGTTCGAATATAATTTTGGTCTTTGTGAGTATAGAATGTTTTCTAACAGTATTGGACCCTTGTGGTTTTGTCAGTTTTTTATGGGTGTCAGGAAAATAAAATACCCAGCAAAAAATAAAAACTGGTCGGACCAAAACTACGATAACGATACATGGACAACGTCTGCCAGAAGGTTAAAAATGAATGGACTATAGATTAAAATACTAATATGAAAAGATATACAAGTAGTTTATCTGTAGGGGCGAAGACAATTGCAACTGTTTTCTTGCTCGCCCACCCAAGTGTTTGATATCAAGTGGTTAGTTTACTCTTCTTGTTAGTGTACTTAATTGACAGCTCACATTAATTCCTTTTGAAGTTATGGATGCTGGATCATCAGCAGTGGGTGCAAAGTCCAATAGTTTGATAACAAACACTTGGGTGAGGAAAGTAGTGTATCTATTGGGGCTATTGCAACTGTTGGTTGGTTTACTTTTCTTTGTATATCTTTGTAAGAAAAATATACAAAGAAAAGACATTCCCCAGAAAGATTTTGCTAGCGGGCAATCTTTTACTACCCAAAAAATACACTGCTCTTCAAATTCTGGGCAAAACAAACCGATGACTGAAGACGTAGATGTGGCAACAAAAACAATTGGGGTTTCTTTGGAGAACCCAAGCTCGGCAAGCAAAAGCATGGTCAAAACCGCAAAGCCTAGGCTTTTGGGGACGCCTAGACGTAAGTTACTAATGCAAACAGGTTCACAGGGGGCCGAGGCACCTAAGCCAACTAAGGCATCCGGTAATGCAACAAAGACATTCTACACTAGCTGCACTATACATTTTAGGTGCACCAGGGATGCAAATGCAAAACTTGTCTATCAGCAGCGCGCCGGAATTGCAAAAACGACCAACAAAAAAAAGCAAAGACAATGAAGGTATCTTAAAAAAGACTTTTAGGGATACTTTTAAAGACATTGCAATAATTTTGAAAACGTTTTTCAAATGTTACCTCAATTCTGAGGAAGCGAAAACAGTAAAGTCAACTATTTTGTCTAGGATTGCAAGATAAAACAAGAGAATTTTTGAAAATCATATGTATGGACGAACTAACCAAACAATAGTTCCTTAGCACATTGGTCAAAGAAAACCTATTGGAGGGCAAAAAAATTTAGATCATAGATAGTAAGAAGTACTTACCTAAAGCAAGAAGGCAAATCACCATAAACACCTGACTTGACTCCAAACCAGAATCCAAAAAGACTTAGCACATCTTGCTTATGGATAAGGGCGCTTTGGAGACGGTGGCTAATCTGGAGGGTAAACTCTTTTTATGTTTCTCTAAGATAATGCCAACCACTGGCTGCTAGCAGCACCGCTTTTATGCAAATATCGTATCTTAGCAAAACATGTATTTAATCTAATACCATTAAGGGATCTATGTTTCAGTGATAGCCAAAGTTGTGATAGTAGGGAAGGGATCCAAAAAATAATTATTGGATCTGGATACTTTTCTTACAATCAGCAGAGACCTCCATTACTTGCAGAACTACTGCAGTTGATGAGCAGCTAAAACGATGCGCCGCTGATACTTGGATGCATTACCAACGCCTACCACGCAGCAAGGACATAAACCTAAGAGGTGAAAAACTTTTGCTTAATATATCGAACAAAAGTAACACGCCAACGTTTTGCAATGCATTGCATAGCGAGGTTATTGATCTAACATTAGCAAATTATAAAGCGAGTGAAGTGATTAAGAATAGGTACGTGTTGGACAAACCTTTATTATCTGATTATGCATACATCTGATTTAATATCCAGTCTGAAGAAACAATCATTTTGAAATACAAGAACTCGAGAAAAACTAACTGGGATCTATACATACTAGTTAGTCAAATTAGAGTCTGTCCAAAGAAAGCAAAGACATTACAAGAGCTCGAGATAATGAATTTTTTTAAAACCGTGTTTGATGAGAGTTGTTTTATCACTGTCAAGCACACCTCCAACAAAATTATTTAGTGAAACGAAAGGTTTAACAAGGCAAAGGCAAATTTAAAAAGAACGGTGACTCAGCTACATATAGAACCAGTTTTAAGGCATATAATAAAGCCATAAAGATAACCAAAAAAGAATTCTGGATGAGATACTGTGAAGATATTCAAAACGGTCTCACATGCTCGCATTTCCAAATTGCCTTAAGCAAAGACCGAACTGGGAAGGTTGGATTCTTGCGGACCAAAAACGAAAAATACACAGAGTCAGTCAAGGGCACTTTGCAAAAGCTGCTGCTAGGCTCTATGCTGACGGAAGCTTTTAATCAAGATAATCTGGAATTGCCAAACAAAACCATAATTAATTAGAGCAATCTGAAATGGGGAATTAACACATTCAAACCATTTAAGTTGAAACAAATAAAATTTATCTTATCATGTTACAGAAAGGGTTTGCAGCCTCTAGGCAAAATCTTCACAAATACTAAGCAGATGGAGAGCAGTCAAGGCGGTATTTATATCAAAGTCGGAAAGACCCACTTATGTTCTGGCTAAATCTTACAATCCAATTATTTTGACGCGGCTTTAAAGGCCCGACCACTGCTTCAGCATCTGTGCAAGTGCAAAAATATTTTCCAATGCAAAGAAATAAAATAAAAGGTTTAGCACAACGGATAACATACAGACCATCCGCACATTAATTGAGAAGTGTACCCATACATCTAGCGATTATTGACTACGAAAAAGCGTTAGATTTTATCAAGCTCTGGGCAATCTTTACTGCCATGAATAAAGCCAGAATCGACTCACGGTATACACAATTAATTTGACAAATATACTAAAATGCCACTTTTAAAATGACACTAGATGAAGAATTGACTACCGAGAAGATCAAGATGAATAGCAAGGTCAGGCAAGGAAACATCATATCACCAATGCTGTTTACACTCTCTTTAGAAGACGAAGAAAAAATTCCTTGATCATGTTCCTGTAACGAGCTGCATTCACGGTAACTGCGCGTTCGTTTTCTTCAAAAAAATAAGGACCAATTATTTTCATTGCCGACATCGCACACCAGACAGTAACTCATTCACAATGAAGTGGTTTCTGGTGAAGTTCACGCGGATTTACACCACTCCAATAACGCATGTTTTGCTTGTTAACGCAGCCGGAAATGTGAAAGTGAGCCTCGTCACTGGAAAAAACTACCGCGTCTTCAGGTAGGTTGTCAATCAGCATTTCACATGCATTTTGACGGACAACAAAATCGCGTTCAGTTAATTCTTGCACAACAGCCAATTTATAGGGTTGAAATTGAAGGTCTTGATGGAGAATTCGTCGAACAGTGGTGTCAGAAATTCCCATAGCAGCTGCGTGTTTGCGAGACGAACGCCGGGGAGAACGCACAACTGACTGCCTCACTCTTTCGATATTTTTCGGAGTTCTGCTGGTCTGTTGAAGTCCATTTCTGGGTTTAGCAACACTTCCACACTCCCGAAATGAGTTAACCCACGACAGAATCGAATTACGGCCAGAAACGAGTCTATGAGGAGGAATTTCAAAGCGAGCACGGAAGGCACGTTGCGTAGCAACAAGTGAGCGACCGTTAGAAAAGAAGCTCTCGACGGCGAAGGCCCGCTGCTCTCTAGACCAGAGCATGATGGCAACTGACTGGAGGGAGAAACAAACTTGGGGACTTCCGACCCCTTCCCCGCCCAACTCACCGCTCGGGAGTTTTTTCAAATAAGTAAGTTTCTCTGGCGCACCCTGTATTATATTAATAAGCTCAGACATCCAAGAACTTAAGGACATGCTAGACCAACTAAATACAGCATCACTATCAGTTGGCCTGAAAATGAACTGGGAAAAAACCAAGACCATGATCTCAGAAGTTGGAGCCCAGCCATATCAAATGGACGGACACGTAATCAAACGAGTGACCGAGTACATGTACCTTGGACATCAAATAAAATTGGGGAAGGAAAATCTGGCGGCAGAAATAACCAAAAGAATAAGTCAGAGTTGGACTGCTTTGGCAAACTCAGACACATACTCAAGAACCCAGCCATACCGCACTGTCTAAAACGAAAAGTATACGACATGTGCATATTGCTTGTTACGACGTATAGCCTAGAAATGATGGCATGGATAGCAAAGAGCACAAACAGATTAAAAACCTGCTAACGAGCAATGGAACGGGCTTTACTTGGCATAAGTTTAAGAGACAGAATAACAAACCAAGAAATCAGACTGCAAACTAAAGTCAAAGATGTGATTAGATTAAACAAAGCGTAGAACTTAAGTGGAGCTGGGTCGGACATTTAGCCAGGAAAAACGCCGACAAATGGATCAATAGGATTACTCACTGTAGACCAAGAGCCACAAAACGAAGCACAGCGGAAAAAGAATAGCATCAAATTGCAAACAAAAGAAGCGCATGGATTTGAAGGAGGCCTACGTCCAGCAGTGGACAAACAGGGCTGAAGTGAGAAAGAGGAAGAGAGAGAGAGAGAGCAAAGAAATAACTTTGGGTGCTTTTTTTATATTAATTAAGCATTTGACGATACTACATTTAAATCCATTGTAAAAGCAATAAAGAACCAAGAAATAGACTCTTTCGTGCATCAATGTATCAATCCTATGCTCAAGAATAACATTATATGGAAAAACTGAAGGAACCAAAGTTGCCGGCGGATGCCCACAGGGCGTATTTTGACCCATACTGTGGTGCTTAGTCATAGATGACTTACTACAGATACTCAACAATCTTTGCAAATGGAAAGTTTGGAAAAACCATGTCAAACATGATACAGAGTGCACTAAATACCGTAAGAAAGTGGTGCAATAACAAAAGGTTATTGAGACGGCAAAACATCACAGACTTAAAAAACCTGAGGATGTATAAAGCCACGCTTCTGATGTAAAATGAAGTCAAATATCTGGAACTAACGCTTGACGCTAGGCTAAACTTTAACACATACCTGACTAATATAACAACAAAAACCATTTGGGTGCTTTTTGCAACTAAAATAATGGTCGAACGCACATGGGTACTAACACCTAATATGACCAGATGGTTATACACAGTGGTGGTAAAACTTACTAATATATAAGAGACTAAAACTTGACAGACTGATAACTATCATGTCAAATAGTCAAGCGGCATTGCAGGTTATGACCTGTTTATACAGTTTAGAAGCAGTGGCCACAATCTGCAAAGTTTGTCTGGTATGGATACCAAAAGACTAGGAGATAAAGATAACTTTTTGGCAAATCAGTTTGCCAAATCAGTTTGCCAAACAAGGAACAAAAAGGACAAATTTACTGGTCCAAAACCTGTGAAAATTGACACATTCAAAAATATATCTAACAGGGCCATTGCTTGATATCAAAACAGTGAAAGCACAAATTAATCGTATTAGAATGCAAAGGTTCACAAACTGATAACCGTACACTGTGGACTCAATAAACACTTACATAGACTGAGAATAGGCATAGACAATTTATGCCGCGGGTGTATGGGGATACGCTACAGAGGTAGTACCGTTTGTCAATAGCGGTCACATCAAGTGTCAAAAACAAGAGATGGCTAACAATAACTGGTCTTTGCAGGGTACCCAGCTCTCACTTATGGCTTCAAGTTGCCACACCGCGGTAAACTGTATTGACTTACAGGCCAAACTTAGTGAGGGTAGCCAGATATGGCAAACAAGCAGCGTCTGAACTCAGAGGGTCGGCTGCAAACGGCGTCTGCATTCTGAGGATCGCCCGAAATCCAAAATTCGTCAACACGCAGGGCAAGCGCGACGTTTTAACTGCAATACCCTTTCAAAATACCATGCAATAACATATGAAATGTCGAAATACAATACAAAAATACAACACAAAATTTGGTATTCCACTCCGACTAAAAATCGGACAGCCTCATGGATTCTGGGAAAGGCAAAAAATTGACTATCTTTATACAACATAAACCAAAATACACACACAAAATCTACATATCAACATACAACATACGGACTATGAAAACAGAAAACTGCCTGAAAGAATTCGAACAAGAACTAGAGGCTATAAAATGAGATATCATAGAAATATGCAATACAAGACTCAAAAGAGAGAAGATGACCACCCTAAATTCGGGACACGTTCTATATGAGAATAACTCAGAAACAAACCAGGGAGTTGGGGGTGTAGCATTTATCGCAAACCGCAAAATAAAACATCAATTAGTCAAGTACCACGCAATACTAAAAAGATATACAAATATAAAGTCCAGGTGATACACTGCTATCCACCAACTAGCAGCAAAGACGACAAAGCCATCAAACAACTATACGAAATAGCACCAGCGCTAAGAACATGGAAAAAAGTACTTCAAAGTTATTACCGAATATTTTAATGCCAAAATAGGCAAAAGACATTCACAGGATACCGAATACGTAGGTAATTTTGGCCTGTGGACAAGAAACAAAAGAAGAATAACATTAACTACCTCAACACTGAAAAATTATTCTGTCTAAATACATTCTTTAAAAAACAAAACCAAAGAAGATGGACCTGGAAGAGCGCAAATGGCCGGACAAAAAATGAAATAAATTTCATACTTTCTAACAATAAAAACATATGCAAAGATATTTCAGTATTAAACAAATTTAGCACAGGAAATGACCACAGATTGATCCGCGCAAAAATCCTTATAAACACAAAAATTTAAAGAAAGAAGTTGGTAAGCAAAAAGAAATTTTTACCTTCTGACCCTCAACAAAACCGAATACTAAAACAAAATTTAAAAGAAAAACTACTAGAAAGTCTACAAGAAATGAATATAAATAATATTACAACAAGCATGACATTCAAACAGTCACAAAGAAGATCTATAGCATGATAAGAAACCATACTATTAGTGGAAATAGAACCACTAATAAAGGAGAGAAGAGAAACCTGCCGTGACTCACGGAACCCTACTAGAAGCTCTGCGGATACTAACAAACAAATGCTTGTACAAAGGAAATATACCAAAAAAATGAAAGAACGCAAAGGTCATCATTCTGCACAAAAAGCGGCAAAAAACTTCATACCATGGATCTGAAAGACTAACCTGAATCAAAAAAGGTGATGACATGAGTACCGGGAACACAGTTGGAACTAGAAACTTTGTTTAAAAGGTTAGCGGTGCAAAACACCATAAACAACGAGATTTGGCAAGTGATCAACTTCAACCCAGAACCTAAGGAGACTTGGCACATTCTGCTTATGGATAAAGGCGCTTGGTAGTCGGTGGTTAACCTAAAGGTAAACTTTCTAGGTTTTTTTAAGATAACGTTTCAAGCTCTGGCATCCTCCAAAAAGGACGAAAGCAAACCGGAAAAGACAGAGACACAGCGCCTGCAGGTGGCTGCTAGCAGCCCAACCTATATGCAAGCATTGAACATGCATCTTAGCAAAACATGTATTTACGGGACAAAGCATCGGTTATTATTGAATGCGATCCTACCACAAAGACATAAACCTAAAAGGTCAGAAACTTCTAGAATTTATAGTAGAATCTAAGTTTAATATAATGAACAAAAGTAACACGCCAACGTTTTGCAATGCGTCGCGTAGCGAGATTATTGACCATAACATTAGCAAATTATAAATTAAGTGAAGTTATTAAAAAGCTGTTCGTGTTGGACAAACTTTTATTCTCTGATCATGCTTACATCTGATTTAATATTGAATCTGAAGAAACGCTTTGTTTGGAATACCGGAATTCGAGAAAAACTTACTGGAATCTATATATATACTAGTTAACCAAATTGGAGATAGTCCAAAAACAACAAAGACATCACAAAAGCTGGAGATAAAGACAGATATATTTGTCAAATCTATTAAAACCGTTTTTGATGCGAGATGTTCTAGCACTATCAGCATACCTCCAACAAAATTACTTAGTGGAACGAGGGCAAGGTCAAGTACTAAAAAACTGTTCAACAAAGCCAAAAAGAACGGTAACTCAGCTTCATATAGAACCAGTCTTACGTCTTACAAGAATTCTGGATGAGATACTGTGAGAACGTTCAAAACGGTCTCACATGCTTGCGTCTCCAAATTGCCTTAAGCAAAGACCGTACAGGGAAGGTTGGATTCTTTTGAACCAAAAACGAAAAATACACAGAGTCAGTTGAGGGCATTTTTCAAAAACTGCTGCTGGGTTCTATGCTGACGGAAGCTCCTAATCAAGAGATCTTGGAATTTCTAATTAATAATGCAAACACGTGGGACTAAGAAAAAGCAAAGACTACAATTAATCGGTGCAACTTGAAATGGAGAATCAACACCATTCATGTTTCTAAATTCTCACAAATACTAAGCAAATTAAAAGAAGCCAAAGTTGCCGGCGGGTGCTTACTGAGGGCGTACTTTTACTACTACTGTGGTGCTTAATCATAGATGATTTACTACAGATACTCAACGACATCAGCATGTTTGCTCTAAGCTACGCAGATTATTTTATTTTGCATTAATTACCGTAGAATGGTGGTGCAATAAGGAAGGATTATTGGTGAACCTAAGAAAAACTGTTTACAAGTCGCCAAAACAACACATATCTAAGAAACCTAAAAATGTATGGAGCCACACTTGTCAAAAAAGAAAAAAACATTGGGATTAACACCTAATATGCCCAGATAGTTATACACAGTGGTGGTAAGACCTATTATTACTTACGGAACGCTTGTATGGGGAAAAATACCCACTCTCAAATGTACAGCCAAAAAACTAGGTAAAATTTAGAAGCTAGGATGTTAGTAATAACGGGGGCAATGAATACAACGCCCACAGAAGCTATGAAAGTACTATTATTGGTACTGCCATCTTACTTCATGGTAGTAGCGGAAGCAAGACAAGCAGCATACAGATTGCGTATAAACGAACACGTTGTAAACCTTAGAACCCACAGGCCTAATATAACAAATGTGTTGCATGAGGAAGAAACTTTAATGATAAAGTTGGATTTTATAAAAGGCTACTGCATCAATAAGAAATTTAGAAACCTATCCTAACCTAACCTAACTTAATTTAACCTAACATAACAAATGTGTTGCATGAGGAAGAAAGTCAAATGATGAAGTTGAATTTTTATAAAAGGCTACTGCATCAGTAGAAATTTAATGTGATAATACCACAGCGAAAATAATGGATAAACAATAAACACCAGGGAACAGTCAATGGAACTGTTTGATACACAAATTGGGCTAAAGACCAAAAAAGCAAATTTTGTCTGTGGTGCACCAAAAACATGATTAAAAATAGACTAAAACCTGTCAGTCAAGCGGCATTGCAAGCCTTGCAATTGCCAGTAATAAAATCCAAATTGGTTATGACCTGCATATACAGTCTGGAATCAGTGGCCACAACCTGCAAGTTTGTCTGCTATAGATACTAAAAGACCAGGGGATAAAAAAAAACTTTTTGGCAAACTAGCTTGCCAAACAAGGAACAAAAGAGACATTTACTGGACTAAAATTCGTTTTTGGAATGGAGAAGATATAAATCCGCAGCAGGCTTGAGGCGGAACATTGCAACCTATGGAAGAGCTGTAATATTCTTAACAGGACCATCGCATGATATGAAAACAGTGATAACACAAATGAGTCGTATAATACTGCAAAGGCTCACCGGACACTGTGGACTCAACAAGCGTTTGCATAGAATAGGAATAGAGTGTACCACGAGTTTATGGAAAAAGATGAGACTCCGATACGTTTGCGAAATTAATGCGAAGCTTCCAAAAAGCAACGCAGTATGGGCTGCCTCTGTTTTTTTTTTGAAGATTTTTCTTTTCTTTATTGCAACATTGGAAGTTGTTGTTGATTCTGTTATACATAATCTTTGTTGAAAATTTGATTTTATACTGGCATATGGATATTTGCCGGATCAACGGATACAAGCTTTGCTTGCGCAATAAAGATCATCAATGCTTGTAGAAAGTCTAATTGTACTTGTAGATAAATTGCGTTTTATCGATTGAGAAATGTTTTCTATTTTATTTAAATTGGTCAACGGCACTTTCAGATTGAATACGACTACTTGCAACAAGTTTACTACGCTCCGAGATTTCTTACAATGTATCCAAAGAAATACTTGAAATTTAAGCGTTTTTTGCTATTTTTTTCAGTGCACGGCATTTTCTGAAATTTTCAGGGTATCTTTTGTACATATAAAAGCACGTTTTTACCCATATTTGAGAAAAAAAACTGTTTTTTAAAGTTTTTGGAAAAAAACAGTTTATATTTTATCAAACAATTGAAACTTGATCAGAAGATGTAATGGTGTTGTTAAAATTACAAATTTACTTAAAATTCCTTAATTTTAACCCATAACGGCAACCTTCATATTATAAGTACATACATAAAAGAACTAACAGGTTACAATTAACCATTTAACAATTTAGTAAATTAACTTATAATACTCACTAATCCTGGTTGAATCTTTTTGCTTGAAATAAGGTCTACTTCTAACTATTAGTTAATAATGCATAATCTTTACATTTAAATAACGTCAAGTGTTTAAGTGTTAGTGTTAAATTTGTTGGCCGTAAAAAAACATAATAGGAAAATTATAATTTTAATAAGTCTTGAATTTTAGATCAAAATAAAAATTAACAGAACTTTTCAGTAAAATATTAAAATTTAACTTATAGAGAATCAAATTACTAATTACATTATAATACAAAAAATATGTTTGTATTTTTTGTATATGTTTTATAATTTATGTTTTGTTAATTATATTTGCATTAAGAAAACCTAATATTTTTTCTTATTTAAATATTAAATTGATATAAAATTTAAATTATAATAAACAAGAAAAGTTATATAAGTTATACTGCTTTGATTCTAGAAAATTGCCTTCTTACATTGTCGCTTCATAATATCGACTAGAGAGATTACACTTCTAAGAAAGTTCGGTTATTAAGAATTATTAATATTAAAGCAGGCTTTTGCAATGCATGAAAGAGAAACGTACAACATGCAACTGTGAAATGAGTGATTAGTAATCAATAGCACTAATAATCATCTTTGAGTAAGCAGCTTTATCTGTGTACAGTAGCAAATAAGCCTCTTTTGTTATAATCTATTATCTATTGGCCACAAGTACTGGTGGTGTGCTCGGATAGAAAGGCACTTCATGATTAGGTGCCAAATAATTACCATCCGGATTATAAGTTTGCAGACAATCTGACGACAATTTTATATTAAATATAATCATGCATAAACTATTTATTATTATTAAATTCCTTCTAACCAAGTGAATTTAATACAGCTCAGGTGTCGCTACACATATGACGTTCTAATCAAGAAATTTTAATTAATGCGCGTGCCAATTCATGCGTACTTTGCCGTAATTAAAACTGTAAGTGAGTTAAGTATTTTGCCATCAACTAATATGTTAAAGATCGTGTGCCATTTTAATTACAACCGCATGTCGGATCTTGTAATCTGATATACATATAGAGCACTGAAACGAGACCGCTGCATGATTTTTTTCTCTGCAGTTTTTTTATAAATTTCGTTCCGGACTGTTGTTTTTCAATTTAGAAAACTCGAACAATAGTTTCAATTAACAAATAAATTGGAGTATTTTATATTTTTTTGTATGAGGGAATTAAAATTAATTTAAATAAAATGTACGCTGTTCAATTGCCTTCGCTCGTTTCCAACTACGAACGAATCTCAATTAGTTAAATGTAAATATATACATCACGATGCTTAAAAAAATATAATTAATCCGTTTACTGTTATGAAATTTGTTATTCAAGTGAAATGTGATATGGCGAAATGTGAAAAGAGCCGATCTTGATGTACAATATTTTTTCTTCTGTTATTCCGTGTATGTATGTATGACATGGTGTGTACGATGGAGGACCACCGTAGTTTCTGTACGAGGCGCGTTGTTCACTCATAGCGATATCCTGATAACGAGATGTCATCCATCATCGTTCTGAGAGAGAGACGTTTCCTTTAATGAGCCGACAATCTCTCCTCGGGTTGAGACACATAAAACACTTATCTATAAAAATAGGAAATCAATAAAAGGAAAATGCGTGTCTTGAGATAATACGATAGTAATGAATGTATTTGTATAATCGACCAGTTTGACAGAAGAAATGTTTTATATTTTATATTTATTTACATAATTTTGTCTTTAAAGTTAATAATAAACTTGAACTTAAATTAAAATCGTTAATACTTTCACTTTTTCGGAAACCTTTTGCAAACAATTTGTTTAACTCGAAACTGGGTTAAGATACGCTTATTTCCTGATTTTAAATAATTTAAATCTGTTGCATATTAATTAAAACAAACACAAAATCTCACATTAACGGATACTAAACTATAAGTTTTGAAAAAGATTTTAAACTTTATTGTTGAAAAAAGGTCAATTTGTTTTGCAAAGAATTTAATTCGAAGACAAAAATATTGGAATATCTATATTTAGATATACAAATAATCTTAGATTATTTAATGTTAATATTAATTAATAAAAACTACTTAATTGTAAACTGGTTTTAAATTGGGCTGGTTAACACAGTGCTTTTAAATTATTTTATATTGTAGTATAGGTTGAACATTTGATGGAGATGTATTGAGACTATTTAAATTTAAGCATATGGGCTTCTTACTTTGTTTTCTGGATTCATTCTGTCCATCCAAATCTTGCAATCATCCTTATTTCTATACTTTGTGTTTTGATACTTTGTTAATTTTTTATATGTACACAATTTTAGTTTTTAAAGGAAGTTGGCTTATTTATTTTGCAAAAAAAATAACTTTGCTTACTTTGCCTAATGACAGGATAAAATTTATATAGAAGTTTAATCAGAGGCAACTAAGAAATATATTTTAGAGCTAATAAAGCCATAACAGCTAAAAACTTTGTCCGAAAAGCTTCAGACAGCGCTTAAGAGATTAATTTATTTGAGAAGTAGAAAAATGAATGGCTCAAGTAAATAAAATTTAAAACTTTTCTGAGTATTTGAAAAGACTTTGAGTTCTAAGATCTTAGAAACCTGTGAAATTTTTTAAAACTAAATTTTTAACGGTTTCTATAATGAAAGTCTAAGCAGAATAAAATTGTAAAAATTATATAAAATGTTATATAGTGTTAATGATCCGTAAATTGGACATCACACTCTTCTTTTACAGTTTAGTAATTATAAGCATTTGCAAGGATAAAAGAATTTTTTGTACATTGATAAAACAGTGCCAGTTATAACTAATGGCGCTACGTACTGAGGTAAAGCCTTTTAAAAAGCTATTAGGTGTTTGCAAGATGGCGTGAGTACCCAGAAGAGGTAAATCCAACTCAAAGCAAAAACTTTTTTTAAAAATCCAAAAGATTTTAAAGACTTTGGTAATGTACGTGTGTCTCCAAATGGATTTAAAAACCCAATACAGACAAGTATCCCAATTTAGATGACGCCAAAAACTCTGGCAGATGCAGTCAATAAACAATGCCAGTGGAGTAGAAAGCTAAACAAATACCAACTTTAGAAAAAATTAAAAACTCCTTCGGACCATTGTAGAGTACGACTAAAGTCAACACTAATTCAAGAATAAATTATGCAGCAACATCACAACGCTGGTCATTATGGGTGCGACAAGATTATTGAAACAAATTGTTGGAGGTACTACTGGCCTGGCGCAAGCAAATCTAGAAAAAAGCACGTACAATAATGCGTAACATGCGGCCTCATAAAAAACAAAGCACCTGAATAAAAGTGCGGGTGTGAATTACGGGCTACTTTAGACGCCAAAACGCTGCTATGGTCTACGCATGAGGAAACAAGATACTTACATAAACGCAACAATGGGAAATAATTTAAAAAAAAAAACAGAAACTGTTAGCTAAGTATGGCACCAGACACCAAAAAACTGTTCAATCCGATCATCCGACATTGGCAGCTGCCTGGTATCTCATGACATCATTCTTAGAGAGAGCAATTACCAACTAAAAATACGGAAGAAAAAGATTTTGTAAAGCATCATACAGCAGCAGCCACATGATCCAAAATATTGCTCTTGTCTATACTACAAAGACAACAAAGATGACGCCAAAGTCCAAAGCGAGCGGAAACCCAAACGTAGACAACATGCAGGTCAACGTGACACTTGTCAGATGACGTATCTAACTAAAATTGTCAAACAACAGCTGCCACCACCACAGATAAACTTTAAGTACTGTTTAAAACCACATTTTTTTGCTTTTGTGACAGTCAATTTCATCATCATAAGCACCCAAAAAGAAAGACAATCAATAATTTTTTTTGAAACCATCTTAGTCTCCAACAGAATGCTCAAATTGCAAAAGAAAAGAGGTTGTTGCATCTCACGGTCCTTGTTACTCCAGATGACGCCACGTATCATGTTAATGGCTAGACAACTTTGTGTACGTTAACGACAGAGCATCACAGGATTGTATTATAAACTATCACGTCGCAGAGGTGCGGGTAAACCCAACTCTGGCCGACATAATCTATACATAATGCCATTCTAAACCACTAAAGCAACCAGACACTTAGAAGCAGACAACATTCACGTTAGCGTGCTATTTTTCAGATAGCGTATCTGACTAAGACTGATAAACAACAGCTGCCAACACCACAAAAATGTCTAAAAAATATGTTTAACCGGGATTTTTTTGCTGCAGAACTATTGTGCCAAACAATCGGATCACCATAAGCACCCAAAAGAAAATCAACCATTTTTTTGACGTTATTCTAGTTACTAGGCGAGGTACAGATACCAAGTTTGTAGAATGCGGTAAACTCTACCGGAACTTTGTAAAAATTGTCAAACAACAGCTGCCACCACCATGGAGGGATCCCAAAAGCTTTTTTACAAGGGCTTCGCAAAGAATTGGACTACTATGAGCACTCAAAAATATAAACAATTAATCATCTTCTAGCCTCTAACAGAATGCTCCGTAGATTGAATATTACTTTTTTGTTTTTAAGTTAGTGACGAGAAAAATATCTCTCAGTTCACTCAGTTTTTAATTAAAATAAATGGAGAATAGATGTATTATTACTTTTTCACATCGTGGTACATAATTATTAAATTAAACATGATAAAATGTATTATTATTTTTCAATATACATAATATATATTATGTGAATTGAACATATTTTTGCTTGACTAATAATTAATTAAAAGTTTATCAATACAAATAATTGTAATGTAAACCAACATTTACACATATCAGTCACTTTGATTTGCGTTAGCAGAGATTAATAACATTTCATCGGCACATAAAACAAACAAAGATACATGATTTAATTGTAACCGACAGATCAATAATATGATTGGATGTAAGTTGTGAAACTACTCCAACACCATTGTATTCAAATTCGATCCGGAACACGATAAAAGAAAATAAAACCCCTTTAGCTGAAAGTAAGGTCACACACAACAGTAGCGAAACAATGCCTAACAATTTCAGCGTGAAACGATTATTAGTATAATCCACAAAAACGAAATTGCTACTGTCGTTTTCCACGTGAACCTCCCTGAATGCGACCACAACAATTACACAGATAAGTACCTTTTGTTGTACAGGCAAATTAAAACAAGACCTCCTGCAGTGACGTTTTTAAAACGATACACCTACAGGATAACAATCCTTTCGTTGTTGGCTACCTGTGAGTCTCGGACTCCAAGGGCGATTCACAGCGGTATTCGTTGAGAACTACTGATATCAGCTCACGCAGAAGGATCGGTAAGCCAAATAACTGGCTGCTACCGTTTTATAACGAATTTGAATAAATTCATGAGCCGCCTTTCTCACGTCAATTCTAGACAAGACAAGACATGACACACTTCTATAATTTCTGGATGAGGGTTCAAATACCCGATTTGCATAGGAAAGACAATGGGAATCAATCTCTAAACTTTCCCATTGGATGATTTATGGTGTTGTGGAATTAAAAATTGCTTATGTCGCTTGAGTAAAGTGGAGCGCATAGGGGAATTTCCCATACAGTAGCCAACTCCAAGGGCAATAATAAGCATAAGCGAGCACAATAAGGTGCCGACTGAATAGGGAGAATTTTGTAAGACTTGTTACTTGTTAAGAGAATAATAGGAAGTTGCTAGGTGCGTTGTTGCTTTTACGGTTTTATATTCCGCCGACAAAGTGCATTTTTATTATATACATTCAAGAAATGTATATGGCTCTAGGCAATTGTATTTAAAATGTAAATAATGAGTCGTTAGTGATTCGATCAAACATGTTTATAAGGCTCAATGGCATTCCGTTATTAAAATTAAGCTTATATTTAATTTTACATCAAGTTATTAATAAACAGAAATAATTTAAAATTGTATGCATTTGCTGTTTGTGTTTTTAAATAACTATTCTTTAGAATGAAATGTTAATAATTATAAAGCCGAGTTTTATTTCAAACTTTAGGTAATTAATTAACAATTTGTTTAGAGAATGTCAATATAGTATTCATAATTGGTTATTAATTTTAATTAAAACATTCATTATAATATGACATCATTATAATTTCATTATATATTTAATGTTGAATATTATATAATCAATGTACTATAAAATAAATAGAAACTATATTCATATTTGCTAAAAATAAATATATGTTTTAAAACAAATTTGACATATTCATGCAAATCAAAGGAACATACTAATTATCTTATATAATTGTCAATTATTTTTACAAGTTATATCTAAGTGGTTAATATAACACTGATTAGGTTTTGATTATACTACAGGATACTATTTATAATTTTAAAATCTGCCAAGAAAATTTGTTACAGACAAATATGATAGATATTGTACTATTAAAATTCAGTAGATAATAGAAAATTAAAATGGGTTTTAAAAATACTTTTTGTGTTAAAAACAATTGGATTTAAAGTTAAAAAAAAAATGTCAAATTGTATTTGTACTGTGAAAAAGTTAATACATCTGTCAAAAAGTTACTAAAACTGCTAAATAGTTTACATGTTTAATAAATATGATAAGTTGGAAAAAACGCAGAAAATTTATCCGAAAAGTAACAAAAGCTATGAAAAAAATTTACTAGATCTGTAAAATAAATTTAATTCAAAACTGCCAAGAAGTCTTAATAATTTAGTAGCTGTCAACAAAATACAAAAACTGTCAAATAGGTCACAGTAAACAATGTAAGTTGTAACAAAATTACGTGATATATAAAAAAAAAATTAACATTAGTTTTAAAAATAGTAGTATAGATAGGTACGTTCAATTAGGTATAACCTCATTTAAGGATCTATTTTGACCATATTTAAGACTTTTTTGACACTTTAAATTTTTTATACTTTTGGAGTTTTTTGACGATTTATTAACGTTTTTAACAATTAACATATATGACAATTTTAAAACATTAACAAACTTGAAGAACATTTTTAACAATGTTGAAACATTTCTTACACTTTTGAAACATTTTTGAAAATTTTGTACTATTTTTGAAAATTTTAGAACATTTTTGACAATTTTTGAAATGTTTTTGAAAGTTTTAGAAAATATCAACATATTTTAGAATTTTTTTTGATAAATTTGGAACATTTTTGACACTTTTAGAACATATCAATAGATTTAAGAAACATTTTTGACAATTGTCAATAATATTTTTTACGTTTTTAAGACATTTTGATTTTGTACATTTTAAAACAATTTTGACAATAATGAAATATTTTTGACAATTTTGAAAAATATCAACATACTTGAGATAACATTTTTGACAGTGTTGGAATATTTTTGAAAACTTTAAAATATATCAACAAACTTAAGGAACATTTTTGACAATTTGGACACATTTTTTGACGGATTTGAAATTGTTGAAACATTTTTGACATTTTTTGAAAAATACAACAGATTTAAGAAACATTTTTGATAATTGAAGAGCACAGAGAACATATCTTTAGAAATATTTTATTTTTTGGCTTTTTGTTACTACTGCTTTTCAGCTATGAAAGGTTTTTGACAATTTTTCTACTTTGATATATTTATTTATGTGTTTTTTTGAGTATGTTTGACAGCTGTGGAAATATTTTTACAATTGTGAAACATTTTCAAGAATTGTAGAAACACACGTATCAACACACTTATCAATCAGTTCTTACATTTTTGAAACATTTTTGATAGTTTTGGAATATTTCTAAAAGTCTAAAACATTCTAAATGTTTTATTTGCAGATTTAAAAATTATTTTTGACATTTTTAGAACATTTATTAATCATATTTACATTTTTAACATCTTTAGAACATTTATAATGTGGAAAATTTTTGACTGTTACTTGTTACATTTACTGGTTTGTAGACAATTAGGAAACGTTTTTTTTACAATGTTTTATCATTTGAAGAACATTTTTGGAACATTGTGCTAAAATTTGATTGCTTGTAGATTAATTTTGACAAGTAAAACACATTTTTAACAATTGTGAAACATTTCAACATTTGAAGAAAACACAAAATCAGTTTTTATAATTGTAGAACATTTTTTGATAGTTAAAAAACATTTTTGTTATTTTGGAACATTTTTTGAAAATTGAAATATTTTAGGCATTTGCTAATATTTACTTGTTTATGAAGAATTTTTGAAAACTAAAAAACATGTTTGATAATTGTAAAACATTTTATGATAGTTATAGAACTTTTTTGACAATTTTAGAACGTTTTTCACAATTCAAGAACGTTTTTGACAATTTTAGAACATTTTTGGCAATTATAAAACATTTTTGACAATTAGGTAACACAGGCACAATTAGGCACACTTGTAATGTAAGTTGCCAGCATTGCGGGCAAAGAAGAGACTAATGCGCTTCAGTGGCGTAAAAAAGGGGGTGATGATAATGAACACAAGACGGTTTAGTTTTGGTATGTTTGCTAATCAGTTTTATTTACAATTTTAGTGGTTTTAGGCTTAATTGTCTTTTGAGCTTGTGGGAAGTTGACATTGCCGTCAAGATACATTTGCTGTCTTTAAAGTAGATAAATAGCTAAGCTATTTAGTTTTGAGAAAATTTGCAATTTTTCAAAGTCAAAGATAAAAAACAACAAAAAACCTTTTTTTAATTTTGAGTTTTTTTTTAATTCTCTCTACCTTTTACATCTTGAATATTTTTTTTAAATTATCTTTCTATTGATAATACAGTTCTGCGATTTTTGCAAAGACCGTTTTTTCTATAAAAGCCCTGTTTGATCAATTGCAAACATGAATGAATATTTTTTTAAATATTTTTGTTGTGTTTTTCTGTTTTTTTTTACCTATTTTTGAGGTTTTATTTGTCCCACTTTTAAGAACGGTCGAGGTGGGGCATAAAAATTTATTGTTTGTTTGGATTTATCAATTATTAAACTGTATTGGAATTTAATACGGGTTTTTCAAAAAAATCAGTAGCAGCATTAGATTTTTTTTTTCAAAAAAGCTTAAAATTGCAACAACTGGGGTAAATTTGGTTTCAGGAACGATTGTTTAAAATCAAAATTTTTAAATCAAATTTGGGCAGGTTTTTATTTAAGTTTTTATTTTAGTTTTTATTTTTAAACAGTGGCGTTCTAAAATTGTCATTTGCAGGCGTTTTTGAGAACAAGCTAGTGGTTAACTCAAGCACGGAAAAAATGTGCTTAGTTTTAAACAAAAAATATCTTTTGTTTACAAAATTTTATAGTTTTTAGATATTTGTACAATTAAACCAGTGACGGTTTGTAATAGATCGAAAAAAGCTATTAAGTAAGTAGTGTTACGCAGAAACCACAGTTTTTGAGATAGAGATTTGTGCATAGTTTCATTGTGCGTTCATTATTTGGTGTATCAAGTTTTTAAAGTTTTAATTTCAAACTTTTTTATAAATTTTTAAAGTTGACCAATTTTGTGGTATAAAAAAACGTATATTTCTCAACCATAAAGATATTTTAATTGCTGAATTTGTTGATAAAACACTTATTTTAAAGCAAGTCAACAAACTACTTGAAGAAAAATTGGCAAATTTAACTAACACTAATGATGATTTAACTAAAAACTGTGTTACTATTGTAAATAGCACTAATATGGTAGCCCCTGAACTCTTAAAAGCGCCGACTACCCCTATTGTTTATCTTGCCAGTACTTCTTCAACTAATAGTGACCTGCCTATTACTAAAAGTACAAAGCCTACATCTAAGCCTAAATATCAAGCCGTGTTGACTAATACTAATGATTCAACTAAAGCACAACCTGCTGTTGTTTGTGGAACAGCCATCAATCAATCCATTCAAGCAGCCAAACGTCGTATTTTTTACCATATTAACAACTGTGCTCGTACTACCAGTGTTGAAGATATTAAAAAGTATTTGGAACTAAATATGGGCTTAAGTGACCTTGCATGCTCTCCGCTAACCAAAAATAACTTATACAGTTCATTTAAAATTGATGTAGTGGCTACTGAAAATGGAAACGATAGCGATACCAATCATATACTGAATGCAGACAAATGGCCTCAAGGAGTATATAGTACATATTGCGCCTAGAACGACTAATTTTTTATCGACAACGACAGCCAACCCTCCAACATTGCAGTAACGGCATCAACTACAAGACGTGCATCTGTTGAATACGCAAAATGTGATGATTTGAAGAACTTGAGTATTTTTTACCAAAATGTGCGCGGATTACGGACTAAACTTGCTGTACTCAATTCGACTATACCTATTATGGGGCATGACATTTTTATATTGACTGAAACGTGGCTAACTAGCTCAATTAATAATTTGAAATTAGGGTTTTCTAATTATAAGGTCTACCGGTGCGATCGCGATCATATTGTAACATCCAAACTACGTGGTGGAAGTGTCCTTATTGCAGTTTTGAATAAGTACAATTCTTACAAAATATTTAATCACTGCTCTGAGTATGAGGAGTTATATGTCTGCGTTCATATTGGCAGTATTAAATTGGTCTTTGGAACAGTATATATTACTCCAGGCTCAGACTACTCGGTTTATCAACGCCACTGTGTAAGCGTTGAATCAATTAGCGAGAGCAATACCGTCATTATCGTCGGTGATTACAACTTGCCACGTGCATGTTGGATTAATGATGAATACGGTGTAAGAACCGAGTCTACTTGCCATAAAGCCACATTAGTTGCTAACACGTTTGGCTATAGTAATCAGCTGAATCACATACTAAACATCAATTCAGTACTGCTGGATTTATTATTTGCGCATTCGTCACTTTTTTCAAACATAACCCTTTCTGAATATCAGTTTCCTATTGTACGATGCGATCCTCAACATTCTGCATTAGATCTTGTTTTAAAACTTGACTCTACACAAGATTCATCGGACAACTCTTGGTGCAACAACGATGACGCACCTGCATATAACTTTAAAGATGCTGATTACGTTTCTTTAAATGATGCTTTCATCAATACAAGGTGGGATGAAATGTTTGTAAATTGTAACATTGATGAAGCATGTTCTTGTTTTTATTCTATTATTTTTGACAAAATTAACCTCTGTGTTCCAAAAATTAGTGGGACTTGTAAAAAAACATATAAATTTCCTATATGGTTTTCTAGTGAACTGAAAGACCTAGTATTTACTAAAAAAAAGTTGCACAAATTATATGTGATATCTCGTTCAGTAACTGACTACTTCAAATTCAGTGCTACCCGTAATAAATGTAAGCAATTGGCTGATACCTGTTATTCTAATCACATTAAAAAGGTAGAAGATTTGATTAAATCTAATCCTAATGCTTTTTGGGGATACGTCAAATCTAAACGTAGTAGCAATCAGATTCCTTCTACTTTTACGAATGGTGTTTCTCAAATTGACACAAGTGATGGTATAGTGGATCTCTTTGCAAATTTTTTAATTTCTGTTTATAGACCGCTATCTACATTTACGGATTTGCCCAATAACTATACATTCCCACCTATTCATACTCATATAAATGAATCGCGTCTTGTTCTAAAAATATCTGACGAACTTGATGAACTATCAGCATTGAAACCCAACAACTGTCCAGGGACTAATAGATTGACTGCTTCATTCCTTAACAAGTGTGCATTTGCCCTAAGCCGACCTTTGTGGCTTTTATTTAATTTATCTCTAACTACTGGTACTTTTCCTACTTGCTGGAAACAAGCTTTTATCACTCCAATACATAAATTTGGTGCCAAAAATGATGTTAAAAACTATAGGCCTATATCCATTTTATCGGTTGTGCCAAAAGTTTTTGAAAAGCTAGTTACAAGACACTTGTCTACCGCTCTGCAATCGGAAATTACCTTTAACCAACACGGTTTTCGAATTGGTAAATCAATATCTTCCAATCTCTTATTGTATGAAGCTTATATTATTGATGCGCTTGAAGACCGTTTTCAGGTAGATTCAATTTATACTGATTTGTCAAAAGTCTTTGATACCGTTGATCACAAAATACTAATTAGTAAACTGCGTTGTATTGGCATTGATGGCATCCTATTACAGTGGATTCAATCTTATTTATCGGACAGATCCCAACTTGTTCGCATTGGTCAATGCGTTTCGCGAAGTATTGACGTTACGTTAGGGGTTCCTCAGGGATCACACCTAGGTCCTCTGATGTTCAATATTTTTATTAACGATGTAGTAAACTGTTTTACAAATGCGCGCTGTTTATTGTTTGCTGACGACATAAAAATCTTTATGAGAATTCATACATTAGACGATGCTTCACTACTTGATAAGGAGGTGCAGACTTTTTCTAGTTGGAGGTCAGACTAATTGTCTATCATTTAACTTAAATAAATGCAAAGTCATGACATTTTCTAGACGCTGTCGAGGGTTAACACTATTTGTGATTTAGGCGTGACGTTTGACTCTAACTTATCATTTACTTCGCATATCAATATCATTGTGGCTAAAGCATATCAGCTGTTAGGCTTTGTCAAGCGCAATTTCAAGGAGTTTTGTGATCCTAAAACCATTATTATTCTTTACAACGCCTTAGTACGCCCACACCTTGAATATTGCTCTAATGTGTGGTCTCCTTATACCTCAGTAGGTAAAGAAAAAGTTGAACAGATTCAAAAAGAATTTGTTTGTTTCTTAACATATAAATGCAACATTGTTGGCAGCTACGACAAACTGCTGTCTATTTTTAATTTGATCAGTCTAGAGAAAAGACGTTTTAACTTTGACGTAACGTTAGTTTTTAAAGTGCTTCATGGAATTATTGATTGTCCTGAATTGCTTACTTCAATTGGTATTCATGTTCCTGCTCGTTTCTTACGCAGTGACCATTTATTTCATGTCCCATATAGACGTACTGATTATGCACAACATTCTGCGTCTACACGTATTTTGCGGCATGCTAATAAGATAAATGTAGATTTTTTAGGGGTTCTCTTAATACTCTGCGTCGTGCCCTTAACACACAATCGTGATCTTATGTATATTAAATGTTTCTTTTAATTTTTAATTTTAGTATTAGTAATTTTATATTTTAATTGTTGTATTTTTAAACTGTATATATTCATACTTGTAATGGCCTCCGTTAAGTAAATTAAATAAATAAATATATAGAATTGTTTTTAGATTTTTAAAAGCCAGTTTTGTGCTCTTGGTATCAAAATTAGTCAAAAATATGATTTTTATCAAAATTGCTAAAAGTCAAAAAGATACTATTAAATTGCTGATAATTTTTTTCGACAACTTTTTAACCTTTTAGTTCATAACTTGAGAATGGTTGATAGTAAAGACTTTGAACAAGTTTTATTATCTCTAAAATGATGCAATATATTATATTACCAATTCAAAATAAGCTCTGCCAGAACAGGCAAAAAGCTTTATCTATATGCAACCTAAAATTGAAAAACACTTTTTGCCAAAGTCTCAGATATTGGAAACAAACAATAACATAAAAATACTCCCCAACCAAGTACACAACTTTAGGTACTAAACTTATATTTAGTAATCACTTGTCCTTACCTCAAACAAGCCAACAGGCAAAAAACACTATCTATATGCGACAAAAAATTGGAAATCATTTTCCACAAACTTTCAGATACTGAAAAATAATTTAAAAATACTTCTCAACGAGCTTGAAATACTGGACAAATAATTAGAAACTTTTCATCACTCCTCCTTACCCCAAACAAACTACCTCGCATCATAATTTTGCAAAAAGGTAAAAAAAAAATTAAGTTGGTGTAATTAAAAAGAAGTTTTTCCTAGAACGCAATCTTAGTGTCCGTTTTTTAAAATTCTCTTGTAAAAAGCCGAAAAATTAATAAAATTAAGGAAAATCCGAAGAAAATTCCTTAAAAGTAACCCATTTTTTGCAATTATGTGTTATGTATTTTTGCGATCTAAAGTACTATGTTTCAGGTGAATCATATTCAAATTTCAAGTCTCCAGGTATAGCGGAATCAAAGATTTCAATTTTTTTATAAAGTAGTAACTTTCTTATTTTTTATATATAATACAGAAAATAATCTATAAGATACATCCGTTTGAATATGATTTTTGACTATTTAGCACAAAAACTGAAAGAAGACAAAATATTCTTAAAAAATTAAAATGGCTGCTATTTACACTGTATTGCACCTAGAGATCAAACATTTTAGGAAAATATGTCAAATTTTGGTACCCTAAACATGTGTACAAAACATGAGCAAAATTGGAGATATCGATGTGGGGACGATTGTCCGAATTTACGTGGAATAACAGTAAAGGTTTTACATAAAAAAAATAAAACTTTTAAAGTCATCTAAAGTTTTTTAAGTTGTTTTAGAAATTATTAGAATTAAATGTTTTTAAATTTATTTAAAAGTTGATTATAAGATTCTAGATTTTATAGTTTATAGATCATAAAAACTGCTTAAAGGTTTTTAAAACCACTTTAGTAATTTCTAGAGTTTAATTAAATGTTTTTGATATTTTTGAAATTTTGTTTGTTGAGTTGGTCAAAAATTTCTAGAACTTTTTAGGAATTTGTTGAGAGGCTTGACCATAGGTTTCTTAAAGTTTTCAGGAGTTTTTAGAGTACAGTTTTTACATTTTTTAAAGTGTTTCTAGAATTTAGCAAATTGGCCAAAGGTTTCTAGAACATTTTGAAAGTTTAATCAAATGATTTAGAAATTTCTCAAGAGTTTCTTAAGCTAAAAAATTCTATTTTAGAAGTTAGTAAAAAGATTATAAAGTTGTCTAAATGTTTCTAAAATTTTTCAAAAATTTCTTGATTTGGAAAAAGGTTATTAGAATATTTTAGGAGTTTTTAGAATTTTATAAAATGTTTTTGGAATTTCTAGATTTGGTCAAAGGTTTTCAAAACGTTTAAAGATTTTTTAGAGTCTGATAAAAACATTTAAGAGTTGGATAAAGGTTTCTGAAGTTGGCCAAAAATTTGTTTATGACATCTTAGGAGTTTCTATACGTACTATATGTTGTTTTTACATTCTAATGGTCTCTTTAGTTGTAAAACACTAAAAGTTTTACAAAAAAATTTATCCGGTATTTTGCAAAAAATTACCCAATGACCCGTATTTTTGCATCTGAGTGTATATAAACGCCCATTGTTACTAAGTATTTTTAATTAATGTTTTAATATATAAAATCTAAATCATTCTGCCTTGAATAAAATATATACTAAATAGATAAGTTTTATTTATGAAGAACTAATAGAAGAAAAATATATTTCCATATATATTTTAAATCAAATAAACAAATTAATACTCTAAAGCTATTAAGTTAAAATTCTAAATTAGTATTTATTTAAATAATTGTAATACACAGAAAGCAAAAAACTTAAGATTACAGAAAAGCAATTGTTTTACAAAACGGTAGAAGTATTAAGTATATCAAATTTGTATAAAAACATCCCTTTTTATTCGAAACCTAATTTAAAATTAAAAAAAATATATCCAAACCAATTATGTTCGAAAAATGTATCCAGCACCGCACACATAAAAGAAAATCCTTATTTTTTCTACTGTGCCTGTATTGACCCCGATTGTAAGCTAATCCTTTCTGTATCAAGGAGACACATGAGATGGGTTAATAACTGGCGGCTACGGGGACCCCGTATATTTCTACAGACGCGTATCAAAAAGCCCCTTCGGCTTCCAACTTATTGACATTTCTCTCCGTCCCGAGTTGATTTCTAACACAGATAGCGGCGTATGATGTTACCTGCTTTTTAATATAAAAAGGTCATCGGTTTCACCTGTCTCATCTTTGTCATCTCACCAATTGGGTGTTGATTTACATGGTAAATATGTGCAATAAAATATATTTATATATAAACAACCCCCTTGATTGATTAAATTTAATCAGATTGTGCCCTTTCATCGTATAAATTGTCAGCATGTTGGTACTTAAACTGGCGATTGTGTGCATTGTGTTCGAGGTAATTGCACCTTCGCCTCTGTAACGCCGCAAATTCCACCCTAGTGTACTGAGTAGATAATGGCCCTGCTAAAATATCATCCCTTAGGAGAACCGATACGGCTATTAAGTGCATGCAGCCACTCGTACCAAAACCCCACAAGTAGTTTTTTCCTGTTTGCCAAATGTCCTCCTTAATGTATGTAATTGACAATTTATTAGATGAGACGACAAAAGGTCACAACATTCGGGAACGGATGTCCACACACTACACAATCTGCTTTCCACTAGATGACAATAGTTAAGGGATTGTTATCTGATTGTCGTGCCTTATTTTGCCGGCCAATTTGTCGTTTTGCAATTGTCAAAACAAATTGATGGGATGTACCATAACTTTGAAAGGATAATTACCTATTTCAACTTTACATAATGAAGGCTTCAAGGATGAGAGACCCGAATAATTTTATTAGAGGTATATTTTATTATTATTTAATTAAATAATATCTTTAAGAAATATAATAGTTAAAATTGATTAATAAACTTGTGTTTAAAGTATTTTTAAATATAGTTAACAAAGTAGTTTAGTATAATATTTAATTTAAAAATACAAGCTTATTATATTTTCAGTTCATTGATAATTACACTAAAAGCACATATTAACTATTAATTTTATTGTTTGATTTATATTATTAAAAAAATTAACAAGATTATAAGGAAATCCTTGGTTGTGGTAACAATAGACCTTAAGAAGAAAGATTAATAGATGCTATAGAAAAGAAAAGTGCCAATATACTTTAATTATTTTTAGTTTGCTCACTTCTTTAAAACAAATCGGTAAAAGTTTGGACTTGGATGACTTTATGGTACTCTGAAAACTCATAAGAAACAGTTTTTTGAAATATTTTAGATTGATTAGAGTTGAAGTTCTTAGCCAGTGTCCTAGTGAGTAGAAAGGCTTTGCGGGTTCTGGCTCAAAATCTCATAAGGTTTACATGGGAGGTTTATTTAATTACTTTTTGCAATGGTCTTGCAACATTACCGTCATTATTTTTGATGCAAAATTTAAATGTAGCAATACTAGCAAACTGGCCACCTAGCACGAGTTAAAACCTGAGAACCATGGTATAAAGATCTTCAATCCAAATAGTTTGCGGATATAATGCTGAGTGGCTACCATGCAAAAAGTAATTTTAGACCCCCTACTTTTGTCATCTTCTACAGCCGCCAGAAAGGGCTGGCTGCAAATAGAATCAGCGTAGCACAGTCAAACAGGTAATAGATAAATGGAGTCAAAAGAAATGTTACAAAAATATGTCACCACACGTTTAAAAAACGTTAGATCAAGAAAAAAAAAAGATACAAAGAACAAAACAAGTACCCACCACGGTGGTGGAACTATTCAAAAAAGTGTAGAAAAGCTGTACTCCCAGACAGAATTATAATTCTTTCATTCAATAGACCACAATTTTAAAATCAACATTTTTAAAAAGCATACCACACACCACTACGTACATCCTACAAACAAAAGAACAGAAAACTTTAAAAAAATCAAAACTGCAAAAAACATTAAAAAAAATTTAAAACAAATACAAAAATGACCACAAATAGCCTTTGGAGTTTACAAAATACATTCAAAATTTTCAAAAATAGTTGCAATGAATTCAAACAGTCCTCAGAGATTGCAAACAAGTTAAAAAACTAATTCTGAACCATTATTATCTCTCCTAACTATTTAAATACAGAAAATGAAAAGAATCAACTTTTGTCTTAGCTAGAACAAACGAATCCACCGGTTTAGCTACATGCGAGACTCTGCTACGTACAAATCCAGTAGCATCCAGCATTTTTAACTAGGATCGTTCATTAAAAAAGCTAAAAAAATCACTGCAACTCAAACAAACAAAAACTGCCAAAAATGTTTCAAATCACTTTTAAACCAATCTAAATTAAACCTTTAAAGCTGCAAAATCTTTAAAATAACTAAAAAAAATTAAAAAAAATAAAAAATTTGAGGCTACGACTCTACAATGTCTTTAGAGCTTACAAACCATATTAAAAATGTTCAGAAAGTTATGATTTTTCAAACGGTCTTCCAAGACTGCAAAAACATTTTAAAAAGTTTAAAAAACACTAAAAGTGAACATAAAATTTATTAAAGCTTACTAAAACATCAAAAATCTTTAAAAATAGACAAACAGTCCTCAAAGACCGCAGACAATTTTTAGAAACTATTTTTAAACAATTACCAACTTCCAAAAAAACATTTTAAACCACTTTTGAACTAGGCTAAATGAAACTTTTAGAGCTGCAAAGCAAACATTTTAAACTGAGTTTCTGAGGCTACAATCTATTCCAAAATGTTTTCACAGCTTCCAAAATATTTCCAGAATTTTTTTAAATTTTAAACAGTTTTAGTTTCGAAACTTGTCGCAAAGAATTCAAAGATTACAAAAAAAATTGAAAATAATTTCTGAACTTGCTTCCAAAAAGCATTAACAGTCTCTAAAACAACTAGATTTAAAACAATTTTTAAAGATTTCAAATTTTAATAAATTATTGGTTTAAAAATGTCTTTAAAACTCACAAAATGTATTTAAAGTTTCTAAAAACATTTTCGATTGCAAGAAACATTTAAATTTTTTTTGTGAAAATTCAAAAGTGATTACAAACAGTTTTTAAAACCATCTAAACCTTTACCAGCCTCCAAAAAGCATTTAAAGTTTCCAAACCTACAAAATACTTCTGAAACGGTTCCAAAAACCTAATAATTTTTTAGGTTGCTCCAAAATACTATCAAAACTTACAAAATATCCATTTAAAATTACCAAAAAAGTACTAAGATTCTACAAGCAACTATAAGCATTCAACATTTAAAACCGTCTTTCAGCACTATTTGCAAAGAATGCAGAAAATTTTTAAAAATTATTTTAAACTATTACCAACTTCTAAAAAGATGTTAAGATTTGTTGATTTGACTTTAGAAAATTGTAAAAATTTCTAAAGCAAACAAAACGTATTTATAGTCTCCAAGAAGTTTTTCGCATTTAAACGGTTTTCCAAAACTGCAAAAAATGTTGTAAATTTAAATACAAAATACAAAAGTGACCACAAAAACTTTTTGGATCTTACGATAAGCGTTCAAAGTTTTTAAAACAGTTCGAAAACAATTCAAACAGTCCTGAGAGATTGCAAAAAAATGCTTTCATAGCTTACACTCTTCCAAAACTGCAAAAAACATTTGAAAGAATTTTGAATAACTCAAAGTAGCTTCAAAAAGCTTTTTGAGTTTACAAAAGCATTCAAAGCCTTCAAACAATTATCCAAAGCTGCAATAAACATTTTAGATTTTAGAAAAAACTCAAAAGTGACTTTAAAAAAGGAAATCAAAGTCTTCAAAAATAGTCGCAAAAAAAACAGTCCTCAAAGATTGCAAATAAGTTTAAGTACTTTAAGAAAAAACTGTAAAAAATTCGACCGTTGAAAATTGCTCTAAAATGCCTACATAACTTACAAAACGTATTTCAAGTTTTCTGAAAGTTTTTAAATTTTAATTGGTCGTCCAAAATTACAAGAAAAAAATTCAAAAAAACTTAAAAATAACCAAAAAAAGCTTTTGGAGCCTACAAAAAGCATTTAAAGTCTTCGTTATTTTAAAATGTTTTTGAAAAAGGTACAATGTAATTGACTAGTCAAGAATCAGGACCACCACAAACTTTGTGACAAAAAAAATAGTAAACTTAATAAAAATTTCTTTTGATTCTCATTAATGATTACTTTATTAAAAAAAATATGGAACTTTTCAGTAATGTTTTTTAATCAAATTTTTATGCATGCAGAATTAAATAGCCTGGAGAATAAGTAATTTTAGATTGATAGTACTATATACAAAGAGGTCAAAAACTAACCAGAAATCCGTAATCAAATTTTTGAACAATAAGTTTGATGAGTCACACTTTCTTTGTACATATACTAGCAATTAGAATTTTTAGACATTTTGTAGTAATCTAAGCACAGAAGAAGCTTTATTTGGATTGAATGTTATACTCTAATGCAGTGATTTGGGTGTGTTGCAAAAACAATCCAATAACTTAAAAAGTTTTATTTTCAATTTTGAACTTGTTTTTGAAAGATCTCAATGACAAAAATACTTTCGCAAAGAGTATGCCAATTTTTGGAAAGATAAATTCCACAAAAGATCTATATTAGGAAATATAGTTTGGTTAGTAACCCATTTGAAGTAGATGTAATTAATGTTAAAATTAATGGTGAATAATGAATAACAAGTAAAATTGTCCAAAACGAAATAATATTAAAAAAAAGATTTGCAGAATAAGTTCAAAAACAGTGGCGTAGCTTAATATCTTTAGGTAGGTGTACAGTGCTTTCTCGACGTTAATATCAAAACTTGGAAAACCACATTTTGCTATTTTATATATTTTGTGAAAAAAATTTGGCATTTTTTGACAGTTTATGATTTTAGTTTTTTTAACATTTTATAATTTTTTATATTTTATAGCTGAATTGCTATTTTGAATTTTCATGAAGATTTTTGCACTTTTTAAAAGTTTAAGGTGTTTTTTGATAATTTTAAAACTTAATATTTTATGACCGGATTTGACTATTTTTTACTTTTATAAATAAAATTTTTAATTTTTGACATATTATGGCCGGATTTTGCTATTTATGGAATTTAATAGTTTTTTTATATTTTTTAACATTTTGATGTTTTTTGGCATTATTTTGATGTTTTAAAGCTAGATTTAACTGTTGATTTTTTATAAATAAAAATTTTCAAATTTTAACTATTTCTTTACTGGGTTACATAGTTTTATTGTTTTATAACCAGGTTTTGTTATTTTTAACTTTTTATAAATAGAGTTTGGCATTTTTTGCCAGTTTTTGACTAAATTTTGCTACTTCTAACAATATTTTGTTACTTTAAGACCGGATTTTGCTAGTTTTAAATTTTTTTAACAGTTTATGTACAAGTTTTGATGGTTTATAACAATATTTGAATGTTAAAAAATCGATATGACGTTTTTTTGACATTTTATTAATAAAATTTTGCACTTTTAAAACGTTTTTGGCCAAATTTTGATTTTATCTTGCAATATTTAAATATTTTATGGTCAAATTTAGTTATTTTTGACTTTTTATGAACAGCATTTGCATTTTTACAGTTTAAAACAAAAATGATTTGTGTTTTTTGACAATATTTTTATGTTTTAAGACCGCTACCTTGATTTGTAGTATTTTAACAAAAACGGCAATTTCCCCTTTATCGTTGCTTCTACAAATAATTTGATAATTGATTAATTTTTTTACCAGTACATTTAAAAAGGATCAGTGCAGTTTAGCAAAATACTAGGCAGACTGGACGGCAAAAATGCCCCTTCTTATTCATCGCACCTGATACCGACTTTTTTGGCAAAACATGGAATTCCAGTCGTTTGCCAACTTCTCTACTTTCGAGACGTAGTTCCTTGCGACTGGTTATTTTTGAAATTCAAGATGCCATTGAAGGGATTCCGTTTTTAGAGTAGAAAAATTATAATGTAGAACGCAAAGGCGGAGTTGAAACTTATTAGAAATGAAGACTTTCAGAATTGTTTTTGGCAGGTGAATATACGGAGGGCCAAGTGTGTAGAGGTGCAAGGGGTCTACTTTGAAAGAGATTAAAGTCCCAATCTGTTATGTAAATAATACATTTTTTTCAGTGAAAGGTTGGATACTTTTTAGACAGAACTTAAATGCACGTTAAAGTGTCAATTTTTGGCATATTTGGTAAAATAATTCTATGTGATTTTTATTTAAATTTAACCATGCTATCGAGGTTTAACAGAAATATATTAAGCTATAATAGAATGTTATTCATATACTTGGAAGCCTTTGGTAAATGTTACATAAAATTTGCTAAACAAGGCTATATCACAACAAAGTTTTAAAACCAATCGTGTCTTTCAATTATCAAAAATAATTTCAAACTTTTTTATTTTTTTATCGTGTGTAGGGTACATTGATGGGCGATTGACAAACCTACACAAATCACAAACCGCAAACGTTTGGGCACGTTTGCAAACCGTTTGTAGGGGCTTTTAGTACAATGCTACTTTTAATTTTTAAATTTGTATGCAGACATAAATAGGCAACAGTGAGCACACATGACTACTGGACAAACATTAAGTCTGTTCAACAAAACCACGTAAATTTACAATTATTTTTTTTTAATTTTATTTTGTTAAGACGATATTTGATTTCTAAACAGTGATAAGTGATAATCACAAAGTTGCAACATGAACGCGACGTTCTGATAGTTTTATTGCGTTTTACTCAAAAACTTTAAATTGGGCTTATAAAAACCATCATAACCACGTGAATGTACTTTAATTTGTACATTTTTGAGTCTAGTTTTATTTTGGTAAGACAAAATTTGACTTTTTGAATAAGAGTGACAAACACAAAACTGCAATTTTATTGCATTTCACTCAAAAACTTAAAACTAAACTAAATTAAATTTTGCACCATTAGTTTCAGTTTGTTAAGAGAATATTTGACTTTTAAAACTGAGCCACAAACATAAAACTTGAGAATGCAACTTTTTAACAGTTTTTGATTAATTTCTGCATTTTTTTAACTAGTTTAATTGCTTTAAAACAATATTTGACTTTGGTTAGAGGGACAAACACAAAACTTAATAATTTAATGTTTTGACAGTTTTTTGCTTTTTACTCAAAAACTTTGAACCAGGCTTTTATGAATCAACTTATTCAAGTAATTCTACATTATATTTTTCATCTTTTGAAATTAGTTTAATTGTGCTAAGACAATATTTGACTTTTAAACTAGAGTGACAAACACAAAACTTGCAACAAAAATAAAACTTTTTGACACTTTTTTGTATTCTATACAAAAACTTTAAACTTGGTCTAAAAAAGCTAATATAACTACTTAAATTCTGCATCTTTCGACACTAGTTTTGCTTTACTAAAGCTGTCGGACAGTTTTTTGTATTGTAATCATTAACTTGGTCTAAAAAAGCCAACATAACCACGTAAATCTATATTAGGTTCTGAAAACTTTTAGTATAGATTAAGAATTGTTTTAGTCAAGTAGAAAACAAATAAAACTATAAATACTAAAAACAAATTACAAGAGATTTTCAGGCTTGATCAGTTGAAAAATTGGATTAAACAACCGGGTTGTTATAATCAAATATCAAAGCTAATTTTTGATACACAGTACGTAGTAGAGATAAGTAGATTTCTTAAAATGTATCATAACAAAATGCAATTTAAATCTTTTGACAGCTTCGAGCTGCTTATAATAAAATAATGGAGGAGTTTAAAACAGATTTCTTTAAAAGCATTTTGGTCAGTACAGCAAACTGTTGTTTGAGTTTATTTTTACATATAATTAATATAAGTTACCTTTTTAAACTATTTGATACAACTCACAAGTTTTAAAAAGAAATATGATTATTTCGAAAAATAAAATAAAATTGTACTATGAGAAGTAATAGATGTATGATATTTGATGTAAATTATCCTGAATAAAATCAAACATATTACAGTTATAAGTTAATTATAATGTTGCTTTCTCAATTGAATAAGATACAGCATTTTTACTAATGTAACAAAGAACTATGAACATTTACTCGAGCGACTCCGATTAAGATACTGGCTCTAATTAATACGGAATCATGTCCTTGTCAATTTATGATTATTGTTTTTTCGCTCTGATTAATCAGATAACGTTTAGATCTTTTTATATATTCTTATTAAGCGATAAATTAAATGGAACGTGCTACAGAATCGATTTTTCCGGTCCATAACCGAATTTTTCCGGTGTGATTATAAATGTGTGTGTGCTGTGCGGCTGTTTATACTCTGTCTAATTGAATTTTACATTCGACTGTATCCGTATGAAAGGACTGTCGGCCTGCCATAATACTCTGAGGAATTCCACCGTCACTGCAAGCTTTCTTTAAAAAAATACGATAGCCGCCTTCTTTGATCTCAATGGACGCGCTTTGCTACTGGCTTCTACACACTCCTTTTTTCTTCCAACCAACATCTTCCACATCTCATTATGAATTATCATAGCGGCCGCGATCCGTTCATTGTACCTATTGAAAATTATATGCTATTCATTTTTCCAGCATCTTTCAGAAACAGTTTCATTATGTTGCTTGCTTGCATGAAGGATAAAAAAAAATATTACCGACACGAGTAATTTTTTTATATTTAATTTATTCCTTTCATGCACTCTAATATTCATAATGTTTGGCTTGTAATTAACTGGTTAATGTTTGCTCAGGTAGATGCATTCTCATTCATGGAAATTAAACGCTATTATATCGGCCAACCGCTCGCTACCGATTCAGCTCTATGAACCTTCTTTTTTTTATATAAATTTATTGTTCCATGCTGCATCTCTCGACTATAATATGAACAAATGGTATGTGAAAAATGTTTTTTGCCATGCGATCTACTTATTGAAGGTGCACGACTTATGAATGAACTAGTCAAGTTCGTTCATGTGCAAAAAATCGTGGCCAAGTTATTTTCTGTTATGAAGAATTATCTCTTAGAAAATAGAAAATCAATCACTGCATTGCAGATAATGGGTTTGTCTGTCCCATTATATTTCGCATTGATTTGCAAGCAAAATGACAATGCAATTACTTTTTGTGCTACTGGGAATATAATACTTAATTTTTTTCAATAGAAAAATTATGTCATATTAATGGTTTAAGGTAACAAGGAGGGTTTTCAGCTAATTTCTATAATATTTATTATTTTATTAAAAAATTTGTAATTATATATTTATTTTGTTGCAAAGTTTTATTAATGTAATTTTGTAGTAAAAATTTTAAGAGCATTAAAATACAATATGTTCTAAAACGTGAAACGGCCTAATTTAGCTACTAATAAAAAATTAGCAGTACAAATAATTTGGTTTGGCAGTTTTTAACAACAACAAAAATCCAACTACAAAAAAAAATTTGAAATATTTTTTGAATTAAAAAATGTTATCTTATTTCAAAGAGGGCTATTTTGAATTAATGAATTGATTTGGGAATTAGATAATACGATAATTTGTAAGTAACCAATTATCGCTGTTACAATATTAGCATGTTATGGATAAAGTTTAAAAAATGATTGTTTAGATAATGTGAATCTCAACAAGTGAAAGCACTCTCGCTGAAACTATTACATTGAAGACTAGATTTAAGCAGTCTGTTAACATTGACATTGAATATTTATGGCTTATAAGTCTTGGGAAGTACTGAATTTGGAAGTTTATTCCATTTGTTGATAGTACGGTTAAAGAAATCTGAAAGATTTAGATATGGATTTGTTGTTTAGTTTAATATTTGGTACTGATGCTATCTTGGATTTGGATTTTAAAACAGTAAGAAGAAGAAGAAGTTTTTTTAGAGTTAAAATTGATGATGTTTTGAGGTCTTTGTTTATAGATGCTACAGATTCTAACCTAAAAATTTCAAGACGCTCTGCTATATCTGTCCATAGAATAGAATAGAATAGAATAGAATAGAATAGTGTTTATTTCCAATAACGAATCATATACATTCATGGGTTGGTCAAAATAGAGCAGAGTATTTCTCTTTAAAAATAACAGTATACAGGTTGATGCACACATGTTTTAAGTAATTCTTAAAACTTATTGTCTAATGAATTATAATTTATATATAAAAACTTACTTACTATACTAAAATTAATAACACGTTAAAATTTGTTGTATAAATATAAAATGAAAATAAAACATGACATAGACAATTAATACATTAAAGTATATCAAAAAATACAACAAATAAATAAATAAATTTTAAAAAAACAATAATCACATGCTGTCACAGAAAAGAATGTACTCATTTGTTGTGTAAAAAGAGTTTTCTAATATTATTTGTTTAACATTTTTTAAAAACATTTTTTTTTTGTAGCTCTTTCAGAACATTCGGAAGGACATTATATAGTTTTATACACTGCACAACACAAGAACTATGAAAATAGCTGTGACTATGCTTTGGCAGCCTGAGCAATCTTGATCTAGTGTTATGATCATGTTGTACTTGATTACTTTCAAACAGCGACAGATTGTTCCTAACAAATTTCAAAGTTTCGTATATATATAAACTAGCTAAAGGCATTAAATTTAGTCTTTTAAACAGTTGTCTGCAACTAAATGTAGGTTTAACATTTCCAATTGCTCGCACTAGTCGTTTTTGTACAATAAATAATTTTTGAAAATTGCTGTTTGATGTACAAGCCCAAAATATTATGCCGTATGTGATTTGAGATTGACAGTATGACATGTAAACAATTCTCGCTGCCTCTTCGTGAACATCTTTTCGTGTTGCATAAATTAAATATGAAAATTTACATATTTTTGAGCATACTTGTTGTATGTGGGTGTCCCATTTAAGATTATTTTGGATTGTGATTCCTAAAAATTTTATTTGGTTTGTTTCCAGTATACGCTGATTGCCCATGTATACATCAGTTTGGCCCAACGGTGCTCTGAAATTTATAATTTTAGTTTTAGTTATGTTTGCCAAAAAATTATTTCTTGTAAGCCAGGCGTCTAATTCCATAAGCATTTCACTTGTTGCTTCATTAAGTTTTTTCAGGCAACAGTTTTTCATATTGATAGTTGTATCATCTGCAAACATTGTAATATGTGCGTTGACTGTCAGAGGCATGTCGTTGATAAATAATAAAAATAGTAATGGACCTAAGACACTTCCTTGCGGTACACCAACGGTTGCAGAGGCACTGGTTGACGTATAAAGCGTATTATTAATGAAAGCATTTGTCACGTGTTTTCTTTCTGACAAGTAGGAGGACAGGAGACGGTAACAGTTACCTCTTATTCCGTAAGCTTCAAGTTTGGCTAATAGTAACTCATGCGGAACACAGTCAAATGCTTTTGTTAGGTCGAGAAACACCGAAAAAACTTGTTTGTTTTTATCAAGATTATTTAAAATAAAATTAATGAAATTATATATAGCATGGGAAGTTGTAAATCCTTTCCTAAATCCATATTGTTCATGGCATAAAGTGTTATTGCGTTCTAAATAGTTTATTAATCTATTATAAATAACTCGTTCATATATCTTTGAGAACACCGGCAAAATAGAAATAGGTCTATAATTGCATATTTTGTGTGGATCTCCCTTTTTGTAAATTGGAATAATTTTTCCCATTTTCAAAATTGATGGAATTACGGCATCTTTTAATGAATGATTAATTGCATTTGTAAGTGGATTAATAATAAAACACTTAGTGTATTTAATGATATACATTGATAAGTCATCAAGATCTTTTGTAGTGGTGCATTTTATGTCATGTATTATTTTTGTGGCTTCTAACTCAGTTGCAGGATAAAGAAAAATTGATCCTAGTACACAATTTCTTATATTACAGTCAGCAATATTTAATGATACTGTTGTCCCACCATATGATCTTTGGAAAGTATGAAGTATGGAGAGTGCTATTATTTGCAAAACTATGAATACGATTTTTAATTATTTGAAGAAGTTCATTAATGTAAATCAGAAATAAAGTTGGCAAAAGAATAAAACCTTAAAGAACACTAGCATTTATAATTTTGGGGTTAGAGTTAAAACCATCAACTCTAACTATAATTTTTCTATTGTCAAGAAAACTATTGATGAGGTTAACAGTTTTTTTTATAAAAATCTATACAATAGAACTTGTTGACAAGATAAGAATTCCATACCCTATCAAACGTTTTGGAAATGTCTAGAGCTACTGCAAGATTTTTTCCTTGTTTGTCTAAAGTAGAATACCATTTGTGACTAACATAAATCAGAAGATCTGTTGTCAAACGTTTTGATCAAAATCCATATTGAGTATTTGAGATGAAGTTATTTTGTTCTAAGAACTTGACAATGTGAAAATTAATATATTTTTCAAATTTTTTTGACAGATTGGATTATAATGCAACTAGTCTACAATTTAAAGAATCAGATTTGTCTCTCTTTTCAGGAATAGGTTTAACATTTGCAGTATTCCAACAATTTTATTATGTTTTAATTTTGTATGATAAAGCAACTATTTTGATCAAAATGGGAGCAATTTGATTGCAAATGTTTTAAGAATGATAGGTGGAACTTCATCTATACCTGATGTCTTTCTGGTATTTAATTTAAAAAGATATCTCTTGACAACTCGTTGCCTAAAATGAATTAGAACCATTATGTTTCTACTATCCGGTATTGTAGGTACAGCAATAGGAAGATTTATATTAGTAGAGTTGATGATGCACATTGGTTTGCAAAAATATCTTTTTCTTTTGGATTAGTAACTATATTGTTTTGCAACAAATAAAGTATGTTTTGTTCTTTCTCAAAATTGTTTGACAGTCAATGTTGTTGATAAGCTTAACAAACAAACTACATTAATGACAAAAAATAGTAGAGATTAAACAAACGTTTTAATAATGCTACCAAAAATCAGTTCCCGCTTTTGAAGGTCTTAGAAACTTTGGTAGTGCCAACTATTTGCAGAAATAAATTTGAAGTCAAGATATTAACAGATTATTTCTTATCATGGAACCACCTTGTATGGCACATTTAAAAACTAGACTGCCAGACCGCGACAACAACACTCGTAGAACTGTATAACATTGAACTATAATACCCTCTCACGCTCACGTTTTTGGAATTTGTAAAGAAGCCAAAATAAACGGAAGTAGAATACCTGTGGCACATCAAAACTTGCGATAATTATTAATACAATGTAAAGTGGATCCGGAACTACTTAAGACATACTGCAAGACAACAAAGAAAACAGCTCTAAAGCATTTTTGGTACCTGTGGGTATGTGTGCACTAGCATCTTTTGCGTTCTTGAAGCATTTAAAGTTAAAAAACAAGTTTGTGTAAAAGACGTAGAATACCTAAAGCAGCGCAAAACTTGCAACGGTTAATAATTCAATTTTACTTTGAGCTAGAATTTTATAATTTGAAAATAAATAAAAGTGAGATTGCTACCTAATAAATAAGATAACCAAAGTTTTTAACTGTAGTTTTTCAAAAACTGCTGTTCCAATGTTATCGCAGGAAAGAAAAAAGTAGCATTGTATTTGCGTTAATTACAAACGTTTTAATAACGCCACTAAAAATGAGTTTCTACTTATAAAAATCCAATTACAAAAAAATGTTGCTCTAATTTCCAAATCTTTTTGCACAGTTTACAGACATGCAAAGTAAGAAGAATCCTATTTGCGCCCCACTTGTTGCTTAAAAATATTTATATAAAAGACTCGGGAGGCAAATTATGCCTGAAAAGAATATTAGTAATCTGGGCTTTAAGACAAATAAAAAAAGAAAGGCAAATTGTTACCACGTTTTGGTATTTAAAAATTTCGGTATCTTACCAGTAGATATAAAGATTTTACTTTTTATACTTATTAAAAGACAATTTCAACAAGATAGATAAAAAGGTTAATTACTAGCATTAAATTTACAAAACAAAAAACAGCATTTATGTTTAGATATTAAGATTTAAAAAGTTTTCATAAAATGTTTTTAATTAAATTAAATATTGCATTTGCAAGACTTTGCAAATTTTCTGCTTATTGTCAATTGGAATTCTTCTAGCTCATAGATATTATTTTGAAAATAACGTAAATAAGATTTTTGAAAGCTTTGTTGGTAAACAGAAAAAAAATTTCACTAATACAACTATATCAGGCGTTGGTTATGCATAATAGCAGTTGTATAAAGGTTTTCTTTGTTTCAAGCAGAGGTGATTTATTATTTTTTGTAAAACATGATTTATTGATTAACTTAGAATCTTGTATGTATTGTCGAATTAACCATTGGCTGAAATTTCTAAGTTTGTTGTGATTTACTGTCCACAAATCTTGCACAAGCGTAACGTAAAAGAGATATAATTGTTGCTCGCGCATTGATATAAAGTAATAATCTTCTGGTACTAATACAAAGAAATAACTAAACATCATTAAGTATCGTTTCTTTAACGTTTATAGTTTCTCAAAACTTTTGCCGACATCAAGCAGTAGCATTTTCAATCTTAATGACAACAATATTCTCATGAGGTCCATGCTTAAATTTTAGAATATTACTACACTTGGGTTAAAAACTTTTTTGAAGTAGATGTAATGGGTGTTAAAAATTATGAAAAATGGGTCTCATTTTGACATTCCGTAAATTGACTTTAACATTTTTTGACTAAATTTTGGTTTCTTTTAACAATATTTTTCATATTTTATAGCTGCTTTGTGTTATTTTTGAGATTTTATAGAGATCTTTACACTTTGTAATAGTTTATAGCCGGAATTTGGTGATGTCTGACAATTGTTTAAAATTTTAATGACGGATTTTTGCTGTTTTGGCATTTTATAGACAAAATGTTACAGTTTTTAATTAGTTTTGTCTAAATTTTTGTTTTTTTTTTAAATATTTTAATATTTTAATATTTTATGACAGATTTTACTGTTTTTAGCTTTTCATAAAAAGAATATTGATTTTTCATCAGTTTATGACTCAATTTTGTTGCTTTTTTGCAATATTTATATACTTTATTGTCGGGTTTTGCTATTTTTGACATTTGATAAATGAAATTTTACATTTTTTCTAAGAATATTTTGATGTTTTTTACATTTTTTCAACAGTTTATGCAAGAATTTGGTTTTTTCTGATGATATTTTAATGTTTCAAAACCAGAATTTGCTATTTTATTTTTTCATAAATACAATTTTGTGTTTTTTAAGTGATTGTTTGTTTTTTTAATTTCAGTATTTTACAACCGGATTTTTAGTATAAAATATTTGGAATTAAAATTAGAATTTTGCTTTGTTTAATAGTTTATACTGGATTTTGGTTCTGTTTCACAATATTGTAATATTTTATAACCGCTTATTGCTATTTTTGACTTTTTATAATTAGGTTTCTGCAGTTTTTAACAATTTATGGCCCAAGTTTCACTATTAACAAAATTTTAATATTATATGGCCAAACTTTGTTAAATTTTTAGAAGTTTTTTACACTTTTTTAACAGTTTTTGGTCAAATTTTGGAGCTTTACAATAATATTTTGATAAAATGTTTGCGTTTTGAAACCGTTTTTGGTCAGGTTTTGATACTATTTGAAAATATTTAAATAAAAATTTGCATTTTTAACAAACTATAAAACTAAATTTTGTTTTTTTTGATAATATTTTGATGTTTTAAGACTGGATGTTGTTAGGTTTGCTATTTCTTATTTTGACATAAATTGAATTTTTTGACCAAATTTTGGTTGCTTTTAACAATAATTTTTATATTTTATAGCTGCTCAGATAACGACAAAATCGTAAAACGTCTGTTCTCTTTTAGTTTTTGTCAACTTGCTGCAAAAAATCTTCTGTTTTACTGATCTTACGATGAATTTCAGGCACTTTCATGCTTTTAGAACCAAGAAAACAAATCACTGCGAGTATTTTACAATCGGTGGAATTTTTATTCTAAATACTCACACAAAAAAATGTAAACACGGTTGAATGTTTCTGTAATGGCGTGTGTGGCTTGCAAGCATGTAGGTATACAGCACGCATGCGCAGGATGCCAACAGCACCGCAAAATGCAAAACGGTACTTACTTTAAAAACACGCTTTGTACAAGCTAGTTCAGATTTTATTACTGGCGATCGATAGCAGCCATCACTTTTTGAAATACCCAGGCATGTTGTTCCAGAGATAGCGTAATTCTCTTTTTTTTATACTAGCTCCGGTGTTATTTTGGTCTTTGATCCCTTCTGTATACCAGATGGTTCTTTTGACTATGCTTTGGGTGTTTTTGTCCATTCGACTTGTTGAGGTGTTGTAAAATCAAATGATGAAACATCATATCATTAGAAAAACTCTGCCTGGGATACCACTGGGTGGATTGAGTAACTCAGATGGTGTCGCTGCTGGTCCCAAGCCCGGATAAAGGAGGAGGGTTTGAGGGCGAGGTTAGCAACCTACCCTCTGTAAAATAACACATACTCTCACAGAACAGGAACAGGATGGACACAATGTTGACAAACCAAGCGAGTACAAAGAAAATAAGACGGGAGAAAAGAAAAAAAAAAACAGGTAAAACTAGTATATTGGAATGTAAGATCATTTAACGGAAACAATCACGAAATTATTTTAGAATTAAAGCACCATAAAATAGACATCTGTGCCATATCGGAAACAAAATAGAGAGGAAAATGAACCGAACAGTACAACGACTATATACTGATCTATTTAGGGAAAACCCAAAGACACAACAGCAGCTTCAGGTGTGGGAATACTTATTAACCATATGCTTAAGGACTCCATAACCGTTATCAAGTACAAAAACGATAGAATTCTAAAAGTTACTCTTAAATTAAAAAAACATCTTTTACATATAGTATCCGTTTATGCACCAGACACGAAAAAGTCAGCTCAAGAAGCCAACGATTTTTACGAACAGCTGCAACGGTTAATAGAAACAATACCGCAACAAGAAAGCATAATAATAATAATGGGTGACATGAATATAAGAATAAGGAAGGAAATAATACCTGGAATCAAAAACGCACACAATGAGAAAACGGTAAAAGAGTGAGGAGAAAAGCTCGTGGAATTTTGTACTCACCATGAACTAAGGATCAACAATACATATTTCAAACACAAACCCCAATACAAAATTACATTTCAGAAAAGCAGAGGTTTAACGTCTACAACAGATTACATAATAACAAACAGACCTATTAAACCAGAGCAAATACAGGACGTTAGATCACTACCATCGGCAAACATTGGATCAGATCATAATCTCGTAATAGGAAAAATTACTATGACAAAACCACCAGTCAACAGAAAGAAACAGAACAGCCCAACAACAAAGTTTAATATTGAGTCACTCAAAACAGAAAGCACAATGGATAACTTACGACGATCACTAAAAAAATAGAAAAGGCACCTATCATCCAACAAAATACAGTAAACTGCGCATGAGAGATCCTACTGAATAACATAAACCAGGCAGCGTAGGAAGCACTTGACAAAAGAACAGTCAACACAACGACAAACCACAAAAATAAAAAGCCTTGGTTTACAACAGAGGTTAAGCTACTGGCCCAAGAGAAGTTCCACCTATCATATCAAGCGAATAAGACTCCAAAGAACTATATCAAATATACAGAAACGAGAAACAGAGTAAATAACGGAATAAAAAAAATAAATAGGGAACACTGAAAAAACTTCAGTAGAGAAATGGAAAGGGAATTTCACGGAACCCAAAAGCGCATCTGGCAAATGCTCAGAGCAACAAAAAGGAAAGTCAATGAAACAGTTCAACTAAATAGCATCTTGGCAGACAAGTGGACTACCTACTTTAAAGACTTGTAAACAATCAAGAAAAAAGGACAAGGGCCGCGACTAGGCCGAGGAGAGGCAGAAAACATCGAGGATATAAAACAACAAAATTATCTAAAAACGGCAAATGCCCAGGCCCGGATAACGTTTCCAACAAACTGCTAAAATGTGGGGGAGCAGTACTGGCTGAACATTGCTGACTGAACAGTTTGCTAAACAAAATACTGAAGGACGGAACAGCACCAGTGACCTGGAAAAATAACATAACACTGCCATTATTCAAAAAGGGAACAATCTCAGATTCTGCAAACTACCGAGGAATATGTCTTCTGGATACATCCATGAAATTATTTACCCGTATTTTGCAACAACGCAAGAATGCTGTTCTTTACTTATAATGGTATGTCTAAGAAGACATACCATTATAAGCAAAGAACAGCAAGGGTTTTGGAAAAACCGGTCGGCGATTGATACAGTGTCGTTGTCAGACAGGTCGTAGAGAAGGCAATAGAATACAATAAACCAGCATATCTGTGCTTCATAGATTTGACAGAACAAAGTTGGAGAACGTTTTGAAGGAGCTAAAACGCAGAGGAACACATCCAAGCATCATCGAGACAGTCAGACAGCTCAACACAAACAATATCACAGAAATAAGGACAAATTCAATAACAGAGAAAATAGAACAAAACACGGAAGTACGACAAAGCGACAGCCTCAGTCCATTGCTCTTCAATATTATAATAGACCGAATAATCGAGCAAGTGCGTAAGGTAAACCATCAACTTAAGATTATCTGCTATGCCTACGACGCAAAGCTATTTGCGGACACAGAAGACAAACTACAATGGCTCTTACCGTTATTTAACAAAGAAGCTGCAAATGATAATATGGAAATATCAACCAAAAAAACTAAATGCATGTTAATTGCCAGGGAACCATGAAGGTGCAAGCTAGAACTAAACAACAAAATAATAGAACTGGTCTTTGAGTTTAACTACCTGGGAACAACAATATCACCTTACGGTGACCTCAAGTATGTCGTACGAAACCAGACCAACAAGTCAGCCAGAATATCAAAAACCTTGAGAACAACGATCTGGAAAAATGCATGCATATCAACAACAACCAAAATCAGAATATACAAAGCGACGAACAGACACAGCCGAGACCATAAAAATGGCGCAAACCAATGAAACCAGCATTAAAGCGACCCCCAGGACGACTACCAAAGAGATGGAAGGACAGCTGGTCGTCAGAATCTCAAAAGCACGTGCAATGAGGATGGGAAAAAAACAAGCTTTTAGGCTTCCAGAAAGAAGAATTAGAACATCATTAGAGAACCTCTTCTTTATGCAACACATTTGTTGTTTTCTTTGATTTTAAAATGTGTTAATTTATATGTACTGTGTAGTGGTGGTAGTAAAAGTAATACTTTTATGGCTGTTGTGGGCGCTATCAACAAAAATGTCAACTTCTGTACTCTGCTTAGTCTAGTAGTCGAATTTTTGGGGATAGTTTTTTATCCCATACGAGTGCTCCGTATGTAATGATGATTTTTATTGCACTTTTCATCTCGATTGTCCCAAATTTTTATTTTCAAAGATAGTCAGATATTCGGTGTCGTACATAACAAGGCACCACAGTAGAGGTGAAAACATTGCAATATCTAAATTTGTATGATTATTTGACCATGTGTTTACACTAGGTTTGTTCCAAGTGCACAAACCAAACAACGTGCAACAGTTTTCATCATTCTTAGCGTTAGTTGGAACAGTCTTACATTCATCAAGTCATTAATTTTATTTTTTTTTAAATATTGGTAAGGCAGGTGTTTTTGGAAGTCGAATAAAACGAATAAAACTATCAAAACTGCTTACATAAGTGTACATTCATTTTATTTTCTGATGGCTACTGTTTTTGGGATTTTATAAAGATCTTTAGACTTTGTAATAGTTTATAGCCGGAATTTGGTGATGTCCGACAATTGTTTAAAATTTCAAGGCCGGATTTTAGCCGTTTTGATATTTTATAGACATAATTTTACAGTTTTCACTAGTTTTTGGCTAAATTTTTGACATACATAAAAACAAGTTTAATCTAAAATACAATTTAAGTACACAATTCAATCAATACGATTTAATTGCGACCTAAACTGCGGTTCGGTACAAAACCAATTAAAATTACTTGGCAAACAATTTGCCAGTTTACACATCCTAACAAGTGGATTGTTGCACTCGTAATTTGAAGAATGTGTAAATTCTCTAAACAATAGCATCTGCCTGGTACGTCGATTGCTAATAGGAATACTGAATGGTAGAGATGCAAGAATCCCTGGACAGTCTACTTCAGACATCATTAGTCCACGCAAAAACGAAAGATCGGCCCTTTAGCGACAAAGTTTTAATGGTGGCAAATTGTACAAAGATGTAATGTAATTGCAATCAAAATCAACCGCTAAAATCCCGATTTATAAGATAATAATCTAGCAAACTTATTTTGAATATTTGTTCAATACTGACGGAGCATATTCTAAATGAAAGCGCACCAAAAAACAATAAAGTAATTTAAGCGTACTTGGGGATAAATCTGTTAACATTCTGTAAACAAAACCCAGCATTTTCATAGCCCGGTTACACATATAATTAATATGCTCGAAAAATATGAGTTTGTAATCAAAGATTACGCCCAAGTCTTTTATTTGAGAAAAATATCATAACCGTAAGGTATTTTATTTAGTGTTCTATTAAAACTAATTGAAAAACATTTGTTAACGTTAAGATAAAGATAATTATTATAACACCAAACATTTACGGAATCTAAATCTCGTTGTAGATGACAATCATTAACAGATGATATTTTACTGTAAAGCTTTAGATTGTCAGCAAATAAAAAAAAAGACGATGAATAAATACACTGAGAAATATCATTGATAGAAGAAGAAGATACAAGAATTGGCTGTGAAAGAAAATTATTAATTTTTACACATTGAGTACGATTTTCCAAAAAACTAGATAACCCCATGAAACCACAGCATGATGAAAACCTAAAGCCTAAAGCTTAGCTAACAAAATACTGTGGCTCACACGATTAAAAGCCTTTGAAAAATTGGTGTAAATAGAATCAATTTGAACTTTTGATTCAAAAACCTTCAAAATATAATTTTCGTAGTACAATAAGTTAGTAAGTGTGGAACGACTCTCACGAATACCATGCTGTTCATCAATTATAATACTTTTGCACATCTACTGTATTTGTTCAGTTACAAATTGATCAAATAATTTAGGAATGGCAGATTAAATGCATATACCTCTATAGTTAGTTATGTCTTCCTTAGCTCCACATTTAAATAAAGACATAATGTAGCTTTGTTTCCACATATCAGGAAATTTAGATTTGCTTAAGGAAGCATTACAAAGTAGATGTAACGGCGTAGAAATGGAATAAATGCATTTTTTTAACACCAAAGAAAGGATGCCGTCTGGACCAGTGCTAAGATTACTTTTAAGTTATTTAATATCTTTAAAAACATCAAACAAACTAATTGAAAAATTTGAATGTATCACGTTTTGTTGAAACTCAAACGTTGGAGCTGTATGAACTTCAGAATCGTAAACAGATGAAAACAATTTTGCAAACTTGTTGCCATAATTATCCCCATTAGTGCAGATAAGGTCTCCATAGTACATTGTAGACGGAAAACCATTAGACTTTCTGGTTTTGTTAACAAATTTTCAGAAATGCTTTGGATAACAGTTTATAACTTAATATTTATGCTTTTTATCACATTTTTATACACTATTGTTAAATTTTGCTAGTTTTGACATTCTTTGAATAAAATTTTACACTTCTTGTGCAGATTATAGCCGGATTTTGTTATTTTAACAATACTTTTATATTTTTCAACAGTTTATGGCGGGATTTTGGTGGTTTATGACAGTATATTTATGTTCGAAGACCAGAATTTGCTATTTTTGACTTTTTATAAGAAGAATTTTGCGTTTTTTAAGTGATTTTTTTGTTTTTAAATTATTATATCTATATTTTATACACCAGTTTAAACCACACGCCCACAAAATTCAAACGTAGTACTCAAATTTTGTTATTTTTAATATGAAATATTTAGAATTTAAATTAACATTTTACATTTTTTTCTAGTTTATAGCTGAATTTTGGTTATTTTTAACTATATTGTAGTATTTTACAACCAAATATTATATATTTTTTTATATTTTTGACTTTTTATGAATAGAATTTTGCACTTTTTAACAGTTTATTGCCATTAACAAAATTTTAATATTTTATTTGGTTAGTTTTGGAACATTATAAATTTTTTTAACAGTTTTTAGCTAAGTTTTAGTGTTTCTTAACAATTTTTTGCTGTTTAAAAACCGAACTTTGCTTCAAAATTTTGCACTTTTAAACCGTTTTTGGCCAACTTTTGATTTTATCTAAAAATAAGCGTTTTTAACAGTTTAAGATCAAATTTTGGTGCTTTTTGACAATAAGATATTTTTGATTTTTTAATAACTTGATATTTGCATTTTTAAGTGTTTTCAGACAAATTTTGTTTCTTTTTGACATAATTTTAATATTTGATTACCAAATTTTACTATTTTGGACAATTTACAAAATTTTAAACTTTTTAATTTTATAAATAGAGTTTTGCACTTTTTAACTCTTTTTGGCCGTATTTTGGATCTTTCTGAAAATATTTTAATCAGATTTTGTTATTTTTGAGTTTTGCACTTAATAATAGTTTATGATCGGACTATAAAAATTACAAAATTGTTTTTTTCCAAAACTGTGATAGCTACGTTATTGTTTACAAAATTTTGAGGCAAAACTATCTGGAAAGCCCTGGTGCCATTCCCAACTACTTAATTAAGTGAAGCTGGATTTTCCTTTTTTGCTGTCATGATAAATAAGTACAGGAATAGACTGAATTCAAATAATGGCATGAGGTGTACACTTTTTATAATCTGTAGAAATTTTCTTTGCTCAAAAATACAACACTAAAGTAATTAATGATGCTGTGATGCTAATGATAATTAAAATATTGATAGAAAAGAACTATTTTTTAAATAAGAATGTTTTCAATAGTTGAGTTATATAAAAATTATGTTTTAACTGCAGATAAAGCAATTAAAAATGATTGAACCATCATTACTTTAATGATATGGCAACAAATTTTTTTTATGAATTTAAATAAACCTAATAAATAAATTCTATATTTATTTTTAACTAATTTTGATTTTATTTTTTTAAATTATTTCTAGAATTAAAATTTAGTAAATAAAGTATGTATAAATATATTAATTGCACCTACCTTTAAACCAATTGAGTAATTGATTGACAAAAATCTTAATAATTAAATTTATTAATGGAATGAAATATTTATTGTAAAAAATATATTAATATAATACATATTTAAAAAAAATGAAAAGATTTATAATTGATTAGTCCTTCTGTATTCTGTTTCTAAACGTTTTAAAGCTTTAGAATAAGCAGTCAATAATTCAGCCTTGGCATTAATACTATCATTATCCTCATCAGGTACAGCGCTTGATGGCAAGCTAGGAATTTCTGGAACATTAAGTTTAGCCAAAACAGCTTCCAATGGCACTGGTTTCTCTTCTGGGATGCCTAATGGATGAAGAGCTTTCTCTTTAGCAACAAGAGCAAGATGTTCGTTGCGAGCATTGATAATTTCATGACCTTCTGGTACTGGAGATACGATTTCTTTAGGGGCAACTGGAATATCAGCACCTTGTGCTCTGAAACCAGCATTACCAGCAGCTACATATGTAATAGTATGTTTTTGTCCATCAGTATCGAAATAGTTGTAGCTACCGATAACTTTGCCGTCATTGAAACGTTCTTCCTTTCTGGAAGATACGTCACTGCTGTAGTCTAAGATGTAATGTCCTTGGTCGTCTGTTTGTACATGTACGTAGCCTTGTGGAGCGTCAGCAAGTGTAATTGCAATAAGAGCGGAAAAAATGATCTGAAAATAAAATTAAAATTAATACATTATAATTTTTATATATAAATCGAGTTAACATTATTATATTACTTACAAAAATCTTCATGATGGATGTTATTGTATGATAAACAAAATTGTTATGAAGTATTTAAAATTGTCTAGGCTTTTATATCCAAATATAGAAAAAGTGAAATGAAATTGGGAATATTTTTTAAGGTCGGATTATTTAATCACATATTGATTGCTATCCACGATACTTGTTTAACATAAGGAATTTAAGTAATTAATTTTTTTTTAACTTTTTGTTTCAGATTAAAATGAAGCTGAATATTACAAATAAATATGGTAAGTATTAACGAAATCAATTGAATAATATAAAATTTAACGTTTTTTTAAATTTTTTATTGATATAATGAGAATTATTCTTTGTTATGAAATGTATATAATTTACAAATTACAAAATGAAGTGCTAAGTTCTAACAAAACCGTTTTTTTAAATGTTTAAAGAAAATGTAATCATATAAAAACCAATCATGCCAGTAAAAATATAATCTAAATTCTTATATCAATAATATTTTTAACCCGATATTTAATTTTCTCAACATCGCAATATCAATAGCGTTGTTAATAAAGCAAACTATTAATCCATTATAGAAATAGGCCACAATGTGGGAAAGAGATCAGTGGCGATTAATAGGGTTGAGCGGCCCCTTTTACAAATTAACCCAACAAAATAATGCTTTTATATTATGATATGTAGCGAGTTCATACACATTCTCACCCTCTACTCTATATACCATTGTTATAAAATGAGGTGTGCACACCTCACAAAGATGCATCCAATATCTAGAGGAGATAAACATCCCTCCCTTTTCAGACCTTAATCGCCGACGTTTCGGCCATCGGCATCTTTGAACTAGACTAGTGAAATAAAAAGAGTATAGGGGATGGATTGGAATACTTGCTAAGCCAGAGAAAGAACTAGGGTTTTACATTATGGGGATTACATGGCAGGTATCGGACATTGGCAATATTGCGGGATCTCGATTTGTAAAGATCGCTTGCAGCTTAGAGTGACTTAAGGGGGGCCACTTATACAGATAGTTTAAGGATTTCGTTACAAAAGTTATATTTCTATTTAAGTATTGTTTGAATTAATTTATGTATGGATATTTACATGGATGGGAGAATGGGAATCGGTTACACTGAAGGATATTGTCGGGTTTGTTGTAATGAATGCTAGAAGTGTGCAGACAAAACTAAATACTATGGATATTATACATGTTTTTGTTAAATGTAAAGAAACACGATGTAATTTGATGGCAGTCAAGTATGAAAACGTTGTATTAGTGATAATATCCTGTTTGAATTCTTTATGAAATTTTAAATAGAAATGAATTAGACAGAAACTATTTTTATTACTTTGAGTAAATGTGCTTTTATATATTTGTGAAGCATAAAGTAGTTTTGTGTGTATTAAACAATTCAAATTCAGAAATCATTTGGACCGGACTTAATGTAGAAATCATTACTTATATTATAGTTATAATCATTTAGACTGCATCACATTAATGCATTATTAAATGCTTTAGTAAGTTACCTATAAATTCCATAGAATACTTCTATAAGCAAACATAAATTTAGATCTATTTTGAACCAAACATTTCATTTAGGTAATTGTCTTTGGATTAATTGCAATTTTTTTTAGTTAGAAATACGAGTTCTAAAGGTTCTTTATATTTATATTATTTGATATTTTAAAGAGATGCAACTAAGTTATATTATGTGATATGTTCAATATTATTGTGTTAATCTAGCAAAAAGATACTTTATGAGGCTCTTTTTACAGTACGTTCACATTTTTTTAGTTTTAGCAGTTTTCACTTTTTTTGCGGGAAACTTGATCAGTATGTCTAGTATGTTTTAAACACTTTTAAATGAACTTAAACGAGGATAAAATGCTAACCAGTTTAATCCAAGTTTATTGTTTTCCAAGAATTATAATCTGCAGCTATACTGGCCGCCAAAAATAGAAGAATATCAAGAACCTGTAGCTGAATTTTTATGAAAATTTTAGATAAGATGTAAATTATTCACACTAAAATATGTTTAAAATTTCAACAAAAATACATAATAAATTTTTATATTATTTTAATAATTGCCCCTCCACGATTTCAGCTAGAAGTAAGATTGTTAATCACAAGCTTCCTAAATACGCATCCAAATACCAGGTAAAGTAAGTGAAAGTGACTGAAGCTGGCTCAAAATTTTACCGATTGTACCCACACGTCTTCAATAGATTATAGGTTTGTTAGTGTAGCGATTTGCGATAAAAGTTCTTAAAATGAACATTAAAAATAACTTACTTCTTAAAGCAATTGTTCTTCTTACTATTACCTTGCGTGTAAGAGCTGTATGTCATTCTACAACAAACTGTAAGTTTTTACGACTTATGCCCACGATTGCCGTAAAAACTTAGAAACAAAATCTCGATTTGTTGCTAAAGATTACTAGCTTTTATTGATCAATCTATTGTAGGCTTTTATCGCACTATTTCAAATGGCATCTCTTATGATGAAAAGATAATTTTGTTTTTGTACTTTGATCTATCCATACTTGTATCAAACTATTATATTTTTGCCAATTTGTTGGGTAATATCACAATAAAGCCACCTGTCCACAATTTAAACTTGGTTCCCGTCCGCCCACTCAAGCGCATGTCATCAAGAAACTTGTTGTATTGCTAACATCTTACAATAATTATCTTGTTAATAATAGCAGCAAGATCATAAATGGTGGATAAAACAATAAATCTTTTGCTCATCAACACTTCGGCGGATGAGTGAACCACAGTAGAAGAAATTACCCGCTTAAAACTTGAACTTGTTTTTTGCCCGCCTACCCAAGCTTTTGTCATCAAAAAACTTGCTATCAATAGCAGCAGGAACACAAACGGTAGGTGAAGTATTAAATTTTTTGATCAGCAACACTTGGGTGGGTGGGTGGGTCATAGTAAAGAAAATTACCCGCCCATAATTTAAACTTGGTTCCCGCCCACCCACCCAAACGTTTGTTATCAAGAAACTTGTTGTAAACTAATCGTCTGTTGTCTTCTTCTTCTTCTTTTTCTTTTTCAAACTTCATTTTATTAATATTGAATATAGTCTTCCCTTTCAGCTTTTCTTTCTTCTCTTTTTCTCGCCAGTCTTAACCGTTCCTTTCTGCTACTTTCCAAACATCGTTGCTTCATTTTTTACGGGGGTGGTTTATGTTTTTTGGTTTCCACACCAGGGTTCTGAGAAACCATCTGTCATTAGTTATTTGTAGGATATGCCCAGCCCAACTCCATTTTTGTTGCGCCACTCTTTTTACAACATCTGCAACACCTGTCTTTTTTTGCACTCATTCGTTTTTTTTTTTGTGGCGTAACAATATGTCTAGCATTTTTTGTTTTATTGATCTTTGCGCAACGGCCAGCTTATTGATGTTCTGCTGGGTAAATGTTATAGTTTCTGCGCTATATGTAAGAACCGGTACAACACATGAATCAAATTTTTTCGCTTTCAATTTTCTTGGGAACGTCTTGTGGGTTAGAATAAAATCCAGCTTCCCAAATGCTGCTCAGCTTAGTGCTATTCTTCTTCTGGTCTTAGCATCTTGGTTGTTTTTGTCGTCTGTTGTATTGCAAACAATTTACAATAATTCTTTTAATAAGAATAGCAGCAAGAACACAAACAGTGGATGAAATAATTTTTTTTTAGATCACCACCCAGGGTTGGTCATAGTAACAAATTACAATAATTCTTTTGTTAAGAATAGAAGCAGGATCACAAACGGTTTTTTGCTCACCAACACTTAGGTGAGTGGGTGGGTCGTAGTAGACAAAATTACCCGCCCAATATTATAAACTTGGTTTCCGCCCACCCACCCAAGCGTTTGTTATCAAGAAATTTGTTGTAAACTAATTGTCTGTTGTCTTCTTCTTCTTCTTTTTCAGACTTTATTCTTCCAATATTGGACATAGTCCTCCCTTTAAGTTTTCCATTTTTTTCTGTTATTTGCCAGTTTTTACCATTTCATTCCCGCTACTTTCCGAACATTGTCGTTTCATCTTTTAGAGATGTCATCAGTTGTTTGTAGGGTATGCCCAACCCAACTATATATTTGTTGCGCCACTCATTTCACCACATTCGCAACACCTGTCTTCTTTTGCACCCATTTGTTCTTTTTCTTGTGGATTAACGATATGCTTAGCATTTTCCGTTCCATTGATTTTTGCGCAACGGCCAGCTTATTGATGTTCTGCTAGGTAAATGTTATGGTTTCTGCGCCATATGTAAGAACCTGTGCAACACATGAATCAAATATTCTCGCTTTCAATTTTCTTGGAAACGTCTTGTGGGTTAGAATAAAATCCAGCTTCCCAAATGCTACCCAGCCTAGTCCAATTCTTCTTCTAGTCTTTGCATCTTAGTTTTCTTTGTTGTCTGTTGTATTCCAAACAATTTACAATTTTTTGTTTGTTAAGATTAGCAGCAGAAATACAAACGGTGAGTGAAATAATAACTTTTTGTTCACCAAAACTTGGGTGGGTAGGTGGGTCATAGTAGAGAAAATTACCCGCCCACAACTTTAACTTAGTTCCCGCCCGCCCATCCAAGCGTTTGTCATCAAGAAACTTGTAGTAAACTAATTGTCTGTTATATTGATAACAATTTACAATCATTTTTTTGTTAACAATAACAGCAGGAACACAAACGGTAGCTAAAATAATAATTTTTTGATCACCTACACTTGGGTAGGTAGGTGGGTACAGAAAGTTACCTGCCCACAACTGAAACTTAGTTTTCACCTGCAACATTTGGGTGGATAGGTGGGTCATAGTAGAAAAAACCACCCGTCCATAATTTGAACTTGGTTTCCGGCCACCCACCCAAGCGTTTGTCATCAAGAAACTTGTGGTAAACTAATTGTCTGTTATATTTCTAATAATTTACAATAATTCTTTTGTTAAGAATAGTAACAAGAACACAAAGTGGGTGAATTAATAAATTTTTTGATCACCAACACTTATGTGGATGAGTTGCTACAGCAGAAGAAGCTACCCGCCCACAACTTCAACTTGATTTCCGTCTGCTAAGAATAGCAAGAAAAACACAAACAGTGGATAAAATAATAGTTTTTTTTTATCATCAACACTTGGGTGGGTGGGCCACAGTAGGGAAAGTTAACCGCCTACAACTTAAACTTAGTCCCTCTCTACTCACCCAAGCGTTTGTCATCAGGAAACTTGTTGAAAGTAATTGTCTAATATATTGCTAACAACTTACAGTTATTCTCTGCTTAAGAAAAGCAACAGGAACACAAACGGTGGTTGAAATTTTAGTTTTTTTATCACCAACACTTGGGTGGGTGGATGGGCCACAGTAGAGAAAGTTGCCCGCCAAATTTAGTTCCCGCCCGCTCACTCAAGCGTTTGCCAAAAATAAACTCATTGTAAACTTATCGCCTGTTGTATTGCTAACAATTTACAATAATTCTCTTGTTAGGAATAGCAGCAGGAACACAAACGGTGGGTACAATAATAATTTTTTTGATCACCAACACTTTGGTGGGTGGTTGGGCTGCAGTAAAGAAAGTTACCCGCCCACAAGTTAAACTTGGTTCCTGCTCGCCCACCCAAGCGTTTGTCATCAAGAACTTATTGTAAACTAATTGTCTGTTGTAGCTAACAATTTACAATAATTCTCTTGTTAATTATAGTAGCAGGAACACAAACGGTGGGTAAAATAATAATTTTTTTGATCACCAACACTTGGTTGTGTGTGTGGGCCACAGTAGAAAAAGTAACCTGCTCACAACTTAAACTTAATTTCCGCCCACTCAAACGTTTTTCATCAAGAAACTTATTGTAAACTAATTGTCTGTTATATTGCTAACAACTTGGACAAATGGTGGGTAAAATAATAAATCTTTTGATTACCAACACTTGGGTGGGTGGGTGGGGCACAACTGTACAAACTATTTGACCACAACTTGGTATTGTTAACAACTTACACAAACAGTGAGTGAAATAATAAATCTTTAAAATAAGCCACTCGCCAGTGGCGGAGGTAGGATTTTTGGGCACCACTGCAAAACATTGAAAAAGGCCCCACTCACAGACAATTTTGAACAAAAAGTTTGTCATCAAGATACTTGTTGTAAACTAATCGTCTGTTATATTGCTAACAACTTCAACATTCTCTTGTTAAGAATAGCAGCAGAAACACAAACGAGAAATAAATTTGAAAATTTTTAGACGTATATCATACGCCTACGCGCGCTGGTGTTGATTATCTAAAAGTTGAATCATTCTTACTTCTGCAGGTGTAAGTTGTTATAAAGTTACGAGAGAGTATTATATTATATTTAATTTCTTGACAACAAACGTTTGGGAGGGTGAGCGGGAACTAAATTTGAAACTTGTGGGCGTGTTCCATTTATTGGTGTACCCCGCTCAACCGACGGGGTTTTGTTTATCCAAAAGTTGAATAATTCTTACAAAAACTTTGAGAACGATCCAACAGACGCACCGACTATTGGATCCGATCGAAGTTAATTGCAATTTTAATTGCACTTAAGGCGCGGATGAACAATTGGAAGAAACTGTCATCCTCTATTAGTTTCAATTGTTTAATTAATTATTTATAAATTTAATTAATTGATTAAACTTTTTATTCCAGTATAGACTCCAACGGGAAGATATCGGACCAGGAAATACTAGAGCTTATATATGCTCTGGTGGAAAAGAACAAGATCACCATCGAGAACCAGCCGAAGAAGATATACTCGCTGGAATCCCAACTCATGGCAATGATGGAATGCCAGACAGGATTACCGAGCAAGACAAGATGGTAAGGAGGCGAAGGCCGCCATTAACAAAATGGAAACCTCCATCCATTCCACTCTCACCAAGCTACCCATATAGCCCACAGCTACTCCAACAGTACCAGCTTTGACCACCACCACCAAAGAGGCCCCGATGGAAACCTGCAACCAGGTTTCAAGCGAGAAAGCGGCTTTCCAGGCCCAGGCCTCTCTTAAGAGATGGAAACCACGCATAACAAGGTCTACTTCTACCAAGAAGACTCGTCCAAAAAGTGCAAATACTTTCTGGTAGAAAAGAAGAAAGGTAAAGCTAAGTCGAAGAAGATGAGAAAGGAATTAGGTGAGCCCTCTCAACCTTGTTGCTCTAAAAGGCCTTCAACCGGCCCCTTGCGTCAGGTGCTTTTAGCACCATCAAAGCCATCAGCCACCAAGGCCAAAGGGTCTTCAACCCGGCCCGTTCCTAAGTCGAAGCCGACCAACTCTGGTCCGGATACTAGCACCTTAGGCCACCAGCTTCTATTACCATTCACAATAAAGATGAGTATCTAGGGCTAAAGGCGACCTTCGAGTCATTTAACATCACCATTGACCTTACAGTAAACGTGGTCGGTGGCATACGACGGCACCCCCAAACGCAGGATGATAATAGAGCGGTGATCAATTATTGCACGAAGCATGATATCTTTCACCACCTTTACCAATTAAGAGTCCAAAAAGACCATAAAATATGTAATTCAGAGTGCGCCCCCACCTGCATTAAGGTTGAAATAGTGCAGGCTGACCTCATCGCTCAAGGGTACACTCCAAAATCGACGGGAATTCCTTCCCAATGGTGTATGACCAGCTTCCCCAGGAAGCCAAAAACAGAGAGATTCTGTCTCTAATCAAGTTAGGTCCCAAAATTGCACAATGTCATCGTTGCCAACGTTACGGTCACGAGGCATTCCGGTGCAACCACCATATCGGTGCGCCAGTTGCACTTTCACTAAAGAGAGCGGCTATTTAGCAAAATGCGTCGCGTGTGGTGGTTTCCACACGGCAAGTTATAATAGCTACCGGGTTTACCAGAAACTAAAGACTAGCCGCAACAGCCAGGCCACCGGTAAGACACCTGCTCTCCGTAAGCAGTCTTATCAACCCTCCTCCACGGAGCAGTTCCAATGCAAGCAAGGAGAAATCCTTCGCACAGCAGCAGCGGGATCGACGCTTAGCGTCCCTCTTCTATTAACTAAAGATTAGCTGTTACTTCGCTTATCGCAAGCAAGTAATGATGACTTCGCCAAGCTAGTAAAAGCTTCCAATGTTTTATTAGACGACTAGACGTCTAATACTTTAAGACCCGGTCTGAAACGCAGACTTAGAAGGCAATACCTAGATGGTTGGCACATAAGTGCATTATATAAATATCCCGTGTTGCATACAACCAGTCAGGAAGGCCATGTCTCCTGCACGGACAAACTTCCAGCAGTCAAGGGGAGTTTAGTCGGTAGGCGCCCGTGAGGGTAAATCCGACACTTTGCAAATCTTTAAATCTTTAGAAAGATTCTTCTCCTAGCACCAAAAAGAAAAAAAATCTTACATATAACAACAATTTTAAATAAAAATAAATAAATAAAAGAGAAGAACTAGCAAAAATACCAAAAAAAGTGCAAGTAATTTTAGATCAAAAAAGAAATCGATAAAAAAATTGTTGGTCAAAAATTTTAAAAATTGCACACCAATGACATCAAACAATTTCCAGTTACAGGTACTTCTCATCTTGTAACTTAAGACATGCAAGACTACAAACTTCTTATACCTTTTTATAGAACACTTTTGATGGTATTACCAGAATTTAAAACTGTATCCTATAAAACGTTACTAATATATTGCAAGTAAATATTTTTTAGTTTACCAGATAGCATCAAAGTTTCCTAACGACACAAACACAAAATTTGCATCAAAACTTTCATTTTCTTTACTCAAAAACTTTGAACCAAGCCCTTATAAAGTGATTTGAGTATGTAAGTCTACATTAAATTTTGTCTCTTATGGAACTAACTTCAGTTTGTTTCCTTGAGTTTTAGTATTCTAACAACAGACACAAACACAACTGACAGTTTTTGCGTTTTTCTCAAACACTTTGAAGCATACATAAACCAAAACTTGTGAATTTGCATTACGCATTTTTAAGATTCAGTCTGCTTCGTTGACTTTTAATATCTTAACGACAGACACACTACTACTACCTAAGAAATAAAGCAATGTTTGTAAAAGGAAAATCCAAATTATGCAATGACATTACTATTGCAACGTGGGAAACGGCTGGAGTAGTAAGGGGATAAACTGTGATAGAAGAATATAAGTACATACAACACAGTACAAACGGAAAAGGGAAAAATAAAGATAAAAGAAAAAAAAGATAGAACATAAGAAAGACGGACGGAGAAAGTATAAAAAGAGCTATGGAAGCAAAAGAAGTGACAGATAGCGAGAACATAGAGCAAACATGTAAATGATACAAGGAAAAGTTGAAGAAAACAGCGGAAGAATCAGTCCTTAAATACAAATGAAGAAGAAGAAGAAGACCATACTACAAAAGGTCAAGGAAAGCAGAAAAATAGCAATACAAACATCAAGAAAAGTCAAATGACAAAGAAGAAGGAGAGAAGATTCTGACAAAACTAAAGATAAACTAAAAATTTTGAAGGAAGTAATCAATAATATTAAGAAAAAAATGTTAGAATCCATCCAGACGGGAATTTCTTGAGAAAGCTGGAAGAATTATAGAAAAACCAGCAGAAACAGTTAACAATATAGAAGCACTGCCTGCAATAGTTGAAGAGATAAAGCAAATTATAAGGAAACTACCTAATAACAAGGCACCAGGTCTGGCCAAGACAACAACAAAAATAAGAAAAGCAGATGTTGAATTTTTGGCTTTCTAGAAGAAGGCAAACTTAGTGCTAATTGAAAAGAAGAAGGAAGCAGGCTCAACAACGACGTATAGACCGCTTATGCTTGATCAACACTTTAAAAATTAGAGACAAAATTATTGTAAATTTTTTTTTTACAGGAAATAGAAGAAGAAGAACAGGAGCAATATGGTTTTACAAAGAGAAGATCGACTCTAGAAGCCATTGAAAGGCAAAGTGCCACTTTCAAACAGTTTTTTGGTGACTTTTAATATTCTAATTACAGACACAAACACAACATTTACGCCAAAGCATTTACTTTTTAACAGTTTTTTTGCGTTTTACTCCATAAAATACTTAAACATGTTTAAAAGTTACCGGCAATTAAAATATTTTAAAACTGTTCCATATTGTTTTGTATTGTATTTGACAATTTGTTGACGATGAAGAGGTGCTGTTTTGGACAAATCTTTAGAATATTTTTATGAGGAGATAGAATTACTAATTAAGCGATGTAAGTGTGTTGTAAAAATAATAAAATATCTTTCTCTTAGTTAAACCGGGAGTTTATGGCGGTTATTCAGCTTTAATCATTACTGAGCTTTAATGTGCCTATATACTAAATTACGTTGGATTTATTAAAATTATCAACAATTTTTAGATCTGATAAAGGTTGGACGTTTTAATGTGCACATATTTTGTAGCTTACTTTGTACATGTAATTATATTGAATTTGCCACTTGTTAACGAACAATTGCGTCCAATATTTTTGTAAATTACATGTTTTTTTAGTATTCAATCGTTTTATAAACAAATTAGTTAGTTATTGTGGACATTTTCAGTTAATTCCAGAATAGACAAATTATATTTTAAAAACGCATTTAAACTTTTGATGTTATTAATTTACATTTGTGTATTTTTTCTATATTTATAAAAAAAGCTTTGATGAAATTTTCTCTATTTACAATCGCTCGCGGCTTTGATGTTTTCGCATGTAATTTTTTATTTTTCCTTCACATTATAAAAAGTACATATCTCTTTTTGACATGATGAATAGTGAAATTGTTTCAATAATGAGACGTGTACAAATGTTTGAAACACTAGTCGAGATGCAAAGAGGCGCCGCGTCTGATGCATGTTTTCAATTATACCGATTAATTAACCGCATCGATCTTTCCGCAGATATCGTGCCCCGTTTTATTCTGTGTGTTTGTGTGTGCGCCCGTTAATTTCATTCATGAAACGGGGCCGCTTCGGCATCGCGATCCGCCGCTACATCACGTCCCCGCAGTCGGTCGGTTTTGATCGATCACCCGGCTCATTGCTACACGCTTAAAACGCCTTTTTTAGTTGTAGCGTTTTCCGGACGCTTATTCGTTGAAGGAAATTAATTAGGAAATCGCGTGTTGTAAATGGTGGATTATTTTTTTTTATTGCTAGTTTTGGTTTAGTATTACATGGGAACTAATATTTTTTGTAGGTGTTGTCTTAATAACAATATCATTGAATATTAATTGTCCAATGTTTGTAGAAATCTATTTAATGGTCTGTATAATAAGAGAATAATTTAAAGTTAGTATTAATAATAATAATCATATATTTTATGTCTTTATGCATTTATTCAAAATTGAAATTAACTTAACATAATATAAACGTGCAATAAAAAAATAAAATAACTTTTACTCCATCTTTTTCTAATTCTTTTCTTCTTTTTCTCCGTCATCTTTGTATAACACATCTCTTCTTTCCATTTATTCTTTTCTTATATCAGCGCATTCTTTTAACATATGCTTTATACTCTCTCCACACATTCAGCATTTTTTTCTATATTTTTCTATCCAAAACTTACATACTCTTTCTTTATTTCAACATCTAAAACTTTACATAATCTTTTTTCTAGTTTGCCGTAATTTAATTTCACTCGGTACTTTGGCAATTTGATTTCTACAGTAAGAACAAAATTTTTATTGTACTTTGTATCATTTACCATCTTTTTGTTTCTTTTTCTCAGTTTTTCTTAATACTTTCTTATTCTTTTTACCGCTTCTAGTCGATTTTGAAATCTAAAACTGAATTAGTCCGGAGAGTGGATCATAGAGTGGCATAAATTGTAGCAGGTTCGAGCCTCAGCTCCAGTAATTTTTTTTTTAAATTATGGCATTTATTAGTTTTGGACGTTAATCTAATTAATATATGTTTGGTGTTTATTTAACCATAATTACATTTAATATGAGAGTGTGGGTGAACTATGTTGTAGGTCTTGTTAGTAACTACAGTGCTTCCATTCTCTCAATTAACGGGTGCGATAGTATATATTTGTGTTTTCAGGTACATATTCAAAGGCAGTTTCTGCGGTAAACGTAAGTCCCGAAATATTGGCCTTTGCAACTATAAAAAAATGCACGCTAGGGTCTTCTTATTTAATCCTAACATCAAAAACATGACTTTTACTAAGCTATAAAAGTCGACGGCCAGGACATTGGCGATGAAGCTAAAATTGCAAATGTTCTGGCTGAACAATTTTAATCTGTAAGTAGCTCTCTAAACTACAAAAGCGAAACAAAGAAAATCTGGAGATTCTTTTAGATTTCTCTTCTCAAGAATCAATGCCATACAACACTACCTTTTCTTTAGAGGAGTTGAAAGCAGCACTTGTATTGGTGCATCTACAGCACCCTGTACGGATAATGTTCCGTATCAGTTTATCCGGCAGCTGCCTTTTTCTATGAAAAAGCGGCCACTACTAAAACAAGGCAAGGATTCAAACGATGCTAACAGCTATCGACCAATCTCTCTGACTTGCAGTTTTGGGAAACTGTTGGAAAAAATGATCAACAACCGTTTGGTGTGGATCCTAAAGACTTTTGGCCTTCTGGAAAAACACCAGGCGGGGTTTAGAAAGCACCTCAGTACAACCGACCAATTGGTACAGTTGAAGAATTCTAATCAAAACGCCTTTCTAGAAAGAAAACATCTTGTAGCGGTGTTTTTTGATCTAGAAAAGGCTTACGATATGACGTGTAAATATGGAATTCTTCAAAAGTTACACGCATGGGGACTTAGAGGTCGTCTGCTTTTGTTTGTCAAGTCTTTCATACAAGACCAAAAATTTAAAGTCTCCAAGACTTTATGTTTAGAGAACGGTGTTCCCTAAGGATTGACAATTTGCGTCACTCTTTTTACTATAGCATTGCAGCTTTGGTAGTTATACCCACTAAAAAATGTTTGAATGTCGATGATTTAGTAATCTATTTTGCGGGGATACCATCCCCGTTATAACTCATCAACTTTAGACCACTATAAATAAAATGAACCGAGACACAGCAGTCATGGGGTTTTTGCTTTTCATCGGCGAAAACTTTTTGCGTTCATTTTTGTCGCCTCAAACGACCTCATTGCGACCTCGTACTTTTTTTGCGAGGTATGAAAATTGCATGCGTTGAAACCGTTCGTCTCTTAGGTCTTGTGTTTGATAGGACTCTTTCCTTTAGAACACATATAGAACAGCTAGACGCACGTTCTAAAAAAGCTTTAATCATAATTAAGTGTCTAGCCAGTATAAACTGGGAAGTGCAAAGAGAGGTACTTTTAACGTCTTCGTATTATGAACTATCTGGGCATTGTTTCGTCGTGGATAATGCTGCTACTAATAGGTAGCCTGACGCAGTCTGGCTTTTTGTAGACGTTTGGTTTTGTTTTTGATGTTGTTTTGAGATTTGTGTCCCCATAGTAGAGTATTACTTGTGGTGAGATCAGTTGCATCATCGGTCCGGTGACTCAGTTGGAAGATTTATTTTAGGGATTTCTCAGTCTGGCTCTGTTCAGTTGCTGCGTTGGTCAGGTGGCTTAGTTGGAAGATGACCAAAAACAATAATTTTATTACTTTGGATGATTTCTTGGTTATTTTAGAGCTTTTTCTGCTTTGTTTAGCGTTTTTTGCAGGTGGTAAGTGACTGTGGTGTGGTGGTGGCATTTCTATTTGGAATATATTGCTGACGAATTACCGAGTATTATCTTGGAGTAACCGTACTTGCAAAAGCTTTTTAACCAGCGTGTGTATCTATTCCCGTGAAGATAAACCTATTTTTGACGGAAGCGGCTTATCTAGTAGATTGCTTGTCCGGATGGGACTATAGGTTGGTGGGCTCTCTTGCGTCTTTAATTTTAAAACACTTCTTAACGTAGGTTTTGAGATTTTTTTGAATTTTTGACTAATGATAATTTTGTGGTAGATCTGATGGTTTTACCTCATCTAGGATGATGTTGGATCTTTTTCTATGCAAAGAAGTTTTTTATTCAGTCCCGATTTGGTATCCTCTAGTTCTCTAGTGCGTCTACTTCTGTCGACAATTTATACAGACGAAAAATGATGGTGCGAGATAGCCTTGTAGAGGTCTTGATAGTTTGACCATGTCTAGGATGGCCATTATCAGCTTTATCATGATGTTGTCTGATTATTTTTTGCTGCATTGCTAGTGGTTCTATTCAATGGCTTGGCGAAGTAGTTCTCTTGTCTCGACTTGGTATCTAAGAGCTTCCTTTTTGGGTGCGTCTGCTACTGCGAACAATTCTTGCAGACAAACAACAATGGTACTAATCTGTCTGTTGGTTAACTTGCATTATTTTACTGCCACAGCTAGGTTGAGACTCAAGTGTTGTGCAATGAAGATTTTTTGGCGTTGTTTTTGAAAGGTCAGGCTTATGGACTGCGTAGACACATTGGAAGGTACCAACCAATCCACGACTTTAGTTTTATTTGTTTTTTTTGTTTTTGGGGGGTTTTTGGTAGCTGGTTTTTTTGCTTTAGGGGTAACGTAGATGTGGACGTTGAACTGGCCAAGACAAAGACCAGTGCGAGTTTGTCTGCAAGTTAGCTGGCATTATTTTATAAGAGTCATCATTTTCAGAAGTTTTGCAATGAGGATTTTTTGGCGTTGGTTTTATCCCGTCAGGTTGATCAGTTGGGTAAGCACATTGGAAGGTACCAACCGATTCAACTTAATTTCCTGCTTATTTTTTGATTGGACGTTTGGTAGCTAGTTTTCTGCTCTAGCGCGTGAGCTTTACGCACGTTGGTGTTTTTTTAGCTAGATTAACGCTTTGTTGTCGGTTTGTTCTAGTCAGCGACTGTGCGGAGTACTTCTGCTACCTCTGCTTGGGTGTTTCTGCTTCCACCAAACATTTTTTTTACTTCTGCAACTATAATTTCAATCTTTAGCGGTTCTGCAATGAGAATTTTTTGGCAAATTTTGTTTGGTCAGGCTTATGGTGGTTTTCTGCTCTAGAGGTGTGTTCAACAATGACGTTGATAAAAACCACTTACACAGAGTACTGATCTTCAAGAGAACTTGTTAATGTTGTGTTATACGACGTAAAGTACCTGGCCGTACTGAATATAGACGCAAGCCTCAGTGCAGGTGGTGGTACTATAGCGACTGTACATAGCTCTGGTTTTATCCAGGATTGACTATGGTTGCAATGTATACTCATCCGCACGAAATTCTTGGTTGAAAGTTTTAGATGTTGTTCATCATGCATTCATAAAGTATGCAACGGGGGCTGCTTTCCGGACAAGTCCTACACCAAGTCTCTGCTGCAAATCAAGTGTACCCCCGCTGACCATATGTCGCAAACGCTTTGTACTTCAGTACAGAGCGGCAACATGTGCCAAAAAGGGACACATGAACCGACAAATTTTTATTAATAATAAAGTGCAATGGCAAAGTATGGACTTAAGCCTACCGTCACTAGGCCAGTATCCGTTCGAGTGCAAGAGCTAATAGAAAATTTGAATATTTGTCTTCCTATGGTATACAAAGTTGGGTTCTGTGAGGTTTCGCCTTGTTTTCTTCTAAAGGTAAAGGCACGTAATACTTGTCCCAGTGTCTTACAGAGCAAATTTTTGAACCTAATTGAAGAATATCCAAACTTTCTTCGATTGTACACGGACGGCTCTAGGACGGTGTGGAAAGCGCATTGGTCGTCAATGATGCAACTCACTCTCTTCATAAGTCGGCTAACGTGTACTTCGCAGAATTATACGCAATATATAAAGCTTTGCGCTACTCAGAAATGTCTGCAGATCTTTCCTCATTTGTTCTGATTTACTAAGTGCCATCCTAAGTACTAGTTTAATATATTTGGCCGATCCGTTGGTTGTGCTCATACATGCCTCGGTCTACAACTGACCCTCCCAGAAGACGATTATCTTTGTGTGGACGCCAAGACATGTAGATATCAAAGGTAATAAGCTGGCCGATGAAGCTGCTCGTCTGGCGGCACATGCGGATCATACGGACAATATTCCTGTAAGGCCCGATGATCTAAAACGTTACATAAATTTAAAAGTTATTGAGGATTGGCAACTGAAGTGGAACAGCTTAGAGAGCAAATTTGAAAGAAATCAAGCTTTCCGTGACGGCGTGGAAGTTGCCGGTAGATCTCAGCAGGAGAGAGTAGGTTGCCCAATGCCGCCTGCGCATAGGTTATATCTCCAACTAGTAAGTTTGAAAAAGTTTAAAACTACAATTCCTAGAATCGACATTGAGAACGGATGCAAAAATATCAGGTAGCTATTGAAGCAGCATGCACGGTGGTTGTATCAAGACAACACATAATGGGGCACCGCCCGGTGTATTGGTAGTTCAAAGGGATTGCTTTTATCAGAAAGGATTGCTACAGAACTTGCAAGAACACAACCAGAGCTTAGGGGATAAAGACGGCAGAATCTAAAAGAAACCTTAAAACCAAGATTGCGGTCAGAGAAGAAAAACTGTGTTGCAAGGTGAACGAAAATTTATGAAGTTTACCATATCGGTTGTTAGCAAAAAAAAATAGACGCTAAATTACCAGGACCGAAAGCATAAGTCGCGTCGGGCGGAAAGGCGGCTGTAGTAGATGCCTTCTTCACAACCTGCCCTGCAATGACAACACCAAAGGCCGTCATAATTAAAAAGTTGGCAGAGGCAGCAATAAGAACTTCTAAGCGAGCTGATAGTACTCGCTGTATCTTCATCTCCTATATAGCTAATGCCTGCAGAGAGACGTGTTTTCAGGTGGAAAGTAACTAGATTGGTTTTACTACTGAACAATGCCAAAGCGCCAGAAGTGCCGTTGTCATATAGGCCAATCTGCATGCTAGATGGGGCAAGCAAACTGCTTAAAATGGTATAATGAACGAGGAGCTGAAAAATACAGACGGCTTATCTCTTAGGCAGGGAGGTTTCCAAAAGGGAAGATTAATGGTAGATGATATTCAAACCGCCCAGGACGTGGCAATGGTGCATAGTAGAAAGCTATTTAAGCGATCAGTACCTGGTGTATACCAATGACAACGCTACAATGATGGTAAGAATGACAAAGAGGGTGCCACAGGAATTGATGCTTTGGTCTTTTATACGGAACATCGCATATGACGGGGTCCTCAGGCTCAAGCTCTCAAAAGGAATACAACTCGTAGCATTTGCGGCTGATTTGGCGGTTGTAACTAGCCACGTTTTTGTGGATAATGTACTTTGCAACGCAACGGAGGCAGTAGTGTTTGTGTAGGGCTGTCTACCAAGCAAGGCGGTTAAAAGAGGGATAAGTCAATAGCGGTGGAAGGTAAGTCCGTGCCGACCGGCAAACATCTTAAATACTTGGAAGTTATCCTAGAAGCAAACAGGTGCGTCAAAAGCAGTGTCTCGACTAATGCCAAATGTAGGAACGCCAAGTCAGGCAAACCAACAAATGATAGGAAGCGTGGCCAGATCTACGATGATCTACGCCTCACCAAACTAAGCAGCAGGGTTAGGCTGGTGATAGAAAACAATTATTGACAGTCAGTAGACTCATGCTTTTTTTTTAGTTTGCCATTAAACCTTTCTATCTAAAAAATGTTTATTTTTGCTTTGGAGGTTTATCAATATAGTTATAGAATATACTTCCGCAACCAGGTGTATACTCCATTAAAACTTTAAATCAGCTTTAATTAAAATTCCAAAACTTAAACATTATTTTGTCACTACCGGACTATACATTTACACTACATTAATACTAGGTTAAGTGTATTTATTCATGTTTTTTAACAAATTAAATTTTTTTATTTGATGATTTGACCGTCCATTTGTCTTAACCGTCTATTTGCCTACTTGACCGACAGTCATTAGTAACGTATTCATATTTTTTAATGACTAGATCGCTAGAATGTATATAACTACTATTAAACAATGTTTTTTTGTTTATTAATATAATGCTTTATTTTATTAAACTGCATTTCTATTCTAAAGTGTGTTCATTAATAGTTGATCATTTTAATTGACACAACGGTTTGTTAAAATAATTTTATTAATATTCATAATGGTATAGTTTGAAACTAAGTACAACATAATTTAAACATGAATAATTTTATACAAACTTTATGCAAACAATTTATTATTAATAGACAATACATTAATAACATATCCAAACAGTTATGATTTCATAAAGTCTTTAGCTAATATGATCCAATCGAAATTGTTTGCCCTCGTTTGTAATAGCATCAGAAGTGACGTGTGTGGCCCTGCACTTTATCACGTTTTATTATGAGTTGCGTAATCAAGAATTAGGCTCCTCTGTGCCAATGTTACATGTTGGGGTCGCAATACTGATTACCCCGCGCGCTTCATCTCACTACATTCTCTCCCCCTAGACACCCCTATATAAAAGGCCCCGTGTATTTGCGTTATTTGTAACGAATCATTCACTATTCAGCTGATGAATGGGGGTGTTTTGATCCTACAGTTGTAAGCTTCATGGATTTTATAAATGCTGTTATAGATGTTTCATATTACCGTACACATACAGTCGAGAGGGGGAGAGACCAAATTAAATACTCTACAATAACACTCATGAATAATTTTTTGGCAAGCGAGGGCAACAAATGTAAATCGTATGGTAATAAATGTGAGATAAAAATAATTGAATGCTTATCGTAATGTTAATTAGAATCGCTTTAAAACAGTTATGATTCTTTAGTGTATTTAAATTTATACACAATCTGACTGTATTTATTTAAAATATATACTAATACTAGTTGCTGTTTTAACAATTATAATAACGTAAGTATTTAAATAAAATATAATATATTTTTATTTGTGCTATCAATTGTAATTATATCAAACTCCTAATGTGTGTACATGTATATAAAAATATAAAACATATATGTGCACAAGAGTTACAATTATTTGTATTTTACAAGCTGAAGCAATGTTATCATGACATATTAATGACCTACAGAAACTCCAAATAACCTAACCTAAGCCTGACTAACAATAACTAATAAAAAAATATTTGTTTGGATATTTTTATATTTTTTACTCTTCTTTAAACGAATTAAAAAAATTTAAACTTGAGTAATAGTTTTAAGATTATAGAATAATATTTTAAAGTATGGATATTAAAACTAAAAATCTAAAAAGTTTAAAGATTTGGAGAGTTCAAGAAATTTTTGGAATAGACTGACATTTTTTAACTTTAAAATAGCTAGAATATTTTTCTCTAACTTGTAATTAAAACGCTTACTGGCGTTTGAGAGTTTATGCTCTCGTTTCTACACATTTTTTCCTATACGTAAACTTAAAAGCCATTGAACGCAAGTTGTAACGCGATTTTCACTTAAATTGTGCTTCTGCAAAAAGTTGTTTAACTAACGCACGTAAATTTAAAAACTGAACAATTTTATCTACTTCATTCTATTTGTCTTGCGTCTACCAAATATATCTTCAGACTCTGCTCATAGTAATCTTTTTTATTCAATATTATCTGCTTATTAAAATTAATAAAGTAAGGAGTTTTACTCGTCACTTCATGTTGTGGAGTGGTAAGTGCACAGCCAATCTTAATTAACAATTTATCCCACTTACGTTGGTCATCACCTACATAAGAATCCACCATAGTTTTAATGGTTTTATTCACCTATTCACAGAGGTTTATTTGAGGATGATAAACAGCATTAAAAGTAACTCGAACACTATACCGACTCTCTTCTTTTATATTGGACACTGTTGTCAGTATTTAACTATTCCGAAACTTCAAACAATTTTTTTTTTCTGATTAACTTATTGACCACTATTTGTGCAAAACAAATTTACTAAAATGGTTAGTTAAATCCAAAATATAACAGTGACTACTATGTGGCAGAAGCTCAATTAAATCGGTGCTCACCATTTGTTTGTAAAGAGACCAATAGACAAACGACTTTCCATAAGACCCGCAGGCTTTTGTTGCTCTTGTTTGTGTGTGGCACAGGTCTTGCAGCTATTGATCTAACGAGCCTTTAACTTTAGCCATTAGTAACGGGCTGTGATACGTTTTGTAAATCCCAAGATGTTCATTATCATGAAACCTACTTACTATCTTCCTAGGCATATCTCTTAGGAAAATAATATCTTACCAATTGTCTAACAGATTGCAATCCGTCATAACATTCTTTACACTTTGATAAAATTACCTCTCAATTATTCGCCAATTAAGGTAATTTAATGGCTCAACTATTACTTTTTCAACCATACCGAGATACCAACGTTTGTGCGTGATACAGAAGACACAAGGTGAGTCGGGGATGGCACAATACAAACAATTAGGCACAATTTCTTTTTTCAATGTATGATGTTAAAGTTATATTGTTGCAATCAAGTGCTTATCTCTCTACTCTACTTGAGTAAATAGTATTGTCAAAATAAGTGAAGAGGTAAGGTTAAAGTTTGGCACCGAGACTATTATCTACTAACATCCGAAAAGTTCTCGGTGCTCAACTTAATCCAAAAAGCATCTTATTAAAGTGGAATAATTTTGTAAGATAATGAACGGGAGTGGAAAAGCACAGGGAGTGGATAAGCACAGGGATCAGATAATGGACTCATTCTAATAAGAAAACACAAAAAAGGTAAGTACCATCCTGTTTTGAAATCATTAAGATAGAGGAGCTTCATCTACTTTTACTACGCTCAACCACTCTTAATCTTAACATCTTTTTCACTTTTGCGCGAATTATTGAATTGAGTATCCCACTCAACAGTTTGTTATTAAGAGATTAGATCACTAATATTTGGGTGGGTGGGCGAGGTACTACAGATAAAACTACTGTCGCGCAATCATTGAATTTAGTACCCCGCCCACCTACCCAACTGTTTGTTATCAAGAGGTTAGATCATTCACACTGGGGCGGGTGAGCGGGTCACTCCAAACAAAACTACTGTTGCGCAATCATTGAATTGAGTGCCCCAACCACAGACCCAAGTGTTCGTTATCAAGAAGGATAGATCACTAACATTTGGGTGGGTTAGCGAAACACACCAAATGAAACTACAGTTGCGCAATCATTGAGTTTAGTACTACCCCCAACCACCCAACTGTTTGTTATCAAGAGGTTAGATCACTCACACTTGGATGGGTGGGCGGGGCACTCCAGTTAAAAGTACTGTTTTGTAATTATTGAATTTAGTACCCTGCCCACCCACCCAACTGTTTGTTATTAAGAGGTTAGATCAGTCACACATGAGCGGATAAGATGGTTACTTCAGATAAAACCACTCATGCGCAAATATTGAATTGAGTGCCCCGCCCACCCACCCTACTGTTTGTTTTCAAGAGGTTAGATCACTAACATTTGGGTGGGTTAGCGAAACACACCAAATAAAACTACAGTTGCGCAATCATTGAGTTTAGTACCCCGCCCACCCACCCAACTGTTTGTTATTAAGAAGTTACATCACTCACACATGAGCGGATAGGATGGTTACTCCAGACAAAACTACGGTTGCGCAATTATTGAATTGAGTGCCCCGCCTACCCACCCTACTGTTTGTTATCAAGAGGTTAGATCACTAATACTTAGGTGAGTGGGAGGGGCACTCCAGATGACAATAGTTTTGTCTGAAATACCACTATTATATGAGCCATATTTTCCGTGCATCCTAACTCAATGGTCGGTTATCTTATAAAAATATATTTGAATTATGGAGAGAGTTTAATTGTGCAGCATTATTGCTGACCGTAAATTTGGTTCATGTTCATAACTACTTAGAAGTTTACCCTTAACACTAACATATATGTTTCAACTGAGGAACAATATATACGTTGAATGTTTTTGTCTTGCTTTGAACTATATTAGGACAGAAACATTACTAATATTTGCCAGTTTGAATTGTAATTTCTCTGTAATTTCTCTTAACATTTTAAGTCTAAGAAGATGCCATTAGCACCAATCCCATAGAGATTTAACATACAGTCACACTTATGTAAGGGTATTTATTTTTGGGTCAACTTTTAGCCATCTATTGACTCCAATGGCCGTTTCTCTAACACAGAGCATTTGGACTTTATCATACCTCCAAAACACTTTAGTCGGCAATCTTTTGTAATGTGTTCCTTTTTGCGACACTTCTAACAATTTTTACGTTGCTACACTGCTTAGCGTAGCTTTGCTTGTTCTAGAACAAAACTTTATTTTTAGCTATAGCTCCCTTCTAACACGCACATAGTTCATTGATTACTTATCCAGACTTACAAAAATTTGAAAGGTCTGCTTCAAAGAAAAATGTAGCATTTTTTCCGCATAGCTTCTTTATTGCTCAATTTTGCCAACACAAGGTTATTAATTGGCTTTCCGTCTTCTAGTACAAAGTTATTTACGTACATGTGGTGTAAATTACATTGAATCATTCCTATAGACTTGTCAAACTTTTGAGTCGGAGTATTTGCTGCAAAATGCTTTTATAGTCATACTTTTAGGGTAGAAATTTGTCTTTAAAACCTTTGCACAAACTATCCCAATCTTGTAATGTATTTTATGTATTGGCTCTGAAAAGAAAACTGATCAATTGCTAATAGAGCAAACAAAACAACGTTTGCTTTCCGACGCCACTAACCTCACTTAAATTTTCCACTTGCTGAATAAAGCCGTTGAGACTTTTGTTTTCAAATATGCGTTTATAGGCATTTTTGCTTTTTTTGCGGGATGTTTGATAAATGATTAATTAATGACATTAATTGTACTTTTTAAAGATGCCCATCTTTTGTTTTTTACAAGAACCTC